>OZ004618.1:22977936-24253357 GCA_963924575.1 Pycnomerus fuliginosus | reverse complement strand
TTTCCACATCTTCCTCAAAAATCAAATAAGGAATTGAGGATTGATGATGAAGTGAAAAACATTTAGACAACATTTTTTATGAAGATCATGATGATGTTTAGAAAATTAATTACTATAGGTACCTACAATTGCTATTAGGTGTAAGACAAAGTTATGTATATACGATCATAATACATGGTCATGGTACCTATATACACATATATGAGGGATTGCTGCTATGAACATGCAACAGAGAAGAAAAATAAAAGGAATACTTATTGGTAGCTACAGTCGAGGACTTTGAAAATGCCCACCCCAGCGCGACGATTCACTTGGTCTACTGATGTATCGCTGTCGCTGCAACGTGCTTAATGTTTACCAACCTGTCAAACAAACATCAATCGAAATGCAGTGATACATCAGTCGACCATCAAGCGAATCGTCGCTGTGGAGTGGGAATTTTCAAAGTCCCCGACTGTAACTATGCATGCATGATGTTGGTGGTGGTGACAAAAAGAGAGAATGAGGTTAAATCGGAATCCCTTCCCCCGAACATACAGCTTGTGTGATAGTGTTGGACGATATTTAATATTATACCTATACTTACAAACCCAAAATGCATAAAGAGAAGTTAATAAACATAATTGCAAGAGACGTAGATACTTACATGAATACTTATACAGGGTGGGTAATTTTTCGATGCTCACCATTGGGACCTCCTAAACGATAAAATATACAGGGTCGGTTAAATTACACAAAAGTTGCGGTGTTGCCAATTGGAAGAAAAATTAATATCTTCCTTATGATTGATGTTATTTAAATAAAACTTTTAACTTTTATGTTTTTGACAGCTGTCAATTCAATGGCATTGACAGAAAATTTCTAGGCCTTCTAGATTTTGAATAAATGCAGTCAACTTTTCTTGTTTTTATGGGCGCCATATTGAATTTTAACACTGCCGGATACACAGAAAAATTAGCTTCTCAAAAATGTAACGAACGTGGACGTTTTTCAAAAAATATGTGAAAGCCCGAGTCACACGACCGCAAGACGTATTTTATTACTGTTGAATTCAATTGTTTTCATATGTTATAAGAGATTGAAGAAGTCGGCGTACTTTTTTGCAATCGTTTTTCATCTAAGTTTAGGCTGATTTTGCAAATTATTCCTACCAATTTTCAAATTCTGACATCTGTCAAAAAAATTCATGTTGAGTACATTTTTGAAAAGCCATTTTTTTTGTGTATTTGATGGTGTCAAAATTCAATATGGCGGCCATAAAAGAATCAAAAGTTGACTGTCGTTATTCGAAATCTAGCAGGCCTGGAAATTTTTTGTCGATGCCATTCAATTGACAGCTGCCAAAAATGTAAATGTTCCAATTTTCTTTTAAAAAACATCAATCGTTAATCTTTCTTTAAACCGACAATATTCAAATTTTTTGTGACAACTCAGGAACGAATCAAAATATCGGGGAATTCTCTTCAGATTCTTAATAGCGCAACTTTTCCCTTGCCCTTCCCCTTGCCCTGTATATGTATACAGGGTGAGTCAACAGTGCGGGATCGGTCCATAACTGCCGATCCAGTTTTACGAGAACGTTGTTATTTGGGGCCTTCGTATTTCGTTCTGCGGTGCGTTTCCCTGACGGGTCCGCTGCATTCAGACCTTATGGTCCATTATGCCCGCACTGTGGGGCCTTACCATTGCCGACCACGTAGAGTGAGGAGAAAATATTTTCATCTCCCTATCATTTCCGTTTATACCGGAAGTGCAAACCATTTTCATTATTTTAAATGGAAATGACTTTTTTTCTTTTACGGTTGGAACCGCCACTGAATTGTGAGTTCATATGTCAAAACGTTTAGAGAAGAATCGGTTTGCAGGTGTTCTGAAAAAATTTAATCTCCAAAATAGTTCATTAGATCAAGAAACCAAGCATGCAGTATTTTAAAGTAGAAAGTCTGAGCTATCTTGTGGTGAGGACCTAATTCATGCCGGCTCAACAATAGGCTGCCTATTAATTTTTGAACGTGATGAAAAAATCAGGGATTATATGGTCAATTTTTTTTTAAATGCTACTACTTCAATTTTATTTCACTAAAAAATAGCAAATTATGCTAATGCAATTCGAACTTAAATTAAATTTGCTATTTTTTAGTGAAATAAAATTGAAGCAGTTGCAGTTAAAAAAATTGACTAATCCCTGATTTTTCTCGACAGCATCATTTGAAAGAATAGAGGAATCCGTGATTTGTTTTCTTCATGTTCAAAAATTAATAGGCAGTCTATTGTTGAGTCGGCATGAATTAGATAGCACCACAAGATAGCTCAGACTTCTACTTTAAAACGCTGTATGATTGGTTTCTTCATCTTCAACCATTTTGGAAATAATAATTTTTTTCAGAACCTATCTATAGGTAAATCGATTTTCCTGTAAACTTTTTGACATAAGTCAAAAATATGAACTCACAATTCAGTGGCGGTTCCAAACGTAAAAAAAACTCATTTTCATTTGAAATAATGAAAATGACTTCCACTTCCGGTATAACCGGAAGTGATAGGGAGATGACAATATTTTCTTCTAACTCTACGTGGTCGATAATGGTAAAGCACCAAACCACAACGTTCTCGTATAAAACTGGATTGGCAGTTACGGACCGATCCCGCACTGTTGACCTCGCTGTTGACACACCCTGCATGTAAATATGACAGCAAATTGTCGAATTAACGACCGACTAATAATGGTGGTTGCATTCAGAAGACTCGAAATCGCTAGCAGAGCGCTCGGAGCGCTTTCAGTTAGTAGCCAACAGCACCTTTCAAAACAGGTAAGCAGCGGTCGAGTCTTCTGAATGCAACCAATGCAATACCACATGTGACGTCATGTCACTAGAGAGCACATCACCACTCTCTGGCAAACAATATTTTTTTTATACATACCAACATACTTAGCATTTAATGAAAGAAACACGAGAGCGCATGTAAGAGAACTGTTTAAAAAAGCAAATAAGGTGGTACTTACGAATGATCTGGGGAATAGGAAAGCGAAAGTTTGGGCATGATTTTAAGAGGAGGGGAATGATGTTTGATAGTTTAGTGAAGAATATGTTGAGGAATGGAGCAGAGATTAAGAGAAGAAACGAAAAGGAACAAGTTGAGAGTGGAGACTTGGAGACAGGACAAGGGCGGTGAAATTTGAGAACAAAATGGGAGAAAGGTTGGACTGTATGATATTACAGGGCCTCAATTCTCGAATCCGGGGAACAGTTTCCTATAGGAAATCACTAAGGTACGCGCAGTCTGATTGGCGGTTGCGTAGCAACATCGCATGGGGAACTGTTCGCCCGATTCGAGAATACGGGCTCTGGAGTGTTGGAAGGAGAAAAGGAGAAAAAAGAAGAATGGAAGGAAAGACAAAAATACTACGAGAGAAATGGATATGCATAGGAAGATATCGAACGACGCAGAGAACAAGGGAGATGGATGAATGGAGCGATGTGGAATAGGGATAGAGACATAGATATACAAGAGAGGAGAACAAAAATAAAATAATCTAGGTATAATGTAAAGTATCAGTGAGTGCGAAAAAAAAGAATGATAGCGAGATTTAGATGCCGAAATGAGGAAAGAGAAAATAAATTCTGATTGAAGAAGGAAGGGAGAGTGTGTAGAGTATGTGGGGAAGCAAGAGAGACAATAGAGCATATGCAGAAAGGGTGCGTGGGAATGAGAGAAGAGGAAATGGAGAGAAAATGTATATTGAGCGAAAGGGGAATGGAACTAGAATGATGGATGAAGGAAGTAGAGAGGGCGAGGAAAATAAGGAGAGGGGAGGGAAGAGGAGACAGAAATGGAAGATAGACTGGAGAAGAAGACTCTGAATTTGATTTAAACATTATTATGTATGTATGATTAGAGCTCATTACAAGCCGAAAGGCAAAAGTAATAAAGTAATCTATCTATACTTTAGTGTTGCCATATTCATTCTTACGTTATGTAGGGTGTTCCCTAAGTACCGATATTATAGGAACATCTTAAAGTGCTTAGTTTCAAAGATACAGGGTGTGCAAGCTTTTAAACATTCTCTTTTAATTTTGTTTTTTTTTGTATTTATGAGCTATTTAAGGGTTTCGGTCATTCTGATGGTTAGGTACCTACCTTAAAACTGCATTCTCCGAATTTACTTGCTTCCGATTAGTTTTTTCTCTTTTAATCAGAAACGACTCATCATAAAGGAAAAGAGCAAGACTGTGAGAGAACTATTTTACACACTTTTAACCAGTACATAATAAATGTGACTCATATTTGCAAAAAGCAGTGGCGCATCCTGATTAGGGCTGTGCGATATCGGAATTTCAATATCGATTATTGATATTTAAAATTGTATCGATATATCGATATACCGAAAAATCGATATACCGATATACCGATATATCGATATACCAATATATCAATATATCGATATATCGATACACCGATTTATCGATATATCGATATACCGATAACTAAATATACCGATTTATCGGTGCCTATACTATTGTATCGATATCGTTACTGTGGTATTATATCTGTAATCGAGTAACATCTTAGTTTTAAGAGCTAGATAGGTATGAATAGGTAATAGACCTTTTTCTGTGGTTTCTTGATGTTAGTTAGTTAATAATATTGAAATCAATTATTGATTGAATCGATTGGATTGGAGCGCTCAAGCATTATTGTTTACGTTGTGCCCTGGAAAATAACGTAGGATTCGAAATAAACGATATTCGGGGCCCAAGGGTGCTCTGAAAAACAACAGTTATCAGTTGCGATGTCCAATTTTCTACAAGTCGTTTAAATAAGTATAGTAATTCCTACCATCACTTGTTTAAATTGTTTATATACTAATTGTTTATACACTGCACGAAAATATTGATATCTCCAAGACGTATACGCAAAGATTCCTCAATTTTGTCAATTCATTTCAAAGTTAGCCAGTTGTCAACAAATGACTGAATCAGGCCGAATACCTACTCCTACATTTAAAAGAAGTCGGAACTTCAGAAATGTCATTATATGTATCGATATACGGGACACCGGTTATTGATATACCAATAAATCGATATACCGATATATCGATATATCGATATATCGATAATCAATAACTTATCGATATACCGATATATCGGTATATCGATAACACACTTTTATCGATATATCGATATATCGATATTCGATATATCGATATATCAAATAAAAGTCGCAGGCCTAATCCTGATGCTTGACGGGAAAAGTCAAAGTATGCACCTGATGGTTACCCACATCTACGCGCCTGAACTTGTTTCAAAACTTGGAAACTAAGTACTTTACGATCTATGTCGATAAGAAATTTTCTTCGTAGAATAATGTGAAGAATCATTCCTGACCCTAATTTGTACTGTTTGAGATTCTGGTTGAGATTCGGGATCTACAATTGTTTCTGGGTTAGAAACATGATGTGAAACCTGACTGGAAATGGACTCAAGGCCACCTTAGATTTTGAAAAACATCTAAGATCTAAGAAATCGGTGAAAAATTGAGATTTTTGAAAAACGCAAAAACATGTCGACTGTGCTTTTTCGATATAAAGTCAACTGCGCAATTACTTTGCTCGAAAAACCTTTTCGTTTATTTCAAATTTCTTCAATGATCAAACCTGTCAAAGTTGCAAAAGACATTTTAGTAAATGTAATTGGCATTTGAATTGGTGTCAGAAAAACTACGTTGACGTGTATGTTTATAACTCAGAAAATATCGTAGACTCCGAATCCTTTGGAAAAAAGGACATTTAAAAAATAAAAATTCGGATAATAATTTCCGGATAAACCGGAAGAGCAAAAAAATATCAGTGTGGTCCACCATCGGGTGCGTCTCAAAAAAATTAGGTTGACCTGTCCGAGGATATTTCCGAAATATTCCTCTCTAAACAAGTTCTTGAATTTATTCTTTACTTTTGAAAAGCACTGTATCGTAGAGAGAAAACTATACCCCTAGTTACCTTACCTGCCAATGATATGCCAGGAGCAAAAGACTTTAGATTTTAGAATCATTCGATAACCTCTTTTTCGAAAGATCCATAAATTTAAATTTTAATGGGAAGAGGAGTGTCATTTGAAGTTTAAATCGCATAATGTGTATCTTCTCGAAAATATAATTGACATTTTTCCATAAAGATCAATTTCTAACGTAATAAAATTTTTTAAACATCAATTTCTCTGGCGCCCGCAGCGGATCTTAAACCAGTTCTTCGGTAATGTCGCGTTTTGCATGATAATGGCCTCAAAACGCATTGTTGTGTGGTCAGTGTGTAATACCATCCAAAATGAAAAAAGTTCCATGGACTGTGTATAAGTTATGTTTAATATCGACGATATAAAAGATGCATTAAAACGATGATTTATAAAAAGGAAAATAATTCCAAAGTGAAAAATTTTATAGTCGTTTACAGATCTCGTACGGCAATATCTCTTAAATAGGTGCCTTCCAATAAATGTCTCAGTAAATTATTTACCTTCTGTATAATGTAATAACCATAAACTTTTAATTTTTAATGTGTAAACGCGCTTTCGTAAATTGGCTTTGACTGATATTTACATAATTTTATATTCCCTAATGGATCCTAAGATTTTTACATTTCTGGCAATTTAAATTAATCCAATCCAAAATTTATCGACTGATAAAAAACTTGAGTTTATTTCTTCCATTTCAATTTAAAGAATAAACTTTTGCTGACCAATCCAGTGGCTTGATGATGAGCTTTAGGTGAGCGTGAGCTTTTAACTACACGACCATAAGTTTTAATTTTAAATGGTGAGAAAAAAATTCAACGTTGAGGAGAAAATACAGTCGTAAGAGACATCCACGTGGTTACATCTTTTGAATGGACCGCCGCTATGTAATTATACAATTACAGAAACTGGAGTTAGCTTACAGTGACTAATGTGTTTTAGTGCGTTTATTTCTCTGCAAATGCTATGCCTGTAATAATGATGAAATATTAGACAAATTTGTTAAAAGATGATGATGATGCCTATGAGGTGTAAAACGGCAATTTTTTTATAAGTTCATTGATCATTGTAATATTGTTGATATTGTTGAGAAAACACCCTTTCACAAAATTACATAACAGAACCGCTTTTCTCTGAAGTACCTAATAAGAATTATCACAGAAGTTACCTATAATATGTATATATCTAAACCACTTATCTATTAAATGCCGACAGAAGCATCTAGGTATAGGTATACTAGCAGGTTCCATGCCATTATTGCTACTAACAAAAATTTATGACAAGCCGGACAGTCAAAGACCATTACGCATAATACACACGAAATTTTGTTGAGACATATTGGTATAGTACCTATACAAGAACACAAGCATTTCTTTGCCGATATACCTATGGGTTCCAAAAAGTAGAATTTATAGGGATTGAAACTTAAATTTTTCTTAATATCAGTCAGCATCATTCCCGCATGCAGAAATGCTCTTCAAAAGAATTGGACAGCTATACTTGGTGAATAGTCTACTCCTATCTTCTATAAATTACAATTTCAGTCCACCCCATCAGTCTTTATTTTTATTTTTTTTATTTACACCAAAATGAATTCAGATCTTCGGCCGGTTATAAGTAACATCTCTACCTACCAAATTTCAGCCAAATCGATCCAGTAGTTTGAATTATAGCGTGTTATTTATCGTTCCGTCGTAATTTCGAATTAATTATTGGATTTTATGCCAAAGTGGAATGCATTCTTAGATACAAAATTTGAAGGAAAATTAATGTTCGTAATTCAAATTTCATAGTTGATCTGCCATTTGATTTGCGGATTGCCAACGCCAGAAGGCCAATGCTACCCTCCACATCAGATTTCATGAAAATCTGTTCGGCAGTTTTTGAGAAATCTTGCTCACATACGTGCATACGTATCCGTACACACGCAGACATTAAAAAAAAACTTTTTCAATCATTATGCTCTAGGACCTCGAAACGTAAAGATCTGGTGTTGTCTCAATTTTGAATTTTGGAGTGATTGCAGTAACCTCCCATTCTAACCTCCCCAACCCCACAATATAAAAAATGGGAGGTTATTGCAATCACTAAAATTTTCGAAATCAAGATAAGATGTTTTGAGGTTTCAGAGAGTCAAAAAAGTGGTTTTTAAAATTTGTCTCTGTATGTATAAGTACAGGGTGGGCCCGTAAAAGTTGGAACAAACTTTGTCTGTTAATAAAATTTTTATTTATAATCCGATTTTAATGAAATTTGGTGAGGTTGTTAACTCAACCTTTCTACGTCGAAGCCAATCATTTAATGTACCAACGCTCATTTAGTTTTTGAAATATTCTTCACAAAATGGAGAGGTGACGTTTAGGGTCGCTGCAAAATTAAATCAACGGTGATGGGCTGCTCTTCTTTATCTTAGAATCATATTTGAAGTTTTCTGAGCGGAGTAACACTAAAAAATTAGGACATTTTTTGTTCTCTTACTCAAAAACTAATTTAACTAAAAGTAAAAGTTTCGCGAGAAACCTGAAATTGTAAATCAAGTTGCCCTTGGAATTTACTTTTGTCACATTGACAAACAAATTTGAATCAGTTTAAGATGGCTCGATTATTGCTAGAAGATACATTTTAATCAAAACGCTCCAAGAGCGTAATTTTAGAGCCTTCAGAAAAGTTGCAGTAATGCACTAGATTCTTCTGATGGCTCCAAAATTACGCTGGTGGAGCTGGTGGAGATTAAAATTTTATATCTTCTAGTCATAATCGAGCCATGTTAAACCGATTAATTTGCTTGAAAATGTGACAGAAGTAAATTCCAAAAGGCAACTTGACTTACAATTTCGAGTTTTTCGCGAAACCGCAGATGTTAATTAATTAATTTTTGATTAAAAGAACGAAAAATGTCTTAATTTTTTGTTGTTGTTCTGCTCAGAAAACTTCAAATATGATTCTAAGACAAAGAGAAGCAGACCATCAGTGTTGATTTAATTTTGCAGCGACCCTAAACGTTACCTCTTCATTTCCTGAAGGATATTTCGGAAACTAAATGAGTGTTGGTGTATTAAATGAGTGGCCTCGACGTAGAAAGGTTGAGTTAACAACCTCACAAAATTTCATTAAAATCGGATTATAAATAAAAATTTTATTAACAGCCAAAGTTTGTTCCAACTTTTACGGGCCCACCCTGTATAACTATAACTGCAACTTCCGAAAAGATTTTGGAGCCAATATGTGACCAGAAAGGCCATTTTGGAACATCAACTTTCAAATTTTAAATGCAAATCCCGATTTTTGACCATAAGAAACGTCTTCAAATTTTGCTTCACTTTTGTGTGATTTAACTGAAATTTTGCACATCGAAGAGCTGAAAAATTTTTGGAGGCAATGGTTCCACTACTGGATCGATTTGGCTTAAATTTGGTACATGGACAATGTGATCTGTTGAACAGCTGAAAAGCTTTTGGAAGCAATTCCAATTGGTGCCATTTAGGCATATCAACTTTAAATAAAGGGCCTCATTTTTATGTCATTATTAGAAAGATCATTGAATTCTGGCTCTAAAAATCTATTCGGTTCCTATCATTTCGGTGGGAAATAATAAAAATGGCAGTAAATATGGCAGGATATTAACCTTAAAAGGTAAGTGTTGTCAAATGTGATGTAGGTGATGTCGCTAGTTGTAAGAAACAGTGGCGTAGTGTGGGGGTGTTCAGGGTGTTCCAAAGACACATGAGGGATGTAAAAATACATGTAATGTAATTAAAATTTTGTAATATTACAGTGTAATATTACCATATGTTACACGCACGCGTGGGATGTAAGTTGTGTGATTCACCGATCATGTGTAGGATGTGGGCGATCGGGGGACATCAGTGTACGAAAAGTAAGTTCTTTACATACAAAAGATAATTTCGGCTTACACATTTGTACATTTATAGTTTATAATAAAGTTTATTATTGCAATTTGCAATATAATTGGAATAAAAATGTACCTACCTATTCATATTAGTCCAGTCCTATAATTTTCATTTTTCAGCAGGAAAATCGCCTCAGTTCTATCACCTGCGCCCACAATGTTTGTCTCGAAAGAAAATAATGTACCCTAATATTAATGTACCGTATGCGTTTCAGATTTTGGGACGCATAGGGAAATAACATGGAGAAATGAATTCCTAGTTATTATACAATACGATAAAAAGAATCCTTATCGACGAATGCAAAGTTTTGGGTCACTAGCGACGAAGGAGCGAGTGAGCTATCTTTCATGAGTCGAAAAAACTTCCTTCCTAGTCGTGATGTATAATATTCTACTTTATTTTATAGAAAACTAGCTGAATCCTCCGGCGTTGCTCGGGTTGTTTAAGTTGCATAACAAAAAAATGCAGCAGAGAAGCGGCTGGAACCTCCCCATCGCGTGGATCTTTGTATTCTGTGCAGATAGTAGTTCATTCAACAGAATTTTTTTTATCCTTATCGTCTGTGGCTAATTTCGCAAATTTCTGATAAATACCGACACCACTTCGGACATCACCCATCACATTTGACAATATGTTCCTTTTAAGGTTAATCTTTTGCCACCTTTTTGACAATAACTGCCACTTTATGTCATCCACTGTCAGCCCGCTCCCTTTTAATGAGAAAGATTGTTTTCTCTATTTTCCACTGAAATGGCAGAAACTGTGAATGCATTTTTAGAAACAGAATTTGATCGTCTTTTTAATGGCGACATAAAAAAGGAGGCCTTGTATTTAAAATTTTAAGTTGATATGCTTAAATGGCACTTCCCGCGGACCAATTGCTTCCAAAAGTCTTTCAGGTCTTCAACGGGTCACCCAATCTCTATGTACCAAATTTCAATCAAATTGATCCGGTAGTTTGGGCTATAATGTGTTTTTAGTGTCATTACAAAATTTTGATTTTTTGACCCAAAGAGCACTAAATGCTAATGAATTTTGTCTTATTTATAACCAGAATTTGAAGACACTTCTGATGGTGACAATAAATCTTTCAAAAGCTTGTTTTGTATGTTAAATGAGAAAAAAATTTTAAATCTAAAACTTGATGTGACAAAACGGCACTTTCCGTGAGCCGATTGAATTCAAAATTTGTTCAGCTCTTCGACGTGTAATACAATCCCCTTGTGCAAAATTTCAGCCAAATCGGTTCAGGGGCTTGGGCTGTACCGCGATTTTAAAGTCCGATAAAAATCTATTTTTTTTTAATTTTGGGCAAAAGGGCACTAAGAATTAATACATTTTTAGAAGCAGAATTTGAAAGTCTTTCTTATGGTGACGTGAAAAATGGGGGTTTGCATTTAAATTTTAAAAGTTGATGTGCCAAAATGGCATTTCCGGTTGCACGATTTCAGATCTAAGTTGGGTTACGAGATGCCTATGTTCCAAATTTCAGCCAAATCGGTCGAGTAGTTTTGGCTGTGGCGTGTTTACAAACGTACGAACGTACGTACATACACACAGACACATTTTAAAAACCACTTTTTTGGGTTCCTGAGACCTCAAAACGCATAGATCCGGTCTTATCTCGAATTCGAAAATTTTAGTGATTGCAGTAACCTCCCATTTTTTTTTAAATTGTGTTGGGGTTGGGGAGGTTAATTGTGTATTGGTAAACCAGAAAATATATTTAGTTCCTCATTTCAGGATCCATTCACGTCTATGGTGTTGTTACAAATGATTGTGCCACCATGGATGGCTTTAAAAACAAAACAATTTATGCTTTAACGCACTTATCATCGTTTGTAACAAACCTGTACATTATGAACTATATGAGTTTTTGAAGGTTTAGGCCCGTTCTTTTCATCTCCATAGTTAAACTTATCTGGAAGTAGGTCTAGAGCTAGAGGTGAAAAGAAAGGCCCTTAGAAGAATACGTCGTGTCAGAATTTGAAGACGAACCTTACTCCACTAAAATTCAGCGCCGGTGTTCAGCATTCCGCCAAAACACATAGAAATCAGATGCGATGCGCATTTTCAATAAATCTCGCGCGCGTGCTTGATAACATATTTTTGCTCTTATTATACCTATTATGTATGTTTAGCATTATGCCTGTCTTTGCAATCGCTCATAGGAATTTACGTGCGTGCAATTCGATTTAATTTTCTTCCTGATGATGTTGCCCTAAGGGCCATTTGCACCGACGATATTTATCGCTTAAAATTGACTTAAAAATTAAGAATGACATTTTTCTTAAAGAATAAACATCATTGTTGTCATTTTAAGTGTGGCTTAAAGCTATAAGCAGCGTCGCGATCGCGAAAGTGCAAACAGGCGTTATTCATTTAATGGAAATTTTATGGGTCCAGGCTTCGATAGCCTTTATTCATAAAAAAAAATGGGCAAGTAATACCCCGCGGTTAGTTCATAAATGGCAATTAATGATCTGTTTTTCAACTTTCCCGGCGAATACGAACACCGAACAAGTGCGAACAGCATTTAGTTAAATCTCGAGTTGATAGTACCTATGTTGGGTGTCCGCGCGGTAAATTCGTCGCCAGCAATTGATCGTCTACTTATTTCGTCGCCCCAGCAATTCGTCTAAAGAAATAAATTTAATAGATTTTATAAATTTTATTCTAAATGTTGAGATTCCATGCAAATAATCAATAATCTCATCATGATTTTGCAACATTTGCAGTGACGTCCAGCGAGTCCCGATATTTTATTCATGGTCTGACTGTGTCTTCTATCATGAGCTAGTTTTAGATATACAGAGTGTCCCAGATTAAATATGACGGGCAATATCTCCATCGTGACCTGAAATTAAATTCTGAATTTTGACATGAGTACCTACCTATATTTCGACGTCCGGCGGATCTTTTCAGAGAATACACTCATATCATACCTATGTATGTATACTTCAGACAGACAGTCAAAAGTTGGTTTGATGCCCAAAATGATATTTGGTTAGGTACGTAATGTGCATAGAAAGGCAAAATCAATAAAATTTTATACGCGAATAAATTCCGTTTTGGCTTCCTGCTTACGAGCCCCTGTGTGCTGTTAGGTCAACCGGATTAGTAAAAGTAAACATCCCTCTTCATTTTAGTAGCTTACAAACTAATTCCGATAATTTCTTTCTTGGAAGTATATTTTTGTAGAATATCCTGCTTAAGGTTTAAGTATAGAGCATATTTAATGTGATTCTGACTCAGGAGATGGCTCCACACTCACAGAATTAGTTGTATTGTGGGTTGCGGGGCCGATTGCGTAGTTGCATTAAAAACCCGTCCTACGTATCGAGGATACCAAATCCCCGAAGTGTCGCTATTCGCCGCTAGGTGCTTTGCGCAGGGTAAGGTTACCGGCAGAGCACCTGCGTAAGGTTGAACTTGCCCTGTTGCCACTATGTTACTTTGACAATATACAACATAGGTACATTCAAGAATCAGACCATGGAATCAGATTTGTGTATCCATGACGTTAATAGTATTTACTGCATTACATTTAAGACTGTGATATGACTGATAACTGATAGGAGTTTGGTAAAGATTTTACATAACCAGTCACGAATTAATCTATAATAGACAATTAGACAAGGCTATTTTTGAGACTCCACCAAAATAATTAAGATTCTCTTTAATTAAAAATTGCAAATTAAGATTTGTAATTTTATGCTGTAGTGTATTTATGCAGAAGTTAGTTTTTTGTTTTACATTATATTATTTTATTGTAAAAATAGTTACCGAATATTTGCGTAAATAACAAATTAATTATATTTTTGCCTACCGATCATGTATACATCTGCGCCAAAAAAATTGGGATACGTTCACACTATAAATTATAATAAAAAAGTGGCAGTCTCGAAGACGGTAGAAACTTCTACTTTTTCACAGAATTTGTA
Organism: Pycnomerus fuliginosus; assembly: GCA_963924575.1. Lineage (NCBI taxonomy): Eukaryota > Metazoa > Arthropoda > Insecta > Coleoptera > Zopheridae > Pycnomerus > Pycnomerus fuliginosus. The sequence continues at coordinate 24,239,494 of OZ004618.1, read as the reverse complement.
AATGAAAAGCATTTAACCAAGGTCCGCGTGCGGGCGGTTGTCGGTGGCTGTTGCGCCCGGCGCTCATTTATTAAAATCTAAAATACAAATGTTTTTCACCCCTAAAATGACATTCTTCGAAAAAATGGCCCTAAGGTTTTCGATCCGACAATGCAACAGCTATCGAATTCGATAAAGATATTATGCCCTTTTGCTAAGAAAAATTCAAAAAGGGGTGTTTTTGTCCCTAACCGGAAATTTTCTAAAAAATTGCAGGTGATCACAGACAGACACACAGACGTTTTTCACAGTTATTAACTTCTACGCTTCGCGAAGCAGTTACTGGAATCGATCGGAAAAATCGAATTTCCAAAAATATCAAATATTTACGTTTTAGGGTCATGGGAACCCAAAAAAGCGGTTTTTGAAAAAATGTCTGTGTGTCTGTCTGTCTGTGTGTCTGTGATCACGCTACAGCTCAAACTATTGAACGTATCGAGATGAAATTTGGCATACATATTCAGTGGGAGATTTGTAGGTGCTGATTAGAATTTGGGCCACATCGGTCCACGGAAAGTGCCTTCTTGGCACATCAACTTTAAAAATTTAAATGCAAACCCCCATTTTTCGCGTTACCATATGAATGCCCTTCGAATTGTGCTTATGAAAATGTATTCACACTTGTGCCCTTTTGACCAAAAAATGGTGCCGTGAAAAAAAACCTATGCATAACTGTATATTTTTATGACCGGATTTGATAGCTGATTTTTTTTTAAGCCAAAAACCTTAGTGCCATTTTTTAGAAAAATGTCATTTTAGTGGCAAATGGGCCCTTGTTTCAATTTATTTTACAAAAAAAAAAATTGTTACTATCGGATTCGACAGCTGTTATATTACCGGATCAAAAACATTGATGCAATTTTTTAGAAAATTTCCATTTTAGGGACAAAAAAGCCCCTTTTTGAGTTTTTCTTAGCAAAAGGGAATACTATCATTATCGAATTCGAAAGCTGTTGCAATGCCATTTTTTCGAAAAATGTCCATTTTAGGAGTGAAAAACATTTGTATTTTAGATTTTAGTAAATGTGCATCAGCCATCCAACCGCTCCGCACGCCCGACCTTGGTTAAATAAAGTTATACTCTGCCATTGTCATCAGATTTATTCCGTTTTATAACCGAAGGATTAATCGTAAAAGTGCTAACTTTGGCTGTGGATTATTCCAAATAAAAAATTCTTGGGTCATTTGCTGCTAAATTCCTCGGACCGCTTTAGCGGTCCATCAGGCTGTAACAGGTAGCGAAGGGTGGGTTTATAGGGCAGGTAACTTAGCCATTTACCTGGGTCGAGGTCATTAGCTGGGGTTTTTCCAACCGTCTGTTAACCAGGAAATAGGTATCTAGTTTTCTAAAAATGTTGGCATGAATATCGATTTTTATTCCCTTGTGCATACCTACGGCGTGTACCCGCGGATACGCTGGACTACAGCACTGTAATTGTCTCACAAAGTTGTCTTAAATTTTATGCCCTTTCGGCGGCTTTCGAAAAACGCAAAAAAACAATAAAGACCTACATCACTTTTTTTAACTTCTTTATTTAGGTACTTATTTTTGCGTCTTTGACAAATTATACCAGTTGTTTCATCGGACCATCACCACAGGCAACTAACATAGAAGATTTAATTTTTTTTCCTGTTCCTGAGAATTTATTTACTTCAAAAGTTTTAGGTTTTAGGGAGTGTGGAGGGTAATATGGACAAGCCTGTACCTTTTGTTGTATTTTGTTTATTTTGCAATTTCTATAGTTACAACTGCCACGAATATCTTGATATTATTGAATAAATTTTAGAGCGCGTCATGAGAGAGAAAATTGTAATAAACAGTACAGCAGTACTCTATATGTGGGTATATTAATGTTTTAATTAATTTGAGTTTAGTACTCGTGTAGATTGTACCCGAAAAATCTCCAGTCTCCATTTAAAAATCAATTTTCCAAGAATATTTGTTAGGTAAGTACCTAAGAGGAGCTGATCAACAAAAAACTGAGCATTGAAATCACGGTAAAATTACGCGTAAAACAATAATTCCAACTTTATTAAATAATGATAAATAAGCATTGCATTAGGAACTAATGGAATGTGCACTTGATCGTTGACAAGCAAACATGGCAACGCTGCAACCGGCTTCTTCCAGTGTAGTGTAGTGAGCCTGAGGTGGCCAAATTTTAGCTATTGGGCGATAGAGAGTGCATCCCTCGGTGCATCCCTAGTTCGCTAAAAGTAGGCAGAAGCAGCACTGTGCAGACAATGAATTGCACGCATTGAAATTGAAATTCTAGTTCGGTAAATTGTTAATATTTCAGCGACATTATAAGCAAACGCCGGTTTTTCTTCACAGAAAGCAACACAGGCCCTATTAGAATAATTATAATAGTTAGATCTAACTATTTTATAAATTTATCGTACATAATTTGGCATTTTAATTTTTCATTATTTTTTATTAAAAAAACTGGAAATTCAAATAAATTTAAAAAAATGTGGAGATAGCCTTGCAGTTCCAGCAATTTCAGAAAAAAATTTTAACGAAATCTGGTACATAGTTTTCGAGAAAAAAAAATAAATCCCGTTAAATGCACCCTTTTTTCAACTTTTTATTTTTTTTTTCAAAAACTGTATACCAGAATTGTTTCATATTTCGACACAATGAATTTGATACTGAAACGAACGCCTGGTATTTTTTTTATGAAGTTTGAATTCAGAATTTTTTTTTTCTACTGTATACTTGAACCTTAAGTCGTTAAAGGATTAGAGAGACGCGACCCTAAATAAATTCCGAGAAAACCCCAGTTACGTATGGTAACTGCCTTTCTGTGGTCGCTTTCTGAAAAAATAAAGTTTGCAGAATATGCTAAAAGTTATTTAAACATGATAACATGCAAAAACATTCGTTTCTTATGCTTTTTTTTCTTGGCGATGAATTGTTGCGGCGACGAATTGCTGTGGCGACGAATTAAGTCGGCGACTAATTACTGGCGATGAATAGTCGAAGCGACAAATTGCTGGCGGCGAATTGTCAGCGATGAATTGCTAGCGACGAATTGCTGTCGACGAATTTTCCTATGGGACACAAAGTCACGACAAAGCAGAGTACGGGACACAACTCGAGATTTAACGAAATGCCGCTCCCGGGAAATTTAAAAAAATGTCTCATAATTTTCAGTTATGAACTAACCGAGGAGAATCAATTTGCCCATTATTTTTTCATGGGTAGGGGCCATCGTTACCTAAAGCCTGGACCCTCAAATTTTCCCTTACGTTAATTAGGGAAGCAGGAAAAAATTAAAACTTTGTATTAAAAATAAAATTTTTCTCATTTTAAGCTCACTACTTACTTGAAATTAAGTAACGCCAGTGAATTCGCGGCTAAATGTTGTTATTGTGGAACATAACAGCTTCGGAATAAGGGAATTGCAGTCTATAGTTCCCATTTAGTTCAGTAATTCATGGGGAAAGCATGCCGTATAAATCAAGGAGACACCACTGTCTTTAAAGCAATACCAGACACGTCCTCCGTGCGACAAATTCAATAGATTGTTTAAGGAACCGCGCTTGCCAACAATCGAAAGCTTACTTTTAAAAAGTGATACTCATTTATCTATGATTGGAAGCGTATAATGTGAAACACTGCATAATGATGAATTAAAATTCCTTATAAGGTTGGTTTTTAAACGTATTACTGCCATAATCAATAGACTCTTTCAGACACAGATGTACTTAAATAGCAATGACGGTATCTGGACGAGTCTTCATCGAAATGGTCAGCCGTAAAATGGTAACTATTCGTATCATGACCATTAGCGACTTATCTATCCATCCGCAAGAAATGCGACCGGCTTGCCAATGCACGAATTCAATGAACATCTCCGATAACTCAAAGCGTCAGTTCTTCGCCGCTTTACTGTCAAACAAAATTAGCACCCAAAATCCATCATCACTCTTAGAAGCGTTAACATTCACATGGGAGATATGAATTACGAATGAAATTTATAACACCCCCGAGGATAATTTCTAAACAACTCTCTTACAATATATCAACAGCTAGGTATAAGAATTAATTGAGTTAAATCAAACGCAGGTATTCCGGGATGAAAAGTCATAATTTCCCCGGAGCCGCCTCACGCATCCACGTGTCTTTGTCATTCCTCTTGCAATAAGCAATTACACTTTGGTTCGTGGGAATGCATTGACCTTAGAAAATTTTTATTTTCGGGATATGTGTAGAAATTTCATAGCTTCATAGAGAATAAATACAACGTGATTATCATTTTGTGTTCCACCTTCTAATGTAAATTACAAGTCATTACGAAATTTAAAATTCACCATGATAAGGAATGTTCCAATAAATTACCATACAACAATACCTACCGAAACAAGATCGAATTTTAGGAGTAATAGGAGGTGCGGTGAAAAATGTTCGTCACCTTTTTGCATACAATGTGTGCGTGTCAACGTTATTATTAATATAATAAATCATAAATAAGTACTAGTTCTTGCTAATTTCGTTATGTTTTATCATACTTATTTCTATTTTTTTTATGTTCTTAATTAAGACCTTCTTCCTCCCAATATCCAGGCTAGACCCAATTAATTGTCCTGCTAATGTAATGATCAATAACAGATACCTGGCTAATCTCAATTAATATTCAACGGCCAGTAAAAGAATATACACAGGGTTGTTACAAATAATTATAGTAGACCGTACTCAAAAGTTTTGTTCTGGACCTTACTCTCAGCGATCACCTTCGGAATCTTGAGCCGTGTGGGTGCAACTTGCTTTTTTAAAAATGGGACACGGGTATATTTTTGCTCGGATCGATAGAGTATTTTGTTCTGATTTCATTGGTATAGAGTAGTTGATATCTGCTGTTGATGGTTTTGGAAAAAAAAAGTCCTGAACTACGAGAAATGTTTGACCGAAAATGGCAATCATCTTGAAATTTTTAATTTGTAATGCTTTAAGGTAAATAAATAAGTTACTTATTTTACTACTATTGATAGTTTTAACTTATTTATTCACCTTAAAACATTACAAATTAAAAATTTCAACATGATTGCCATTTTCATTCGGACATTTCTCGTAAATTAGGATTAGGATATCAACTACTCTGCAAAAATATACCCTGTGTCCCATTTAAAAAAAGTAAATTGTATCCGACGGTGATCGCTGAGAATAAGATCCAGAACAAAACTTTGGGAGTACGGTCTACTATCCTGTTTTTAGTTCAGGCGAATATCTCAAGTAATAAAGTAGATATTCCAATTTAAAAGTGGGACAATAATTTAAAAAAAGACTCGGAAATTTTCGAGTTGTAGACATGAATGCTTGTTAGTTCAAAATAACCACGAGTTCTTGCACGAGTGGTCAGTTTTCAGTTTAACAAAATGAGCTAACGGAATAACGAAGAAAATTTCCTGAAATTGTAAAATCAGGAGCTGAATTTGCCTGTAGACAATTATATTTAGAAACTACCACTTACTAGTGTTTCCCGTTGAATTGTCTACTTCCACAGTATATACGCCCTACGTCTCTCACATCAAAGGCTACTAGATCGGAAGAGTTTCTGATCAGTGATCACCCTTTATGTTTATGAAGTTTGCATGTAGATGGTCTGATGATGAAGACAATTTACCTACTAGTACTTCCTTTTATTTAAACTCTCCGATGTTTGTGGATACTATTTCTGTTGCAAGTATCAAAACAATATCCTGTATTTGAAAGTAGGTATGCGGTTAAAAAATGTGCAGGAAGCCTGGGGGGAGAACGGGCCCTCGGCTCCCCCCATGGGTGCGTCACTGTCTCTAACTTATATTGTTTTCCGAATTTCGGGACTCTAAGAACTGAACAAAGTCGTTCTTGGATTTACCTCAACTTACTGGGCTTGATAGTTAATTAAGTACTTGATACATAAGTACTCGTCACTTAAGCACTTGATTTCGCCGTATGCTTGAAAAAGTAGGTACAATTACTTTCTTGAAAAATTGATTCGAGTACCTATACCTAGGTACTTCTTAAAAATACTTAATACTTCAAGTACTTTTAAAGAAGTAATTGATATACATACCTACCTAGTACCTGTACCGTATTTTGAAAATACTTAAAGGTGTCGTGAACTCGTTGCTGGCGGCTCGCGGTGACGTCATTGGTGCAAGCATCGAAGCGTGGAGTAGCGCAACCTGAGGTTTTTAACAATATTGTTGGGGTTTGTTACGGCTCGATTTGAACAGATCGTTCTAATTTAATATTAAAATATACAATATAAATAACAAATAATTATTTTAGGCACTTTTAAACTATAAACATTTTTTACCTAATTGCGTTTTGAAAAGTTTGATTTTACGCAATTAGGTAAAATGTTGTACTGAATACGTCATGAAAAGCCTAAATTGTTTGACTCGCATAATGTTGCAAAACTCGCTATCGCTCGTTTTGGCAAATATTACGACTCGTCAAACAATATAGGACTTTTCATAACTAATTACGTAAATAACTATTACCTACTTGCGTTTTGAAAAGTTGGATTTTACACAATTAGGTAAAATGTTGTACGGAATTCGTTATGAAAAGCCTAAATTGTTTGACTCGCATAATGTTGCAAAACTCGTCAAACAATATAGGACTTTTCATAACTAATTACGTAAATAACTATTAGAACATTAACACGCCCTAATAGTATTTAAACCGATTTACTCGCCAATTTACTCGTGTAGAAAAAAAATGCATTATTTTGCACTTATTTTTTTAGAATTTGATAATATTCACCTGTTCACTTGTCGAATCGATTGAATATACTATCAATTAACTCCTTCAGTCCTTCCTCTGCCTTCTCGCGTAATTATTATATGCTCGTTCTTGTAATGGCTGCTTCTTGTCTTTGTCGTTATCAATTCCATTTAATATTGTATCGAAGGAACAACATCTTTCTTTAAAAAAATAGTTACGTTTTACCACCAAGTAGGTACCTAATTCTTGTTTCGACAATGAAGTTTTCTCGAAATCGTTGTCTCTGCACTCTGCAGTGAGCCGCGCCTTTTCGAGTGTTCTTTGCGCGGGAACGAAATTTGATCTTTTAATTTTATCCAACCACTGTTTAGAAACTTTCCGATGCTTGTTCTTATCGGGAAAAGCAAAAAAAACTATATTACCTGGATTTTTCGTTATTACTGCCACCGTAATCACAGCACTGGGGCATTTCCATCGATTTATTATGATCGAGACAGTGCAATTCTTATGCAGTGCTTGCAGTGGCTTGCACCAATGACGTCACAGATCGAATTTTTCCACATTCAGAGGCTTATAACTCATTTATTACTAATCGTATTTAAATTCTACTTGCAGCGTAAGAATCGTAATTTTTTACAGAATTTTTTGATAAAAAGTTGCCCAACGACACCAAAACTAATCAGTATCGTATACTTCAAGTACATTTCGACAGTGAGTAGCACAGCTCTGCCGGCGGAGGCGCAATTTTAGTGCCGTAGCAGAATGCTAGGCACTCTTGTTTTAGCTTTTTCGCTCGCTCGATCGATCGCGCCTCAAGTCTGTCCGTCGGATAACTTGAGAACGAAAGCAAATATCGAGCTGAAACTTTGTACACGGGTGAATACCTGGAAAATCTCGGCGGGGATTGCTTTTGATTTTGGCGTATCAACCTTGAAATTGTAAATGATGGAAACCCCCATTTGATTTTTCAGGTAAAGCAACCTACTGAATTACCTTAGCAAGCCGCCATTGGCATATAATGCACACCACCACACTACAAAATGCACCTTCTCTCGGAGCATAATGCCATTCTTCATACGACTTTCACAAACACACACTTTAATCATAATATACAGGTTCAGGTGTAATCTGTAATTTATTGGGGTGAAGCTGGAAACTTGCCTGCCACAACAAACTGAAATAAATTTCAGCAATTATAGCAATATTTCAAAGCAAATAGTGCTATTTGTCCTAATGGGGATAGTATTGTGACATTTGGTAAGAAACTGCCGTGCGGCAAGACTCGATTAAATTTATATTTCGTACCTGCGGCAGCACGTTTTTACCAGAATTAGCAAATAAAAATTCATACACATCGCGAAGATTTAATGAGGTTCTGCTTGAATTTCATGTTGTGTGGAATTTGTTACAGTCCTTTTTGATAACGATTTAATTGCTTCACCAATATTGCTTGCAATAAAACTAGAAATCGTGGTAGATAAAATCCAATTGCCTCTTCATTTTTTCTACGAAGAAAATATCTTTCAACATCTACAAGTTCAAGTTTTTACAACCCAGTCATTATGCCGTCATAGTGTCATCCAGGTGTGGGAATTTAACACCGTGGTTTTTCTAAGCCCAAGAGTGAGCAATAAAATGGACTTCGTTTCACTATATGATTGTAAAAATACGTAATTACGCATAAATAAATGAATTTAGCTAACAAACTCATTTGTGGAAGGTTTTTATTAAACAATTTTCATCCTTCTACTTACTTGAAGCTGTTATCACCTTAGGCGGCTTAGGCCTAAATTTCAAGTTGAGCTGCGTCGGTGCAAAATTTCGGCACAACTCAAATCACTGGTTTTGATTGGCCATTACCATAGCAACTGTCGCAATCGTCATAGCAACTACACTGCTTCGCCCGTTTGCGCCAAGTTAAAATCAGCGCCTTTCTTTCCATTGTGACAACTATTAATTGTTTCTATGGAAATAACCTTAACATGAGATGAAAAAACGGGCCCTTAATATAGGTAGTTTCATAATCATAACATAAAGTCCGTTCATTTTCTATAGCAGAACTACAATTTTTCTGGAACTGTATACAACCCTAATTTGTAAAGGCCTGAACTTTTGACAATTTGATCGACATTTAGCGGGAAAGCAAAAACATTATATAACCCAAATCTTCTAGGGTTTATTTTTATTTTTAGCAGCAGTGTCGCAGATACATGTACCTACATGAGGCTTTTCCGTGAATATATTTTTTTTGCACTTTACTGAAAACTGCACGCACACAAAGGCCATTTTGGGCCAGTTTAGAGCAATTGCAAAATTTTGACATTTGTCATGTTTTCTGACGTATCGCATTGAAATCGCTTCTACCAACTCACCTGTTAGTAAAATTCCTTGCAAAATTTCCTCATACCGACCTAAAATTCAAATTTTGGCGTTCTGTCAGTTCAATAGAAAATGAATGGAATGGAATTTTGATATTTGAACGGTAATTCTCAAAAACAGTTATTGCAACACCTCGGAAACATTACGATAACTTTAACGGCTCGTTAGAAATAGTTCAAAGCATTAAAGGCGAATTGCTTGCAGCTGGGATGATTAGAGGGTCTCAAATTAAAAATTAGCTTCGAATGGCATATAGGTACAGTATATGCGTCAGATGTTTTGCTCGATCGTTTGTTTCGCAACTGAAAACTTTATGGAACAGATTCGGTCATGATGACAGTTACAACGATAATGACAATGATTGGGTTTCAGGTAACTATGGTTTTTAGGCGTCATGACCGAGTTTGTTCCGCAAAGTTTTCAGTTGCGTAACAAACGATCGAGCAAAACATCTGACGCATACTGTACCACGCTTACATTGCAACTTCGATCCGCTTCAGTCCATATCTCCATAGTCGCTGACAACGATGATATACCTATATAAATGCAGGGTTAGTACAAAGTCGAGGGACGGTCAGTTATCTTAGTTATTTCTTAAGATTTTACTTTGAAACTTGTTACCCAGGCACAATAGACGATATTCAAAATTATAATGTGCATGTGCGTAGCAGCGCGCGAAGGGCTCTGGTGTTTCACGAAATTAGCGTCCATAAGAAACGCTTACATTACAGTGCTCGTAAAATATGAAATCCTTTGAAAACTGTAGCACCTACCTTCGTGTAAACTAGCAGTGTGAAGACAATGAACCTTTAGTATTACAACTAGTACCTCAAAGTGTTAATTTCCTTAATGGAATAATTATAAAACAATATTAAAATAGTAGCAATTTAATTCAGAACTGAAAAATGCTGAACCGAGTGGGAACAGAAATTGACAAGAATGACAAGTGACAGGAGTGACAGCCTCACTTGGAGAATCATCGTAAATAATTTGTTTGATGCGTTAAAAGACCAAAAGTTACTACCAAAGTTCGTTTCTAGGCCATTAGTCAATGCCACTACCACGGTAGGATCCATTATCATAAAATTCATAACAACAAGCCACGCTAATTATTGACAGATAGAGGTTAATTTTTGGCGGGGCATTTGAATTTTTGTAGCGTGAAACACCATCTGAAGTTCGTACAACATCCGATAGATGGCTCTTTAATTTAGAATAAGGTCTATTAAACATAGGGAATTCAAAACTGTTTTTAAAAAATTTCTTGGGCTAAAAATCGTTTTTTAAATTTAATCATACTTTTTTCTCAACGGATTCGAAATTACGAATTTTTTAAAGTTAAAAACATGTATCATTCTTGACCAGAAGTCAAGTCGCGGTCACCCAGGATTTTCAAAAACATCGAAGAAATCGGTCAAAAAGCATGAATTTTCAAAACCGCAAGTACACGTCAACCTTATTTTTTAACTTCTACGCTCAAGGCGGAGCAGTATATAAAATCGATCAAAAATTCGAAATTGAACTGACATCAAATCTTTACGTTTCGGGGTCCCAGGAACCCAAAAAACCTATTTTTGAAAAATGTGTGTCTGTGTGTCTGTCCGTGTGTCTGTCCGTGTGTCTATCCGTGTGTCTGTGGACACGCTACAGCCGAAACTACTGAACTGATTTTGATGAAATTTGGCACACATATTCAGTGGGAGATTTGTAGGTGCTGATTAGAATCTGGGCTACACCGGCTCACGGAAAGTGCCTTTTTGGCACATCAACTTTAAAAATTTAAATGCAAATCCCCATTTTTCGCATTACCATATGAATGCTCTTCAAATTCTGCTTCTAAAAATGTATTCACACTTGGGCCCTTTTGACCAAAAAATGGTGCCGTGAAAAAAAACTATGCATAAATGTGTATTTTTATTACCGGATTTGATAACTGATTTTTTTTCAAGCCGAAAACCTTAGTGCCATTTTTTCGAAAAATGTCATTTTCGTGGCAATTTATTTTATTGTCTGTGCGGGAGAGGAGCTGATTAGATTTTGAAGCCGGTCAGTCAACCCGAACCCGAAGTGCCCTTTTGGCATAGCAACTTTCTTATTTTAAATATTTAAAAATTTAATAAATGCTGCTGTTATTAATCCAATGCAGTGCGGCGTAGAAGTTCCTGCCGTCTCCGAGACCGCCTTTTTTTTTCTAACACCAACATTTTATACTGTTTCTATGGTGCATTTGAATTTGCTTCTTATGTTTACTATAAAACACGCCGTTGACTATAAGACACGTCGTCCATGACAACGTGTTTTATAGCTAATAACTAAATTACATTTCTATAAATATTACAAGTAACATTAATTTATTTATCTTTTACATAAAAATTGAAATTACAATTATTGTAGTAAACAAGTCCTCCAATAATTCCAGATCTAGAGGATGTGCTGGGTTCTTCGGGGTTTATCGTATTGATGGTCTTGGTTCTAACATCTACCTTCTTAATTTGATCCATTTCATTACAATTCACCATTCCATCGCTAAAAACCTTTCTTGCAATCTTCACTCGCTCTCCGAATGATTCTTCTATATAAGACTCGGCTACTTTTGAAGATTCCCACCCCGCCATGTCTTTTCAAGGAAGTAATATCTCCACCTGCGTTAACAAGGAGAGTTGCTGAACTGCGACGAAACGAATGACCACTATAACTTTGGATTTTCCAGTTTCAGGAAAATCGCAATCTTTTTTGGAATTTGTCCGAAAGAATTAATTCCAACAACTTGTCGAGTGCACTTGCCTTTATGGTATTGAAGAAAAAATCTAGAAGATGCATTTTTGGGACGTAAAGCAACATAACGTCTGAACAAATCAATAGGGTTAACACCAAAACCTTCACTGACAATACTGAATCTTCTTTCCTTATGTGTTTTACTATCAGGAATAGTAACGTTCAGAACATCTCCACAGTCCTCTATGTCTTCATAATTCATACCGCACAATTCTGCTTTACGACACGCTCCTCCAATTCCGAATAGTAAAGCGATCTTCATAAACAAATTAGTCTTCATTTCCAGCTTGCAGTAAAAATGTTTCAATCTCGCGACAACACCTTGGACTTTTTACCACGATAACCAACATTCAAATTCTTCAAATAAGGAACAACTGCACCAAATTTTTCAATATCCACGTTCTCTTTACACTTCAGAGTCGCTTTTAACATAGAATATTCTGGCCACAAAGATGCTGGGCACAGCTTTTGTGACCTCATGGCAAGATACGTTAAGATCACGTCTTCAGTCATTTCACCAATACCTTTTTCTGTCCTCCATTTTTGAAAACTCACGTAAACCTTTTCATACGCATCTTTAGATTTCGCAGGTAACAATTTTCCACGTAATTCAATACCTTTCTTCAATATTTCGTCCGGAATATTTTCGGACATTCAACTACAAACTTTTTTCAAAATTTGTCAAAATTTGTTTACATGATAACCATAGCAACCATGGCATTCTTTATTTTTACATCCAACCATTCGCACGTATATTTTAAAGAAAAATTAAAATATCCTGCTAATATATGGCATTATATGGTTAGTGTTAGAAAAAATGATGAAGACAACACGTGTTTTATAGTTTAAAAATCTCGGCCTATTATATTTTCGCTCCGCTCAAATATAAACTACGACCTCGATTTTTAAACTGTCTGTAAAACACTTGTTGTCTTAATAGCTATAAAGAAAATTCAACCGGCCAATTACATTTTTAAAAATTCTTTTTCCTATTTTGGCTGATTGTGAACATTTAATGAATTTCAAAAAAGCAAAAACAAATAAAAGGAAATGTAATTGCGCAGTTACAATAGAATTTCGACTGTGTTCATTGGTCAACTCCAAATGTCAATTCAATATTAAACGTCATGACGGTTGCATACTTGATTGCATAACACATTTTTCGGAATAAAATCTAAAAGATTTTCTTGTGTTTAATGAGAGTACGATTAACGAAAAAATATTGTAACGAACTCGTGTGTAAGGAACGCGGCGATTAATAATCTCGATCGCAGCGAATTATTACTTATTAATCGCTTTTATTGACACTGTTGTTCGTTAAATATATTCTATAAACCGCCAAGAGAGGTTTAAATGCAAAACGCTGCATCTTGTGAGCAGTATACTAATAATTTATTATTCAATAATTACTTGGATTTACCATCATCAATAATGGCACATGACAATCTTTTAGACCAGAAGCACCATATTGGGTGACAAGTAGCTATATTACTTTTCACCCAATAGTGCTTTTGTAAATACAATGTGAAAGTCACGAGCCCGCGTGCCCATCATCCAATACAGGAAGAATTCTTTCAAAAACATTGCCGCATAATTTGTAGTCTAAAACCAAAGCTTAATTGCCATTCGAGAATGATGCGGCAAATAAAATCAGATGTAAGCTATAGACAACATTCAACCTCTCCAAGAGAAAGCATGATTTTTCTACAAACAGGGTGATTGCCTCAAAGATATCTCCTCTTTTTTGTTTTTGATCATTATGACTGCTTAGTGCTTAGTCCTTGTATAGATTTGTTGTGATCCCGCGTGCTTCTTTATCGGGTCGGATCAAAAACGATCTAAGAGAGGTTATCTGGAAAAATGTTTTAGGTTTCTTTTGAAAAAGTAGACCTGGGAGAATCGTTCCTTATTAAGGTTAATCCGATCTCTCGCAATGTAAATATTTCATTAAATCAGGAACGGGAACGTTGTAATCGCCGATGAAATCCTATCTGAATCTCATCTGGGCCACGTATGCGTGGTTTACTATTGAGGGACGCAATCAATATTCAAGTGATGTCCGTTGGAAGGATTTAGTTAAATAAAGAATGATTCATACACTGAAAACGAACAAATTGCTCAAGAAGCATTATGAATATGTAACGTGTTTAATAATAAACATGATTTGCGCGGTTATTAGCAGAAACGTTATTGGTTAATAATTATTACTATTAATTTACATAATATAAGTTCTCCGAATGACATTTACAATATTTACATAATTAATTTTTACGCTGCTATTACCATTTATTTCATGTGTTACAGATGAACCAGCTGTGCAAGGTTTGCGGAGAGCCAGCGGCCGGCTTCCACTTTGGTGCCTTCACCTGCGAGGGCTGCAAGGTTAGTGCTCCCTCTACCATCCACCAGGTTCTTCGTTAATTCGACTTCTCACCTTGAACTACATTTGTAATTAAGACATTAAATGACCATTATTTATATTTAAAACGCGTTCTGTCACATCGTTTCCTCGAACGGACCACCCGAAGTCTTTCACTTTGAATGCACGCACGTACTCTCATCATGCATGCCTCAGATATTGCAATTTTTTTGTTGCTCACATTTGACCTGCTCGTTTGTCAGAAGATTTCATTTTTAACAAATTCGTGACTGCTTTGATTCACCTCCGTGATTGAAGTTTTTTTTGGACCTGTGCAAAATGTGGAGCATGTCAGTCATAATATGGGAAAATTAATTTCAAGTCTGCATACATTTTTTTTTGCGTAGAACAAGTTTGAAGCAAATTAAAGAAACTTATCTTACAATTAGTGGTGGCTGGTGGAATTTTCCGCCTAACCTCAACGGATGGGGACGCAGCCCCAGTATTAATTTTAGAAAATCAGGTAGGTATGGTATATTAGTTAAAATGTACTCGAACAAAAACAATTTGAAGTTTTCCTTAAAGTAAGCCTCAATAAATATTAAGTATTAGTCGATGCCATTTTTTGTGACCTCTCAGAATCCCTATAACTACTTACTTACTATCTACCTACTATACTACTACTATTATCTATCTATCTATTCGGTAGGTAGGTAAGTGCTCTCAAACAAGTATAGGTATAGGTATTATGAAAATCCATTTTCCAGTTCAAGTTTTGTTAACTTGATCTCAACTGGACACAATTCCTTCTAAAAAGTATAAGTAGTACACAGAATCATTTTTTTACAAAAGGCGTAGAGCTGCCAGGATATTTTCTGACGTTTTAATTTTATGATTGACAGTAAAAAATTAGGACCATTTAGGACTAGGAGTATCGAGCACTGCTAGAAACGGTGGCACAAGTGCTTCAAAGCTCCCATTTACAATTTTTTCAGCATTGCTGGAAGGATAATCGATTTAAGGGTCGACTCAAAAAATAATAATCATTAATCAACAATAAAAGGTCAGCAAATATCCTCGGTAAGATTTTCGAAAGTTGCCAATTCTTTAAAAAAAGTATTAGGTCCAATCGAAATTTTTCAAGATTTGATTAGCTTCGTACTTATACCTATACTTATCCGTCAGAAATAATAATAAAACTATTTGTTCCAGGTTACAGGTTAATCTTGATTTAACTGAGAGACGATCATATAATGTTACAAGTTTATAAGTAAGGCTCATTTTAAGTGAATTTTGTGCAGTTAAAGGTAATAAAGATAGAGGCTGTTTCTCACGATCACGACCCGTTCTTCCTCGAGGAAAATGTAACTCTAATAAAAAGTAAAAAGTTCTCTAAAACTATTTATAATTAGAAGTAAATATTTAGGTAGGACCCACGTAATTTTCGTGATAATAAAAGCTCCTATTAACCTCCTTACACCACACTACACTTTCAAAAAAATGGGAGGTTACTGTAATTTTTAAAATTCACATAGTATCTGGACAAAATTTTTGTTCAATTTGTGAACTGGAGGCGCAATTTTTACTGATGCTTTAATGCTTCAATTAAAAAAAAAAAATGGGCAGCTGCGGAAGCTTCTGGAACCTCCCCACTTCGGTGAATGATCCAATCTTATCACCAATATCAAGTAAATTTTACTGTTTACTATACCTAAGTTTTACTCCACCAAACCTAAGGTGTTCTCTGTGATCTTTCTAAATTTTACGATCTTTTGCCAAAAGGGCACTAAGCTTGAATACAATTTTGAAAACAAAATTTGAAGACTTTTCATGTGCTGGTAGAGAAAATGGGAGTTCATTATTCAAGTTTCAAAGTTTATATGTCAAAATGGCACTTGCCGTTTGCCGATTGTCACCAAAATTAAATCAGCTCTACGGCGGGTAGCGGTATCTCTACCTACCAAATTTCAGCCAAATCGATCCAGCAGTTTAGGCTGTAGCGTGTTATTTAATGTTTCCTCTAAATTTCGATTTTTTAGATTTTGTGCCAAAAAGGCACTAAGTGGGAATACAGTTTCAGATACATAATTTCAAGGCCTTTCATGCGCTGATAAGAAAGATTAGTGTTCATCTGTCAAATTTCATAGTTTACATGCCAAAAAGGCACTTAGCGTCTGTGGATTCGCAAGAAAATTAACTGGGCTCACCGGAAGGCTAACCCTAACATACATACCAAATTTCATTAAAATCCGTTCGGTAGTTTCCGAGAAATCGTGCTCACATACGTACATACGTACGTACGTACATACGTACATACACACAGACATTTTTTAAAAACCACTTTTTCGTGATCCTGGGACCTTGAAACGTAAAGATCTGGTGTTATCTCAATTTCGAATTTTGGAGTGATTGCAATAACCTCCCATTTTTATATGGTTGTGGGGAGGTTAACATGTGGACAGAAAGTATCGTCCAGTTCATGAACTGAAAAACTACTCTCCCTGATGCTGTTCCAGTAACTAAATAACTAAAGGGTGGCCCATAAAAAACCGGACAGTTTTCTTTTTTGTATATCTTCGTTAGTTTTTGTGCGATATTTTTTAGTTTTATACTCGATGTAGCTGAAGGTTGAGGTCGTCAATACCACTCACTGGATTTGAATTCGCTTCGCACCATCAGTGTCGTTCCTAAGGACTTTCATTTAACACCATTATTTAGGCCAATGGGGTTTCGTTACCCTTTGACCCATGACCGTGGCGTTTAGACAGGATTGAAAGTCGTTCTTTCCTCTTTCCAAAATATTCTTCAAAATGAAAATTAATCCATCCCTAAATTTTTTGTGAATATTCTTCCAAAGCTCTAAATCGCATAATTTGCAAGAAAAAGTACAGAGACGATGAAAACTTTGTAGGCATTTTTGATTTAAGTTGTAAATTGAGCAGATTAATTTAAGTTGTAAATTAAGCTTATAATCTGCATAATTTACAACTTAAACAAAAATGGCTACCGACTTTTCGTCGTCCCTGTACTTTTTGTTGCAAATTATTCAATTTAGAGCCTTGGAAGAAAATCTACAAAAAATTTAGGGATGGATTAATTTTCATTTTGAAGGACATTTTGAAAAGAGAAAAGAACGACTTTCAAATCCTGTCTAAACGCCACTGTCATATGTCAATGGGTAACGACACCCCATTGGCCTAAATAATTGTGTTAAATTAAAGTCCATATAGGAAGGACACTGATGGTGCAAATTCAAATCCAATCAGTGGTCGAGTATAAAACTAAAAAACATTGCAGAAAACCTAACGAAGATATACAGAAAATAAAACTATCCGGTTTTTTACGGGCCACCCTTTAGATAGTGCAGTATATGTACTATATTGGTATTTAATTCTGAGTGTATTTGCTTTTTTCTCTGTATGTCTGTCTGTCTGAATAGTAGGTATAAGCTAATCTGCACAATGTAGTTTCTGAAATATTGTGTTGGAACAGCATCAAGGAGAAGTATAGTCTTCCAGTTCATCAACTGCACCATATTTTTGTCCACACATGCTGTAAAATTTAAGGATTACAGCATTTGTAAAAGAAGCATCTCTAGTTCACGAACTGGGCAAAAACTTTGTCCAGGTACCGGAAGTACAGTCACGGCCACCCTAGATTTTCAAAAACATCGAAGAAATCGGTGAAAATTGAGAAATTGAGAAAATTGAGAAAGCAAAAACACGTCTTCTTTATTTTTTTTGAGGGAAATTGCTACCTACAACCTACACGGAAATCAAAGACCCGCGCGATGGGGAGGTTCCAGCCGCTTCTTTGTTGCCCATTTTTTTTTGATTATAATCATATAGGCCTTGAGATAAAAATTCAAAGGTTGCTTTACTGGTTGGCTTGGAATCATAAATTTATTTTCTAGTCAACGGTCCCTAAAATATCAAGCTGTGAAGTCAAGTTTTGGATAACAGCGGGTAGAGAATGTGGTCTGGCAATGCGGATTTTTAGAGTTTAGTATACGAGATAACGTAAAAAAGAGCTGAAGGAGACTGAACATCTATCTGCAGTGTTCTTCACACCACGCGGTTGTAGGTCCATGCCCACAGAACAGATCGTTGTAGGTGTGATTTGAAACAGAACGTCTGAAAAATATCCTCGCAACTTACTAAGTAATTAGTATAAATTATTCGTTAATTATCACTACATGGATCTCCTTTGTTGAATAATTAATAATAAGTGAGTTAAGGTGCTAAATTTAGAACTAGTTTAGTGGTCCTGTTTGACATTGATTAGTAATGGGATCTTTCAAGAATTTGTTTGCTTTCAAAGTGTTATCTTTGAAAAAAGGAAAAGGATGCGGCTATTTTGGAGAACAAGTCATCGGATTAGAGATGGCCAAGGTGAAACCAAATTCCCTCGAGTGTGTTTGGATGCCATCTTCGAGCCGATAGCATTGCAAATAAATTATTCTTGACTGAACTCATTTGTAACTGGACCATTTTGTGTGGATGCTGAAAAACTGATTCTTCCTTTCGAGATTTTAAATCCTGATTTGGACTACTGGTGTCGCATCACACAGATCATTAATAATGCTCCTCCTGGTCAACGACTGTTTAAATTATTCGGAATTTTGTAAATAATACATTCTGCGTGGGTTCTTTTTTAACTCTGTATCATCCACATAATTTAATATGAGATGAGATGCCGTCACGTTTTTCCGTTATTTATTAAGTAATCCTCGTAGACTTGAATCAATCATGATGGTTTAGGAAAGTGTTAATCGCGTTGCCTTTGAACCACCTTTGAACCCACAGGACGTCGGTGTGGTGTCGTGGTTTATGACCGTTCGGTTGCGTCACGGACGTTAATAATTATTGTTTCCGTGGTGGGGTCGCCCGCATACCTACTTGATTTATACAGTGCTATTCAACAAATGAATCGCAATCTGTCGAAAGGACGTTTGTCTAAAATTAGTTCACGAGACATGTCATCTGTCATTTTATCCTGGCACTGTGCGAATTAACTTCAGACAAGCGTCCTTTTGACAGATTGCGATTTACTTGTTTCCTCTGGTCCCGTTATCACATATTTTCTGAATAGCACGTTGTACCAGCAGTTCCAGTCCAGTTGGGAATTGGGAGCGGTCATTAAACACACACATTGTCGATTACACTTTTAACATGTGGGAATATTATCAGTTTTAATGGTTGTGATGTGAAATTTATAGAAGCAAAAACGTCGCGCAAAAAATCGTATATAGTCTAGTGGCTGGATTATCCTTTTTTAGCTCAAAATATTTGCGAAAAAGATTATCAAAGTTGAAAATAATAATCTAATTGTTTCGACCCTGAGCCATTTTTAGCAACATACGCGTGCACACTTCATTATTCATAGAAAATCTTCCCCACAACTAATTAAAAACGGGAGGCTACTACTATCACTCCAAAATTCGAAATTGAGATAACACCATATCTTTACGGTTCGAGGTCCCAGCATCACGGAAAAGTGGTTTTTAAAAAATGTCTTTCTATGTGTGTGTATTTATGTATGTACAATACGTACTGTACATACCATATATACGTAAGTAAGCAAGATTTCTCGAAAACCACCTCACGGATTTTAATGAAATTCGGAATGGAGGTTAGTGTTGGCCTTCTGGTGAGCTCAGTTAGATCTGCAGTTAGATCTGCACACATAGCTGCTGAAAAAAAAAACGCTCATCCCAACTCGGCTGATTTAGCTCTCTGTTCGGCCCTCTGGCAAACTTTCGATGAAAAAGTTTTGTTTCTACAAACATCAACCTGCAGAAATCGTTTTGAAAACTAATTAAAAACGATCCACTAACGTTGGTACGCTGTGCTGTACATTATCGGATCTAAAGCTGGATCGACACTATGTAACAAAGCACGTTATACAGGCTGTCCCTAAACCTCGTCCAGGATATTTCAGGTTGTGCCTATCCGGTTTGTTTTACGTCAAAAATTGGCTCTTCAAAGGGGTACTCAGAAATTCAGCATTCTTCTAATTAGGTAGGTACTTGAAACGCATGAAAAATAGGATTTTGAAATTTGGACCAATGGTTAGTGTCATATTGATGGATTTTAATAAAAGAGGGACATCTATGAACACTTATTCGAATCAACGGTCGCCAGTCTAAGGGTTGCCAATTTTGGTGATTAATGCACTACATCTGGTGCTTTTGTGACAAATTGTTTGTTAGTCGTTATTTGTCATACTTGTGTCACAGCAATCTCAAAACTGACAGAACCGATAATACAAGTGGACCGGCTCCCTTCATGCACTGGAATTATTGAAATCATCAATTGGGCTTTCCTCTGATTTTTTTTTTTCAGATTTTTCACGATATCAAAAATGCCCGCAACTGAAAGATTTGGAGGTGCACATATTTTCTGCAAGTTTTTTAGTTGCCAGCATTTGCCCCCCGCTAAACAGTAACAAAATCGTAATTTTTCGAATAAAATGAATTAGTGAAAATAAAGGCAGTGGATGATTCCTTACATAATTTTAGGAAGAAAAGTTCATATTGGCATATGGCAGAGAATTCATTTTAGGGGAGCTATGGTCCTTCCAATAACATTTATGTTTTCCGGGACCCCATCATTTGAAGGACCATAGCTCTATTAAGAAGCAGTTTTTGCCATATATCAATCTGAAGCTTTCTTCCTCAAATGTTGTAAGGAATGATCCTCTGCTTTTATGTTCGATTAAACAAAATTTTACTTCACAAATTTTTGCGCTCTGAACCGTTAAATGGTTATAAGACTTTTACAGAGTTCTTATACAAATTATTGTATCCTCTTTGGTGGTTATGATGGTTTGTTTTGACGCTTAATTTCTACAGACGTAAATGCGTTAAACGTCACTTATTTTGCTTTTAAGAAGAATTTTTGAAATCCAACCACTCGTTCAAATTAAAAGTTACAGTATAAACTTGAAGGATTTCTAGGCCCAGAATCCGCTCATGTTTTTCAAGGTAACTTTTGAACGAGTGGATGAATTTCAAAAATTCTTGCATCAGTTTACAGAGAAATTCAAACCCTTTCAATTGATGTACCACAAAGAGTCCTAATTTATTTTAGATTTTGTTTTCTCGCCGTTAATTTATGTTCTTAGGAAGAAAGGATAAAACAGTAACCGAAGCTTCTACAAAACTTTAATTTCACCCATTGATCTTGCATTCAAAATTGGCTCATACTCTCCATTCATTTTCTATTGAAGTGACAGAACGCCAAAATTTGAATTTTAGGTCGGTATGAGGAAATTTTGTAAGGAATTTTACTAACAGGTGAGTTGGTGAAAGCGATTTCAATGCGATACGTCAGATAACATGACAAATGTCAAAATTTTGCAATTATTGCTCTGAATTTGCCCAAAATGGCATTTGTGTGCGTGCAGTTTTGAGTAAAGTGCAAAGAAAAATATTTACGAAAAACCGTGAGGTACGTTTATCTGTCACCCACTGCTGCTAACAATAAAAATAAACCCTAGAAAATTTGGTTCACGTAATGTTTATGATTTCCCGCCAAATTTCGATAAAATTGTCAAAAGTACACGCCCGTACAAATTAGGACTGTACAGTTCCATAAAAATTTTAGTTCTGCTATAGTAAATGAAGAGACTTTAGATAAATGTCCGGTGGTCAGGTCAGGTCAGGTCAGGTCAGAGTAATCGACAGCCATGGCAGGAATAAGGCGATTCTTCTCGCTAAAACAGTTTTGTGGAAGCGCCCTGTGCTGTCATAGGTCCTCCTTCCGTACTAGTGATTTACCTATTTTTGAAATGTAGGTACAGTCGCGGACACGGAATTTCGCACGACAGTGACGGTGACATGATATTTCAATGACAAAAGCTGTAAACACAGGCTGTGAAATCGACTTTATACAGGGTGTCCCAATTGTCTGTATTCGGTCGATAACTCCATTGCTGTTAGAGATAGCGAAAAATTGTTAAATACAAAGTTGGAGAGGGTCAAACAAGGTACATTTTAAAAATACAATCCTGTATACAGGCTGTCCTACTAACATAGGTTTTTTTAAATGGAACCCCCTGTATTTTAATTTTTTATTGGATTCTATGATGAATTCCAAGTAACATTCATTAATCATATTTTCATCTGAAGCGAATGGTTTAGAAGATATTGGTAATTTTGTGGAAAAAAATACTTTTGCAGTACTTGTTTTGAAAAATCACCCCACAACCAATTTTCAACCTTTTGTTTCGGAAATTTAGCATGTCATTAAGGAAGCTTTGGGCTATCTTTCAAGCGCTTGAAAATGGTCTTAGCTTCTTAAGTTCGTCCCCAGTAACATTATGAACTTTCGAAAATGTATAGGTTTAAATTTCGAAATTTTTAAATGGCACCACTATCAAATGTTATAGCCATAAGCTGTAACATTAAATTTGCTTTCGTTTGATATAAAATGTCCCTATATCCAAGTCTCGAATTTTTCATTTTATTCAGTAAAATTGGGGGGCATTTCACACCCCAAAAATTTGTACACCACTGCCGAATTTTCAGGGCACTGCCGTAAATTTGTACACCACTGCCGACTGTAAAGTCCCCCGACTGTCGAATTTGCTCAATTTTTGCAACCACTGCCCAATTTTTGCAACCGCTGCCTAACATTTCCCACTAACACTGCCGAAAATTTGTACACCAATGCCGACTGTGAAATCCCCCCCAGTAAAATATGATTTTTAGATATTTCCATTTTTAGCTTACAATAATGTTTTTGAAACGCTGCTCGGACACATGTTACAATAGGTGTCACAAATTCTGTCAGCCGGAATCCTGCGTAAATTAACCATAAATTGTCATCAAGTGGTTTTTTTGATGTTCATTCATGGAACGCAAGAATGTACCTACTCAAAAAAGTTGCAGCATTTTCAGCACTTAGGTACTTACCAAAAGGAAATAAATAGATAACAATAGCACTTTTAGAATAGGTAGGTACTCTGTTAAAATAAAGTGATTATGCCAATGATTTGACTTTGATGATGAGCAGTTTGTGTTCGAAACATGTTAGCTGTTGAAATAAACCTTTTCGGTATAGAGGGCGTTTCTGGTGATAGTTATAATAATTACGCTTTGTTTTTATAGACACAGAATTTTTTGCAGGTCCTGTTTGTAGCCCAAAGACAATTGGGCAAATTATGAAACGCATCCTTAAATATTAGATCTATAGAAATTGTAATTCGACTGATAACACATTTGACACCTACAATGAAATGTAGCCAGAGCCAACCATCTAAAAACATCAGGAAGAAAAAGATGAAAATTATGTTTTACTGAATAAATCGAAAAATACTAAACTTGGATATAGGAACATTTTATATTAAACGAAAGCAAATTTAATTTTACAACCTACGGCTATAACATTTGATGGTGGTGCCATTTCGAAATATTAAGCTCTATATTTTTGAAGGTTCATAATGTTACTGGGGACGAACAAGAAGCTAAGACCGTTTTCAAGAGCTTTAAACATAGCCCATACCTTCCTTAATGGCATGCTAAATTTTCAAAACCAAAGGTTGAAAATTGGTTGTGGGGTGATTTTTCAAAATAAGTACTGCAAAATTAATTTTTCCCGCAAAATTGCCAATATCTTCTAAACCATTCGCTTCAGATGAAAACATGATGAATGAATGTTACTTGGAATTCGTCATAGAATCCAATAAAAAATTAAAATACAGGGTGTTCCATTTAAAAAAACTTATGTTTGTGTTCTTACTCCTTAGTGGGACAGCCTGTATACAGGATTGTATTTTTGAAATATGCCCTGTTTGACCTTCTGCAACTTTGTATTTAACAATTTTTCGCTATCTCTAACAGCAATGGAGTTATCGACCGAATACAGACAATTGGGACACCCTGTATACTGACAACAATTGCATGCATAAAATAATTCAAAAATGCCATAGAAAACGTTAGTCATGACAAGAAAGCTTCATTACATCGAATGACAGAAAAATAAAGTACCTAATTTTATGTCCTCAACTGTAGGTACAATTAGTGTTGCTTTTTTTTATTTATTTATTTATTGTTTCTTTGTTTACTGTGTTTATTCTATACGCTCCTAGTCATCTTACTACTTTAACAAAGACGTTTATTATTATTATTGTTGCCTTATCGCTCTAGGGCACAAAGTTACACCTTAAACTCGCCCGCTCCCTCCAACTGTAGCAACTAATCATCATTTGCCGACTTAGCTGAAACTGGATGGAACTGGGAACACTCTCCAATTTGTTACGTCCAAAATAAAATATAATTGAATACGATTTCCTAATCGATTTTCTGATGTATAGTTGTCACCTCGTCTTAAATGCATTCTCCCGACAACTCATTATAATAATATTTCTTCATAATAAAGACGTTACATTAATTCACCACATTTATAATGACCATTCAATAATTCATCGTCCTGCATTTGACACGATATGTGCACCATTTATCAACGGCGCGTAATTTACATCAGCGGAACAAATAGCCGTGATTAACCAGTCGTAATCAACTTAACTAGTTGTTCTCGATAGGATATATTACGATTTAATAGTCTGTGTTTGTAGTGCTGGAATCGATTCATTTATACTTTCAACAAGTTCTCGACAAGGTGCAGGAAACCCTTCGTTAAAATTTTTTTTATTCATAACATGAATTTTAGACGAGACGATAGGAGTGGAATTATAACTTGACAAACAGTTTGAGTGCTACCAGATGGTAATAATAGCCACAGGCTGATGATGAAAAGTTAACTGAAGAATCTATTGGTATTGCCAGCACGGGAAAGTAAATTGATTTTTTGCGTACAATATGCATGATCTAGTTTGTAATAGGTTTAAAGAGTTATGGTATGCAGAAATTACACTAACACGACTTATAAAATTATCGCCTCGGGTAGAGTAATATTTCTTCAGGATTTATTCTGATGACTAAAATTAACTCATAAATATTACGTGCTAAATTGCTATTTCAAATAATAATTTCTTATTTAGTCTTATGCAGGATGTTGGTGATGAGTTGAGGTTAACTATGCCGACATACGATACTAAACGTTAGAATATGAATTTAATAATGAACGAGATTTTGCTAATGAAATTAATTGCACTTGCTGTCACTCCGTCTATTTTATGATTTATTAGAGAAAAATATTGAATTTAAAATAATGCACCCGCGGTTTTGTTCACTTTTAATGGTACTTAGAAGTACATGGCATTTAACTGTTAGGAAGGCAAAAGTTTTCATCTCTTTCATGTAATTAGATAATAAGCACCACACATATGCAAGATGTTACATCATAATATGAACCTGCAGTGCATTGCACATGTTATTTCACTTTTCTTTTTGTTAACGGTTGTCGTTTACACTTCTGTGATTACTTCTAGGCATTTTTCTTTTAAACGTCATATTAATGGATATTAATAGCATTATTATTATTAATGATGACCATGTCATAATCGTACAATTATTATGTATAAAAACCAAGATTCTGATTAAAATGGATCTGACTGAAGAGTAATAAGTTCTAAGTGTTCTCACCTCGCCTGGCGCATCCACCAGAAATTCGATAGTCATCGGTTCTGTTTTAGGTAGGATAAATAGGAACCTGAATATTTTTTCACACGCGAACGAAATTATTCAGGTAGGTACTTATAGAATATTGCCTAGGTATTACCTATTATATTTTAGATATTCAAATTCTCCTTGTTTTTAATTTATAAACTGAGGGAAATAGTAGAACTATAACTTTGATATTATACCTACTGTAATGTTCCCAATATTTATTTGTAACTTCTACGCTTCGCGGAACATTTACTAAAAGGAAACTCAAAAAATTGTTTTTTAAAAAATGTCTGTGTGTCTGTAAACACGCTACAGCCTAAATTACTGGACCGATCTAGCTAAAATTTGGTACGCGCACAATCGCACATATTATTACGATTTGAGGAAGAACTTATTAGACCTTGGGCCAAATCGACCGGCGGGAAGTGCCTTTTTGGCACATCAATCTTAAAAATTTGAATACAAATCCCCATTTTTCGGGTTACGATGATATGAAAGTTCTTCAAATTCTCCTTCTAAAAATGTATTCACACTTGGTACCCTTTTGGCCAAAAATCGGTGCCGTGAAAAAACCTATTTTATCGGGTTGAGAACCTTAGTGCCATTTTTTCGAAAAATGTTTTAGTGGCAATTTTTTTGAATTTATTTTGTCAAAAGAGCATACCTATTCTTACTATCGAATTCGATAGCTGTTCTATTGCCGGATCAAGAACCTTAGTGCAAGTTTTTCGAAAATTGTCATTTTAATGGCAAACACGTCCCTTTTTGAATTTTTGTTAGCAAAAGATCATATTATTATTATCGAATTCTGTAGCTGTTGCATTGCCGGATTGAAAACCTTAGTGCAATTTTTTTCGAAAAAGGTGCATTCTATCGATGTCACACAAGAGTACCATTTTTATGTAAAAGGCTTAAAATTCTCAGATTCTGGTATAAAAAAACGGCTTACAAAAATGTTTGAGTAAAAGTCTTAAGTCAGACGGGACACGTTGATAATCACAGTAATAAATTCAGCATCAAAAGAATTGCTATAGATACCCAATTTCACGTTACTATCTTTAACCGTTTTGAGAATATTGAGAAAACACCACCACTTTCAAAGTTACCCCTTTAAAGGGCCCTAGCTCCCTTAGGAGGTATTTTTTGACATATGTTCATATGAACTTTTTTCTTATTTTTCATAGAAGAATCTACTGGTAAAGTTTGGCCAAAGGATTCGGTTACGCCTTGTACCTATTTACAAATTCTGTGAAAAAGTAGAAGTTTCTACAGTCTCCGAGATTGCCAATTTTTTGTTTTGGGTTAAATTCAGAGAGAGATGTTTATCGACGACTATAGGTAGGTATACAGGGTGGTTTCTTTTTCACTGCTCACCTTTGGCATCTCCTAAATAGTAAGAGTAATGCAACGAAGCCGGTTAAATTAGAAAAAAGTTGCGCTATTTTTTAGTGGTTAAGAATCTGAAGAGAATTCCCCGATATCCTGATTCGTTCCTAAGTTGTTCCGAAAAACCTGAAAATTGCAATTTTAATTTTATAGGAAACTTGGAACTTTTATATTTTTGACAACTATCAATCAAATGGCATTGACAGACGTTTTTTAGGCCTTCTAGATTTTGAGCAATGACGATCAACTTTTGAATTTCTTATGGCCGCCATGTTGAATTTTGGCACCATCCGACATACAAAAAAAAAATCTTTTCAAAAATGTAACTATAATCTGTCCGGGATCCACACGACCGAGATTCACCCTATTTCCATGGCGAACAACAATGAATCGCCATGGAAATAGGGTGAATCTCGGTCGTGTGGATCCCGGACAGACCATAGAAAGAACTTTTTTGAAAAAACATGTTAAAGTTTGAGTCGGACAACTTCTAACTATATTTTATTGAATTTTCAATCCAATTGTACTAAACGTCAAAAGGGATTAAAAAAGTTGGTGTACTATTTTATACTTTATTTCGAAAAGTTTTATAATGATTTTATAAATTAATCATACAAATTTTAAAGTTTTGACGGTTTTTCGAAAAAAGTCCATATTGATTACATTTTTGAAAGCTACTTTTTTTTCTGTAGTCCATGGTGTCAAAATTAAATACGGCGGCTATAAACGTATCTCTTACCGTTTAGGAGATGCCAATGGTGAGCAGTGAAAAAGGAACCACCCTGTATATACCATTGAATTTAGGTTCTGAGATAAATTTGTATCTGCTATAGGAAGGAAACCAATTCCTCACTACTTCCTCTACTTATGTCTATTGATTTCCAATGTAGATAATTATGTTGGTGTCCCTTCAATAACAGCCCGAATAACAGTAAACTTTTTTAGAATAATAATAATTTTCGCAAGTTCTTTCGCTTGAAGCAGTTTTCCAAGTGCATTAACCACCTATAAACATTACATTAGGAAAAGCTGGAGCAGCAAATATCAACTAGCGAAACCATTAATATTAATAGGACATTATTTTCCGCATAATCCCCGTACTTGATAGACTTATTAATACAATTCTGTTACTTTAAATGTTGAGCTGGTCTAGTGCGTAGGTTTAATAACAACTTAAGCCTCTTACTATGTGCATAACAAAGTAATTTGCATTGTTACGTATTGTGATATATGAATTCATAAATAAGGTCTGAATAAACTCAGTAGACACCTGAAAATATGATAAATTAATTAGCCTCATTGAAATGGTATGATGGCTTCTATAGCCTTTCAGCTGACGAAATATGAACCCATTCAAATTCGTCGTTCTCAAAGACACACATTTTCTGCTACACACGAAGCAAACAGTAAATTGTGTCTGTGTAACTATTGAAATTTAAAGCTCGCGATATTATAGTGGGCGCAAGTAAAATAAATTGGATCTGATTGAGATATGCAATAATCTCTTCGAACCTTTCCAGGCATGCCAGAGATTTTCAGATGAAATAACTGTTAATATTACAGAATAAAGGCCAGGTAGTGTTTTTTGACTCATTTAAACTCATGTTAGTTATGAACAAAAAATTCGGCCTGCTATTTTTCTCACAGTCAATTTGCAATGATGGACGTATCGTGTTTATCTTGTCTCTTATTAACGTTTATTATTTTATTCCTCCATAATTACGCGTATAATTATCATAATTTTGCCTCAGGTTATAATTTGTTAATAGGATCTGGTTTAATTTTAGTTGATTCAACTGATAGCCAAATAAAGTTCCGGTCGATCAATGACCAGTTCTAAAGAACACTAATCTGTGATCAGTTCCGAACAAATCCTTATTGAGTTGATTATAACTCAACAGGTTGATCCGTTTTATCTCCGCGGTTGCTACTGCTTTTAGATTTCAATCCGATTCGATCGATGGTTTCTGGTGGGCTGATGCATACAGATACATTTTACGGTATATCTCCGATCCACGCTGGAACTTCATTATCTGGCTTGATAAGTAAAATGTTATTCTATATAAATACTGTTTGAGGTTCTTTTGGAAAAAATTCTTTGTCAAATATAGCGCAATACAGCCTTGTCTAAAAGTTTTTTGAATCTTTATACAGAAATTTGAATACCGCTGGTTTATAAAAGTATTGTTTTTGTTTAAGTAAGTAAACTCCTGCACAATTTTATTAATAAAGTATTTAAAAAAATACCTGAGCATCAATCGCACTGATTATATTTTAGGTGTTGCAATTACGGGCGATATAAATGCACATATACCTACACGGTGTAAAAAAAATGCCACTGATGACAAGCTCACGGGACGGATTCTAGGAAGGAAAACAAGTAAAATTTGAAGAGCAGACTTTTTCGATAAAACGCTTTCTAAGGGTGTTTCCCCCCCCCCCCAAAGGTCCCTGTCAAGTTGGATAAAAAAGTATATCTTGTCAAAAACAGTGGTGACGTCAGTAACGTATTCCGCTTTGATTATTTCTGCGGCTTTGTGTTTCCAAGGAAATTCAATTTTCAATTTAGACATTGGGGGGCGCGTATCACCCTTAGAAAGCATTTTATCGAAAAAGACATCTTTCCGATTTTGACTTATTTTTCGTCATAGAATCCATTATGTAAGTTTGTTGGCAGAGTTTTGTCATACCCTGTACAAAGAAATCCCCCGGATGTTTCCGGTTTTTGTAAAAAATAATTTTTTTCTGTCGGTTGTATTTCGGAAAGTATTTGTCATGGAAAAATTTTCTCGAAACTTTTGTTAGATTCAGTTTTGGCGTAAAATTGACGGTTACCTACATATTCTCAAAAAAGCATTTTGCGGGGCCTTCTTCCCATTGTCGTGCGGAACGCAGACCTCGCTGGAGGGTGATAACTTAGTACACTCATAACAGACTTAAAATAAGTCGATTAAATAAAACCATTTCCAGCTTTCTCCGACTATTTTCCGAATTGAAATGGCTGATGCCTATTTTAGGAAGCAGTGAAAAATTTTATTCTAAAAATTATAAGTTGATGGTGTAATGGGTACCGCTAAATGCGAAAATCTGTTCAGTATAGTTACATACATAGACAAGATTTTTAGAAACACTTTTCCGTGGTTCTGAAGGGATTTTCAAACGTGGTGGCTCATTTGAAACGGTTAGAACAGAAATCTGTCAATGTTTATGATTTCCTTTCATCTTCTACACGTTCATCTTATCTTAAATAAATGACTAAAAAACCACTCCAGAAGTCCAGATCAGATCGAGAGTTGCAGATTTAGTCGATGTGAAGATGATGGGACACTCGAGGCAATATTTATGTAAAGTGAATCGGAATGAGTCATCTTTCCTAAAACCCATCAAATACTTAGTAATCTTTAAAATAATTTATAATAATCCGGTCGGATTTGATAACGAATTCTATGAAAAATGGTAAATTAGAATATTTATTAACTTACCTAAGTATTACATATTATGACTATGACAGTCATATACATGTGGTTGCGAAAGTATTTTAATTTGCCTCTTTGCTTAAGATGTGACTGTACACATGTATAATGAAAAAGTCAAAAGGTGAATTCCGTTATTATAAATCGAGCATGCCTTGCAACCTACATGTGGAAGGTTAATTAATAAAGTTTGTGAACAATATACCTTGGCTCTAGTGTGGTGAGTGATATGGATGCCCTGGCAAGGATCATTTATTATAGGCTTGTTTGGAGATGGTCTGCCGTTACATTTCTATTTAATGCGGTCGCTATTTACGTTAGAATCCGATTAAATTATACTGGATTATTAGGATGTTAGTGTGTACGCTTTAGAAAAAATTCCAATAGGTGACAGATTTATCGTATCAGTTCCGTAATCAGTAAACTACATTCTTTAACTAATTTATTTGACATTGAAGATTAACAAACTAATATAATACTTTTAGTCAATCTAAAAGTTAATGTAACATGCTTTTTCGTTGATTGAACAAAATGTAAAATTTACATAGTTCTTTGATTCTTGATGTTGTCGGCACGAGTCCGTATTAGATTATCGAACCGGTTCCTCCATAATATTCGATAAGAGGTGCATCACTGACATTCACACTAACGTTATTTACACCATTTAAATGTCACGGTTGTTATACACAGAAACACGAATTTCGTGTAAGGTCTTTAGAATGGACGGCCAAAGATATTTTTACCCTAAACGGATACTTGGGGATTCTATGAGACGAACCGGCAAAATATGAAAATCAAAGTAAAAGGTAATTAAAACTCGTTAACTGCTTTACATTGTGCGATCTTTAAGTGCATACCGATACGTTTATGGCAAAATGAAGAGCTTTTATGGGTGCAATGTTGCGCTAGGTTCTCACGAAGTAAATGCTGATACAAATTGCTTTGCCATAATTAAAAATCTCTCAACACAATATTATTCTCTTTTCGTGTGGATATAAATAAAATCTTGTGTCTAGAGCTAGAACTCAGAGATAATCAGATTCCACACCCATACCTTGCCTACGTCCTTGTTAAGAGCACAACATATCATACATAATAGTGTAAAACCGATAAACGACGATATTACACCCACCGAAAGAAAGTTAGCCTGAGAAATAGGTTAGCAGATCATCTCAAGCTTTGACTATGCAGTATTTTTATATGTATTACGACTAACATTCTCGATTATCTCTTGTGACAAATAGTACGAGTTCTGAAATTTACTATCTCATTAGCATCTAAATTAAATCTTATTAGAACATTAACGCCACATTTTTTATCCTTTTGTGAAATAACCAACTCGAAAATCTTCTTTCTTCCATTTCATGTTTAAGCTTACAAGAACACAATTATCGTCCTAAGTGACACTTGGAGTAAAAATTGATTTCTAGTCTGGTCTGGAATAGTCTGGATGACTTTTTTAAAAAACATTTCATTATCTGGGTGGCCAACATTCAATTTCACTTTAGGGGACTTTCAAATGATCTTTATGTCTAAACTGTCTCTTGATGACATAATTTCCTTGGTATATTATCATTCTTCAGTTTTTAATTAACGGTAGCAAGTGAAATTTTGAAATATCTGAAAGTTTTGTCAACACCTTCAATTTACACCCTCAAGTTATTTAGTGAAACCGCGTATTGACATAAACTTTTCAATGAAATCAGATGAAGATTCCATTTGTTTAAGTGGTCCTCTCAGGGTTTTTGACCTCCTCGGCATATAAGCCACGAAAAGTAAAAGTGCTCTCGTTAATTCTCAACATTCTAAGCCGGGATTCCCAAAGTCGTGTACCACGTACGTATATCTACGTATTCTTTTCACATGAAAAATTTTGCGGCTTTATAATAAAGAACAAGGCTATAAGTACTAAACGGTCAATAAACTGAAAAATGTCGAACAGCTCGCGGCAGCTTTCCAACAAAAAGCAAATATTTTTTTAAGTCCGTTTGAGTTATTGCCTAAATAAATAATGAGCGACTTCGTGATCTAGGCTTTAATTTCTTGTCCTCATAAAAGTTTTTGAAACCATTAATATAGTTTGAAGCTCCAAAAAAGGATTTGGCATGGTAGAATAAATTTCTTAAAGCGTGAAAGTGGTGAACCAGGTATAGGTATTGTTGAGAGCCTTGTATCAGCTTCAAAATTCTCAATTTTATTGAACTGAAAACAAATTTTATAGCTTTACAACGCAAGGCAATAAAATGTTTATTTCCATTGGCACAACAATTAAAGAGGTAAAAGTTGATGTGATGTGTGAAGAAGATCGCACCGCAATGAAATTAATTTAAGTGTTTTCGTCAGCGTATATTAGTGGAACTCTTAAATAAAAAAAATAGGGGTATTATAATTTCTAAATGCATGTGAGTAATAGACGATTATCTATAAGGCATGCGATGCGATGCCATGAATGTAATACATTTAATTGCAAAGTTGCACAAGCTTGATAATTTGCATACAAACAGATAATACAATATTGAGTAATTGGTTATTACGATGAGCAACATGATCTGAGTTACATATAAAAATAATAAAAATGAAGTCCATAGATAAAGGCCATCTTTTCATCTTTAAATCGTTTCGATATAATGATAAAACTGTCGAAGGTATTTCACGAATACCATACTTGTTCAGTATTCCGCTAATTGCTGCAACTATGAGAACACCGAACACCATATTTTTTTAAATCCTGAGATGAACGGAAACCCATTTTGTATAATTATGGTGAGTTAATGCTAATTAATATGGTAACTGTTCAGTGTTCAGGTTTAGATTTGTCACGCAAGCAAGTGAAGCGACAAAAGTAGCCAGAGAGAGAGCGAGAGAACAACGACTTCGTAGATTTTAAGAAAAAATTAATTCTTGAATTGGTTTCCGGATTTAAAATGGGCAGCTAAGAATGCGGCTTGAACCTCCCCATCGCGTGAATCTTTGATTTCTGTGTAAAGTCCTGTCGCATATTAACGAACGCGAGGGTTGTGTGTCTCAGGCTTTTTTTCTGTTGGTTTGTAAACGGGATTTCATATCCATCAAAACTTCCACTCACTGTCAGTGTCAATAAACAGTAACAATTGTGTAATACAACCCTTCCCTTAGTAACAATGGAAGTTGAAAGGGATCTTTGTTGTTAATTATTCTCCATGACAGGAATTTTGACAGAACAGATACTAGATACTATGGAAACACTGGACAACTTCGGTGGGAAAATGCACTATCACTAGAAACACCCCACTACACCGAAACACTTGATTTACACTGCTGACGCGTTTCGAACACAATGTGCTCATTATAAAAGCCGAAGCTAGCACATTGTGTTCGAAACGCGTCAGCAGTGTAAATCAAGTGTTTCGGTGTAGTGGGGTGTTTCTAGTGATAGTGTAGATACTAGATAATCAATTGACCTATTTCTTGAGACCTCCCACTCCAACTTGCGTGCGCGCGCACGTTAGTGTCATGCATCCGGTATGTGCTTATTGGTTATAGTTTACGCGGGATTTTTGGAAAAAGACAATCTGACAGACAAGTTACTAAGCAACAAGAAAAACCCTAGTGGCGGTGTGGTTGCCTAGACTTTTGATTTGAATTTAAATTTTCCATACCGGAAAATGCGGTGGCTTTCGTTCCATCCTTTTCTATTGGGGAAATGGGTGGATTGAACCACGAAAAATTTTAAATTTCTCGTCCATGTGACGTGGGCCAATTTCAACTTAGGCTGCGTGGGTGCAAAATTGTTTCGCAACCCAAATTGCCAGTTTTGATTGGCCATTACCATAGCAACAGCGCTAATCGTCATGACAACTGCACTACTTTTTCCAGCTGATTCTAAGTGGATATACGTCATGGACGATATGCTTAGGTACACAAATCAGAAGATTTCTACAACATTACAATAATTGTATTTCACTATCGAGAAAATTCATGCTGAACCGGAGTGCTCTTGTTTAAAGCGCACCAAGGATACTACATACGTTTCAGCATGAAAGTCCTCGATAATGAGACGCAATGCTGCAGAAATCTACAAAATCGTACTACTAGCGCCATCTCACGATTTGTGCACATACCAAATCAGCCCGTTATTCAAAGGGTCTTAATCGAATTTAAAATTTGACCATAGAGGGCGCTGGGTGTGAGCAGATATCAAAAATTTTTACAAAGTTGAATTCACAATGAAATTTGCTCTAACACAATGTCCACAAGTGGGAGGTTGCCATTTGAAATTTTGATTAAGTTGGGGGTGGCGGAGTTTAGAGAGTGCATTGTGACATTTGACCAAGAACGAATGTCTTCCTCGGAATAAAAATCGACCGGTTCGAGAGTCGAAAGGGATTCACGCCAAAGATTATTATTATTAGTCCTAGGTAGGTATAGTTAGTTTCCCAGAAATTATATGCTTCTCACTAAATTATACAGGGTGGTGCATTTTTCGTTGCCCACCGTTAGGAACACGAAACCTTAAGAGATCGAGAATAGGTTAAATTAGAGAAAAGTTGCCCTTTTTTAAGGTACTTGAGAATCTGTACAGAATTCCCCGATATTTTGATTCGTTCCTGAGTTATCGCGAAATGGCCATTATGAAGAAAATTTTATATCTTTCTAACGATTGGTGGTATTCAAATAAGAGTTGGAACTTTTATATTTTTGACAGCTGTCAATTCAGTGGCATTGACAGAAATTTTCTAGGGCATCCGATATTGGATTTTCACGCTAACTTTTCAAAAATGTAATCAGTATGGAAAAAATATGTCAAAGTTTGAGTCACAGCATTCCAAGGCATATTTTATTACCGTTGGATTAAATTGTTTTCAGATGTTAGACATTAGACATTGAAAAAATCGGTGTACTCTTTTGCAATTATTTTTCGTCTAAGTTTAGGCTGATTTTACAAACTATTCATAGCAATTTTCAAAATTAGATGATCTGTCAACAAAGTCCATGTTGGCTACACTTTTGTAAAGCTAATTTTTGGTGCATTTAATGTTGTTGAAATCTAAATATGGCGGCCATAAGAAAAGGAAAAGTTGGCTTTTGCTGTTCAAAATCTAGAAGGCCTAGAAAATTTCTGTCAATGCTGTTGAGTTGACAGCTGTCAAAAATATAGATTTAATTATCACCAATCGTTAGAAACATACCTATGAATTTTTCTATAGAATCGCCATTTTCAATTTTTCGGAATAACTCAAGAACGAATCAAGATAAAGGATAAAGAAGAATTCTTTACAGATTCTAAATCACCTTGAAAAAACGCATTTTTTTTCTAATTTAAGATACTCTCCGTCTCTTTGTGGTTTCCGAGTTCCCATTGGTGGGCATCGAAAAATTCACCACCCTGTATAGTTAAAGGGGTACCAAGGAGCAATTAGGTACGTCAAAAACCATATGTAGTAGGGGCGCGTGTGGTATAATTGGAAAGCTCATGATTTTCTTAATCATAAAACTGGAATACAGTTGAAGTTTATTTTAAAATAAAATTACAGCGTTCTAAATGGAACTTGGTCTTTTTTGGTCACTTTTCTCTTTTACTATTATGGCATTTCTGTAATTTTCCAGCTGTTCAATAAAACAATAAACTCCCTAATTAGGTTCAAATTATGCGCGGATAGCTTATAATGGAGACAAGCAATTATCTACGAACATTTCACACCCATCACTCATTTCATTAGCAACACGGTGATGAAGGTTTCAAGACAGAATTGCATCCGATTGGTCCAAACAGCATTCGAGAAAACGTGCAAGGATCAAGAAAAATGTCGCAATTAAGGTTTACAACTAAATCAATTTATGGGGATTGCCGGGGAAACATGTCGGGTTTTTATGTGTAGAAAATTTAAAGTTTTATTGATGAAGCAAATTAAATCCATATTGCTCAATTAAGGCAGTTGCCTATGACGTTTGTTTGAATATCATAACTGAAATTTACTGCTGCTGATAGGATCATGATTTATACATATTGGTGTATTATAGGCTTGTGCTGTTAACAATAATACTGTTGGCAATAAATTTCCCTTACTAACCATAGCGTCGGTGAAATTATGCCCGGCATCAGATCATCCGATAACGATTAATTATAAGAATTTCCAAGTTCGCGCAAGTCAAGAGGTCACAGATGTTAATAATTCAGAGTTTACCGCTATATCGTCGTCGTCGTCGTCGTCGTCGTCATAATAGTCCTCGAAATCGTCTCCATCATCCTGATGGTTAAAAGCGAGGTTAAAAGCAAATTACAGGGGGTCTGTTACAGTCCATTTAGAAATAGCAACTGAACATTAATTTGAACTTGTCAGACGCAAGAACGGATTATTAAATTAACATGAAAATTTATTACAATTTATAGAACGTGAACACGTTCCGAAATGTTGTCGTGTTTGTCAACATTGTATAGATTGTATCGAATATGTCACGGTGAATTTGAATAAATTTGCATAAACGACCGCTTTCATCAATGAAACAGTTCTTTATGAATCAGTTCCGGGACGAATCTTTCTTGACCACACGTTAAGATTACCGGATCCGTGCCGTACCTTGTAATTATGTCTCACTCACGATGGAATTAACTGTTTCAACTAAATAGTTTGATAGTCCTATTCCCTTCAGCCACTATAGTGCATGGCATATTTGTCGAACTGCGATATGGTGATGAGCGGCAGGTATAGTCAGTTCAACCTCTTCACTAATATCTGTAATTAACCTCGTTTCTTTTGTTTAAGGATGAGTGCTCATTAGTTGTACGTTTGTTATAATTCGTTCTATGATTTCTTTAACTTTAATACGTGATGAGCCATCAACATCACCCGTCTCGCATTTCGACCTAACGGTCTCATCGAACATAAAGACGAAAATTGACAGCAACATTACAGGCATCATGAAGATGTTAGTCAACAAAATTGTATAACAATGTAATCCACTTAATTTTTAAAATCTCTTTCCAAACTGCTTCGAAAACCTGAAAATATTTATGCATACAGTAGAAGCCAGATCTATAAATCCTTTCAATTATTGTCAGCGGTCATTTTGCATGATAAAATAACGACAGGAAATGATATCATATTTGCAAATTTAAATCTAGGTGAAAGTCCGTGTTACCGAGCTAAAAATAGGAGAATATGTCTTGTCAGACTTGGAAGGTTTTATAGGTCTGATTTCTACTGTATACGTATACCATGCACCATACCGGGTGGGCATCCAAAACGATTAACCCTTAATAACATTTGAAAGGACTTAAGATGTCGACTTGCGGTTTTCGACAGGTTTCTTGGCATTGAAGGGGACATGTTTCACCGCCCCGCGGAGCAGTTACTGGAAAAATTTGTTTAGAAAAATCGAATCGAAAAAAACATCAAATCTTTACATTGTACGATACTGGGAACACAAAAAAGTGGATTTTGGAAAAATTGTCTGTGTGTCTGTCTGTAAACACGCTACAGCCCAAACTACTGGGCCGATCTGGCTGAAATTTGGAACGTGGACGTCGTATAGATCTGGGAAGAGCTGAAATGGTTTTGAGCCAAATCGGCAAAGTGCCATTTTGGCACATCAACTTCAAAATTTTAAATACAAATACGAATCTTTAGCGTCACCATATGAAAGCTCTTCGAATTCTGCTTGTGAAAATGTATTCACACATGGTGCCCTTTTGCCAAAAAACGGTGCTGGGAAAAAGCCTATGTATAAATGTATATTGTAATTACCGGATGCGATAGCTGATTTTTCTTCAAGTCGAAAACATTGGTACCATTTGACAAAAAAGCATATTCTTGCAATCGGATTCGATAGTTGTTGCATTACCGGATCAAAAACCATAGTGCCATTTTATAGGCAAAAAGGCCCCGTTTTGAGTTTTTCTTAGCAAAAGAGCAACTATTATTATAGAATTCATAGCTGTTGCATTACCGGATCGAAATCTTAGAGCCATTTTCTCAAAAAAATGTAATTTTAGGGGTGAAAAACATTTATATTTTAGATTTTAGTAAATGACCGCCGGGCGCAATACGCACGACAGCATCACGGATCGACAACCACCCGCACGCCCGATCTCTTCAAATTCTGTGAAAAAGTAGAAGTTTCTACCTCTTCGAGACTGCCAATTTTTTCAATTGTAAATCAATCTTTTTCTCAACGAATTCGTTAATTTTCAAATTCTTTTAAGCTGAAGACGTGTGTCATAACCGCAGATAGATCAAGGCCACACTCATTTTTCAAAAACATGAAGAAATCGTTGAAAAACGCAAAAACACGTCTACTTTATTTTTAACTTCTATTTGATGCAAATTCAACTACGTAATTACAGTTTCTTGAATATTTCTTTTATTTATTTTGGCAGATTCTGAAAATTATGTTTAAAAAATCAAAAACAAAAATAAAAGGAAATGTAATTCAATCGAAGAGGAAATTGCACAGTTGAATTTGCATTAGAAAAATAAGGTATAAACGTTGGGGTTTTTCAAAGATCTCAAAGTTTCACCGACTTCTTCCAAGTTTCTGAAAAACTAGGGCTGTGACTTAACTTCCAGCTAAGTATGATACGTGTTTTGAACCTAAAAAAATTCGAAGATACGAACCTAATTTTGGGCTAACCCGGGAGTGGAACATATTTTTGAATTATACATACCTTCAACTGGTGCATATGGGTAGATCTCAACTTGGGAGGAACCTTTTGTCTTTTAGTTTCAAAATAAATATGGCTCGTTTACTACTGATGCATTTGTTGTACGTATACATAAAACTAATATACATTCCCATATTATGTACAGTCGGGGACTTTGAAAATGCCCACCCCACCGCGACGGTTCACTTGGTCGACTGCATCGCTGAAATTCGTTTGATGTTTGGGATAATGTTTAGATAGATAATTCTTAGTAAAAATATTTCCCTATTAGCTACATTTAATTTTGTTTGATAATACCCTTGGATTTGAATAATATCCTATCTTGAGTAACGTAAATATTTTTTTGTTTTTCTTAAAGGAGTTTACTGTTTTTTAGAATAAGGCTGTTTTTAGGTTTTGTGAATTGATATATTGACGTTGCGATACAATGGACCAAGTGACTCGTCGCGGTGGGGTGGGCATTTTCAAAGTCCCCGACTGTAACCTATATGACCTGTCTATTTTTTGAAAAAAAAACTCTGTTTTGATTTATTCACATTCTTTCAGTGAAAAAATGATACCTATGTATTACAAGGCCTAAAATTGCTTTTACAGATTTGCATGGGTAACTCCATACTCAGCATCTTGCTACACAAAAAATGGAACCATTGAATACATCTTACAGAATCAATTTCATATGAAGAATTCATTGCCATATTGTCACTTTTCATCTTACTTTCACGTGACGTTACCTGTGGATAAAATTTGGCCCTAAAATTTTGAGACCGTGTTTAGTTCAGTCATGATATAAAATAGATGTGTCGCACCCAGTTTGTGTAATTCGGCATTTCGCGAACTAGATACACCTACAGTTCATGAAGTGGTTCCAGATGCTGTAATTTCTAAATTTTACAGTATCTGGACAACATTTTTGACGTCCGCCGGTTCGTGATTTGGAGACGCATTCTTTACAGATGCTGTAATTTTGCAGTTTTATGGCATGTGGACAAAAAATATCGTCTAGTTCATGAACTGGATAATGTTGTTCCCCAGTTCACGAACTGGGCAAAACTTTTGTCCAGATACCGTAATATTTAAAAATTACAGCATATAAAACCATTTCATGCTTGGACTGTAAATACTGTATATCCAGTCCGCGAAATGTCCGATTGAATAATCGCATTTGATGTATATCAAATGGGTGCGACAGATATACTTATATTTGGACTTTGGACACACTAAAAACATTATTATTATTAAAACACTACTGCGTCTAAGTGATACAATACGACAACAAATTATTGTATCACTTCTCTATTCCCAATTATTTCTTATCTTTTAATGGGTTTTGAATTACTTTTATATATATTAGCTAACATTAATAAATCTCGCGCTGAATAAAATTACGGTCTAATTAATGAAGCACCAGGATAAATGAGTTTATTAATATTCCGAAGCATTATCAGGTTTTTGAATTAGCCCTTACCTTATATGAGGTCACGGCATAGATACTGTAAACTCGTTTTGAATTTTTAATGGAAAGCATTAGCGCGAGAGCACTATGGTGTTTATAACGCTCTTCGGATCCATAAACCAAGATATGTAATTTAAAATTTCCATTTTCATGTTACGTTATTTACGTATCCGAAAGTGATTTTGATAAATCAAGTAATTATTAATGTAGCAGAATTGGGAAGATCCATTGAGAATAATGTCAGGGACATTCTATTTTTGACAGATTAATTTGATTCGAAAGCGTTTGAACTGCTGCAAAAGGATAATTATAGAGTTGTGTTGCGGCTATGTTAAAATAAGGAAAACAATAGAGGAGCTGTTGAAAATACATCGACGCCCTTTGTGCTTCCTGACAAATTACAGTTGGTTCACAACAACTGTGCTATATGCCTATATATTTATACAATACCTATACCCGAGTATGTTGTGCTCGAGGACATGTATATTGTAGTGGTTTTTATACGTTTCGAACAAAATGGGACTCCCTACTGTCGCAGAAGAAATCCTGATAAGTCACACTGTCTCAAACGGCTTCCATAGCAATAAAATTCAACCAAATTACAGCATATATTGAATTACATGGAGGAAATTGATATCTATCGACGATATCCTGAAGCGCTTTCAATTTATGACTGAAAAAACTGGCGCCGTTTTTTATTAATTAACTATTAAAATTTTAAATGATATTGATAGAGCGCGTGGGTGGAAACAATATTATAAACGATGGAGTGATAATTAGACTTAAATCGTTAATTAAACGTTTCAGGCAATTTTCAATAATTTATTATCGTTTTTACCTAAGAGCTATAATAACTAATTTATCGTCGATTTCGAATTCCAACACCTGAAAAACATGCAAGGTTCAATTATGAATTATTTATTACTTCCCCTTTTGGTTGTGCAACAATACCTACAGTACACCCTCGTTAATTTTCCTCTTCGTTGATAATATGCAATTAGGTATGCTATAATTTGACCGAGTTTTTTTCGCGTGAAGAGTTGACACTTGACCTTACTCACCTTTAATCCGCAATATCCTTGATCCTAGTAACTGATCGTTATGAACTTTCTATCTTCTTTTAGATTGACGACGACCAATCATTCTCTGCTGGGAAAGTGTTGGAGCCAATCAACTTGAATTAGAAAAGAGACGGATAACACGAATCAGGCAAGATTTTGGCGGTTGTTAAATTGATTATTACGACAGGCGCTCATGTTAATGTCTAGAATTATAGTTTCGGTTTCGTTACTTTGAATTCATTGAAAGAATCTGTAATTAGTATTGTCTTATTGCTAAATTCTTACACTTGCGAGGAAGGTGAAATGCCGACAACCGATCATTAGAATTAACTTTTTCTTTCACTTGTCGTTCATTGAAACTATATTCAATTTTACATAATTAATTATGAATATGAACGCTCTTCAAACAAATGAGTAGGAGAGTTCAAAAGTGTGTGGCAAAAGAAAAGTAAGACACATGATGAGTAATAGTGTTACAAGATGCTTAAAAGCTTGAATATTATAGAAAATAAAAATACATGTTTTTCTTGCAAAAGAAAAGGATAGAACTATAGCAAAAGCTGATGTTACCGTTTAGTGTTTACCTTATACCTTATTATTATTGCTCCGTAGGGGTCGTGCTCTAGGGACCCTACACCCCAACGTCTTATTTGTAAACATTAATGTTTATAAAACAACTGCCCCTGTATCTCTAAAAAGATGGCGATGCAGTTATTTATCATATACAGGGTGCTTCCTAAGTACACCGACAAACTTCAGGGGGTGATTCTTCACTTTATTCTAAGATGAAAATTTCCTATGTTCTAAAGTGCTGAGTTTTCAACTTGCAGGGTGTGCCCATTTCAAAAAACATATTGTTATTTGCTAATACATACTTTAAGAACACTTCAAGATATTTTGATGAAATTTGGTAAACGTTCATACCAATAAGGAGCAATCTGCAAAGTAGGGAGATGTTTCTCTTACTGCATCGCTAACACCTTTAACACTCTCCCATTCAATCCTCAATCAATGTCCCTGTTTCAATTTAAAGAAAAACTTCGTAAAAATCTATTCCAAACCCAGTTATCGTCCATATAGGTATTAACTGTTTAGCTGAATTAGTTAGAATTTCGAGTCGAGTCTTTGTGAACAATTAGAATCAGATTACTTTTTCTCTCTTTGCTTGCTTTATTTGGGTATTAGATGTGTGCGTTGCTTGCATAATGTTTCGGTTTGTTATATATGTTATGTATGCGTAGGGTTTCGCACAATACCAAGACTAGTCTTGGTCTTGTCTTGGTCTTGGTCTCGAATTCAAGACAATACCAAGACCAAGATGCTTCCACTTAAGTCAAGACCGAGACCAAGATTGACCTCTCAAGACCAAGAGTCTTGTACCAAGAGTCTTGTTAAAGTCTTGGTCTTGGGGGTCAATTTTTGAAAAAATTGCTCTAAAATTGAAGAGCGGCAACGATGGGTGTCGAGTGACATTTCTCACCACTGGCACTGGAAGGTAGTACTAAAATGACATTGCACAACACATCAGCACATCCCCATATTCATCTTAAAATAAAATGAATTATCAATAGTAATACGACGAGTAGTCTCTTGATTGCCGCGGGTTTTGACGTCTGAATGGCTGTCAACTACGAGTCAAAATGGTAGATTTTTTTAGGCTAAAAAGCCGAAAAAAATCTACCATTTGACAAGTAGTGCATCCATGAGGACTCAACAAGGCAACCAAGAGACTACGAATCGTATTTTGCAGATTATTTTATGAATTAAAGTATTGAGTAAGTAGTGTCAAGTTGACGTTGTAGTCTTATCACTGTAATCAGGATTACTGGTATGCTAAATGCTCCTTTGGATTGGTTCAATACTTAATGAATAAAATAATCTTCTAAATTTTGACATTAGGTTAGGTATAATTTTAATGAGGGCTATTTTTTCAAAAAAACATTACGAGCCATCATTGAAATTAACACGAGATAAATGCAATAATGACTTATTGATTGGTTTAAAGTTCTCTATTTTGTTTTCAAATTACAAATTCAACTTTCTACTAGGGCCGGTTTATCGATGCTCAGCTAAGTGTCAGCTAACAGCAAGCTGGCAGTTTGTAGCCAATCAAATCGCTAGTTGTTAGGCAATTGGCTTTCAGTTTGCGATGACTGAGCATCGATAAGCTGGCCAAAAAAAAAGTCCAAGATCTGACAAGAAGCAACATTTCGATGGATTGAGGTAGCAGTCTATTTCGATTCGGTTGAACGATAAGCGAAGCCTGTGAGAACAACCTCTCAACAGGCACTGAAGTGGCGGTCCGAGTCAGTAAGTTACTATTAATTGTTTGTTATGAATTAGAAATATTAATAAGGGCCGATATTTTCACCTCCAGATAAATCTATCTGTCGGATAATTCCCATACTTTCAATGAGAATTAACCGCCAGATAGGTTTATCTGGAGGTGAAAATAACGGCCCA
Organism: Pycnomerus fuliginosus; assembly: GCA_963924575.1. Classification (NCBI taxonomy): domain Eukaryota; kingdom Metazoa; phylum Arthropoda; class Insecta; order Coleoptera; family Zopheridae; genus Pycnomerus; species Pycnomerus fuliginosus. The sequence goes on along the minus strand of OZ004618.1, from coordinate 24,195,175 downwards.
TAAGTAATAGAAATTAATTAGTTAAGACTTACCTGGTCTCTTTGGATCTCATCACAAATAACCCTACTGCAATCACAAAAGCTGGCTAACTGATAACTACCTACCAACTAACTAAACTGAACTGAAGACAAAACAGCATAGAGCACGTGGCTTTCCAGATTTTCATGTTACAATACCACAAAACCTTTGTTTTCTTTCTTAGAATTCGGTTCATAAACAAGACTTTCGAGACCAAGACCAATATTGGTCAAATCTTGTCTTGGTCTTGGCCATTCAAGACCAAGACAAGACCGGTCTCCTCAAGACTTGTTCAAGACCAAGACCAAGATAGGCTCTAGTCTTGTCTTGTCTTGGTCTCGCGAAACCCTATGTATGCGGAGAATGTGGAAGAGCAGACCCTGTCTTGAATGATGGGAGATCTGAACATTCTCCTCAAGATTCACCAAATATTGTTAATTTTTTACCTTTCATGAATTATATTTTGTATTATGTTTCTTTTTTGGTGAATAAACAATAATAATAATAATAATAATAATAATAATAATAATAATAATAATAATAATAATAATAATAATGGACCCGGAGTAGGTACCCTATTTTCCCGGACTCCGAGTTCACAGTTACCTCCCCACCCTTTATACCCCTCCGGTTTAACTGGTCTCTCTTTATGAATATTTCAGAGAAAAGTGTTGCTGGTTATTTCATTATGAAATGATTTTTGCGTAAAATTGCGCAATAACGACGACTCTGCACAGTTGCCCCCTGCTTTACGTTGGGTCCTGCGGGAACAGCGGAAAGCATAACTTTGTGTTGGACGGCGTTGATGTGACCAATTTTTCAGTTTTTGGTGGATGCGCCAAATCACGCAGCGTTGAAGTCTCCAGGGTTGGTCGGTTTGTCAGTCTCAGTCGTTCGCCCCTCTTACTTGAAAGCTTTACTTACTCGGTGGTGGAGTTCGAATTTCCTGCGGACAGTCACCCCCAACTTGTCGATTCTGCCAATATCTCCTTCTTTTGCTTTGGGTACGACTGAGCGCTGTCTTGCCTGTTGGTGTCGATGGTGGCTAGGCCAAGCTCAGTTCAACTTTTGCAGGAAAACTATTTGCAGGATTTTGTGGGAGTATTTCCTGGTGTGCTCAGATAAATCCTGAATTTACTGACCACAAGGATTGTATGTAAGTGGGGCAATGGCGGATTAATATGGCAATGATGGCGATCATTCTGATTGGCGGACTTCAGTTGCTTCCCATTTGAAAACTATTGGACCCTCGCAATTTTTGCAAAGGAGAATTTGTCTTAGATTGAGGCCAGGAATCTACCATTACCGGCTTGTACGAGAGTTCTGAGACACCTTGTATAATTAATCCAGATTTTATATTATGAGAATGACCAATACGCAGAAAGTCTTAGGTAGGTAATTAGGACGGGGACAATGAAAATAAAAGGGAATGTTTCAAAGCTTTCGAAGCTTGTGCTTGCACAGTTTCTCATCAATATTTAGGTAAAAATGTTTAACTTTTGTCAACATTAGCCTCTGGTCAAGTTATCGAAACGTCACCCCACGATAATCTGATGGACAATCCGCGTCAATTATATGCCTTGAGAAGTAGGTATACCAGAGAAAGACACCTACGCTATAGGATGGGAATACAATCGCACAATAAAATTACTATAAAACTAGCAGGAAATTATTTACTTTCTAATGGTCAAGTGCACAGCTAAGTTGACAACTGATACTAATTAAGATTAATTGTGTACGGCATTAATGAATACCATGGTCCTGTGCTAACGTGTTCACTTTGATACAGGTATTCTCATTGTTCAGAAAATAATTGTTAACGGATGGCAAAACATTTTGCCGCTATTTTAATTGGCTGAATGGACTTGTTATTTTTCTGATGACCATATGGATCGGATCTTAATGTCACTGTTGGAATTTTCTTTTGTGTCCCGATTTTATGATTTCTTATTATCAAAATGAAGAGCCCATCAATATTGTTTATTCGTCATAAAACGTCGTCAATCGCATGAAATTTAACTGTAGAATAGCTAATACGAGTATGCATATAAAGTGGAGCTGGCGTGAAAGGTGAACCTGTCAATTTCATAGTTCACCGAACGAGTTTGAGAATCTGTACCACGGCTCCGGGCTGATGCACATGATGATATTATGAATTTCGTTCAGAGCGTGATAGGTTTCTTGGGGCAGTTTCTATCCGAAATATGGGATTGTAGTAAATATACGGTAGTGGTGAGTCGAGTACCATCGAGACTCATGTATTCTCATGTAGAAGTCTGTCAGAACATCTTGCAACTTGTAGGTTGTAACGATTCCGTGTTTTATAATCCTGGCAGAGGAAAAGGAATCCAACATAGAACACGACAAATGTATGATGTATCCATGTATCCGTGGTCGATTTAACATCACGAGTCATGAGAAACCCAAGTCCTTGCACTTGCTTTTCGATCGTGAAATATTACACATGCAACTCCCGCCTATTAATCATTCAATAACGGCTCTTCAGCAATTTATATCTCACTGGAGCTCTCGACTCGAACAACCGTCAAAGTGGAGGCAATGCCACGTTCTTCGACACCGAAAGATAATGGGATCGAAAAAACATTGATTTATATCTCACGCACCGACTAAAAGCTATTTCGTATTTTAGTATAAAATTCTAATTTCCTGCTACTTGACTTGCCCTACACGTCCAAGTGATAACTCCTGGTTTGAATATTCAAACTTGATACCTATTAGCATTGAGCTACTGATTCATTATTTAGAAAGAAGCCTTTCAATATTTGATATAATTAGAGTCTATCGGAGCTTATTCAATTTATTGCTCTACTTTGACCTACCCCTCTCTCCCCTTTTGGCGGTAAGTCATAACCGCAAGAATAGACTTTTTGTTAATTAAATTAGTTTGCCAGCTTAGAATGTTTTCGATAGTATCTTTGTTTCCTCAGGAATAGGATTTTCCTGTCATATCAGAATATCCGGAAATTAAGTTGCAATATTCTATAGAATATGCGTTCTTCATTCTTCTTTCAAAAATAGGACTAAGTATCCTAAGCGAGTGACAGCCCTTTAAATGGATCTCCCATTTAGAGGGCTGTAGCTTCATGTATAAAATAATCGAGATTATAATATATTAAGTATTGATGCAATTAAAAGCATAACAATTTGTTTGCAGTAACCAATCAATTCTTGATTACAGCAACTTATACTATGGGGAAATAGTTTAAATCAACTGATAATACTACGACAGAACAATTACCACTGAGACTTTTAGTCACTAAAAAAATTACAAAAATTGAAATATAGTGAAAGTAAATGTTTAAACCTTAAACAGGTTACGATTACCGGATTTGTACAGAATAGTATTGGATAAGTAGGTAAGTATATTATAATTTTGGCTAACCACCAAACCACTTCACTCAACTCAACAAAAGGTTTATTATTAATATTGATTTTAAACCCTGAAGGCAATCAGCTTCATTTTTCCGACTAACAATCTTTAGTCTAGTCTCTAACTTTAACGTTTTCTGCTCAAATTCGACAGCATGGTCAATTTTTTCGCTTCCGTGGCAGTACTACCGTTAAATCTTATTATAAACGTTGATTAATTAGAGGCATTAGAGGCTAAAAAATACTGTTTTAATGCTTTTGCTTTGACGTTGCTATATAGAACAACGAAAATACAAAACCAATCATAGCTCGCATATTGCACATTTAACGGAATGGTTAAGTTTCCAACGTGTAAATTACAGAATGGACGTTAACTCGGAGATATTTTTTTTAAATATACTTACTCAATACTTTAATTTATAAAATAATCTGCAAAATATGATTCGTCGTCTGTTGATTGCCTTGATGAGTCCTCATGGATCCACTACTTGTCAATAATGGTAGATTTTATTTCGCCAAAGAGGACGCGAGCAAGTTCTCGTCTTCTTTTTAACATAAAAAATGTACCATTTTGAATCAGCTGTTCAACCATTCGGACGTCAAAACCCGTGGAAATTAAGGGACTACTTATCATATTACCGAATATCATTGAAAGTATCATTGCTGCCGAATGTTTGTCTTTTTTTGTATCAAAGTTATGAAAATTCTATCTACGAAGAATTTACCCCTATACTCCCCTACCTTGGGACTAATCTGGCAAATACTTCAATATTTATCTTGCTAGAGCAAGAATCTAGAGAAGATGTATCGTAAGATTGTAATAAGACTGAAATTAGGAAACTCTTTAAAATAAGAGTAAGCTTAAAGTCTGGTGACTCCTTTTTGTAAGAAAATGTTCTAAACTTCTATGAATTTAGCGAGGAATTTCGACTCATTCTGTTTATGTAATGTCGAAGGATTACATACTACTTATTGCTACAACAGCATCTAGTAAGTACCTACTATTCATGATGGAATTATATGGTGGCAATTCATCAAAACGAGCAGTACAAAATAACTCCTCAACAAAACCAACCTAAAATTTTCCAAAAAATCCAATTGGGGTAAGTCTGCCTTTAACAAAAAAAATCTTCTTTTGACAAGAACTTTAACCTGAAATTTAAATTAATCAATAGATGCCAGGGATATTTTGCTGCAATTGTCTTGTTACCACCATATCAACAGATTTTTGTGGCCTACTGGTGTGTAAAATAAGTTTGAATTTATAATATATGTAGACTCCCGTTCCCGTCACATATTAACGAACGCGGTGGTTGTGTGCCTCAGGCTTTCCTTCTGTTGATTTGTAAACGGGACGGGATTTCAATTATGTCAAAATTCCTGTCATGGTCAATAATTAACAACAAAGATCCCTTTCAACCTCCATTGTTACTGTTTATTGACACTGACAGTGAGTGACGGCAGAAATGACGGGAGTTTTGACGGATGTGAAATCCCGTTTACAAACCGACAGAAAAAAAACCTGACATACACAACCCCCGCTTTCGTTAATATGCGACGGGACTTTAGCTACGTACCTGCTTATCTGAGTGCAATCAGCCCAGTTAGTTTTGTTTCCAATCCGCAAACGCCAAGTGCCCTTTTGGCCGTCTCAGATATAACATTTCACTGATGAAACCAATTTTTCTTATCAGCATGTGAAATTCTGCATTCAAAAATGTGTTCACATACTTAGCGACTTTTTGGCATAAAATCCAGAAATAAAATCAAAAAATTCGAAATTTCGAAGGAACATTATATTATATAACACGGCACATCCCAAACTACCTTATCGAGTTGGTTGAAATTTGGTGGATAGAGATATATCATAACCCGTCGAAGAGTTGATTTAATTTTGGTGGCATTCGGCGAACGGAAAGTGCCATTTTGGCATATCAACTTTGAAATTTAAATAATAAACTCTTATCTTATTTAACAGTACATGAACAGCCTTCAAATTTTGTTTCCAAAAATGTATTCGAACTTAGTGTACTTTTGGCAAAAGATCGTAAACTTAGGAAAAATACAAGAACATGCTTTTAGGTTGGTGGAGAAAAAATGTAGGTATAGGAAGTAGCAAGATTTACTTGATGTTGGTGGCAATCGGCCAACGACAAGTGCCTTTTTGGCATGTCAGCTGTGAAATGAAATTCGTAAGATGACCACTATTTATTTTTATCAGCACTTGAAAGTTCTTCAAATTCTGTTTCCCTAAATGCGATCAAACTTGGTGCCCTTTCGGCAAAATGATTAAATTTTTGAACTCCGGAAACACTGAACTTTGAGACTGAGGATTGAGATCTATAGAGGTGATAGGATTTGATGATTCATACCGAGTGAGGAGGTTCTAGCCGCTTCCGTAGCTGCCAATTTTTTAAATATTGTAGGTAATTATTTTCAATGCCCTCGCTATACCAAAGATCGAGTCGTAGCCGTCGAGTTCGACTTCCGTGGCGGGCGGCATTTTAAATTTAACTTGGCAATTTAACACGTAATTTGCCCCTCGACCCTGATCGGAACATAAAACTAGGGTCTATTATGTACGTGGGCATATTATCGATAATATTATGCAATAAAATTCCAATAAAATCATAAAGCATAATGTAAGTCATGTGTAAAGTTTATCTGTAGTATGCGTTTATCACTCGTAAGCAAACCAGAGATGCTTATAATATATCACAGGAAACACATAGTTATAAAATAAATTATGAGACGAGTTTAAAACACAATTTTAGTACATCTAAGATTTTACATTTAATGCCTCTTGTAGCTTACTGCACCGACTATGAATGTCAGCTTTCCGGATGAATTGTAGCCGAAGATAATTGTCGTTGTAGGACACAAACGCATGCAAGAGCTAGATTATCTTAATATACTAAGCTTTTAGCTTTCAATGTTACGATTCATAAAGCAAATGCGCAGCCGTTGTAAAACGCTAAACATCTGCGACTTCTTCACGCTGCAGGATAATCTCTGTCCTCGGAAAACAATTTGACGAATTAGACAGAAGCTTTCAATTACAATCATTGCAACAGTCACGACCGTTAAGAATTAGCCGCGGAGGAATCGTTTTTTGTCGTCAGCAAAATAGATCGATTATTAAATTACACTTGAAGATATATAAATGGGGCTGTGGCCCTCAAATGAACTTATAGACAATACGGTTCTTTCACGTCGATTCCCACGACCCCGACAGAGATGGCTTCATAGTGTTCTGCGTGGGTCAGATGGCAACGACACAAATACTTTCATTCTACCTGATCGGTCACAAATATATAGCGCACCAAGATTTATTAATCCCATTAGAGGTGAAATACTAATGTGAAAAAAATTAATGAGTCATATCGGAGTGATACTGGAACATCACCTACTTTACGACACTGTGCGTTGCTATTGCTATTTCGTTAGAAGCGAGTCAAAGTTCACATGAACCTCATCATTTATTTTACTTATTATTTTTATTGTACCAATTAGAGGAGTGAAAGCCACTTTCATCACCTGCACTTGTTTTCGTACATGCATGCATTACCGTTTTAGATATTACCTTGATATTACCTACCATACTTATCAATTGTCATCTTTAGCTTATGCAGTATGGTGTGCTTGTATCGTTGTCTACCACTGGAATCTCTGAAACCATGAGTAGAGTAACGGCAAAATTAGAAAAAAGTTCCGCTTTTTGAAGGTGATTATTAAGAATCTGTAAAGAATTCTGCGATATCTTGAATCGTTCCTGAGTTATTCCGAAAGAAATGAAAATCGCGATTTTAAAGAAAAATTGATAGCATCCTAACAATGAAACTCAGAAGAACAATTATATTTTAACCTCCCCAACTCCATCACAATTTTAAAAAAATGGGAGGTTACTACAATCACTAAAATTTTCGAATTTGAGATAGCACCAGATCTTCACGTTTTGGGGTCTCAGGAACCCAAAAAAGCGGTTTTCAAAATGTGTCTGTGTGTGTGTACGTACGTACGTACGTTTGTAAACACGCCACAGCCAAAACTACTAGACCGATTTAGCTGAAATTTGGTGCGTAGGCATCTCATAGCCCAACTTAGATCTGAAAAGCTTTTGGAGCCAATCGCGCAACTAGAAATGCCATTTTGGCACATCAACTTTTTAATTTTAAATGCAAACCCCCATTTTTCACGTCACGATAGGAAAGGCCTTCAAATTCTGCTTCTAAAAACGTATTCACTCTCAGTGCCCTTTTGACCAAAAATTAAAAAAAAATTGATTTTTATCGGACTTTAAAATCGCGGTACAGCCCAAGCCCCTGAACCGATTTAGCTGAAATTCTGCACATGGGGATTGTATTGCACGTCAAAGAGCTGAACAAATTTTGGATTCAATCGGCCCACGGAAAGTGCCGTTTTGGCACACCAATGTCCAACTTTAAATTATTCACTTATTTAACCACCCAAAACAAGTTTTTGAAAGATTTATTGTCACCATCAGAAAGGTCTTCAAATTCTGGTTTCAAAAAAAATGCAGCAGTGAAGCGGCTGGAACTTCCCCATCGCGTGGATCTTTGAATTGTGTTTCTAGCCGAATTAGCACAGAAATTGTATAAGACTGGTTTCAACGACGGTTTTAGAACTGCCTAAAAAGGACTTACTTATACTTACTTTTCTCTAATGAATGTTTCAATTTGTATGTTCTAAAAAAGTTCTAAAACCATTATGGAAACCAGTCATACATTTTCTTTGCTAATTCGACTAGAAACCCAAGGCAAAGATCCACGCGATGGGGAGGTTCCAGCCGCTTCACTGCTGCATTTTTTTTGTATTCAATTTAATGGCATTGACAGAGACTTGAAAGCTGGTATGCGCATTTTAATTCGTAAAATCAGCCCCTAAACCTCGATGGAAGGCAATTGAAAAAATGCAGCAGAGAAGCGGCTGGAACCTCCCCATCGCGTGGATCTTTGTATTCTGTGTAGATAGTAGTCAATTCAACAGAATTTTTTGAATTCTTGACTAATTTCGCAATTTTCTGACATATACAGCCGTCACTTCGGACATCACCCATCTCGTTTGACAATATGTTCCTTTTAAGGTTAATCTTTTGCCACCTTTTTGACAATAACTGCCACTTTATGTCATCCACTGTCAGCCCGCTCCCTTTTAATGAGAAAGAATTTTTTCTCTATTTTCCACTGAAATATCAGAAACTGTGAACACATTTTTAGAATCAGAATTTGATCGCCTTTCTAATGGCGACATAAAAAAGGAGGTCTTGTATTTAAAATTTTAAGTTGATATGCTTAAATGGGACTTCCCGTGGGCCAATTGCTTTCAAAAGCCTTTCAGGTCTTCAAGGGGTCACCCAATCTCCATGTACCAAATTTCAGCCAAATCGATTCAGTAATATGGGCTATAATGTATTTTTACTGTTATTATAAAATTTCGATTTTTTGAACCAACCTGCGCTAAATGCGAATTAATTTTGTCTTATTTAAAACCAGAATTTGAAGACCTTTCTGATGGTGACAATAAATCTTTCAAAAACTTGTTTTTAATGGTCAAATGAGAGAATAATTTTAAATTTGGAAATTGGTGTGCCAAAACGGCACTTTCCGTGAGTCGATTGAATTCAAAATTTGTTCAGCTCTTCGACATGTAATACAATCCCCATGTACAAAATTTCAGCCAAATCGGTTCAGGGGTTTGGGCTGTACCGCGATTTTAAAGTCCGATAAAAATCATTTTTTTTTTAATTTTTGGTCAAAAGGGCACTAAGAATGAATACACTTTTAGAAGCAGAATTTGAAAGTCTTCCTTATGGTGACGTGAAAAATGGGGGTTTGCATTTAAAAATTAAAAGTTGATGTGCCAAAATGGTATTTCCGGTTGCACGATTGACTCCAAAAGCTTTTCAGATCTAAGTTAGGTTACGAGATGCCTATGTTCCAAATTTCAGCCAAATCGGTCTAGTAGTTTTGGCTGTGGCGTGATTACAAACGAACGTACGTACGTACATACATACACACAGACACATTTTAAAAACCCCTTTTTTGGGTTCCTGAGACCTCAAAACGTGAAGATCTGGTGCTATCTCAAATTCGAAAATTTTAGTGATTGCAGTAACTTCCCATTTTTTTTAAATTGTGATGGGGTTGGGGAGGTTAAAAAAAAAGTACACCGACTGCATCAATTTCTTATGATATGTGAAAAGAATTGAATTCAACGATGATAAAATACAAGTATTGGCGTCGTGTGACTTGATAGATTTTTGTGGTTACATTTTCGAAAAGCTGCGATAAGAAAAAGAAAAGTTACTCTAATTCTAGAAGGTCTCTAGAAAATTTCTTTCAATGCCATTTAATTGAATACAGCTGTCCAAAATATAAAAGTTCCAAGTTCCAAGTTTCCTCTGAATAGCATCAACTGATAGGAAGCTATGAGTTTTTCAGTTATTTCAAGATAACTCAGGAACGAATCATAAGATATCGAAGAATTATTAACAGATTCTCAATTTCCTTCAAAAAGCGCAAATTTTTTCTATAATTTAACCGATCTTCTATGTCTTATACCATTGAGGAAGTGGAATGTGGAGAGAAGTCCTGTATTAAAACGAGGGGGAAGAGTATGGAATCCATACTTCTCAAGTTATAAATTGCTTTATTCTGCCTAGTTTCGGAAAATACATATACAAAAATAGAGGGCGCTGGAGGTGAACGAATCGTAAAAAGTTTTATACCATTGGATTCTTTATGAAATTACCTTTCAAATGATGTATTAGAAGTGGGGGGTTGCTATTTAACATTTTAGGGGGATGTGTTCTGAAATAGCACCCATCACTACGAAACAAAAATCGACCTGTTCGAGCATTTTTCGGAAAAATGGCTTTAAATGTGATTATTTCCAAATCTCCTTTTAAACCAATCAATTAGACTCATTTTTAAATTTATATCCAATCAAATTCATTTAAGAGTGATTAATGCATTTTATCGGAGTTTGCACGAGTCGTTTAATCGTTTCCGCTGCCGGCTTGATTTTAAACAGAATTTTTTCACTGCTGAAAATCACCACGTAAACAAAATTATGGGAAATAAAAGTTCCCAAATACGACCACCACAAACCATATTTTAGGGGTTTTTGGACATAAAGGAAGCTGATTTCTTCCGGATATGTCCTAAAAATTCAAAAACATTATTTGTTTGCAAGTTTCTTAACCTCAAACGTCATTAACGTCAATGAACTAGAAAGGCTCGTTCGCAACATCATATTGGGCTTTTGAAACTAGGCAAATAAAGAGTTTAATTTGTGAAATAATCTTACTGAATACCACTCGTGCATCGCTATTGCAATCGGTCAAATTTCATAAATAATTTAATCAGATTAATAAATGACAATTTAGTTCTCATTATTTTACCACCGGCAACAAGCTTTCGTAATCATTTTCAAAATTTAACCCATTAAATAGCATGCACTTGTGGTATTATAAGCGATTATTTCCAAATCTCCTTTTAAACCAATCAATTAGACTCATTTTTAAATTTCTATCCAATCAAGTTCATTTAAGAGTGATTAATGCATTTTATCGGTGTTTGCACGAGTCATTTAATCGTTTCCGATGACCACTTGATTTTAAACACAATTTGTTCACTGCTGAAAATCACCACTTAAACAAAATTATGGGAAATAAAGGTCCACAAATACGACCACCAAACACAAGTCTTTCCAAAAACCATATTTTAGGTGTTTTTGGACATAAAGAACGCTGATTTCTTCTGGATATATCCTAAAAACCCAATAACATTTTGTTTGCACGGTTCCCAACCTCAAACGTCATTAATGTCAATGAGCTATAAAGGCTCGTTCGCAACATCATATTGGGCTTTTGAGTATAGGCAACCCCGGTTTAAAAAATCATAATTTTATCAAAACAAGAGTTTAATTTGTGAAATAATCTTACAGAATACCACTCGTGCATCGCTATTGCAATCGGTTAAATTTTAGAAATAATTACTCAAGCTTTGTTGCCGTATAGGTAAAACAATTCGAACTAAATTGCCATTTATTATCAAAGATTAAAGCCCTCGAGCTAAAGCTCTCGGGCTTTAATCAGATAATAAATGACAATTTAGTTCTCATTATTTTACCACCGGCAACAAGCTTTCGTAATCATTTTCAAAATTTAACCGATTAAATAGCATGCACTTGTGGTATTATAAGCGAAAAAATCGGTCTGTTTCGTTTTCGTTTGACCACCCTGTATATAGTTTCGGTATAGCTAGAGCCGTGTTATATAGCTAATTCATTAAAATGGATACGATGCCATGTATTTACTAAAACCGGCGCATCCTACAGTGTGATTGTTCACTGTGATTTTATGTCATCTTAGACGGGTGTAAATACTTTTTTTGTATACTAGCACCAAATATACATTATAAATACATTATACCACAGTCACATAATTATACATTATACAGATTATGAGAAAATATGAAATTAGCAATGTCGCTGAGTTTGCGATCGGAAAATATTTGGTAAACGTATTGGTTTTGCGGTCGTTTCAAAAAAGCGAAATAGATGATCTGAATCTTGCATAAACGTAGAAGTTAAACAAAGGCAAACATAAATATTGAGATTTCCCATGACATTGGAAATAACCACAATTGAGAAGGAGTAGTCGTTAATTTCTTGTCTCATTTAAATATTTGCACCTTCGGGCGCGCAGAAATTGTCACAATTTCTCCTTTATTATTTCTTGGTTGCAAACGAAGGCGGATTTTATTAGGATTAATATTAAGTAATAATACGGAATTAGTTTAATAAATTAAGAACTCGGCGATTGCAGCTAAAAAACCTGTCCTCGTTGAATGGTAAATGCAAATAGCGTACATACATAATCGCATACGTACGCAGAGATAAGATCTTCACATCATTAGCGATGGCAGTTGACGTTAGGTAATAATATTTTTAGTGGATATATATAATAAAATAAAACTCTTTCTAACATGGATGCCTGTGTGAGTGGATACGCATAAGTCACGATTCGTTGACCGAATTATTCGTTTCTACTTTCTAGTACCCAGATTAAGCCGATGAGGTTCGTCATACATTCTGTTGGGACAGGTGGATGGGTACGCAAAGACCTCAAATGAAAGGTCACTCTTCATCAGAAATATTTACTCTCTTTTGAGGTGTGTACTGAAGGAAGTTGTCGTCTTTCTTGTTACAGGTTGTATGTGGTGAAGTGTTAACATCGCCAATTCTGTATACATCTCCCAGGAATCGAATTCCTTGTAACTGCCAACATGATGTCAGAGCGCCACATTTTCATCAGTTTTGCCTTATATTGCCCATTCCATTTTTGCTGTTTTGACGCCGAGCTCATTAAAGAAACTATCAACTCTCTAGATGCATATCGCAATTACCTAAGCACGAGATGTAATACGCGATTTATATTTGAAACTTTTAAGCCGCTTAAAGCTCCCACACAAAAAGTACATGAAAATGCCACAGTGAAAGATAATTATCAAACACATTATTCATTAAAATATTTTCGAACTAATTACTACCTGGCAACACCTTCTTGTATCAACAGGAGTCTATTAATCAAGATTTATTCATGTGTTGAGATTGAAATTGACATATTAACTTTTAATTAGTCAAACAACCCGACTTCTCTCAACACAGTGACAGCATAAAAACGTTAAAACAACAAACATTTAACTCGAGGAACTACTGAAATTGTTGAGGCGTGAACGCGTTGAATTTCTTGATATCAGCTTGAATCAATTTAAAACGGAATATAATTATTACAAAGTGTTTACACGTGTCTTTGATTCTTTTATATTTTACTCATAGTCGAGTCATTATAGAATTTTACTTCGGAAAATTTATCAGAGGGCTGAATTTTTGTACACACGTTCCTTTGATAGTCCTAAATGAAATGCTAAAAGTCCCCTAGAATCCGAGTTCGGCTCCCGATGATATGCCACCAAGAAGTGTTAAAAATGCTTTTCAACAAATATCTACTAAAATATTCGCTTTTGGACAAAAGAGGTGGTATGGAAAATTGACGCCCGTCTCATACTCTACAAAAAAGTTGCTATTCACTTTTTTCGTAGAGTTGACGGTGTGGCCGGAACGCGAAGCAAAAGGAATGCGCGATGCAAGTCTGCGCGCGTCGCGTAATTTTTTAATGCAAATGTTGTTTAGTGATTTTCATAGTTTTTGCTATAATATTTCATTAATATGCAACTAAATACGTGGAATGGGGTAGGTATTTTAATTTTTTACACTTTTTCAATTTGCTATTAATTGTCGCTTTTTGATTTTACGTGGAAATTTTTATCAAATTCGCTTCTAAGTCAGTTAGCAGTACTTTTAAACACTTCACAGTTTTATCTTAAACAGTGGGAAAACTTCACAGGGGGCTGAAATTTTGCACACAGGTTCCCATTATAGTTCTAAATGAAATACCAAAAGTCCCCTAAAATCCCAGTGCCGCTTCCGATGATATCCCATCAAGAAAGTGTTAAAAACTGCATTTCAACAAATATCTCTTAAAGCATTGAGTTTTCGACAAAAGAGGTGATATACAAATATTAAAGCTTACTTCATTCTCTATCAAGATTTCTTGACGATCCATAAAATATCGGTTCTGCCCTTTGAACTTAATTATTATCAGATCCTTTTACAGATAGATTACGCTTACATTAGTACAGAAGTCGTTTCCGAGATTTTGCGCGAAGAACGACAGTGGTTAAAAATTAATAAACATCTCTTTATGAAATAATTCGCTAAGCACCAGAGGAAGCGCGCCGTATCATCTGACGCCTCGGGTTGCGCCTGAACTGTCGACTATGGAAAAACTAATGAAGAGTTTTTTGTAGAGAATGAAGTGGGCTTTGATATTTTACCTAATTGCGTTTTGAAAAGTTGGATTTTACACAATTAGGTAAAATGTTGTACGGAATACGTATGAAAAGCCTAAATTGTTTGACTCGCATAATGTTGCAAAACTCGCTATCGCTCGTTTTGGCAAATATTACGACTCGTCAAACAATATAGGACTTTTCATAACTAATTACGTAAATAACTAGTACATCACCTCTTTTGTTGAAAACTCAATGCTTTAAGAGATATTTGTTGAAATGCAGTTTTTAACACATTCTTGGTGGCATATCATCGGAAGCAGCACTTGGATTTTAGGGGATTTTTAGTATTTTATTTAGAACTATAATAGGAACCTACGTGCAAAATTTCAGCTCCCTGAGGAATTTTCCTAAAAAAATGCCAAAATGGCTGGAATAGTGTCTGAGCGGTTAGGGGCAGAACCCTGCTTTAAGGTCATTATAGACGAAATTCTCCACTTTACAGATATATTTATGCACGGGAGATATTCAAGAATACGCTGCTCACTGTTTAAGATAAAAATGTGAAGTGTTTAGTACAATTAACTAGCTTAGAAGCGAATTTGATGAAAATTTCCATTTAAAATCAAAAAGCAACAATAGCAAATCGAAAAAGTGAAAAAAAATTAAAATACCTACCCCATTCCACGTACTTAGTTGCATATTAATGAAATATTATTAAAAAACCAACGAAAATCACCAAACAACATTTGTATTAAAAATTACGCGACGCGCGCGCGGACTTGCGTTGCGCATTCCTTTTGCTTCGCGTTACGGCCACACCGTTGACTCTACGAAAATAGTGAATGGCAACTTTTTTGTAGAGCATAAGACGGGCTTCAATTCTGTATACCACCTCTTTTGTCCAAAAGCCAATATTTTAGGAAGAGCATTTCTAACGCTTGTTGGTGGCATATCATCGGAAGACGAACTCGGATTCTAGATGACTTTTAGCATTTCATTTAAGACTGTCAAGGGAACAAAAATTCAGCTCACTGATAATTTTTCCGAAGTTCATATGGATTCTTTTCTATAATAACTGGACTATCAGCTCTTTTACTAGCAAAATCCTACTCAGAAATTTTATTAATACCGTTTTTTGTTTCAGTCATTTTTCGGCCGAACCTACAACAACATCAGCTCAATATCCGAATGCAAGAATAATGGCGAGTGCGTGATAAACAAAAAGAACAGGACAGCGTGCAAAGCATGTCGTCTACGAAAGTGTCTTTTAGTAGGCATGTCAAAGAGCGGGTCTCGCTACGGTCGTCGGTCGAATTGGTTTAAAATCCACTGCCTCCTGCAAGAACAACAACAAGCTGCAGGTGCCAACATCACCGCTGCGGCTAGCTTGCTTAGACCTCACCCCTACTTAACGCCTTTTTTTCAAAATAGAACAACAACTACAACGTCTAGAGAGACTAGAAGTTCTGAATCGGATAGTGGTGCATCCTCGGCTGACCTCGAAGAGGACACACGTTCCACTAGTGCCTTTAGTTATACGAAGCCTTCAAGCGATCGTGATTACTTTCCTGTTAAGAAACTGCCATCGCCGGCAAGTGATAGCGAATGTTTTGATAGGAGAAAATTTATTAGTGCCTTAGTAAATGCGCCTTCTGTTTCACCCGCTTCACTACCATCGATCTCACCCAGTGGAATCGTTCCCAAATGGTTGCCACCATTTCATGGAATTGGTGATCCGACGATTTGGAGAGAGCTATGGACTAGAGGGCCTCCGTCTGTTGCGGAACCTGCTCCAGATCAAGTCGAACCGATAGATCTGTCTGTAAAAACTCCAAAGTCAACGACAACACCGCCACCCTCGGATAGTGATCAAGAACTTTGTATAGACGTCGGTGTTGATGAGCCGATGAAATCAGTGCCTTTGGACTTGACGTTAGACAGGCAAGCTGCTGACGTTACAAATTAGTGTCTACCACTGTTGTGATTGTTGTTGAATTTCTTTTTTAAATTTTAGACCATAAGTAGTTCCTTTTAAATAATGTCGTAATGAAGAGATTTATGCTCAAGTCATCGAAGACTAAATGGTACATCTAAATTGTTTTAGGTGCAGTCTTCGACAGTCAATCATTTTTCCATATTGGGACTGGAGCAATAACTTACTGTGCCTTTATAGATGAACAAGTACAAGATATGTGGCCATTGTAAACAAATACACAAATTATTGTCCTATGTTGAAACCAGTAGTATAGCTATCACAGCTTACAAGTGCCATTCTAGATCTCAATTTCCGGAAAAGTTTTTACTTTTGTAAAACATCTAAAAGGACTGAATATCTACTGCAAATTTCTAAGCGTTAATTGCGTTAACCCCATGAAGAAGAGGAAAGCCTCTCGATTGTTGCATTTTTTCGTGATAACTTTCTAGAATTCAATTTTTTTTATAAGCACTCGGTTACTTGTACACTGTTTAGGATGGTCCTGGATCTAATCCATAGTATTATGATCTGCCAGCTCCAAACAAAATTTTGGGATTACATGAATGAAAAAGAAAGTGAGGTGACAAAAAAGTGTTTGTAATTTTTAATTTGCCATTTATTCTTAGTCCAAAAAACCATTACATTTCTTTATCAAATGATGAAACTGTAGAGATGATTACTGTAAGAATTGAATTAAATAAGAGCTTACTAATGTTAAAAACGGTGCAAACCGAACCAAGTGAGAGAGAAAGAAACAAGTCCCTTCTTTCTATTTTTTTTGGAGATTTTAAAAACTGAGAAATGCTCAAAAATCACGTAGTACTATGTTTTCATCTACGTCAAATGATCCGTCCACTGTTTAAACTCTAGTCTTATAAGATTTAATAGATGCCCATGTAGTTTTGATAAAAATTGTTATTTACTCACTTCATTTTCTTAACCAAGACGCTTTTGACAAAACTGTATGGCGAATGGCGATACGTATTTGGAAATCAGTACCTGAATAAAGATTACTGCAATATTTATAGATCACTTGTGTATAATTTTACAATTAATTAATTTTCCTTTAGCGTTGTTTGTAAATATGTACAGAATATTCAAAAATAGGGAAATTTAATTAATTGATTATGTTAATAGTGTGAGTTATATTTATTTATTCCAAGTTAAAAAGAATCAGTTGTGGGTTAGAAAATGTTAGCTTGTATTCGTCAATGCGAATAGTGATGTACATAGGTAAATAAAATATAAAGCGCCAATAAAGTAATAATTATTATAAAAGTGTTATAACTTCGTAAGTATTAGCTATGTATGTACCCGGTCATTAAAAATGTGCTTTACCTATATGTTATATAATTTTATAAATTGTGCTTTAAATAAAATGTTTTGTTATAAGATGGCGGGTTGTTTTCTTACGTCAGAGGTGTTGAATATGTAAATATGTCGTTCGATTTCGACACTGCAAGAGAGTCGGAAAAGACTTTGGGATGTGATTTGACACTAAGGTCAGTGGTGCTGCGTGACCTTAGCACCTTGGGTGGCAGAACACTACAGTTGTTCAGCGCCCACACGGTTCGATACTAACATGTCTTATATCAACTACATATCTGTACTCACGCGATGTTGGAATACTCATCTCGCACATTAACTTTAAAGCCGATGTGGAAGATTATTCTTGAAATATAAAGTAGCGCTTGCCTACTAAAACAGGCCGGGTTTTACTGCTTTTGATACGGATCTCTAAAACATATTTTGGCAAAGTTTTATATTTTATTAGCTCCAATAAAGTTCAATTTAAATTTGAACGCCAGATATAAATTTTAGAGTTTGCATTTCGAAACAGCAGGCTACTTAGGTAAATAAAATATTATGACGGTGCTAAAGTATTGTTTGTATTGCATTTTTTGCTCACTCCTATAAATTGAATAAAATATAAAATAGTTATTTGCATTTCACACACCTGCACCTACCTACCTATAGGTTACAATAAAAATGTTAATTCTTTGGGGTTCAGACTAATAGGTATGCAAAACTTAATAATTATTACAAAAATTTGAGGCGTTTAAAGAAAGAGTGCTGTAACTGACAAAATGAACATTTCCTTTTTCGGTACCGAATAGGTACTATTAACCACCCCAACTCCAAAATTTAAAAAAAATTGGAGGTTAGGTACCTACCTACTGCAATCACTAAAATTTTCCAATTTGAGATAAGGTAAGATCTATATATGTTTTGAGGTCTCAGCAACCCAAAAATTGGTTTTTAAAATGTGTTAGTGCGTACATTCGTAAACACGCTACAACTAGACCGATTTGGCTGAAATTTGGCACGTATACCCAACTTAGATCTTTTGGACCTTTTGGAGTCAATTGTGCAACCATTAGAAATGCCATTTTGGCACATCAACTTTTAAATTGTATATCCAAACCCCCATTTTTCTCGTCGCCATAGAACAGCCTTCAAATTTGCCAATCAGAATGCATCACTTAGTAAAGTAGCAAGTAATATAAAATGAGTATGTGCAAGCTGTTGCTGAGATTTACCAAAATTCTTTATGATGTTTTGAACCATTATTATTTTTTTGTGCAAACTTTAGAACCCTGGAAATTTTCATAAAGAAATTTTCGCCTTAAATTGGACCAATAGGCTCTTAGGATTTGACAGGTGATTTGCCTTCAGGTCGAAAACCTTAGTACCATTTTTTCAAAAAATTTCATTTTAGGGCCTTCTTGGCAAGAATTCATAAAAGAAAGACGCTACAACCTAAGTCACTGAACAAATCGAAGAGAAATTTAGCACACATGATCAATGGGCACTTTGTGTAGGTGCCAAATAGGGCCTGTAATTCAAAGGCCCTTCCAGGATCCCGAAAAAAACAAAACGTAGGTATAACTGTACATTTTTATTATTAAATTCGGTAACTGTAGTCTTTCAAAGTCGAAAACCTTTGTACTATTTTTTTGAAAAATATGATTTTAATTTAAACTTCGCGCCTTGAATCCAGTACCTACTTTTGGCCATACCTGATCATATGATGGTTAGTTGCTGTACATTTACAAATTCTGTGAAAAAGTAGTTACAGTTAAAAAGTTTATACCGTCTCCGAGATGACGATTTCTAATTCATCGGCTCATGGATGTGTTAGAATCAGCCATAATCTCAAAAACGATTTCTTGAATTGAATCCTCCTTTAAGATTTGGTTTTACTTTTATTTTAAATAAGCTTAATTTGAAAGGTTAGAAAAATAAACATCCAATTTGAACAAAAAATAAAGCCGTGCAATGTTAATGAAGTATCACAGGCTCCAGGTTCAGAGTATAAATTCTTTAACAAATTGAGGTCGTTTCCTTAACAAAGAGATAATACATTGATTATTATAATTGTTCTTATTAAAAGCAATAACCATAATCTATTCTGACAACTTCTCGCCTTATAGACTATAGGAGAAGATTGCAACAATACGAACTTTCTATAAATAATTGTTTTTGGACGTGGTGCAGTGTCAAGTATAATTAAAACGTTTTTGCCTATTTGATATCTAACCCACCGTGAGAATATCGGCGAAAGTTTAGGGTATACCTATACCTATTTTGAAAAGTTGTCGCAATTAAAGAAAAATGGGCAGCTAGGTAAGCAGCTGGAAACTTTCCATTTGGTAAATAGGACTATACAGGGTGGGTAATTTTTCGATGCTCACCATTGGGATCTCCTAAACGGAAAAAGATACGGGGTCGGTTAAATTACAAAAAAGTTGCGCTATTTCTTGGCGATTAAGAATCTGAAGAGAATTCCCCGATATTGTGATTCGTTCCTGAGTTATCACAAAAAATCTGAAAATTGCCAATTTAAAGAAAAATTAATATCTTCCTAACGATTGATGTTATTTAAATGAAACTTGGAACTTGTACATTTTTGACAGCTGTCAATTGAATAGCATTGACAGAAATTTTCGAAGCCTTCTATATTTTGAATAAAGGCAGTCAACTTTTCTTTTTTTTAGGGCGCCATATTGAATTTTAACAACGCAGGATACAGAGAAACATTAGCTTCGCAAAAATGTAACTAACATGGACGTTTTTCAAAAAATATGTGAAAGCCCGAGTCACACGACCGCAACACGTATTTTATTACTGTTGAATTCAATTGTTTTCACATGTTATAAGAAATTGAAGAAGTCGGCGTACTTTTTTACAATTGTTTGTCATCTAAGTTTAGGCTGATTTTGCAAATTATTCCTACCAATTTTCAAATTCTGACATCCGTCAAAAAAGTTCATGTTGAGTACATTTGTGAGAAGCCATTTTTTTTGTGCATTTGATGGTGTCAAAATTCAATATGGCGCCCATAAAAGAATCAAAGGTTGACTGTCGTTATTCAAAATCTAGGGGGCCTAGAAAATTTCTGTCGATGCCATTCAATCGACAGCTGTCAATAATATAAAAATTCAAAATTTCATTTAAACAACATCAATCGTTAGGGAGTTATTAAGTTTTCTTTAAATTCGCAATTTTCAGATTTTTTGTGATAACTCGAGAACGAATAAAAATATCGGGGAATTCTCTTCAGATTCTTAATCATTAGCAAATAGCGGAACTTTTCTCTAATTTGACCGACCCCGTATCTTTTACCGTTTAGGAGGTCCCAATGGTGAGCATCGAAAAATGACCCACCCTGTATAGGTACTTATTTTGTTATAAAACTTTAGTCGGTCTAGGACAACTTGGCGCAGACTCAACTTGGTGCAACTAGGACAAGTCAACATTATTTTTTATGTGAATTCAGTGGTATAGTCAGATATTTTTTAGCACTTCCGGTTCAACCGGAAATGACCATAATTTTTATTTTTCAAATAAAAGCATACTTTTTCTCAACGAATTCCTAATCTACGATTTTATGCAAGTTTACTCTGCATTATTATTTTGGTTCCTGAAATAATTGATTCGTGCTTACAATGGAATTAATTACTTTTCTTAAACTCAAGTAAATTAATGATTTATTGTTCCTGGGTACCAAAAACCTGATGCAAGTATTCTATATTATGACAATTTCTTTAAAATACCTGCTCAAAAGTTCAAGATAATATGAAGAAATACAACTTACCGGTCCCAAGGCATTTTCGGATAAAAAGGTCCAGCGATATAACCTAACTTTTGCACAGAAGATTTTTATTGATTTTGCCTCGGATTTTACTTTGCGGTTGGACTGCTTTTATCCTGGAAGAGGAGTAGTCGATAGGCTTTTAATATGTCCTAATAAATAAGGCGAGAATAATGAATTTAACAACAAAATTGAGTGAAAAATGACATTTGACAAATGACAATTGAAAACTGTGTGATTTTCTCTCTTTACGCACAGTTTTAGATTAGCGTGCGTAAGGAACGGCTTACTTAGTTTGCTTTGCACATTGTACAAAATTGGCTATTTACAATAACAGTGGTCGCAGAAAAAATATTTTTATGTATCCTTACGCTTGCGCTTAAAGCGCTATTTTAGCGACACCATTTTAAGTTGATGAAAGTACAATATAACATCTGCTATAAAATAAAGGGAATTAATTAATGATAAAACTAATATTAACAGTAGGTAATTTCACCCTCATTTAATTTCAATTGTATCGCAGATAAAAAGTCATTAAAGATATACCTACTTAACTAGTTCTGTTTGCAATCTATTTTAATCAACAAATTTCTAGGAAATTCGGAAAAACAGACCAATCACAGTTTTTTTTTCGAGGCGCATCCGATGGTGTACTTTGATATTTTTTTGCACTTGCGGTTTAACCGGAAATTATACTAATTTTGATTTTTCAAATGGGATCGTACTTTTTTCTCAACGGATTAGGAATCCACGATTTGTTCTGAACCAGAAAGTAGAGTCGAAACTCGAAAATACAGGTCAACATTGTTTTTTCGACATAAATTCAATTGCGCAATTACTTTTTTAACCTCCCCACTCCACTTCACCATTTAAAAAAAAGGGAGGTTACTGCAATCACTAAAATTTTCGAATTCGAGATAAGACCGGATCTATACGTTTTGAGGTCTCAGGAGCCCAAAAAAGTGGTTTTTAAAATGTGTCTGTATGTATGTACGTACGTTCGTACGTTCGTACGTACGTTCGTAAACACGCCACAGCCCAAACTACTCGACAGATTTAGCTGAAATTTGGTACGTCTGCATGTGATAACCCAACTTAGATCTGAAAAGCTTTTGGAGCCAATCGTGAAACTAGAAATGCCATTTTGGCACATCAACTTTTAAATTTTAAATGCAAACCCCCATTTTTCACCTCACGATAGAAAGGGCCTTTAAATTCTGCTTCTAAAAATGTATTCATTTTTAGTGTCCTTTTGATCAAAAATCGAAAAAAAAATTATTTTTATCCGACTTTAAAATCGCAGTACAGCCCAAGCCCCTGAACCGATTTCGCTGAAATTTTGCACATGGGGATATTGTATTGCACGTCGAAGAGCTGAACAAATTTTGGATTCAATCGGCCCACGAAAACTGCCGTTTTGGCACACCAATTTGTAACTTTAAAATTATTCACTCATTTAACCATCCAAAACAAGTTTTTGAAAGATTTATTGTCACCATCAGAAAGGTCTTCAAATTCTTGTTTTAAGTAAGACAAAATTCGTTCGCATTTAGTGCTCTTTGGGTCAAAAAATCGAAATTTCATAATAACACTAAAAATACATTATAGCCCAAATTAGCGAATCGATTTGGCTGAAATTTGGTACATGGAGATTGGGTGACCCGTTGAAGACCTGAAAGGCTTTTGGAAGCAATTGGTCCACGGGAAGTGCCATTTAGGCAAATCAACTTTAAATTTTAAATACAAAGGTCTCCTTTTTATGTCGCCATTAGAAAGACGATCAAATTCTCGTTCTAAAAATGTATTCACAGTTTCTGCCATTTCAGTGGAAAATAGAGAAAAAAATATTTTTCATTAAAAGGGAGCAGGCTGACAGTGGATGACATAAAGTATCAGTTATTGTTGTCAAAAGGGTGGCAAACTGTTAACCATAAAAGGAACATATTGTCAAATGTGATGGGTGATGTCGGTATTTGTCAGAAAATTGCGAAATTAGTCACAGACAATAAGCATAAAAAAATTCTGTGGAATTGACTACTATCTACACAGAATACAAAGATCCACGCGATGGGGAGGTTCCAGCCGCTTCTCTGCTGCATTTTTTAAAATTATTTTCATTTATTTTTAATTTATTACGAGTGTTCAAAACCTGAAAAAATTTGAGTAAATGTATAATTGGGCATTTGGATTGGCATCAAAAAAATAAAGTTGACATGTATTTTCGTTTTTCAAAAATCTCAATTTTTCAGCGGTTTCTTCGATGTTTTTGAGAATTTAGGGTGACCGTGACTCTACTTCCGGTCAGGTACCTATGTCACATATTTCTGGTTCAGAAAAAATAGTAGATTCCGTATCCGTTGAGAAAAAAGTATGAAATATCAGAGTACACCAACGGAGGCGCCACAAAAAAATATGGTTGACCCTGCCCAAGGGTATTTCCGAAATGTTCCTCTCGAAAAAGTTCTTGAATTTATTCCTTACTTTTGAATATTGAATGAATGCGGATGGTGAAATAACATTTTGCAGAAGTAACAATCTTCGAAGACATTTTTGCAAACAGAATTTGGAACATTTGCACTCTAATAAAAAAAATTGGGAACACTTCCTTCAAATTTCAAGGTAGGTATGTACCCAAATATGACAAATAGACACTTGCTGTTTCCCGATTGGCTCCAAAGTCAAATCAGATCGCCTGTGGATCAAACCCAAAGATGTTAGATGTCATTTCTTACTTAAATTTCTAATTTTCCTCCCCATGGTGTCTCATGTCGAAAATTTGTTAGGTTATGTTATACAAGTTGATGGACTTAGATACATATGTACACTAAATTGAAACATCATTATGGGCACGCCCAACTCCAATAAGAAATTTTAAAAAATTTAGAAGTTGCGGAAGTGGCATGTCATTTATCGTTCTTTCCGAGGTTCTTTCGGAATTTCAGATTTTTGGATTAAGTAGATACCAAAAAGGCGCTAAGTGGGAATACATATTTAGATACAGAATTTGAAGGCCTTTCATGCGCTGATAAGAAAAAATTGGTGTTCATTCAAATTTCATAGCTGATATGCCAAAAACGGCACTTGACGTTTGCGGATTAGCAACAAAATTAACTATGGGCTCATCCGAAGGGCAACATTAATCTATATACCAAATTTCATAAAAATCTGTACATACTTATACGCACACACGTACGCACATACAGACAAGAAATACTTTTTTCGTCGATAGTACTGGAAACGTCACATTCTTGACATGCAATTATCATCCGAAAGCTTACGTTTCTGGACTGCGTCATTTGCTAGGCAACACGCACTAGCTGTACAGGTAATAACGCTTTTTCCTGTACTCTTAAAAAATAGTTCTAAATTTTATTATTTCTGTCTAGTTGGGCGATCGACGAAAAAATAGTATGTGTAACATACTTCCAATCTTCCATTATCGTCCCGGAATATAATATTTTTCCTACTGGTTACACAATATAACTATTTGTGATCCTGGAATTCCTTGAGACTTCGAGACGAAAAGATCTGGTGTTATCTCAGTTTCAAATTTTGAACTGGCCTTCAATAATTTCCCATTTTTAACCTCACCAACCCCACAATTTAAAAAAAGGGAGGTTACTGCAATCACTTAAATTTTCGAGTTTGAGATGACATCAGATCTATACGTTTTGAGTACTCAGGAATCCAAAAAAGAGGTTCCTAAAATCTGTTTGTAGAAGTGTCATTTTGGCACATAAACTTTGAAATTTTAAATACAAAACCACATTTTTGACAACATCCTAAGAAAGATCTTGAAATTCTGCTTCCAAAGATGAATTTACTCTTAGTGCCCTTTTGGCAAAAAGCTCAAAAATTCCAAATTTGTAGCGCACTTTAAAAACATGCTACAGTTCAAACCCCTTGACCAATTTGGCTAAAATTTAGTATGTAGACATTTCGTAACTGAACTTAGAGCTGAAATGTTTTTGAAGTCAATCGTGACACCCTAAGTGCCATTTTGGCATATTTGAAATTATATCAAGGATCCACGCGATGGGGAACTTCCAGCCGCTTCTCTGCTGACCATTTTTTGTATTGGTTGCTAATCAAGTCTTATGTGCATAGCGCACTAGTTTGAATTATAAGAAGTTTAGGCATTGATCAGACAGACAGTCGGCGGTTGTTGTAAAAACCCATAAGGTCAAATCCTTATAGTGTCTGAACCTATTTATACCTACCGCTGACTTGAATATAAATCAAATGGGTCCGTGCTTGCGATATCGGTCTGTGATTTTTGATTAGATCGATTTGGCTGCTTTATTAATGTTTCACTTTCATACGGTTATTCTTGATTTATCGTTTTGGTCGTTCACGAGTCTAATGGAGAATCTCATTTAGTATGCTGCTCAATTTTGATATATTGTGGTAAAAAATTTTAAATCTGTATAATTGAACACGAAATTTTCAATTATCTATCATGCGTCAACCTATCATGATTATTTAGCCAGAGGTCAGTCTTATCTTACGTATATCACGTTTTTGCCTGATATTCGATGCACTTGCCCCAATATTAACCTCCCCACAACCAATTTAAAAATGGGAGGTTACCTACTGCAATCACTCCAAAATTAGAAATTGAGATAACACCAGATCTTCACGTTTCAAGGTCCCAGGATCACGAAAAAGTGGTTTTTAAAAAATGTCTGTGTGCGTACGTACGTACGTACTCGAACACGATTTCTCGGAAACTACCGAACGAACTTCAATGAAATTTGGTATGGAGAATTAACATTGGCCTTCTGGTGAGCCCTGTAGAGTACGTGGGAAAGCAAGATAGACGATAGAGCATATGCTGAAAGAGTGCGTGGTATTTTGGGTACTAAATGCGAAAGAAATTTGTCTATTTAAAACCAGAATTTTGGGTGGTTAAATGAGAGAATAATTTTAAATTTGGAAATTGGTGTGCCAAAACGGCACTTTCCGTTTGCCGATTGAAATTGAAATTTGTTCTGCTCTTCGACGAGTAATACAATCGCCATGTGCAAAATTTCAGCCAAAACGGTTCAGGGGCTTGGGCTGTAGCGCGATTTAAAAAAAATCTCAGTTTTTAAAATTTTTGGTCAAAAGGGCACTGAGAGTGAATACATTTTTAGAAGCAGAATTTGAAGGCCTAAGTTAGGTACGTGCACAGACACATTTTTAAAACCACTTTTTTGGGTTTCTGCGACCTCAAAACGTGAAGATCTGGTGTTATCTCAAATTCGAAAATTTTAGTGATTGCAGTAACTTTCCTTTTTTTTAAGTGGTGAAGTGGGGAGGTTAAAATGTATTCACACTTAAGGCCAAAGAAATCAAGGTTTTAGAAGAACATTAAAGAACAAACTATAGCTGAAACTTCCAGACCGATTTGGCTGAAACTTGGTACGTGGAGGCTGCTTGACCTGCTGTAGTGCTGAAAAGCTGTCGGTCCACGGGGAATGCCATTCTGGCACATCAACTTTGAAATTTTCAACACAATAAGCCGCCTTTTTTATACCTCCGTAAGAAAGGTAATTAAAGTCTGGTTTTAAAAATGTGTTCACCGCTTCGACGACTTGGGCAGAAAATTATGAAAATTATAATTCTCACTAAAAAGTGGTGGATGCCATAGTTCAGGTTTCAATTACAAGACCTTATTTCCGTGTCAAAACACTTGCCACTTGAAAATCCAAGATCCACCCGATGGGGAGGTTCCAGCCGCTTCTCTGCTGCATTTTCCAAAAGTCATCGTCTGACTAAAAACTCAGCAACATCTACAGTATGCCTAATCTCCAATAGGGATTTACGTGAGGAGTTCGATTTAATTTTTTTGCTGCTTCCCTAATTAATTTATTGGAAACTTTAGGCTATCGGGTTTTAGATGCCGATACCAGGAGTTCTTGGAAAAACCCGGGGTTAGTTCATAAACAAAGGTAAAAGAGGCCGTTATTCGAATTTCCTGCAAATATCTTGCTATGGAACACAAAACTAAAGCAAATGAGAGCACGGGACACAAATATCCTTGACGACATATCAACTCGAGATTTAACGAAGTGTCGATCGTGCTCGGTCGTCTTCGCGTACTAACCCCGGGGAGCTGTTCGCTGAGTATTTTTCCAGAGGTAGAGGCTATCGGTATCTAAAACCCCATAGCTTAAAATTTCCATTAAATTAGTTAGGGAAGCAGGAAAAAAATAAAATCGAATTTCCCACGTAAATCCTAATGGGCACCTTGGGGAGTAGGCATACTGCACAGTGTATGATACAGTGGATGATACAAGAAAAATATTCGTCAGTGGCGTTACGGGTTGCTTCAATCGTGCTAGCTATACTTATTACTTAGTAACTCCAAATTCTGTGGCTGTTTTAAGTAGGTATACGTTAAGTATGTGGTAGTGCAGTGCGTTTCCACCATCCAATGCGGTTTTTAGTAGGGTGATGTAGGTATACTTTTTCCCGTCACTGTATAATAGTTACGTAAGAAAATGTCAGACGAATGAAATACAAATAAAAATATATAATTACAGTAGTCCGTTTTAGCAAGAACAATCGCTCTATAATGAGTTCCATGTTCACACTCTAAATAGCTTAAATTGCGATCATCCAAGGGCAGGTGATTGTGAACTTTAAATGGCGCGTGATGAGACTTGAGTTAATCTTTGAGGCGGTAAAGACATCATTTGCTAACTGCTAACTACATGCGTATCGTATCCCCTTAGGCACAAGAACTTGAGCTGTTTGTTATTTTAAAACATTCAATTTTATCCTACCAGCACAGTCCACATAAATATAGTCATCCAACGTGAATTAATTTTTTTATCCGTACGCCAAGCGGAGAGTAGCGAAACGACTGGGCATTCTATCTTTGTATTAGTTTACAGGAATCGGTAACGGTGGTGGATTAACGGACTGAAGGGGGAGGGGCTTACGAGGCCAGTTCGTGTTCGGTTTGGTCTGAAACTGAAATCCAAGGCTGGCCACGTATATGACTAGTACTCAATTGTTTACTTTTGATTCTTTTGGGGTAGGTACGGATTAACGGATTTGTCTTTTCCTCTGTTAGTCGGCATTTTCAAAAGACTGGACATGTTTTTAAAACATCCCACTTTTAATTAAACAATAGGCAGCTAAGGAAGCGGTTGGAACCTCCCCACTTGTTTTCGAAATAATCCGCCGACAACCCATCATATATAAATATTGTTCCTTAAATTTTTGCCTTTGATGTCTGGCAAAAATTCTCGGACAGGTCAATTTAATTTTTTTAAATCGCATTTGATGGTGCGGTTATAGATATTTTTTCCTACGCTAACTGAAAATAAAATTTTCGGGCCTCACGATAGGGCTGCGAAAGTACGATTATTTCTCACGGCTAGCTGTGTAAAATCATTTTGCACGGCTAGCTGGAGGATGGGTCAGGCGGGATGCCGGGAATTTTCCCGGTTTACCGCCGGCGCCGGCCTCCTTTGGGTCGATGTTTTAAATTCCGTTTGCATGTAGCATTTTCATATTTCGCTCCAATTTAAAATCTGGAATATAAAAAACAGAAAATCTGGAAAACGATCCAAGTAGTCCGGGAGGCAGTGAACACTTTTGGTATGTCATTTCAGCGAGTTTGGTTTAGCACTTTTATAGTTATTTTCATGCTGGACATTACTAAAGTTTACCATAAATCTTGTGGGACATTGACATCTCGAAAACGGTATCAGATACGAAATTTTATTAAATTAGAAAAAAGTTGTATTTTTCAGTGTAGATTAAAAGTCTGAAAAGAAATCTAAGATATCTAGATTGGTTTCTGAAATTATACTGAACACTTTAAATTGATAACATGTTATAACTTGGTTACTAATCGGCAGATCATTATGAAATTTGCTTCAATTACATTACCTTGCATCACGAAGAATAATATAAGGCGACGAAAACTTTTCTAAGCCTTCTAGATTAAAATATGATATTTTTCAGTTTTTTCAGTATATTTCAGGAACCAAACCAGATATCTTCAATTTCTTTCCAGATTCTTAATCTACACTGAAAAACAC
Source organism: Pycnomerus fuliginosus (assembly GCA_963924575.1). Lineage (NCBI taxonomy): Eukaryota > Metazoa > Arthropoda > Insecta > Coleoptera > Zopheridae > Pycnomerus > Pycnomerus fuliginosus. Next base: position 24,165,778 of record OZ004618.1, on the reverse strand, counting down.
AACTTTTCTCTAATTCAATAAAATTTCGTATCTTTTACGGTATCCGAGTTGGCAATTTTTTAGAAATTAAAATGGCTGCCATTAGCCCCCGTCCCGCAAGATTTACGGCAGACTTCTGTTGATTTTTTTTATTATGCATACAAAAAGAGAACACCAAAATACCTAGGGTTTAATTCATGACTTTGCGATTTTCTTCACTGTTTTGGAGAACATATAATTAAGGAAAATCCACGATCGCGTCATTTATCCGGGGTCTAATGCACTGAAACGCCTATGGTAAAAATACTTACCTATTTATTAAAATGTATCGACTTTTTTGCTCGGTTTCTCGTCGTAATAGCACTTGTTTGTCCAGAAAATATACTTATTATTTATTTTAGTTCCTCATTTCAAAATTCATTCTTGTACCCTACCCCATTGCATAGTTGAATTTGTATCAAAAAAATAAGGTTGACGGGTATAGGTATCCGCGATATTCAAAAATATTGATTTTTGACCAAATTCTTGGTTGTTTTTTGAAAGGTTAGGGTGGCCGTGACTTCAGTTCCGAAGAAGTGTCATACATGCTTCTATCTCAAAAGATTATAAATTCCGAATCCGTTGAGAAAAAGGTATGATTCCTTTTAAAAAACTAAATTAGGGTAATTTCCGCGGTTAAATCGGAGGTGCATGAAAAAGTTATTATAACACCATCAAAAACTATTTAAAAAAATTAAATTGAGCTGTCCGAGGATTTTTGTCAGATATCAATAAAGGAAAAATTTATTTATTTTGTTTTATTTTTATTTTTCTTATGTCCGCCATATTGGTTACACAAAAAAATTAGATTTTCAGAAATGTAAGCAACATGGACTTTTTTTACAGATCGTCAAAATTTTATAATTGGTATAAATAATTAGTAAAATCAGATGAAAAGAAAGTTGCAAAAAAATACACCGACTTTTTAAATCTTTTGACGTGAAAACAATTAAATTCAAAGGTAATAAAATACGTCATGGCGTCGCGTGACTCAAGCTTTAATGTATTTTTTCAAAGAAATCCATGTTACATTATACATTTTTGAAAAGCGATTTTTTTTGTGCATCCAGTTGTGTTAAAATGCAATATGGTGGCCATAAGAAAAAGAAAACTTGACAGTCGTCGCTCAAAATTTAGACCTAAAAAATTTCTGTCGATATGTCATTCAATATTCACAATCGACAGCTGTCAAAAATACAAAAGTTCCGAACAGTTCTGTCAAAAATGCAAAAGTTCCAACTTTCATTTAAATAACTTTAGTTGTAAAAAAATTTTTTTTTTCTTCAAAATCGCAATTTTCAGTTTTTTCACGAAAACTCAAGAACGAATCAAGATATCTGAAAATTCTCTTCAGATTCTTAATCACCAAGAAATAGCGCAACTTTTCTCTAATTTAACCGATTGCGTATCTTTTACCGTTTAGAAGGTGCCGTGTGAGCAGTGAAAAAGGAACTTTCCTGTACAGGGTGCCTCTTTGTTATTTTAAATGAGAAGCCTATATTTTGACTCTAGATTCGGATTGGCCTTTTAATTGTGAAGTAATTGCACCCCCCCTTTACCTATACCTAACTGTCATAATTTTAGATATGTCAAAAGGTGTGCCACTATTTTGGGCCAAATGTCAGGTTAAATGAAATATTATATCTCTTTACGCCGGCAAAGTCATATTAACAAAAAAAAAGGATGAAAATAGGGTACAATGAAGAAGAAAACCCAGAGAGGGTATTGAAGTTTATAGGGTACCTACAATATTTTTGAAAATGTTTGAAATAAATGTATTTGTGCAAATTAAAAAAATTGCACACAGCTAGGATCCCAGCAAGCTTTAAGACAAATTTTTGAAGGTGTAGAAGGAACTATTACTAATTTTTGATCCAAAGCTTGCTGTGATCAATTTTTTAACCTCCCCACTCCACTTCACCATTTAAAAAAAAAGGGAGGTTACTGCAATCACTAAAATTTTCGAATTCGAGATAAGACCGGATCTGTACGTTTTGAGGTCTCAGGAACCCAAAAAAGTGGTTTTTAAAATGTGTCTGTATGTATGTACGTACGTACGTACGTTCGTTCGTTCGTAAACGCGCCACAGCCCAAACTACTCGACCGATTTGGCTGAAATTTGGTACGTGTGCATGTGATAACCCAACTTAGATCTGAAAAGCTTTTGGAGCCAATCGTGCAACCAGAAATGCCGTTTTGGCACATCAACTTTTAAATTTTAAATGTAAACCCCCATTTTTCACGTCACAATAAGGAAGGCCTTCAGATTCTGCTTCCAAAGATGTATTCACTGTCAGTGCCCTTTTGACCAAAAACTTAAAATATCGAGATTTTTATCGGACTTTAAAATCGCGGTACAGCCCAAGCCCCTGAACCGATTTGGCTAAAATTTTGCACATGGGGATTGTATTACACGTCGAAGAGCTGAACAAATGTTGGATTCAATCGACCCACGGAAAGTGCCGTTCTGGCACACCAATTTCCAAATTTAAAGTTATTCTCTCATTTACCCATCCAAAACAAATTTTTGAAACATTTATTGTCACCATCAGAAGGGTCTTCAAATTCTGGTTTTAAGTAAGATAAAATTTATTCGCATTTATTACCCTTTGGGTAGAAAAATCGAAATTTTGTAATAACACTGGAACCATGTTATAGCCCAAACTAGTGGATGGATTTGTCTGAAATTTGGTACATGGAGGTCAGGTGACCCGTTGAAGAGCTGAAAGGGTTTTGGGAGCAAATGGGTGCCATTTAGGCATATTAACTTCAAAATCTTAAACACAAGTCACGGAAATCAAAGACCCACGCGTTGGGGAGGTTCCAGCCGCTTCTCTGCTGCACATTTTTATTCACACAAATACATTTATTTCAAATATTTTCAAAAATATTGAAAATAGGTATAGGCAGCTAGGGAATGCTAATACTAGCCTAAAGAAAATTTAATTTTGCATCTTTTGGATACATAAAATTATGGTACTACTCGTATTTGAAAAAAATTAGTTGTGGACAATCTCGTTACGCCATTTTTACAAATTAATTTCCGCCATATTGTTATGTCAACAAGAACGAGTGAGCCATCGGCCGAAAGCTCAAACCTTGTACTTTCAACCCTCCAAGTTTGATTCCTTAATCTTCAACCGTGTGTAAGATACAAATTTTTCTATTGCCGGAGAGAAATCAATTTTTTTACACAAATTTTGACATATGTCAAAAACTATGACAGTTAGGTAGGCCAAGTGGGGATGCAGTAAACTGACAATTAAGAAGTCAATACGAATCTAGAGTCAAAACATAGACTTCCCATTTAAAATAAAAAAGATGGCGGCTACTTCCGGTGTAATGGGAAGTGCGTCAGAGCTGAAAATATTTTCATTCGATGGGCAATAAATTGAAACCACCGTGTGTGAATTTTCATTTAGCTGCTAAAAACGATTCTCTAATATCGCTAACTGACACTTTAAAGGAGACACCCTGTATAGGAATACCGTATTGACATGTACTAAAAGAAAAAACATTTTTTCCCAACCGGTTAAAAAAGTGGGCGCTGCTCACCTCATTTGAGGTACCTAGAAAAGTTCGTTATTTTTCCCTAGGTGGGAGAAGTAAACGAACGAAGTAATTCTGTCCAAATTTCATAGACAAATCGATTGAGTATTTTCGGCGAAATCGTGTGTATACGACAACAGAGGCATTTTTTAAAACCTATTTTTTCGCATTCTCCGTACCCGAAAACGTAAAGATCTGCCTTTATCTCGATTATTTATTTTGGACCGATTGTAGTAACCTCCCTCTTTTAGTTTGGAAGGGGGAGGTTAACTTAAGTTTTCAAAGTAAAATCTTGAGTCTCGCTTCAAAGGTTTGAGTGCAATCACATTAAATTACAAGAAATAAAAGTCAATAATTATTATCGCGGCAAAATATCAACTTGTACTCAGATGTAATACTCCTTCCTTTTTTGTGCTTTTCAAGGACAACGGTGCTTTTGTTAGCGCAAATTTATTACCCATACATTTCTGAATTCAGACATCACAATTCAACCAGCTTCGGAAGGTCTCGGCTCAATGCCGATTACCGACGGATAGTCGTGCTGCCGCTCAGTGGTGAATAGATGAAATACTCGACCCGCAAAGAATTGTCGAAGCGACAGAGTTATCCTACGCTCCTAGCGGTATAGATCCGGAACTAATTCACGTTGGATGACTATATTTATGTGGACTGTGCTACCAGTTTACATTTGAGTTCGAAAAATTAATTTATTAATATTGTGATTGTGAAGGCGGATTTCAAGCCAGTCACCGAATCTCTTTCCAGATTTTTACATTAATGAATTAAAATTTTATAACTAGCAGTTTATTTATTTCAAAAAGAGACAGGCGTGACTCGTCCGAATTAATCTCATGGATTTAAATGGGTAATAATTATCATTTCGGCATAAATAATTTTGAAAATGCCTGCTAATTATACATAATTAAAATGAGAAAATAAGAAACGAAAACAAACAAAAGAAAATGCCATATTGTATGTATTATCCAGGTGTTAGTTATAGCTATACTTCATACCTAGGTACCTGATGAAGAGGAATTTAAATTTTTATCTTTCAAAAAAAAAAGAAACTAAGTTGAATTATCTCAATCGATTTGATTGCTGAGACAATTGTTGAAGTTAATGTAAAACCGATGTTCTTTTAGCAGAAAATATCTATTATAGTCTCTTGTGAAGGAAGGTAACTAATGTATTTTGGTCAGGATTGGGTGATACTTATTTGAAGATCCAGTGGTAAAAAACAGAGCAATTAGTATTCAGGCGATGGAACATGTAAATAGTTTTTATTTAAGAAACCACTTTCGTCTGACATTGAAATACCAAGGCATCATACCGTTTCGTCTGCACTTCGAATTCCGTCTTTGATCTATTGCACAATGATTATTTCCCGATAAACTGACAAAGTTCTAACAAGACACCGCTATTTGGGACAAAAACTTGGATACATGGATGTTTGGCACTAGACCACCACCGTGCTTCGCCAGCAAACTGACTATAATGTCCCCAGATGCCTTTCTACCATCTCGGCACGTTGAAAATCTGCTTAGACATGAGCTAAAACACGTGCTATGAATTATTTAATCTTGCAGAAAAACACCTAATTAAAAAAAACACTCGCATTATTATTCACGACTCTTTTTATTGATAATCAATTCAACGCGAGCTGTTAGCAACCATGTCTAACAGACCGCTTCCAATACTCGGGATACCTACAGGATATTAATCGGCACTGTGCTGTGCGATGAAATACTGGACGTTGTGGAAATTCTCAACGCTTCGTTTAGTAGGTAGGTACATAAATTGATTTGAGTAGATCTTCCGAGATTTTACGGCTTATATTTTGTCAGCCAATTACAAATGGAACGAGTGTACAGATAAATAATATCTATATAGTAAATACGAGAAACATACTTATTTACTAATATAAATTGTTGCTATGTTCACATTAATGATAAAAATTTGATAGACCCATCATCGATAGACGACATAATCCTGTATTCCTAAATACGTAAAGCCGATGGATATTACGAAGTGATTATAGAACGAAGAACGCATAAGACGCACATTAGATACGCCCTGCGGTAATTAAAATTTCTAATGAATTTTCTGAGTTTTTTTTATTATTAAAATTTTTATATGCGTCCTAAAGTCCTATAATAATAATAATAATAATAAAGTTTATTGTTTATACGATACAGTGTATAGTGTATAGTGTCCTATAGGAATTGTATAATGTAAGAATAATTGTAATAATCGAGTTAGGTATATCTTTCTCTATCTGAACACACATCAGTGTGGCCAGGTTGAATTAAAATCCGAGGACCAGCAGTGGTATATCTATGGACTTATAGCTGTTTAAGTTTCTGAAGAAATCTTGGTTTAGTTTTATTTTTGTTTAAGTTCAAGATTTCTCTCTCAATTTCGTGTACAGTCGAAAAACTAAATAATGCACTTTATGCCAAATTCTTGAGCGAATAATTCTTAACTGGGTTACACTCCTACGTTCTTTGACCCAGCAATACAACCCCTAATTGGTGCTGGTTCTAATGACATGGAAATACACCACTATCTAAGGCTGGTTTTCTAAATTCTGGGCGTAACGCTCAAGAGTTGGGTGCATGACTTACTTTCTCGACTGTACGATAGGTTTCAATTATTAAATTCATTTTATTGTATAGGCATCATAATTACTTGCAACAACGTATATGACCGCGTGATATAAGATGACACTGTTATTCAAGTTCTGAATAAATTGATTGTGAAATTGAAATTAAAGTCATTATAAAACAATAATGGAAATGGGTAATGCATATTGGCATCAAACGCAATAAAATGTCATATTAATAAATACGCATTGATGATAATAATTAGCTGCTTCCAACAGCGAGGTCGCAACCAGGAAGACATTAATTTTTAAAAGCGTGAAAATATCTGTGATTATGACATTTAAAGTCCGAAGCAAATAAAATGCTAGTACATAAACATCTGATGTTAAATTCGATAGGAATAATAAAAGCAAAATGCGCGCTACAAAAGTAAAAGGACGACCGCATCAGGAAAGTTAGTTGCTTAATTGATTGGTGATTGAGTTAAACAACTCTAGGCCGATAAATAAATATTAATCAAAGGTAAATGGTTTAGACTGGGAAAAATTGAAGCGGAGTTGGTGAATAATAATAATTTCTTTGAATAGCCGCAAAATGACTTAACTTTAGTACCCGGACATCATGGTTGTGATGAGTAATTAAAACGCAGAATATCCTCATCTTCTGTGGGAGATTTGTCATATTAAGGACGCACTATCATGCACATTAATTTCTAAAAATTACTTATTATTTACTTCAAATAGTTCCATAAAATGATCTCAACACTTACGTAAGTTCGACGAGGTCATCTCATACATATTTTAAAAACAGTATCAGAAGTATTATTGCCCAATGAATCAAATAGATTCAAGACGAAGTTGGGTAAAAGCTCGTTCATTAAGCTTAGAAAAGCTGTAATTTTTTAAAGGCGTGTTCTGTGGGACTACTCAACATGTAGTGGTCATGTTTGGAGGATCTGTAAGTTAAGTCGATGAGTAATGTCACCGCTCCTACAGGTCGAACTAAGTGCAGAGCAGATCTTGTAGACCACCAGCATCGTCCAGTCAGACACCAGAGAATGTCCTCTGACCCCGATACTATTACAAATGCCTAAGCATATCTCACGCCGTTATGTGCACCGGCTGTCACCTATCGCACCATCAAACCTTCTGAAATCAGCTCCATATACAGAAATCGCCCACTAGTGTATTTCTATAAGGCTTTATGGCAATAATACGATTGTTACGATTAATCCTCCTTGATCCAAAATAATAAATTACGGAAAATTACTTATACACGCATATGCCTCCAAGGGAATCCGAATCAACATCCCACACCTTATGTCTAGGGCAGTTATTTTAGGACAATCAAACCGGCCAAATTAGATCTGAATTGGCGATCGCTACTGTGCAAATCGTACAGCCTGCGGTTATACGATAATAAATTGTTCTCAGACACGAATAAGTTCAAATATACTGCACTGACGTAGATAACCGGCGGCATTCTACAATCGCTACCTGTTGCGTCAAAGCTGCTAACTATTCTTAGATTGACTTGGTGTTAAATACCTCGGTTTTTGTAGGCTATCTGGATGATAAAGAGCAGCGAAGCACAACTCGTGCGGCATGGGGCTTTTCCGAATCCTGCAGCAGGCAATACTGCCCTGCAAATCCTGCAATGGAAAAACATCGTATGTGCATTTTTGGGTATTTTGAGTTATTGATAAATTTGAAATCCTCAATAAATTTCCTTTTATAATTATATGATGTTTCTCAATTTTTTTAAGTTTTAAGTGGCAAAAATCTTGTTTTAAAAATAGCAAGTTTGTATTTTGACTGTCAAAGTCATAATAATGCAAGTCAAGAACACCGCATCTGCAACTTAATAGTAATAAAGGCCGCATGTGCTAAGAAAACCGACCATTTACTAAGCATGAACCTCTTATGTGAGCACATACGGTGTTTTTAATTTGCTTCAGTGCCTCTTTCAACAAAGTTTTACAAATGATCGTCGCAAATTTGTCAAATTAAATCTGATTGAACACATTGATGCCGACTAACTTATTAACTTTATGAGACCAATATTTTTTAACCTCCCCAACCCCATCACAATTTTAAAAAAATGGGAGGTTACTGCAATCACTAAAATTTTCGAATTTGAGATAGCACCAGATCTCCACGTTTTGAGGTCTCAGGAACCCAGAAAAGTGGTTTATAAAATGTGTCTGTGTGTATGTTCGTACGTACTTTCGTACGTACGTACGTACGTTTGTAAACACGCCACAGCCAAAACTACTGGGCCGATTTGGCTGCAATTTGGTACGTAGGCATCTCATAACCCAACTTAGATCTGAAAAGCTTTTGGAGCCAATCGTGCAACCGGAAATGCCATTTTGGCACATCAACTTTTAAATTTTAAATGCAAACCCCCATTTTTCACGTCACCATAAGAAAGACCTTCAAATTCTGCTTCTAAAAATGTATTCATTCTTAGTGCCCTTTTGACCAAAAATTTAAAAAAAAATTGATTTTTATCAAACTTTAAAATCGCGGTACAGCCCAAGCCCCTGAATCGATTTGGCTGAAATTTTGCACATAGGGATTGTATTACACCTCGAAAAGCTGAACAAATTTTGAATTCCATCGACTCACGGAAAGTGTCCTTTTGGCACACCAATTTCCAAATTTAAAATTATTCAATCATTAAACCATTAAAAACAAGTTTTTGAAAGATTTATTGTCACCATCAGAAGGGTCTTCAAATCTTGGTTTTAAATAGGACAAAATTAATTCGCATTTAGCGCTGTTTGGTTCAAAAAATCGAAATTTTATAATAACAGTAAAAACACATTATAGCCCAAATTACTGAATCGATTTGGCTGAAATTTGGTACATGGAGATTAGGTGACCCGTTGAAGACCTGAAAGGCTTTTGGGAGCAATTGGCCCACGCGAGCTGCCATTTAAGCATATCAACTTAAAATTTTAAATACAAGGCCTCTTTTTTATGTCGCCATTAGAAAGACGATCAAATTCTGGTTCTAAAAATGTATTCACAGTTTCTGCCATTTTAGTGGAAAATATTGAAAAAATTCTTTCTCATTAAAAGGGAGCAGGCTGACAGTGGATGACATAAAGTGGCAGTTATTGTCAAAAAGTTGGCAAAAGATTAACCTTAAAAGGAACATATTGTCAAATGTGATGGGTGATGTACGAGGTGATGTCGGTATTTGTCAGAAAATTGCGAAATTAGTCACAGACGTCAGACGATAAGGATAAAAAAAAATCTGTTGAATTGACTACTATCTACACAGAATACAAAGATCCACGCGATGGGGAGGTTCCAGCCGCTTCACTGCTGCATTTTTATATTCTGCAATGTTTTTAGTGCATAATTCCGTAAAACAGTTTCTTTTTTGTGAAGCAATGTAAGTTTTGTTTAAATAAAAAAATACTAGTTTAAATCAAATCCTAGTTACATACTGCGTTTATATCATGCAAAATGTCCGTCTTGCTAGTTAAAAAAATGGGCAGCTACGGAAGCGGCTGGAACCTCCCCACTTGGTGAATGATCCAATCTTATCACCAATATCAAGTAAATTTTACTTATACAAGCCTAAGGTGTTTTCTGTGATTTTTCTAAGTTTTACGATCTTTTGCCAAAAGGGCACTAAGATTGAATACAATTTTGAAAACAAAATTTGAAGACTTTTCATGTGCTGATAGAGAAAATATGAGTTCATTATTAAAATTTCAAAGTTGATATGCCAAAATGGCACATGCCGTTTGCCGATTGCCACCAAAATTAAATCAGCTCTTCGGCGGGTAACGGTATCTTTACCTACCAAATTTCAGCCAAATCAATCCAGCAATTTGGACTGTAGCGTGTTATTTATTGTTTCCTCGAAACTTCGAATTTTTCGATTTTATGCCAAAAAGGCGCTAAGTGTGAATACACTTTCAGATACAGAGTTTCAAGGCCTTTCATGTACTGATAAGAAAAATTAGTGTTCATCAGTCAAATTTCATAGTTGGTGTGCCAAAAAGGCACTTGGCGCCTGCGAATTCGCAACAAAATTAACTGGGCTCACCGGAAGACCAAAGCTAACTTCCATACCAAATTTCATTAAAATCCGTTCGGTAGTTTCCGAGAAATCGTGCTCACATACGTACATACATACATACATACGTACATACGCACAGACATTTTTTAAAAACCACTTTTTTGTGATCCTGGGACCTTGAAACGTAAAGATCTGGTGTTATCTCAATTTCGAATTTTGGAGTGATTGCAATAACCTCCCATTTTTATATGGTTGTGGGGAGGTTAAAATACGAAAGCGTAGAACCGCCACGCAAAATTAATTTTTTTTAAAGTACTGCGACTTTAAACACGCAATAAATATTTTATTGCGACTTTAAACTCGCAATAAATTAATTCATTGCGACTTTGAACTCGCAATAAATTAATTCATTGCGACTTTGAACTCGCAATAAATATTTCATTGCGACTTTGAACTCGCAATAAATATTTCATTGCGACTTTAAACTCGCAATAAATTAATTCATTGCGACTTTAAACTAGCAATGAATATTTCATTGCGACTTTGAACTCGCAATAGATATTTCATTGCGACTTTAAACTCGCAATAGATTAATCCATTGCGACTTTAAGCTCGCAATGAATATTTCATTGCGACTTTAAACTCGCAATAGTTTAATTCATTGCGACTTTAAACTCGCAATAGTTTAATTCATTGCGACTTTAAACTCGCAATGAATATTTCATTGTGTCTTTAAACTCGCAATAAATATTTCATTGCGACTTTGAACTTGCAATAAATATTTTATTGCGACTTTAAATTCGCAATAATTTGATAAACTGTCAATTTCCATTTTCCAGTTTGAACTGAACATGTTACGTCATGTGGCTAAGTGACTGCTTGCTACTGCTGGTTCGTCACGCTGCTGTGCGCTGTGCTGCTGCTGTGTGGGCAGTTCCTACAGCCACGTGCAAGGTCAAGTGAGTTTAAACTCGCAATGAATTAATCTATTGCGAGTTTAAAGTCGCAATAAAATATTCATTGCGAGTTTAAAGTCGCAATGAAATAAAGTCGCAATAAATTCATCTATTGCGAGTTTAAAGTCGCAATGAATTAATCTATTGCGAGTTTAAGGTCGCAATGAAATATTCATTGCGAGGTTAAAGTCGCAATGAAATATTTATTGCGAGTTCAAAGTCGCAATAAATTCGTCTATTGCGACTTTAAAGTCGCAATGAATTAATCTATTGCGTGTTTAAAGTCGCAGTACTTTAAAAAAGATTAATTTTCAGTGGCGGTTCAACGCTTTCGTATTAAAATGCCGTAAGTGACATTAAATTCCAATAAAACAGTGATTTTAAAAAAATATTTTTTTAACCTCCCCAACCCCATCACAATTTTAAAAAAATGGGAGGTTACTGCAATCACTAAAACTTTCGAATTCGAGATAAGACCGGATCTATGCGTTTTGAGGTCTCAGGAACCCAAAAAAGTGGTTTTTAAAATGTGTCTGTGTGTATGTTCGTACGTACGTTCGTTCGTACGTACGTTTGTAAACACGCCACAGCCAAAACTACTGGACCGATTTGGCTGAAATTTGGTACGTAGGCATCTCATAACCCAACTTAGATCTGAAAAGCTTTTGGAGCCAATCGTGCAACCGGAAATGCCATTTTGGCACATCAACTTTTAAATTTTAAATGCAAACCCCCATTTTTTACGTCACCATAAGAAGGACCTTCAAATTCTGCTTCTAAAAATGTATTCACTCTTAGTGCCTTTTTGACAAAAATTTAAATATTCGGGATTGTTAACGCACTTTCAAAACACGATACAGGCGAAACCTCTGGACCGATTTACCTGAAATTTTGTACAGGGAGACTGTATTATACGCCGAAGAGCTGAAAATTGTTTGGTGGCAATTGACCCACGGAAAGTGCCGTTTTGGCACATCAATTTTCAATTTTAAATATACTCTCATTTTACCATCCTAAACAACTTTTTTTTAAATTTATTGTCAGCATCAGGAAGGTCTTCAAATACTTGTTCTAAATAATACAAAATTCATTCGCATTTACTGCCCTTTGGGTAAAAAAAAATTAAATTTTTGTAATAACACTAAAAACACATTATAGCCCAAACTGCTGGATGGATTTGACTGAAATTTGGTACATGGAGATTGGGTGATCCGTTGAAGACCTGAAAGGCTTTTGGAAGCAATTGGTAAACGGGAAGTGCCATTTAAGCATATCAACTTAAAATTTTAAATACAAGGCCTCTTTTTTATGTCGCCATTAGAAAGACGATCAAATTCTGGTTCTAAAAAAGTATTCACAGTCTTTGCCATTTCAGTGGAAAATAGAGAAAAAATTCTTTCTCATTAAAGGGTAGCGGGCTGACAGTGGATGGCATAAAGTGGCAGTTATTGTCAAAAAGGTGGCAAAATATTAACCTTAAAAGGAACATGTTGTCAAATGTGATGGATGATGACGGTATTTGTCGAAAAGCATAACAAATTTTCTATTGAATTGACTACTATCTACACAGAATATAAAGATCCACGCGATGGGGAGGTTCCAGCCGCTTCTCTGCTGCATTTTTTCTTCAAGCAAACGGTCCAACATGCATGTTTAGAAAAAATTAGAAGAAGAACATTTCAGATAAAAAAACTATAGCGATTTGATTGCAGCCAAAACATTGATCTTCGTTCCTCAAAAGTTGGGAAATTTCACATACGCCGTTCTTCTGTTGCACGGCAGAATATGGCAAACAAACTTTTCGACTACTATATTTCTTTGATTTACTTAAAACCTGATGTCGTTTAGCGTTTACTCTACAACGTTGAAATTTTTTGAGATTGTAAATGATGTGACTTTTTACTCCTCAAATTTATTGCAAGCAATATCCAACAACATGCACTGCTCGTTTACTTTAAACGTAAAATATTTAGTGAATAACAAGGAAAAAGCGCCTCTGCCCGTAACCACGGACGAAGAAATAGTTTATTTCAAATCAAGGTAAGAAAGTGCTCTCTTGTAGACCGCGGGCAAAGTTTATAAACCGAGCCGAAGGCGAGGTATACAGGGTGGGTAATTTTTCGATGCTCGCCATTGAGATCTCCTAAACGGTAAAAGATACAGGGTTGGTTAAATTAGAGAAAAGTTGCGCTATTTCTTGGCGATTTAGGGCTTGTAAGTCAAAATTCCACTTAATAAGTATTGGGTCGAAAATATAGCGTCATTCGATAGCTTTCTGTTAATGTTTTTTCAAAAGGAATGCAACAACCATTTTATGGCACATCGATGCAGAATTTAATTGTCTATCATTTTAATCTACATGTTTGCCATAAAATAGTTGGGCATTCCATTTAAAAAAATTGACTTTTTGACCAATGAAGTTGATGTTTAAAAATTTGCAGAGAACAGCCCTGTACGTATTTGACCCAATTTGAGTCCAGGAGCGGATACACCCTACATTAGACTTCATGCCAAATTAATATCGTTTTCTCATTTCATACTGTAAGGATGTTACAGCCTTTTGAAGTTATAGGCCTGGACTTGACACAAAAAACCAAATTCTTGATTTTCTCAGAAACGGTTGATTTTTGGCATCGCAATTCTTAGTAAAAGTTGACCTAGAATTAAACGTAGAATCCAAAAATATCATAATATACAGGGTGTTCCATTTAAAATAAGGAAGTTAGTAACTATTTCCGTAATAACCGAAAGTCCGCCATTGATGAAAATATTTTACGTCGATTCAAAATTAATTGAAACCCCTGTGTACAAATTTTCATGACAATGCTAGAAACAGTTCTCCAGATACATCAGGTTATATTGTAATCTCTGTAATTTTCTGTTGCGTGAATGAACAATAATTACGTAAATAACTATTATTTATTTTCTGGGGCTTTTTTGTGAATTTTTCGATAACTCGAACTCGTTTTCATTAATTTTAACCTAGCTATAATTTTTCAGCCCCTTTATGTGAACCCTCAAAAAGCAAAATTTACGCAGACCGCTTCTGTTTCGTATAATTTTCGCTAGTTGTACTTACTTAACTACAGTTTATTTTAAACCCTCTTGACTTTCCATTCCCCTTCATAATGTTTCAACCCCTAGCGTTAATTTTGTAAAATTCGCCCAATTTTGCCTTTTTTCGGTAATACATTTTACTCATATATGGATTCTGTTTGCCTTTTTCACTTTTTCGACACCCTTCGCAAGATGTCAACCCCCAAAAGGCAAAGCATAATTGGCTTATTTTCGTGTTATTTTCTGTAATTGTACTACTTAATCACGATTAATTCTCATCCACTTTAACGTTTCATTCCGCTTTACAATTTTTCAACCCCCTAAGTATTTATTTTGCAAAATTCGCGGAATTTAGTTTTTTTCCGGTAATAACTTGAACTCATTTCGATTATGTTTATATTTTTCACTTTTTCAACCACCTTCGCAGTATTTCAACCCCCCAAAAGCTAAATTTGCATAATTGGCTTACCTTCGTGTTATTTTCTGTAATTCTGCTTAATTACGATTCATTCTCACCCACTTTGACGTTTCATCCCCCTTTACAATTTTTCAACTCCCTAGTCCCTAGGTGTTAATTTAGCCAAATTCGGGTAACTTCGTTTTTCTTCGGTAATAAATTGAACTCATTTGGATTATGTTTACCTTTCTCGCTTTTTCAACCACTTCGCAATATTTCAACTCTCCAGAGGCTAAATTTGCATAATTGGCTTATTTTCGGGTTATTTTCTGTGATTCTGCTTAATTAGGATTAATTTTCATCCCCTTTGACTTTTCATCTCCCTTTAAGATTTTTTAATCCCTTAAGTGCTAATTTGGCAAAATTTGCGTAACTTCGTTTTTCTTCGGTAATAATTTGAACTCATTTGGATGATGTTTACATTTTTCAATTTTTTCATTCCCCTTCGCAATATTTCAACTCTTCAAGCGCAAGATTTACATAATTGGGTTATTTTGGTGCTATTTTCCGTAATTTTACTTAACCACGGTTAGTCTTCATATCCTTTGACTTTTCATCAACCTTTACGATTTTTCAACCTCCTTTACGATTTTTCAACCTCCTAAGCTAATTTTGTTTTTCGTCGATAATAAAATTGATCTCACTTGGGATTTAGTTTACCTTTTACAATTATCCAGTTTCGTTCGCAACAGGTAGGTAAGTATGTATTTCAACCCCCACAAAAGGTTTAATTACATAGTTTGATTATTTTCGTGTTTTATTTTTTTAAATACTTTATTATGCTAAAAGGACCTACAAAACTTCCTTCGTGCGCATGTATACAATTTCAGTTGTATTCGACAGCTCGCTGACAATCTCCGACCATGCTAACATTGTTGATAACCTAACGACAGAAAACTACACCAGATTCGTATTTGTGACGTGACTAATCCGATTTTTTTAAATGCTTCTTTTGTAAAATATAGCGACTCTTTTGCTCAATTTTCCTTTGCTACAGCACTGGTGTGTATTAGTGAAAGAGAAAATATATTTAGGTCCTAATTCCACAATTCGTTCATGTCCCCCATTCTCTCCACCCCATCGGATGGCAGTCTTGCTTCTAAATGTATCAGTCAGAATAAGTATTTTATACCTAAACAAGCAGAAAAGTTGTCACGATTTTTTCATACTTCAATATTTACACGTTACAGTATGGCACTCCCTTCCACCGCCTAAACAGTATGTCATTGTGTTTACGACAGTTTATATTATTCGATCAATGTACAGAAACAAGTTTTTTCTGGTAGGATATCACGAAAAATTACCAAAAATTCAACAATTTTGACCAAGGACTGTCCCTCGTGTAAATCCACTGAACGGCTGCCATACTTGGATTTTCTCCATCACATCATTCAATGTAATAAATTGATATGCAACTTAAGCGGAAGCAAATCATGGGTAAAAAAATTTTGCTGGCTCTCGAACTTATAGGTATATGACTTAAAACAGTTCGGTCTTGAGAAAAATGCGAAGAGCTGATACTTGCAATTTCCTTGAATTTCAATTCTAAAGTAGGTACGTATACATTCTTGTATTTATGTAACATGCAACATCGCCTTTATCTATAGCAACCTCATAAAAACAAACGGCGGATCTACAGAATCTGCCTTAGTTTCAAGTCAAGTCATAATAACAAAACGCAATAATGGTGCTATAAAAGAGTAAAAGTGAAGAATTCTTCGGTTTTTTACATGGAACGTGTGTTGCAATGTTTGCTAAGAAAAAGATTGATTGAGAGTTTGATGACAGAAAACAACGAATTTCACTCATTCTTTCCAGGAAAATCATGACAAGAATGTAACACCGACATCAGATGAGCATTCGCTAAGAACGGCTATATCTTTAAATGAAAAGTTTTTAAAAATGCCCCGATATAATTACGGGGATTCGTTATATGTATAATATATCATTAACTCCCACAATGTAAACACTTTATGAACTCGATGTTTCGTGCTAACCGTAATTTTCTACAATGGCGAATCCGCAAGTGCAATGATCGTTGACAATAAATAATATACATCATCGGCGGTGATATATAGGCAACGTTCTTAAGGAAAGACAGTAATTATCTTTAGAAAGTCAGCCGCGAATGGTAACATTGAAGATGCTACACTTAAATTACCAATTACCATACGTACGACCACTGCAAAGACGAATAGCCATGATACATTCCTGACATTTAAATTACATGCTGATTTTTAATTGTTGCCGGAATTTTCAGAAATAAACTACGACAACGACCGATAATAAAATTGTGGCTCGTCTTCACCATACAGACGGTCGTATGAATAGAAGTAATAAATTCCACCACGATTTAAGAGCGCGCTAGATCGGAATGAAATCTTTTCGTTACCAAATACTGTAGTAATTTTCCTGAATAGGGTTTGGTGTCCCTATAATGTACGGCTGAATGATTATCTTTTATTGCTTTATGAATGTGGTAATATATTACAATCAAAGCAATACAAAGGGGGGGGTCAGTCTACCTTTGGCTATATGTCAATCGAGATGAATCTGCAGTTAAAAGACCTCCGTAACTGGACACGCACGTCTTCAATGCAAGCCGCGATATGGATGGAAGGAAAATGCACACACATGCTACCATACGGAATGATATAAATTGCATATTGAAGATGTGCATCATGCTAGTTAATTGCTTAATCAGGCTTGATCACTTCATTACGGCCGTAATCAGTCCTCCATTCTAGTCACGTATATGGCGCAAAAAAATGTTCAATTAATGAATCCAATTAATTTTAAAATGAAGAGGATTTTTTGCCTCAAATCAATACTAATAAAGTTTATCACCTCACTTTTTTATCTGTTAATTCATACTTAAGTTCTCTCAATAGGACTATATTGACGAGACGAACACGAGCGCAATGTGTTAGCTCCATCCATCTACTAATTATACCTATCCAAAAAATTATTTACTTTAATTAATTGTGTCAATAAGGGCAATCAATAAACATCAGTTAAAAAAAAACTTTTCATTCGTCTATGTTTTATATAATGTATACGTCTACGCATAATGGTAAACAGTGGTAATTATGGTGGAGGCGCGCAATCGCGCTGAGGTAAAATTGCGCTTTTGATTTGATAGCAAACCATGATGCAAGATCACATTTCTTGTGTATTTTTAAGTGCAATAATTTGTTCGCGTTGACTAAATCCAAAACTAATTTATGAAGATGTACAGGGCAACCCGTCTCAAGGTGCAAAAATTTCAGCCACAGATTCCTTGCATGAAAATAAAAGACCCGTATTTTTTTGTTTCGCTAGATGGGCCCCCATTTCGTCACTAGGGCTCCTCAAAAGTGAGCCCCAAAAATCGAAAATTTATTCCCACATCTTAACCATTCAACCGATTTTGCTGAAATTTTCCACAAGACCATTACGAACGATGAAGATTTCAATAATGTAGCTGATGATGTCGTGGTGCCCACCACAGGCGCCCCCTGGGCCGCCCTCGACATTTTCGGCCCATTATCTTTGTTAACGTAATTAAATTTCGTAATTAATTACACACCATCCGATGGTCGATTGAATTTAGAAACACGCTACCTCTTACACTTTTTCTGTAAAATGCACCATTTTCGAGTCAAATTAAGGAATGTGGAGCCATACACGTGCTTATTGGCGGACTTGTCAAGATAGCTATAGCGCGATTAATGTCAGGGTTTTGTTAAAGTTTTAAATTATTGTCAGTTTTGCACCACTGTGGCACTGTGTTTGTTTTTTTTTGTAAATATTATAATTGCAGCCAATTCTGCAAATTCGGAGTATACAGACATGCATTTAATTTATGGTGTATGGCTCCACATTTCTTAATTTTATTTGGAAATGGTGCATTTTACAGAAGAAGTGCAAGGGGTAGTGTAGTTTCTAAATTCAATGGAGCATCGGATGGTGTGTAATTAAATAGGAAATTTAATTACGTTAACAAAGATATGTTCTGCGACATCGACATTACAATAAATTGTCACTGTTACTCTCCATTCATTTTCTATTGAAGTGACAGAACGTCAAAATTTTAATTTGAGGATGGTATGTGGAAATGCAAGGAATTTTACTAACAGGTGGTTTCGTAGAAGAGACTTCAATGTGATACGTCAGAAAACATGACAATGTCAAAATTTTGAAATTGCTCTGAATTGGCCCAAAATGGCCTTTATGTGCGTGCAGTTTTGAGTAAAGTGCAAAGAAAAATATTAACGAAAAAACCTCTGGTGTGACACTGCTTCTAACAATAAAAATAAACCGCAGAAGATTTGGGTTATGCAATGTTTTTGCTTTCCCGCTAGATTTCTATCAAATTGTCAAAAGTACAGGCCCTTGCAAATTAGGGTTGTACAGTTCCAGAAAAATTTTAGATCTTCAATAGAAAATGAATGGAGCTTATACAGGGTTGTTCCAATGAAAAGTATCCACCCCAAATATTTCGTAAACCAAATAAAATATGAAACTTCGCTCGGACATGTCGATTTTTATTTGGAGGGGGACACTTAAATCCATGCTTGGCAAAATTTCAAAACTCCCTCCCTAACCCCCACCTACCCCCACTTCAAAAATTTAAATGGCAACCCTCCACTTGTGATATCTCATTTGAAAACTAATTTCATTGCCAATCTAACGTTGCAACAATTTTTGATATTTATTCAACTCTAGCGCCCTCTATGGTCAAATTTTAAATTACATTAAGGCCCTTTGTGATGCATCATTTGAAAGAGTTTGAAATTCTCTGTAAACTGATGCAAGAATTTTTGAAATCCACCCACTCGCTCAAGAGTTACATTGAAAGACATGAGCTGGTTCTGGGCCTAGGAATCCTGCAAGATTAGGCTGTAACTTTTGAACGAATGGATAGATTTAAAAAATTCTTGCATTAGTTTACAGATAATTTCAATCCCTTTCAAATGATGTATCACAAAGGGCTCTAATGTAATTCAAAATTCCACCATAAAGGGCGCTAGAGTTGAACAAATATGAAAAATTGTTACAGCGTTAGATTGGCAATGAAGTTAGCTTTCAAATGATGTATCACAAGTGGGGGGTTGCCGTTTAAAATTTTTAAGTGTCCCCCTCCAAATAAAAATCGACCTGTCCGAGCGAATTTTCATATTTTATTTGGTTTACGAAATATTTGGGGTGGATACTTTTTATTGAAACACCCTGTATGTATAATTTCTAATCTATTTAATGCCCTAAGTAGACAGGTTGTGGATAAAACGTTTGTATGACACTCCTGTCTTATCAGCATTTTAGACATACTTAAGAAATTAGACAATCGACCTTCGGTCTCGTGCCTAAAGTTTTCTTGCGTGTCTCAAAAGCCTTATAAGACACACGTAGCATAAATAACTACAAAAAAACAGAAATTTACAAACTGTACTCTCATGAAAATATCAATCAACAATTTGTCAATATTCCCTGTCATGCGGAAAAGATTTTCGCTAATAAATCCACCATAATAACTGTAAGACTCATATTTCAGGAACGGTCATGAAAGAATCGCCTCCAAGCAGCCTTATTGCAGAAAATTAAAATAAAAGAGGAAGGAAATCTTCCGACAGAATTATAGTAGTTGCAAAAAACTGACATTTGAAATTCCCTTCGTAACCAGTAATAATGGGTTGTAAATTAAAGCAAAAAATTGCCGCTTAAACGGAGATTAATTCGATAATTCATCTTCATGATTTAATCGAGAAGGCGGCGGTTTTTGCAAATGATGCGCATGATACATAAGTTAATTTATGAGACCTACTTATGACGTCGTGACTTATTTGAGAATTCTTGCACATATGATGGCCATTAATTATTATTAACAAACGGTCGTTGT
Organism: Pycnomerus fuliginosus; assembly: GCA_963924575.1. Lineage (NCBI taxonomy): Eukaryota > Metazoa > Arthropoda > Insecta > Coleoptera > Zopheridae > Pycnomerus > Pycnomerus fuliginosus. The sequence goes on along the minus strand of OZ004618.1, from coordinate 24,145,219 downwards.
AGCGATGTAGCTTGCAACGGCGGCAGTGATATAAACTGCTTGCACAATGCTGAAAGACAACAGCGATGTCTGAAAGCGCGGTTCGTCAACTGCAAAACGTTAAGAACGCCGAACACAAGCTCTGCTTTTCTGCGTGATGTTTGCCAACCTGTCAAGTCCTCCTATTTGCCACAGACGCACTCTCCTAGGGAAATTTATCGATTATTGTACACTGCACGCAATAAATCAAGCTTTTTTTAACCAGGGAAAGTGATTGACACATTATTTTCAGTAGCTGGTCAGGTGATGGCATCACAAAATATAACTCTCTCTCTTTATCTGTGACCATTGACAATTAAAAAGAATATATGAAATACCTTTTGAAATTCATGGGACGGCAATGTCCAAACAAGAGGAATGTTTTATTTCATTCTCGAATTCCTGCCCTGTAACAAGATAAATGGCCTGAATAATTTTGGGATATATGTACTTTTCTTCGGCATAATTCAGATTTCAAACATTTTCATTGGAGGAACATGCAGACAGGAATTGTTTTCTACCTTATAGGTATCATGCACTTTCAGTAAATTTGTGGAATCACTGGACCGAACGGTTAAACTCGACATATTTTGTTGAAACTTTTTTCATATTTTTTCCAAATAAAACTTACATACATAGTACAGTATGCGTCAGGTGATTTGCTCGATCGTTTGTTGCGTAACTGAAACTTTGCAGAACAGATTCGGTCATGATAATTACTTTGAACGATATGACAATGACTTGATTTCAGGTAACTATGGTTTTTAGCCGTCATAACCGAGTCTGTTCCGCAAAGTTTTCAGTTGCGTAATACACGATCGAGCAAAATATCTGACGCATGCTGTTCTTGATCATAATTAGAGCCACCGACTATTTCTAGATTTATTGTCTTAGGTCTAATGGCTTCCAGTATCTAAATTTGATGCTTTAATTGAGTCTTGCGGGTTAGCTACCTGCAGATTAATTTTGTTTAAGACACGGATTAGAATGTGTATTCACTCACTTTTAGTTGCCAATCAACAATTGCAGCTATCAAACAGGTTGTTGCATTTAATAAAATAAACCGCAACTTGAATTCAAAATCCTCGTCAAGATACAGGTGTCCCAATTGTCTGTATTCGGTCGATATCTCCATTACTATTAGAGATAGCGAAAAATTATTAAATACAAAGCTGCAAAGAGTCAAACAAGGCACACTTTAAAAATACAATCCTGTATATAGGCTGTCCCACTAAGGAATAACAATACAAGCATAGTTTTTTTTTTAATAGAACAGCCCTGTATTTTTTTATTGGATTCTGTGATGAATTCCAAGTAACATTCATTAATCATGTTTTCATCTGAAGCGAATGGTTTAGAAGGTATTGGCAATTTGGCGGGAAAAATTACTTTTGCGGTACTTATTTAGAAAAAACACTCCACAACCAATTTTCAACCTTTGGTTTTGGAAATTTAGCATGTCATTAAGGAAGGTTTGGGCTATACTTAAAGTTCCTGAAAACGGTCTTAACTTCTCAAGTTCGTCCCGAATAACATTATGAACCTTCAAAAATGTAGAGGTTAATATTTCGAAATTTTTAAATGACACCACTATCAAATGTTATAGCCATAAATTGTAAAATTAAATTTGCTTTCGTTTAATATAAAATGTTCCTATATCCAAGTTTAGTATTTTTCGATTTATTTAGTAAAACACAATTTTCACCTTTTTCTTCCTGATGTTTTTAGACGGTTGGCTCTGACTACATTTCATTGTAGGTGCCAAATGTGTTATCAGCAGAATTACATTTTCTATAGATCTAATATTTAAGGTTGCGTTTCATAATTTGCCCAATTGTCTTTGGGCTACAAGCAGGACTTGCAATAAATTCTGTGTTTGTAAAAATAAAGCGTAATTATTATAACTATCACCAGAAACGCCCACTATACCGAAAAGGTTTGTTTCAACAGCTAACATGTTTCGAACACTAACTGCTCATCATCGAAGCCAAATCATTGGCATTATAATCACTTTATTTTAACAGAGTATCTACCTGTTGTTTTTTAAATAACAGAAAATTACAAAAAAATTTTAATCGGTAAGTAAGTAATTAAAAAGTACCTAACTATTCTAAAAGTGCAATTGTTATCTACTTATTTCATTTTGGTAAGTACCTAAGTGCTGAAAATGAGGCAACTTAATTTTTTGAGTACATTCTTGTGTTTCATAAATGAACATTAAAAAAAAGACTTCATCACAATTTATGGTTAATTAACGCAGGATTCCGGCTGACAGAATTTGTGACATCTATTGTGACATGTGTCCGAGCAGCCTTTCAAAAACATTATTGTAAGCTAAAAATGGAAATTCCTACTGAATAAAACGAAAAATTCGAGACTTGGATGTAGGGACATTTTATATCAAACGAAAGCAAATTTAATGTTACAGCTTATGGCTATAACATTTGATAGCGGTGCCATTTAAAAATTTCGAAATTTAAACCTCTACTTTTGAAGGTTCATAATGTTACTGGAGACGAACTTAAGATGCTAAGACCGTTTTCAATGACATGTTAAATTTACAAAACCAAAGGTAAATTGGTTGTGGGGTGATTTTTCAAAACAAGTACTTCAAAAGTAATTTTTCCCACAAAATTACCAATATTTTCTAAACCATTCGCTTCAGATGAAAACATGATTAATGAATGTTACTTGGAATTCATGATAGAATCCAATAAAAAATTAAAATACAGGGTGTTTCATTCAAAAAAACCTATGTTTGTGTTCCTACTCTTTAATGGGACAGCCGGTATACAGGATTGTATTTTTAAAATGTGCCTTGTTTGATCCTCTGCAACTTTGTGTTTAACAATTTTTTGCTATGTCTGACAGCAATTATCGACCGAATACAGACACCCTGTATAATGCGCGGCCTGTATTTACTTAATGATTTTTTTTCAGCGGCACTGAAAGCGGTACATGTATCTGTTATTTGATGTTACGCGTGATAATGAAGACAAAACTGGTGCATATTTCACAAAGAATGGCACAATAATTCGCTCTATATCTGGACGAGTCAATTACTACAGAACCATCAGATATGGTTGGGTCATGCACGGACTTAATATTATCAAGCACAGCTTGCAATTCAAACGCTACGGAATTTACATGCACGATTGCAGCTATTTGTTTGTGATAACAAATGCTACTATCACAGCTATGCCTTAACTGCTATACACAACTCAATTTACGAGCCGAAGATAAACATACCCATCACCATATCTCATTATAACACCTATGCGAAAGCACCCATGTAACACTTTGTCATCGATCTTTCTAAAAATAGTTTCTTTCTGATCTGAAATCGTTGCAGGAATGATCAAGATAGGCGGCAGTTCCATAGTTCAAGTACAAGAATTAGAAATAATTTAAACAATTTATAGTGAAATTCTAATCATTTGAAGCATCATTGCTGGAATCAGAGTTGCGTGGAAGATGAGATCTTTCAGCAATTACCATATTCTGCTAGTTAAAATAGTTGCGCGACTATCAGGGCATAACTCTGGAGTGAACCTAAAGTGATCTTAACAAAGGTGTGCGCTTCTTGTTATTAATATACGAGTCGCCGATGAGCGTAAGTGCGGTAGTAACCTCTCCTCTGCAACTAGGTTCAGTCACCCAGCATTGTTTTCTCTATTTATGATCCTAGGCGGGATTTATTGCTCGATCGTTGTCTGAAGAGAAGCATCTTCGCATAACAGTTGTTCCGATAATCATCCCTGGTTTATGTACGCGACAGACTCCGAAGACCAACCAGCATCCAGAGCAGGAAATGTGCAATTACTAAGCAATGGAACAAATTAATTGGTGACTGGCTCATCGCAATTCAGTAATAAATATTACGGCGACCGGTCCGAAGACATTCAATGCAGATTCATACCCTTGAGCGTATTGCGCTTTTGCCCCCACATGCCATAACTGTTATATTTTGCCTCTGCATCATCAGTTCATTCGATGAATAATGCCAGAGTAAACATTCACCATATTTACATTGCTACTATTAAGTATCCAGATAAATTCTTATGGTCTGGACGACTATGTTCTTCGCTTTCAACTGGATGGAACCTCATCTCACTAAAAAAAAAAATTGGCAGTCTCGGCGACGGTAGAAACTTCTACTTTTTCACAGAATTTGTAAATGTAGCAATTAACTGACTTTAAGAGTTTAAACAGCTAATTTTAAAAACTAGAAACAAAATAAAACGTAGAAGTAATATTAATGTTTAACATAAATTTGAAAAGGAGCTTCTTATCGCTAAAATGTCACTTTTCGAAGAATTATACCAGGTTGAACGGGTCGGAAAATTGTAATAGAATTATGATTAAATCGCATGCAGTGTGCAGTGCGTAAAACCGAGCGAAAAACCAACACGTAAAACATCCCCGACCCGCTACCGCACACTGCCGGTATCCGTTTAGTGGGAGATGCGCAGTCTGAGGCCTGAAGCGTATGGAGTCCCTGTTACCCTTGCCGAGGACGCGGCAAATACAAAACAACACAACAACAAAACAACACAAAGGGTTTAAAAAGGTTTTTCAGTCCTAAAAGGACATTATCTGAAAAAAATGGCACTAGGGTTTTCGATCCGGTAATGCAACAGCTGTCGAATTCGATATTAGGTAATAATTGCTCTTGTGCCAAGAGAAACTCAAAAAAGGGCCCTTTTGCCTCTAAAATGGCAATTCTCAAAAAAATTGCGCTAGGATTTTCGACCCGAAAAAAAAATCAGCCATCAAATCCCGAAATAAAAATATAATGTTATGTACATAGGTTTTTTTCACAGCACCACCGGACACCAATTGTGAATGCAATTTTAGAAGCAGAATTCGAAGAGCTTTCATATGGTATCGCGAAAAATGGGGGTTTGCGGTTAGATTGATAAAGTTGATTTGCCAAAAAGGCACTTTCTGTGAACCGATGTGGCTCAAATTCTAATCAGCATCTACAAATAACCCACTGAATATGTGTGCTAAATTTTATCTCAATACGGTCGCTAATTTGCAGCGTGCTTAAAGAGAGACAGACATACAGAGAGACACCCACAGACAGACAGTTTTCAAAAACCACTTTCTTGGATTTCCAAGACCCTAAAACGCGAAGCGTTGAAGTTAAAACGGAAAAATTCTATAATTCTAAACATAATGAATCTTCTAATTTCCTCAAATATGGCACTCGGTATTTCGAGTGCCATATTATGAAGGCCATTCTTGTGATTTTTCCCCAATTAACAAGCATGAAGGTAGAAGAATAGAGTTTTTGTAGAGTACTGATATAAAAAACCAAACTAAATGAGCAATGATTAGTCAAAATAGTGTTATGATTGATGGGAGACTACAGTATCCATCACTCACTCGTCATAAGTTTTGCTCAAGGTGAATTTCACGATCGCCATCTATTATTATTGGAAGCTATTTGCTTTTCTAGTCCAGTCAGTTCTGACGCAATTTGATGTATTTTGGTTGATTCGTTGCCGCTATTAATGTTCACAAGTTTGTCCTGCCTAAGTTAAAAAATTAATCCGTATTTTTAAGACAGAGATTCCAACGTTATCAAAAAATGTTGATGATGATTCCTACAAATGTCAGAAATATTTTATTTTTGAATACCTAATTTAATTAATATTTATTCATAATTGAATGATTCAAGGTCTTATTGATTTTACAGCTAATAATACACGTTATGATTGCTATTATAAAACTTTTAAAAATCGTGGATTTTAAATAAACGTGAGTAAACAGAAATTATCTAATGGGATGTATACCTCCTTTCGTTTTTATTCAACCTACATTATTTTATGATGATCGTAAAATTACAGTCGCACCCGTTCAACATTATCGACAAACATTTTCTTCTAACTTATATTAGGGAGTCTAGGAATTTCAAAATGGATCATGAATAAGGTTATCGAATTATTAGCTGGTTGAAAGCTTGGTCCATTTTTCGAAGAGGAAGTGATGTTTTATTACACAAGGTAGTTTCAAAGTTTTGTTCCACAAAATTTAAATTCTTTGACCCAAACGTTTTTCCGTTTTCCAGGCAACTGTTTTGTATTTGGTGCTAATCTCTTTTATAGCTGAAGAAGGAGTAATACTCCGAAACGCGTCCTAAACAGTAAGTAAATTTCGTGGAACAAGACTTTGAAACTACCTTGTGTAATCGAATTATTAGCTCACTCAATTGATAAAATATTAAATCAGTGATCTTATATCCTAGCCGGGGGCAACTTTTTCCGCATAGTCTCACTATTCCTCGAATTTCAATTCTGAGAGGCTTACAAACTCTCGTTAAACAATTTCACAATATTATATATTGTTCATTCTGGGTTGCCCCAAAATAGATAATTTTATTGACAATTAATTGAATCTCAATAATAAAAGTACCTATAAATTATTGCGCGAATTGGTTTATTTTATAGCTTCACAATTTTAAAATTTTGAACAAGTGGTCCTTTCTCCTCTTGAATAAAAGTTCACAACGGGTTTCGGCGTTTATAATAAGTACATGTTGTTTTATGACGGGGAAATGATTTAATAATTTTCCTTTATGATATGATTACGTCGTAAAATGTAAGGTGATTTAATATTAAAATGTTTGTTGTTGTATAGGCATGGTATCACTACAATCATCCAACCTCTCCACAATCTCTTTCGCCGAGGCACTTGTACATAGTTCAATATCTTGCAAAATTTGCTTGTTCTACTTTTTCACAGAATTTTTAAATATAGCAATTAACTTTAACTAGCTATTATAACAATTATAAAACAATAAAAATTTAGTTAAAAACATAAATCGAGTTGTCCGGTCTTTTCAATCAGAAGCTGTGAGTCGAAGTCGATATCATAAGCGCCGCGCCGTCGTCCGTCGGTCGGCCGGCGCTTATTTACTAGAATAAATTTGAATAAAAAAATGACATTTTTCAAAAAAATTGCTCTAAGGTTTTCGACCTGGCAATGCAACAGCTATCGAATTCGGTAGGAATAATATGTAACAAAAATTCAAAAATGGGCCTTTTCGGCAATTTTCGAAAAAATTGCACGAAGGTTTTTGATCTGGCAATGCAACTAACTGCTATCGAATCCGATAATAAGAATATGCTCTTTTACTAAAATGAATTCAACAAAGGGTCCTTTTGACACTAAAATGACATTTTTGGAAAAAATCGCACAAAGGTCTTCGACTCGAAAAAAATCAGCTATCAAATCCGGTAATAAAAACATACAGTTAGTTTTTTTTTACCCGAATGGGTTGGTTGATAATTTTTTAAGATCGATGTGCCAAAAAAGCACTTTCCGTGAACCAATGTGGCCCAAAATCTAATCAGCACCTATAAATTGTCCACTGAATGCGTGTGCCAAATTTCATCTCGAAACGTTCAGTAGTTTGAGCACATCAGACACACAGACAGACAAACAGACAGACATTTTTCAAAAACCACTTCCCAGGACTAGGCCTGCGACTTTCAATTGATATATCGATATATCGATATATCGATAAAAGTGTGTTATCGATATACCGAAATATCGATATATCGATATATCGATAAGTTATCGATAATATATCGATATATCGGTATATCGATATATCGATATATCGATATATTGATATATCGATATACCGATATATCGATAAGTTATTGATATATCGATATATCGGTATATCGATATACCGGTATATCAATAACCGGTGTCCCGTATATCGATACCTATAATGACACTTCTGAAGTTCTGACTTCTTTTAAATGTAGGAGTAGGTATTGTTGACAACTGGCTAACATTGAAATGAATCGACAAAATTGAGGAATCTTTGCGTTGGAGATATCAATATTTTCGTGCAGTGTATAAACAATTAGTATATAAACAATTTAAAGAAGTGATGGTAGGAATTATTATACTTATTTAAACGACTTGTAGAAAATTGGACATCGCAACTGATGTTTTTCAAAGCACCCTTGGGTCCTAACTCCTAATATCGTTTATTTCGAATCCTACGTTATTTTCCAGGGCACAACGTAAACAATAATGTTTGAGCGCTCCAATCCAATCGATTCAATCAATAATTGATTTCAATATTATTAACTAACTAACATCAAGAAACTACAGAAAAAGGACTATTACCTATTCATACCTATCTAGCTCTTAAAACTAAGATGTTACTCGATTACAGATATAATACCACAGTAACGATGTCGATACAATTGTATAAGTACCGATAAGGCGATATATCGATAAGTCGGTATATTTAGTTATCGGTATATCGATATATCGATAAATCGGTGTATCGGTATATCGATATATCGATATATCGATAAATCGGTATATCGATATATCGGTATATCGATATATCGGTATATCGATATATGTATGTCGAAGGGGCCTTCTGGGGAGTATAAGTATGCCCAAAGAGTAGTTTGGGGAGCCAGTGGACACTTTGGGGAGCTCCCCAAACGGGTCTTTGTTCAAGGGTCCCTTTGGGGAGTCAAATCCAAGCGCCGCCTACAGGTGACACTTCCCAACTAAGTCGTACAGTTGGTATTACAGTTATCATAAATGTTGCGCCTTACGACGTAAAAATAGCAACCGCAAAAATTTACGTACTTTGAGGTTAAATGGATTGCATAAGCTACCGGCGTCGCTTTATTGACATTGTTGTATCAACGAAATGGTCCCTTTTGGGAGAGATTGGTGCTTTTAAGTTCCAAGTCAGCTGTTGAGTTTTTTGAAGATTTTATTCGAGGGGTGAGCCGCAGGGGAAATCTGGTGTACAGGTGCTAGGAAATCTTGGGGAAATCGGGGGAAATGTTCGGAAAATCTGAGAAAACCTGGAGAAATTTGAGGAAATCTTGAGAAATCTTGGGAAATCTTTCCAAAAGGAAATCTAGTGTACAGGTGCTTGGAAATCTTGGGGTATTCCGAGAAAATCTGAGGAAGTCTTGGGGAAATCTTAGGAAATCTGGGGAAATCTCGGGGAAATCTTTTGAAATCTGACTAAATCTGGGCAAATGTTTCCAAAAGGAAATCTAGTGTACAGGTACCAGGAAATCTTGGGGAATTCCGTGGAAATCTGGGGAAATCTGAGGAAATCTCGGGGAAATCTTAGGATTTCTGGGGAAATCTGAGTAAATCTTGGGAAATTAGAGGAAATCTGGGGAAACCTGAGGAAATCTCGGGGAAATCTCTCCAAAAGAAAATCTAGTGTACAAATGCTAGAAAATGTTGGGGAAATCTGGGGAACGTCACAGCACCACCTCAAATGGGGGTGTTACAGTTTCCAAACCGACTCCCCTTTCCGTATGGTGAACCGGCCCGAGTCAGGAGTCCTTCTATTGTAACCTAAGTTACCTAAGCATAAAAAATTTATTTTCTCTAATATTTGAATTCCCCAAAGGGACCAATACAGAAACAATAAGTGTCAAACGTGTATATGCAGCGGTCCCTATGGGGAAGTGTTCCCTAATATCAAAAAAAGCAAAATTTTCGAGGTTTCCTCACAGAAATCATTACAAAACCAGTTCAAATCACAGCATAGATGCCGCACGATGGTTTCTAAGCAAGTGACGTGCTCAAAAATAATCCGTTTCTACAAACAGGGTTGTTAGTCTCCAAATCGACTCCCCCTTCCATGTGGTGAACCTGGTCGAGCCAGGAGTCCTTCTAATGTAGAAAAAGTAGCCTAAGCCAAAAAAGGTTTTTTTCCAAAAATTTGAGTTCCCCAAAGAGATCAATGCATAGACGACAAGTGTCAATTGTGTATATGCAACGGTCCCTATGGGGAAGTGTTATCTGATAACGAGAGAACCAACCTTTTTGAGGTTTCTTAGCAGAAAACTTCACAGAACAATCTCAAATCACTGCATGCCTCACGAGGGTTCCTAAGTAAGTGACGCACTCAAAAGTAATCCCTTTTCATAAATAGGGGTGTTACAGTCTCCAAAGCGACTCCCCCTTCCGTGTGATGAACCTGGCCGAGTCAGGAGTCCTTCTATTGTAGAAAAAAGTAGCCTAAGCCCAAAAATATTTTTTTCTCCAAAAATTTTAGTTCCCCAAAGGGATCAATACATAGACAACAAATGTCATTAGTGTCTATGCAATGGTCCCTTTTGGGAAGCTTGCAAAACATTTCTTTTTTTGTTTTGCAAACAAATTTTCCCAAACTAGAGGTGGCGTGAAAATTTAATGGTTCAGAGGAGCCTCCAGCAGCTTTCAATTGTAATGTCCCATTCAAAGTAGCTTATAATGTGCCCAAATTAGTAGAAAATCCGCAGTATGGAAGTAGAGGATACAATGCGAACATTTTTGAGATTCGTGTATTTACTTTTGACACTGACCACTCCCAGGGACCCTACTTTTATACCACAGGACAAATCAAAGCTGCTATGGTACAATAAAGCTATAAAAAGGTTAAACTAAGCTTTTTTAGAAAATTGAGTATCCCAAAGGGACCAATACATAGACCGTAGTGTATATACAATGGTCCCTTTGGGGAAGTGTTTTATATCGAGAAAGACAACCTTTTTGATATTTCTTTGAACAGAACCTTTCGGAACACTGCATAAATGCCTCACGGTGGTTCCTAAATAAGTGAGGTACTCGAAAGCAGTCCTTTTGCACAACTGGGGTGCTGCAGTCTCCAAATCGAGTTTTCCTTTCCGTGTGGTAAAGCGGGTCGTAAAAAACACCCTAAGCCCAAAAATGGTATTTTCTCAAAAATTTAAGTTCCCCAAAGGGACCAATGCCTAGACAACAAGTGTCAATTGTGTATATGCAATGGTCCCTTTGGGGAAGTGTTTCTTTTATATCGAGAAAGACAACCTTTTTGATTTTTCTTCGCATGAAACCTCACAGAACCACCTCTAATCACAAATATATAATATATTTAGTGATTGGAGGTGGCATATTATGCCTCGTGATGGTTCCTAAGCGAGTGACGTACTCAAAGCGAAAGTCATCCCACAAATGGGGGTGGTCCCATGCCAAGATCTAGTCCCTCATCCTTGCGGCGAACTGGGCCTCTTCAGGGGTCATTCTTATGTGAAGAAATGTAGCCTAACCTCAAAAATGTTATTATCGCAGAAATTTAGGTTCTCCAAAGGGACCAATACATATACAACAAATGTCAATAGTGTATATGCAACGGTCCCTATGGGGAAGTGTTCTCTGACAACGAGAAATCCAACATTTTTGAGGTTTCTTAGCAGAAAATTTCACAGAACTACCTCAAATCACTACATACATGCCTCACGAAGGCTCCTAAGTAGGTGACGCGCTCAAAAGTAATCCCTTTTCATAAACAGGGGTGTTACAGTCTCCAAAGCAACTCCCCCTTCCGTGTGATGTACCTGGCCGAGCCAGGCGTCCTTCTATTTTAGAGAAAAGTAGCCCAAGCCCAAAAATGTTTTTTACCACAAATTTTAGTTCCCCAAAGGGATCAATACATAGACAACAACTGTTATTAGTGTCTATGAAATGGTCCCTTTCGGGAAGCTTCAAAACTTTGCATTTTTGGTTTTGCAAACAAATTTTCCACAAACTAGAGGTGGAGTGAAAATTTAATGGTTCAGAGCAGCCTCCAGCAGCTGTCAATTGTAACATCCCATCCAAAGTAGCTTATAATGTGCCCAAATTAATAGAAAATCCGCAGCATGGAAGTAGAGGATACAATGCGAACATTTTTGAAATTCGTGTATTTACTTTTGATACTGACCACTCCCAGGGACCCTAGTTTTATACCACAGGACAAATCAAAGCTGCTATGGTACAATAAAGCTATAAAAAGGTTAAACTAAGCTTTTTTAGAAAATTGAGTATCCCAAAGGGACCAATACATAGACCGTAGTGTATATACAATGGTCCCTTTGGGGAAGTGTTTTATATCGAGAAAGACAACCTTTTTGATATTTCTTTGAACAGAACCTTTCGGAACACTGCATAAATGCCTCACGGTGGTTCCTAAATAAGTGAGGTACTCAAAAGCAGTCCTTTTGCACAACTGGGGGTGCTGCAGTCTCCAAATCGAGTTTTCCTTTCCGTGTGGTAAAGCGGGTCGTAAAAAACACCCTAAGCCCAAAAATGGTATTTTCTCAAAAATTTAAGTTCCCCAAAGGGACCAATGCCTAGACAACAAGTGTCAATTGTGTATATGCAATGGTCCCTTTGGGGAAGTGTTTCTTTTATATCGAGAAAGACAATCTTTTTAATTTTTCTTCGCATGAAACCTCACGGAACCACCTCTAATCACAAATATATAATATATTTAGTGATTGGAGGAGGCATATTGTGCCTCGTGATGGTTCCTAAGCGAGTGACGTACTCAAAGCGAAAGTCATCCCACAAATGGGGGTGGTCCCATGCCAAGATCTAGTCCCTCATCCTTGCGGCGAACTGGGCCTCTTCAGGAGTCATTCTTATGTGAAGAAATGTAGCCTAACCTCAAAAATGTTATTATCTCAGAAATTTAGGTTCTCCAAAGGGACCAATACATATACAACAAATGTCAATAGTGTATATGCAACGGTCCCTATGGGGAAGTGTTCTCTGACAACGAGAAATCCAACATTTTTGAGGTTTCTTCGCAGAAAATTTCACAGAACTACCTCAAATCACTACATACATCCCTCACGAAGGCTCCTAAGTAGGTGACGCACTCAAAAGTAATCCCTTTTCATAAACAGGGGTGTTACAGTCTCCAAAGCAACTCCCCCTTCCGTGTGATGTACCTGGCCGAGCCAGGAGTCCTTCTATTTTAGAGAAAAGTAGCCCAAGCCCAAAAATGTTTTTTACCACAAATTTTAGTTCCCCAAAGGGATCAATACATAGACAACAACTGTCATTAGTGTCTATGAAATGGTCCCTTTCGGGAAGCTTCAAAACTTTGCATTTTTGGTTTTGCAAACAAATTTTCCACAAACTAGAGGTGGAGTGAAAATTTAATGGTTCAGAGCAGCCTCCAGCAGCTGTCAATTGTAACATCCCATCCAAAGTAGCTTATAATGTGCCCAAATTAATAGAAAATCCGCAGCATGGAAGTAGAGGATACAATGCGAACATTTTTGAAATTCGTGTATTTACTTTTGATACTGACCACTCCCAGGGACCCTAGTTTTATACCACAGGACAAATCAAAGCTGCTATGGTACAATAAAGCTATAAAAAGGTTAAACTAAGCTTTTTTAGAAAATTGAGTATCCCAAAGGGACCAATACATAGACCGTAGTGTATATACAATGGTCCCTTTGGGGAAGTGTTTTATATCGAGAAAGACAACCTTTTTGATATTTCTTTGAACAGAACCTTTCGGAACACTGCATAAATGCCTCACGGTGGTTCCTAAATAAGTGAGGTACTCAAAAGCAGTCCTTTTGCACAACTGGGGGTGCTGCAGTCTCCAAATCGAGTTTTCCTTTCCGTGTGGTAAAGCGGGTCGTAAAAAACACCCTAAGCCCAAAAATGGTATTTTCTCAAAAATTTAAGTTCCCCAAAGGGACCAATGCCTAGACAACAAGTGTCAATTGTGTATATGCAATGGTCCCTTTGGGGAAGTGTTTCTTTTATATCGAGAAAGACAATCTTTTTAATTTTTCTTCGCATGAAACCTCACGGAACCACCTCTAATCACAAATATATAATATATTTAGTGATTGGAGGAGGCATATTGTGCCTCGTGATGGTTCCTAAGCGAGTGACGTACTCAAAGCGAAAGTCATCCCACAAATGGGGGTGGTCCCATGCCAAGATCTAGTCCCTCATCCTTGCGGCGAACTGGGCCTCTTCAGGAGTCATTCTTATGTGAAGAAATGTAGCCTAACCTCAAAAATGTTATTATCTCAGAAATTTAGGTTCTCCAAAGGGACCAATACATATACAACAAATGTCAATAGTGTATATGCAACGGTCCCTATGGGGAAGTGTTCTCTGACAACGAGAAATCCAACATTTTTGAGGTTTCTTCGCAGAAAATTTCACAGAACTACCTCAAATCACTACATACATCCCTCACGAAGGCTCCTAAGTAGGTGACGCACTCAAAAGTAATCCCTTTTCATAAACAGGGGTGTTACAGTCTCCAAAGCAACTCCCCCTTCCGTGTGATGTACCTGGCCGAGCCAGGAGTCCTTCTATTTTAGAGAAAAGTAGCCCAAGCCCAAAAATGTTTTTTACCACAAATTTTAGTTCCCCAAAGGGATCAATACATAGACAACAACTGTCATTAGTGTCTATGAAATGGTCCCTTTCGGGAAGCTTCAAAACTTTGCATTTTTGGTTTTGCAAACAAATTTTCCACAAACTAGAGGTGGAGTGAAAATTTAATGGCTTAGAGCAGCCTCCAGCAGCTGTCAATTGTAACATCCCATCCAAAGTAGCTTATAATGTGCCCAAATTAATAGAAAATCCGCAGCATGGAAGTAGAGGATACAATGCGAACATTTTTGAGATTCGTGTATTTACTTTTGATACTGACCACTCCCAGGGACCCTAGTTTTATACCACAGGACAAATCAAAGCTGCTATGGTACAATAAAGCTATAAAAAGGTTAAACTAAGCTTTTTTAGAAAATTGAGTATCCCAAAGGGACCAATACATAGACCGTAGTGTATATACAATGGTCCCTTTGGGGAAGTGTTTTATATCGAGATAGACAACCTTTTTGATATTTCTTTGAACAGAACCTTTCGGAACACTGCATAAATGCCTCACGGTGGTTCCTAAATAAGTGAGGTACTCAAAAGCAGTCCTTTTGCACAACTGGGGGTGCTGCAGTCTCCAAATCGAGTTCTCCTTTCCGTGTGGTAAAGCGGGTCGTAAAAAACACCCTAAGCCCAAAAATGGTATTTTCTCAAAAATTTAAGTTCCCCAAAGGGACCAATGCCTAGACAACAAGTGTCAATTGTGTATATGCAATGGTCCCTTTGGGAAAGTGTTTCTTTTATATCGAGAAAGACAATCTTTTTGATTTTTCTTCGCATGAAACCTCACCGAACCACCTCTAATCACAAATATATAATATATTTAGTGATTGGAGGTGGCATATTGTGCCTCGTGATGGTTCCTAAGCGAGTGACGTACTCAAAGCGAAAGTCATCCCACAAATGGGGGTGGTCCCATGCCAAGATCTAGTCCCTCATCCTTGCGGCGAACTGGGCCTCTTCAGGAGTCATTCTTATGTGAAGAAATGTAGCCTAACCTCAAAAATGTTATTATCTCAGAAATTTAGGTTCTCCAAAGGGACCAATACATATACAACAAATGTCAATAGTGTATATGCAACGGTCCCTATGGGGAAGTGTTCTAACTGACAACGAGAAATCCAACATTTTTGAGGTTTCTTCGCAGAAAATTTCACAGAACTACCTCAAATCACTACATACATGCCTCACGAAGGCTCCTAAGTAGGTGACGCCCTCAAAAGTAACCCCTTTTCATAAACAGGGGTGTTACAGTCTCCAAAGCAACTCCCCCTTCCGTGTGATGTACCTGGCCGAGCCAGGAGTCCTTCTATTTTAGAGAAAAGTAGCCCAAGCCCAAAAATGTTTTTTACCACAAATTTTAGTTCCCCAAAGGGATCAATTCATAGACAACAACTGTCATTAGTGTCTATGAAATGGTCCCTTTCGGGAAGCTTCAAAACTTTGCATTTTTGGTTTTGCAAACAAATTTTCCACAAACTAGAGGTGGAGTGAAAATTTAATGGTTCAGAGCAGCCTCCAGCAGCTGTCAATTGTAACATCCCATCCAAAGTAGCTTATAATGTGCCCAAATTAATAGAAAATCCGCAGCATGGAAGTAGAGGATACAATGCGAACATTTTTGAAATTCGTGTATTTACTTTTGATACTGACCACTCCCAGGGACCTTAGTTTTATACCACAGGACAAATCAAAGCTGCTATGGTACAATAAAGCTATAAAAAGGTTAAACTAAGCTTTTTTAGAAAATTGAGTATCCCAAAGGAACCAATACATAGACCGTAGTGTATATACAATGGTCCCTTTGGGGAAGTGTTTTATATCGAGAAAGACAACCTTTTTGATATTTCTTTGAACAGAACCTTTCGGAACACTGCATAAATGCCTCACGGTGGTTCCTAAATAAGTGAGGTACTCAAAAGCAGTCCTTTTGCACAACTGGGGGTGCTGCAGTCTCCAAATCGAGTTTTCCTTTCCGTGTGGTAAAGCGGGTCGTAAAAAACACCCTAAGCCCAAAAATGGTATTTTCTCAAAAATTTAAGTTCCCCAAAGGGACCAATGCCTAGACAACAAGTGTCAATTGTGTATATGCAATGGTCCCTTTGGGGAAGTGTTTCTTTTATATCGAGAAAGACAATCTTTTTAATTTTTCTTCGCATGAAACCTCACGGAACCACCTCTAATCACAAATATATAATATATTTAGTGATTGGAGGTGGCATATTGTGCCTCGTGATGGTTCCTAAGCGAGTGACTTACTCAAAGCGAAAGTCATCCCACAAATGGGGGTGGTCCCATGCCAAGATCTAGTCCCTCATCCTTGCGGCGAACTGGGCCTCTTCAGGAGTCATTCTTATGTGAAGAAATGTAGCCTAACCTCAAAAATGTTATTATCTCAGAAATTTAGGTTCTCCAAAGGGACCAATACATATACAACAAATGTCAATAGTCTATATGCAACGGTCCCTATGGGGAAGTGTTCTCTGACAACGAGAAATCCAACATTTTTGAGGTTTCTTCGCAGAAAATTTCACAGAACTACCTCAAATCACTACATACATCCCTCACGAAGGCTCCTAAGTAGGTGACTCACTCAAAAGTAATCCCTTTTCATAAACAGGGGTGTTACAGTCTCCAAAGCAACTCCCCCTTCCGTGTGATGTACCTGGCCGAGCCAGGAGTCCTTCTATTTTAGAGAAAAGTAGCCCAAGCCCAAAAATGTTTTTTACCACAAATTTTAGTTCCCCAAAGGGATCAATACATAGACAACAACTGTCATTAGTGTCTATGAAATGGTCCCTTTCGGGAAGCTTCAAAACTTTGCATTTTTGGTTTTGCAAACAAATTTTCCACAAACTAGAGGTGGAGTGAAAATTTAATGGTTCAGAGCAGCCTCCAGCAGCTGTCAATTGTAACATCCCATCCAAAGTAGCTTATAATGTGCCCAAATTAATAGAAAATCCGCAGCATGGAAGTAGAGGATACAATGCGAACATTTTTGAGATTCGTGTATTTACTTTTGATACTGACCACTCCCAGGGACCCTAGTTTTATACCACAGGACAAATCAAAGCTGCTATGGTACAATAAAGCTATAAAAAGGTTAAACTAAGCTTTTTTAGAAAATTGAGTATCCCAAAGGGACCAATACATAGACCGTAGTGTATATACAATGGTCCCTTTGGGGAAGTGTTTTATATCGAGATAGACAACCTTTTTGATATTTCTTTGAACAGAACCTTTCGGAACACTGCATAAATGCCTCACGGTGGTTCCTAAATAAGTGAGGTACTCAAAAGCAGTCCTTTTGCACAACTGGGGGTGCTGCAGTCTCCAAATCGAGTTCTCCTTTCCGTGTGGTAAAGCGGGTCGTAAAAAACACCCTAAGCCCAAAAATGGTATTTTCTCAAAAATTTAAGTTCCCCAAAAGGACCAATGCCTAGACAACAAGTGTCAATTGTGTATATGCAATGGTCCCTTTGGGAAAGTGTTTCTTTTATATCGAGAAAGACAATCTTTTTGATTTTTCTTCGCATGAAACCTCACCGAACCACCTCTAATCACAAATATATAATATATTTAGTGATTGGAGGTGGCATATTGTGCCTCGTGATGGTTCCTAAGCGAGTGACGTACTCAAAGCGAAAGTCATCCCACAAATGGGGGTGGTCCCATGCCAAGATCTAGTCCCTCATCCTTGCGGCGAACTGGGCCTCTTCAGGAGTCATTCTTATGTGAAGAAATGTAGCCTAACCTCAAAAATGTTATTATCTCAGAAATTTAGGTTCTCCAAAGGGACCAATACATATATAACAAATGTCAATAGTGTATATGCAACGGTCCCTATGGGGAAGTGTTCTCTGACAACGAGAAATCCAACATTTTTGAGGTTTCTTCGCAGAAAATTTCACAGAACTACCTCAAATCACTACATACATGCCTCACGAAGGCTCCTAAGTAGGTGACGCACTCAAAAGTAATCCCTTTTCATAAACAGGGGTGTTACAGTCTCCAAAGCAACTCCCTCTTCCGTGTGATGTACCTGGCCGAGCCAGGAGTCCTTCTATTTTAGAGAAAAGTAGCCCAAGCCCAAAAATGTTTTTTACCACAAATTTTAGTTCCCCAAAGGGATCAATACATGACAACAACTGTCATTAGTGTCTATGAAATGGTCCCTTTCGGGAAGCTTCAAAACTTTGCATTTTTGGTTTTGCAAACAAATTTTCCACAAACTAGAGGTGGAGTGAAAATTTAATGGTTCAGAGCAGCCTCCAGCAGCTGTCAATTGTAACATCCCATCCAAAGTAGCTTATAATGTGCCCAAATTAATAGAAAATCCGCAGCATGGAAGTAGAGGATACAATGCGAACATTTTTGAGATTCGTGTATTTACTTTTGACACTGACCACTCCCAGGGACCCTACTTTTATACCACAGGACAAATCAAAGCTGCTATGGTACAATAAAGCTATAAAAAGGTTAAACTAAGCTTTTTTAGAAAATTGAGTATCCCAAAGGGACCAATACATAGACCGTAGTGTATATACAATGGTCCCTTTGGGGAAGTGTTTTATATCGAGAAAGACAACCTTTTTGATATTTCTTTGAACAGAACCTTTCGGAACACTGCATAAATGCCTCACGGTGGTTCCTAAATAAGTGAGGTACTCAAAAGCAGTCCTTTTGCACAACTGGGGGTGCTGCAGTCTCCAAATCGAGTTTTCCTTTCCGTGTGGTAAAGCGGGTCGTAAAAAACACCCTAAGCCCAAAAACGGTATTTTCTCAAAAATTTAAGTTCCCCAAAGGGACCAATGCCTAGACAACAAGTGTCAATTGTGTATATGCAATGGTCCCTTTGGGGAAGTGTTTCTTTTATATCGAGAAAGACAATCTTTTTGATTTTTCTTCGCATGAAACCTCACAGAACCACCTCTAATCACAAATATATAATATATTTAGTGATTGGAGGTGGCATATTATGCCTCGTGATGGTTCCTAAGCGAGTGACGTACTCAAAGCAAAAGTCATCCCACAAATGGGGGTGGTCCCATGCCAAGATCTAGTCCCTCATCCTTGCGGCGAACTGGGCCTCTTCAGGAGTCATTCTTATGTGAAGAAATGTAGCCTAACCTCAAAAATGTTATTATCTCAGAAATTTAGGTTCTCCAAAGGGACCAATACATATACAACAAATGTCAATAGTGTATATGCAACAGTCCCTATGGGGAAGTGTTCTCTGACAACGAGAAATCCAACATTTTTGAGGTTTCTTCGCAGAAAATTTCACAGAACTACCTCAAATCACTACATACATGCCTCACGAAGGCTCCTAAGTAGGTGACCCACTCAAAAGTAATCCCTTTTCATAAACAGGGGTGTTACAGTCTCCAAAGCAACTCCCCCTTCCGTGTGATGAACCTGGCCGAGCCAGGAGTCCTTCTATTTTAGAGAAAAGTAGCCCAAGCCCAAAAATGTTTTTTACCACAAATTTTAGTTCCCCAAAGGGATCAATACATAGACAACAACTGTCATTAGTGTCTATGAAATGGTCCTTTTCGGGAAGCTTCAAAACTTTGCATTTTTGGTTTTGCAAACAAATTTTCCACAAACTAGAGGTGGAGTGAAAATTTAATGGTTCAGAGCAGCCTCCAGCAGCTGTCAATTGTAACATCCCATTCAAAGTAGCTTATAATGTGTCCAAATTAATAGAAAATCCGCAGCATGGAAGTAGAGGATACAATGCGAACATTTTTGAGATTCGTGTATTTACTTTTGATACTGACCACTCCCAGGGACCCTAGTTTTATACCACAGGACAAATCAAAGCTGCTATGGTACAATAAAGCTATAAAAAGGTTAAACTAAGCTTTTTTAGAAAATTGAGTATCCCAAAGGGACCAATACATAGACCGTAGTGTATATACAATGGTCCCTTTGGGGAAGTGTTTTATATCGAGAAAGACAACCTTTTTGATATTTCTTTGAACAGAACCTTTCGGAACACTGCATAAATGCCTCACGGTGGTTCCTAAATAAGTGAGGTACTCAAAAGCAGTCCTTTTGCACAACTGGGGGTGCTGCAGTCAACAAATCGAGTTTTCCTTTCCGTGTGGTAAAGCGGGTCGTAAAAAACACCGTAAGCCCAAAAATGGTATTTTCTCAAAAATTTAAGTTCCCCAAAGGGACCAATGCCTAGACAACAAGTGTCAATTGTGTATATGCAATGGTCCCTTTGGGGAAGTGTTTCTTTTATATCGAGAAAGACAATCTTTTTGATTTTTCTTCGCATGAAACCTCACAGAACCACCTCTAATCACAAATATATAATATATTTAGTGATTGGAGGTGGCATATTATGCCTCGTGATGGTTCCTAAGCGAGTGACGTACTCAAAGCGAAAGTCATCCCACAAATGGGGGTGGTCCCATGCCAAGATCTAGTCCCTCATCCTTGCGGCGAACTGGGCCTCTTCAGGAGTCATTCTTATGTGAAGAAGTGTAGCCTAACCTCAAAAATGTTATTATCTCAGAAATTTAGGTTCTCCAAAGGGACCATTACATATACAGCAAATGTCAATAGTGTATATGCAACGGTCCCTATGGGGAAGTGTTCTCTGACAACGAGAAATCCAATATTTTTGAGGTTTCTTCGCAGAAAATTTCACAGAACTACCTCAAATCACTACATACATGCCTCACGAAGGCTCCTAAGTAGGTGACGCACTCAAAAGTAATCCCTTTTCATAAACAGGGGTGTTACACTCTCCAAAGCAACTCCCCCTTCCGTGTGATGTACCTGGCCGAGCCAGGAGTCCTTCTATTTTAGAGAAAAGTAGCCCAAGCCCAAAAATGTTTTTTTACCACAAATTTTAGTTCCCCAAAGGGATCAATACATAGACAACAACTGTCATTAGTGTCTATGAAATGGTCCTTTCCGGGAAGCTTCAAAACTTTGCATTTTTGGTTTTGCAAACAAATTTTCCACAAACTAGAGGTGGAGTGAAAATTTAATGGTTCAGAGCAGCCTCCAGCAGCTGTCAATTGTAACATCCCATCCAAAGTAGCTTATAATGTGCCCAAATTAATAGAAAATCCGCAGCATGGAAGTAGAGGATACAATGCGAACATTTTTGAAATTCGTGTATTTACTTTTGATACTGACCACTCCCAGGGACCCTAGTTTTATACCACAGGACAAATCAAAGCTGCTATGGTACAATAAAGCTATAAAAAGGTTAAACTAAGCTTTTTTAGAAAATTGAGTATCCCAAAGGCACCAATACATAGACCGTAGTGTATATACAATGGTCCCTTTGGGGAAGTGTTTTATATCGAGAAAGACAACCTTTTTGATATTTCTTTGAACAGAACCTTTCGGAACACTGCATAAATGCCTCACGGTGGTTCCTAAATAAGTGAGGTACTCAAAAGCAGTCCTTTTGCACAACTGGGGGTGCTGCAGTCTCCAAATCGAGTTTTCCTTTCCGTGTGGTAAAGCGGGTCGTAAAAAACACCCTAAGCCCAAAAATGGTATTTTCTCAAAAATTTGAGTTCCCCAAAGGGACCAATGCCTAGACAACAAGTGTCAATTGTGTATATGCAATGGTCCCTTTGGGGAAGTGTTTCTTTTATATCGAGAAAGACAATCTTTTTAATTTTTCTTCGCATGAAACCTCACGGAACCACCTCTAATCACAAATATATAATATATTTATTGATTGGAGGTGGCATATTGTGCCTCGTGATGGTTCCTAAGCGAGTGACGTACTCAAAGCGAAAGTCATCCCACAAATGGGGGTGGTCCCATGCCAAGATCTAGTCCCTCATCCTTGCGGCGAACTGGGCCTCTTCAGGAGTCATTCTTATGTGAAGAAATGTAGCCTAACCTCAAAAATGTTATTTTCGTATATAATACTACTAGTAACTCCAAAATTTCCGGAAATTTTTTGACATTTACGAATGACTTTTTGCCGAACGGAAATCAACACGAGTCGAAGACGAGTGGAGATTTCCGCGGCAAAAAGTCACGAGTAAATGGCAAATATAAATTTCCGGAAATTTTGGAGAGTTACGAGTAGTATTCAGCGAGAAAATTTCGACGAGCAAAATTTTACGAACATTTTTATGTAAAAAATGAAACAGGTAGGTAGGTTCTGAAACAAAATGACGTTTGATGTCTTAGTAACAGTAATTTGTTGATTTCATTCAAAAATTGTTGAACAAAAATGTCACGAAGATTTGGCGATGTTCCTCAACAAGATATCGACGCTGCAATTGACCTAAAGACACCAATTAATACAAGGAAATCGAGAAATTCAGTATGGCTTCAATTTATGCAGTTCTGTGACGAGCGGCAGCATCGCTTGAGTGAGTCGAGCACCAAGGTAGAACTCGCAAACATCATGCAAGATTGGGCGTATAACATGAGAAAACAAGACGGTAGTGAGTACAAGGAAAGCGTTGTTAAGGTCATGTGGAATAGTACTGCCAAGCAACTGCAAGAGCTTTACTACACGAAGCATGGTGTAAATTTGAATCCATTCAGCGATATAGAATTTAAGAAGGCACGGGACGCTAGAGACACCAAAAGAAGACATCTTCAGTCCGACGTAGAAAAAAGAAAAAGAAGCTCAGCTGCATTGACTGAAGATGAATATAAGAAAATTGTGCTCAGTTTTGCTGAAGACAACCCAGAGGGATTGCAGAAAAAGTTTTTCTTTCTGGCGTCATATGAACTCTGTTTTCGGGGCGGAGAGGCATTCTCGTGCCATTTACATTATTTCCTGGAAGAAAAAGACAATCAGGGCATGCTGACGAACAGAATAGAATACAACCCCCTGTTCAGTAAGAAGAGTCAAGGAGGAAATAAAAAACTTACTGAAAGTAAATGGTTGACATCAAATGATGGGAATCCCGATCTTTGCCCCGTCAGGTAACAAATCAGTAAGCTAAACAACACGAGTTTTATTGCTTTTATTTTTTAGGTTGTTCAGGAAATTAGTATCAAAAAGGACAAAATTTATTAGCACTACCAGACTGTTTTTGACTCCAAATCCCGGATGGAATGGCACTGGTTCGAGGGGGTGGTTCAAAAATTGTCCTGTTGGTCAGCACGAGATTTCAAAGTGGGTGAATTTGGCCGCCATGAAAATTGGTGTCGATACTGCGAACGTCAAGATATCAAATCATTCAATTCGTGCAACAACCATCTCGCACCTCGCAAAAGCTGGAGTAGACACCCACCAACTAATCAAAATTAGTGGGCACAGCAGCGCAACTTCTGTAAAGCCTTATCTTCAGCTGGATGCCGAACATCACGCGCAGCTAATAAAGAGGCTAAGAAAAGACCACCCTGAATCCTCGCCTGCACCTGTGCCTGAATTTCACCCTGAACGGGAATCATCAATGCCAATAAATTCTTATTCTAGTCAATCCTCTAGTGAGGCTAAAGTAGTCTATAATAATTGTACTTTCAATAATTATCATTAATAAATAAATGACTTAAAAGTGTAACTTTTGACAATCTTAATAAAAACCTGTCAAAAAAATTTCCGCTGAAATTTTTCTGTCAAACGAATTTCCGATGTAATTCTTCTCCTATTGGTCACATTACGTCATCAAACTCGCTCGTGATTGGATAAAATTTTGAAAGTCAAATTTTCTCAGAAATTTAGGTTCTCCAAAGGGACCAATACATATACAACAAATGTCAATAGTGTATATGCAACGGTCCCTATGGGGAAGTGTTCTCTGACATCGAGAAATTCAACATTTTTGAGGTCTCTTCGCAGAAAATTTCACAGAACTACCTCAAATCACTACATACATGCCTCACGAAGGCTCCTAAGTAGGTGACGCACTCAAAAGTAATCCCTTTTCATAAACAGGGGTGTTACAGTCTCCAAAGCAACTCCCCCTTCCGTGTGATGAGCCTGGCCGAGTCAGGAGTCCTGCTATTGTAGAAAAATGTAGCCTAAGACCAAAAACTTCTTTTCACAAAAATTTTAGTTCCCCAAGGGATCAATGGCGAAAGGGCCTTTGAATTTGAATTAATTCACTCAAAGTACACCTAATATGTACTTCAGTTACTGCTTGGTATTAATCGTAGTAATTCCACGTATTCGCATGTAATCCTGTTAATGCTAAAAGTGGTCCGCTTAATCCTCTGGTAATTTGGTACTCCAGTAGTAATTTTAAATGTAATCCAAGTAATTCTGTACGTAATCCTAGTAATTCCAACAGTAATTCAGCCAGTTCTATTTTATAAACTGAATTAAGAATGGTGAATCAGATGGAACAGCTGATCGCGTTTGTAATGGTAATTCATGTAATTCATGTACTTCACGAGCGTAATCTAAATAATTCTAGTAATTCTGAATGTAATTTTTGTAATTCCACGGTAATCCTGACTCTAATTAGTGTTTAGATTACTAAAACCTTTTACTAACTCTAATCTTGGTAATCTTAACTTGTACACCTAAGCCTGGTAGTGAATTGCCCCTCAGAAGGAACTGTCTTGGATAAGCTCAATAATAATCTTAGGCAACCAAATATACTAATTTATCGTTCACGCAAGGGGCCGTTTGGGGAGGCCGATTTGGACCAATCCGGTGGTTAGCCGAGATCAGAACCATGTTCCTCCCCAAAGTGACCTTTGCATGCTTTTTTTAAATATCTCTCAAACGCAATGTCCTAAAATCATAAAAATTTGATCTACGGGATCAGCGCATAATCTTCTTTAATATCAGGCTAAAAAATAGCACCCCCAAAAACAGCTCCTCAAAGGGCCCTCTTGATATACATATATATCGATATATCGATACATCGGTATATCGATATATCGGTATATCGATATATCCTATCACCTATAAATTTCAATGCATAGCAGTCTCGATCTCGAAGTGTTTCTAGAGCTTTTTATATATTTTTAATTGCCAAAAGGGCGCTAAGTTTGATTGCATTTTTGGAAACATAATTTGAAGACCTTTCATGTGGTGATAAAACAAATGGTTCTCATATACAGGGTGTCTCAGAACGTTCGCACCAGATTCTAATGGAGCATTCAGAATTAAATTCTGAGCCGATCGGCGTTTTTGAAAATTGCCAGGGTGCAATAGTTCTCAAGTTATAAGAGATTTAAGAGGACCAATCAGATTTCCGCTTTGAGTTGCTTCATAAGGTAATTTAATGCTAGATGCACTATTTCCTAGGTAACAAGATACTATCAATGAAAATTTATACTGTTGTACTTTGTTACCTAGGAAATAGTGCATCTAACATTAAATTAGCTTATGAAGCAATTCAGAGCTGAAATCTGATTGGTCCTCTTAAATTTCTTATAACTCGAAAACTATTGGACCCTAGAAATTTTCAAAAACACGAATCGACTCAGAATTTAATCCTGAATACTCCATTAGAATTTGGTGCGAGCGTTTTGAGACACCCTGTATAAATTTCGTAGATGGCATGCCAAAAAGGCACTTGCCGCCAAAATTTTCTGGGATTTTCTGGTATTTTTCAAAATTTTACGATTTTTTGCCAAAATTGCATTAAGTTTGAATGCATCTTTAGACACGACATTTGAAGATATTTCGCGTTCTGATAAAGAAAATGGGTTATGCTAATACCACCAAGTGGGGAAGTTCCAGCCGCTTCCGTAGTTGTCCATTTTTTTAAGTTGGTTGTTATGGGGAGATTAAAAGTTATACTTTGATCACTAGTTGCACAAATATACATATTAGAATTGATGTTATTTAAATGAAACTTAAAACATTTATATTTTTGACAGCTGTCAATTGAATGGCGTTGTCAGAAATTTTCCAGGTTTTCTAGATTTTGAATAAAGACAGTCAACTTTTCTTTTTCTTATGGGCGCCATATTGAATTTTAACATGGCTGGATACACAAAAAACTAGCTTTTCAAAAAAGTAACCAACATGTACGTTTTTTAAAAAATATGCTACAAGAAATTGAAGAAGTCTGTTTTTCATCGAAGTTGAGGCTGGTTCTACAAATTATTTATACAAATTTTCAAATTCTTACATCTGTTAAAAAAGTTCATGTTGACTACATTTTTGAAAAGTCAATTTTTGTGTGCATTTGATGGTGTCAAAATTCAATATGGCAGCCATAAAAGGATCAAAAGTTGACTGTCGTTATTCAAAAGCTAGAAGGCCTAAAATTTTTTTGACAATGCCATTCAATTGACAGCAGTCCAAGTTTCATTTAAATAGCATCAAACGTTAGGAAGATATTAATTCTTCTTTAAATTGACAATTTTCAGATTTTTTGTAATAATGAATCAAAATATCGGGGAATTCTCTTCAGAATATGAATCACCAAGAATTAGCGCAACTTTTCTCCAATTTAAACAACTCTCCATCTATTATGATTTCCACCCTGTATACTGATTGGAAAACTGCATCAATTTTATATTGCTGATGTATACTTATACTAAGTAATGGTGATGAACCGATGAATGTCGATAAAATCATTTTTAAATAAACAGGCTTCATATTCCATGAAGGTAAAAGTTTTAAACTTGCTCTAATTTAATATAATCAACAGGATATCACAAGGTCCCATAAACAATAGTATTGCGATGGGTGCGAGAGTGGAACTGGAGCATGATGTTCGGAATTATTATTATTGTGCAAGTTGGAAATGATTATCGTGAAATGACTCTAACAAGATGTTTCCGACAAGGACTTTGCAATCTGTTATTTAGCTTCGCGCGGCCAGGATATGATGATGATTTCAAAAAGTGTTCTCACCGCACAAAAATCATTTCCAACTCATGTGTTCATCCATCAAGAGAATTATATTCATATTTCATGACCTCTACGCGGTTACGTAAAATGGTATTAACAGGATTTTGCAATTTAACAGGTGATAATAAATAATTAAAAGTACCGAGTGGTTTGCACAAGGAAATAATCATCATCGCATCTTATTTAGTTACTTACCTATATTTTTACCTTGACCGCGATCATTTAATAGTTTACTTTTACTCTTATTCACGTTTTTCGTGTATAGCCGATAAACGGATCGATATATCCAGTAAATTAAAATGACTGAATCATCTATACCTGATGTTACATGCAACGATTCCAATTACAACGGGTTCGATAGCGATCAGATGGAAACAATAATTTAATAAAGGTTGTACTCCTGGAACAATCACAAACTATTTATCTATTACAATTTTGTAATTAACTAAATCGAAATAGACTTGTGCAACATGACTCTTGTACACACTGAAGAGATGGGCCGTAGCCGGATACATGATGCCAGGATCTTATTCTTTTCATACTGCGATATACATACATACTTATACCTATATATTTTATTTTATGATTTACTATTATAGTCGTTAATGAACGATTTTGCTGTGTAAGTACCCAACTATGATGGCAGTCGGTGAGGGTTCATGACATTTGCGAGCTATATTATTTATAGCTTATTTCTTTATGGCTATGTTATTGCAAATACATAGCTTGTAAGGTATTGTTCATATTTTTCCATCTGCCAACAATAATCTTCATAATCAACAAAAGGTTACCACCAGTTAACTATCTAAGCAAACCATTTTTTGACCCTGCATTATATGGAAAAATTCTGTCGCAATGTCCCCAGGCCCGTGGGAACATTATCAACGCATATTTTCGTGATTACTATCGACAATCTAGGTCAGTTTGCTTATCGGTTACCTGCGAAAGTTATCTAGATTATCTCGACAACGCGCGGGAACTAAAGATGATACTGCGAACAAAGGCGGCCACAAAATTTCGCTTCCGGCTCTTATGGTTGAAAAAACTCCCCCGCGAAGTCTTGATTGCGTTTAAATCTCTGTATATGTGGCATTTTTTTCAACTGAAGCTGTTTAAGTGTAATTCTACGTGTGAATCTTCAATATGTTTGTGTGTTCGTGATCTAATATTATTTTTTGTTGACATAATAGTCTTCTTCCTCAATAATCACTGTAATTACGACTGGGAGATTCTAGATCGTTCGTATACTAGAAAATTCAGAAGCGGCACGTCCAAAACTGAGTTTATGACGTGAGACAGTTTTTTAATTTTACTCATCTACTTGTACCTACTTTCCAGATTTCCATATGAAAGTACTCGCTATACTTTGCTATAGTTGTGTAATGTAAATTCGTAACTCTGACAACCTAAAAAAAATTGTCATCTTCAACGGCATTCACCGCTATCAATTTACTATTGCAATACTTTAAGTTGGTTTTTCTCAAAAAGTTTCTTCAAAAAGTCTGTCTGACAACAGTTAACGGTAATCTGCAATCACAAAAAGTTTTTTCAGAGTTTTTTACGTTGTTCTTACTTTAGAGACGTTTCGATTTCGGGATAAGTCCTTCACTCTCATAGTACAATTTTCTGCTTTGGTAATTTGGGACCAAGGGCACATGTACCTAGCATGTACCTAATTTGTTTATACAGGGTGTTCTGAAATTAGGCTACAATATTTTACCGGTGCCTTCTACGATTAAAAATAAGACTAAAAGTTTCAGTAAACGTTTGTCGAAAAATGCCTCCTAGGGATCTACAGCCCTTCAAAGGGTACCCGAAAAGTCTGTTTTCTTAAAATTACTCGAATATTGTAAA
Source organism: Pycnomerus fuliginosus (assembly GCA_963924575.1). NCBI lineage: Eukaryota > Metazoa > Arthropoda > Insecta > Coleoptera > Zopheridae > Pycnomerus > Pycnomerus fuliginosus. The sequence goes on along the minus strand of OZ004618.1, from coordinate 24,116,358 downwards.
TAGCCGGATTTTGAAAATTGGAGCATAGGTTAGTGCGAGGGTTAGTGTTATCAAGCACTTTCTTTGAATTTTTTTCAGATTTTTTTTTTAGTCAGAGGCTTGCGTTCTTGGGGGGCATAACACATTTTTTCTCTATTATTTAGCTGTTAGCGTTTGTTTCATGAAATAGTAATGAAATCATAATCTCTGATGTATTCCTCATGAAAAAGGTGCTCTTGTTGAACGTCGCTTAAATACACCGTTTTCGAAAAAAATTGCTTTTCATTGGTTCAGGGCTCCAAAATTTGTGATGGAAGACGTCAAAATAATATTAAACAAGTTCATGTGCCCCCTAAGGGAGCTATGGTCTTTCAAGTGGGGTACTGGAAAGCATGTTATTTGGAGGGCTCTGTAACTCCCTTAGGAAACATTTTTCGCTCCATGTCTATTTGAACTTTTCCTTCTAGATTGAAGTAAGGGACCGTCCCATGAACTTGTTTACAGTATTTTGAGGTCTTCCATCACAAATTCTGGAGCCTTGAACCAAGAAAAAGCCATTTTTTCAAAACCATGTGTTCTAGCGACGTTCAACAAGAGGACTTTTTTTATGAGGAATAGACCAGAGATTATAATTTAATTACTATTTCATGAAATAAATACCAGCAGCAAAATAACAAAGAAGAAATGTGTTATGTCCCCCCCAAGAACTCACGCCTCTGACTAAAATTAAAATCTGAAAAAATTTCAAAACAAAGCCCTTGATAACACTGTTCTACGCTCCAAATTTCAAAATCCTGCTATTTACAATATTTGAGTAATTTTAAGAAAACCTACTTTTCGAGTACCCTTTTGAAGGGCTGTAGCTCCCTTAGGAGGCATTTTTCGACAAATGCTTTCTCGAACTTTTAGTCTTATTTTTGATCGTAGTTTGGATCTTCATTATGATGCAACACAACCACGAGCCACTTGTGTAGGGAATTTGAATAAACACGTCCAGAAAATGAAAAATATCTATTACAAAATGAGGTATGAATCAAAATGAACAGGCGCTACAAAGTAGAAATGAGGTTAACTATACAACCCCAGGACGACTTTAAAGGGCCGATTTTTCCATCTATGTTAAATTTAACATGAGTTTATCTCCATAGAAACAATTGTTGTCACAATGGAAACCATAGTGTTAAAGTTAACATGAGATGGAAAAACCGGCCCTTAGCCGCAAATTCACCGACGTTACTTAATTTTAAGAATATCTTAAAATGACAAGAATGACGTTTGTCCTATAAGAAAACTGTCATTCTTAATTTTTTAGTTGGACTTAAGCGATAAGTAACGTTGGTGCAAACGGCCCTAAGTGATGTAGTGAAAGTTGTGATCGCCAGACCATCACTGTAGAAATTTTTGATGATACTGCGAAGCATTAAAATCTTTCAAAGAATCATAACAACGAACCGCCGCCACTGAAATATTTTTATTCTCACAATTACTCGACTCGACTCGGGTGTGTTCAAAAAACGTGTCTCGTTAAAACCTTGCCAGGCACTAGGTCAAACATAATCCGCAAAAATCGCGTTTACGCAAAAATTTTGCACAAGAAAATTGTCGTGACCCCCCTTTTTAGGTTATTATTCTTATTAGAGTCATCACGCCGAGTTTACCACAACGGTTAGTTAAAACCGCATTTTAGATTTACCTTTATTGTTGCGGTGAAAACGTTATAGTTAAATAAATTGGAAATATTACGATTTCCTCAAGTTGAGTTTGTGAAATATCAAATAATAAATAAGAATAACAGACTAATTAGATATTGCGGACACGTCTGATGGGTCTCCGCGAATTCTTAGAAAGTGGAGATGCTACTTTAAACTACAACTAGCTCAATCCTCCAGGCGAGTGTGAAACAATTTTCTTTTATTTTGTAAGAGCAATAAATAGTATAAGCTCCTTTTGTAACCTGAGTGTTACACATACAAATCACACGATTGACTATGTTAGGTTAGGACAAGAAGTGGTTGCACATGGCAAAATGATCACAGATTTGACAGAAATACGATAATTTAATTCGATCTTTATAGTTGTATTATGAGTAAAAGAATTTGATTCCTAATGTCTGCCTTTTATATATGAACTCTTCTCTTTTAATGGACGATTTCTTCAGTATCAGATCATAAAGTAGTTTTTCTGTCACCGGCAAATGAAATGACCGCTTCTGTGGGAATTCTCTCTCTATATCTGTAAAATATTCGGACTGTATGTTATATATTATATGAAGCAGTTTACACAAGAAATGCTAGATATGGTGATTCAGACGTGGTCACGAACTTAGAATTCTTTAAAAATAAATATCAGATTAAAGCGATATTTGGAAAAAACGAGATGCCTATCTATACACCTGTATTGCAATGTAAAGTGGGTTGTCACGACAACATAATTGACAATGCGAGCTGCTGAAAGCCACTACGGGTGTAGAATGCCATCGTCTCCTCTAATTTTGGATGTATCGACAAGTAGTATCTAATAGAGGCCTGCACGGGCCGATTTTTAGGGGCCCGGCCCGGCCCGTTACTCAGAAATCACAGCCCGGTATGACCCGATCTGAATTACGTACAGATTGTGTCAGGCCCGGCCCGGCCCGGCCCGACTGATATATGGGCCCGGCAATGGCCCGGCCCGGCCCGGCAGCTTGTATGTATGCAGAAAAATTAGGCGTTCCTTAAAAGTGTTCACGATATTCATGATAACTTTAGTTTCAGAATCCAGAATATATTTTTTACATTACCATATTTCACAATCTGAAAGCTGAATCCAGAGTCAAAACTGATTAAAGCGTAACGTAATATAATTTAGGATTTATTGTTGTTATCTAGAAACCTGAAACCTGCCGAGCCGACATCAGTAAATGCAACGCTGCGAAATCTCAGATCGACGTTTTTGATCAACAATTTGCCGTTTAAATGATCGTATATTTTAACCAAATATATTATTTTGAAAACGAGATTTGATTCGAATAATTTGCAATCGCAATAATTTTGGGCCCGGACCGGCCCGTTTCGATTCGTATGCAGGCCCGGCCCGGCCCATATCCACGATATTAATCGACAATTAGACCCGGCCCGACCCGGCCCGTATGCGGGCCCGGGCCGGGCCGGGCTTTTTCCGGGCCGGCCCGGCCCGTGCAGGCCTCTAGTATCTAACCTCGATTTCTTCTCATACGGGATCGAACACTTCTGTGATTTTGATCCGATATCCTAATGATATATTTACATCGTATGAGAATTAAAAAACTTACGGTTGCTGGTGCTGGTATAGGTATTTTAAACCCCAAAAGTAACTTCTTATTAAAAATATTAAGAGTGTTGCTCAAGAAACTTTGCATTGCTCAAAACACATGAAAATGCTCATAAAAGTAATCAGCAGAAAATGGGACATTTCGCCGTGGCCGTTTCGCCGTAGCCATTTCGCCGCAGGACATTTCGGCGTAGCAGTTTCGCCGTAAGACGAAAAGAACTATTTTTTACTTGAATTATTTTTAAGAACATATTAAGTACCTGCTTTATTTCTAACTGTACCTACAATTCTGTCCTGTCTACAGGTAGTTTTGAGAACGATCTCATATTCTAGGTAGGTAGGTATGTACTATGGTCTGTCCGGGATCCACACATTGTTGTCAACAATGAATCGCCATGGAAATAGGGTGAATCTCGGTCGTGTGGATCCCGGACAGAGTATATATAGGTATCGATCGACCCATTGCAATTTCTTATGGCAATAGTATGTTCCTAGGAAATGCTTAACGAGAAAAGGGGCAGCAATGTAGTAAGTTGATATTAACAAATTGAGTGTAAGGGTTAAATTCAAATGTTTGCTTTTAAAAGTCATTAAATGAACATTTTCTACATAGAGATCAATCATCGCAGCATCGTGCTTTCTCTCCCAATACATTAGGCAATAAAAGTAATAAAAACGATCAATTTCTCGATTAAAAAATGTTAAGTATGTACATTTCGGCAGAAACTGCACCGAAACAAAAATTTGCTGGTAACATCATTACACACTTTAAGAAGGAAGACGAGGTGGTTAAAAAAATACATGAGCGACAGACATGCAGTGTCCAAAATTTCGTGACACGATAACATTTTTTGAAGTCATACTAATGAATTTTGAGCAATTGTGTGTAAAATTGGGTGTTTTGGAAGCCCTACGGCGAATTGGGCCTACGGCGAAGTGTCCTGCGGCCTCACCTGCGGCGAAACGGCCACGGCGAAATAGCTACGGTAAAACGGCCACAGCGAAATGGCCACGGCGAAATGCTCTACAGCCTAATCAACATACTATGATGCTGTAACTTGATAGACTTTAGTCAACATTGAAATGATTTTTTTTAAATTTATTAATCTCATCATTCAGAGAACACATCATATTATCTATATAGGTATACGTTTGAATTTTTTTGAATTGAATGAATTGAGAGAACTGATTGGCGAATGAGACCATCGTTTACGTTGTGGTCAAGCCGTTATCGTAGTTTTGTTGAAATTTGTCCACATTTTAAGCAAGTGACGGTTGGGACTTGCTTTCATGTCAATTGACTTGGGTATAGTATAATAATTATTAAAACACAAGTTGCAGAAGCCAACCTATTCAAGCACGAGTTCGAAATTTGGACATTCAAGGTGCGAAGCGTCAAGTGGCCGAACGAACGAGTGCTTGAAGAGCCTTCTGTAACGAGTGTTTTATACTATTTTCTTTGTTTTGGCTTTGATTTACGTTGTTTCATCAGATTTTTATAATAAAGATTGAAAAGTTACATTTGGGGAAATTTTAGTGCAAAAGTTAGGTTGGTCACATCAGTGATTTGCCCATGTCTGGATTTGTATTTAACTAATTTTATCTAATCTACATCGCAGGCATACAATTCCTGAAAACAAAGTGCCACCAAAAATCGTTTAAGAATGAAGCTCATTCCAGCATTAAAATGCGTGATGCTTGAATGGTGACATTCAAATGTCAATACATAGAAAAATATTATTAAGCCTCCAAGAGAACAACGTAAACAATAGGCACATTCTCCAATCAGTTCTCTCAATCTCAATTCAATTTAAAGTTGACTAAAGTCAACTAAGTTTCAGCATAACTTATTATTACAATATTCTATAGTTCCTCCTCCATGTTACTGAAAAGGTTTTGAGTTTTCCACATAAACCCTGATGGCCTACTCGTAAAGACTTCCACCAGACGATTTAGAAAACTCGGGTTGAAATTTAGGGGTCGTAAGTTTGAAGAAATTATAAATCGGCCCCTCAGGAATTCAGCAGTGCATTTAAACCTAAAATATGAAATACCGAAAATATCTACCTAAACCTAAACCAAACAATTCTTTGTCTCTACACCTTAAATATATTAATTTTAAATGGTCACCGCTTTATCGTCCAACGCGAGATACTGCTTGACTGAAAAAAGCTTTTAATAACTAGACGACGATTCCAAGAGCAGACAATGTTAATAAAATGATCCAGAGCGCTAACCAAGAACAAAAAGGCCCAAAAGAAACGTATACGGAATAGACAATAAATTAACAAGTGGTAGACCACCAGCAATTTACAAGCATGTATCTATGCATTATGTATTTGTTGTTTTGCATCATAAATTACCATCGTAACATCAATGGTGGCTGCAAGTTTATTTAAAAAAATTCTAATTACATTTGTTGTTACAAAGTGATGACCTACTAAGAACATCTATAAATAATAAATGAGGATCTCAAAGAACTATGCATTTGTAAGTAATGGGAAATTATCAAAGGTTAACTTGTGTTTTTTGATGATCTCATTTCAGTAGGTATTTGTTATTGCATTTTATTATTATTCATAATATCAACAAAACATAAGCAATACGAAATTCTAAAGGACGGAACAAATACTTTGTGACATGAACCCGGCTTAATTTTTTCACTTAGTTTATAATAAGTATAGTCGTTATAAAGTGTCGTTGTAGCTGTGATGTGAGTATAAGTGGACTCTACAAAGAAGATTGTGCAACGATCATGCACATCTTTTATGACGAAATCCATATTTATTATATCTAAAACTTGTTTGCATATTCAAGGTTCTGCTCATCTTTAATTAATATGCGGGACAGAAAACCGTAATATAATTTATATAGAGCTCTTCTAGAAACCTTGACATTTCCAAACGGCAATTAATACTCAAAGAATGTCAAGAAATAGTTATATTAAAATTATGAAAATGGCAAATAAAATAAAGATAGGATACGTAATATGACACGTGAACTATTTATTTCACATGATACTCATCATACTTTTTTAACTCGGAATAGGAAGCTCACGTTGAAACTGTTGAGTGACGATATCATTACTTAATTTAAAAAGTGTAGGTACCTCAAGGATGCTTGTAGATCCTATAAAATACTCTGCTGGACGTTCATGAGGAAACCTGAACATAAATAAAAAATGCAAACCATATTAGTATATTTTTGGATATAAAAGCATAAGTTTAACAGCGGACGGATAAAGTTTCTTGCAATAACTAGAATGGGATTGTAATTTATCTCATGGAATATACAGGGTGTTCCAATGAAAAGGATCCACCCCAAATATTTCGTAAACCAAATAAAATATGAAAATTCGCTCGGACCCGTCGATTTTTATTTGGAGGGGGACACTTAAATCCATCATGCTTGGCGAAATTTCAAAACTCACCCCCTAACCCCCACCTACCCCCACTTCAAAATTTTAAATGGCAACCACTTGTGATACATCATTTGAAAGCTAATTTTATTGCCAATCTAACGCTGTAGCAATTTTTGATATATGTTCAACTCTAGCGCCGTCCATGGCCAAATTTCAAATTACATTAGGCCCCTTTGTGATACATCATTTGAAAGGGTTTGAAATTATCTGTAAACTGAAGCAAGAATTTTTGAAATCCATCCATTCGTTCAAAAGTTACAGCCTAAACGTGAAGGATTTCTAGGCCCCAGAACCAGCTCGATCATGTCTTTCAATGTAATTTTTGAACGAGTGGGTGGATTTCTTACATCGTTTACAGAGAATTTCAAACCCTTTCAAATGGTGTATCACAAAAGGCCCTAATGTAATTTGAAATTTGACCATAGAGCACGCTAGAGTTGAACAGATATCAAAAATTGTTACAGCGTTCACAAGTGGGGGATTGTCATTTAAAATTTTGAAATGGGGGTAGGTTAAGGGGTGAGCTTTGAAATTTCGCCAAGCATGGGTTCAAGTGTCCCCCTCCAAATAAAAATCGACCTGTCCAAGCGAATTTTCATATTTTATTTGGTTTACGAACAGCCTGTATGATATACCTTTAGATTACCTGTAAAAAGGGTATAGTCTGTATTAAAATGGAAATTAATGACCATTGTTTGTGTGTGTTACATAAAATAGCTATTATGCCATAAATTCCGCTGAGCTCCATTAGCTCACAACATGATGTGGGACAAAACGGTCATTTTTAATTGTAAATTTCATTATCGTTCTCATAAATATTATTTACCCTTACAATAATGTAACAATGTTTAGCTGGCCTGGAAAATGGGAGCTGAAACTCCGACTGTTAATTTCAGTGACGTTATTGTTGTAAATGTAAATGTACCTGTTAGTTTCAGCTCTTGTGAATATCGTGAGTAACTTTTGTCCAGAAAGCCTTAAAAATAGCAAAAAAAAGTCCCACTGCGATGTTATAAATTATGGTGATGATCTAGTTCCAGATCTAGATACCTATAATGGATTTAGTGTAGATATATTGCATGATGGTATTTCGAATTGCATCATAAATGGTTTCTCTCTAAACGATTAGAAGCATTTCAGACCATTGAAGACGCATCACATGTTATTTCCACGAAGTGGACACATCCACCATCATCGACAAGTAGGTGTCGAAGAGTCATAGGTGAATGGATCTTTGACAATAATTATGTTTAACAACAATGAATTTGGGTGGAGAGCACTATAGTCTGTCCGGGATCCACACGACCGGGATTCACCCTATTTCCATGGTGAATCATTGTTGTCAACAATGAATCGCCATGGAAATCGGGTGAATCTCGGTCGTGTGGATCCCGGACAGATATTAATAATATAGGTAAATGAATTTAATATTCGAAATTTTCATTATCATGGTTTAATGGTATACATCAGGATGTTTCACGACGTGACGAGCGGAACCTATACCAGTATCTTGGGAAGCTTTGGAACCTCGGCAGCCACAATTGGTGGGTTGGGGTTACAGGAAATTCCGGAATTGAAAGAAAATAGTTTGAGATAAAAGTTAAGGTTTTGGAGCAAATAAATAACTATTAATCTTCAGGGAAGAAAAAGCCGTTATACTTAAAAAAATTATATATTCACGGTTTCGGCACCAAGAGAGGTTGAACGTTGACATTCTTTTCACAGTAGACACCTGTAGGATACCTGTGCGTTGCATCAAATTAAAAAAAATCCTTTGTGGGTGTGTCCACAATCAGTGGCGTTCGTTAGCTTAAAAAAACAATTTTTTTCCGAGCCGGTTAAAAAAGTGGGCGTTGCTCACCTCGTTTGAGGTAAAACTGTACTGACGAGTGAATCTTTAAAGAAAATTTACAATTATCACAATTTTTATTTTTAATGAACTATAATTATTTTGAGGGTGTTAAATTATACCGTAATGGAACTGGCTGGGAAAAAATTGTATTCATACCAACTTGGTAAAAAAGTGCTCTTATTGCAGCCCTTGCGCAGTAATAAAAATCGCCTTCGGCTCGGTTTATAAACTTTGCCCGCGGTCTGTTAATTTGATACTGCCTATAAAATGGTAAGTAAATCCGAGATCGAAAGACCTTTTCTAGGTACTTACAATTTTATTGATTGATAAAATAATATATTTGTGACAACTTTCAACTATTTTCAATAACAACATATAACAATAAATTCAATTATTTTAAAACAAAAGACATTAAAATAGACGCGACACATAAGGGGGAGAAGTTACAGACCTTAGCGTGAGGTATGAAGTTGTCTCCCGACGCGCAGCGGACGGAGACAATCACACCGAACGCTTAAAGAGGCTTCTCCCCGGTGTATAATACAATATTTTTTTCTATAACTATTGTGAAACATTAAAAATTTTATTAATGTTTTATTAATGTTTTAACAGTTTAATTTCAGAACCGCTGCCATGGTGATAAAATAAGAGTGACTACTAGATTGTGACATTTCAGCAACTGTTAGGAGGTAGAAGATAACAACATTTCATATAAGTTATAGAAAAAAATATAAAATAAAATCCTTTGATTGTGACAAATTTTTGCACTCAGAGGCTGGAATTTCAATTGAAGACATAAAATTTACGGTATCATAAAATAAGCGCGTAACGAGTGAAATGGCGCTGGCAGTAAAATTCCTGCAATACAATTTCCCAAAATTTGACGAAATTATCATGAACGATTATGATCATGCGTTGTAGCAGTTCTAAATTGTTTAGTAATTATTGTTGTAATGAGTTACGAGCTAAATATTTTATGGTATCGTAAATTTTAGGTCGACAATTGAAATTCCAGTCTTAAAAGATTAAGACCATCACGTTTTCAGTTTGTTAGATAAAAATTCAGCAGAGAAGCGGCTGAAACCTCCCCATCGCGTGGATTTTTGTATTATTATGTAGATAGTATGTAGTCAATTCAACGGAATTTTTTTAATGCTTTTCGTCTGACTAAAGGCGTTTTTTCTCAGTTTTATGTATTGAAATACAAACTTGCATTTGAAAGCATAGGAAATAATCTTGTTTTGTATTGAAATACCTTCAAAATAATGCCAGATTTGAATCGTCCTTCAGAGAAAAATTTGAAGCTGGCGGCAAAAGTGACAGTATTTCAATACAAATTTTTAAAAATGGTATAATTTCGCAATTTTCTAACAAATACCGACATCACCTCGGAAATCACTCATCACATTTGACAATATGTTCCTTTTAAGGTTGTCATTTTGCCACCTTTTTGACAATAACTGCCTCTTTATGTCATCCACTGTCATCCCGCTCCCTTTTAATGAGAAAGAATTTTTTCTCTACTTTTCACTGAAACTGTGAATAAATTTTTAGAACCAGAATTGTCGATTGCCCTCAAAAAATATTCAGCTCTTCCATGTGTTATACGATCTTCATGTGAAAAATTTCAGCCAAATCGGTCCAGAGGTTTGGGCTGTATCATGTTTTTAAAGTACGTTAAAAAATCTCGAATATTTCAATTTTCGTCAAAAAGACACTAAGAGTGAATACAGTGAATACATATAGAATCAGAATTTGAGGGCTTTTCTGATGGTGATGTTAGAAATAGAGGTTTGCATTTAAAATTTAAAAGTTGATATGTCAAAAGACTCAAAATGGCATTTCAGGTTGCACGATTGACTCCATAAAAGCTTTTCAGATCTAAGTTAGGTTATCAGATGCCCAAGTACAAAGCCAAATCGGTCTAGTAGTTTTGGACGAAAGTACCTACCTGCGTGCGTACGAACACACAGACACATTTTAAAAACCACTTTTTTGGGTTCCTGAGACCTCAAACCGCATAGATCCGGTCTTATCTCGAATTCGAAAATTTTAGTGATCGCAGTAACGTCCCATTTTTTTTAAATTGTGATGGAGTTGGGGAGGTTAAAAAGGATACCAATACAGCGTCTAATGTGCCAACAGGAAATAGAATATATAAGCGTTCACAAAGAACCACAATGTCCAAAAATCATCTATGATGGACAACCAGACAACCAGTGAACACGCTAGGAAACCAACATATTATTATACATATAAAAATGAAAACGTGTATTTATTCTAAAACGGTGCGTCTTAGCAGCTCACCTAATGGACCACTAATCATGATTTCGGAAGAAAATGCAAGAACCTACAGAAAAAAATTGTAGGAAAAGTGTGCATGAATGCACGCCCTTGATGAAAATAAAGATTTGAAAACAAAAATCAGAAAAATGCCGGTAGTCTCCGCTTCAAATTTCAGTTTCGTATCCATTATACTTTTCTAATACCTAAATTGAAAAAGACTGAATTTTGAAGGACTGTTTGTTCTTGAGGGGGCGTATAAACAGCCTTATAATTAAAAGCATATACCCCCGAAGAGGCTTTTCTTATATAATCTATATATGTATACAAATACAAGCTTAACCAATGTCACAGTAGAATCTAAACTGTAATGCAACCGGATTTTTTTTTATTTTGGTGGGGGTACGTGATATAAAAGTAATGTTTACAAAATCTGATTTAAATTAGAATTTTGGAAAATCATCTATCATCTTGGACAATAAGTATAGAGTTTTAAATGGCTGGCGCCGATTCTTTTTAGGTATCATTGATGGGTTTACATGAAGAGGTCTGGCCGTACTTCTCCTCACCAAATATAAGGTAACCCTAATTAATGGTAAATTGAAGTTCTATGTAAAGTCGTTCTATTCTGGGAAGAATTAATTAGTGCTCGTCCAATTAAAATAGAGTCACGTTTCCTGCTCGCTTTTCAATTGAACAGTGTGTCCTGAACGAATCCGGGAAGCGTTCTGGAATTCCACGCGCCCATTTAAATATCAGTGACTATACGTGATGTCGGCGAGTGGACGCACTGATACCTCATTAATTAAATAAAACATGTCTAAGTTAAATCCAATAGGGATTTAAGTATTTGTCAACAACTGAGATTATGTGACAAAAACAACCACTGTCAATGAAACCGAGTCTCGCCAAATAGGGGAAAACACTGAATACCGACATCCGACTCTTAAGACTGTAGATTAACCGAGTTCGGCTAATAAAACGCATACGGCATTAAATGAAATCGTTCACTGCCTCTTCTTCACTGCTTTCTTTGACCGAATAGGGGAAATGTCGTGAATGTGTTATTCACAAATCAATTCCTACATTTATAGGTACAGGATAGTATGAATAGAATTAAAATTTCTTTTTTTCACCACTACCTACCTTTAAAACGTACCATTACTGACTTATCTTTGAACTGAGAATGAGAATATAGTTATTTGCTTAACTAGGCAAAGACATTATAGATTTACGATTTACTGATGCCGCGGCAGGCATATTATAATTGGCAGTCTCGGAGACGGTAGAAACTTCTACTTTTTCACAGAATTTGTAAATGTAGCAATTAACTTTAACCAATTCAGAATCGGTGAGTCGAGCGCGTCGCGACGCGTCGGCTGGCTGAACCGTAAGCCGCGTGTCGAACGCTGATGCTGTGTTGCCCATTGTGCCCGGTGTTCATTTAGTAAAATTCAAAATACAAATGTTTTTCACCCCTAAAATGACATTTTTCCAAATTTCAGCCAGATCGGTCCTGTAGTTTGGGCTGTGCGCGTTTACACACAGACATTTTCTCAAAAACCACTTTTTTGGGTTCCCAGTATACTAAAACGTGAAGATTTGATGTTTTTGGCGATGCGATTTTTCTGAAATTTTCGATCGATTCCAGTGACTGCTCCGATGAGCGTAGAAGTTAAAAAACTGTCAGTCTCGGAGAAGGTAGAAACTTCTACTTTTTCACAGAATTTGTAAATGTATCATTTAACTTTTACCATGGTCGGAGGTGCGGGCGGTTGTCCATCGCTGATGCTGTCGTGCGTATTGCGCCCGGCGTCATTTACTAAAATCTAAAACACAAATGTTTTTCACCCCTAAAATGATATTTTTGGAAAAAATGGCACTAAGGTTTTTGATCCAGCAATACAACAGCTATCGAATTCGATAATATTCATATGCCCTTTTGCTAAGAAAAAATCAAAAAGGGGCCTTTTTGCCACTAAAATGTCAATTTCCGAAAAAATCGCAACAAAGTTTTTGATCCGGCAATGCAACAGCCATTGAATCCGATAGTAAGAAATGCTCCTTTGTTAAAATAAATAGAAAGAAGGGCCTTGTTGCCAGTAAAATGACATTTTTCTAAAAAATTATACTAGGGTTTTCACTCAGCCATCAAATCCGGTAATAAAAATATACATAGATTTTTTCACGGCGCCGTTTTTTCGACCAAAAGGGCACCAAGTGTGAATACATTTTTAGAAGCAGAATTTGAAGAGATTTCATTTGGTGACGTTTTTAAGGTAATTAAAAACATGTAAAGAATTCTTCTTTATCTTCATTCGTTCTTGAGTTATCCCGAAAAAACAGAAAATCGCGATTTAAAAGAAAAATTTATATCTTTCTGACAAAATCAACTGTGGAACTTTCATATTTTCGACAGCTGTCAATCCGATGGACTAAAACTATAAAAGTTTCGGGATAATTCAGGAACGAATCTTCAAGATAAAGGAGAATTATTTACAGAATTTCCATAGTTACGGAAATCTATTTATTATTAAAATTCACATTTATTGAAATACATTTGTCGGTACACTATCTCGCCTGATTTAGCTCTCGGCTCGGCCCTTTGGCAAACTTTCCATTAAAAATTTTAATTTCTAAAAACCTCAACCTGCAAAAATCGTTCTGAAAACGAATCAAAAACGATCAATTAACGTTGATATTTACATTATCGCATCTAGATTTGCGTTTTAACCTCCCCACTCCACTTCACCATTTAAAAAAAAGGGAGGTTACTGCAATCACTAAAATTTTCGAATTCGAGATAAGACCGGATCTATACGTTTTGAGGTCTCAGGAGCCCAAAAAAGTGGTTTCTAAAATGTGTCTGTATGTATGTACGTACGTACGTTCGTAAACACGCCACAGCCCAAACTACTTGACAGATTTAGCTGAAATTTGGTACGTGTGCATGTGAAAACCCAACTTAGATCTGAAAAGCTTTTGGAACCAATCGTGCAACTAGAAATGCCATTTTGGCATATCAACTTTTAAATTTTAAATGCAAACCCCCATTTTTCACCTCACGGTAGAAAAGGCCTTCAAATTCTGCTTCTAAAAATGTATTCATTCTTAGTACCCTTTTGATCAAAAATTTAAAAAAAAATTATTTTTATCCGACTTTAAAATCGCGGTACAGCCCAAGCCCCTGAACCGATTTGGCTGAAATTTTGCACACGGGGATTGTATTGCACGTTGAAGAGCTGAACAAATTTTGGATTCAATCGGCCCACGGAAACTGCCGTTTTGGCACACCAATTTGTAACTTTAAAATTATTGACTCATTTAACCATCCAAAACAAGTTTTTGAAAGATTTATTGTCACCATCAGAAAGGTCTTCAAATTCTGGTTTTAAGTAAGACAAAATTCGTTCGCATTTAGTGCTCTTTGGGTCAAAAAATCGAAATTTCATAATAACACTAAAAATACATTATAGCCCAAATTAGCGAATCGGTTTGGATGAAATTTGGTACATGGAGATTGGGTGACCCGTTGAAGACCTGAAAGGCTTTTGGAAGCAATTGGTCCACGGGAAGTGCCATTTAGGCGTATCAACTTTAAATTTTAAATACAAAGGTCTCCCTTTTTATGTCGCCATTATAGAAAGACGATCAAATTCTCGTTCTAAAAATGTATTCACAGTTTCTGCCATTTCAGTGGAAAATAGAGAAAAAAATATTTTTTCTTAAAAGGGAGCAGGCTGACAGTGGATGACATAAAGTATCAGTTATTGTCAAAAGGGTGGCAAACTGTTAACCTTAAAAGGAACATATTGTCAAATGTGATGGGTGATGTCCGAGGTGATGTCGGTATTTGCAGATTTGTCAGAAAATTGCGAAATTAGTCACAGATAATAAGCATAAAAAAAATTCTGTCGAATTGACTATATAGCTACACAGAATACAAAGATCCACGCGATGGGCAGGTTCCAGCCGCTTCTCTGCTGCATTTTTTATTATAAGTCTTTGTTCCGCTTTTATCAAATTCCACCTTAAAACCTCAATTATTGTGATATTCCAGTATTCGCACTATCGACTACTCAGTGCATTTTCTTGACCTGGTTGATGGGAAACCAGCAACTTCCGGCCAAAACCTAGCAATATTTTATTAATTTAAGGGCAAAAAATAAGAAAAACAAACCTTTCGGTTGCCGCGATTGACGCTTCCTTGTCAATTTTTGAATGTCTTCATTGTCTGCGACACAACACAACAATCTGATCTTCGCGTGGACCCTCGATGTTTTTTCAATTTAATTGTTCACGAAGAATCCTTAACCATTTCCTTACACCACTTCAAAAACTCGTCAAACTCTTTCTCGTTTTGTCGTTACATAAGGCTTCAATTCTAATAATTGATGCCGTAAAAATTTACGGTACCATAAAATACCTAGGCGCGTAACTTTAAGATGTCCCTGGCGGTCGAAAAAAAGTAGATTTCTTTAATTACTACAAGCAGATTTCTTTAATTTTATTTGAAGTAATTAAAGAAATCTACTTTTTTTGACCGCCAGCGACATCTTAAAGTTACGCGCCTAATTTTTGTATGGTAACATAAATTTTTACGGCATCAATTAGAATTCAAGCCTTACTCTTCAATTTTACTCGACATCACTTCGGGATTAGATCAAGACGTTGCGTTTTTACGTCGTTTTTACAAAATACATAATTATTTCAGAAATGACTTTTTTTTTAAAATTGCCACCGTTATTTATAAAGGTAATTTTCGAAGTACAAATTGTTAAAATAGGTGAAGAGGTGCTAGTAAGTAAGTATACCCCAGGGCAGAGAAGACCATTTTAATTGTCTATTAATCGTACCTATTGTATAATAAATAACTATTTTTTGTGTTTGTATTTCTTGTTAGTGTAAAGGGTATTTTAATTTTGATGCTTTGTAGATTGAAACGTCAATTTAATTTAACTATTTAATTTGCAAATAGACTATAAAGGAGGGCAAAAAATAGCGTATATACGGCGGAACTGAAGTATTATTTAATCCCTCTTGTGGATTATCAAAAACTGTCATGCTAGTTAGGTACCTAATTTTCACAACAAGGTAATTTTCGAAGCACAAATTGTTAAAATAGGTGAAGAGGTGCTAGTAAGTAAGTATACCCCAGGGCAGAGAAGACCATTTTAATTGTCTATTAATCGTACCTATTGTATAATAAATAACTATTTTTTGTGTTTGTATTTCTTGTTAGTGTAAAGGGTATTTTAAATTTTTTTGTCAAAGTTGTCCATAGATGCTTTTCCATTATAGGTACAGTAGGGGACTTTGAAAATGCCCACTCCACCGCGACGATTCAGTTGCTCGACTGAATCGCTGCCATGTGCATAATGTACCGACCTGTCAAAAGTCAGACAAACATTAACCGAAATGCAGCGATGCAGTCGACCAAGCGAATCGTCGCGGTGGGGTGGGCATTTTCAAAGTCCCCGACTGTACCTATCTGTTATATGTATGTATACCATCAGTATTACTACTAGTAATATTGGCCATAATGTTGCTGGTTGGCGATGTATGTATTTCGATTGTTGTGTGTGAGTTTGTTGGCATAAATTACTCTTAGTAATACCTGCATGGTAAGTTCTCCATTAGTGACAAAATTCACTGACAGTAACAGTAAGTGGATCTTACAAAACATTACCAGTTGCTATGTCGTTTCTGTGCTTACGCATAGGGTTGCAATATTTACTTACGGTCCACGGGGGGTAAAGTGTTTCTTACAGTGCAAGGTGTGTGCAGTATTTTTCTCTTCCTGCGTCAGGTATTGCAAAAATACTGTACGCCCTTCGGAATATAGTTTATTTTTGTGATCTCGAATGCTTAGAAAACCTCGGCCCTAAGGGCCTCAATTTCCTAAACTGCATTCCTCGACCACAAAAATTACACTTACATTCCTCGGTGCGTAGTAATATACTATTAACTACCCCAGATCCCTTTTTAAGTTGAAGGTTTTATACAGTGCTGTTCAAAAGTAAGGAATAAATTCAAGAGCTTTTTCGAGAGGAATACTTAGGAAATATCCTCGGACAAGTCAACCTTATTTTTTTTCATGTGCATCCAGTGGTGTAGTCAGTTAATTTTTTGCACTTCAGGTTTAACCGGAAATGACCCTAATTTTTATTTTTCGAATGGAAACGTACATTTTTTCAGCGGATTCGGATCTACGATTTTTTCTGAGTTAGAAACATGTGTCATACCTGACCAGAAGTGAAGTACCTATACGGCCAACCTTGATTTTCAAAAACGTCGAAGAAATAGGTGAAAAACTGAGATTTTTTAAAAACGCAAAAACACGTCTACTTAGCTGTTTTGATATAAATTCAACCTCGTAATTTCTTTTTTAACCTATCCCCACAACCAATATATCACTCCAAAATTCGAAATTGTCTGTGTCTGCGTACGTACGCCGAATGCCTTTTTGGCATGTCAACTTTGAAATTTGAAAGATGGCCATAATTTTTTTTTATCAGCACATGAAAGGTCTTCAAATTCTGTTTCCAAAAATGAATTCAAACTTAGTGGCCTTTTGGGAAAAAAAATTAAAGCGTTTGAAAAAACTCCACACAGCAGTTTTAAAGACTGATTCGATGGATATAAATTTATGAGGTAGGATTTTTTTATTCACCACGTTTGGAAATTCCAGCCGCTTCCGTATCAGCCCTTTCATTTTAGTTTTTATTATTTATTTCAAATTTCTCAATGTTCAGTCTTGTCAAAGTTGCAAAAAAAATTAAGTAAATGCAATTGGGCTGGGATTCAAGAATCTTAATTTTTCACCGATTTCTTCAATGTTTTTCAAAATCTAGGGTGGCCGCAACTGCACTTTAGGTCAGGTAGGTACGACACATGTTTCTGACTCAGAATAATTCGTAGATTCCAAATGCGTTGAGAAGAAACTATGATTCGATTTGCAAAATCAAAATTAGTGTAATTTCCGGTTAAACCGGAAGTGCAAAAAATATCTGACTACACCACTGGATGTACATCAAAAAATCAGCTTGGCATGACCGAGTATATTTACTAAATATTCGTCTCGGAAAAGTTCTTGAATTTATTCCTTACTTTTGAAAAGCACTGTATAGTTTGTCAAGAAATAATTGAACAGCCATAAAGACAAACCTTTTAACTTAAGCCGAAAGCCCGTTGAGGTTGACAATGCAGGGGAATTCCCTCCATAAATCTTTCTACACAGCCCAAGTGTTTAACTAAGAGAGCGCCGTACAAGATTTTATGAGGGAATTCCCCTGCATTGTCAACCTCAACGGGCGGTCGACTTAAGTTAAAAGGTTTGTCTTTATGGCTGTTCAATTATTTCTTGGCAAAGTAATACGGGGTGGTCGTTTTATCTTGAGACTAGCAAGACTGGCAATCGGAAAGGAAGCATTTTAGAAAAAAATGTTTTATATAAAATGTTATGACTTCGAGGGGGAAAATAGATGGCATCATCGCCATTTTGATGCAAGGTCATTTTCAGGGTCAAATGAAGGATAACTTAATTCTTTTTATGGAAACCTATCCATCGGATCCAAAAATAGTTTAGATGAGAGTTGTTTGTTCTTTTACGGGGAATAAGGATCTGTAATAAAAAATATAGTTTTCCTTTTAAAAAAATTTAGTTGACCCCTCGAAGCCATAAAACTTATACAAAACATTTTTTTCTAAAATGCTTCCTGTCCGAGATATTTGCCAGTCTCAAGATAAAACGACCACCCGGTATACTTTAGCAAGATATTTTCCAGTTAAGTAGTTACAGCTTAGGTAACATCTGGTAAATCAAACATTGATATTACACATAATGTCTATTAATTGCATACCCGTAATGTTGTTGGTAATAGTAAGTATAGTATAGCTATACTTACCTACTTAGCTGGAAACAAGCACCTATATATTCTTGCACTATATTCTTGTACACTAGTAATAACTGTTAAAAAGGATTCATTAGCCCTGAGGAAGATGGCAATACAGACCGTTGAAATGTTGGCGAGTGAGCAGCCTGTTTTATTGATATATCCAAAATTACCTGGTGATACCATTACATTTTACCTGAGTTATAACTAATGGATAGTGAAACAGCTACGATTGGTATAGGTATATAGGTATAGGTACATCCTGAGTTACCAATAAGTAACCTCGTAGATATACTTTCAGTATAACGGCAAAATAAGCCAATTCTCGTTACATTTTATATTATTGCTCACTGCAACATTGCGTGTTGGTCGATATTAACAAAACACATAACAGCTCCTGGGAAGCCGGTCTCTTACTATTTGCGTCTTAATTTCTCCGACGATTCAAGTTAATTCTTCTTTTTGTTTTTAATGTTCGCCACTATGCAAAAGAAGACATTTATTTATTATAATCTCGCAACGTCTTGGAAACTATAGGCGTTGTTTTAACCTACCTAAGAGAACCGATTATACTTACAAGAATTCAGAAATTATCATCGTATAATTCTCCTAGTATAGCCTAGTATACAGTCTCTTTCAGCTAAATTTTCCGCTTTCGGATTAAGTCTCGGCGCTTTGTGTCCCTTGTTGCTCGTCGCCGAATAATGGGCAAACCTTTGTTTGGGGACTCCCGACTTAATCTGAAAGCGGAAAATTTAGCTGAAAGCGACTGTAGCCGAGTATGTTTTTAGATCTCTTTGGTTAGGTGAGAGAAGAGTAGGAGAAGGATTTTCATAATCTTCTGAGTTTTGTAATATCATTTTCCAGGAAATTTTATGCAAATATTTTTGTTGGTAATAAAATGTATTCTTGTAGACACCGCAGTTTAATTCAATAATAATTGTCACCGAAAAAGCCAGAATTATACAGTTCAAATGAATATAAAACGTATAGCATTCAATTACTGTCTTTTTTAAGCACCAATATTTTTTCTTGAAGACCACACACACGAGTTCTAAGCACTAGTAGATAAAAGGTTGTAAAGCGGCTACGTCCAAAACACTCAACAGACTTGTACCATAAAGACAACGGTTCGGTCTCTAAAAAGTCCTCAAGAGACACTTTTTTAACAATCGGCTTGGCTGCAAGAAATGTTTAAATTTCACATTCAGCCGCCATTCAAATATGAATACAGACATTGATTGTTCATTATCCGGTCTATTATTCTCTATATTAACCCCATTTGTTTTATTATATCGGAATTAAATTCAAGGAAGCTTATTCATGGCTTGATTTCCATAGGTAGTAGAACAAAACAAGTTGTGTATTGAATAACAAATTGACATGAATATTTTCAATAAAATTAAATGGCGGTGATCGAAAATGGTTTTCAATACGAAGTCGATTCTGAAGTGATAATTAAAGTACCTAACCTGCCGATGATTAGGATTTTATACAATGAAGCAAAAAAAACCACTTATTTACCTATAATTGCGTTTTGAAAAGTTGGATTTTACGTAATTAGGTAAAGTGTACGTAAGAAAAGTCCCAGTTGTTTGACTCGCATAATTTTGCAAAACTCGCTATAGCTGGTTGTGGCAAATATTACGGCCCGTCAAACAATATAGGGCTTTTCCAAACTAATTACGTAAATAACTATTATCACTTATAGAAAAGATACTTATTGTATTATACTTATCAAAATTTGTGAAATATATTTTGTTTAAGTATAGGCGATTGAATAAATAGTTTAAAAGGCTGTTTACATTATATACTACATGATGATTTTCTGTATGACTTGAAATCACCATGGCGAATGATTGTTGATAACAATTTGGAGTCATGGTGGTTCAAGTCATACAGAAAATCATATGAAAAGTCATGTAGCGTAAACAGAATTTAATAATCGAACATTTTTCGTTTCCCACTATTGGGATCTCGGAAACCATAATAAAGTAAATTTTGAAGTCGTGTTACTTGAACTTCGAATAGTTTTTTAGTCCGTATTGGTAAAATTTTTGAAAAGTAATTTCTTTGCGTACATATTTAATGGTGCTAAAATCCAATATAGCGGCCACATAAGAAAGAGAAAAGTTGACTGTCCTTTATAAAAATCTAGAAGACCTAGAAAATTTCTTTTCCGATATTTTTCTTTCAAAAAAAGGCGATTTTCAGTTTTTTCTGGACAAATCAGGAACGAATCAAGATATCGAAAGAACTCTTTTCGGATTCTTAATCACAACAAAAAAGTGCGACTTTTTTCTAATTCAACCGATTTTCTACTCTTAGGTATATGGTTTCCGAGATCCCAATAGTGGGAATTGGGAATCCGGAAACGAAAAAAGCATCACCCCTGTAGAAAAATTAAATTCTGGATCGCCTAAAAATTAACGTGGATGTGTAAACAAATTCTATACATACTTTGCACATGTTTCCTTGTGCCTGTCATCTGAAATGGTCATTGGGCAAGTTTCCATCAGCTTCCCATTACAAGCCGCATTTAGGTAATTCCTTTTGTGTTTTCAACTTCTGCTCATTATGTAAAAATTCGAGTTTCAACCGCTAAATTTCAATCGATAGTTTTCTTACCAAACATTTTCATAATTTTGGATTATAAGCTGAAGGCTAAGGCAAAAATATATCTTTTGTTGTCAGTTTCACTCTAATCAAATATTACACGTTCGTTAGACAAGGGTGTCTACGTCGTTGCATAAGGTCAGAACTAACACGAGTAGAAAGAGCATAGACATGAAAATAAAGCGTGAAGGAGACACTGAAAAATTATTTCACGATTTGAAAGTGAGAACTATCAGCAAGGTGACAGCACTGAAACAATAGCTTCATGTTAAAAAGATATATCCCTCATTAAAGACTGCCTATACATATATTCCGTATAAAAAAAATGGGCAGCTACGGAAGCGGCTGAAACCTCCCCACTTGGTGAATGATCCAATCCTATCACTAATATCACTTAAATTTTACTATTTACTATGCCTAAGTTTTACTCCACCAAACCAAATGTGTTTTCTGTGAGTTTTCTGAATTTTACGATCTTTTGCCAAAAGGGCATTAAGGTTGAGTACAATTTTGAAAACTAAATTTGAAGACTTTTCATGTGCTGATAGAGAAAATAGGAGTTCATTATTGAAATTTCAAAGTTGATATGCCAAAATGGCACTTGCCGCCCTCGGATTGCCACCAGAATTAAATCAGTTCTTCGGCGGGTGACGGTATCTCTACCTACCAAATTTCAGCCAAATCGATCCAGCAGTTTGGGCTGTAGCGTGTTATTTAATGTTTCCTCAATACTTCGAATTTTTCGATTTTATGCCAAAAAGGCGCTAAGTGTGAGTACACTTTCAGATACAGAATTTCAAGACCTTTCATGCGCTGTTAAGAAAAATTAGTGTTCATCAGTCAAATTTCATAGTTTACATGCCTAAAAGGCACTTGGCTTCTTCGGATTCGCAACAAAATTAACTGGGCTCACCAGAAGGCCAACACTAACCTGCATACCAAATTTCACTAAAATCCGTTCGGTAGTTTCCGAGAAATCGTGCTCACATACGTACGTACATACGTACGTACATACGTACGTACGTACATACACACAGACATTTTTTAAAAACCACTTTTTCGTGATCCTGAGACCTTGAAACGTAAAGATCTGGTGTTATCTCAATTTCGAATTTTGGACTGATTGCAGTAACCTCCCATTTTTATATTGGTTGTGGGGAGGTTAATAGTTCCAGTCAGATATGACTAATATGTGCAGGTTGCAGTGGGCGTAAATGTGTTTTCTAAAAAATCATTCGAAATGTATTGTATCAACTCCTCCACATTAGTTTTTTGAATTTATAATTATAAAAAAGTTTGATCAATACTATTACGTCTTGTATTTATTTATCGAATATGAATCATAGGGAGTCATTTGCCTGGACCTATAACAATAAAAGACAGAGGTGGAATCGAACAATTTTAGCCTCTAGGACATTTCTGTAGTAATGGGTATATGATAATATTGATAATGATGAATCGTATCAACTAATATACAAAAAATGTGCAGAGAAAGCGGATAAAGCCACCCCACTTAAAAGGTACTTGCCGTTTGCGGGTTACCAACAAAATTAACTGCATAAGGGCTCACCTACAGGTTACCACTAACTTCCATATCAAATTTCATAAAAATCCGTTCGGTAGCTATACCGGGTGATTCAATTTGGTATTCGCCCCCCTGTAACTATTTTATTGCAACAGGAAAATACCGGGTGATTCAATTTGGTATTCGCCCCCCTGTAACTATTTTATTGCAACAGGAAAATATATAAAACCATATATATTTGTAAATTGCATGACAAACTCCATGAAGTGACGTCAATAAATCGTCAATATGATGACATTATGTCAAAATGACGATTGTCAACTTTTTTTCTTCAAATGACATGCTGTATATTTCTTAGCGGATTCTTGTAGACGTTTTTTTTCTACATTTAATTATGTAAAAAAAGTTCACAGTTTCACTAGAAAAACTCCGAAAAAAAATTTATTTTATTAGGCATAATTTGAAAGTTTCTTGTCAATAAACGTAGTGAGCCGTGGAAAAAATTGAATTATGGTGTTGCCTAATGTCGCCCTCACACGAAGGGTCCTGTTTTTCAAAAATTATAATTGATTTACCTGTTAAATCGTTAATAGTAATAATGTTATTGTTATTCACTAGTTATAAGGTAAATGGGGTATTATTGTTATTAAAAGGGTAAGTAATAATAATTCTTTGAGAAACTACGGTCCTTGCGATGTGAGTGACTTAGACTACACTATAATTCAATTTTTTCCATGGCTAACTACTTTTATTGACAAGATACTTTCAAATTATGCCTAATCAAATAAATTTTTTTTTCGGAATTTTTCTAGTAAAAGTGTAGACTTTTTTTACATAATTGAATGTAGAAAACAAATGTCTACAAGAATCCGCTAAGAAATATACAGCATGTCATTTGGAAAAAAAAAATTGACTATCGTCATTTTGACATATGTCATCATATTGAAGATTTAATTACGTCACTTAATAGAGTTTGTCATGCGATTAACAAATATATATGGTTTTATAAATTTTTCTGTTGAAATAAAAAAGTTACAGGGGGGCGAATACCAAACTGAATCACCCGGTATATAAAACCATATATATTTGTAAATTGCATGACAAACTCCATGAAGTGACGTCAATAAATCGTCAATATGATGACATTATGTCAAAATGACGATTGTCAACTTTTTTTCTTCAAATGACATGCTGTATATGTCTTAGCGGATTCTTGTAGACGTTTTTTTTCTACATTTAATTATGTAAAAAAAGTTCACAGTTTCACTAGAAAAATTCCGAAAAATAATTTATTTTATTAGGCATAATTTGAAAGTTTCTTGTCAATAAACGTGGTGAGCCGTGGAAAAAATTGAATTATGGTGTTGCCTAATGTCGCCCTCACATGAAGGGTCCTGTTTTTCAAAAATTATAATTGATTTACCTGTTAAATCGTTAATAATGTAATGTTATTGTTATTCACTAGTTATAAGGTAAATGGGGTATTATTGTTATTAAAAGGGTAAGTAATAATAATTCTTTGAGAAAGTACGGTCCTTGCGATGTGAGTGACTTAGACTAAACTATAATTCAATTTTTTCCATGGCTAACTACTTTTATTGACAAGATACTTTCAAATTATGCCTAATCAAATCAATTTTTTTTTCGGAATTTTTCTAGTAAAAGTGTAGACTTTTTTTACATAATTGAATGTAGAAAACAAATGTCTACAAGAATCCGCTAAGAAATATACAGCTTGTCATTTGGAGAAAAAAAATTGACTATCGTCATTTTGACATATGCCATCATATTGAAGATTTAATTACGTCATTTAATAGAGTTTGTCATGCCATTAACAAATATATATGGTTTCATAAATTTTTCTGTTGAAATAAAAAAGTTACAGGGGGGCGAATACCAAACTGAATCACCCGGTATACTTTTCGAAGAATCTTGTTCACATACGTATACACTTAATTTTTTTAAAGATCCGGTGTTATCTTAATTTCGAATTTTGGATTTATTTCAGTAACCTTCCATTCTTATGGCGGTTGTGGGGAAATTAAAATATCGGAATCTGGAACCTAAAGGGTGGCCTATAAAAAACCGAACAGTTTTCTTTTTTGCATATCTTCGTTAGGTTTTGTGCAATGTTTTTTAGTGTTATACTCGACGTAGCTGAAAGTTGAGGTTGTCTATACCACTCATTGGATTTGAATTCGCACCATCAGTGTCCTTCCTAAGGACTCTAATTTAACACCATTATTTAGGCCAATGGGGTTTCGTTACCCATTGATATATGACAGTGGCGTTTAGACAGGATTGAAGGTCGTTCTTTCCCCTTTCCAAAATGTCCTTCAAAATGAAAATTAATCCATCCCTAAATTTTTTGTGAATTTTCTTCCAAGGCTCTAAATCGCATAATTTGCAACAAAAAGTACAGAGATGATGAAAACTCGGTAGCCATTTTTGTTTAAGAGGTAAATTATGCAGATTATTAGCTTAATTTACAACTTAAATTAAAAATGCGGATTAATCTGCTCAATTTACAACTTAAATCAAAAATGCCTGCTAAGTTTTAATTGTCTCTGTACTTTTTCTTGTAAATTAGGCGATTTACCGCTTTGGAAGAAAATTCACAAAAAATTAGGGATGAATTAATTTTCATTTTGAAGGACATTTTTAAAAACGTCACTGTCATGTGTCAAAGGGTAACGAAACCCCATTGGCCTAAATAATGGTGTTAAATGAAAGTCCTTAGGAACGACACTGATGGTGCGAATTCAAATCCAATGAGTGGTATCGACGACCTCAACCTTCAGCTACGTCGAGTATAAAACTAAAAAATATCGCACAAAAACTAACGAAGATACACAAAAAAGAAAACTGTCCGTTTTTTTATGGGTCATCCTTTAGAAAACTTTGCATCATATATGATGCGAGATTTAGGCAAAAGATAAAATCCGATATGGTTAGATAATCTGCGATTCGAGGGAATAAATTGAATTCCGTACACCTTAATTATATTTAATTTGCATTCCTCGTTATTTTATGTGTGAATAATTATTAGTATTGATCTTTAGTCAAAGTGACAGGGATATAAATACTGGGGCATTGCCAAAGAAGTGATTTAAATCTCCTTTATATCTAAGGACTGCTGTATGTAAACTGAAATAACTCAGCATGGGCGATAAAGTGAGGCACATGTATTCAAGTTTCTCACAGCATGCATCGAACTACTGGAAAGTTAACGCTGTCTATAATATTTCAGCTGATCTTCTCTTAAATTTTAGGTTTTTCCGCAATACATCGGTAAGAGTAGTTTAATGGTCTATTGTGACGTGTACTTACATATTAGAAATCGATTTGACAGAATACAAATGGTGGAGGCGATATCATAAACAGCACTTTCATGCCGGTATGGCACACTAACATCCTTCTTTTGTTTTAATAAATAATCGGATGGGTAAACGGCAACATGAAAAAACGTGTTGCCTCATCCTACAACTATAGGGGAATCTTCTTAATCTCATATCACGGCTAGTTTTTAAATTTAAGACTCGATTTAAGATCTTGTCTCTCCTTTATCGGAATCTAAAGACGGATGATGACGTCCATAAAGCAAATAATTGATTTAAAATCAAATTTAAAATCTCCTCGTCGTTTTATTACTGAATGAAAGCTGGAACTCATGTCTCCTATTACTTAGAAAATAACGTCTTCTCCGAAAAAACACCCAAAGGGGGTGCTATAAGAAAATTCGAACCGTATGGATTCTTTAACGGACATTTTGATTATAGTAGAAATACTTTCCCAGTGAGGAAGTATGTAATCCAGGCCTTAATGCAAATGCAAATATCTTCATTAGATAATGTAAACAAAGAGGGCGTTTTGTAACAATGTATAAGCTGCTAATTATAACACGAAAATAGCCAAATGGTAAAGAAGCAATAAAGACGTGTTCGGGCCATGTACTGATAATGAATCTAAGCCATCGTGTTTATGTAAATTCCGCAAGTATCAGAGCAGCGCCTGGTAATTATAAAGTAGTGTCCTGGACCGCATTGTCTTATCTGATGGGATACCGTAATTGACTCATTACATTGTGGAGCGTCTAGGTGTGTACTAGTAAAAAATTTCTCGCCGTTGAGATAAGGCTATTGCAACCTCCACTATCTTTTTTACCTTGTTACCGTACTCTTGCAGCTACTATACGATAATCTCGATAGTCGTTTGTGGGATGCCGATAAGAGTTATTATGGAATTCCGTGTCATTTATTGGCAGGATTTAGTATACTATGCTCTCGCCCGATGAAATTAATTTATACTAAATAATAAAAATGTACAGTTATGTTTCTTTCGCGACCCTGGAGGGACCCTCAAATTACGAGCCCTATTTGGCTCAACATTTAATGAGCACCTACAAGTGTGTGCAAAATTTCATTTCGATATCTTCAGTAACTTGGGCTGTAGAGGCTTTCTCGACGATCTCTTGACAAGAAGGCACCGAAATGACAATTTCTAAAAAATGGCACAAAGAAAGAAAATCTGCTGCCAGATGCAGTAATAATAATATAGGTAGGTATACATATACACATATTCCATTCTTTTTCTATGTGACTACAGAGACTTTTTTGCGGCTAATTTAAGCAGCCCGTTTTAAATAGGCACTTTTGATTTTTGTAGGTTATGATCCATAATCACTCTCCGGTGTATATAATTAAGGGATTATGGCTGTCTTCCGGACCAGTCCGGACTGGTCCGGAAGACAGCCATAAGCCTTAATAGGCACTTTTGGTTTAAAATATGAATATTGGCAAACCTTGCAATATTCATCGCCATCGCTTTTTCAAAATTTTAATAAATTACAAATTACTTATTTGAATTGTCAAAAGCGACAGCTTTTCTGAAATTTTATTCTAACTCAAAATGCCGAGGCGTTTTCAAAGCTTAAATAAACGCAACCAATTTTGAAATGCTTTGAAAAGTTAACGAAATGGTTAATTCAAGAAAGTTTAAAGGCTGATAAGCATAAGCTCGTATTGTAGCAGAAATTTCTCGGTTAACTCACTTTATCTTCCTGTTAACAATTATAGGCAGGTAAGGTAGATATCTACAATTAATTTATTCAAATCACATTGCCACTACTGGTCAAAGAATTTGAAGAGCTTTCCTATGATGAAGCGAAAAATGAGGGCTTGCATTTAAAAGTTTAAAGTTGACCTGCCAAAAAGGCACTTTCCATGGACTGCTTTGGTCCAAAATCTAATCAGCTCTTCCGTGGATCATACAATGTGCACACCAAATTTCAGTCAGATGGGTATGGTGGTATAGGCTGTAGCGTGTGCACAAACATACAGAAAAACACTTTTTTGGGTTCTCGAGACCCTATAGAACGTAAAAATTTGATGTTCTCGACGATTCGGTTTTTGGATTGACGACAAAATTGCCGAATTGTTTTATCAATTAATTTTTTCTTCGGAATTTTTATAATGAAAGTACCTATAATCTTTCTTTACATACTTGAATAGAAAAAATATGTCTACCTATCTACAAGAATCCGCTAATAAATGTCATTTGGAGAAAAAAGTTGACTATCGTAATTTTGACATTATGTATCATCAAATGGACGATTCAATGACGCAATTTAATAGAGTTAGCAAATGAATCGCTCGGTACACAGGGTGGCGAATTTTTCGTTTTCGTTTTCGTACCATTAGGAACTCAGAAACCATAAGAGATCGAAAGTAGGTTAGATTAGAGAAACGTTGAGCTTTTTTAGGGTAATTAGGAATCTGTAAAGAATTCCCCAATATCTTGATTCGTTCCTGAGTTATCGCGAAAAAACAGAAAATGACTATTTTAAAGAAAAATTTATATCTTTCTAACGATTGGTGGAATTCAAATGAAACTTGGAACTTTCATTTAATTGGTGTAAGGTAATAGGTAACTCGGAGTCAAAAATTGTATTTAATTTAGGGTCGACGTTTCGGCATTTATTGTAGCCTTCCTCAGAACACTAAATTTAACCATGAAAATTTTTCCTTGTGGAATGTTCTCGAATCACCATGTTTAATCAACTAAATTTCCATGTTTAAATTTAGTTTCGCGAGGAAGGCTATAATAAATGCCGAAACGTCGAACGTCGACCCTAAATTAAATACAATTTTTGACTCCGAGTTACCTATTACCTTACACTAATTAAACAAAAATTTTGTAAGTAATAAACTACTATTATGTATTATCATAAAGATACATAATAAGTGGAGTATAATAAGATATATAGGAAACAAATAAAATTATATCGGAACCGTATCGGTAGACAAGCCAGAGAGATGATTTCTACTAGATAAAATCTCAACAATTCGGCAACTATTAAAAAAAAAATAATATATACAGTGTGTCTCATTTTAACTGGAACCACCCAAATATTTCGGTTAATTTTAACCGAATCAATGCGTTCTTTTTTTCTGCATGTAGAGCTCCACAATCTGCACCTGCGTGATACTTCACTTTTTTTATAGACCGAAATCCCAGCCTACTGCGATTTAATAAAGAGGCCAAAAATGACGAAATCGTATTAGGCATTTTTTTATCGAAAAATTTTGTAAGGAAAAGTTGCTCAGGATGGCTCCAAATGGCTAAATCCGAAGTTTCAGGAAAAAATAAAAATGTTGAATTTATTGAGGAAGAATCACAAAATAATGAAAAGTTCAATATTTTTGCAACATAATGGGTGCTGTGAAATAAAAAAAACAATTGAAATGAATTGATTTGACATTTTCTATCGGCTATGGATGGATAAAACTTAATCGCAGAAAAAGTTGAAATTATTAAGATAGTGTAAGATTTTCGTTTTTCTTATAACAATTTCAAGGGACACCCCAACTAATCTGTTGCAATGTGCCACAAACAGCAAACATATGCGCTTCCATTGTTTTTTTATTTCACATCACCCGTTATGTTGCAAAAATATTGACATTTTCGTTATTTTATGATTCTTCCTCAAGAAATTCAACATTTTTATTTTGTCCTGAAACTTCGTATTTAGCCATTTGGAGCGATCCTGAGCAACTTTTCTTTGTAAAATTTTTCGATAAAAAAATGCCTAATACGATTTCGTCATTTTTGGCCTCTTTATTAAATCGCAGTAGGCTGGAGTTTCGGTTTATAAAAAAAGTTGAGTATTACACAGGTGCAGATTTTGTAGCTCTACATGCAGAAAAAAAGAACGCATTGATTCGGTTAAAATTAACCGAAATATTTGTGTGGTTCCAGTTAAAATGAGACACACTGTATAAATAAATAAAATAAAAAATAACTAATTTAAAAATATAGGCGGTATCAAGCTATGGCCTATATAGATACCAGCACTATAATAACGTAGGCATCACAATCACAGTCAAAGGAATAAGAGGAGGGGCAATCAATAAATTATGAGATTATAAACGGAAAACATACTGTAGCTTTTCTGAAAATTCTCTCCAGCATCTAATGCGGAATAGTTGTGTGTAAACGATTCACTCCATTTCTTAACTATTCCTAAGTGTTATTTTTTCAAAATTTATACATTAATTACAAAATGCCTAGGAATAAATTTCTGGTTAGAATTATACTTACGCTCATATAATTTATGAATCCACGACAAAAGTCGTGTTCAAAAATATAATACGATTGCTGTGGAATGTGAGATTTTTGTCTTGACCAGTTCTAAAAAAATATTAGCCCATAACCCACGAGCGATCCACCTTAATTAATACTTCTTTGACATTAAATGTTTCTCTGTCTTATGAGATATAAATATTGTCACACGTGATGTTGTAAATCATTTAAATAAATAAGGAAATAAATATCTGTATGTAAATTAACTTTCCTAAGTTACAGTCTCGAAACCTATATAAGCATTGATTTTATGGATTATTAATATCCCTTTTGATAAATATGCAACAGAAAAATTAAAATAGCGAAATCGGCAATTCCAACTTGGGCACCTACAACGTTGTAAATTATGGCGCTTGACAGGATACCTCCCATCGTAGCCTTGATGTTTGTTTGGCTGAGGACTGTCAATTAAATTGTTAAAATTACTAACTGAATTGATTTCAAATTAATTCCTATTGACAGGGTGCACTTGGCGAAGAAATTCTAAAAACTGGTGTATCTGAACATAAAGCAGGAGTGGTCACTGAATCGTATCGGCAAACATGATGTATTTACAGCTTTGACAGCAACGGAAGTCCAACTGCATTTACAAACATCTAGTCTCTCCTTAATAAGAGTGGTTACTCACTAGTCATTTTCTATCATCTAGTTTACAGGACACGCCGCCGGACTCTTCCATTCAAACAATTGGAAGCGACAGAAGCTTACATGCTCACTCCATATCGGACTCTACTTTATTCCTGATTGGAATATAAATGACCACTAGTGAAATTTTTCAACAACTCAATGGTCTTCACTGCTGGCAAAAGTCTATACCTACACCTTCAGCTTTATGATGAATGCTAATCGCAAAGTACTACCAGACATACCTACATAAAATACTCCAAATATTTGCAACATTTCTCTGTTATGACTGCATTAACAAACCTGCTCACCATTGCTAATGACCTGTCAGTGAAAACAGATTTTTATGACAAATGTGTTATGTGCACTAAACATTCCATAAAAAGCAGACTTGCTAGACGACATCCACGTGCACGTCTCATTGTGTAAAGGAAAAGCGTGCTGGCGGCACCTTTCAAAAGATTATATTACTTGTTGCAGTGTCCATTGGTTCCTTTGCTGCACTTCAAGAAACGAGACCGTAGCAGTCTACAGAGAGTTAAAGACAGGTTAAAAGCGACATTCTCCTAAAAGAGCCACATTTAATATGTACTTAAGAAATGTACCAGCTATGTGTCTTCTCGGGACTATGGGTGAAATTCGAGAACTGACTTTCAAGAAAACTGTTTATTTGTTGTAGGTACATCCAACTTGGAGTTAATCCGGAATTATGGAATCATTCTGGAATTGATGGAATTTGAAAGGAATGAATGGCATTAGTTGGAATTAGCCGGAATTACTTGAAAATAGTTGGAATTAGCTGGAATTGGTTGGAATTAACTTAAATTATTATGGAATTATTTGGAATTGATATGTAATTAATAAGGAATTATTTGGAATTGATTGGAATTACTTTTAAGTACATCATTTAAAAGGAATTAAAATAATTAGCTGGAATTAGTTGGAATTATTTGGAATTATTTGGAATTAATATGGAATTGACGCGGAATTGATTGGAATTACTTTTAAGTATACAAACATTATTACCCAATATAAGTTATTGAATATGCGCCCAAATATACACGTGAAGTGCATGGCACAACTGATTAACGAAAGGTTTGTTGACCCGGGGGCAGAACCGGACTGGAACCCGCCTGAGCCCAATTCTAAAATATTGTGTTCGGCAAAAATGCAAACTTTAAATATTTTACGAAGGCGCAGAGAGGACATTTTACAAATTCTCCGTCTTCGACCATAATATCACTATACTTATACATGTGTATACATGTATACCTACTGGGTAAAAAATTTACAATATTAAATAACTCCGGAATTAAAGACAATTTGCAGCAACAATGATTGCCATTGTTGCTGCAAATAAGTGCCAAAGTGACGCGAAACAAACATTAGCAGAAAATTTTGTCTTTTTTCGTTTGAAAATAATAGATGTTTATTTTATTAGGAGTTTAAGAACGACATTATGTGACGGAGTATGGAAGTTTAAACGCCGAGCGGAGTGAGGCGAATTAAATCCATACGAGTCGCATAATGTCGCTTAAACTCCGAATAAAATACAATCTTTTATTTTCAAACGAAAAAAGACAAAATTTTCTACCAACGTCTGTTGCGCGTCAGGTCAAGCCTTCTGATCGAAGCACATCAAGTCGTGAAAATTAAGAAAAGTACCTTGGTTTGGCTCTTACGAAAAAAACTAGGAAGACCATCTACAGGGTGTCTCAGAACGCGCGCACCATATTTTAATGAAGGACTCAGGATTAAATTTTGAGTCGATTCGTGTTTTTGAAAATTTCCAGGTTCCAATAGTTCACGAGTTATAACAGATTTGCGAGGGCCAATCAGATTTCAGCTCTGAATTGCTTCATAAGGTAATTTAATGTTAGATGCACTATTTCCTAGGTAACAAGATTCTATCAATGAAAATTTAATATTGTTGTATCTTGTTACCTAGGAAACAGTGCATCTAACATTAAGTTACCTTATAAAGCAATTCAGAGCTGAAATCTGATTGGTCCCCTTAAATCTGTTGTAACTCGAGAACTATTGGGCCCTGAAAATTTTCAAAAACACGAATCGACTCAGAATTTAATCCTGAATACTCAATAAGCATTTGGTGCGAGCGTTCTGAGACACTCCGTATACAGATCGACTTCGGCGATACATTAATTAATTGTTCTTAACTTAACAATAACTAAAATGTTTCTGTTATGAAAGTTTTGTATAAAGTACCTAATCACCCCTGACAGTACCTCCATACCTGAAAATTTAAGACTTAACTTAGGTATCTATTTTTATCTCTAGTATTACAAGAAAGAATTAATTTGGCACGAAATAATGGAAGTAAGTATACATCAGGGTAATTTGGCACAAAAGTATACAGGGTGGTTTTTTTCTCACTGCTCACCATTGGGATCTCCTAAACGATAAAAAATACGAAGTCGATTAAATTAGAGAAAGGTTGCACTATTTTTTGGTGCATATGATTAAGAATCTGAAGAAAATTCTCCGGTATCTTGATTAGTTTCTGAATTATCCCGAAAAATTTGTCAAAAATATAAAAGTTCAAAGTTTCAATTAAATAACATCAATCGTAAGAAAAATATGAACTTTTCTTGAAGGTCGCATTTTTCAGTTTTCATTTCGGGATAACCCAAAAACGAATCAAGGTATCGAGAAATTTTCCTCAGATTCTTAATCGACAAGAAATAGTGCAACTTTTCTCTAATTTAACCGACCTCCTACTTCTTACGTTTAAGAGATGCCAATGGTGAGCAGTGAAAAAGGAACTACCCTGTATTGGAAAAGAAGTAAGAAGTAAGAAGTATTATGGAATTAGTAATGAAATTAATATGGAATTGATGGAATTAATCCGGAATTGATGGAATTAATCGGGAATTGATGGAAATAATCTGGAATTGATCTGAAATTGACGGAATTAATGGAATTAATGGAACTAAATCGGAATTATTGGAATTAATTCCAGAACACAATTTTTTGAGTGATCAGCCCCCCGTTTTTTACCTTTCTTTAATTGTTTGAGGCATGCAGATTGAAGATCAAATTATTTTATTTCCTTATATACAAATGAAGACTTCAATGATGCGTCAGTGAAGAAACCGTTTCTGCTTTATGATTATCACCTTGGAGAAAAGTAAATTGAGGAAACTGACAGGAATATCTTTATCCTGAATTAGCTATATATTCCTGCCTTCAAGAATAATGAAATAATCCTTCCGGTGTCGTGACGTACTCCAATATATGGGCTACATTAGGAGGTTGCAGAAATAAGTATTCTAACTAGACAACACTTGCATTAAGGTAACACGACAAGCATAATATCCGAGTGGTTTCACGAGTGTGGATATAACGGAAAGGCATAAGTGCCTTTAGCTAAAAATTAAGTTGAACACGAGCAGTACGCGAATTTTTGTGGGAGTTAGAGTTCCGTATCATGTACGGTTTTTAAAAGAATTGGGCTGAGGGAGCCCTCCTCCTTCGTGAGAGAACAGAAGATGATTGCAAACCTTTCGTCTGTTCACACGATCTGAACCTGAACTATTATAACCAATTATTTGGATTGTGTTATACATATCACGCTTCGCCTGATATGGAGATGCGAACGTGAACACGTATCCATAATCTTTGGTTGGTATGCAGAATAAAAACCTCATTGAACAAGGTTATTAAGTAAATACTATACTTACCATGGTGCTGCATTGTATAATATGCTAAAAAAGAAAGACGAAAAACATGAAGTCTTCTCTAAATAACCTTAACCGTATTTCCGGCGTATAGGTAGGAGCCCTAACGACGAACGTTTTAATTATTTAATTGAAACAAAAAATAAAAGTTGCTCTTATTGGAAATCACGGAAAATAACAGGTTGCTCCAAATAATGACCGACATTAGGGATCGCTTGCCAGACTTGTTTTGGTGATTTCCTGAACTTTATACTTTTTTTAGCTGTTTTTCAAATGGTTTTCATTGCAATTATTTAACACAATAACCACAATTATTTATGGGAATTCGCAGCCATACATGACCCGTTCCATACTGTATATCTACGCACTGCCATAAATAAGCGTCTGCGGCGACAGTACAGAACAGTCCGCCTGTCTGATCAACATTTGGATTAAATGTTAAACTGTAATACATTCTTTTAATTCTTGTAACTAAGCGGTTATGTGAGGCTTCTTCTTGGAACTGCGGTGTTTTATTGATACAAAGCCATACATTCAGGCCAGAGTGCATGCAATCGAACTATTCAATATATTTTTGTTGCAGGTAAAGTTCACTTTACCTACCTTGCATTCGTTGTAACTGTCCCGAACAGTAATTGACTTTAAATGTTAAATGTAATTATTATTGCCGGAATAATAAGGATGGTTTAAGTCACACAAACATAATTACATCTAATTGATGCTCAAGGCACTTTTTTGATCGGGAATGCAAGACCATCTATTAAATGGCGACCTAGATCACTTCTGCGTGAAAAATCTCAACACTACTCACCAATATGCCACATGAGATTTAGTAGGTATGTCAGTTATTGATAGGGTTGACGATCTTTAGACTAATTTCCCATTTTATTACTCCACTTTGAAGAGTTTTTATGGCACGCTATTTCCGAAGAGGATCTACAGATATCTTCGTTTATCTGTATAGAGCTCAGATAAGATCGTCTTGTACCATTAAAAAGATTTTGTGTTTAACACGGTAAAAATTTTAGTGAGTCACATAAAATTAGTAAGCATCTAAGTATACTTAAAAACAATCTCTATCTAACCTCGAAGTTATAGTCGTTTAATTTAATTGGGTGCACCAGGAAAGACGTGCTAGACAATACGAATAACCGTCTATAAATTTTATATCGTTGATCACGCTTTATCGACAGCACCTCAGAAATGAATATTCATGGGGTTTGTTAATAAACCCACCTACTGTTTACGAAAACGCAGCTGACACGTTTATTAATGAGCAGTGCAATCTACAATGTAGCCTCGCTGATTGTATTAGTGTCCCACTATATTAACAAATTAATCACTTCTGTTCATCGGTTCGATTAAAAATACTTCGGAGCAGTTTTTTCAAGAACCCTTCGTGACTGAACGCATCGAAACGTATAGTTTATTAGGTGCGATGCTATAACTTTCAGGCATTAAGTTTTACAACCCTCGACTTACAAGTGGTTTTATTGCATATAGGCATTATGTAATGCTTGAATATAAATAATTGTGCATGTGAGCACCTATAAACTTAATTGTCTGTATTTTTATCGAAACGGTGTTTAACGCGGGCTTAATTATTTCACTACGATTTTCGTTTAATGGTGGCTTGTCTTTTGAAATGGCCTTTAAAGTTTTATATTTATTACATTCTCCTGTTTGAGCAACGTACTTAATCTGATGGAAAAAGTGAAATTTAATTGTTATCAAACAAAAACATACAGGGTGTCTCTTTTTGAGTGTCACTGACTATTTCCGTCCTTTGCGCACACGTGATAAACGAATATGTTTCCATCCTTAGAGAGGGCCATGCGATATCTTCCATCCTTCGAGAGGGCCATAAACAAGTAAGGTAACCGGGGGCAATAAGGCCCACCTAACGAAGAAAGGGGCCTGGAAGTAATAAAAACGAGTTAGATGTTCGTTTTTTGTGCGATAGTTGGCAAATTGCTTAGAAGAACACTTTTAATGAAAATAGATGGTTAGATTTATGTCAAAAATGATTTGCTCACATCTGGCTCATTATTGGTTCTTCTGGCAACGACCTATTGTTGATGGTTGTTTGGCGGCCAATCATGATTTTTTTCCCTCGGTGTATGACGTCATCTAAAACCAACTTTTTGACAGGAAATTCACCTTTATTATTTTTTTTCTCGAAAACGGTGCGGAATTTAGCGAAACTAAAAATACGGCCTTTCTCATGTTAAAAGTAGTATCTATCTATTCCAATGTTTTAATTTTTGAGCTGCAATACTTTATTTCGTTTATTTCGCCAATAAAAAAGTTAAATTCTCCAAATAGAATGCCCTAATTTTTTGACCACATAACGATACAAAACTTAATTGTCTATCAGCTGAACTAAACTTTACCATACACTAATTAATTAGTTTTTGTGTGTCACAAAATTAATTATAATTTTACGAAAAACCACCAGACAGATTTGGCTGAAATTTGGTACGTGAGCATCTGATAACCTAACTTAGATCTGAAGAGCTTTTGGAGCCAAACGTGCAACCGAGGGGGCAACCACTGCGTTAGTCCGCGGTACACCCTTAGATTTAGTCCGCTTTTAGTCCGCTTTAGTCCGTTAGTCCGATTTAGTCCAGTTTAGTCCGATTTAGTCCGGTTTAGTCCGATTTAGTCCAGTTTAGTCCGATTTAGTCCAGTTTAGTCCGATTTAGTCCAGTTTAGTCCGATTTAGTCCAGTTTAGTCCGATTTAGTCAAGAGCTTGGTCCCTTTTAGTCCAGTCTAGATTATGTAAAATTGCTGGAAATTTAAAAAAAGTGGCAGTCTCGGAGACGGTGGACACAGAATTTGAAAATGTATCAGCAGGAATAAATTAACTTGTGATGATATTTTTCACCCCTAAAATGACATTTTTTGAAAAAATGGCATTAAGGTTTTTGATCCGACAATGGAACAGCTATCCAACTCAATAACAATAATATGCTCTTTTGGTAAGAAAAATGCAAAAAGAGGCAGTTTTCCCCCTAAAATGCCAATCTTCAAAAATGATACTAAGGTTTTTGATCCGTCAATGCAATAGCCATCAAATCCTGTAAAGTCCCGTCGCATATTAACGAAAGCGGGGGTTGTGTGTCTCAGGCTTTTTTTCTGTTGGTTTGTAAACGGGATTTCACATCCGTCAAAACTCCCGTCACTCACTGTCAGTACAATAAACAGTAACAATGGAGGTTAAAAGGAGTCTTTGTTGTTAATTATTGTCCATGACAGGAATTTTGACAGAACTGAAATCCCGTTTACAAACCAATAGAAAAAAAGCCTAAGACACACAACCCCCGCTTTCGTTAATATGCGACGGGACTTTAGTAAGAAAATACTATTTTGCTAAGAGAAATTCGAAAAAAGAGCCTTTTTGCCACTAAAATGACATTTTTTGAAGAAATGGGTCTAAGGTTTTCGACTTAAAAAAAAATGAACTGTCCTGTCCGGTAATAAAAATATACAGTTATATAGTATTAGGAAACAAAACTTTCGTCTTACGCAAAGATTGAAAAATTCCAACGTTGCTTTATTGTGAATTTTGAGTTCAATATGAATATCTGCAAAAATAGTTTGAAAAATTACTTCTCGGATAGCCTTTACTGGGAGCAATTCTTAAAATTGTGTGGACAGTAACAATGATTTTAGTTGTGAGAAAAGACGAAAGTTTCATTTCCTTTTAGTATACATAGGTTTTTTTCACGGCACTGATTTTTGACCGAATGGGCACCAAGAATGGACAAGGAAAACAAAACATCGACAAAAAAGAACCAAGACTTGAGAACAATAGACTAAAAATACAGATGAAATAACGTAAAAATAACTGATGCCGATTGTTCCGATACACACATTAAAGAAATGCAGCAATAGCATTCCACATCGAAGCTCGATCGCATAAGTATGCTTGCAAAAGTGTGCAATCCTAACCTAAAATTAATCGAGAAACGAATAATAACAACTCGGAATATTGGGCGATAAAGATAACCTGCCTTTTTTTCCCTAGGCTTTTCCAAATCTTTGCCACTGTCGTCACATCGGCCGTCACCCATTGTAATTTTTTCTTTTTTGTCTTCACTTGATCAAGAGCATCTAAACATCTGACAGCTACCCGGGGCTCGACTACACGACTGTATCGAAAGAAACGACGGAAACGACACTGTGATGTAATGCAACACAAAGGCACTCACAGCTGAGTAGCGCAGCAGCAATATTTTTAAATGATGCATAACTCACTTTAGTCCAGTTTAGTCCGACTTAGTCCAGTTTAGTCCGATTTAGTCCAGTTTAGTCCGATTTAGTCCAGTTTAGTCCGATTTAGTCCAGTTTAATCCGATTTAGTCCGCTTTTAGTCCGCTTTAGTCCGCTAGTCCGATTTAATCCAGTTTAGTCCAGTTTAGTCCATTTAGTCCCGCTAGTCCCATTTTAGTCCGCGCTAGTCCTAGTCCGTGGTACATTTTTTTCATGAGTGGTTGCCCCCTCGCGTGCAACCGGAAATCATCAACTTTTAAATTTTAAATGCAAACCTCCATTTTTCACATCACCATAGGAAAGGCCTTCAAATTCTGCTTCTAAAAATGTATTCACTCTCAGTTTGACCAAAAATTAAAAAATTGAGATTTTTATCGGACTTTAAAATCGCGGTAAAACCCAAGCCCCTAAACCGATTTGGTTGAAATTTTGCACATGGGGATTGTATTGTCGAAGAGCTGCATTTTTGGATTCAATCGGCCCACGTAAAATACTGTTTTCGCACAATTTCTAAATTTTAAATTATTCTCTCATTTAACCGAAAATCGAAATTTTGTAATAACACTAAGACCACGTTATAGCCCAAACTACTCGATCGATTTGGCTGCAATTCGGTACATGGAGAATTGGTGACTCGTTGACGTGCTGAAAG
Organism: Pycnomerus fuliginosus; assembly: GCA_963924575.1. Taxonomy (NCBI): domain Eukaryota; kingdom Metazoa; phylum Arthropoda; class Insecta; order Coleoptera; family Zopheridae; genus Pycnomerus; species Pycnomerus fuliginosus. The sequence goes on along the minus strand of OZ004618.1, from coordinate 24,076,608 downwards.
GCTATTGGGAGCAATTGGTCCACGGGAAGTGCCATTTAGGCATATCAACTTTACAATTTTAGACACAAGACCAAGACACGGAAATCAAAGTCGATACAAATTAACGCATTTTCATAAACAGGCATTTAAAAAAAATCGGATAAATGACGTCACCATAGGCGTTTCAATGCATTAGACCCGGATAAATGGAGTCATCGCCGATTTTTATTAAATATTTTCTCCAAAACAGTGAAGAAAATCACAATCATGAAATGAGACCTAGGTATTTTAGAATTTAAGGTCGTCTTTCTTTATGCGTAATAAAAAAAATCATTCATGTTGCCCATTCTGAATAGATATGTGGTCAAAAAATTAGGGCATTCTATTTGAAAAAATGGACATTTTTATTGGCGATATTAACAAAATCCAGAATTTTGTAGGAAACACCCTGTAAGTGTTTAGTCAACTTTAAACCTATTTCCTGGTAGACCTACGTTGTTATCAATGTCAGTTGGGCTTCGTATTTTTACGTGATATGTATTGTAAAGGTTTTTCAAAGATTTCCCTGCATCTTCCCATAATAAAGTAGAGATTTACTCAAAAACGGTTGATTTTAGACATTAGACTTGTTGATGAAACTTTATGTAAAATTACGCATATAATTCAAAAATGTAATCCAATATAGCGTGTCCCATTTAAAATAACGCATTTATGGTATCCACTGTATAATCGGAAGTGCGTCAGAGCTGAAAATATTTTCATTTGATGTAATGAATTAAAACTGCCGTATGCGAATTTTCGTTTAGCTACTCAAAACGATTCTCTAAATATGGCTGACTGATGCACCAAAAGAAACACCCTGTATAAGTATACATAGACATAACGTAGAGTTTTAGAGTTTTTCTATTTCGGTTTCTTAACATTTTACACTTAGCACCAGCACCCATAAACCTATTCTCTAATGAGCTCTCGTAGCGTTATTGTCTTTTTATAACGCAACGCAACCTACTGCTTACAGTGATTGTAGAAAAATCCCATTACCTGTTGAGTAGATTTTCAAATGTCTTTGAAAATGTATCGATTCAAACTTTTTTCTGAAAATATTAAGAAGATGGAAATCTGAAAAATATTGTATAAAAACTTGGCCTCAATTGCACCGCTCTCCCTTAAAAACTGTGGAAACGATTCTTCTCAATGATTGTTTCCAAGGCTTTTAAGGGAGAGCGGTGCAATCGGGGCTTAGGTTCATAAAATTCTTATCGCACTTGCCGGCTAACCGTGTTTTCCAACAGATATGTGAAATTTAAGTGAACACTTGTAGGTACTACGTAAAATAAAAACTTGAAAGTAAAAATATATTATAGAGACTTCGGTTTTACAGAATCGAAATGACTATTATCAATCGGTTAAAAACCGAATATTTTTCCCGTCATAATGATTATTGGGAGATTGGCAAAATAATAGCATGTTTTCAGTGCATTTCAATTATTAATACCAAATTAGATTTTGCTACTGTATTTGGTTTAAATCGAGGCGGCTTGCACATAATTATAGACTGAAAGGGGTTCTTGATTGACCTTCATTTCTGTGTGATCTGAACAGGAGCCTCGATCTTCAGCATCCTGGCGATAAAAATTATTTAAGGCTACAAGCATTTTAAAACATTGGCTATATGGTGTGTTAATAATGATGATGAAAAATATTGGGTTCAAGCTGAAATGTGAAAATAATTGCCGCCATAAATAGAGTTGTTGCAAGTTATACATTCTGGTGGTGAGAACCATTAACCTTCACCATTAATTAATGAGTTTTTCGACAGAGGTTATTCGGGTCTGTTGTTAGGAAATATTTTTGACGTCTTAAAATAATACATCAACGACGTATAGCTTATTTAAGTTCTATTCGATATCAAGAGTGTAACTTGCCCTTAGTTAACAAGGTCAACTCACAAAGCATCGCTCTAGAACAAATAGAGAATCGTATCATTATCGTATTGTTATGCTTGTGGCTATTGAATTATTAAAATATAAAAATGTTCATCTTTAGAGTAATTTATCTTGTCATAACCGGTATCTCACACTAAGTGAACGATATCTCATTTATCACACAAAACCAATCACTCAGGTTTCACAGTCTATCAGATAGGATGTTTCATACATCAATCACCATCTGTCAAAGACGGGAATTTCAGTGTTCTCAACTCACAGGACATCAACAATTTCCTGTCTGAAACCTTTGACCCACCCCAGAATACAAATTTATATTCAACTTTTTCATGTTCGACAAAGGGGAATTTCACGACCAACTGTGAAATATTTCACTCGATGCAAGCTGCGTCTTAATTAATTGCTGACAAAGACAATTAATATTTGACTACCAAGTTGTATCACTTATTTCCCACGTAAAACCTTCGTACATGATATTATAAATCATGCCCAATTTAATTTAAATATAATGTAAGCATAATAAGGAGCGCCTCCAAAGGCAATCCCATAGTGACTCACATCTGTAGGTGATATAGTTGTTAGAGGAGGTGTGAGAATACGTTTTGCTGAGAAATTACAACACTCTTTTTACATTCTAGGGGTTGGACATGTTCTCGCTACATACGCGCTGGCGGTTTGTATTAACATCTAAATATGCTTCTCACATATCTTAAATCACAAAGCAGTTGCGAAAATAATAGTCTATAGGTACAGTGCTTTTCAAAAGTAAGGAATAAATTAAAGAACTTTTTTAAAATGAATAAGATTTTGGAAATATATTCGGAGAGGTCATGCAACCTTATTTTTTTGATCTGCATTCTCTGTTGTGATCGGATAGTTTTTTGCACTTCCGGTTCAACAGGAAATTCAAATCGAATCATACTTTTTTCTCAACGGATTCGGAATCTACAATTTTTTCAGAAACATGCGTCATACCTGACCGAAAGTGCAGTTCCGGCCACTCTCGATTTTCAAAGACAATGAAGAAATCGGCGAAAAATTAAGATTTTTGAGAAAAAGCACAGACACGTAAAATTTGCTTTTTCGAAACAAATTCAACTGTCCAATTACTTTGTTTAACAATTTAAGCAAATGTAATTGCGCAGTTGAATTGGTATTAAATAAAACAAGTTGACGTGTATTTTTCGTTTTTCAAAAATCTCAATTTTTCACCGATTTCTTCGATGTTCTTTAAAATCTAAGGGGATGGCCACGACTGCACTTCCGATCAAGAATGATACATGTTTTTAACTTAGAAAAAATCGTATCCTCCGAATCCGTTGAGAAAAAAGTATGATCCTACTTGAAAAATCAGAATTAGGGTAATTTCCGGTTAAACCGAAAGCGCAAAGAAATATCAAAGTATACACAATCGGATCGGATGCGCATCAAAAAAAAAAATGCAGCAGAGAAGCGGCTGGAACCTCCCCATCGCGTGGATCTTTGTATTCTGTGTAGATGGTAGTCAATTCAACATTTTTTTTTGTGCTTATCATCTGTGACTAATTTCGCAATTTTCTGACAAATACCGACATCACCTCGGACATCACCCATCACGTTTGACAATATGTTCCTATTAAGGTTAACAGTTTGCCACCCTTTTGACAATAACTGATACTTTATGTCATCCACTGTCAGCCCGCTCCCTTTTAATGAAAAAGAATTTTTTCTCTATTTTCCACTGAAATGGCAGAAACTATGAATACATTTTTAGAACCAGAATTTGATCGTCTTTCTAATGGCGACATAAAAAAGGAGGCCTTGTATTCAAAATTTAATGTTGATATGCTTAAATGGCACTTCCCGTGGACCAATTGCTTCCAAAAGCCTTTCAGGTCTTCAACGGGTCACCCAATCTCCATGTAGCAAATTTCATCCAAATCGATTCACTAATTTGGGCTATAATGGATTTTTAGTGTTATTACAAAATTTCGATTTTTTGACCCAAAGAGCAATAAATGCGAACGAATTTTGTCTTATTTAAAACCAGAATTTGAAGACCTTTCTGATGGTGACAATAAATCTTTCAAAAACTTGTTTTGGATGGTTAAATGAGTGAATAATTTTAAAGTTGGAAATTGTGGTGCCAAAACGGCACTTTCCGTGGGCCGATTGAATCCAAAATTTGTTCAGCTCTTCGAAGTGTAATACAATCCCCAGGTGCAAAATTTCAGCCAAATCGGTTCAGGGGCTTGGGCTGTACCGCGATTTTAAAGTCCGATAAAAATCAATTTTTTTTCTATTGTTGGTCAAAAGGGCACTAAGAATGAATGCATTTTTAGAAGCAGAATTTGAGGGCCTTTCCTATCGTGATGTGAAAAATGGGGGTTTGCATTTAAAATTTAAAAGTTTATGTGCCAAAATGGCATTTCTAGTTGTACGATTGGCTCCAAAAGCTTTTCAGATCTAAGTTCGGTTATCACATGCACACGTACCAAATTTCAGCCAAATCGGTCTAGTAGTTTTGGATGTGGCGTGTTTACAAACGTACGTACGCACGTACGTACGTACGCACATACACACAGACACATTTTTAAAAACACTTTTTTGGGTTCCTGAGACCTCGAAACGTGAAGATCTGGTGCTATCTCAAATTCGAAAATTTTAGTGATTGCAGTAACCTCCCTTTTTTTATAAGTGGTGAAGTGGATTGGGGAGGTTAAAAATAAGGTGCGACTATGTTTTCAAAATATTTCTCTCAAAAAAGTTGTTGAATTTATTCCTTGCTAATAAAACGGTGGATAACCTAGGTCAGCCTTTATTAACCACTAAAGCAACTATATCAGCAAATGTAACAGATTTCCCTTAACTATATTTGATGGCCAGATAGAAAATTTGATGAAACGAAAGTTTAAAAATGACTACAGCACATTCTTGAAAATGTTAATTAATATACTATGGAAACACTGGACAACTTCGGTGGAAAAATGCACTATCACTAGAAACACCCCACTACACCGAAACACTTGATTTACACTGCTGACGCGTTTCGAACACAATGTGCTCATTATCAAAGCCGAAGCTAAAACAACCTGCCTGTCTAGAAACTGAAATATTTATAGGCCCACCCGCGTAGCTCCGCCCCTCGCCTGATCTCGGTAGACCAATCACAGGTCGAGAAATGGTCACGTAAGGGTGAACACGTATAAATACAACAAGTCCTACTTAAAGTAGCGTAAACAAAGATGAATATGCGATCGGGCCTGTATCAGCGTTCATAAGCCTATCTCTAGACTTATGAATTACGATACTCTCCCAAGCGTCGAGCATCTGCATCTTGTTAACGCTACAAACTAACTTAATATTATCACTTATTCTATGGTCATTGTGTAAAGCATGTAGGGCAACACTGGATTTCTCAGTTCTGCCATATTTAAGGTGGGCTAAGTGCTCCTTAAATCTGGTGCTGATAGACCTTCGTGTTTGACCTACATACTTTAGATCACAATTTTGACAATTGATTTCGTATATACCAGATTTTTCGCTATTCCCTACTTTATCTTTCGGGTTGCCTAAAAGGTTTTTCAGTTTTGTTTTTTGCCCAACAAAATTTAAGGACAGTTTTCAGATCAGAAAACAAACTGAAAAACCTTTTAGGCAACCCGAAAGATAAAGTAGGGAATAGCGAAAAATCTGGTATATACGAAATCAATTGTCAAAATTGTGATCTAAAGTATGTAGGTCAAACACGAAGGTCTATCAGCACCAGATTTAAGGAGCACTTAGCCCACCTTAAATATGGCAGAACTGAGAAATCCAGTGTTGCCCTACATGCTTTACACAATGACCATAGAATAAGTGATAATATTAAGTTAGTTTGTAGCGTTAACAAGATGCAGATGCTCGACGCTTGGGAGAGTATCGTAATTCATAAGTCTAGAGATAGGCTTATGAACGCTGATACAGGCCCGATCGCATATTCATCTTTGTTTACGCTACTTTAAGTAGGACTTGTATTTATACGTGTTCACCCTTACGTGACCATTTCTCGACCTGTGATTGGTCTACCGAGATCAGGCGAGGGGCGGAGCTACGCGGGTGGGCCTATAAATATTTCAGTTTCTAGACAGGCAGGTTGTTTTAGCTTCGGCTTTGATAATGAGCACATTGTGTTCGAAACGCGTCAGCAGTGTAAATCAAGTGTTTCGGTGTAGTGGGGTGTTTCTAGTGATAGTTAATTAATATACTCTATGGCTCTGAGACACAGATGTAAATTATCCTTTACTTGCAGGAATTAGGAAGCTAATGCCCCATAAAATATGGACTTCGTAATGATGATAGGTAATGCTTATCGATTTATTTTTTCCTTGCACTAAATTTTGCAACCCTGATTAGTGATTAGCCTACAGACTCCAGACAGTGCATACAAGAGTCATCCTCAAAACTACAGATAAGTTGTTGAACTGAAGAAGATCAGCTTAGGCAACGTTCCTCACAACACTCACCGGCATTGCGGGTGGACTGACGTCAAGGGGACTATCTGTCTCTCGAGTTCGAGTAGAAGATAAGAAATACTGCTATATCTACGTTGGCAATGTTAGTTTTCATAAGGACACCTACATTGTGTTTTATTTATTTTACAACATCCCATCTTATAAGGTAATAAAGAACATGCTTTTACACTAAGGTGTTCAGTTATCTAAAATTGCGGATTTAATCCTATCATTTTATGGAACCATTAGTTTCGAAGCGTTATCTGCGAGTTGGAAAGTTTTGTTGTACAAATCTACCAATTAATGTAATGAACAGAATTATTGCTGTTTTATTTGTCAATGATTTTAAAAGAAAGGATAGGTAGGTACCTACGTGTATAAAGAAGAAAGAATTATACAGACGGAGCAGAGTCGCGAATTTCTGGGAATTGCTTGACACATCTTGGAAGCATCAATTGTATGACTGTGAGATTAATTATTTTGTTCTTGAACGTGACAATTTAAAATCAGTCAATTTAATATCGATATACAAACGGGCACTGGCTTGACAATGCATGCCAAATATGGACAAAAAGAGATTTAAAGTGACCAGATCATTCTCGTACAAAATGGACAAAATCATAAAAAATCAACAATAATCCAAGAATTAAACTGGCATAAGAGGAAATGAGAAATAATTCTTATACCGTGCGCCGTAAGTAAAGAATGATACACCAACATCTAATTAAAAATAGGTACTATACAATTCGGTGAATCTTAATTTTACACAAATTTTATGTTTGCAAGGGACTTTTTTCTTAGTGGATTCAGAATCTACGATTTAATGTGAGTCAAACATGATTGTATCATGGCCGGAGGTCCCAGCCACGGCAGGCAACCGCAACCCTACATTAAAGAAAAACAAAGGAAATCAATGAAAAATTGAGATTCTTAAAAAATGCAAAAACGCATCAACTGTATTAAAGTAAAGACATGTAAAAGGAAATGCAATTTCGCAGTTTAATTTCCGTCCAAAAAATTAAGTAGTCGTATTTTTGCGTTTTTCGAAAATTTTTCACCCATTTCTTCACTCCTTTGGAAATCGTTTCTAACTAAAGAATAAATCGTAAATTCTGAATCCTTTGAGAAAAAGGTAGGTACGTCACCACGTGAAAACATAAAGTTTGTGTACTAGTTATTTACGTAATTAGTTATGATTATGAAAAGTCCTATACTGTTTGAGGAGCCGTAATATTTGCCAAAACGAGCGATAGTGAGTTTTGCAAAATTATGCGAGTCAAACAATTTAGGCTTTTCATAACGTATTAAGTACAACATTTTACCAAATTGCGTAAAATCCAACCTTTCACAACGCAATTATGTAAAAATTAATTCAAACTCTCATGAAAAACTTTGAGAGCAAAACGTTTGGCAGACCCATCATTTGACATTGTCACATTTGATGCCTAAAATAAAATTAGGCAGGTGAAAATTAGGAGATTGTCACATTTGAGAGGTTTTATAGCACGGGTTTCAGTTCGGAAATATGTCACCTTGTCATTTTCTATTGAAGTGACAGAACGTCAAAATTTGAATTTTAGGTTGGTATGAGGAAATTTTGCAAGGAATTTTACTAACAGGTGAGTTGGTAGAAACGATTTCAATGCGATACGTCAGAAAGCATGATAAATGTCAAAATTTTGCAATTGCTCTGAATTGGCCCTAAATGGCCTTTGTGTGCGTGCAGTTTTGGGTAAGTGCAAAGAAAAATATTCACGAAAAAGCCTCGGATACTTTTATCTATGACACTGCTGCTAACAATAAAAATAAACCCTGGAAGATTTGGGTTATGTATGCAATGTTTTTACTTTCCCGCTAAATTTCGATCAAATTGTCAAAAGTACACTCCCTTACAAATTAGGGCTGTACAGTTCCAGAAAAATTTTAGTTCTGCTAATTATAGTAAATGAACGGACTTTACATACTATTTATAATACAACACAAAGTATCTAATCCGTTTATTGTGTGAAATGGTACCTTTACGATGATGACTATCCCGGCGCTTCCACCATTGTTTATCTTTAATAATGAAATATCCCCGGGTAACGTGAACTCTGAGAGTTTACAAGGCGCAAGGTTTTTATAGGGGCACAATGTATAGAATTAAAAAATATAGGTATTTGTAGGTAGGTCTTCTTTCAAAAATAGACTAAAATATTATCGACTGAGACCAAGTTTAATAAATCTTATATATGAAAGGGCAACCTTAGTTTAAAGTTTAAACCGTATTAACTGGTAGGCAAATGTCGATGACTTCCACCTTATACAACATTAACAATTCATATATCATAGATATGGCATTTATGTAATTTTGAAGTATAGATATCTATTGGTAAACGGTCTTTGTACACGTAATACAAATAAGGCACTAGAGTGCCTCTATTTGACTGTGGCGGCTAAGCTCTGTTCGTTGTAAATTTTTCGGCAGGCAGCAGACCCGTCAAAGTCAAATAAAAGCATTATAGCTATAATGATCTCTATAATTTCCGAATCAGATAGCTATTTATAAACCGCGCGATAATTATCATGTTTGCAAAGTACACGGTGAGTAAGGCTATATTTTTTACAGTGAATAACTTTGAATAGAAACAAATTAACCCTTTCGCTCACGACTTTTTTTAATTAAATTGAAAATTCTGAAATTTGGCACTGTAAAAGAATGATTTTTTTATGATTTTTTGGCGCTATCAAAAATTTTTTGCAACGTCCCAATTTTGAGTTCTGACTTGTATTGATATCAATACGTTGTGAATGAAATGAAAAAATTGATGTTAAAGGTTGAGAAACGACAGCTGTTGAAAATACTACATTTTTATTTTATTTTACATGATAATTCAAAAAACAATTTTTGCGTCTGTTTAAACATAAGTGCACATTACATTTTATGCAGAAAACACGAGTTTGACCCGTATATCACTTGTAACCTCGAGTGGAACACCTAGCTCTAAATCAGTCTCCATTTTCTCATCTGCTTGAGCTGTATCCTCGTAAGCTATTTCCACTAGTTCAAGAGGGTCATTGCCTTCCATTTCTACCACATCCTGACCTTCATCGTCACTATCAGCTACTAGGACTCTGCCCCCATCCTCGAAGTCATCGTCTTCATCACTCAAAATCTCAATGTCTGACAGCCCTGATTCCATCAGCTCAAGTAACTCCTTGTCTGATAAAGGCCTTTTCATATTGATTTTCGGTGCCTAAGTGGCAAAAAATGATGATTTAGAATTAAAAAAAATATTTTGAGGTTATATTACCATGGCTGTTTTGAGCTTCCTGGCTCACGACGTATTGCATCCGATACTGCACCTTTCGGGGTCTATACACAAAGATTGGCAAAAGGAACTGACACCGCGATTGATTTAGTTGTAAATTCGGCCTTTTCTCTCCAGGACACAATTTTTTGATTTTACGCAACGTCGCCGATTTGTTTGATAATAAATATGCAAGAACAGCTGCCGGCGATGGCGGTGGGTCGGTAAGGAAGGGATATATTCAAATGTCCGTCAAATTTAGAATTTCTCCTTTAGATGGCACAACCTGAAATTTTCTGATGCTAAAGGGATCTACAAGTCGGTACAGAATGAACAAATGGGTAAAGATCCCTGTATGTTGGCCTGGAAAAATTCTGAACTTGACGTATCGCTTCCGACACGGTATGAGCGAAAGGGTTAAGTAATTTTCAGCTCTGGTTGATTATGAAAGATGCTCTAATCCGGCAGTCGCTCACTGTATTCGTTTTTATGCCACTCCTTTGTTAATATAAGGTTAGGCCAAGACACTCGAATCAAGTGGTTTACAATTATTAGCTCGTCCTTAACAACCGGAATATGTCACGTCTTGCATGCAAATGTAGGTTACACATTACATTAAATTGCTTTGCTAATTGCAATCCAAACACACGATAGTATTTTGATTTTAAATAACTGTCGAACGAAGAACACTTATACCTATCAGATAGCATTAATTTGATGATCGCTTGCTACTATATTTATTATACAAACATTTATTTAAATTACTGTTAGAAATGCTGGATGACAGTCAGGTTTATGAGTTCCAGAGCTTCTGAGTTCCTTATTCAAATCGAACCTGTTTTTGCCATAATGAACTCGCGGGAAAACCAATGGAAGAAAAAACAATAATAGAGTAAGATTAAAGGCACCGCTGGCCTTCAATGTTCATTCTATTCTCGATAGTAAGACCTATGACCCCTGCAGGTTCAGGTTAACATTAGAATCTTGATCCTTTACACCTTACAATAGTTTCGCCCTACTTCAATAACCGTCAATCAATAAATATTACCTAACCGTTTTTGCCTATAATAATATTAGCGTCTCACGACTCAAGAAATTCCGTTTCAGTTTGTGTAAAAATAGCAAAAAACAGGTGGACATAAAAAGTCAAAGGGCCACGTAAGATTCTTACATGTTTCGGCAAATTGTCATCTTAAGACCACTTTCTAGAAAAAGCCCCCGGAAGACGTATATCAATGCGATGTGTAGGGGTGGCTGGTCTTACTGGTGGAATCGGGTGCAGATTTTGTCAATCTGCACCTAGTAGTAGTGCCTCCGCAGAAGTGTCAAAAGGCGAAATGTTAAAAAATTATTGTTACAGACAGAGCTGGGCAAGCTACTTTTGATTTGGTAGCTAGTTACAAGCTACAGTTACTTGTAATTTTAAGTAGCTAGTTACTACGTATTCAAGCTACTTCATGAATAAAAAGTAGCTAAGCTACTAGTAACTAGTTACTGTATTCGTTTTTGCAGCTACTTTTAACAACTACTTTTTTAAATTTACCGCGCCAAAAATTAAAAACTTAATGGATCGTTTTTGTGTTTGGCCCACGACAGTATAATAGTTGCCCAAGCCCAACGCTCTCTTGAAAATGATACATTTAAGGGAATAATGTCTCACATCACGTCACAAAAGCAGACTCAATTATCAATGGTTTCGGTCAAACTGGTGAATAAATTAAAAAATAAATTTGCATAAATTATGAGGTAGGAGGTAGGTAATAATCTTTCAAAGGTATTTCTAGTAGTAGTTTAGCTACTTCGAAGTAGCTTAGCTACTTTGAAGTAGCTTAAGCTACCTCAGTAGCTTTTTTTGGTAACTAGTTACCGAAAAATCGGTAACTTTCGAATACTGAATGAATTTCTCTACAGCTACAGCTACAAGTTACTCAGATACACTAAGTAGCTTAGCTACAGCTACTTTCACAGAAAAAGTAACTAGCTACGTAGCTAAGTTACTTTGTAGCTAGCTACTGCCCAGCTCTGGTTACAGAATTAAAAAGTAGAAAATGAACAGAAAAAACACAAACATTTTGAGGGTTGAAAAGTAAAAAGAATGACAATAAAAATTGCCCGAATTAAACCAAAATTTGTCGAATTTTGAAAAATTAAAACTCGGGGCTGAAAAATGCGAAAGCGGATGAAAAATCAAGAGGAATGAAAATTAAGTGTGATTAAGTAGAATTACGAAATATTGTTATGTTTCGCAATTTCGTAATAACCAAATTATGCAATTAAAACTTTTGTGGGGGTTGAAATACCTACATACTTATACCTACATATTGGGAAGGAAACTGGAAAATTGTAAAAGGGAAACTGAATTTAATTACCGACGAAAAACGAAATTATGCGAATTTTGCAAAATTAGCACTTAGGGGGTTGAAAATTCGTAAAGGTGAATGAAAAGTCAAAAGTTATGAGGACTAACCGTGGTTAAGTAAAATTACGGAAAATAACACCAAAATAATCCAATTATGTAAAATCGTTTGAAGAGTTGAAATATTGCGAAGGGGGTTGAAAAAAGTGAAAAATGTAAACATCATCCAAATGAGTTCAATTTATTACCGAAGAAAAACGAAATTACGCAAATTTTGCCAAATTAGCACTTAGGGGGTTGAAAAATCGCAAAGAGGAATGAAAAATCAAAGGTTATGAAAATTAATCGTAATTAAACAGAAAATAGCACGAAAATAAGCCAATTACGCAAATTTGGCTTTTGGGGGTTGAAATATTGCGAAGAGGGTCGAAAAAGTGAAAAAGGCAAGAACAATCCATATGAGTAAAATTTATTACCGAAAAAAAGGCAAAACTGCGCGAATTTTACAAAATTAATGCTCGGGGGGTGAAAAATTGTTAAGGGGGATGGAAAGTCAATAGAAGTGAAAATGAACTGTAGTTAAGTAGAACTAGAGAAAATCACACGAAAAAGAAAGGGTCTGGGTAAATTTAGCTTTTTGAGGGTTCACATATCATGAAAGGGGTTGAAAAATTGTGGATGGGTTAAAAATTAATGATAATGGCTTTGACTTACCAAAAAATAAATAAAATCTATTTACTCCCCTTATACTATATGCCTTATTAGCTTCGTTTGGATAGGCCACTGTTGGTCGTCTCGTTGGTCCGTGTGATGGGACAGCTAAAATTTAAGAGCTAAAAAAGCTAATAACGAATAAAACTCGCTAGACTTCTAATCAGTCACATTTTCAGTCTACATATCAACAAATTTTTCATCGAGTTTTGAAAAACTTTCCACGGGGATTATTAATTTATAATAAATTCGAATACATTGCATTTTTGTCTCTAACATGAAAACGGTTCGCCAAATTCTCAAACTACTTAGAACAGTGGACAACATTTTCAAAGGGCCTTCATTTGGTATACGACACGTGGTATGTTGACATGTAAGATTTTGACGTTGATTGGGGTGGGGGTGAAATGCGCAAACTGAACAAGGTCAAAGTTATGGCGAAACATGTCCCCCTCAATGCCAAGGAATCTGTCGAAAACCGCAAGTTGATAAGTTATTACGATTGGATCGTCTAGGGGTTGGTTTAGGTTGAAAACTCATAAGACATTCTTTCAATAGTTGACCGAAATCTATCGAACCCCGTAATTTCATGCTACCATTTACTTGAAGAAATTTCAAGTTTCAACCCTTAAATTTCATCCCCCTTATTAGATTTCAGCGAAAATTTGTCCATTCACCTACAATGTCACTGAAAATTAACACACCAAATTCTGTCTTGATACGTTGAGTAGTTTTTGAGTTCTCGTATTTTTGTGTTTCTGCATGTTAAGGGTTGTAGCGCCTTTGAGGGTGGTTTTTCTCAAAATATGAATGACACCTTTTATTTTGAATCATTAATGGAAAGCTATCGAATGACGCCAATTTCGACCAATACTTATTAAGCGAAATTTCGAGTTGCAACCCCTAATTTCCACCCCATCCGTTTGATTTTACGAAAAATGCATCCCCCGCAAGATTTCACCTTTATATGTGTGTACGTTGAGTTTCCAACAGCTGCGTGCAACCCTTTGCGGAGTTATCTTATTTTTTGTGGCTTTCACCATGGCCGTTTCTAGTTCCAGGCCCTGTCCTTAACCATTTGGCAAGGCTGCCGGAGGAGATTTAGAGTCAGTTTGACAAATTGTCATAGATTGTCATTGAAGTGAAACATTACAAAAATTACCAAAAAATATTGTATTTTTATCAATTTCAAATGATTAATGAATTGGAATTCAATACTTTAAGAAAGCCTGTAAGATGTGCGCTATTAAGTAAGTTTCAAGTAACAAATTCTGCTTCTAGAGCCGGAGAAAAAGATTTTTTACAATTCCTTTTCAAATTCAACCGAGATTACATCAGTTTGCATGATTTCTAAGCATCTGGGCCTCAAACAACCCCCGTCGAAGAGAGCATGTAGTTTGTGTAGAAATAAATACAATATAATGTTAAATGTTAATTTTTGGGCGCTTGGGCACCTATAATTAGGGTGTAGCAATGTGTAACGGTTCTAATAATGAGTAGGTAACGTATTGGACTGAGAAATAAATTTTAACCTCCCCACTCCACTTCACCATTTAAAAAAAAGGGAGGTTACTGCAATCACTAAAATTTTCGAATTCGAGATAAGACCGGATCTATACGTTTTGAGGTCTCAGGAGCCCAAAAAAGTGGTTTTTAAAATGTGTCTGTATGTATGTACGTACGTACGTACGTTCGTAAACACGCCACAGCCCAAACTACTCGACAGATTTAGCTGAAATTTGGTACGTGTGCATGTGATAACCCAACTTAGATCTGAAAAGCTTTTGGAGCCAATCGTGCAACTAGAAATGCCATTTTGGCACATCAACTTTTAAATTTTAAATGCAAACCCCCATTTTTCACCTCACCATAGAAAAGGCCTTCAAATTCTGCTTCTAAAAATGTATTCATTCTTAGTGCCCTTTTGATCAAAAATTAAAAAAAAATATATTTTTATCCGACTTTAAAATCGCGGTACAGCCCAAGCCCCTGAACCGATTTGGCTGAAATTTTGCACACGGGGATTGTATTGCACGTCGAAGAGCTGAACAAATTTTGGATTCAATCGGCCCACGGAAACTGCCGTTTTGACACACCAATTTGTAACTTTAAAATTATTCACTCATTTAACCATCCAAAACAAGTTTTTGAAAGATTTATTGTCACCATCAAAAAGGTCTTTAAATTCTGGTTTTAAGTAAGACAAAATTCGTTCGCATTTAGTGCTCTTTGGGTCAAAAAATCGAAATTTCATAATAACACTAAAAATACATTATAGCCCAAATTAGCGAATCGATTTAGCTGAAATTTGGTACATGGAGATTGGGTGACCCGTTGAAGACCTGAAAGGCTTTTGCAAGCAATTGGTCCACGGGAAGTGCCATTTAGGCATATCAACTTTGAATTTTAAATACAAAGGTCTCCTTTTTTATGTCGCCATTAGAAAGACGATCAAATTCTCGTTCTAAAGATGTATTCACAGTTTCTGTCATTTCAGTGGAAAATAGAGAAAAATTCTTTCTCATTAAAAGGGAGCGAGCTGACAGTGGATGACATAAAGTGGCAGTTGTTGTCAAAAAGGTGGCAAAAGATTAACCTTAAAAGGAACATATTGTCAAATGTGATGGGTGATGTCCGAGGTGGTGTCGGTGTTTGTCAGAAAATTGCAAAATTAGTCACAGTCGATAAGGGTAAAAAATTTCTGTTGAATTGACGACTATCTACACAGAATACAAAGATCCACGCGATGGGGAGGTTCCAGCCGCTTCTCTGCTGCATTTTTTTCAACTAGATACACAAAATAGCGATGACTAGGTATCAATTTTAATTGATCTTCGTTTAGCAGGGTACCTACGTCGTTGTGTCGACTTTACACAAAATTCTACAGATGAGAATGGTTTAATTCCTGCCTTTTACCATCACTGCAACGATGAAATAAATCTTGTCTTGAAATGTGATTTATCCATCAAGTCCAAATGGTTTTCTGCTATTTATTTAAACTTCCTAATGATAAAAGCTCAATTCCAGTAAATGTTTAATTAAAACACGGTGAAATCAGTTTTACAAAACTCTCTTGTCCACAGTATTTAAAATGGGTCTGTAATCAAAATTTATCACTATCAATTTACTAAATACCACATGTCTTACATACTTTCTTCAAAATATCCATTTTCAGTACGTTAATCATTTGAAATTGGTAAAGATTCCAATATTTTTGGTCTTTTTTCGCAAAAGTTTCACTTTAATGACAATCAAAGACAATTTGTCAAATTGACGGTAAATCTCCTCTAGCCACGTTGCCAAATGGTTAGGACATGGCCTGGAACTAGAGACGGCCATGCTTTCACCCCCGAAATCAGCACCTATTCACCTTCAACAGACTAAAAGTGTGTTTACACTACATGATTTTTCATATGATTTTCGCTTTGATAAATCATTTGGTAATAATACAAAATGCGAAAAGTCATGCGGTTTGTATAAATGTGTTTACACTGCTATGACTAGCTTATGATTTTGCACTTGACTCTACTGTCAAATGTGTGTATACATAACCTAAAAGCGACGGAAAATCACCTAAACTGCAGTACAGTGTGAATTTCTGTGGTCAAGGTTAGTTATTTATTTCAAATGCACTTTTTTTGAAACAACGTAGGTCGTTTGTTAATGTGCTAAATTTTTTATATAGTCAAAAAATAATGCGCTATAAGCATAGAACACGCTTCAATGAAAAAATAAGTAAATAAAGTCACAACAGGGTTGCCTCTGCACACCAGGGGAAATAAATTCGCGAGAAATCGCAGACGATTCAAGAAAATCATATGAATTATCATGGCGAAATAGACACCGTCCTATTCCCCAATTTTCATAATATTTTGCTATTATTGATGCTTTGACTTACTTATGACTGGAGTAATAGCAAAAATAATGCAGTGTAAACACAAAAATATTACCTTATGACTTTTCATTTGCAAAATCAATTGACAAATCATGTAGTGTAAACACACTTTTAAGGGTCGAACGTGCACACCAAGTTTCAACAAGATACCTCCACTAGTTCTCGAGTTATTGCAATTAATAGTTTTTCGGTTTTTCATCCCTAACTCCCATCACTCCCTTGTTCCGATAGGGCCCTTCTGGAGACAAAGCTGCCTACCAAGTTTCAGCTCGATATCTCAGTCCGTTCTTAAGTTATGTGACGGACAGACTGAGGAGCGAGCGAATAAGCTAAAACAAGAGTGCCTCGCATTCTGCTACGGCACTAAAATTGTTCAATGTTAGGTAAGGTAGGCACATTTCAGTCAATACAATTTTTCTTGTTACTGATGCCACAATAATCGAGAGCACCAATCAAGAAAATCAAAAACCAGATATATCCCGTGGTAGACACCTATCCTTAAAATGATATAAATAATTCCCACGATCTATGCGAGTGTCCCAGTGCCAGTGGGAAGGACCATTTCCATTAGTTACGTTGGTCCGCACAAGCCTTATTAAAATACATAATAAACCGTTGCTATGAAGAAGATCTTTACAGGCTACACACCGTACACTTTCACCCGGAGACCCGGTCCCTGGCACTCCCACGTATATGACACCTGCAATACCAAAACTTGCGACCGGTCATCCAAACCGTTGCGTAGCTCGGCGAGGTCGGCCCTATAAAATAAAATATAGAGTGTCGAGTTGGCACAGATTTGAGCACCATAATCAAGCTCGTGATGCAATGGTAATGAGGAAATGCAGGGACAATGCATAAACAACCTCTATTAAAGCAAGTTACACCTTTATAATAATAAGAAGTAGAGGTCTTCTTACTTCTGTATTAGCCTATTTTCGTAAAGGTCAGAAATTAAATTTGAAGTGATATTCTTAGCGATCCATTGCGATTTTTTTGCTGTTTATAATATTTTCCATTATATTCAAACCTGCAAGACGATATGTAACGTAGAGATGTCTAACTTATGGTTATTGTTGTTATTCACTCTTGTGATTTTATGCCCGGTGTTGGCGTTTTGCAATTTGCATCGTGTTTGCATTACTTCAGAGGTGCAAAGTGGAGTTTGAATCGATTTACAGTTTTCCCTAATTATTTTGGTATTGTCGGGGTTATGCTAATTGGCCTTAGCCGGATCCGGATTACTTCGCAGTGACAATCAATTTTTAAGGAATTTAGAGTCAAATAAAATTGATGTGCTAATAAAAAATGTATAAATACTTCAGTTTAAATGGTCCCAAATGTAAATCTGATAAATTATGCGAAAAAATTATGTAGTAGCCTAACAGGCCTCCATAAAACTAAATAAATATTTAAATCATGCGAGATAAATCAAGGCAATATCTTGATTAATCATTAAATAGCTTGCAAGAAGTGTAGGCGGTTCTATGTATTTTCAGTTTTATTATTTCTTAAATGTAGCCAGCAATAACGGGAAAGAAGAGAAATTCACTAGGCAATTAGTTAGAAACACCGGCTTGACACTATGAACTCCGACACATGATCTGTGCAAAAAATTTTATAAATTACTTTATATGCAATACACGCGTTTAAATGGTTGCTATCTTGTCCGGCTAATATTTTTGTTTACATAAAAGTACATTAACGTGTTTGAAAGTTGACATAAAAATTAACGACAAGTGTGTGAGGTGATATTTTTCGCCTCGGCGAACACCTATGATTAATTTGTACGACCTGATAAGGGCACTAATAATTATGTAAGCCCATCTTCTTCTATCCGCCAACTTTATTTTACTTTGCGTTGCAGATGACAGAATTCCTTATTTCATATCCAATAAAACTACTACCAACGACCAAACTCGAATCACTCACAGTTATCTCTTCGAAGTATAATTCACTTTCACTGCAAATAAAAAAATCGATGGTACTTATGTCATACAATTGATTATCCGCTCTTAGTCGCTAGTCGGTGTTAAATTATAATTATTCTGTTAAAGCTAAAGCAATCGATGAACATTTGACATTTTCTTCTAGAACGACATTTGATATCTGAACTCTAAAGACAAAAAATTCTTATATGTGTCCCGATAGTAGAGTGCAAAGCAGCTCGTATCTTTCACTATTCGAACACCTCAAAGTAAAAATGTATGACCTAGCCAGAATTGTAGGTTATGCCCTAAGGATCAAAAGGCCGTAAGTTGTCCAAAAATCGTCCAGTGCGTAAGGGCACTATCCAAAAAATTCGAGTTAAGTGCAAAATCAGAAAGAGGACATCAAGTTTTACCTACTGTTACAATTTCAAACTGGTCTCTGTACAATTTGTATTTTTTTTAAATTATCAAAATATCTTAGTTGCACGAGCGTATATGGGACCCGAACGCAGTTTTTCGCTGTTTTCTCGGTTCGACCCTCGCAAAATTTTCAGTGATTTTCGGAGTTTTTCTCCTTTGCACGGTCCTATCTCCTTAAATATTGCATTTATCAAGAAAATGTGTTCTTGATTAATTATAGAACAATTCATGAGGATGCGTACAGCGTTCAATTTGGATTTTTTGGATTAGTGATAACCGAGATAATTAATTAAATGTTAACCAGTGCAAAATCTAAGGTTCGTCCGCGCGTGCTGTGGCTCCCGCGCTCTCGCATGTCCCTTCTACTCCCCTCCGCATCCCTTGCCTGGCGCGAAGTAACTTGGAAGTTTGACAATTCGATTTCTGCATATTTTGTTGATTGTTATTATGTATGTATTATGTTATTATTGTTAATATCAACCATTTCCATATTGGAGAAGCGTATTCTTTCAGTATAATTCTTTAATACTCAATATAAATGATTAGCACAGTCTCAAAATTAATAATTATAAAAACATGAAAAAAATATTATTAGCCACTGTCGTTCGGTATTCCTTAATTTTATTCCCAGATATTACAATTTAAAACATACCTAAATAAAATAATTGCTATTTTATTAATTGTTTATTTTATTATATAGATGTATCAACCATTTCCACATTGCCGAAATTAGCTCATTAGAACCGTATTCTTTCAGTATAACATACCTAAAGTCGGGGTTGTGTATCTCAGGCTTTTCTTCTGTTCGTTTGTAAACGGGATTTCAGTTCTGTCAAAATTCCTGTCATGGACAATAATTGACAACAAAGACCCCTTTCAATCTCCATTGTTACTGTTTATTGACACTGACAGTGAGTGACGGGAGTTTTGACAGATGTGAAATCCCGTTTACAAACCAACAGAAAAAAAGCCTGAGACACACAACCTCCGCTTTCGTTAATATACGACGGGACTTTAGATGTAAAAGGTAAGTATATAAATAGGTATAATTATTCATTAATAAAATGACGTAGGTACCTAGACAATAAATGGTTTTCTTGAACATCATACCTATTCTCATTAGCCATCACTGTTTTTTTTTCTACTGTTTATATTTTGGCATGAAGGGCATGATGCAGTGTATATTTGCTAATATCGTTTTTTGGCAGCTACATGCTTTTTCACTCTGAAGCATAAAAAGACTAATTGGTATGCACCTATAGGCATTTTAGCTACCTATAACAACCTAAATATGTACCTAATAAATTAACAGTAAGAAATTATACTAGATAGTTTATGCTCTACTAAGATAGTGCTTAACTGCACTAAATGTGCTCTTGATTTTTAGCCAAGTTTTCCAAGTAGTACCATACCGAAACCTAAGCATTAATAAGTAAACCTATCTATATGTGGATTTACCTTATTTGTTATTACAAAAATATAATATCACACCATATACATATAGTGGCATGAACGAGGGTTTCAACTTCAACCTAGAACCTAGGTTAGGTACTGCAAGCTTAATCGACGACCTATATAATTAATTTATGGACGATATGAATCTTTCTAACCCTCTTGACGGAATTAATAAACAAAAAGGGTGTGGCATTTTGTTAGGCCTTCTTTTATTAAGTTTTTATTTGGAAAACCGTGGTGAAAAACCAAGAATATGTAGTCGGTGATGAAATTAAATTTTTTCCTGCCAAATGCTTAAATCTGGAGCTGGACAGCCAAATAACTGTGCAATTGACAGAATATTTGTTAGGTACTGTGAATTTGTAAAGAGTTGAAATGCCTGTAGGGTAGGTATAAGTAGCAATTATTTTATTTAGGTGTTTTAGATTGTAATACCTGGAAATAAAAAAGGAATACCGAACGACAGTGGCTAATAATATTTTTTTCATCTTTTTATAATTATTTATTTTGAGACTGTGCTAATCATTTATATTGAGTATTAAAGAATTATAGTGAAAGAATACGCTTCTCACGAGCTAATTTCAGCAATATGGAAATGGTTGATATTAACAATAATAACATAATACATACAATAACAATCAACAAAATATGCAGAAATCGAATTGTCAAACTTCCAAGTTACTTCGCGCCAGGCAAGGGTTGCGGAGGGGCATAGAAGGGACATGCGAGAGTGCGTGAGTCATCGCCCGCGCCGTAGAAACGGCGATTTTGCATTGGCTTTTATTTAGTTAATTATATCGGTTATCACTAACCCAAAAAATCCGAATCAAACGCTGTACGCATCCTCATGAATTGTTCTATAATTAATCAAGAACACATTTTATTGATAAATGTAATATTTAAGGAGATGGGACCGTGGAAAGGAGAAAAAGTCCGAAAATCACTGAAAATTTTGCGAGGGTCGAACCGAGAAAACAACGAAAAACTGCGATCGGGTCCCATATACGCCCGTGCAACTAATATATTTTGATAATTAAAGAAAAATACAAATCGTACAGAGACCAGTTTGAAATTTTAACAATAGGTAAAACTTGATGTGCTCTTTCTGATTTTGCACTTAACTCGAATTTTTTGGATAGTGCCCTTACGCACTGGACGATTTTTGGACAACTTACGGCTTTTTGATCCTTAGGGCATAACCTACAATTCTGGCTAGGTCATACATTTTTACTTTGAGGTGTTCGAATATGCAGTTTTTTGACGCATTTCGGCTGCCCGGGCACTCTACTACGAATCAACTCTGATGAAATGCCTCGGGATTCTTGGACCAAACAGAAAACATTTAGCAACATCGAAAATTCCAAGCCAAGTTATTGATGTATGACGAAGATGTGATGGTACAGGTATGTAGGTACCTACTGTGCAAACCGGTGATATTTTTTACAAATTTTTCGAAATTTGGAAATTGGTGTGCCAAAACGACACTTTCCGTGAGCCGATTGATTCCAAAATTTGTTCAGCTCTTCGACGTGTAATACAATCTCCATGTGCATCTTCTACAGATTCAATAAAATCAATTCTCATTTTGCAGGGAAGCGTGATTTAACGAGCTCTCCAATCCAAAAAAAACTTAAAAAGAATTGATGTCCAAGTCGTAGGTGCTTTTCAAATTCTGACTTTGGAATGTTAACTCCCAGAGAGAAAATTGTACTTAATGTTTACAATATTCTTGTATCCTTGTCCGGCTAGTGCTTGCCACATAAAGTTGTTTCTATTCTTGTTCCAAGTGAAAATGGTGAAGGCGCCGAGCTTCATTGTCTCACTATATTGGAATCTAGATACGAAACGATGGAATTGCCCTTTTTTATATAACTTAACGTTTTTGAAATTTTAGCATAAATGCTACATCTACAGACGCATATTCGAACTCATGAGTTAGTCTTGCATAGTTGGAAAAAAGTTATTGCAAAAGGATCATCTCTCGATTAAGGTTAATTTTTAATATTTCAAATTTTAATTAACTATGCCTACAAAGTCGGCGATTTTAAAGTCCGATAAAAATCTCAATTTTTTTAATTTTTGGTCAGAAAGGCACTGAGACTGAATACATTTTTTGATGGAGAATTTGAAGGCTTTTCCTATGGTTACGTGAAAAATGGGGGTCTGCATTTAAAATTTAAAAGTTGATGTGCCAAAATGGCATTTCCAGTTGCACGATTGGCTTCAAAAGCTTTTCAGATCTAATAACTTAGATAACCTAACCTAACGGTTATTAACAGATGCCCACGTACCAAATTTCAATCAAATCGGTCTGGTGGTTTTGGCTGTGGCGTGTCTACAAACATACGTACACACTTACGATCCCACGTACATACGTATATGTACACACACACAGACACATTTTGAAAACCGCTTTTTTTGGTTCCTGAGTGAAGATCTGGTGATATCTCAAATTCGAAAATTTTAGTTATTGCAGTAGCCTCCCATTTTTTAAGTGGTGAAGTGGAGTGGGGAGGTTAAAAAATATCTATAAGATTAAGCAGTTAAGCAGTTAAGGATTTTAGGATTGTTATAAAGTAATAATAACGTTCCGATTGAAGTAAAAATCAACTTTATACATGCCTAAACAAAATTTTAAAGGCGGTTTTAATACTACCTGAAACACACAAGCCACTTTGTGATGAATTTTCATTTCTTTTTAAAATAACACTTAGCTCTTTAGCAGATTCGTGCAGATCTTAATAGCTCAGCTGACATTAGGAACTAGACGTTGGATTCGCTATCAATCGACTTTTCAAAAATTGATGATAGCATATTGGCTGTAATGGCCTATAATAATAGACAATTTATAGTTGCTGCATACGTAATACGTTCGTGTTATTACAGCCATTGCAACTGACATTTTCGCTAATTCTTGCCACGCATAGATTTTTACCTAGGTACTTTATTATCGTAAATTGTTAGTTAAAATTATAGAAGAAATGGGAGTAGAAAAGCAATTTATGATTTGCACACCATCCTAGAGTAGAATTGTATGTACCTAAGAATAACAATGGATTACCTATTACAAGGGGATAAGTTGTGCGTTTATAGAATGACAATTAGCGTAACCATTAATAAAATTGTTATATATATGAAGTAAGGAATCCTCGGACTTCCCCCTAAATTGTACGTCTGACATCCCCAGCGGTTTGCCCCCCAGGTAGGACTAATATAGTTGAAAAAGAGTATTTCAGATATAAAATAACCTCTGGTGGTTTCTCCTCGTTATGATGCCTTTAATAACTTTTTGGTAAATTCCATGACGTGAGGTACGACGTATTTAATGGAATAGAATGATGATGCAGTGTGTTTTGGCAACGAGTTCAAATCTCGACGCGGTTATTTTTTTTTATTTTCTCAACTTACATTTAGGTCCATGTAAGGTAAAGTCTATTTTATAGCTATTAAGACAACAAGTGTTTTATAGACAGTTTAAAAATCGAGGTCGTAGTTTATATTTGAGCGGAGCGAAAATATAATAGGCCGAGATTTTTAAACTATAAAACACGTGTTGTCTTCATCATTTTTCCTAACACTAACCATATAATGCCATATATTAGCAGGATATTTTAATTTTTCTTTAAAATATACGTGCGAATGGTTATGTAAAAATAAAGAATGCCATGGTTGCTATGGTTATCATGTAAACAAATTTTTACAAATTTTGAAAAAAGTTTGTAGTTGAAATGTCCGAAAATATTCCGGACGAAATATTGAAGAAAGGTATTGAATTACGTGGAAAATTGTTACCTGCGAAATCTAAAGATGCGTATGAAAAGGTTTACGTGAGTTTTCAAAAATGGAGGACAGAAAAAGGTATTGGTGAAATGACTGAAGACGTGATCTTAACGTATCTTGACATGAGGTCACAAAAGCTGTGCCCAGCATCTTTGTGGCCAGAATATTCTATGTTAAAAGCGACTCTGAAGTGTAAAGAGAACGTGGATATTGAAAAATTTGGTGCAGTTGTTCCTTATTTGAAGAATTTGAATGTTGGTTATCGTGGTAAAAAGTCCAAGGTGTTGTCGCGAAAAGAGATTGAAACATTTTTACTGCAAGCTGGAAATGAAGACTATTTGTTTATGAAGATCGCTTTACTATTCGGAATTGGAGGAGCGTGTCGTAAAGCAGAATTGTGCAGCATGAATTATGAAGACATAGAGGACTGTGGAGATGTTTTGAACGTTACTATTCCTGATAGCAAAACACATAAGGAAAGAAGATTCAGTATTGTCAGTGAAGGTTTTGGTGTTAACCCTATTGATTTGTTCAGACGTTATGTTGCTTTACGTCCCAAAAATGCACCTTCTAGATTTTTTCTTCAATACCATAAAGGCACGTGCACTCGACAAGTAGTTGGAATTAATTCTTTCGGACAAATTCCAAAAAAGATTGCGATTTTCCTGAAACTGGAAAATCCAAAAAGTTATAGTGGTCATTCGTTTCGTCGCAGTTCAGCAACTCTCCTTGTTAACGCAGGTGGAGATATTACCTCCTTGAAAAGACATGGCGGGTGGGAATCTTCAAAAGTAGCCGAGTCTTATATAGAAGAATCATTCGGAGAGCGAGTGAAGATTGCAAGAAAGGTTTTTAGCGATGGAATGGTGAATTGTAATGAAATGGATCAAATTAAGAAGGTAGATGTTAGAACCAAGACCATCAATACGATAAACCCCGAAGAACCCAGCACATCCTCTAGATCTGGAATTACTGGAGGACTTGTTTACTACAATAATTGTAATTTCAATTTTTATGTAAAAGATAAATAAATTAATGTTACTTGTAATATTTATAGAAATGTAATTTAGTTACTAGCTATAAAACACGTTGTCATGGACGACGTGTCTTATAGTCAACGGCGTGTTTTATAGCAAACATAAGAAGCAAATTCAAATGCACCCTAGAAACAGTATAAAATGTTGGTGTTAGAATAGTTATTTGTACAACAAGTAAGGGAAAGTATTACTTTTCCAGGCGAGTGAGTGTTTAATGCACGAGGCGAAGCCGAGTGTATTAATTGAAACGAGCATGGAAAAGAATCTTTTCCACGAGTTGTACACATTATTTTTCCGTGTACTATCCTGAAATGGCGTTAACATTTAAAATCAAAAATTATTTGTGCAGGGTCAAACACTTTCTGAAATTTCATTTACATGGTAACGGATGACAACAAAATAAAAATTAATAAATAATGTCATTGAAAATGCTTGCTGCCGATGAAAATTATTTAGAAAAGCGTTGCTATGTGGAAAAGTGTTGCTATGTAGAAAAGTTAAACTTTTCTAAATGAAAAAATACTTGGAAATTTATTATATTTCAGAATAGTACACGGAAAAAATATATTTTTAATACTTTTATTAATAAAACAATAACACAGTAACATACTTAACCTAAAATTATTCTTATAAACGACACTATAATATAAATCGCCTACCTATTCTCCGAAATAAAGTTGTACATTGTAAATAAAAAAAAAATTTTTCTTTGAAAACAAACTGGTTTTGTTGATTAAGTGGTAAAAATTATAGTGAAGGCGAAGAGACTGATGCGACACCGCCCCAACCATGTTCTATCTATTATTGAAATTATTTACAAATCAGGTCAAATTCCAGTGATACTTGAACGTATTAAAGTGAATCAAATTGTGACGACATAATTGTTTCTCGTAACTTTTAAATTATGAATAATTATTACAGTAGGAATCTCATGCTGCTGTTATTAACGGCCACATCTTCTATTGTACTATCACTAGAAACACCCCACTACACCGAGACACTTGATTTACACTTGAGCACGTTGTGTTCCAAACGCGTTAGCTGTGTAAATCAAGTGTATCGGTGTAGTGGGATGTTTCTAGTGATAGTTGGTGATAGTGCATTTTTCTGCCGAAGTTGTCCAGTGTTTTCTGTTTTCTATATTCAATTGTATTGTAACACCACCTAACTTTGAGTTAAATTTTTCGTTCAAGAAAAAAATACAATTGAGTTTAGCCTTTAAAAGAACATCAGGAGATGTCTACTGCAATAATTCAGAATTTAAAAGTTCCAAGCAACAATATGGTCGATTTGGGAGAATGATGTTATTAACTATATATTTCAAGTCATATGCCCCCCTGTGAACATAATTTACGGTCTAAGACCGGCCGATTTTAAATTGTGAAAAGGACAACGGAATGAATTATTGTTAATTTAAAGTAATTATTTCTGGATTTATGTCGCAGCTATTTGGACCATCTCCGCTTAAATCGGACAACTAACAACCAGTTTTTGATATACGACCCTTGAGAAGACAGACAGCAATATAAAACGAAAATGTATAATCTATGCTCAGCGTGATATCCGTGGAGGATTAAAATAGCTTAAGGGCAGCTTGTTATAGAAATAAAGATTCAATAAAAATTAAAATTTAGGGCGAACGATTAGATTCCTACGATACATATAATTCAGTCTCCTGGAGTTTAAGTATACTGATTATTACTTTTTAAAAGAAAACACACGGTTTCGCCCCGAATTCTTTTATATTAATAAAAAAATCCTGTCTACATTCGTCGTTACCATTTAGGATGGTATGTGAAATACAATAAATTATGACTCGTTTTGTTTGATTTATGGTCGAATTAAAATTTTATGACGATTATAAACCCTCTATTTTTAAGTGGGTATCTAAAGTTATGCCTTTAGTGCTACATATTTGTTTGTTGTTATTTATTTATTTATCTATATGTTATAATGAGGTAATATATTAGTGCTGGAATGGGGAGTCGTGGAATTTTTTGTCAGATTAGTCGTCCATGGGTATGTGCGTTAACCCAACGCAACGGCAGCAATCTTGATATTTATCGGAAAACAAACTATGTAGGTATAGAACTTTGCAGATTGCGCTCGTCCATGTACCGTCTTAAATTGTCAATAAAGAGAATCTTCTAAATCTCCACCGCTAGCATCCGTGAAGATGGGTAACTATATCTTTATTTATAACTCACGACGCGCGGATTTAACCATTCGATTGCACAATCTTCAGTAATATATAGCGCAGTGTAATATTGTTTGATTAATATGTCGGATTTCATTGGACAGTAGGAGGAATTCGAGTAAATCACTGGCTTTTCTATGTACCACGCGCTAACAGTGGAATGTGGAAGAGATTAATAAACATTATCATGTTAAGATGGCTGCCATACAGGTTGGTGGTCACTAAATTTACTGGTCTATAACCCACTATAACTGTTCATGAGAAATATATCGCCCCAACGCATATGGGATACACAATAAAGTACGGCGAGCTCGATTCGGTCTTTACACTGGTTTTACTAAAACAGGTGTTCAACTTATTTGCCTACATTGTAAATCCTAGATTTATAATACAAATTTCTTGATTTGTTCTCAATAGCTCTTATTTACGCAGGGTAAGAATACGAAGTCCCGGAATGGTCCACTTTCTCCTTATTTCTTAAGATTTCATGTTGAAATTTGCTACCAATGCACAATTAAATACAAGGAATTTATAACAAAATGTTTTTAAATATTTTGTTGGACTTCCGGTTTAATGGGAAGTGACCGTAATAATCGTTTATTTTTTAAACAGAAACCACCATTTTTCTGATTCGGAATTGAGAATTTTTTCAAGCTAAAGCGCGTTGACAGATGTCAGGTACGATTACGTGACCAGAAGTCAGGATTTTCAAAAACATCGAAGAAATCGGTGAAAAAGCAATAATACTTATAGAAAATATAGCAAGAAAATAAAACGTAAAGATTTCAATATCTGTTCAATTCAAAAAATAAGCCTCGTCCAGATTTGAACTCGGGTCCAAAATACATCGGACTTCTCCAAATCGCTCTACTTCTATTTTTTTGATACAAAATCAACTGCGCAATTACATTTTATGAAATTCTTTTTCCTATTTTGCAGATCGTGAAATTTGAAGAAATTTGAAAGAAGCAAACACGAAATAAAACGAAATGTATAATTGCGCAGCTGAATTTGTACAGTGAGATTCAAAACGTTTGTAATTAGGGTTGGCTTTGGAAACAAAAGATTCGAAAAACGTTTGTCCAAAATTAATCGCACTGTCCCCAAAGAAAATCACTAAACTAAAATGGCAGATGTGAATTCTTTAAATTTATTCGTTTTGCAAAATATTTAGAATAAATTTAATATCGACCTCTCCACTTCCTCGATCAAATTTGGCGCCCTTCCATAATGAATCCCAGTGCCACTGCAACCAACAAAACTTGGTGGAAGAAGTTAGGTTAGGTTTGTTGGTGTTCCCATTTCTTGAATTTCTTCATAAATCTTGAATTTTTGAGCAAGCATTTTGAAACACTCGTCAAAAACAGCATTGGAGGCCAGTTCTCCATCTGGTCGAGTCGAATCGAAAGGTAATTTGTTAAAATCAACAACCTGCTAATTTGTAATTTGTAAACCGTTTCAGAAACAAATATTTGGAGAGTGGAGACTCCGATTGGCCCGATGCTCTGTTTTTTGTGAATTTTCTCTCACAACACAAAACAGCCTTTTTTTCTGCAATGAAAGCATTTTGGTAAAACTTAATGAATGGAACTTATTGAATTATAATTTATCTCTCTTCAGGTGCACCCTCAGATAAAATAAAACAATGTGTCTGTGATTCCGGGAAGTTACAAATGTGAATAACGTGCATAGGATTGTGTGCATTAGGCAATTTTTTCAGCGAAATTTGTAATCCAATTAACGTGACGTACGGATGATCCTGACTTAGCCCCCTGCTTTAAGACATGGTCTGAACTGCAGCACAGAAGTAGATCAATCATGTTGCTTTTAATTTATTTACATCAATTTGTGGGGCCAGCAATTTTTGTTCGCCGTCTCAAAATCAGAACACTTTTTCATAATCTAAACCAAAGAGTATCCAGGTATTAGAGGAACGGAAAAGCACTAAATTCGAGGCTCTGAAAAACCCCGGTGATTAGTAGATGGAGCCAGCGTAGGCCCCCTGGTATTGAACATTGGTACTAAATTATACGATTAAAGAAACGCCGCAGTGGCGCCATCTAATAGAGACCGCTTCGTAACGGGAAGCTCGACCTCCCTTGTAGTCATGGTAAAAAAAACGAGCAAAAAAACTCAGTGTAATCTGAGACGTTTATGGTTGTTTATCGGTTTTACGACCCCTTTGGCGGCACTAGAAAAGTTTCGCCGTAGAATTCTTGGAAAAAATTCACGGACAATGTCGCACAATCTTAATGACCGGCCAAATTATTTATTAATATAAATACGAACCCGGTTAACAAAATGTGATATTATCAAGACCTTCTGATTGAAGGTACCTACCTAAGTAAATTACATAACGTAATACATAACATAAATTATGTTCTGTAATTTACATAAACGTAATAATGGCAATAATTCTTTTTATGATTTCAAATGAAAAGTTTTGGGTACTTAGCACCTGACGGGTCGAATTGGCTTTCTCTCCAATGTTTCCGCGAATTAATTAGAGTTCTCGGAAACTCAATTCTAAAGGCTTCAAGGTCACGTTTGGCGGAAATCTACTCCCTGTCATCGCACGATCTTGTTCAGTGCAAAAAAAATAGGCAGCTACGGAAGCGGCTGGAACCTCCCCACTTTGCATGAAAGATCCAATATCGTATCACCAAAATCGAGCAAATTTTCCTATACTCCGCCAACATTAATAAGGCGTTTCCTGAGATTTTTCAAAATTTTACGATTCCTTACTTGTATGCTTACAGACAGTTACGGAACTCGGCTTTGCCTCGAGGGCTATCAAGTCAGGTGGTATTTCTCTCTGTGATTTTATTTCTTGAAAATCAATGGCTTTATTTAAAATGCAACTCTGTCGCTGCATAGAGGTTATCAGTAATTTTTTCATCTTCACATAATCATGTTTGAAGTCATAAATGTCGAATTTTTGAGATTATGACCTTAAATATAAGAATACTGAAACAAAAAAATTACAGTGTGCCTGTTTAGTGTTTATATTCTCTAACGCTACAAACTGAGAATTAAAATTAGGACTTTCATTTCCGAGAAATAAAATCATTTCTCAAAAATCAGAGAGAGAAAGAGAACCTGACTGGATAGACCTCATAAAGAGGACGCCGTGCTCTAGTATGTGACGGCACACGTGGGAACTGTGTGAAAGGAGCCAATGAGGAGCGCTGAAATATAATGACAGACGATGGACGCTTCCAACAAACTATTTGTATGAGTGACGCACAAAATTAATTTGAATCGCGAATTGTGTGGTTTCCCGATTCCCGAAGGCCGAAATGCATTTAAAGTGTACGTTCTCCTTTACTTCATACTATCATACTGCAATACCACGTAAATAGGTATACAGAGGGTGTCACAGGATCATGGTACACCCCCTTTTTTCTCTTATTTTTTGGAGTAAAATTTTGAAATTTGGAACATCAAAGTGTACTAATCGAAGCAATCGAAAGACCATTCTCTGGCGTCGTCATAACCAACTTTTTTTCATTTCCGGTTTTACAGGAAGTTGCTTAAAACTTTTTATTTTTAAATGGAACAGCCTAATGTATCAAAACAGTTTTGGAATCTACAACATTTTCTGCATCCAATAAGCGCTTTCCTTTTCCGTGTTTATTGCTCCAGAGCTACAAGCACTGAAGCAACTCCGAGCTGCCCTAAAAGGAACACGTATTTCAGGAGATTCACTATATGGATTCACTAGCGTGATAGTGATACTTCCGTTGTTAGAGAGATAACATAACCGCATCAAAAATCAAAAGTAAGATAATCGCTCATTTCGCAAAAGCGATGCCATAGTGGAGGAGTAGAGATGTAGGCGTAGCAATAAATTTGAAAAGGCACAGGGAAAACGTTGGAGAAAACCACGAAAAACCATCACTCAGCTGATTCACAATAACAAATTACACATTGCGCATGCGGGGGCTTGTTGCACCAGCTCCTGCGTTGGTGCGGTAGGGGAAGGGGGAAGGCAGATCAAGTAACTCTGGGGCAAAATGCACAGACTAAAAGGAACACGGGGCGAATTATTCTTGAACAGTTCGGAGTTGCACCCTGGTTTGGAGGGCTGATCACTAGTGGAATTAGTTGTACATCCGGCTTGGAATTAATAGAGTATTATACTCAAAATATGAAAATGCTTGTATCAACAATTTGAATAAAAAAAATTAGGTCGTATTTTTTTATTTTAGTAGAAACGTTACAGGAAGACAGAAAAAAATTAAATTAGTTGAAATCGTTCAAAACGCTTCAGATTCCCCGCCATGTTTTCTTGCTACATTACGTCACGACTCAACTCGACGTTTGTCTTAGCGTTCTTCATCCAAAGTGTCAAATTCGCGTCGAAACAAGAGAACTTAACCTGACTTTGTAAAAATAGCAGTATTCCTCCATAAGTATTATAAAAAGATGTCTGGATATTATAAAACGTGTTTTGTACCAGGCTGTAGAAATAATAACAGATCAACGCCCAGTAAGCTGTTTATTGCAGTACCTACAACTAAAACTGTTCGTGAAAAGTGGTTTCAAGCTGTAAATGTAAAGCAAGTGGCCCACACTGGTAGATACTGCTGTGAAGACCATTTTAATGTAAGTTGTTTTATTAATAAAAGTAGCACATTTGGTTTTTTTACTTAAAATTATTTTAGTTGGAAGAAGATGCTGAAAATTGGCAGTATTTTAAAACCCTCGGCACAGTACTCAGGATTAGGGCTGATGTTGTTCCCCACCAGTTTTTGACACCATCAAAGAGGAGGTCGCCAAGGGAAAGTCAATTTTCATCTTCAGCCAAGAAAAGGAAACGTGTTGCACTTGAAACGGTGGCAAGTTCAAGCTCGACAAGACGAATGTTGTTTAAAGAAGAGCTCGGGGTTCAAGCTTCACTTCCTCGAACAATTCATGAAAGCAGAGAACCTATTCCATCAACTTCAACTTGTGAACAAGCAGTAGAAGGTTTTGAGGATCTTGAAGAAGTGGTTGCAGTAGAGGAAACTATAGAAAAGTCCCTTTCATTTTCATCAAAAGGTGTACAAACAGATAAGATTTCAACAGTGAACAAGGCTGTTCAATTTCACTATAGGCCATCAGTACGAAGTGCTTATGTGAATGCTGTTGTAAAAGTGCAATCTGTAGGAACTTCTACAAAGACATCAGTTTTAGCAACAGACAGCGAGATTTTAGAGAGCAATGGTTCAACAAATGGGAGTGACCGAGGTAATGACATAATCTCATCAGACAGTGAATATGAACCCTCATGTGAAAGTGATACGAGCAGTGATTCTGATAAGGACAGTTTAAGTGTAAGTTCTGATAGCGAACACAGACAAGATTTGGAAGGTCACAAAAGATATCACTTGAGACTATTACAGCGTAGAAGTCAAAAATATTTGGGGCTTCCAGAAGATGCCTACGTAATAGTAAATTTATGTGAAAAGAATGGACCCATACCAAAAATGCATATTTTATTGACCTTAAAAAAAATCAGAACTGACGATGAATATGTCAGATTGGCCGATGACTTTGGTGTTAGTGTATCGTATGCAGGAAAAATTTTTACAAAAACAGTGCCTGTGTTATGTGCTCTCTTAAAACAGTTAGTTTTCTGGCCTTCCAGTGACGAAATTAGGTGGTCATTACCAATTGCCTTTAGGTCTAAATATTTTAACGTAAAGACTATTGTTGACTGTTTTGAAATTGCAATTGAAAAACCAACAGACCCAATTAACCAGTCATTAACTTGGTCTGAATATTACAAAGCAAATACTATAAAGTATTTAATCTCCTCCACCCCAAATGGAATAATAAATTTTGTATCAATTGGGTTTGGGGGGAGAACATCAGACAAAACGATTGTGGAGAAAAGCGATTTTCTAAATGTTCTGCCAGATAACTACACGGTCATGGCAGATAGGGGGTTTAAGCACGTTGCAAGTGTTTTAACGCAGAAAGGTTGTCAGCTGGTAAGACCTCCCAGTGTAGAAGGAAAGCAGCCCTTATCCAAACTGGATGTAAAAGCTGGCAAGCAAATTGCAGCCCTAAGAATTCACATTGAAAGAGTGATTGGACGATTGAGAGAGTTTCAAATGTTGGTACCTTACTCCCACATTGATCATAATCTTATTTACTTAATGGATTATATTATTGTGATTGTATGCGGAATTTTAAATGTACATCATCGTTTAATCAAGTGAATGCAGGCTTGTTAGAAAAATTAAAATTATTTTGTAAATTAATAATCACTCTTTAATGTAAAAAATAAATTATGTTGGACAGTTCTTGGTTTTTTTTTAAACTTTAGTTAAGGTGAACAGAATTCTTTGTGGTTTTTAAAAAAGAAGTGGTGTAAAAAAGAAGTCTAACAAAAAACAAGATTTATTCTATTGCTTACAAATTTTATTGAATATAGCTACATTCCAAAAATCTTGGCACTTTTTAATCAATTCTGAACAGTACTCAGCATCATAATGAACTTCCTTTAATGTAACTAAATTGTTAGTTTCGAAGTTTGGCGAAGCTACACAAAATATACATTTTTTTCTCTTTGACAAATGCATTTGAAGTTGCATTTGAGCATATGGCGCTTTCGTAACTTCACCATCCTTTATGTAGTGCGTCACTGTCGATTCCTTTGATGGGCACTTTACCTCAAAACACAGTTCATCTGTTACACCATCTGGAGAGGCCCCAAATATGGGAATTTCCGGAACCATGAAAAACCCACACTTTTCAATCTTCACATCCATCTGGGCCGCTACTACTGCCAGGACTTTTGGCTCCAAATCTTTGCCTCTCGATAGGGCAGCTAATTTAAGTGGCAGCCCAGCACCCATTATGATTTCGACAAGTGAGCCATCATATGTATGGGACACGGAACAGTTGTATGCTCTAGATGCTGTTATTCGACCAAATCGCATTTCAAACCATAAAGAAGAATCTGCTTGGTTCCTAGTACTTATCTCAATTGCCTTGCACATTTCAGTAGTCATGTTGGCACGACAAAAATTTAAAAAAAACTCAGGTGATCCTGAACTACCATCTGCATCAAGGACGTCCTCGAACGTTAAGCCTAAATAATACATTGAAGAGTTCAGTAACACATTGTCTCGCAAAGGTATGTTACAAATCATGGCCTGCGAGTTT
The DNA here is from genome assembly GCA_963924575.1 of Pycnomerus fuliginosus. Taxonomy (NCBI): domain Eukaryota; kingdom Metazoa; phylum Arthropoda; class Insecta; order Coleoptera; family Zopheridae; genus Pycnomerus; species Pycnomerus fuliginosus. The sequence goes on along the minus strand of OZ004618.1, from coordinate 24,041,981 downwards.
TTCTCTGTCAACACGCTCACAACTTGAGATTTGAAATCTGGTACATTAGGTAACGTTGGTGGTGTCTTTTTACCTAACTCTGCTGCTTTTACAAAACTTTTACCACGGGCAATTCTAGAGAGCCGAGAAGATTTCCAGTAACACTCCTTCGATGTTACTGCTGGTTCACAACTTCTTCTGTAAAGCCAGAAAATGAAGGCCACTGAATGTTTACATCCACCTAAAATTTATACTTGAGGAAAAATATTTTTTCTAAGTCATCGTTACCTTTGCAAGCCACACATCCAGTGCACTCTGCACTAAGAATCGTTCTTTGTGTTTCATTTATAACAATTGTCACCCTATAGTCCGGATTACGGAGCTTATGTTCTGGGGTAACTCGTGCCTTGATTATACAAGTTTCCCCCTGCCTTTTCAACTGGACAAAACCGGAGGCTTCTTCACCATAAACTGCTTGAGTAGCCCTAGAATTTCAATAATAGTTATATAATTGATTACAAAAGGGTTCAAAATTTACCTCGTAGTTTTGGTACCAGACATTTCAGCACCTACAAAGTCCGGGTTGCTGGAGAAAAACCTAGCCAACATTTCTGGCAGAATTTCTGGCAAATTATCAGACCAGGCTCTTTCGTACCCTTCTTCCATTATTAATTTAAAAAAACACAAAAACGATACAACTGAAAACTTTACAAAACACGTGCGCAACAGACAGAATCTAGGTTAGGTTAATAATTAGTAGCTGTACTTGTACTGTGACAATGGTTGGTATGCTTTCATTGCTTTGAACTTGAACTGTGGCTTGAAGACGTAGCGCGTAACTCGAAGGTTGAGTAGTGACGTAGGGACCCCCAAGGTTACCCAAGCGTTTTGGCGCAAACTTGATTTTCGCAACCTTTGACTACTAATATTTATTACACAATAATTATTTTGCAACAAATAGCGTCGCTAAGTTTCATACCAAATTGAGTACTATCATATCCACCCATTTTTAACACATTGGTTTAATTAGTATAATACTCTATTCCGGAATTATGGAATTATTACGGAATTATTCTGGAATTGATGGAATTTAAAAGGAATTAATGGAATTAGTTGGAATTAGCCGGAATTAGTTGGAATTAGTTGGAATTAGCTGGAATTAGTTGGAATTAGTTGGAATTAGCTGGAATTATTTGGAATTAACTGGAATTATTATGGAATTATTTGGAATTGATATGGAATTAATAAGGAATTATTTGGAATTGATGAGTACATATCATTTAAAAGGAATTAAAGGAATTAGTTGGAATTAGCTGGAATTAGTTGGAATTAGCTGGAATTAGTTGGAATTGGATGGAATTGTTTGGAATTAATGGAACTAAATCGGAATTAGTGGAATTAGAATGGAATTAATGGAATTAGAATGGAATTAATGGAATTAGTTGCAATTAGATGGAATTAGTTGGAATTAGGTGGAATTAGCTGGAATTAGCTGGAATTAAATGGAATTATTTGGAATTGATAAGTATATCATTTAAAAGGAATTAAAGGAATTAGTTGGAATTATTTGGAATTAATATGGAATTGTTTGGAATTAATGGAACTAAATCGGAATTAGTGGAATTAGAATGGAATTAATGGAATTAGAATGGAATTAATGGAATTAAACTGGAATTATTGGAATTAATTCCCGATTGGAATTAGTTGTACACAATTTTTTTGAGTGATCAGCCCCCCACCCTGGTTTAAAAGGAAAGCAGCTAATGATACCACATAAGTGACCGTTCAAGTGTCAAAATAACGTTTGAGGCGACTTTAATCTTTCAATCGAAGGTTGTGTTGTGACTTCCCTTTATTGTCCTAATGGATCATAGTTATGCAGGGAAAATTTAAGTCGCATGAAAAACATTCTTTTTGCCAAAACGATTTTTCAATCAAAACTTTATTTTTTCAACTTCTACGCAGCGCGAAGCAGTTACTGTGGAATCGATCGAAAAATTCAAAAAAATTTAATCGCCATAAACATGAAATCTTTACGTTGTAGGGTCCTGGGAACCCAAAAAAGTGGTTTTTGAAAAAATGTCTGTCTGAAAAAAAACCTACGCATAACTGTACATTTTTATTAGCGGATTTGAAAGCTGATTTTTTTTCAAGCCGAAAACCTTAGTGCCATTTTTTCTAGAAATGTCACTTTAGTGCCAAAAGGGCCCTTGTTTCAATTTATTTTACAAAAAAGCATATTCTTGCTATCGGATTCGACAGCAGCTGTTGTATTGCCGGATCAAAAACCTCAGTTCAATTTTTTAGAAAATTTCCATTTTAGGGACAAAAAGGCCCCTTCTGGAATTTTTCTTAGCAAAAGGTCATATCATTAACGAATTCGATAGCTGTTGCATTGGCATATCGAAAACCTTAGTACCATTTTTTCGAAAGATGACATTTTAAGGGTGAAAAACATTTGTATTTCAAATGGTACATCGGTACCATTATGGTACCGTTTGAAAAAATAAACTTTCGATGTTTTTCATGTGACTTCAAATTTTCCTGCGTTACCTTTATATATATACAGGGTGTTATTTTTAAAACTTCCCACCTTGAATATCTTTGGACGTAATAAATATATTTTGAGTTATATTCTCCTCATCTAATTCTACTTAGCCCACTTTAAGATGGACAGTGGACACCTCCAATTTTTTAAATATATTTAATTGAAATAAACGTTGACCCATCCCGCAAGAAGGGGGACACTTGCGCATTTATAGAGGGAATTTTTTCCACTTCCGGTTTAACCGGAAATGACCTTAACTTTCTTTTTTCAAATTGAATGACACTTTTCTCTCAACGCATTCGAAATCTATGGTTTTTTCCGAGTTAGGAACATGTCTCATACTTGACCGGAAGTGCATTCACGGACACCCTAGATTTTCAAAAACATCGAAGAAATCGGTGAAAAATTGAGATTTTTGAAAAACGCAAAAACAAGTCTACTTTAATTTTTTGATGCAAATTCATCTGCCCATTGACATTTTCTTTTTATTTACTTTTGAGATTTTGACAAATTGCTCAGGTAAATCTGCATCAAAAAAACCAAATTGACGTGTTTTTGCGTTTTTAGAAAATCTCAATATTTTACCGATTTCTTCGATGTTTTTGATAATCTAGGGTGGCCGTGACAGCACTTCCGGTCAAGTATGATACATGTTCCTAACTCAGAAAAAATCGTAGATTCCCAATCCGCTGAGAAAAAGGTGTCATTCTATTTGAAAAATCAAAGTTAAGGTCATTTCCGGTTAAACCGGAAGCGGAAAAAATTCCCTCAATATACGCGCAAGTGTCCCCCTCTTTGCGGATTGGCCAGCTTTAAAAATAACACCCTGTATGTATATTATCATATACAATATGATCCATTACAATAACATGAAGAAACACTCAAAAATTATTTTGACATTTGAAATGTCATTTTATGTGGTATCATTGGATTCAGAAAATTATAGAGATGGGTCGACGGGAATTTTCCATTTTGGAAACTTTCCAAAATGGGAATATTTCCGGGAATAAATAAACGAGGTTTAGGCAATCTTCCCCAGGAAATATTCCCGGAAGCTTTCCTATAATATTCTCCGGTTTTTGGCCCTAAATTTAGCGGTTTTTTAACATAAAAGTACCCGTAAGCACAGCCGTAAGTAACCAAAATCCGAAAAACTTCTCTGGGAAAAACCTTGTTAATTCTTGTTGTGACCAGCTCGTGAGCAGTAGCAAGAGTGTTAACGCTCTTTTCAAAATATTCTATCCAAATTTTTTTGGTTTTTATTGTATTTAATTTACTTTATTAACACATTTTTGTCGAAAGAAATATGATGTATTTGGTATTTTTGAGAAGGAAACTCCGCCTAGAATTCATTAAAAGCAAAATCGAAAAATCCCGGAAAGTTTCCCGGAACTTTCGGAAATCTTCAATGAAAACTTTCCGAGAATTTTCAGTAAATGGAAATTTACCCATCTCTGGAAAATAAGGGAAAAAGGGGGGTGTACCATGAGCCTCTGACACCCAGTAGGTAAATACCTAAACTCGAAAGTTAAATTTTCATAGCTAGCCGTGAGAAAGTACTTTTACAACTCTCTACAAGCTTCAAGCACGTAAACGACAATTTCACTTCTTGTAGATTGTAGATAAGACAGAAAATTGCGTTTACACCTTTCCTGTAATAAGTATCTAAACGATGAACGGGAATCTCTTAAAAAATTATTGAAAATTATATCAAGTACAATAACAATAATCTATAGTTAATTATTGTATCCTAACCACAACGTCAACGAGCCAACAAATAGCATTGACAAGTTTTGTCACAGTGACTTCTAGGAAGCTGGCTGGGCGCAGGGGCGTGTTTAAGGAGTGGAAGGGCCCGGTGCAGAGCCCCCGAAGGGGCCCAATGGGGGGGGGCGGTAGCCCCCCGAAATTTTTTTTGCCCCCCCCCCGCGGTGTTTATTAGCACGAGAAAAATTTTTTGACAATCACAAACGTTAAATACAATTTTATTTTTCCAAATTCACATCCTCACCCCTCTTCTTGCCTTCTTGGCCAAAAATTTTGAAATAACGTTTTCTAAACTTATCTCGTCGAGTGTGTCTCGCTCAATTGTTAAAAGAGCTAAGTCGGACGTCCTTCTTTGTCCCATAGTACTTCTCGAATACGTTTTCATTCTTCTTAGAACACTAAATGCTCGTTCTGGGCTGCATGACCCTATGGGGAGTGTTAAGAAAAGATGTGTGCATTATGGGATATTTACTTTGAAAATGCGCCATACGTCTCGACCTTATTGTTAATTCCTGAAACCTGAAGGGTCTTTTCATCGGTCTACTCTTTAGATTTCTGTGCCTGGAACTCAAGATGCCAAGCCAAATAAGGCCCCCAACCCCAGCCCTCAACGCTAGAAAATGAAGATTTTTGGAGGAACACTGACTGAATTTTAAGTTTTGTTCGTAATAAAATATTGTTATCGAAATCGGCTTAGGGGCCCAAGTGATCAGAATCTGCTTGGGGGCCCGGTGCGATGCACCGATCCAACCTACGTTAAACACGCCCCTGGCTGGGCGATACCGCAGTAGTAGCAGCGACGCGACGGCATAATTATTTACGGCGTGACATTTTTATGACTTCTCGATACGCTGAAAAATTTGCCTCCACTATTTGAAGTCCCTTTGAATTTAATCGGATTTGATTGAAGGCACAGTTCGAAAAATGCGTTTACAGAACTATATTTATTTAGCCAGTACCCACTTTATTATGTACTTTCATCAACAACTAGGTAGGTACTTATTTTTTATTAATATTAATTAAGAGACGAAAAACAAAATCGGGGGAATTATTGTGCCTTTGGGTAGATATGGGTGGTGATCGCCAATTTCATTTCTTGAAAAATAAACACGAGCGGCTAATCACCTAATAAATTTCAGCCGCTGACGGTTTAGTATAAACAAGGTCACCCTTTTTTCATTTGTCCCATTGTCCCGATGCGCTTTATCAGGGTATTATGTTTCACTATCTGAGAAACAAACCTACTGTTCTGAAATGTTAACTGTAAGATTTTTGCAGTGTTTGTTTCTTGCTGTGTAGTTCGGTTAGTACAACTTTTCACCGGCAGATACCAGCATTTCTCGGGCAATTTTATTCCGAAAAAAGGTGGGACGCGGATTATGCCCTTTCCGTTCCTCTAATACCTGGATACTCTTTGTCTAAACTAAAGTTTTGTTCTCACCGTGTCGTGTGTTATTTGCAATTGAAAAATAAAACCATTAAATTTACTTGTTTTATGAATTTACTACTCTTTTTGATAAAAACTAGGTGGGTGTTAATTTTAAACACCATGTAGGTAAATAGGACATTGCACTCTGTTCATTTGGTGCTTTTTCTTCTAAAAAGCAGCCCCCGGTCCAGGATGAATGTTCGATGGATATTGAAGGCAGCCCTCGCCTCTAGAAATTGTTATGACCAAATTTACTCGCCAGTATTTGTTTCTGAAACGGTTTTCAAATGAGCAAGTTGGGTTTAATAAACAAATCACCTTTCGATTCGACCTGGCCTCCAAGATTGTTTTTGAGGAATGCTTCAAGATGCTTGTTGAAAAATTTTATGAGGATCACTAACATAACCTAACTTTTTCCAGATTTCTTGGTTGCACTGGGACTGGTCACGGAAGGGCGCCAAAGATGCTGGAAGTGGCGAGGTCGATATTTTTTCGAAATAATTTGCATTAATAAATGCAAAAGAAATTAATTTTAAAAATTCACATCTGTCAATTTTAGTTTAGTGAATTTCTTTGCGGACAGTGTGATTAATTTTGGACAAACGTCTTTCGAAACTTTTGTTTCCAAAGCCAACCCTAATTACAAACGTTTTGAATCTCACTGTATCAAAAAAATAAGGCTGACGTGTATTTGAGATTTTGAAAAATGTAGTTTTTTGATGACCGATTTCTTCGAAGTTTTTGAAAATCTGGGGTAACCGTGACTTTACTTCGTAGTTGTGTTTTTGGCATCGTCTGTAGATCATCGATAATTAGTATATTCACGGAAAACTTTTACCTTCTCTTTTGAGAAATATGGTATAATATGCCGGGGTATAAAAACAATATTGATTTAATATACCTACTTATCCCTTTTAAATCTTCATAAAATACGATAAGGGTAGCAACATGATCAGGTACCTACCTATATTCCTATATTCTATATTCTAAAATTTGCCTACTATTATTATATAACTATAATAACGCGTGGACACTGAACACCAATCTGTATAATCAAAGTCCTTTCACCATTATTGATACCTATAATTTCTAATGCCTATATTCTATCATCGCCATTGTTTAGGGGGTCCAGGTTCAGCTTTTTTTTAAATTATTTCGTGGATGGATCAAAGCACAAATTCAATGTCTCTCCCATGGTAACGTCGACAAAGCGCTCGTAAAGCTTTCACGGGAGCCATCCAGCTATCGCACTCCTATCGCTAAAATTTCAATCACTTCTTGTCTGGTTCCCAGGATCAACTAAACGCACTCCTTAAAATGGAATTAATAGATATAATACCTTAAATGTTAATTTTCAATGTGGTTAATGTGGAAAAAAATCATACTTAGCCTTACATTAAGCTGATGCTGTAAAATGGAATCGGTATCATCAGGTCCGATTAATGGGGTTTGTAGTCTCCGGGGAAGCCGTAGATTTTCTGTTCTCATATCATTTTTCGGCGAGATCTATCGGGTTCGTCGTTTGATTGACCGTTGTAGTCTCCTGGAAAATAACCCACATAAAGGCAATTTGGAGTAAGTAAAAGAACGTACGACATCTAGAACAATATACGGCCGATATTAAGCATAATAATTGACTCGGATAATTTGACTCGGCTACGCCTCGGTTACAAATCTTATCCTCGTCTGTTATACAAGCTTAATATCGGCTTAATGCTATTGAATAACATTGGAATTATTACTTATAGCTTTTTCAAATAATAACGGAACTTATAATTCTGGATCCATAATTCACTGCTGTTAGACAATCATACAATCAAAAATCCATAATTCTCTCTTGTTTTGGCCAATGAAATTTCAAATGGCCCTCATCACTACTTCTGCGGCGGACATTTGAAGCGAGTTGACTGAATTGTTAAAATGACTAGTGTTCTAATCAAGAAAAATAAGTTGCAAATATATTTATTTAGAGTCGAAAAAGCATAGTATTACACTCGCCATTTTGGCCAAGATACACTCGGATGAGTTGCGCCACTCGGCAAACCTCGTGGGCTCAAACACTATCCTCGTGAATATAATGGCTATCATAATCGCTCATATAATAATATACTATTATGAACTGCATAAAGTGATAAACTGATAAAATTAGTAAGGTACAAGAATAAAAAAATTTAATAGAAACACGAAATTGCTGAACTATAGCAATACACAGTCTACTGGACTCTGGATATCGCGCAAAAAAACTTAGAATTATTTGGGTAGATTTTGAAACTGAAAGGATTTGTTCCATGTTTATCTTGCATTAATAAAGGTCAAAAAGGGAAACAAGACAATTAGATGCCTATTTAGTTTGCTAATTTCTGAGAATCGACAATTCACTGCAATTCAATATAAGCTACTTCGGTCTATTATAGCGGGATAAGCCGAGGGCCGAAGTAAAAGCTTCCAAAAATTAGGATATCGGTTTTAATAGCAATAATTGTTTAAATTTCATCAACTGTATAATGTATAAGTATATTATTATTCTGCATTAGAGGTAGACGCAAATTTGAAGGTAGAGTGCATACTAGATCGGCACCGATAGATAATAATTAAGTCAATTGTATCATTTCTTATAGCTAGCAGTTAGCTCCACTTTCCGGAGGTAATTCGCATCGCGCCGCCGGCCGGCCGCGCCGTAACGTATCACTCCGGTTGTGAATTTATTCAAGTTTTTCAGAGGATTATTTCCATCATCTGTCAAATTTACATAAACAACCAATCAAATGCAAACTCTCAACCAATGACCGATGTTTATCTGGGACAAATTTTATTGTCATCTGGGGTCGTCATAGCGACGGGACGACACTGATTAAATTTTGACGTTTCCCTTGACTGTCAAAGCAAAAAAAGGTTATGTCACATTTGAGTTAAATTAGCAAAAAAGCAATATTGTTAGTATTGTTACATCTTTAGCTTAACATTTGTAAATTACTGGAAATTATGCTCGCTTTTGCATATACCTTGCATTCATTGTGAAAATTGTAAGTTATTCCGTCAACAATAATAGGTATATCCCTACTGTAAAACTGAAATTTCAGGCAAAGCGATTATTAATGCGGCCTCCTTCAAAACGTCGAATGGTTCAGACCATCAAACTATTATGTGGATCGGTTTGAAGATTTTGAGTTCAAGGGATGAACTTTCGATATTTACTTACCTATGGATCATCCATCTGGCTACGTGCATGGAAAACTAAACCCTTAGCAAAGTATAAATAAACTCAAGACGTTAAAAATTATCAAAGTAGGTAACTATAAGTACGATTATATTATGCATATTGAGCAGCTAAATGTAAATGTCAAAATGAAGAAAAAAACAAATATAACGCGACCATTGATTTTTTATCGGCAAAATTTTCCAAAGTCATCAGACTCTAAACTTCCGTTTTAGATAATTTTGCTCGTTGAATTTGGACATTTATATTCGGAGATTAAAGCTCTCGAGCTCAATTCAAAATTCAACTCGCAAAATCATCAAACGGAAGTTTATCGTCACTTTGGAAAATTTATCCGATAAAAAATCAAGGTCTTGTTATATGAATGTTGATGAATTTATTATTCCAGTTAAATGGCTATATCTATAAGAATTCATAAGCTCGTTTCTAACCCGCCCCCACCAAAATTGTCGTCCGTTATCACTGATTTGGTAACTGGAACCGCGTAGTGTTTCGTGTCCGTTATATTTTACCATGTCATTAATGGGCGAACTAAGTGTCGGTAGAATCTTTCATTGCAGAATGTGAGGGCACTTTGCAGTGCGTTCAAGCACGGCGCTGCAGGTCAGTGAGTTCTCGCGACCTACGACCCGTGCCGCAACTCGCAACAATGCACACGTTCCACACAGATAAAATTGTAGTTATGATACAGAAAGTATATGCCGATGGGTTCTTATAGGAATCGAACTCTTCCTTTATCCATCCCTCTCCACATCATCAGTTTTATTTAATTCAGGCGAATAAAAATTCTTATACGCACCTGTTGTTGTTGTCTTTATAAGATCTCGTGTTTTTAGCGCCTGCTGATGTAAACGATACCTTTTAACTCAATTTACATGAATTGGTAAATTTTATTTCAATTTCACAGCATAATTGATTCCAAATAGTTAATAATTTTTAAGAGGTCAAAACATTAACAAGCTTCCCGCTTCCATTTTAACTGGAAAGCCACACGAATTTATTCATATTTTTATTACCATATCTATACATAATTTAAAAATGTTGCCGCCAATCATTACGATGGCTCTAAAAATTCTTTATCGTATACGGTATATTATAAATATGTAATTCTTTCAAAAACCATGTTGGTCGGTTATTTGCATAAATTTTTCCTTTTATTCTGATATATGAAGTTTGCGGTAAATATTTCAGATCCCAGTCATGTACAGTATTGATCCCTATTTTTACATATATGAGTATTGTAATCTGACCCATCTCTTCGGAGTTCAACGGTCATTATAATATAGCTTTCCGAATTTACATATTGTACGATGTCTAGCTTGACCTTTTAACCCACCACACCTGGTACTAATTGATAAAATATCGACCACGTGCACTAAATAAAGATTATACCTGGACTATAAATTCCATGTAAACTAGAAAGTTCGGTTTTATTGCGCTTTTATTGGCACATCTCCTCCGTGGCGGATAATTTATTATGCACTTTAATAAATGATTCAGATCATAAACAATACGAAATTTTGTGGAAGATCAGATTCCGACATTCTTTTGCTGGAAAACATGATTCACAGAACTGGAATATCCAAATCAACATGATTTCGGACGATTTCACACAACTATCTTCTTGTTTATTACACTTGTTTCGTTTTAAATCGTGGATTAGGCAACCATCCTGTTGTAAAAAATGAAAATTTACGACGATTGTCTATAATGCATTCTTATACTGTTCTTTTAGTTTTTAAAACGTTTTTTAAGCTATTTCCAAATTGACCCAAAATTATCCTGAACCCACATCTTAAAGACATTGAAAAATGATTCTTTTATGTTGTAAAAATTGAGGAGGATGGTAGGTGTTCCAGTGCTTGCAAATAGACTTTAGTAATCATAATCAATCTTCAATCTGCTATAAGTGCTACAAGAGCAAGAAAGTCGACACCCGGTCCTGTCAAAGTAGACCTACATTGTCCACACATTAACGGTCGTGTTCGCCGGTTGTACGGCGCTCATCACAAAGACACGATAAATTAGATATCCAACTTAAACACAGAATACATTTTTAAAACGGTATCAGATTTGAATTCTGTATCAATCATGGTGTCTAACACGAGCGAGACGTTAGGATAAATATCTTTGAAAAATGCTTGTGATTTAGAAGCTTTACAGCCAACATTTATACTACATTTCTCGTTAAGGTGCATGTTGGACCATTCCATAAAATCGAAATTGACCCGATATAAATAGCACTCACATCAGGAATGTTTTTGTTTTGTTGCAACTGAAACGAGCAATAAATGCACAATGCACTCTACTCCCGGTAGCTTAATGGGAATCCCCGGAGGGATTGTTCAATTACCTACTGATTTGCACTGAGAAAATCGCCTTGGGAGTTTTTCTCCAATATTAAATGGGTGGAAACATAAAAACGATTGACAACAATGCAACAAAATGATTTACGAGTAAATTAGTATTTGGTTTTATGCCACAAAATCCCGGCGTAATAATTCAAGTATCATCTAGTTGGCTAATGTTTTTCAATATAATATAATGATGTATTGTTAATTAGTGATTTGTATCTGAACATTTAAGTACACACCTTTTAAGGCTACTTCAAAGTAATAAAGTTTGCAAGATGCAATTTTGTCCGAAATAAACGTCAAATCGTTATTGTTTGAATGATTTATCATTAGTGTCTAAAGAATGTTATGGGAAATACCCGCTTAAAAAAATGTCATGTCCTAAGACTTTTAACTCCTAAATTATATCGATAATAAGTATATTTTTGGCTATATAACTTTATTATTACATATTTCACCGATTTTTCCAAAATTTGTAGAGGACCACTATTTTATATACAGTATGCCTACTCGGCGAGGTGTCCATAGGGATTTACGTGGGGAATTCGACTTTATTTTTTTTCTGCTTCCCTAATTAATTGCGTCTGTGTGACGCAAGTCTTATACGCTGTTAGAATATTTCCGTATGTTTCTTTTTCAATTATTAAGATAAAAATCTGAAAAAATTCACAATGAACATGCTCACAGAACGCCATTTTTTGACATTCATTATAACTTTTTATCATTTCTGGTTACGCCGGAAATGGCTTTAATTTTGAATTTTTAAATGGGACATCAGGTATAATTTGATACTTTTGGAATCTAGGGATCATCCCGAGTATTTTAGTGTCATTTTCGTGAGTTTTTTCTAGTTTTTGGCAAAATTTTGTTGTGGAATCTATGTATAGTGCTGCGATACACTTTTTTTGTCTTTTATGGACGTCAGTATTCTCATTTAAACCTTATTGGTTTCAAAATATGGAAAAACGTTTTTCGCGGATAACTAAATTTTTTCAAATGGTACCATGCCAGTACACCTGATCCATGAAAACAGATATTTTTTCTGCGTGCGTTGATACCACCAACTTCGCATTTTTGTCCACAAAAAATGAGTACCACCGCCCTTAGATCCACAGCTAAGTTTCCCAAAACAAAAGAAAAAACTTAATAAATTGACACTACAATACTCAGAATGACTAATAGACTTCAAAAATATAAAAATGTACCCGGTGTCCCATTTAAAAATTCAAAATTAAAGCCATTTCCGGCGTAACCGAAAGTGATGTATGCGGAAAGACGACGTTGGGTGGATGTTATCACTGTGGTTTTTTTCAGATTTTTATCATGATAATTAAAGAAGTTATTGGATGGTCTCGTTGTCACCCGCGGCATTGCCAGTGTCATTTTTGAGGGTATGGTCCAAGTTGAGCAACAAAATTAATGCTTCTATGCTCAAAACAGCGCCTTTCCATAGGGAAGATGTGGATTGGATCCTGGGAAAAGTACAATAAAGTGTAGGTGTGTTATTAACATTGTTTAAGCTCCTAAGCGTAAATGATGAAATTGAATTCGATTGTAAATCAGGCTGATGTTCGAAAAAGGTCTTTATGAATATGGATCGCATTTTGCAAGTGAAGGTGGATCTAATGAGGTGTCGCTTGTGTGGATCGTAAAATGAAAAATGTGTGTAATTTGAATAACCTCACAGATGTCTAAGAACAAGTAAGATGTGGGTGGTTCATCACTGAAATAAGCGGTCGATGGTATCACAGCCATGTAAGGACACGAGGTGCAGGTTGACATGTTGTTTTATTGCATGTTCAATCACAAACCGCCTATCCTGATCCTAGTATTGCGGACTACCCCCAACTATAATTTTTTCAAATTGTAATTCCAATACCTTATTAGACGGGTTACAAACCCTATCATTATGAGAATTTCCTAAAGTATGGCCATTGGGTGTCTTTTAAGAATTAGTACCCAACAACAAGAAGTTACTCTTGAGTGATTAAAGTAATTTCATTTGAAGAATATTTCGTGCGAATCCTATCGTCGCTATCCAGGTGGTGCGGTCGTGGGTGTGAAATATGGTCTTGGCACCAGCACAACAGATCTGATGTTTGGTCATTTATTATTACTGAATTTGATTGCGCGCACTACGACGAAGCTGCATGTAAACTATAATCTGAATAAGATTAATTGTTGTTATTTGTTAAACACTGTCAAGCGGCATTTTTGCGAACCATGCAGGAGTGCAACGAGTGATTTATGCAATATTCACAGACCCACCAGACACCGACAGTAGGCAGGAATTGAACTATGAATAGGACAGTCATACTTTTATGGAAATCTTGCGACAAATTTCTGTATGTATAATGAATAAACCCATTGAAATAAAATTTTTCTCTCTGCAGGAAAATATCGAAACGGAATCGTTAAACTTGGGGATTTTTGGCTTTGTGGAAATTCTCTAAGCTGCAATTACACATGCAGCTAAAAAGTTTTATTAAGACGTGTCGTAAATTAAAATTGACCCATGACACCGATAAATTTACCACCTATGGCATCTCGGTTGCTTTTAGCGCTCCCATAACTACAGCCATCGAACTCATATGTTTTTCTAGGCAAGCTCTTTGCATAAGCCATAATGCATCTTCTGCAAAATTTCCAGTGCTTGCTTAGACCCTACTTCAAGTATAAATATATGTTAACCGCTCCACACCACATTTTAAAGAAATGGGAGGTTACTACAATCACAAAATTTTCGAATTTGAGGTATAGGAGAAGAGCTATACGTTTAAAGTCCCAGGAGCCCAAAAAAGTGGTTGTACATACAAACATTTCGTTTGTAAACACTCTAAAGTCCAATTTGGCTGAAATTTGTGAAAAGCTTTTGAAGCCATTGTCGTGGCACCCAAACGCCATTCTGGCACATTAACTTTTAAACACGTTTTCACTCTTAGAGCCCTTTAAACAAAAAGCTCAAAAGCTCGAGATTATATTAACGTATTTTAGAAACACGGTACAGTCCAAACCCCTGGACCGATTTGACTGAAATTTTGTATGTGGAGACGAATTCCAAGGAAGGCCAGGTTGTTGGTGGACATTGAGTCGCACTTGTCAACTTCTGTCACTTTCGCAAATGTCGCCTACAAAAATTCGTTTTAAATTTCTCAAAAATTCTCAACTGTTAACATCAAGACGTCTTGCCATAATATTAAGGTAACCTCCTATTTTTTCAACCTACCTCATAACAATTTTATTACACAATATAGGTACAGTCGGCTACAAAATTGTGTGGTACGTATAACTTTTTATATACTTAGTTTAGGTAAAGAATGGAGGCAAATTACCTTTCTGAGACATTATGTTCCAATAGGCAGGGTAGTCTATCAGCCTCAGACATAATTTTTGACCAGCAAGTTGGCCTCTTCATTCTTTGAACTTAATTTATAAAAAGTTATACGTCCCACTAAATTTTGCAACAGAGTGTACTTTCTCCTTGACGACTTTGAAACGAAGATTTCATCTCTCTTCTTTCAAATTTGTGTTAACCCTACCCCACATCGCTGAATTTCTACAAGCCAGTAGAACAGGTCCCCCCTTTTTAATCATATGTTTATGTTTAATTTAAAGCACAATCTTTTTCATTGAAAGTCACTTGAAAAACGTCACAAAACAGAAAAATGGAGAATGGAGGCATTCGTCGAGGACCTCGAAGGGAACTTTCTTAATTTTCACGTCGATTGCAACGGCTGTCAGTCAGAGCTGCTGTCAGTGTCAGGTTAGTCAGGTCAGTGCGTTACCGTCTATACAGGGTATCCCTCGACGAGCGTCAGTTAGCCGTATCTGGAGAACTGTTTCTATTCTAGCATCGCGCATCGTCATAAAAATTTGTACACCGGGGTTTCAATTAATTTTGAATTGACGTAAAATATTTCCATCAATGGCGCAGTTCTGGTTATAACGGAAATAAATACTAATTTTTTTATTTTAAATGGAACACCCTATATATTATGATATTTTTGTATTCTACGTTTAATTCTAGGTGAATTTTTACTAAGAATTGCTATGCCAAAAATCAACTGTTTTTGAGAAAATCGAGAATTTCGCTTTTTTATGTCAAGTGTAGGCCTCTAACTTCAAAAAGTTGTAACATCCTTTCAGTATGAAATGAGAAAACGATATTAATTTGGTATGAAGTCAAATGTAGGGTTTATCCACCCCTGGACTCAAATTGGGTCAAGTACATACAGGGTGTTCTCTGCAAATTTTTGGCCATCAACTTCATAGGTCAAAAAGTCAATTTTTTCAAATGGAATGCCCCAACTATTTTATGGCAAACATGTAGATTAAAATGATAGACAATTAAATTCTGCATCAATGTGCCATAAAATAGTGGGGGACTTCCATTTGAAAAAATTGACTTTTTAACCAATAAAGTTAATCATGTTTAAAAATTTGGAGAGAACACCCTGTATGTATTTGACCCAATTTGAGTCCAGGGGCGGATACACCCTACATTAAACTTCATATCTTATTTGAGACTGAAAGGATGTTACAGCTTTTTGAAATTAGGCCTGCACTTTACATGAAAAAGGGAAATTCTTGATTTTTTCAAAAACGATTCATTTTTGGTATAGCAATTCTTGGTAAAGCTTCATCTAGAATTAAACGTAGAATACAGATTGTTCCATTTAAAATAAGGAAGTTAGTACCTATTCCCTGTATAACCGGAAGTGCGCCATTGATGAAAATATTTTACGTCGATTCAAAATTAATTGAAACCCTTGTGTACAAATTTTCATGACGTTCCTAGAAACAGTTCTCCAGATACGGCTAACTGACGCTCGTCGAGGGATATCCCCCTGTATGTAGAACAAAAAAAATCATGGCCCACTCTAATTATATATCTCGATGATCCCGCGGTATCACCCGTAGGGTTTCCAATCCCGGTCCAGGATTAGGCTCTCAGGATTTCCGGGATTACAACAGCTAAATTGTTAAAATACAGTTCCAAATTCATTTTAAGATTGAGTAAAATATTTTCGAGACTATTTTTTATTTAGGTAAAATGATTATGTCATAAAATTTGCTAGATACATATTCTTTCCGCTTTTATGATTTTATTTTATTATATTTTATTTTGTTACCAATGTTTTGATTTCAGCCTTTATTCTTCAATTGAAATAAGATCATGAAACTCTTTTTCATCAGGACAAATATCAAGGAGATTATGATGTATGCCAAACTATCAGGCAATAATGTCCTTCTCTGTTTACTTAACGTAAGCGTTTCGTATTCCTACCGAAAATCCCGGAAATCTAAAAAATCCAGGATTTGAAAATGCGCGATTTTTAAGATCGAAAACTCATTCAGGACGCCTGGATTGACCATTCCAAACCTAACCCGTCGAAGAGCTGAAAAGTTTTTGATGGCGGCAAGTGCGATTTTGAAATTTTGAATATTCAGGGTGGTGAATTTTTAGTTACTCACCATTGCGAACTTGGAAACCATGAGAGCTGCGCGTTTTCAAGGTCATAAAGAATCTGTAAAGAATTCTCCTTTATCTTAATTCGCTCCTGAGTTATCCCGAAAAACTGAAACTCTAGATTTTGATGGTAATTAAATGAAACGTATATGAAGATTTGAGAGGTATGCTAAGGAAGGCTGTACTTCACGACAAAAGCAGGATGTGACATCACTGGTGGAACTTGAGGACGGCAAATTTGAAATTGACAGTATAACGTAAAATAAAGCTAATAAATGTTCACTTCACTATCACCAGAAACACTCCACAACACCGAAAGAAGTTTATCAAACAGCTACAAAGCGTCTTTGAAAGCCAAAATTTTGTTTTGAGCTTAAATTGTCAATTGCTTTTCTGTTTCACGAGCTTGACACTGACATTTGCTGACATACTAGTTTTGACTTGCTCCGTGAGTGTGCCAATGACGGCAAAAATTATCACGTGACCGCGCTGACAGCTCCATAAGCTTTAACATACCAAATAAACTCCACTTAACTCCACATACCTTGCTTGGAATTTTCATATTTTTATCAGTTGTCATGTCATTACCATTGACAGTTGACCAACGAAGTCAACATTCCATTTTCTAATGACTGCCACATTGGATTTTAACACAATTAGATACACAAGAAAATTATCTTTTCAAAAATGGAGCCAACATGAACTTTTTTGACAAATCGCCATAAAAAAGTACACCGACTTTTTAAATCTCTTATGACATGTGAAAACAATAATTGAATTCAACGGTAATAAAATGCGTCTTAGCATGGTGTGACTTAAGCTTTTTCAAAAAAGTCCATATTGATTAAATTTTTGAGAAACTTTTTTGCCTGTCCGGTAATGTTAAAATCCATAATATGGCGGCCATAGACAAAGTCGTTGCTCAAATTCTGGATGACCTAAGAAATTTTTGTCAATGCCATTGAATTGGCCGCTGCCAAAAATATAAAAGTTCCAAATTTCATTTGACTACCACCAATTGTTCTAAAGATATAAAATGTTTCTTTAAAATCGCGATTTCCAATTTTTTCGCGCTAACTCAGGAACGAATTAAGATATCGGTGAACTCTTTTAACTACCTTGACAAAGCGTAACTTTTATACAATGTAACCTACTCTCGATTTCTTATGGTTTCCGAGTTCCAATGGCGGGCAACGAAAAATTCAGAGCCTGTATATGCACTGCCTCCTTTTGAACCTCCCCACATCACTTCTTCACCACTTAACATGTCTTAACGTACGGAAATAGAGCTGAAAAGCTTAAAAGCTGATGGAGCCAAGTATTAGTATGGAGTAAGTAGGTACCTACCTATACCGCGAGAAATCAAAGATCCACGTGATTTTGAATTTAATTTTTTATTGGGCGCCGACCGAGGTAACACAACTTGCACCTCGAAAAATTTTCTCTGTTGAATTTCTTCCGGGAGACTAATAATCTTGACGCGGTATATAAATTACACACCTAAAGGGACGCGGTGTCCGTCGAAATTTCTTAATGTTCGGGTCCGGACGCTTCCGGTGATTTTATTTTCATGCTTAAAAATCACTTCTTGGTGTTAGCGGTCATCAATATGCATCAACGATATTTACTTGCTTTCCAAATTTAAATAATTATCGATTGAAATTTTTGCCGGCCGACATTCTTCAATATGGGTGGTCAGGTTTGTATTATCCACTTAAACAGTAGTAATCTTATTGAATTATGCGGCTTTGCTTGTGCAATTTAGTATTTCTTTCCTGTGGACGGACGTCTCGTCTTCTATGCCTGAATAGGCAGCGAGATTGATTTAAAACGCAACTTGTACAAATAACAGAGAAGCTAAATTGGTAAAGTTGTTCGATAATTTTGTTCCATTTTGTCAACGTTATTAGCAGAAAGAACGATATCAGACGAGATAATTTTACGTCATTATAGTCTACCACCCAGTAGCTCACGACAACTTGGCCGATCAGAACAGATGGATTGTGCCCCATTATGGAACACCAACAAGGAAATAAGAACATCTGTAGCAATCTCTTTTTTATAAGTGTTTCAAGGGAATTACTCAAATCTCGTTTTGCGGAGAGGTTTCAATCAAAATCGTTATTGCCGACCACCAACGATACGAAACAATTTGTGAACCCTGTCCGTCAGCTTTTTTTATCTTTATTATTATACACACGCGTTAAGGTGTGTTGAGTTTAATAAAATGATAAAAGGGTTTAATGTCTAGATGCCGCAAGATCAGCGAGGTTAAACGAAGAAGAAGTTCCTTGTTTTATGAGCAAGCTGACGAGACAACTACTTGACTTTTATGTTAAATATCCGCATAGCTAGTGTCTCATGCTGTAGTACATTGTTTACAAAATTAACTACTCATAAACATCGACAGACGCAATTTATTTTATGCAATACCTAATCACAGATCAAATCCGGTTGGAAAGAAAATCGCAAAAGATGCAAACTCGTTCCATGCGAGATTGATTACGTTAGGACGACTTTGCCTTTTTGGTTGGTACCGTGGTGTTACAATTCAGAATTAATATAGGGCCGCATAGTTCTCATGACCCCATCACTCAATCAGATAATCGAAACTGAATAGAACACGCTTCGAATTTATAAAACAAAACCTCTTCCGAAGTCACTATAACTTATATGACGTCTTAATAAATAAAAAAAAAAACGAGAAGCGCAAATTGATTCCCAGAATCTCAATTCGAGGTATTAAAGAATGATAGTCAAGAAATTGTGCTCCTTTTGGCAACCATCAGGTTTTTAATCAATTATAAATGACTGTTTGTTCTGGTCTTGTCGTTTACTTATGAATTTCAACTTGCGTTTAGCAGGATTAAATTAAGACGTGCATTGTGTTTATGTGATACGGTATAAGAGGTTTTTAAGCACTTACTTATTCGGAGTTGATTAAATAACAATACTATCTGTCACCGATCTTTAAAATTAATATAAGGATAGGGACGTGTCCCTGTCTTGTTTGTATGTACCCGCGTTATGTAGATCTTTCAAATGTGTCTAATCTGAATCGCCTGTATATTGTTCTCAAAATTAAGGATACGTGTTCTTTTCAAGCTTAACATCTGAGGATGAACTTGACTTTTAACGTGAAAAAGACATTTGGGGGACAATTTTCTGAAGCCCCTAAACCTTTTGAGGCTTAAATTTCATCACGTCTTCCACTTAAATTCCAAAACCAGCCCTTCTAGGTCAATTGAAAACATCACGCTTTTTTAAGATGGGCGGGGTAACCGTAATGAACTCAAAATATTACAATTACATATTCATTGTCAATCATCGCATTAGTTCCATATCAAGCACGGGCCCAAAGTGTTGAGAAAATGTTTAATATTCGAACGTGTAGACCATGTAGACCTGCCTATATGCTAAAAATTATTTCCGTTACTCTCTCAGAAGTGGTCTACAAGAAGAAGTATGTAAGGCAACAAGGTCAAATTATCAAAGTAAATACAAATCGAGAGCTTCTTTTTATAAGTGCACGAGCTATTCAGCTGTCTGAAGTAGACCCACCTATATTTACACTTAGACATGACTGACCGTGTGAAAGAACATGAAGTATGTGCGAAAACAATACTGAGTCGATATGACAATGCACATTTATGTCCTTCAGACGTAGGGGTGGGCCAGATCTGGTCGCGCGATATACACTTTACTAACATACAATAATTACGACTATTTAATGATACTACAATTTTCAACATCATTTCTGTCGGTATAGTATGTGAAAACTTTATTTTGTATTCACAGTATTGTTGTCATATGAATTTTTTTATATACCTTGTAATAATTGATAATTACAATAACACTTGCATAATTTCATGCTACTTCAGGCACTAGTAGCAAGTATTACGTAATTTATGATAATAACCACAATGGTACTTGTATATTTTTTAACTTATTGTGTGCGAAAGGTGCAATAAGGAAGTGTGAAGTCCGATCTAGCATTGAAGTTTCTAAGAAATGCAAATAAGAAAGCATTGATGGGCTTCTCAGCTGTCTTTGGAATGGATTAATTAATTAATTTACGATTGTAATATTGAAAAACTTTTGTCAGTTTTTCCTTTTGACTGTCCCAAAATTTCGTATTTCCCCTCAATAACGTATGTGACGAACACTTGAAATGAGGAGCGTTCAAGCAAATGGTATACAGGGTGGTTCCTTTTTTTCCTGCTTTTTCACTTTTTTTTCACTGCTCACCTTTGGCATCTCTTAAATGGGAAGAGTTACGGAGTTAGAGAAAAGTTGCGCTATTTTTTGTGGATTAAAAGTCTGAAGAGAACTCCCAGACGTCTTGATTCGTTCCTGAATTATTCCGAAAAATCTGAAAACTTCGATTTTAAATAAAAATTAATATCTCCCTAACGATTGGAGCTATTTAAATGAAACTTGTTAATTTGACACTTTTGACAGCTGTCAATGAAATAGCATCGAAAAGATTTTTGTAGGCCTTCTAGATTTTGAGCAATAATGATCAACTTTTGATTTTCTTATAACCGCCATGTTGAATTTTGAGACCATCCGGCACACAAAAAAATTAGTTTTTCAAAAATGTAACCAGCAAGAACTTTATTGAAAAAACACGTGAAAAGTTTGAATCACACACGATATCAAAATCTATTTTATTGAATTTTCAATTCAATTATTTTAAACGTTGAAAGGGATTAAAAAATTTAGTGTATAGTTTTTACATTTTTTCAACAGGTTTTATACTAATTTAAAAATTATTCATACCAATTTTATAATTTTGACGATTTTCCTTAAAAGTCAATATTAATTACATTTTTGGAAAGTCAATTTTTGTCTGTGTCCCATGGCGTCAAAATTCAATATGGCGGCCATAAGAGAATAAAAACTGTCCGTCATTACTCAAAATCTAGAAGACCTAGAAAATTTCTGTGATGAATATCATTCGATTGACAGCTGTTTAAAATACAAAACTTACAAGTTTCATTTAAATAGCATCATTCGTTAGGGAGATATTAATTTTTATTTGAAATCGCAATTTTCTGATTTTTCGGAATAACTCAGGAGCGAATCAATATATCGCGGATATTTCTCTACAGATTCTTAATCACAAAGAAAGAACGCAACTTTTCGTTAATTTAACCGACTCTTAGCGTTTAAGAGATGAGAACCATCCTGTACATATACCTACCTATACCATTTACTTGAACGCTCCTCAAGGGAGATGTCGCATGTCCAATTATGCTCGTAAATCCTAGGGACTCTACAGAAAATAGTTATCACTATAGAAACACAAGAAAATGCCAAATAAATACAGCATTTTTAGGTGCTCGACCGGAAAGTTAACCTTTCCGATCAATTTTAGGACCGGAAAGTAGCCTTTCCCGGGCTAGTCCGGGAAAGTGAAAAATTAATTTTTCCGGTCAATTTTAGAACAGGAAAATCAACTTTCCCGGACTAGTCCGGGAAAGTCGAAATCGGGGAGAGTAAAATTTTCACCTGAATATTCTGGAAAGTGAAATTTCACCGGAATATTATGGATTTTGTTATCCTGTTAATTTTTACTAGGCTCCTCACATTTTTCAGTTTAGATAATTTGAATTAAAATATTTAAATTTTACACAGAAAATATGGTGCGAGCACGTAATAGTAGTTTATAACCCAAAGCGTGATGTTTTACGCGGCGAAGGAAAATATGGACAGTTGAGGCGTAGGCGAGACTGGCCATTTCCTGAGACGCGTAAAACCACTTTTTCGTTGTGGTTTATACAACATTTTTCTTCCTACACCAGTTAAAAATAAATAAATAATTAATTTTGAAATTTGAGAACCCAAGTGAGATCAAGAAAATCTAGACGTCAAGTCCTACAATTTAAATTTGGCAAAATCGCGCGTGCTGTGTTCCTTCATACGCCAATCGCCGTCGCCATATTGTCCATTTTACACGCCTAGCCGTTAGTATAATTTTTACACGACTAGCCGTGAGAAGCGGTCCTTTCACAGCCCTCCTGAGTCCCGAAAATGTAATTTTCAGTTAGTGTAGGAAGAAAAAAATTTAATACGTAACTCACATGTAAAGTGTCTTTCCTGGACTCGCAGGCTCTCAGGTTTCCGCCTACGGCGTCAGCCTGAAATCTGCCTATTCGTCCATTAAAGATCACTTTCCATACTCTTTACGTAAATAACTATTACCGTATATGTATGTCCGAAAATTAGAGGATAATATCTTAAGGGCGTATTCTACGATCAAAAATATGAAGAAAAGTCTTAATAAACATGGGTCAAAAATTTAGAAAAAAACACTTTCAAAGTGTCCCATTTAAGGGGCCCTAGCTTAGTGGGCATTTTTCGACACATGTTTATTAAAACTTTTCTTCGTCTTTTTGATTGTAGAATATGCCCTTAAGATATTATCCTCTAATTTCCGGAGACCCTGTATAGCCGATATAAAATTTACCGCGGGTAAATTATCGCGTTTGGTATTTTACCGCTTATCCTTTGGTTTCTTTAGATAAGTCGTAGGACTAAGGATTATCCAGTACCATCAGTACACATATTCGAATTGGTTTTTGTTATTATAATTCGGATCCTAGGTCGGGCCTTTATTTTTCAAGTCAGTTTATTAGGATTGTTTGACATTGCAGGACATGCATGTGATATGTGGATCAGTTTAAAAACTCTGATGGCAATAAATTATCTCTTTGAAGAGTTACCTAATAGGTACATACCTCTTTGTGGGAACCTATACTTACAGTAGGTACCTACTTGGGCATTTCTTTTTATTTTGTGTTGTGTTTTTAACATTTTATGTCTATACTTAAACGCATATCTTTCATCACTTGTTATCAAGAACAAGAAAACTTGAGAGAACTAGAGAGAGCTATGAAATTTTAACGGCATACGACGAGACTCTATAGTGATACTCACATAGTTACATCTCTTCAGCACTTCAACTAGTATTAGTGAGACGTAACTACGTGAGTACTGAATATCGAATTAGTGAGAGTACCATAGTATAATAGCCGTTTATGCACCGTAATTTTAAGGAGTTCCTTAAAGACAAGTGATCCTTAAAGTCCTTAGAAACCATTATGTCAACAAACGCGTCTATACGAACCTATGGAATTAAACTTTCCCTTAAATTGTGGTGCAAACGGCCATTGGTCTCGACGTGTCAAAATTTCACGGTTCTCTTGATTTTAAATTTTGTTGTTCATGGTATTTTTTAAATATGGCTGTTCGACCTCTGGTAGGTAAGCAAGACAAGCTTCAAATTGGCATCAAATGCCATATAAGGTACTTATCATTTTTTACAATTTTTCCTAACTATACTTAATTATTGTTCTTGGCATTAACTATAATATCTGTTTGCCAAGATCGGACAACAGTATATTATTATTCCTATTAACTATTGTTATTAAGAAGACGCTGAACGTTTGAAGAAGATTGGACTTGTAGGTCGTTCACAGAGCGATTCTCAAATACAATAGCAATCTATAGTGGACTTTACATACGGTCAGAAGACAAAAGACTATTAATTTTTTACAAGCCATAGATGTTTTTAAAGAAATGTTCCGTGTGTGAAGGCACGCCAAGAAAGCGAATGAGTGCAATATTATAAGAAGGCGTATAATATGAACTTATTGTGGAACAGCAGACGTGGACATGAATAATGCCGCGTGATCGTACCGTGTAATTAAAACAAAATACACGCGTAGCGATGCACTATTGCTCTCTGCACTCTTTAACTCGGCCATTTGAATTATGGGTCGAAATATTTATGGATCATGGTTCTTTCCTGTGGGCGGATTACATTTTTTATTTGTATAATGCGAGCGCGCAGTGTATAATGATTAATACGGCATTATTATGCTCCACTATCTAGTATTAAATTAATTAATCCAAGTGACAGACTTATAATTAAGTTAATTAACATTCTCACCCTGTATGGTGACGGAATACCTATGTCTTGAAATAAAAAATAACAGATGACAAGCAAATTATATCCTGCACAATTAGAGGTCTGTCCTATACAATGCACCTTTTGTATCCCATACACAAGTTTTCAATAATTTATTTCTTAACTCCATTGAGTTCATATAATTTGTAATTTGTGATTGTGAATCGCCCCGAATCTAATTTAGTTAGTTTTCTACGTGTGTGGCTCTGTCCAGATTTAGTTTCTTGTTACAGATTATTTTAGCACCATTATAATAAGGAGTGGCCCGAACCCATTCTTCCGTCCTGTGGAGGCCATCAAACCGTACCAAGTCCAAGACTCATCTTCATTTAATGATTTTAAATTAGAGAAAGTTCAGGTGATATATTGAGGTACGTCGCAATGAGTTTAGTTGACACTGTATTGTAGAGGGAAAAGCTTCCGCATCAGGTCAAGTGAAAACATGATGGGTTATTTCGAGCAAATCCAAATATGGAGCCCCTCAAGGGGTTTGGCTAACCAGAAAAACTTCTTAAAATATTAATCATCGTGTCGCATCATCCAAGTAATTTAGCAACGTCTCCTGACCTGAATATCAAATTTCGTCAACGCATTTATTCAATCTTTGAAATTTCGGTTTCGAATAAACGAGAACACATTTCTCTTTCTTTATTTCCTACACTACACTATATATCATATACAGGGTGATTCACGAAGACCGTTTATTAGAAAATTTTGGGGGCCCGCTTGTAGTAGAATTTTGAAAGGCACTATACAATAATCGTCCACGCACACCAAAAATAAAATATTTCCAACTTGCAAGCACTACCGGTTTTACCGGAAGTGGCCGCCATCTTTGTTATTTTAAATAGAAGACCCTCGTTTTGATTTTGGATTCAGATTCGTCTTTTAATTGCGAGTTTATCGCCTAGCTAACTGTCACCGCTTTTGACATATGTCAAAATACTTATCAAGAAATTGATTTGCAATCCGCAATAGAAAAATTTATATCTAGAGAACGGTTTAAGATTAAGAAACCAAACTGAGAGGGTTGAAATCAGAAGCTTTCTTTTGTTTACTCATTTGTTCTTATTGACGTAACAATATGGCGGAAATTAATTTTAAAAACTGGCGGAAAGAAATTGCCAACAAGATATTAAATTAAGACGTTTTTCAGGTTTAAACAATGTAACTTTAGGAGCTCCGGATAAGACGAAATGTTCAAAAACATCTTTCAAAAATTCGTTTTTCTTCACTTCTGGCAATTTTTACGAAAGGTAAGCCCCCTTGGATACCTAATTCTTTCAGAGTTGCTGAACGCACAAATAAACTTAATCCAAATATTTTCAAAAATATTGAAAATAGGTATAGGGAATGCTAATACTAGTCTAAAGAAAATTTAATTTTGCATCATTTGGCTGCATAAAATTATGGTATTCCTATTTAAAAAAAATAAGTTGTGGACAATTTCTATTTACCTTTTAAAAAAATAATTTTCCGCCATATTGTTAATTCAACATGATCAAATGAGACATCAAAAGAAAGCTCAAAGCTTCTAGTTTCAACCCACCAAGTTTAGTTCCTTAATCTTCAATCGTTTAGAAGATATAAGTTTTTCTATTACGCATTGCAATGATGAACCGTTTCTGATAAAACAGGAAAAAACTATAATTAGACAATTGGAAAAATAGTTACATTAATATTCTTTAATTAATCTATATTTTAAACGTCAAAATGATGAATATGCTGTACATAAAACTTAATTAATATCTGTCCGGGATCCACACGACCGAGATTCACCCGATTTCCATGACGATTCATTGTTGACAACAATGATTCACCATGGAAACAGGGTGAATCCCGGTCGTGTGGATCCCGGACAGACTATAGTTCAAAGAATTGAATAAGAAAACAAAAATTTGCGAATATTTAGACTTGCACACCCTGTATATCTTTGAAACTAGGCACTTTAGGATTTTAGGGCGCTTTTATTTTAGAATAATTCTAAGAATCATCCCATGAAGTTTGGCGGTGTACTTAGGGAACACTGTGTATACTATGGTCTGTCCGGGATCCACACGACCGGGATTCACCCTATTTCCATGGCGAATCATTGTTGTCAACAATGAATCGCCATGGAAATCGGGTGAATCTCGGTCGTGTGGATCCCGGACAGATTATAGTGTAGTGATGGGTTTGTTAAATTTATTCGTAGATTTTAAATGCCACCATAACGAAACTGATGATAAATATTTATTGACACATCCTGAATGAGAAAACGCAGAAAAGACTCTTCGGAAGCTGGGAAGGCTAAAAACATTCAGATTTACGCTAAACAAGCATTCATGAAAGTACTTTGGGTGGAGTTCAGTCTAAACGGAATCATTTATTCTACCTATAATAGTCGCCCTTGCAAGACAAGGCAAAGAGGTAGCAATAAATGTCGACGCGTACTAGGCAATCGTGATTCTTTAATTTCTTTTCAAGATAACGAACGTTAGAGAAAAACAGTCTGAAGTTAGAGAAAAAGTGGGTTTATTCAAGAAGAGGTTCGCAGGACTGTTATAATGGCCTGCCGAGAGCTTTATACAACATCGCACAAGCCGCCTTCTTTTGCTTCTTTAGCTTTAGCTAAAAAAGTAATGGGATGTAGCAGCCTTCTAGTGCTTGTTCCATACGGCTTCAGAATTTTTCTGCCCGGAGGTTAAATTGGACGTCATTATTGTACTGAACTGACCTTTCATCTCCGCGAGATATTAATTAATACGCAATAAATTTGAGGATTTGGACGTATAATTAGATAAGTGAAAGGACGTGGCAAGAATAATTAGGAAAATGTTTGGGTAATTCGTGTAATTATTTATTGGTGTTTGGAAGAGCAATAAAAGACCAATTAAAGACGTGAAAACAGACTAACGATTATCCGTTTAAAAAGGTTGCAGGTTTGGCAGGTATAAATCAACTAATCTCATGTGGAAGCACCATGCATGGCCTGCTTAGCTGTGGGAATGTTAAAATTGAATTTACTCGTTAGTGATTTAGATGAAGAGCTTCTCGGGCGACTTAGCAATAAATCAGGACTGCGTGAGTTCGCGCCAGGAACAATATAATAATTAATAACAATGTACATCCATATTAGGATTGAAAAGTAAACATGAGATAATGTGTAATTACAGAGGAAGGCCAGTTTATCGCATCATCAGGCGTGCATTGGCAAATGCTCTCGTTTGTTCAGGTTCAATTTAGAATTTTCCTTACCCCATTGTTGCGAGGTACTTATCATCGACTATGGTAGGCGCACCTTGCCTATTAGTCACTCACTGAGAAATTAGCGTTTAAAATGAGCTCGTAATAAAAATTAGTTGTCTTTAATTTTTTTAATCTTAAGTAGGTGAAGTACTAGTGAAAGCTTTGAACAAATTCTTATTTAATTTGTTTATTGCTGTTTACAACACTTTTATATTAGATGGGCTTGTAAGTACCCATCTACAAATACATTTAATTATTCCGGTGTACATCATAGTAAGTTTGCGCGATGAAAAAGAGAAATTTGTTCTTTAATGACTTTTCCTTAAAGACCTTTACCAGCACCAAAATTTATGACGTGACACAACCTCTTAAAAATTCTTGTCTGAGTAATCATACTATCACACTTTTGTTAGATGGTTACATTTACAAAAAAATTAATTTCATTTGCTGATAACATGGACGAGGCGCAACCAAGTCCATCAGCAACCATCAGAGTCCCGGAATATATATTTTCCTACGTTTTGCACATACTATTTTTTCTTCGATCGCGCAAGGCATTCATCGGGTTTGCATTTGAGAAATTTTTTTCCGGATAAGTCCGGAAATTTTTTTTTTCTGTACAGCTGGTACCTACATGTATTGCCTAGCAAAATGTTATGCAGTGATACAGTTCTAATATCTGTCCGGGATCCACACGACCGAGATTCACCCGATTTCCATGGCGATTCATTGTTGACAACAATGATTCATCATGGAAATAGGGTGAATCCCGGTCGTGTGGATCCCGGACAGACTATAGAAACGCAAGCTTTGAGATGATAATTGCATGTCAAGAATGTGACGTTTCTATGTAGTAGGGACGATCGAAGAAATGGTATATTGTGTAACTAAAAGGAAAAGTATTATATTTCGGAACGAGGATCAGAATCCCGAAATATATATTTTCCTTCGTGTTGCACATACTATTTTTTCGTCGATCGCGCAACTAGACAGAAATAATAAAATTTTGAACAATTTTTTAAGAGAAGTATAGGAATATTTTTCCGGCCAAGCCGGAGAAAGCGTTATTCCTGTACAGCTAGTGCGTGTTGCCTAGCAACTGGCGCAGTCCTGGAAACGTAAGCTTTCAGATGACAATTGCATGTCAAGAATGTGACGTTTCCAGTACGATCGACGAAAAAAGAATTTTACTGCTGGGTCAAAGACAATACGCAAGCAATTTGAAATTTGAATAATTTATCAAGAACTATCACTAAAAACACCCCACTACACCGAAACACTTGATTTTCACTGCTGGCGCGTTTCGAACACAATATGTGTATCAAAGCCGAAGCTAAAAAAATCAAGTGTTTCGGTGTAGTATGGTGTTTCTAGTGATAGTGCATTTTTCCACCGAAGTTGTCCAGTGTTTCCATTGTGAATTTATCAAGAATGCTAATTGGCCAAAAGCACGTGAATTTGTTTCAATGTATTCAAACATTATTGAAAGCGATGGTGACTGAAGTTTTTGCTATTAATAATTGGAATAGGGTGTGGCAACTTCCACAACAGAACGGGGTAAGAAGCCAAAAAAGTTAGGGGCAAGATGTTACTAAGGTCCATTTGTTACTAAATCGCATACCTACAATTGCTTTTTTGGTCCAAAAATTGGAACAAAAATGAGACTGCAAAATCAGAGTTTTAGAGCCATATGCCATCATTCAAATATCCCCTATTCTGCTGGAAACGACCCGAAAGAATAAAAGAGCCGTGCTGAATTGTTCAGTACTAAAATTAGTACCTACTAAAATTAGCATCGTGTCAAACAGACTTAAAACTTTATGCTGAAAAATTTCTGTGTATAGAATGCAGTGGAGAATTTGCGGCAAAATCAATGCAAAAATGGTTGAATGAAATACGCAAATCGGGTAACGACTAACGACACCTGGCATCAGATGTTCAGAATGCTTTTGAAAAATATTAATTTAGCGTCTTATCAAAATTTCGTTTTGATGTGAGATGGCATTTACTGAGGGTTAAGATGCTGCTACTCCACCAAAGTTCAGTGAGCACTCTTTAGGTGATGACGCGATTTTGGACCAGATCGGTCTGTTACAATATATCCAGATTTATACGTTTATACGGCGCCTCCCATACGTTTACATATTAGGGAGTGCCTCCAATAAGAAAAGCGCGCTTCTTTTGCGAACGCTGCCTAAACGTTTGAAAATGGAACAAAATCTTATACAGAAGAATTATTGTTGGCAACAAATAGATGTACGAAAAAGTCCTCGACAACATACCTATAAGTAGGTATAGCCTACAAGAATTAAAGGGCCCAATGCAAAAAGCGTCTAAGTCGCAAAAAAATAATTTTTTAGCTGGCAGTGCCAACTTGTGTAATTTTCCATAAGCTTTTAGTTCCCTGTTTGTATTTGAGTAGCTTTTTTTGTAACTCAGGCACTTTTTGCATTGGCCCCTCCAATTGTTTTTGTGTTTTAAATTTTTGTGAAAATCAGTTTGAGTGAACGTTGTGGGCTATTCTTCTTAGCCAACGATTCTTCTATTTTATGATTTTGTTAATCTTAACCGTTTACTCAGGGTTTTCGTTTTAAATTGATATAAAGCGGTTTCTTTCGCGGACTTGCACGCAACGAATAAGATGATATACGTTTTAAATAAGGTAATTTAAATTTCGAGTTAAAATCTAAACGAGGCTTATTTTTTTGAATCCTTTAATTTCTACGCTCGCGGAGCAGATACTGAAATAGATCGAAAAATCCAACCGCCATCAAAAACATCAAATCTTTATACGTTTTGTCTTCTTGGTATTTATTTTCTACATGTTGTTTAGAAACCATATACAGAGGCGATCCTTAAATAGTGTCACACAATGCAAGGGGTGATTGTGATTCCTCGCCCTCGGGCCTCGCGCTATTTTAGGAAAAAAAGTTCTTATGGAAGGATCTTGGTTTAGTATAGACATGGTTAGACATTCCCAGGGACCAACCCGGAGCAAAAACATTTTGAAGACTTCTAACATGTTAAAAAAGATATCTCACCGCTCACCCCATGTAATTTTGCACAGCATACGTCATTTTGACGTATACAGTGACTACCAAAATGTGCGGAGTACCTAACCATGTCTATACTCAACAAAGGGAAGGATGTCAGAAATAGTAGTTTATAACCGAAAGCGTGAAAGTGATGTTTTACGCGGCGAAGGACATTTCCTTAGACGCGTAAAACCCTTTTCTCGCTGTGGTTTATACAACATTTTTTTCCTACACCAGTTAAAAATAAATAATTAGGTAATTAATTTTCAAATTTGAGAACCCAAGTGACAGATCAAGAATCTAGACGTCAAGTCCTACAAATTAAATCTGGCAAAATCGCGCGTGTGCTGTCTTCTGTCATACGCCATCGCCGTCGCCATATTGTCCATTTTACACCCCTAGCCGTTAGTATAATTTTTCACGGCTAGCCGTGAGAAGCGATACTTTCACAGCCATTCTGAATCTTGAAAATCTCATTTTCAGTTAGCGGTAGGAAGAAAATGCCTTTTCTACAAACACTATTAAAAACAGTTGTTTTAACTTTGTCGACAATTGTTAAAAATGACGTTTTCTGACACCAGTATTAAGTCATTTACTTTTAACACTGGCCCTTATTAGGGTTGCTGCCGTGGTGTGTAATTCAATGCCCGCCGGCGTGATATTTGCCAGGGGAGTAGTTGTTTCACCACGAGATAGGGTGACACATGTAACTGTGTCTCCTACTCTACAAGTAACATCTGCGAAACTGCTTTAACTTCATAGAACTTTTCAACTAATAATTTGAAAAATTCTACTTTTAATCGTGTTTGTAGAAATAATAGTGTATGGATATGATGCGCTTTAAAAGTGATATTATTTTGTTCCCTTCTCGCAAAATAAAATACCACTTTTAACACTTCTATCATAAATAACTATTTTGAAGGCGCAAAAAATGTATTAAGCACCTGCAAGCCCCCCACCACGCCTCGGTTCAAAATTAGAGAGAAAATTTTAAAAGAAAGCTCGTTTAGAACATATACTCCAAATTTCAAAATACTGTGATTTAATACTCGAGTGATTTTAAGAAAACTGACTTTGAATATACCCCTTTAAAGCGCGGTGTAGGTTGAGCTACCGTAACTTTTCTTCCTAACATCCTGTAAGTTTCTTTTATGCATGTTGAAGTGTTAATCGTTGGAAACCAGTGTATTTACCGACTGAATGCAACTATACGCCTGAAGCCAGTCCACCCGCAATAATTCAGAGAGACCTCGAGAGTTGCCTATTCAGACCAGCAGTGTTCCAACCCCATTCTGTGCATTACCTGCACTCGCCTGCATCTAATTATCAACTTTTCCCTGAGTAGTTGTACGCCTCTTCTTTTGTGTATGTAAGGCGATGAAGAGGATTTGGTTCACCTTCAAAGAAATTAATTTGCGGTGATCAGTAATAATTAATCAAGACGGTGTCAGAGAAATTTTTGTTGTGGGAGGAGGAAGGCCGTCCTAAGTTAATTCATTCGCAAGGTAAAACAATCTATTCCTCTGTGCCACTATACGAATAGAAACCATTAATTAGTAAACTAATATGCACCATAAGCTTTTAAATTTTCTCTTGTCATTCAAGAAAAACAGCATAAAGGTAAGCTTGCATGTGAACTCTCCCGCAGAACAACCATGCCCAAGTCACGATTCCTACGCAATATGATTTTTTGATTGTTCTTGTTTACTAACAATGTTAATTTCAATGTTTCTTGTAGATATATTAATAGATAACTGAAACTTTTCAGGAATTTTAGTCCGTCTGAAGTATGTGCACGAACCCTTTCAAAATTGTAATATTTACTGCTTTGGATAAGATTAGTCATCAGTGATTGGAGGAGTTCTAATTAAAAAATTTGTTAAATAAAATGTTGCTTACTATATCTTTATGTCATCCGGGCCGTGTGTAGAATTTATCATAAAAGAAGACATAATAATTACTATTTTCCAATAGCAATAAATTACGAGCTACAAATATTGAACGAGTCATGGGTGGGCACTGTTATTCTCCAATTCCCTATGAGTCTTATCTTACTATCTCAGCAGTCCCCCTGTTTGTTTAATTCTCTCTATAATCTATTACATGTTGAAATTATAACTTGAGATTCAAGATACGTGGCCAACTCACACGCAACTTAAGAACAAAATACACTTGAAAAACTGAGTTAACATTACTGTTTGTTTCATTTAGGTGTTATCATTAAGCTGGAATACGTGACGGTGGTTCAACAACAGACACAGATTGAGACGTCAGTTTGATAGATTCAACTCAGTCTGGGCTAATTTATCAAAGAAAACTCTTTATGCTCATGGCCCGTGGGCCGTGTGAAATAAATTTATTATGTTACATATAATTACAAGTATCGCGTGACGATGCTTAGAAATATTCCATGCGGGGCGCCAGGTTTACGCTCCATACAAACACTATTTGATTTATAAGAAAATACTGTTAATTGCTGCCGAAAACATAACTTAAGATAGATTAATTAATGGCATTTTCGAAAAGTTATATTCCTGAATTATTTATACCAGTATTGCGTTGCCTGCCTTCAAGTGTTAAAATAATTTATTCGCGCCTGTCCGAGGATATCAACGGGGGGTTATGTCGCAAACCCGAACACACACTATTGATAATGCTGCCTTGAACGTTATTACGAAATTGTTATTGGAATAACTTGTACTCGATTTAACAATCAATTTTTTGTCCATATACCACTGTCAAATCTAATTGATGGTACTGCTGAGAGTGTATTTCTCTATTGCTGTGCGTATAAAATTTCATTTTCTATTTAGAATGTCCAGTTCTCCTTCATCTTCAACAAAAAAACATAAATCCGAAATGCCATTTACTACAAAACACCATAGCACTTGGATATTAGTTTCATAGTTAAGCTATGAATTTATGAAATATGGTACTTAAAACCCATTATTACGGAAATAGCAAAGCATAGCTTCGTCCACGCCTGCTGAGAAATATTATTTTCTTTGACCTCTCTTTGACAAATACCTAGCATTTTGTGCTCGAAATTAAATCTTACAATAAATATAAAGCAGGGCGTGCTTTACGACTACAGTAAGTAGTCTATACTAGTAGATAGTACTACTAGTAGGTAGAAGCAAAATCAATCACAAAGTCATTGTTGAAAACTTTGCGATCCTCACAAAGGGCCTTCATTTCATTCAAAACTTGGCCATAGATGTCGCTGGGAGCTAACAAATAGAAAAAAAATAGAAAAATTTAATTTACAGCGAAATTAGCTTTCAAAAGGGGGTCCGACCTGTCTCAGGGAATTTTAATATTTTATTTGATTTACCAAGTATTCGGGGTGGCTCCTTTATCATTGAAACGATCTGTATCCATCAGGACACGAAATAATTGTTTAGCGGACTGAGATCTTAATATAGAAGACCCTAAACACATTTTACGGCCGAGGTGTATGTACACAACGCAAAGGGTAACCACCAACATCTAATTATTATATATACAGGTGTCCTGAAATTAGTGCTTAGTGCCTTCTACGATTAAAAATAAGGCTAAAAGTTTCAGTAAACGTTTGTCGACAAATGCCTCCTACGGGAGCTATACAGCCCTTCAAAGGGGTACTCGAAAAGTCTGTTTTCATTTGACAATTTGATCGAAATTTAGCGGGAAAGCAAAAACATTACATAACTCAAATTTTCTAGGGTTTATTTTTATTGTTAGCAGCAGTGTCACGGATAAACGTACCTGAGGCTTTTTCGTGAATATTTTTCTTTGCACTTTGCTCAAAACTGCATTTTAGGCCTATTCAAAGCAATTGCATAATTTTAACATTTATCATGTTTTTTGACGTATCGCATTGAAATTGCTTCTACTAACTCACCTGTTAGTAAAATTCCTTGCAAAATTTCCTCATACCAACCTAAGATTCAAACTTTGACGTTATGTCACTTCAATAGAAAATGAATGGAGTGGAGGGTATAGGTATACTATATTATTGGGAAATTGTGAATTTTGGGTTCAATACGAGGTTCAATATGAACACCTGCAAAAATACTTCTCGGATAGTCTTCACTTACAGCAATTCGTAATAATTGTGTGGACAGTAGCAATGATTTTAGTTGTGATGAAAGACGAAAGCTATTCATTTCCTTTTAGAATATAGATCAAAGTGCATTTTCGTAGTAAAAGCAATAGCTTAACATAATTTTTGGCATAATTCCTCGAGATTATACCTCCAAGGAACAAAATACTGACACAGAGAAGTAAGATGAGGATCCATACAAGTGTGTGATAGACCGATTGTGATGTACGCAGCGGAAGTTATCATAACGAGAAAAGATAAATGGGAAGAGAGCCTAAGGATAGCAGAGAGGCGAGCAGATGAAAATAATCAAAGTAATAATTGGGCCAATAAAAACTTCAGAGAAGGAAATCAGACGAAGATATAGTGAACACTGAAGAAGACAAAACAACAAAGTCTGAAATGGGTACTATGTATCATGGTGTTGGATGGAAACTGGCGAGGAGAAGAAGAGGAAAGGAAAAGAAGAACATGTTGAAAATGGCTGCAGGAAGTAATGGGTGATGGGTGATGGGACTGATGGGTACACGACAGGGCTGAAATATGGAACCCAGAAGAAAAGGCAAGACATAGGAAGACATGGAAGAAAATTTTCAAGGAAATGGAGTAAACGACAGGATGGCAAACGAGCTTTAAAAGCAACGCGTCCCCACTTGGGGTGTGGAGGAACCCTTTTTATTGCGCTTTAACCATCTTGTTAACGTTATAACGTGACACTTATTATAATAATAGGGAATGAATAATATTTTAATGGTATAAAATTTTAATGAATTGTAATTTTTAGACATAATGGGTGAAGTTGAACTTACACACTCTTGATGGGACTTGGGACAAGTGTCTAAATTACGGAGTGTGTAAAATAGTGTTATGAATCCAATAATGTTGACGAAAAAAAAGCGGCCTTGTGCCTAATAATTATTATGTATTAATAGGAAAGAAATTCGGTAATAAAGATCAATAAAATTGTTCTCAGGTGGGGTAGCGGTAAAATTTAATATTTCATAAAAGTATCAGCGTGAAGTAGACGTATACCTTCTTAACAACACCGTATCAGATGTAAAGCTCTGAATATTGCAGTCTTGAGTTTAATTGCAAGAATGTTGCGTTGAAAACATTCGAGTTAATGATACGAAGGATAAGGAGCTTAGATACATTGTCATAATATTTAGCGAAATGCGAAATAGCAATATATTTTAAGACCTTTTTACTGCAATTGCATTAAAATGGGAAATTTGGTGTGATGAAAAACAAGCCAAGAAAGTTTTATAAGATACAGTGCATTCATTTAAGGTGCAATAAAACAAGTTGGCATAAGAAGCTTTTAAATTGTGGAATCCTTTCAGAGCAGGTTGGTTCGAAGGTCGCGTACCTTTTGTGCTAAACGTCCACAAAAAGTGTGCAATACAAAAACTGATCTGCTATTTGTAAAAAAATAATCGCTATTTATCGCCCCCGTAAATTCCGACTTTATCCTGGTAACGACGCTATTCTCCTGTAATGTACACCGCGTCTGCGTGTGGTCACTAGATCTCATGCTGTCACACCGCAGTTCCACACTAAATACATGACAATTTATACATATTTCTATTACATTAATAACTGCTTTTAATATCGTAAACTTTGGGTTTTGCATGGAATGTTCATTTACGTTGAAGTGTGAGCATAAACCCGGAGTTTTAATGGTTTTATTAAATACGCGGACGCCTTCGTGCATATCGTAAATTTAATTTTTGTTTGCGCCGCAATAATGTGCCTGAATAACGATATTGGAGTGGAATGTTTTTATTACTGTGCTTTACTGGAGTCTCCTCCATTTAGACTTGGCTAAACCGCTTCTTTTTTATAAACTCCGCACGCTTCGTAGTCCAAGGTACATGAAGAGTTTAAATTATGCCCCGTCTGATGGTCTGAAGCAGCCCCCACCGGAAACACTGGTGACGGAAACGAGGACGAAACGGAAACTGAATTCTGGAAATCTATAATACATTGCGTCCACGTCGCGTCGGTTGTATCTTGTGTAACGACTTCCTTTCGATCTGAATTCAAATTCAGATTTTATACGATCATTTTTATTGCAGGTTCGAATATTAAATAGGTAGTCAAAAATGTTTTCTGTACAAGCCGAATGGAGTTTATTTTAACCAAAAAGATAAACTTCATATTATATATTACTTATTAGGTTTAACTCAAGAGAAATAAGGCCTTGATGAATTTAAGAATTTATTGTTCAAGGTAACACTATATGCCATAAACACTATGGATTATGAATTCTGATACAAACACAAAGGACAACGATCCGCTTTTTAACCTCCATATCACTCCAAAATTCCGAAACTACTGAACGGATTTTCACGGAATTTTTTCACGTAAATTTTTTTTAGGTCAAAAAGATGACGAAAGCTTGCTCGAGCCACTAATTAAAGTATTTTTTCTACGACCACTATTGTAAATAGCCAATTTTGTACAATGAGAAAATCGCACAGTTTTCAATTGTCATTTGTCAAATGTCATTTTTCACTCAATTTTATTGTTAAATTCATTATTGTCGCCTTATTTATTAGGACATTTTAAAAACCTATCGACTACTCCTCTTCCAGGATAAAAGCAGTCCAACCGCAAAGTAAAATCCGAGGTAAAATCAATAAAAATCTTCTGTGCAAAAATTAGGTTATATCGCTGGACATTTTTGTCCCAAAATGCCTTGGGACCGGTAAGTTGTATTTGTTCATACTATCTTGAGCTTTTGAGCAGGTATTTTAAAGAAATTGTCATAATATAGAATACTTGCATCAGGTTCTTGCTACCCAGGAGCAATAAATCGTTAATTTAGTTGAGTTTAAGAAAAGTAATTCCATTATAAGCACGAATCAATTATTATTTATGCTGAAAAAAACGTTTCAGGAACCAAAATAATTACTGCAGAGTAAACTTGCATAAAATCGTAGATTAGGAATTCGATGAGAAAAAGTATGATTGGCTTGTCCTAGGATATTTCCGAAATATTCCTCTCGAAGAAGTTCTTCAATGTATTACTCGATGTATTACCTACTTTTGAGAAAAGTTAAGTAGGTACCTATTGTGTGGTCGCTACGCGGCTCGTGTACAACTTCTTCCACACATGCGTAATATGCTTCTTACAACTCTCGTTACGTAATGTACTATGTATAACGCAACACAGGAAGACCGAAGAACCCCTTAGAGAGTTTACTAGAACGGCTTTGCATTTCAAAAGTTGATAATTTGAAGAAATAACAATACCTACATAAAAAATGGGCAGCTACGGAAGCGGCTGGGACCTCGTCAAATTCCTCCTTCAAAATATTTAATTGTTTTGCCAAAAGGGCACTAAGTTCGACAGTATTTTTGGAAACAGAATTTGTAGACCCTTCATGTGGTTTTAAAAACAAATGGCGGTGATCTCTCAAATTTTACAGTTGACATGTCAAAAAGGCACTTGTCGTTGGCCGATTGCAACCAAAATCAAGTAAATCTTAATACTCCCTACACCTAAGTTTTACTCCACCTACCTTAAGGCGTTTTCTGTGATTTTTCAAAATTTAACGATTTTTTTTCCAAAAGGTCACTAAGCTTGAGGACATTTTTGGGAACAATATTTGAAGACATTTCATACGCTGACAAAGAAAATAGAAAAAAAGTTTATTATTCAAATTTCAAAGTTGATATGCTTAAATGACACTTGCAGTTCGCCGATTTCCACCAAAATTAAATCCGCTCTTGGGCTGGTAATGGTATTTCTACCTACCAAACTTCAGCCAAATCGACAAAGCCGTTTGAGCTGAAGCTTATTGTTATTTAATGTTCCTTCAAAATTTCGAATTTTTCCATTTTATGCCAAAAAAATTTAAAGATGTACCATGTACTGATAAGAAAAATTGGAGTTCATCAACAAAATTTCATAGTTGATGTTGATTTGCCAAATGGGCACTGTTTATTTTCGGATTGTAGAAAAAATTAAATGGGCTCACCAGAAGACCTGGGTAGGCTTTCTAGATTTTGAATGAAGCCAGTCAACTTTTCTTTTTCTTATGGGCGCCATATTGAATTTTAACACCGCTTCTCAAAAATGTAACCAACATTGACGTTTTTGAAAAAATGTGCCTGAGTCACACGACCGCAAGACGGAATTTATTACTGTTGAATTCAATTGTTTTCACGTGTCATAAGGGATTGAAGAAGTCGGCGTACTTTTTAACCTCCCCACAACCATATAAAAATGGGAGGTTACTGCAATCACTCCAAAATTCGAAATTGAGATAACACCAGATCTTTATGTTTCAAGGTCCCAGGGTCACAAAAAAGTGGTTTTTAAAAAATGTCTGTGTGTATGTACGTATGTACGTACGTACGTACGTACGTATGTACGTACGTATGTGAGCAAGATTCCTCGACAACTACCGAACAGATTTTCATGAAATTTGGTATGGAGCTTAGTGTTGGCCTTCTGGTGAGCCCAGTTAATTTTGTTGCCAATCCGCAAACGCCAAGTGCCTTTTTGGCACATCAACTATGAAATTTGACTGATGAACATCGATTTTTCTTACCAGCACATAAAATGTCTTCAAACTTTGTTTCCAAAAATGTTTTCATACTTAATGCCTTTTTGACAGAAAATCCAAAAATTCGAAATTTAGAAGGAACATAACTTAACGCGCTACAACCCAAACTACTGGGCCGACTTGGTTGAAGTTTGGTAGGTATAGATTCCATAACCCTTCAAAGAGCTACCTTGATTTTGGTGGTAATCGGCGCATGGAAAGTACCTTTCTGGCATATCAACTTTGATATTTGAATGACAAACTCCAGTTTTCTTTATCAGCACATGAAAGGTATTCAAATTGTGTTTCCAAAAATGTATTCAAACTTAGTGCCTTTTTGGCAAAATCCGTAAAATTTTGAAAAAACACAGAAAACATTTTAAAGTCTGATGGAGAAAAATTTATAAAAAGTACCCGGGATACCAAGTTCTTAAATGAGAGTCTATGCTTTTCTCGACTGATTTTGATACATGATTGGATTCTCTTTTCGGCCATATAAGAATTAGGTTCAAATTTATTAACCTAAATGTAAAAAAAAACCAATGACGTAATATGTTTGAAATGGGTGACGTCAGAGACTTAAAAATGACGTCAAAAGTTCCGCAAAAATGTAAAATATAAAATAAAAAATGTTAAACAGATTTTCTCAAAAATTGCTTGTTGCAAAGTTATTGCGAATACCTATTTTTAACCTCCCCACAACCATATAAAAATGGGAGGTTACTGCAATCACTCCAAAATTCGAAATTGAGATAACACCAGATCTTTACGTTTCAAGGTCTCAGGATCACAAAAAAGTGGTTTTTAAAAAATGTCTGTGTGTATGTACGTATGTACGTATGTACGTATGTACGTATGTACGTATGTATGTACGTATGTGAGCAAGATTCCTCGAAAACTACCGAACAGATTTTCACGAAATTTGGTATGGAGGTTAGTGTTGGCCTTCTGGTGAGCCCAGTTAATTTTGTTGCCAATCTACAAACGCTAAGTGCCTTTTTGGCGTATCAACTAAGAAATTTGACTGATGAACACCAATTTTTCTTATCAGCATGTGAAAGATCTTCATATTCTGTGTCTAAAAATGCATTCACACTTAGCGCCTTTTTGGCATAAAATCAAAAAATTCGAAATTTCGAAGCAACGTTAGATAATACGCTACAGCCCAAACTGCTTAATCGATTTGGCTGAAATTTGGTAGGCAGGGACACCCAGTACCCGCCTAAAAGCTGATTTAATTTTGGTGGCTATCGTCCAACGGCAAGTGCCAATGTGGCATATCAACTTTGAAATTTGACTAATAAACTCCCATTTTCTTTATCAGAACATGAAATGTCTTCAAATGTCGTTTCCAAAAATGTCCTCAAACTTAGTGCCCTTTTGTCAAAAAATCATAAAATTTTGAAAAATACCAGTAGGAAAATGTAGCTATAGCAAGTAAAAAAATTACTTAATTTTGGTGGCAAACGATCAATAACAAGTGCCTTTTTGGCATGGCGTCTATGAAATTTGAAATATGACCACCATTTGTTTTATCAGCACATGAAAAGTCTTCGAATTTTGTTTTCAAAAATTCAATTAAATTTAGTGCCCTTTTGGCAATAAGTAACAAAAATTTGGAAAAACACTTAGGTAGAGACTGGACTGAAATTTATGGGTGGTAGGATTGGATCATTCACCCAGTGGGGAGGTTCTAGCCGCTTCCGTAGCTGCCCATTTTTTTTACAATTGTTTTTCATCTAAGTTTAGGCTGATTTTACAAATTATTCAGACTAATTTTTAAATTCTGACATCTGTCAAAAAAGTTCATGTTGACTACATTTTTGAAAAGCTAATTTTTTTGTGTATTTGATGGTGTCAAAATTGAATATGGCGGCCATAAAAGAATTAAAAACTGACTGTTTTGGAGTGATTGCATCAGCACTCTCCCATTTCTCCCATTTCTAAATTGGCTGTGGCATAGACATCCCATTGTAGGGGATTGTACAATGGGATGCCTATGGCTGTGGGGAGGTTAAAAAGAGGT
The DNA here is from genome assembly GCA_963924575.1 of Pycnomerus fuliginosus. Taxonomy (NCBI): domain Eukaryota; kingdom Metazoa; phylum Arthropoda; class Insecta; order Coleoptera; family Zopheridae; genus Pycnomerus; species Pycnomerus fuliginosus. The sequence continues at coordinate 24,000,313 of OZ004618.1, read as the reverse complement.
CCTGATTATATCCAGTGTTTGAAAAAATGTTGAGTTCCTTTTGTTTGCTCGTGACTTTTAGTGGAACATTTAAGTAATGACAGTTTCATTAAATGACAGTTTTCTTGTAGTCTTACCAGATTTGATTTCAACTATCGCTGTCTTACCACTGTAATCTAGAGTTGATGACCGTAATCTAGCTTTGGATTGGATCAATACTACTTATATGTATAAAATAATCAGCTTAATTTTTAGTAATGGAGGATCTAATTAAATGGAAAACACAGGCGGATGCCCATTGGGGGCAACTGGAAGGTTTTTACTTCATTGTTGCTTACTTAGTCATGGTCATTCTGCGTGAAAATGCGAAACCACAATTTTGAAACAATCACATCAGAAAAATAATGAATACACCAAACTATAACTTCTGAGAAAAGATTCTTAGGGCCGAAATTTCAATCGAAGGTTAACCATCAGATACTATAGTTACCCAAAGGAGTCCATTTCAAAACTTCCGGACGAGCTGATTGGATAACCAACAGATCTGTAGGTTAACCTGCGATTGAAATTCCGGCCCTTCAAGAAAAATGAACGCACTTCAAGGTTATATGAGTCTCATCTGATAACGATTGGCTGTTAACTGACCAATCCCCACGCACCTAAAACAAACCTTTAAAACTAGTTTCACTAGGCTACTACAGCAGCTAAGGAAGCCTTAATTTAGGGCCATGTTCTCATCTTCATCCAAATCATATCAAAATTTTAGCCAAATCCGCTGAAAGCCATTTTCCATCAGAATGGTGCGGGGTCCTTTATAGGAAGTAGGATTGCGACTAGGATTGCACTCCAAGTGGGGAAGTTCCAGTCGCTTTCTTAGCTGCCCATTTTAACCTCCCCACAACCATATAAAAATGGGAGGTTATTGCAATCACTCCAAAATTCGAAATTGAGATAACACCAGATCTTTACGTTTCAAGGTCCCAGGATCACAAAAAAGTGGTTTTTAAAAAATGTCTGTGTGTATGTACGTTTATATGTATGTATGTATGTATGTACGTATGTGAGCACGATTTCTCGGAAACTACTGAACGGATTTTAATGAAATTTGGTATGGAGGTTAGCGTTGGCCTTCCGGTGAGCCCAGTTAATTTTGTTGCGAATCCGCAGACGCCAAGTGCCTTTTTAGCACACCAACTATGAAATTTGACTGATGAACACCAATTTTTCTTAACAGCACATGAAAGGTCTTGAAATTCTGTATCTGAAAGTGTATTCACACTTAGCGCCTTTTTGGCATAAAATCGAAAAATTCGAAGTTTCGAGGAAACAATAAATAACACGCTACAGCCCAAATTGCTGGATCGATTTGGCTGAAATTTGGTAGGTAGAGATAGCGTTACCCGCCGAAGAGCTGATTTAATTTTGGTGGCAATCGGCGAACAGCAAGTGCCATTTTGGCATATCAACTTTGAAATTTTAAGAATGAACTCATATTTTCTTTATCAGCACATGAAAAGTCTTCAAATTTTGTTTTCAAAATTGTATTCAATCTTAGTGCCCTTTTGGCAAAAGATCGTAAAATTTAGAAAAATCACAGAAAACACCTTAGGGTTGGTGGAGTAAAACTTCGGTATAGTAAATAGTAAAATTTACTTGATATTGGTGATAAGATTGGATCATTCCCCAGGTGGGGAGGTTCCAGCCGCTTCCGTAGCTGCCCATTTTTTTATCTTATAAAGCAAACCTTGGGTATGACAATGGCAGCTCTAATGGATACCTTAGGTTATACCACAGGTTGTTACCCGAATCATATCTTAATTTAGGATTTTGGAAGTTAGGAACACTTGGCTCTTACACTTTTGGGCAGACGATGCTTCGATGCAAAGTTAGTCACTATTATGATTGTGTCCTTACCTAATATTTAAAATTCTATCACATATAAACAATAGATGGTCCGATAAATAATTTAAATAAACTAGTCGTTGACACCACCCATATAATATGACGACCACATGCTGTTGAGTGGTGTCTGAACTTACGGATCTATTAGGATTCAGAGGGCGTTAGTAACAGACGCCCAGTCGGCGAACAAGCAGTGAGCTGGTCGGCGTTACATTTGCTAATTTACATGTTTTCTTGGATTGATTGCATAGAGAATTGATTTAAAATCACTTTGGGCCAAAAGGAATTGAATTACGACTCGTGTTGAATGCATAAACTGCTGCTTTAAACCACAGACAAATTAACGTTTTTTATAAGGTCCTTCATGTATTTTCTTTCCTTGAATTGTCGCAAAGATATCAAATATAATATTAAAAATGCTTTTCATAATAATTATCAATCACTAACGAGGGTTTGCTATTTAAAACCAATAAGTACTTTGCAAATTGCTAATCGTAGTCAAATGGTCCAAATACTCCAAATGCATTCTAGAGGAACTGAAGATGACGATGAGTTGTTGATGCCCACCCATGCTGCAAGTTTTTGAAAATCATGTTGAAAAAAATCTTCAGGCCTGTTTTTTTCTTTGACAAAAGTATGGCACCACCACAAACAGTCCAATGAGTGCGATTCAGTCGCCGGAATATTTAGATTTCGGTCGCCTAGAAAATATATTTCTCCTGCACTTTTTATTTGATCTGATGGCAGTATTGTGAAGCGTCAAGCATCAAGGTTACTTCCATCACGAAGCGAGCTGATTTTAAAAAATCGGCACAAGTGGTGGTCAGGTCACACCTTGCACAAAGAATAAAGGCCCGCTATTAATTGCTCGCTCGCAGGAGGAAAATAAACGTAGGGCTGTCAATGCACCAACAAATAATAATTATGATTTAGTGAGTTTTACAGGAGTTGTCGCCTACGTGACAAAACAATAAATATTTTATGGTTTTCTATAAATAAATTGCATGTTTCTACGATGCTCGCTCAGTAATGCACGTGAATTTCAAGAAGAGATATCTTAACGAAGGAACGCACAAGTACCAGTTATACAATTGCATTATTATTTATCACCGTTAGTGTAGGTGAGGTTGTCGGACACTTCCATAGCAGGTTTGCTATAACACAACGCGACAAATCACCTTACGGGACAGTTCGCACGACCTTTCGCCTTCCACAATAACCATTGCCAATCGGGGTAATTATGTCCCCATGGAGAGTAGACATATTACTTCATATACAAGCTAATGGGCGACTTTATTGGACGACGAAATTGATTATCGTGAATTATGTCCCTGTTAGTATAATAAGAACAAGACATGTTCCAGCAGATCTAATTCTTTCTTTTCCTAAAATCAAAGTTAAAGATCCCAAGAGGTGTTAAGAGCATTGCAAGGTCACGTTCTGCGATTCTCTGTTGACGATAAGATCTTTAACAAGTTGCTAGTGAACAGCTCCTAATGGTCGTATTTTGCAATAAGTCCTTCCGTCCTAAAGCAATACAACTTTACAGAAAATAGTTAAGATAAGGCATTTTTTCTATTTGGACGTTAGGTGCGTGAGAGCATACTCCGAAGTATCTTTTCCCGTTTAGATATAAACATGCCGCGTTATCATCCGTGAAAATATCTCTTCACGTTGCCGGCTTCATAATTCTGAAGAATCTTCCAATCAGCCCAGTATACTTCTAGGTATAATATTCAAATCCATATACATCACTGATTGTAATGCAGAATATTTCCTCTACTACGTTATGAATCACCTCCGTCATTGTCTTGGATGGATTAACGCGGATCAGGTCTCGCTCCGGACGCACTGAATCTGTCCGGTCTAGAACATGGCCTCTGCATACGATATCAATTCTGATACAATACATACGTATAAATGGCAATACATTTAAGATAATATTCGACGTATGAATACAAATTGCTCCTTTCTGTATGTATTAATATTTCATTTAAATCTATAGGTACTAGCATTTCGTCTTACATGTAATATTTTATTTCGTTGCCAATATGGCAGTTGGCGCCATCATTATTGCTAATTTACATCTTGTTGAGAATCCTTCATGAAATGTATACTGAAATCTATCCCATAAACTGTTTTAATCATTCCTCTGTTTTGTGGACATAATCGCCTTTCTTTCTTTTGTCGAAAATACGTTATTATGCACAATTATTTTGTATAAAAAATGCCGGTCTTACTCCAATTCAACAATTTTATTTGTTAAGTATAACTACACGAGAAAAATACTACGGAATTTGGGGGCGCGATCTTCGTTCGGCTGCCCTTTTGCTACTAACTTAAACTTATCTTAAAACTAAATGTGACAACACGAGGTACAAGTACTTGCTCGAGGGTGGCGGAATGGGGTAAACCCACCCTTGCGGTACATCTAATACAATGGTATTTTACACCTCCTTATTTATACAAAATCTATCTAAAGAAAATTAGTGGACGTTCTTTAGGTCTTGTTTAGTAAATACATATTTATATTTGTTACATACTAATACTTTGATCATACCGAACAAAGTTGTTGGAAGGTAGTCTCCAGGAAACAGACTGCTTGCAGCACGGAGAATTAATTGGTGGATGCGCCAGAATTCACTATATTTCTATAGGTTAGGTATAACGGAACTAATGCTATTCCAGCAAAATATTTAATGCCAGGCGACAAAATAAATCCAGGTTTTCAGGTGAAATTGGGTGGAATTTCCGTGAAAGATTGACCTTAAATTTCAATGGATATCCGGGTGTAGGTACAGGGTTTTGAGCACAGTCGAGTCACACTTGATGTTCCACCACTCCACTTCAACGCATTTGAGCTTTTACTCGCAATGAAAACGTGCATGAAATTCGCTGTAACTAAGGTATAGTGACAATTTGTTGTCGGGGCTTGTTTAATTGTTGTTGCATTGTCACTTTTAACACTGAGTGTTAAAAGTAAATCACTTTTAACATAAATGTTAAAAGTAAATGACTTTTAATACTGGTATCATAAAATATCATTTTTAACAATTGTCAACAAACGTTAAAACAAGTATTTTTAATAGTGGTCGTAGAAAAAATATTTTTTTCTACAAACACTATTAAAAACAGTTGTTTTAACGTTTGTTGACAATTGTTAAAAATGACACTTTATGATACCTGTATTATGTTAAATGTGATTTACTTTTAACACTCAGTGTTAAAAGTGACAATGCAACAACAATTCAACAAGCCCCGACAACAATTTGTCACTGTACGTACCTTAGTTACAGCGAATGGACGTTTTCAACTAATATTATGAAAACTTTTGCTTTTAATCGTGTTTGTAGAAAAATAGTATATGATATGCGCGTTAAAATAATTTTATTTTGTTCGAAGGGACGGGCCACTCCGCTGCGCGTCGTGTCCCAAACTTCCCTTCTCACAAAATAAAATACCACTTTTAACACTTATATCATAAATAACTATTAAGATGAAGTTAATGTCATCTTCGATCGTTATTTTAAATGGGACACCCATTTATACTCGGATTAAAAAATTTAAAAAAAGGACAGGACCTTAGAATTCCCTCGGTACTAAACCGCCTTCCACAAGACTAATTGTGTTAAAATCCAAGTTGGCGGCCATAAGAAAGAGAAAAATTGACTGTCGTTGCTCAAAATCTAGAAGGCCTAGAAAATGTCTGTCCGTGCCATTCCATTCTTAATCTCCAAATCTCAAGAGGTACAGGCTAGTCCATCATGCTACCCTCCACACACGCTAAAACTTCTGTAGTAAATTCTATTTATTTTTTATTTTTATGCACCGTTGCCATTTAGCGGTCAATCATTTATGACCACACTATACTTACTTGTAGAAGGAATGGACGTCGGCAACAGAGGGGGTTGTAATGTGGAGTATTCTTCGTCACACAAAACTGGTCCTGGACTTGACGAAGGAACAATGCACTAAGGGCGAAAGACGAAGTTATACACTATACAAGAAGGTAGAAAATCCTGTTCTGCGGTCAGTTTTCTTCGCGAAAGTCCCGAAGAATTGTTGAGTAGGTAACGCCGTGTGAACTAAGGTTAACAAACCAAAACAAAACGCCTTCTTTTCTCCGACATCACAAGATTCGGAAATTCGAAACAGGAAGATTTAGGGGATTTTAGGGAAAGTATATGATTACAACAGGCAACAGATAAGAAGGACTTAATTGAAACTGCCTTTACAAAGCTTGAATATGAAATCGGGGAGAAGAAATAGAAAATTACCCTTAAAGACTGTTAAATCGGTCCTCTATACCATTACAATGCTCACCCGCACGGGATCTTCATCTCCATCATGCTTAGTCCTGAAATAAATGGATATAGTTCCAGAAATATGAAAGAAATTGATTAATATGAATTAAGAAGATGCATCAAAGAACAATATTCAGATTTAAATAAACAATACATCACACATCAAGACACTAACTGTAATGGACAAGATAACTAATACCCTTGCCAAGAATCAAAGAATCGGAGGATTCTTTGTATAGTAAAGCATGATTATACATATGTATAAGTGTTGATGGATAGTCACTCGCCAGGTGGTTCACCGAGCAGATGCGTCTCACACCCTCTAGCGTTCAGAAATGTATAATTTATCATATTCACGCCGATAAGGTCAATGTTGCGTTCGTTCTGAAAAACATAAAATGAATTATGGTCTCTTCACATTTTTGTGCACACCAGTGAATAGGTTAGTATCATTGGTGGTTGATATACTCGATACAGCTTGGTGAATTTCGTGACAAACTAACAAAGAATAATTTCATGGCCTTTTTAACACATACCATCAACAATAATATACACCTAATTTATTTCTTTAGATTCTTATTTTTCATACTGCTTAATCCTAGAGGGCCAACAAAAGCCACTGCTAGTTAATTAGAATAGTTACTGCCACTTAAGAAGCTTATTTGTATCGCATAATTGGACTTCGCACATGAAATAGTCTCCTCTCAAGTGGACGTGCTTTAATCAAAGAATAATTTTCGAATGGTGGCTGTGGAAACGGGTTCTTTTGTTAATGGATTACCGACCAGCGCAATACAAACACAGTTAATTTAAGATCAAGTAATTAAATTTCTAGTGATTGATTTGTAATGTGTCTCATCTAACTAGTCTTGTTTCATAATAAACCCTGATGAACCGATTCCTCCCATCCAATTTAGATTTTTGACGACTCACTGCATTACGTAAATCTTGAATATAAAAAAAGTTAGGCCGATTTTTATCACATTATACAAATGCACGGGTGTGCAGGTAGGTATAATATCCGTCCGGTCGATCGTTCCCCATGCATACGAAATCACATAATAATATAAATTTTGATGCATCCTGTAGTGGGGAATAACAAAATCTATATCCCCGACGCATAGACCAACAAATACCGATGCACCTTGACTCTCAATTAATACCTGGATTATACGTGCGGCGTAAGCTTATTTTATGTCCACCTCAGCCAACCATATGGATACTGGTTCAAATTCTACAGGTGTCCGATAGAAACACGCAGATTAACTGGTTGAGTTACCTCTTCACTTGCACTCACGCCAGGCACGTTTGCATCGAATAGGGTGCTTTATGGCTTCTAAATACAATGACCGCACTAGCACAAACATCTCTTCTTCTCCAATGTCAAGCAGCAGCCAGCCTGCAACGTCATCCATTTAGATAATCTGATTATTAATTCAATCAGATATGCTTGGCAAAAGACAAATTGGTACCAAAGTCAAATTAATCAACCAATGATAAGCTTTATATTTGTTAAGTTGTGAATTTAAAAGTTTCTGATTTGAACGCGAAAAGGCTTCACTGGCTTCGTTTATTCTGCCAATTATATCCAATGGACTTGCTCCTGCAAGTTGCCTTCTTTCTATGTACGATGGATGTTCACGAACTTTACCGGACGTCATGAATTAAATAAATATGAGTAGGTACCTAATCCTGGATTTTGAACGTCTAGTCGTAATCGTACAAATTGTCCATCAGATGCTAATTTTTTGTTCTTCCTCCAACCAAAGTGGTATTTTACTCCTTAACAATGACTTTCTTGGAGAAAGTTATTAGTAATTAGTAAGAAATAATATTAGAAAATTTATACTGTCAACGTCTTGTCATGATTTGCTCTAGGTGTACACACCACGGGTGTACACTTTGGAGGCCGCAGGACATCATTGTTAATTGCACATACGCATGATATATGATATCGTTAATTGCAATATTTACAAATTCTGAATCAGGGCTACAGGAGGATATCAGAGGAAATCTTGCTTCTTAGGCAAACAAGGGGGATGAAATTTAAGGGTTGAAACTTACAATTTTTTCATGTAAGTGGTGGAATAAAATTATAAGGCTCGATAGATTTCTGTCAACCATTGAAAAAAGTCTGGAGTCTTCAACCTAAAACCAACCCCTAAGCCCTAGCAGGCAGGGTAAATAGATTTTATTTATTTTTTCGATCTTTCTTGTGATTTTTCCGCAATTCAAAGTCATTTTCATAAATTTTTTACCCATCCACAATTTTTCAACCCCTTCCATGATATGTGAACCCTCAAAAGGCTAAATTTACGCAGACCGCTTCTTTTTCGTGTAATTTTCGCTAGTTCCACTTAACTACAGTTCATTTTCACCCCTCTGGACTTCTCATACACCTTCATAATGTTCCAACCCCCCGACAGGTTAATTTTGTAAAATTCGCGCAGTTTTGCCTTTTCTCGGTAGGTAATAAATTGTACTTTTTCGGCCCCTTCGTAATATTTCAACCCCCAAAAGCCAAATTTGCATAATTGGTTTATTTTCGTGTTATTTTCTGTAATTCTACTTAATTAGGATAAATTCCCATCCACTTTGATTTTCATCCCCCTTTACGATTTTTCAACATCCTGAGTATTAATTGTGCAAGATTCGGGTAATTTCGTTTTTGTTCGGTAATAAATTGAATTCAATTGGATTCAGTTTACCTTTTATAATTTTCCAGCCTCCTTTGCAATAGGTAAGTTGGTAAGTATATATTTCAACCCCCACAAAAGTCTAAATTGAATTATTGGCTTATTTTCGTGATCTTATATTTTGTAATTCTACTTAATCACAGCTAATCTTCACCCCCCTTGACTTTTCATCCCCCTTCGCAATTTTTCCACCCACTGAGCGCCATTGTTTTTTCCCGACAACTAGGTAGGTACTTATACTCATCATTTAGTCATTTCATTTGGATTATATTTTCACTCTTTACAACTTTTCCATCCTCTTGACAATATTTCATCCTTTCCAAAACATAAATTTGATAAATTGTCTTATTTTCCGTGTTGCTTTTGGTATTTCTACTTAACTGCAGTAATTTTTTTCTTGTCTGTATCTAGTGCTAATTCTTCGCATAATTTTTGTGTTTTTTAGTTGATTTTCTACTGCAAACACTGCAAAGGACTGTTACAGGTTTCTCATCCCAATTCACAGTTTTTTAATATTGCATTTTTCATCAATTCGCCTTTTTGACACGCATCTGTGCGTCTGCGTTCTACTACCTGCAGATTGATAAAATCTGCACCCGATTTTACCAGTAAATTCAGGCGGCCCCTATACATACCCTTAGCGTGATAAACATCTACGGGAATACACATCGCATTGATGTAAATCTTCCTGTGGCTTTTTCGCGTGTCCTAAACGATTGAAACATCGATTCATTATACAGGCTGTCCGGAAAAAGGGATGAAATATTTCGGGGGGTGATTCTGCAGCTCAAAATATGAAAAAAAGTTCCTGTAAACATGGGTCCGGAAATCGCTCCTAAGGGGGCTAGGGCCCCCTGAAGGGGGCGCTCAAAATGCGATTTTGATTTTGTCAATTATTAAGTTTTTGCATACTATCTGACATCGATAAGCAACATTAGATTACTTTAGATACGAATTTTTAAAATCCGTTCAGTTTTGTAATTTAATAGAAATCGTTTGATAAGCCTAGGAAATGCAAATGGATCTTTAAATCTAATTTTTTCGAAAACGGTTGATCCTACGGTGTTATAACAAGAGAGGCTTTTTTATGTAATTTTAGTCAGGAAACCATATTCCGGTGAGAAATTGTCTAAAAAATAACACGTAAAAAAATTTGGGTGGGGAAAGCTGAAGCCCCCCCTATTTTCCACGCCCTTGGTGGAATCTGCTTTTGGTAGATACCATAATCTAATGGCGCTTACTGATGTTAGATAATGTGCAAAAAGTCGTCAATGTATCTTAAGCGGTTACTGATTTATTCAATAAAAACCAAATTTTAGGCGCCCCATTCAGAGGGTCGTATCCCCCTTCGGAACGATTTCCGGACACATGTTTATAGGAACTTTTTTTCATATTTTGAGCTGCAGAATCACCCCCCGAAATATTTCATCGTTATTTCCGGACACCCTGTATGTATATGTTTTTTTAACGCTCTCTTAAAAAAACCTATGTTGATTACATTTTTCAAAAGCTAATTTTTTTCTGTATCTAACAGTGTTAAAATTCAATACCGCAGCTACAAGAAAAGGAAAAGTTGAATGTCGGTTCGTTATTCAAAGTCTAGGAGGCCTATAAAATTCCTCTCAATGTCATCACCAAATTGACAGCTGTCAAAAATATTAAATATGAATGTCCCAAGTTTCATTTAAATAGTATCAATCGTTAGGAAGATATTAATTTTTATTTAAAACGGCAATTTTCAAATTTTTCATTTTTCGGGATAATGCGGAAACGAGGCAAAATATCGGGGAATTCTCTTCAGATTCTTAATCAATCGCCAAGAAATGACGCAATACTGTTCTCTAATTTAAACTACTCTCCGTATCTTATGGTTGCATATCAAGAATTTAGCCATCTTGTATAAATAATTATTGTATAAATCTGGTGACACAGGGTGGGTAATTTTTCGATGCTCACCATTGGGATCTCGTAAACCGTAAAAGATACGGGGTCGGTTAAATTACAGAAAAGTTGCGCTATTTCTTGGCGATTAAGAATCTGAAGAGAATACCCCGATATTGAGATTCGTTCCTGAGTTATCACAAAAAATCTGAAAATTGCCAATTTAAGAAAAAATTAATATTTTCCCAACGACTTATGTTATTTAAGTGAAACTGGGAACTTTTATATTTTTGGCATCTGTCAAATAAATGGCATTGACAGAAATTTTCTAGGCCTTCTAGATTTTGAATAAAGACAGTCAACTTTTGTTTTTCTTATGGGCGCCATATTGAATTTTAACACCGCCTGATACACAGAAAAATTAGCTTCTCAAAAATGTAACCAACATGGACGTTTTTAAAAAATTATGTGAAAGCCCGAGTCACACGATCGCAAGACGTATTTTATCACTGTTGAATTCAATTGTTTATACATGTTATACACCAGTGCGGAAGACAGCCATAATCCCTTAATGTTATAAGAGGTTAAAGAAGTCGGCCTACTTTTTTGCAATTGTTTTTCATCTAAGTTTAGGCTAAAAGAATCAAAAGTTGACTGTCGTTATTCAAAATCTAGAGGGCCTAGAAAATTTCTGTCGATGCTATTCAATTGACAGCTGCCAAAAATATAAAAGTTCCAAGTTTCATTTAAACAACATCAGTCGCTAGGAAGATATTAATTTTTCTTTAATTGACAATTTTCAGATTTTTTGTTATAACTCGGGAACGAATCAAAATATCGGACAATTCTCTTCAGATTCTGAATCCTCAATAAATAGCGCAGCTTTTCTGTAATTTAACCGACCCTGTATCTTTTACCGTTTAGGAGATCCCAATGGTGATGACTGATGAGCATCGAAAAATTACCCACCCATAGTGACATACCATGTCGAAAAATAATGTCAATAATCCTTGCCATGGCCTTATATTATTTTAAAATAGCAACGATTTACTATTTATATTTTTATTGTAGCTGATTGTTATACAGAGTGTCTCAGAACTCCCGTAAGCCGATAAGGGTAGATCATTGGACTCAATCTAAGACGAATTTTCCTTTGTAAAAATTGTGAGGGTCCAATAACTTTCAAATAGAAAGCAGTTCAAATGCACCAATCAAAATGTTAAACTTAATTAAATTTGAAATTTGAAAAATATTGGACCCTCGAAATTTTTGCAAAAGAAAATTTGTCTTATATTGAATGCCGACTTATAAGGGAGTTCTGAGACACCCTGTATAGCAACCATTTTACCGCATTGAGTACTGTGCTATACTTACCGGATTGAAACGAGTCCGGTAAATAAGCACATGCGAGTGGGTGAAATTAACAGTGTTACAAGATGTTTAAACTTCAACTAATAGAGGATAAAAATACAAGTTTTTTATGCAAAAATAAGGATAAAACTATAAGCATACCTATATTTTGTTACTGTTTATTAATACTAGGTATGAAGTGAAAAATTGTACGTTATGCGTTCGGTAAACCTTTCACAGTATGCTTAATCCGTCACCTCGTTTTTAAACACTCGTACTTCGTATTGTAAAATTTAATTTAGATACCGGACTTGTAACGTAAATAACTAAGTATTTATTATATTACCATCAGTTTATTAGAGTGAGGCCCTAAGATAAAAAAAAAATACATTTCGCCTTTACATGTCCGATGATGACGGTAAAACCTGCCTACTTCAATAAAAAAGTTCAGAGTAATCACAGTCGTATATCAAAATCTTCACTGCGCTTTGTTCTTCGTGTAAAGTAGTGTAAATATATGGTAGACCTGTAATAACGATCTCTGCAGAATTAATATATCCACTTATGAAATAGGTATTGTTTAAAATGGCAGAGTTTTCAGTCTTTTCCTCATATTTCAAGAACCAAGCAGGGAAGCCCCCCATTTTTTCGTAAGTAAGTATTTTATGCTTTATATTTCATCGGCCTTTTTAAAAATAATTTTAATGGATGCATATAACGGGCAGTGCTTACGTGACACGTTTTACGTCAAGTATAAGTACGTATTGAATTGGTTGCGATTATAAACTTATTACTAGGATGGAAAAAGCAAGAGATTATGCACAATAATTGGAATAACATCACGCCAGTTAAAACGTCCAAGAAGGAAGAGTTCTAATAAAGGTCGTGCGTCATTATGCAAATTCTAGCTAGTAGAACGAAACAAAAGTAGTAAACAACAGAAATTGTTGGGAGAGAAAAAAAAATCATGAAATACTTCCTTGACAAGTGATGAGTGTGTTGTAACTCAGATACTACTGACGCTAATGGAAGGTAAATTATATGTGGGTGCAGAATCTACACCCAATACTGTCTCGGATGGCAATGAAAAAGTGAATCTGATGATTTAGACTTCCGCTGTTCTGTCGAAACTGAATCAAACCCACTCATAGTAGAATATGGAAGATGTATAATAATTTGAAGCTGCATGTGCTCATTGTAAATATAATATGGTGAAGCTAGCCGTATTAAACGGGATTCAGGAATATCGCCATTAAAAATACTTCGTTTGCCAGCTTTTGTCACTGGGTGTGATGGAATCTGCAGAATCCCATTAAAAGTAGTCAGTGGAAATTAGTTATACTTAGTCTACTCGGCTCACGTTAATACCACATTGAATACAAATAATTAACGTGTATACAAAGCCGCCTGAAATAAATAAAGTAAAACTTTCTTAACTGATTTAATTATATATTTCTGAGCAATTAGACCTCAACTAAGATGATGAAAAGCCGCTCATGAAATTAAATTTCTCGCAGCTTTGTAAGAAGGCGTAGGAAGTTTGCTCGCTTTGGCCTTATTTGTCAGAATACAATAGAACACCTCCAGAAACCGCTTATGTTATAAACTGCTTGTGACTCATGAATTAAAATATAAAATGAAATGAATGACAGTTGAACCAGATGCGTAGGAGACAATGGAGCGGTTTTGATTGCTACCGCTTGGTGAAGTTTCTGTAAGATGTGGATGGATATGACGACGCGTAATCACCCTATTGATTCATTCCGTCTAAGGAAATTGTTATACAATGCTAGTTTTTCATAACATTAAACTACGAGATTTATGCAACTCCATCAACATAAATCTGACGAGGATAAATTTATCGGATGAAAAGGATCAATAGGTTTCTTGTACTTATATCCTGTGTATGAGTAACGAATGGTGGTCACACTTTGAACAAAACTGTATGAACGCGTGCTAAACCTGTTTCGAATTCAAACTAAATCCGCCAAAACCGCATAGCTTTTACGCTGTACCTAATCGGATAAAACAGGAGAAACCACGATTCAACCATTTCATTTCTCTTTTCGTGAAAACTTTTTCAGGAAATTTTCCACACCAACTTGTTATTATTTATTGCCTCTTTTAATTTTAGTGTCATTCAACCATTGTTTTTCAAAAAATTAACGTTTGTTCTAGCCCATAAACTAAACCTACCTAATATAAATTCACATTCAATCAAAATTATACATTTTAGATGGAACTCATCCTATAAATTATGATTTTCATCTTGAATGAAGCTTTGGAAAAATTTAGTAGGTACCTATACCTATTCTCCATATTATATTATATTATAAGTGTCCTTACTCCGTAATTGTTGCAACACCTTCAGAATCAACTATCCTATACTGATGCTTTTTTGTTTTGCGCCAAGAATTTTGTGTACTAACATCATCATGTCTCTCCTGACGCAGCATTGAAATCTCCCATCAAAAGCTCCCATGCCCACGTTCCAATGTTTTAATTGTAATTAATTCCGTTACAAAAATATTAATTGGCAATCTCAGAAACCGAAACTAGGCGTAAAACACGTTTGCTGAAAGCTTCTAACGTTAGTGATTGTTGTTTCTATCGGTTTTTTAAACAAGTTTAAACGCTTTATCAGTTGTAACCATCAGTTGAGGACACGACCCACAGCAGGAGGTGGTTCCATCCTAGAATGTAGTCTTTCCCGGATATTCTCGTATTTTTTCTCGATCTGTATTGCTGCAATCTATGAAATATTGTATGGGTCGATTGTGATGGAACGTTGCGTTTGCGTACATCAAGTTCAGCTCATCTCGACACACGTTCTGGGTTAATCGTGCCAATATGACCTTCGTTCATCCATATCTAATCATATGACCCCTGACAAGCCACACGTACTGTGTTGGATTGCTGTAATTCGCCAAGTTAGCCATGTCACTCGAACGTGACAATGAAAATCACGTGTGATTACTCGCGTTACCTTTTCGCACTGGCACCTAATTTCATAGAAAATTACTATTCCTGGCATCCATGCAAGAAATTATCTGAAAAGCTCTCAACCTCAACCTGTACATTACTCGATAGATTTTATCTTCTTTACAGCATTCGATTATTTATAAAAATTTTATGCATCAGTATTATTGGTAACTGTTTCGTTAGGCTTGGATTCGGGTGTAGCATGCTCAGGAAGAATCATTTTGTCAAGATCAGATCTGGATAATAAGCTTTTAGTTAGGTGTTTGCGGTTTATCGGGTCGCTTGATTCCAGTAATTATAATAATGCTTGTAAGAAAACATGTGCAAGATGTCGTGGGAATCAGGTGGAACACGTCAAGTAAATTGGTGAAAGAGAATATAATAGAGTATTAGTAGGTTTAAGAAGAGCTTGAGTGGGCGACACGTTACTCATTCAAAGCGTTAGATTAGACCAATCCGCACAATGCTTATTGAAATTTGGTGCTGAGTGGCCTTT
This sequence comes from Pycnomerus fuliginosus, assembly GCA_963924575.1. NCBI lineage: Eukaryota > Metazoa > Arthropoda > Insecta > Coleoptera > Zopheridae > Pycnomerus > Pycnomerus fuliginosus. The sequence continues at coordinate 23,984,723 of OZ004618.1, read as the reverse complement.
TATTATCTATTATCTACGCAAATAAAAAGCGCTATCTTCATCTTTAGTGAAAGTATTTATATCGCAATGTATAGGTACAATATCTTCAGTTTATTATAGGTCGGGATATAATAATAATATATCATTCCTATTAATTAATATTTTAACAAGTTTATATAATTATTATAAATCGTTGGCGGCTTCGTTAAAAAATAATAAATCTATTTTTGTGCGTGTTTAATAAGTAAATATTTCCCTTCAGTTTCTGTTACCATTCACTGCACGATTGTAAATTTGGTTGCCTATCACTGTCTTGATGGCTATACATTTTCCCTGCCTTTTATCGGTAAATATTTAGAATTATATTTCCCATAAGGTAATTGTTCGTCTTATTATTAATTTTTCAAATAGGAAATCTTGCAAACAAAGAGAAAACATCGCACGATGCACTTTGTGATTTATGAACATCAAGATGAACGATAAAGAAACCGAAATAAATCTTATAGCTTGTGGCAATAGCATATTTTATTTTATTGAATCTTCCTGTTATCATTTTTGATATCTTTTAGGCTTTTGGCGAAGTGGACAGACGACTGAAGGCAATAATGATTTATACATATATAAGAAGCTTTATATAATGAAGGTATGTGAAGGAATATTATTGCTATACCACAAGCATCAAGCAAGCTATGGCGGAATATAATAAATATGCATGTGTAAGAACCGTTTTGATTCGGAATTGTTAGCGTTTTGCAAGCTACATATTAATCTCTTCGTCTTTATATTTTCCATAACGAACTTGAATTGGCATTTGAGGATAACTTTAGTAGGTTCCGCACACAAAAAATGTTCTTCTTAAGTTAAGAATTGAGGTATTTTTAAAATTATTTAATCAGATTTAGTGTTTTTATATTAAAGTTAAGTAAATAATCTCCAAATTTAGCAGATGGAAACACTGAGCTCAATAATATAGCTTTATTACCTAAAATCCTAAAACCAAATATACTTCCTCAGATGTAGTACAATTATCAATAGTAATACGACGAGTAGTCTCTTGATTGCCGCGGGTTTTGACGTCCGAATGGCTGTCAACTACGAGTCAAAATGGTAGACTTTTTTAGGCTAAAAAGAGGACGAGAGCTCGCTCGAGTCCTCTTTGGCCGAAAAAAATCTACCATTTGACAAGTAGTGCATCCATGAGGACTCAACAAGGCAACCAAGAGACTACGAATCGTATTTTGCAGATTATTTTATAAATTAAAGTATTGAGTAAGTAGTGTCCAGTTGACGTTGTAGTCTTATCACTGTAATCAGGATTACTGGTATGCTAAATGCTCCTTTGGATTGGTTCAATACTTAATGAATAAAATAATCTTCTTAATACCACTCAATTCAAGCACTTCCTTGAAGAATTCGTTAAAACTGAATATTAGTGTTACAATTAATTTATGTTAGAAAATGATGAATTTGTGTGTATCATTATGTATTCTAATAATTAGTTTTTCCACAAACTATTAATGAAGTTAGCTTAGCATATATCTAAGAGTAACATTTTCATACCAAGGATCATTTTCTTTGGGGAAGAATTGTAATTCTTGGTTTTAGTATAGGTATCAATTGGTAGGTGCGCGTCTATGGGGAGAACGAGGTCACGTAGTCACTATGCACGGTGTTGTGTTATGTAATAAGTGTGAATACTGTGAATGATGATAATACCTAATGGAGAGTTTTACAAATTTGTGTCCTGAAGATCCTACAAATGAGAAAAAACTTATTTCGAAAGGTTATTAACATTATTGAAAGTTATGTTTTGTGTTATTGTTCTCAATGTTCGTTAAGGTTTTGTACAGTAAGTCATATGTATGTTACCTACCTAATTAACTAACCTATAGGTTACTTTTCTGTTCTTCGCATATGCGTTATTATATGATTATCTGTTTTATTTCTAAAAATTAAAAGATTTTGTGTAACTTCTCGATCGTTGTCTTCTTCCTGTTTAACTTATTTTCTCTCAGGTTACAGCTGCTTATATGATCTCGACTCCCTTTTCGTGCAATGTTCGAATTTGCTTTAATTTTGTATGGTTTAAGCGAACAGTTCATTTCAAACACACGGTTTAGGCCTCGGTTTAAATCAATTGTGAAGACACCAATACTGCAAAATTACTAATTTTCGTTATCAATTTACAGACTACTAACTGTGAAGAAAATTTTGCATTAGTTTGATTCACAACGCAAAATTTACATAAATCGAGACATAGGTAAACCTAAATTTTGGACGCAGAGTGACAAAAAATAGTACTTTATAATTATAAGAATATCAATATTCTAAAAACAACATTATTACGGTTTAAGCATACCTATTGGTAAATGCAATGATATGAAGGGTAGCATTAAAGACATCGTATGCTCTAGGTAAAAATAGAAAAGCTTATTTACAGCGTCATTAATCTTAGGATTAAGTCGACCAGTTTATAAGTTTAATAATATTAATTCTCAGTTAAAGTGCATTCGTTAAGAAGTGCATTGTTTACAGAAAGAATACAGTAAGTTCAAATTTAATTTTTTGTATTCTTGGGTAAACAATCTAATTTACTAGATGATAGTGAGTATAATACCGTAGATTTAAGAATACATAGTGTCACGCCATATAGAAGCTTATTATCATCTTGTTCTGAGAGTAATAAACTTGTTGGAAGAAGATCATTTTTTGTGTGCGGTTTGTTAATGAATATGTTTACTCACATCTTCTAATCTAGATATCGAAGATCTTCTTCTTCCGGCTGAAGATATACCTATAATCCTTTTGGACTCTTCAACGATCGACTCTCTCCGGCTTTTGGCAATTCTTCTTTAGTCGACGTCTCCTTGGTCTCCTTCTTGGGTAGTTTCAGTTCACTTCTATTCTGAAATAATTGCGTTCGTACTTTTGTCTTTTGTACCAAACATATCAACTGTTAATTCATATTATTGTATTGAAAAAAGCTCCAATACCTACATACACTCATACAGGGTGGGTGATTTTTCGATGCTCACCATCATGAGATCTTCTAAACGGTAAAAGATACGGGGTCTGTTAGATTAGAGAAAAGTTGCGCCATTTCTTGGCGATTAAGAATCTGAAGAGAATTTCCCGATATTTTGATTCGTTCCTGAGTTATGACAAGAAATCTGAAAATTATTCTGACATAATTTAAAGAAAAATTAATATCTTTCTAACGATTGATATTATTTAAATGAAACTTGGAACTTTTATATTTTTGACAGCTGTTAACTGAAGGGCATTGACAGAAATTTTCTAGGCCTTGTAGATTTTGAATAAAGACATCAGACAACTTTTTTTTTCTTATGGGTGTCATAATGAATTTTAACACCGCCGGATACACAAAAAAAGCTTTTCAAAAATGCAGCCAACATTAACGTTTTTGAAAAAAAAGCCTGAGTCACACGTTATAAGAGATTGAAGAAGTCGGCGTACTTTTTTGCAATTGTTTTTCACCTAAGTTTAGGCAGATTTTGCAAATTATTCCTACCAATTTTCAAATTCTGAGATCTGTCAAAAAAGTCCACGTTGAGTACATTTTTGAAAAGCCAATTTCTTGTGTATTTGATGATGTCAAAATTCAATATGGCGGCCATAAAAGAAACAAAAGTCAACTGTTGTTATTCAAAATCTAGAAGGCCTAGAAAATTTATGTAGAATGTCATTTAATTGACAGCTGTCAAAAATATAAAAGTTCCAAGTTTCATGTAAATAACATCAAACGTTAGGAAGATATTATTTTTTCTTTAAATTGGCAATTTTCAGATTTTTTGTGATAACTCAGGAACGAATCAAAATATCGGGGAAATCTCTTCAGAATCTAAATCACCAAGAAATAGCGCAACTTCTCTGCAATTTAACCGACCCCGTATCTTTTACCGTTTAGAGATCCCAATGATGAGCATCGAAAAATTACCCACCCTGTATATGCCTAGTCATAAATAAATGCTGTGTAATTTTCACATAATAGTTACGTTACCTAAGCAAAAGCCAATGGCGTAGTGTGGAGATATTCAGGGTGTTCCGAAGGCACGGGCCCACGCAGTTCGAGTCGACGGCCCTTCGTCAATTATGATATTTGGTCTTACTTATTAACTTTTTATTAAATAAAAATTTCTTGGAAGGAATAAACATTGTGACAGCCTATGGGCCATCGCAACGCGGCTGCCGCCGACCTTTCAATATTGTTATTTCTATATACATGTCTAAACATACTCCATAAAAAAATATTTGATTATGAGTACACTTGCATGATGGACGGGTTCAGACACTGCAATTCAGTGTAATTTAGAATTTCAGTTTAGTTCAGAGTTTTTTTAAGTAATCACAACGAATAATTATAAGCAACTAAGAAGGAAAAAATTTGAAGAAAATGCAAAACTTAAACTGAAGAAAATTGAGTAATTCTCTAAGTGCATGACGCGTTTGCGACCAAGTCCAATCTCTCTGTTTCAACTCTCCTAGACCCTGGTTCACGTAAGTTATATTTTTTTCAAATGCTGTGTGGCGTTACCCCAATATTTAAAATTTTAGACATCAATCTAAGACGAATTTTCCTTTGCCAAAATTTCAAGGGTCCAATAGCCCAACAGCAATTTATATTTATTATTACTTTTATTTATTATTTTTTTTTCTATAGGCTTATACGAGAGAGAGACACCCTGTATTTTAAACTTCTTCACTACTGGAAGGATATACATAATTAGTCACTACCACTAGGCAATTCAACAAATCTTAAATACACATGAAGTACGCAAAAATAACTAACTACATATTTCTTAACTTATCGTCCTACTTCAAAATGTTTAATCGATGTTCTTATTGGGTTATCGGACTATTGAATACAATAAAACTCTTATTGTATTCAATAGTCCGATAACCCAATAAGAACATCGAATAACTAACTACATTGTACTATGTACTGTACTGTATTCACTCTCTCACATGGTTCAACTCATCCCGGAATGTTGTCCCATTTTATCTACCGGCGATCTATCTACATTAAACAAGCGATGGAACAACATTTCGGGATGAGTTGAACCTTGCCCTTGTGAGAGGGTGAGTACAGTACAGTATGGTATAATGTAGTTAGTTAGTTATTTTTGCGTACTTCATGTGTATTTAAGATTTGTTGAATTGCCTAGTGGTAGTTTCAGTCCTGAAGAAGTTTAAAATATAAGTGAAACATTAGTTCATTTTCATTTACTCGACAACACTGATGATCCTTTTCTTCAATATAAATGAACAATCCATATTATTATTAACATTATTTAGAGAAAATGATTTGAAACAAAGGTCCTCGCATTCCTCACTACGCCACTGACAATTGCAAAAATCCCCAAAGCAATGCATCAGAAAAGAGTGAAGCAGAAAGATACGAAATTTATTTCTATAGCGAGATGCATCATGTTGCAGAAATCTTGCTGTTAGTGCCATCTCATGATTTGTGTTATGACATACCTAAATCGACTTGAAATCAGCCCCTCAGTAATAACTAAAAAAAAGCTAAAAAATAATATCAAAAAAAGATGAAAAAGTGAAGTAAGGCCTAAGGAATCAGTCACTTGTCATTTCTCTCAACAGCATGATGGAAATAGTCATAAGTCATTAAGTACATACTTAATAAAATCTGTATGTATATGTTTTCACTTATCGTGCAGTTTTATCGAAGACACTTTCCAAGACCATCAAGACATATCCGCAACAGGTTCACCTGCCAGTCACAAACAAAACATCCGACAAGGACTTTCATTTTTAAAATAATGTCATAATCGAAGAGTCATTAATGAGAGTGGATAACGGCTCCGTTTAACTATTTTCTTCAATAAAAAATTAGCTGAAAGGCCATGGTGATGCTTATCTATTTTATAAAAGAACATACAATAAACAATACATCACGATATTTTGCAAACAAACAAGAATAAGTTATAAATACAGTATAATTAACCTTGGCTTTCCTTTCCACAAATGAGTATCATCCGTTTCTAAAGAATCAGATCTCTTGATTTGAAACAACCTTGTAACAATTTGTGATATAACCAATAGGTAATTAAACAAACTGGCGTAGAAGAGGCACTGAGAAAACTCGTCCAGGAAATAATTTCGTGTGAGACAATATTTCAAATAGAGTACCTGTCATTATGTTAAATAAGAGGACGGTCCCGTACATTTATTTCGGCGACTGTTAGAAGTTTTTTTATTACAAACTGTCGTCGTTCATAAAATATGTCTCTTTGTCATTATGAATAAATTAACTATCTCAATTCAAGCCCTAATAAAATGAAATAACAAACCATGTCTAGTGGTTCGAAAACATCCCATCGATGTTTGGATGACTCTTTGTGCTTGGCTGGTCATATTTAATGAAATTTATCATGTGTTGCTTATTGTGCATTGTGAAAAGTGAACGTGGAGACATCCCGTTCGGCCTTACCAACATAAGAAGTGAGTGAAATTTAAGACCCCGGACCGTTAGATCTAGTTCAGTGGTGTTGGGGATGGCCGAGAATGATATATTGGTATAGAGATAACAAAGGTGCGTGGCCTTGTTTTGTGTTCGAATTCTTAAATGGTGCAATGTTTGCCTGCAAAAAGCACAATGGAACTGAGTGCAGATTGACTCCGTATTATCTACTTATAGAGATTTATGTTCGATTAACACTATTGTGGAATATCGAGAGGCCATTGTGCTTATATTGGCTAGTGACAATAATATTTTACTTGAGCCATTCGTGTTTTGACAAACCATTTCAACGAGCGATGCACCCGACTGGAAATCTTCACCAAACGGTGCATCTGCTTTTATTTCTTTGTAAATTTCCTTAGTGCATACGATTTTACACGGGTCATTATATTCCACTTAAAAACGGTAGAAAAGACGAACGCTGAAAACCCACATGCACGCCTGAAATTAGCTTAAAGCTGCACTGTGCAACAATGTCGAGTTTACTGCTTCTGAAAATGGTCTGGCGGCTTCTTTTCAACAAATTAAAAAATAAATGCAATTGTGCGGTTTAACCACAATAAAACATGACTGACAGAAGTTGATAGCTCATTCAAGTCGTTAAATGATCTTTATAAATAAATCTTCGTAGCGCAAGACCTCTGGCAACTCATTTAAAGGAACTGCCATGAATTCCTGTCAAATTCAACCAGGCAGATACTTGCCTATCTACTAAATCCATTATAACGATATTCCAGTCAAAACGACTGCAGCAATCAACAACGAATAAAGAAGAGATGACAGCGAAATATCTCATTGTAACACACCCTGTAATTTATGGAAATTTAAAGGAAATCACGACCATCATCATCAAAGTAGAATAAACGAGCTCATGCCCGTTTGCACCGACGCCGATTAAATTTTAACCGCCGGTTAATTTAACCGACAGATGCAAAATGGCATCAGCGCAATGCTGAAAATTTGATTGACAAGAAGTGTCAGCTTCGAGGTCAGCTTTCGTATTAAAAGCAGATCAAAAGTGCATTCAGATCCATAAAAGCAAGGGAAATACAAGAACATCATTGTCAAGACAGCAATGTACCATGTACCCAAATAAATCAAGACAAAAACGAAAAGGCCCAACTTTGAACAAGCCAAAAAGTATCTAGCCGAAAATAACCATCCGAAAAAAAGGTGCCATTAGACTGCAATGCTGAAACGTTCAGCTCAAAACCCATCCGAAACAACTTAGAGATAAATAGGATAGGTAATGCTTTTCTTGGATCTCTAAACCGATTCCTATTGAAGGACGTAGATGATGAAATTATTCAACGGTTGGATGTTTCTAAACAAACTACAATGAAAGAAGGAGAGGACCTCGGAGAGGACAATTCTCTAGAAGGTATTATAACCATCGGCAAATACTAAAGAGTATACATGCAAACATGCAATAGAATGTGTTCCCATGTCCCAAAAAGCTTCCTGTCGCGACCATGAGAAGAGTGTCCTGGCTAGCCACATAGAAGGTCAAAACAAAAATGAATGGACAGGATAGAGGTCCGTATCTGATTATAAAACGATGAAGCAGTTTAGCAGAAAACAGAATAAAAAGCAGATCCTGAATGAGATTATTTTCCTCAATGAGTATCCAGATCAGAGGAGAATGAAAAATTAATTATAATAAATTTTTATTTTAAAATAAATTATGTCAAAAACTAATCAGTGGTTTGTCCACTGATTAATTCAACAATTGGTTAAGAGTTCAGCAAGTATAAAATTGCTTGACGTTGCTAGAAAACGGAAAATTGACAGTGATGTGGCACTGAAAAGTGTTTTCTTTGTTGTCTGTCAGTGATAAAATTAGATCAGAATGACTCAATGTGCATCAACATGGATTAATATCCTTATTTAAAGGTGCACAAGGAAGATCCATACCGCTTTGGTTCGAAAAATTAGAGCGTTCTTCCTTGCTTTTGATAAAAATTCAAAAATGAACCTGAGTTCTTGCCGTGTTGCCGCTTCTAATCCGCCAATTAAGTTAACGGTGATTAAAAATTAATCGGCGTCGGTGCAAACGGGCATCAGTCTTTTGCGTGGAACAGAAATATGTTTCAGCTTTTTCTTCATAAGGAGGTTAATGGTTATTTGATATTTAAGACTTGTTAAAGTACCTACTATGACTGATAAAAGACATTAGGAATTCTCTGGAAGAGTTTACCGATTTAAAAAAACTGGCAGTCTCGGAGACGGTGGAAACTTCTACTTTTTTACCGAATTTGGAAATATAATAAGTTACCGTGTTAACGTATATACTGGGTGGCGCATTCAAAACGATCCAGTCTTAATAACTTTTAAACAGGTTTCGCGGCAATTTTGACTTTGTTCAGATTTTGCAGTTTGTCTTCATCCCCTACTCCTATATCTTAAATGCCAACATAGCTCGTGGCATATATCAAATGAAAGCTCTTGAAAAATTATTCATTGTTCTAAATAGTTTGAGGATTTCATGAACCGTTTTCATGTTAGGGACAAAAATGTAATGTATTTAAATTAATTAGAAATTAGAAATTCGAGGAAAGCTTTGCAAAATTCAATAAAAAATTTATTTATCTGTCGACTAAAATGTGACTAATTAGAAGTCAAACGAATTTACTTACTCGTTGACTTTGTTTGGACAAGTCTTTATTGGTGCTCTCGTTGGTCCCTGTATAGCAGCTAAAATTAAAGCTCCAAAAAAGCTAACAATCAGTAAAACTTTCTTGACTTCTAATCAGTCATATTTTAGTCGATAAACCATAATATTTCTTAGCATTTTCCAAAGCTTTCCACGAATTTCTAATTTCTAATTAATTCAAATACATTCAATTTTTCTCTCTAACATGAAAACGGTTCACTAAATTCTCAAACTGTTTATAACAATGAATAGCATTTTTCAAGAGCTTTCATTTGATATACAGGGTGAGTCTGAAAGACTCCACATCCTTTATACCACAGAATCTACTGTTCAAATGATGAAGCTTGGTGCAAAAATTATTAGTCAATTGTGATTTCTCTTGATGTTATAAACCGCCAAAGATCTTCATTTTTAAACTCTCTTTTTAAATATCTTTCGAAAGGTGTATGGTAGGATTTTGAATTTTTGCACAGCACTGTTACAGACCAAGATGCAACTACTGATGGTACTTAAGACATTATCCAAAAAGCGGATCCCTGTTATACAGGGTGGCCCCGATGTTATTTGCCCTTGAAGTTTTTTATGTTTGAAAATATTGCTAATTTGCCTATGCGGCCGTATTCCCCGTTCAATTCTAAAACTTTTTTGGCTCCTAAAATTTTTTGAAAAAACTAACCACTCACGAGGAAAATTGAAAAAACCGAAAACATGATCATCGTGATAAACCTACAATTTCAATAAAAATCAAAGTGTACGTTGACATGTATCACATTTCAACTGTTTTTTTGCATTGAGGGTGTTGTCCTACATCTGTGCCCAGAACCATTGCTCACAACTGAAGAAAAAACATTGATGGTAATTTGACTTTTTTATGAGGTAGACTCATCATTAGTTTTAAGGTGATTACCTGCATCATGTTTTCGGTTTTTTCAATTTTTCTCGTGAGTGGTTAATTTTTTCGAAAAATTTTAAGAGCCAAAAAAGTTTTAATCTTGAACGGGGAATACGGCCGCATAGGCAAATTAGCAAAATTTTCAGACATAAAAAAGTTCAAGGGCAAATAACATCGGGGCCACCGAGTTTAACAGAGATCCGCTTTTTGGATAATGTCTTAAGTACCATCAGCAGTTGCTTCTTGGTCTGTAACAATGCTGTGCAAAAATTCAAAATCCTACGATACACCTTTCGAAGGATATTTAAAAAAAAATTTTAAAAATGAAGACCTTTGGCGGCTTATAACATCAAGAGGAATCACAATTGACCAATAATTTTTGCACCAAGCTTCATCATTTGAACAGTAGATTATGTGGTATAAAGGATATGGAGTCTTTCAGACTCACCCTGTATGCTGTTATGTTGTCATTTAAGATTTTGACCCTGATAGGAGTGGGGTTAATCTGCACAATCGGAACAAAGTTAAAATTACAGCGAAACATGTCCCCTTCCTTCAAGGTTAAAGAACTTGTCGAAAACCGCAAGTCGATATCTTATTCCGTTCAAAAGTTATTAAGAGTGCGTATCGTCTTGAAGGTGCCACCCGGTATATAAGTAAGAATTAAACAAAAATAGATTGAAAATATAACTAAACTGTACCCAGCGACACTCCTCATTGGGAATCGAAGGTCGCTCCGTTACTAAAATAAATTTTAACAAGAGTCCCAAAAATTAAATTTTTCGAAAAAATGACAAGGGTTTTCGACCGGGAAAAACATCAGCAATCACGGCACCGATTTTTGAATGCAGAATTTGAAGAGCTTTTCTAGGGTGCCGTGAAAAATGGGGGTTTGCATCTAAATTTTTAAAGTTGAAGTGCCAAACAGACACTTTCCGTTGCACAAAATTGGGATCAAATTTTTTGGCTAGTATTCCGGAAGGTTGCATAGGAGAACGATGCTGTCACGAAGTGTCTTCTTCCTTGTCGCAGCTTGAAAATTGGGGGTATTAGCGTTGTTCGTTGGAATTAAATTGCGCAACGAAAAGCATACTTTACGATAGATAAAAAAAGAGCTTTGATATTTTTCAGACGTGGAGTTCGACGTGAAGAAGTCGAAGTCTGGAAGATCGGTTGCTTAAATTATCTGGCTCGAAAGACCATATGTTGACGACGGACCTTTGGATCTGGGACGTGGTGGATCAACGATTTTAGTGGACTGTATGAGGGAAAATTAAAGGAAACATTAGAACGCCGTCAGGTTGAGTCAAATGTATTTTTCAACTTTTTCTTGGTTACAATATAATGACAAATGCATGAATTGGATGGCTGGCTCTGCAACATTTACTTTTCCTACCTAGTAGTCCAGTCAAGGAAGGCCAAATTTGGGCAAATGCTTGAACAAAATCGGAAAGTTTTGAAACTTTGCAGCTTTGTTTGGGAGGGTCCAGTAATTAACATACTAAAAGTCCTGACACCTAGAGGGTGAGCGCGAGGGGGGAGACCTCAAAATAGGTCCCTCTTTTTGATTTTTCGTTAATATCTCCGAAACTATACAAAAAATAAAGAGGACTGAATTTCCTACAAAAACTATCCTATACATTTTTTCAGTAGAGTTGGTAGTTTACGAGATAATTGTGTTCGAAGATTGTAAGATTTGTCAATTGTCAGAGACGCTCCTCGGACAAGTCAAACAGCTCTTACTAAATTAGTGTGGGGGTGAGTTTGATGAAATAATGAACAATTATTGTAAGAAAAAAGGCGTATAATACAATTTGTAGTGAATAGATAATAAATCAAATTACAAAAAATGGTATCGATGTAGTGAAATAATATAGCTAGTGGAACCAATATTTGGGAGGCTCTAAAAGCCCCCTCATTACGAGGGTTGTAACTGTGACAATGTCGCCCCGCTGCGTGGACAAACCCAGACGTTTGACTTACCTGAGGCTCGTATGGATATTTTAAAATTCCCAAGGTGTGCCGGATTTGCGAATTTTCATTATCTAACAAGCACAAATCGATTGATTATAGATAATGAAATACTACTAAAATCATTGCACCCAAGCAACTCATACAAAAATAAAGTTTTGACAAGTCAAGTAATTTGGAATTAGAATGAGGTTAAAATTGACGAGAGACAAAACGTAGTAAGCATTTAAAAAGTACGCTGTTGGTAGACATGTAGGAGTATTTACCTACCTACCTTACCTACCTGGCTTCTAGGAAATAAGTTTGTTTCAGAATTCTTGCTATTTCATTTCTTTTCGATTATTGTTGGCTAAATCGTTCTATCTCTATGCTAATGACAATGATAATGAGATTTTGCCAGTAGTGGGTCGTCTGCAATTATCGAAATAGCCCCGATTTAAGGGAGAGTTGATGGATTTACACTTCAGTCTGATCTTACACTGTTTGTGCTTTAAAACTAAAATTGTCGAGTACGGCCCGTGGGAATAATTTAAAATACCCACTAGTTAGTAGGTACATCAGACATCGGTGTTTGTCCAAGCAGCGGGGCATCATTGTCACAGTTATAACCCTCATAATGAGGCGGCTTTTAGGTTCTCCCAAATATTGTTTCCACCAGCTATAACAATGAATAAGATTTCCGAATATGAGGAGGAGGCGTTGGGCTTCGACCTGATTGATAATAATTAGAACTATTATTCAGTGCGGTATACTATTCGGAAAGCCAAGAACTGAGAGCAAGAATAGCCAAAGGAAACAAAAAAATTAACTTGTTTACCTATGCACTTACTATTTTTGTCATTTAATATTATATTATGTTCCCTATTCAGCTGTTGTAGATTTACTTAATTCTCCAGAATACTTTATACTACCGCAGGACAACTTTTCATTTTTTTTTGAAACTTTTCAAATAGTATATTACGATATTAGGTTGGTAAGTACAGTATAACAGAATCGAGGAAAGGTTTGCAAAAACGAGTCGAAGACGAGTTTTTGCAATTTCCGAGATTATGTTAGATGTACTTAACAACCGTGTATCGTATATGATTTTTCACACAATCGAAATTAACGTATTTAACATTTTTCGTCAGCCATTAAGCAAATCTTGTTTGACACATCGCCGAATTTTCCAAATGCTCTCGATACCTTTGCCAGTTCAATTGTTTTACTTACCATGCCTATGTGTCAGATATGCGTGCTGTTATGAATTCATAACAGCACTGTTATTTTTCGTTGCCTGGGAAACCAAACCGCGCTTGGTAAGTTGAACTTACACCTTATTTTAACTACGTCGCGTCGGTAAGAGAGTTATAACATACGATTGTGCGAAAACTTCATGAAAAGTTTCAACAAATGTATTTTTCATGAAAACTCACATGTATACAAACACACCACCACACTAATTTAGCAAGAGCTGTTTGACTTGTCCGAGGAGCGTCTCTGACAATTGACAAATCTTACAATCTTCGAACGCAATTATCTCGTAAACTACCAACTTTACTCAAAAAATGTATATAATCGTTTTTGTAGGAAATTTAGTCCTCTTTATTTTTTGTGTAAAACATTTTTTTCGTAGGACCTATAGTTCCGGAGGTATTAACGAAAAACCAAAAAGAGGGACCTATTTAGAGGTCTCCCCCCTCGCGCTCAAACTCTAGGTGTCAGGACTTTTAGTATGTTCATTACTAGACCCCCCCAAACAATGCTGCAAAGTTTCAAAACTTTCCGAATTTGTTCAAGCATTTTTCCTATTTTGACTGGACTATAGGGGAAAATAACGCATACTTTGCTACCTCACATGAGGCGAGCAACGCCCACTTTTTTAGTTTTTTAACCAACTGGGAAAAAACATTTTTCGAATTTTAATAACGTGATGTGATCAAAAACTCTTCAGGTCGAGTAGCCCTTGACGTGAGAGACGTAGGGCGTAGATGGCTAAAATTATTACTTAAAACGAAATCTCACGTAAAGACTAAGTATATCGGAAAAGTATTTGATCACTCTTTATAACACTATCACTAGAAACACCCCACTACACCGAAACACTTGATTTACACTGCTGACGCGTTTCGAACACAATGTGCTCATTATCAAAGCCGAAGCTAAAACAACCTGCCTGTCTAGAAACTGAAATATTTATAGGCCCACCCGCGTAGCTCCGCCCCTCGCCTGATCTCGGTAGACCAATCACAGGTCGAGAAATGGTCACGTAAGGGTGAACACGTATAAATACAACAAGTCCTACTTAAAGTAGCGTAAACAAAGATGAATATGCGATCGGGCCTGTATCAGCGTTCATAAGCCTATCTCTAGACTTATGAATTACGATACTCTCCCAAGCGTCGAGCATCTGCATCTTGTTAACGCTACAAACTAACTTAATATTATCACTTATTCTATGGTCATTGTGTAAAGCATGTAGGGCAACACTGGATTTCTCAGTTCTGCCATATTTAAGGTGGGCTAAGTGCTCCTTAAATCTGGTGCTGATAGACCTTCGTGTTTGACCTACATACTTTAGATCACAATTTTGACAATTGATTTCGTATATACCAGATTTTTCGCTATTCCCTACTTTATCTTTCGGGTTGCCTAAAAGGTTTTTCAGTTTGTTTTCTGATCTGAAAACTGTCCTTAAATTTTGTTGGGCAAAAAACCTTGTCAAACCTCTTGTCAACTGAGGTTCAAAAGGTAGTGCGACAAATTTTAAGTCCTGTTTTTGTTCTTCGAAGCGAAAAGTCGTGGCGTTTAACACTTGTTGTTTGAATTTTAACTTCCTAATGATGTTGTCTATTATGATAGGTTCGAACCCGTTACATCTCGCTATGTCTTTGATTGTTTTGAGTTCTTTCCGATATCTTTCCTTGTTTAAAGGAAAATTCAGAAGACGGTGTGCCAAAAAATGGATCAAGTGTATCAAGTGTTTCGGTGTAGTGGGGTGTTTCTAGTGATAGTGCATTTTTCCACCGAAGTTGTCCAGTGTTTCCATAGTGACACTCTTTATAAACTTACGAAGTTTTAAGGGATTTTCCTGAAACCAACAAGAAAGTCAAGCTTTCATGGCTACTTTGAGCCTTGAAAGTTAATTAATTCCAAACTAGTCATGTAATCTTTACCTGACGCCTATTATGGTATACTGTCCTATACCTAAATGTAACACAACAAAATACTTCTTATTCAAATTTCGTCATGGATACACAAATTTGATGTTCTTTACTAGACAATCAGACATTTTATCATTCTTTTAAATGATTGTCAAAAATGACGCTTTTAAAGTTCCGAATTTATGAATAGGTACCTGATTGTTTCAAAATTTACCCATCATGCGGTTTAAGAAAAAACTTTTTACATATCACGTCATAAAAGATTACTACTGATGGACTGAGGAAATTAAAAGTACTCGGCTTGCGCCTCGTACTTTGAATAAACAATATCCTCCTTAGTTCTACAACTACTAACTTTCATGACATGGCATGTATAATAACCGTCACTGAAATGAAGCGAAATAACGGAAAAAATAAAAGATGAACGAAACTATTGCTGCATATGGAAATTGGAAACGAAGATTCGCGCTTTAAAAATGATAGCTTTAAATTTTTATTAGACATAGGTATTTTGTTTAAGTATAATGCAACAGCAATAAATTAATGATTTAGTTTATTGTTAAAAAAGGAAGCAAATAAATTGTCCTTCCGACAGTTACATTTTTTAATCATGAGGTTATGAGGTGAAATATTTTATACATTAACCAATCCCTAGAGATATTCATTCATTACCCATATGTAATAGATCTGCTCAAGTTTCCACCATTAATCTCAGATTCTACTAGAGAATTTCAACAAGTCCAATTTATTATTGTCAATTTCTGCGAAGTTGAAGAAGATGTTTACAAAAGACTTCAACTACAAAAGGTACATTAGTTTAAATAGGCTTGCGTTTAACCCTTGTCTCACCTTACAAGATAAATAGAGGTAAGTAACTGATACTCCAGAGCGTGACACTTGGCACAATAAACAACTACCCCAGATCTAAATAAATTGACCTTTCCAGTTCATATCATTACCATATGGGTTAGAGAACCCCAAAAAACTTTATTTGTTTGTTTGAATAGACAGTAAAACACAATGATATCTTCATTAATCTTAAAATAAAAGCTCTTGAAGCCCTCAAGCGCTACTTTGCATAATTTGAGATACTTAAATTTCTATCGAGCTGGGTAAGAATATTGAAGATGATGCATCCAAAAATAAAATCTAGATTCCAGCAGCGAAGTTTATGAGATTACTAAAGGATGAGGGTCTACCACCCGTCAAAAACCAGTCCAAATATTTATTCAGCAGACATAGTGACATCACCGGGCTCAGGTCAGCCTATGCCGGGTGTAAATTTTACTATTTGATCGAAAGATACGCCTGAAAAATGTTGCTGCGAAAGTTGAAGGGTTCTTTCCGATAAAGCTCAAGAAGATATATGAACCCATTCAAATCTGTCGCCCTGTGAAGTTGTAAATTCGAGGAGGATGGTCTTCCTTTGTCTTACGCTTTTTGAATAATAAAATCGTTTGGTTCGATAGAAAGCATCTAACAAAAGGAAGGACCTAATCTTGACCTCTTTCAAACGACTGGATTATGCTGCACCGCATGTGTCACCCAACAATTGCGTAAATTCAATGTGCAGGAACATTTAATTTCCAGTTTATGTATTTAAGCTGATCTGGATCATTAATAATCTTTACAAAGTCTATTCATCCTTTTTCCGACTACTTCCGGTAACAAAGGACGGTGTCGTTAAGAAGCCCCTGTGCGGTAAGTCACATATGCTACGTAACAAAACTGTCCATTACGTGCTATCTGTAGGCCTAACCACACCATAATTAATCATTCGCTGCATATCATCCTATTTAACAAGATGCAACCGTCAAAAGCTTCACACACGGAAGAATGGAACTCTCTGCGCCTGATTAATGTTAAGTGTAACGCTTTACTGTGTTACCTGAGAGACAGTCTTTTTCCTTTTAGATTTGCGTGTAGGTATGACTAAAAAAATCCAGTTGAAGTTGACTGAATCGATTATTGAATTGAATGGGAAATTTCTGCTGGTTTATTTCGTTCTCTCTTTGGAAACAAAGGCGTTCATGAATTCAATTAATTAATAGAGATTTTCTCTTGCCATAGGGGTCAATTTTTTGTTGGCTGCATTATAACGCCTTCAAATTTTCACTTAATTAATAATGGTAGATATGCTATGAGTACAGGTAATGCGTTTACTCTTCCCATTATTCACCGTACTTTGGTCGCCTTTAGATGCCTAAGAGTTTAAGAGAAACGGTATACCTATACGCTGAAAAACACAAAAAAAAGAAAACCTCATGGATCCATTTTGCCTGGATACTATAATTCGATATACACTATGGAAAAGATCAAAGTACTGTCATATCTATCCAGCGATCCCAAATAAACTCATCTTCAGTGGGCCTTGGAATTGAAAATCATGTAATGTCGTTAATTGTGTCAGAAAATCATTGTTCTGCAAAATTATTGACACACAACGTAAAAGAAAATGCAACAGACAAGTTTTTGAATTCAAACACCAACAATGTTACTGATGATGAGTCCATTTTGAATCGCTTAATATCGGAAAAATTCCAGTAGATTCTTGGAGTTCCTTGTGGTATCGCTAATTATTGAACCTTACTGAGCTCTTAGATTAACGCAGTAATTTCGTGACTGATGTGTTACGTAGTTTATTGTTTTATTCTCGGAGAACTTTTTTAACCTCCACAACCAATTTAAAAATGGGAGGTTACTGCAGTCACTCCAAAATTCGAAATTGAGATTAGACCAGATCTTTACGTTTCCAGGTCCCAGGATCACGAAAAAGAGGTTTTTAAATCCACAAACGTACGAACATACAAACGGATATACCGAGGTATATACCTACATACAGACAGGTTTTTAATTTTTTAAAACCACTTTTTTGAGCTCCTAGGATCTGGGATCTGGTATCTATTCCACCAACAGAATTTGCGACTTTTCGATTGCAAATTCGAAAATTTTTGTGATTGCAATAACCTCTCATTTAAATATACATATGTACTGAAGGCAGTTTATTATATTCTGACAACCGCACTAAGATACACGCGGTGTGGAGGTTCCAACTCACAGAATTTGTAAATGTAGCATTTAACTTTAACCAAATCAGAATCTGTGAGTCAGAGGTCGGGCGCTGTCGATCGCTGATGTTGTCGTGAGCACTGCTCCCGGCACTCATTTACTAAAATCTAAAATACAAATGTTTTTCACCCCTAAAATGACATTTCTTGAAAAAATAGCACTAAGGTTTTCGAACCGGTAGTGCAACAGCTATCGAGTTCGGTAATAATAATTGCTCTTTTGCTAAGAAAAAGTCAAAAAGGAGCCTCTTTTCCTTTAAAATGGCAATACTCAAAAAAATGGGACTAAGGTTTCTGACCCGGTAATGCAACGTTTTTCGAATTCGATAGAAAGAATATGCCCTTTTGTAAAATAAGTTTATTAAAGGTCCCTTTTGCCACTAAAATTACATTTTGCAAAAAAATGGCACCAAGGTTTTCGACTTGAAAAAAACTGAAATCCGGTAATAAAAATATACAGTTATAATACATAGGCTTTTTCACGGCACCGTTTTTTGGCCAAAAGGGCACCATGTGTGAATACATTTTCAGAAGCAGAATTCGAAGAGCTTTCACAGGGTGACCCGAAAAGGGGGTCCGTATTTAATTTTTTAAAGTTGATGTGCCAGAAGGGCACTTTCTATGAACCGATGTGGCCCAAAACCTAATCAGCACCTACAAGTTGTCCACTGAATATGTGTGCTGAACTTCATCTCTATACGTTCACTAGTTTGAGCTGCTGCGTGATTTGATTACAGACACACAGACAGACGTTTTTCAAAAACCGCTTTCCCAGGACCCTAAAACGTAAAGATTTGATGTTTTTGGTATGATTCGATTTTATTAACATACTGCGCTGAAACGTAGAAGTTAAAAAAATTAATTACCTTTGTAATGGTAGCGTAAAATGGGGGGTTTGTATTTAAAATTTTAAAATTAATGAGTCAGAATGGCACTTCCAGTGGCCCGATTGATTTCAAAAGCTTTTCATCTCTACAGCGAGTCGCACAATCTCCATGTACCAATTTTCATATTATTAGTAAGTACTGAATTGTCGACAATTCCGTATCGTTACCTGGATTCCATACTTACGAATAGTATTCGGAGGACAATTCGCCGAATTGAAATAAAAATTGCAACATTTCATGAAAATTGTGGCAGCTATCAAACAGCTATCATAATAAATAAACAGCGGATATTTGGATTAGTACAAAATTGCCGCTGAAATACAGGTGAAAATTGTTTTGGTTGGTCAGAAATTCGTTATTTGATCTCTGTCATTAGGCAATTTCAAATGAGTCGAATTGTCATGTACAAAACAACAAGTGATTTTACAATTCTGGAAATTTTCGAGTTGTAGGCACGAATGCTTGTTGGTTCAAAATGGCCACGAGTGCTTGCACGAGATTTCGGAACGAAGAAAATTTCCTGAAATTGCAAAATCAAGAGTTGCATTTGGCTACACAAAGAGTATTGAAGTCATGAATACATTTTCTTTACTTCGAACCAGAATTTGTAGTCGTTTTCAATGGTGAAATATTTCTCAGAAACTTGTTTCAGGGTTTGACGGTTTGTTTCAAGATTCAAAAACCGACGCGCCAAAATGGCATCAGTTGCCGTGGGCCGATTGTCTCCAAAAACCTTTCAGCTCTTCAACGGGTATGTAATACAACCTCCACGTACCAATTTTCAGCCAAATCGGTCCAGGGGTCTGGGCTGTAGCGTTTTTTTAAAGGGCGTTGTAAACCTCGAATTTTTGAGATTTTTGACAAATAAATTCTTGGAAGCAGAATTTCAAGACCTCTCTCAAAAATGGGGATTCGTCATTAAAATTTCAAAGATGATGTACGAAAATGGCACTTCCTGTTGCACAATGTGAGTCAAAATATTTTCAGCACTATTGTGGGTGAGAAGTACCATATATAAGTACCAACTTTCGGTCCAATACTTTGATCTGTAGTATAGTGTAGACAGACAGATTTAAAAAAACACTTTTTTGGACTCTTGGGACCTCAAAACATTTGATCCGGTCCTATCTCAAATTCGAAAATTTTAGTGATTGCAGTAGGTAACCTCTTTTTTTTAATGTGGTGTGGGGAGGTTACGAACAGTACCTAGTACTTATTAAATCTCTTCGTCCCTTATAGACTGACAGTAACAAATTAGACGTGCTTAAACCCATAGTCTAAAGTTCCCTTTGAAGAATCGCCATATTAATACGAAATTACTTATACGGTTGCATCATACAGGGTGATTGTTTCAATAAAGAGATAAACCCATCCATCCGGTTACTTAATTTCGAATCTGCCTTGGAAGCATACGATTGTGTTTTTAAAATAATCAATCATAACGGTAGTTGTTGGATGTGAGTATGAGCTAAGCCACTTCACTATACGTAAAGGAATCATCCTGTGTATACTCAAGTGTTTTAACTAATCAATGGAAAGAGCCTTTGAGTTGTTGCATCTCTTGTCATCTTTAGACGAACCCAATCAAATTGATTAATGGTCCTCTGCGATTCTAAACATCAACTATCATTATGGTAGGCTAGGGTGCGACTGTTTAAAGACATCTTTCTCATAAAGACAATCCAAAAATAAACCGCAATTTGCATACAACGCAAGCACATTTATGATACGAGTACACAATGCAATATAGAAAATAACATCAGCATATGTCCATGTCCACATTGGTTTCATTCATTGTTTATTATACAATTACATATCCACAACAGAGTTTAATGCTACCATACTTAAGGTTATTTATTTCTTTTCAATTCAGTTTTATTATTCAAACAGAAATTACAAGAGAGCTAAGTTAATTAGAAGCATATACTTAGGTCTACTCAAGTGATTCTCATGACAATCCCAAGCTTTATGTACATATTTTAATATTTTTTGTCGGTGTTCTCGGAATACTTACATAATTTCATGTTCGGTGGGTGTGAGAAAAAATTAGACCACCCGACCTCCACTTGTCATCAATAACCTGTGACATCAATGGCTCTAGATCAAACTCGGTCTTCTATTATACCACAAAAAGGTCCTATCTTGTCTGGCTTGGATGTAGTTTTGGAATTTATTACAAATTTAACCTAGTCATTGTTGGTCTAGATCCAAGATTTTTCAGGTATAGACCATAAATCCGTTCGGATAGTTCTAGATAGTAAATAAAAATTATGTGTAGCATCGGGCAGTTATGTTAACTAAATGTTTTTACATCGAAAAGGAACCATAATTTATAAGAAGGCATGTCACCCAAAAAGCTTAATTATTTAGGTTTCTACGCGGGTAAAAAATTTTCTTGAACCAAATGAAATAAATTCCTTTTTAATAGTTAACATTGAAATGAAAATCATTAACCCCGACACTGAATCATCCGTCTATGATAGTTTTATATTCATTAATCTATTCTGTTGCATCGATCAGGTGTCAAAACTGTCTTCTTTTAATGAAATTAAAGGTAAAACTGCTAATGGTTAATTTCAAATTGATTGCGAGGTACGATGTCAGAGCAAAGGTGATAAATATTTCATGTCCATTATATTATAAAATCCAGCTATTGTAGATATATGACTATTAAGGAAGTAAACTCGACGATTTTTCGGTTCGTCACTCGTAAATCTTCTTAATTTACAGACGTACAAACGCTAAGTCAAAGAGTCTTTAATAAATAACAAATTTTAATTGCACTAATGCCATTTATTCTTGGATCAAAACAGTTTCAAGTTAATTGGATATGTAGAAATATTTTATGGTTGACAGAATACAGGGTGTTCTTGAGGAGTCAGTTAGCTGTTCGACTATAAATAAATAAATACACATATAGCTCCTTCATTGGACTCCAGCGGTCGAGCTTCTCCTTTCGTTGTAACACGTTGTAATAAGTATACAGATTCATGTCTATAAAAAAATAGCATTTAATTCTATTGCATTTTTCCACAGGTAGCAAGAAACCAGCTCACCCATAATAACTTCCAGGCAGCAAGGGTCACAATAAATTGTAAATTGAAGACACCCACATTGTACAGGGATTTTTAGAAGAAAGAAAGGAGCAAATTAAAAAAACATATTTCAATTTTTTTAAGTGCTTAGGTACTTACTTACACTGTACAACAGCTACATTTATTAATTAATATTAAATTTTATTGTAGCAATAATTGCTCCACGAGAAGTGTTTGACATCAACTTTAAATACTTATTTTATTTACTTTTAAGGGTGGCTATACAAATTTTTGAAAATGTGAAATTGCAAAGGTCAAAAACATGAACGGTTAATGGGGTGGGGAGAGGCTCGGTGGTCTATGGCCGAGATACATTACTGCAAGTTGGGCATTTTGCTAAAAAATAGTATCGTTTTCATAAGAGGAAGAAGCAGATGATAATGATGACCAGCACACAAAGCAACGGCAGGGCTCTTACACTATAAGATTCTGTTAATTTTTGAAAGAAGAAAACGGTTATTGGGATTAATAATAATAAATGGATCAAGAAACGACGAATTTTAGTTTTTAAATTTTTCATGTGTAATTAGGTACTTAATTTTAAGAGTGCTGATGATGGCCGTTCTTGTCTGCCGTTTTCTTCTGACCAATACCTAACGCGTTTCTCCACATTCCCCTTCACCAAAGCCTTTGTAAAGGATGGCCCATAAAAAACCGGACAGTTTTCTTTTTTGTATATCCCAAAATGTCCATCAAAATGAAAATTAATCCATCCCTACATTTTTTGTGAATTTTCTTCCAAAGCTCTAAAGCGCATAATTTGCAAGAAAAAGTACATAAACGATGACAACTCTGTAGGCATTTTTGATTTAAGTTGTAAATTCAGCATCAGATTAATCTGCATTTTTAATTTAAGTTGTACAGGGTGATCTAACCGTTTTGTCCCACTCTTTTAAATTGGAATATCTCCGTTGTCTTACAAGTTAGAAGGTTGAAACAAACAGTGGATTACAGAGTAGACCTTCAAGTTTTATGTGGTATATAGATATAAATTTTTCAAGGTCAAACTTCGTCTCTGCGGAAATAGCTACATTTTTTTAAATGGAACACCCGGTATATTTTCAAATTTCCGCCGAACGGTTAGAATTAGAGCTATAGTATGCTATACAAAACTTGTTTAGAATGATCAGATCTAACCAAAACATGCAAAATATACCGGGTGTTCCATTTAAAAAAATGTAGCTATTTCCGCAGAGACGAAGTTTGACCTTGAAAAATTTATATCTATATACCAAACAAAACTTGAAGGTCTACTCTATGATCCACTTTTTGATTCAACCTGCTAACTTATAAGACAACGGAGATATTCCAATTTAAAAGTGGGACAAAACGATTGGATCACCCTGTACATTAATCTGCATAATTTACAACTTAAACAAAAATAGCTACCGAGTTTTCATCGTCTCTGTACTTTTTGTTGCAAATTATGCGATTTAGAGACTTGGAAGAAAATTCACAAAAAAATTAGGGATGGATTAATTTTCATTTTCAAGACCATTTTGGAAAGAGGAAATAACGACCTTCAATCCTGTCTAAACGCCACTGTCATATGTCAATGGGTAACGAAACCCCATTGGCCTAAATAATGGTGTTACATTAAAGTCGTTAGGAAGGACACTGATGGTGCGAATTCAAATCCAATGAGTGGTATCGACGGCCTCAGCCTTCAGCTACGTCGAGTACAAAACTAGAAAACATTGCACAAAACCTAACGAAGACATACAAAAAAGAAAACTCTCCGGTTTTTTATGGGCCACCCTTTAGTTCAATATCTTGCAAAATATGCTTGTTCTTCCAAAACACTCAAATCTTGACGACACTGGTTCACCTCTTAGGTTTTGCGATACCTACATTGGAATTTTGGAGATAATTAATTAAAAACATTGTCGAAACCTACAGATTTACCAAACAAAGCTGAAACGTTACTAAAGAAAAGCAGTAGAATGTAGAATTAAGAGAAACTTATGTTACTGAAACAAAGGAGATATGCAAGAACTGAATAGAATGGGAAAAGTTCTGGTTCTATCATTGTCATAGTGTCAAATACTCATATCATTGAGCTTCTTCCAACTTTACTTTGCGAAGGGCTTTTTCTGGATAAGGATTAATTCAAGTATTCGGGCCTCTTTGTCGAAAAATTGTTGCTCTCACTCTGTCCACATAATATTTCTTCATCATGGCTTTAGTAAAGCGGAATATATTAAAATTAATGTTCAGGCCTTATAACAGAAACTGGATCAATTGGGTTGTTACAATTCTATAGAAATCATGTGGAAGATTTCGCTCATATTCTGCCTTCCTGTATAATTAAGGTCGGTTAAAATTTCCATCGTTTATTGCAAATCATTCACGCGGCAATCTAAACCGAACGGTATCGTGTTTTATGCATGAAATTTAAAGGTATTGCACTAGAATAAATTGAGCAGAATGAAAGTGTCAGGAGTCGACATAATGAATGCAACACTGATTGAGTTTTATTCGCCCAAAACACAAATGAGTTCTTTTCAGCGGACTAATATTTCTGTCCGTGTCAATTCTTAATGAAGGTTTTGTATGGAAAGGCGGCTGCTAACCAAAATAAACAATTTCGGTAGTTTATCGCATGATCAGATACAGTAGCAAAGACGAATGCAATGCGAATTACACAATAGCGCTGTAATGACCAGGATGAGGGAAATATGAAATTTTGTAACGTTTAGATGTCACGATAACTGAAATGTGCTACACTACAAAACGTATTCCCTTATCTTGCAGACTACGAGTTATCTGATTTGACAGTCGATCTACGACATGTGGTGTATGCTGTCACATAATTCATTTTGCTGTTGAAGGAAATGAAGAACGATCTACAACAGTGTTGTTGCCGGTTATTTTCTCACATTATTAACTAATTTAGACCGTCTGTTTAATGAAGTGTCAATCTTGGAGCGCGCTTTAACTAACAGCATTGATTAGTTCATTAGAATAAAATATCTCTCAATTATGGCTGAAAAATACTAATTTCTAAGACACATTCTATGTGTACACACCTACCAGAAAAATTTTTAAAAACTTTAATGAGTTGTGTTTACAAAGAAACATACAGTTTTAATGTTGTCGACAAACAAATGAGTGTCAGGTGCTAAAACGTTTGGACTTTACGGTAGCGTATAATACGTATTGTGTTTACCTGTTTTATTGCACTTAATGTGGCTTTATGCATTGCATTTTGCAATAAAGATAAACTGTAAATGGTATTCTAGTGGATGGCAACATCAATTGTTCCACTAAAGAAATTCCATTTAACAAATTTCACATTTAATTGGATGATTGTTATTATAATATTTTAAATTAATAAACCTCTCATTAAGTGATCCTCTTGAAAAATTACCGCACAAACATTGTGGTAGATTGAGATATAAATCTTCCTTGAGGTCTAATCCGTTTGTCTACATCGCTGGCACTAAAGAGCATGGAAAGCTATGAATATTGAGATGGGAAAGAAAAAGCCACATTGCAGTGTCGGAGTAGCGGTCCTTTGGGTTTAATGACTATCAGGAATATAGATTTTTCATTTTCTTGACCCTTAACATCGCGCGACTATACCAGAAAAAAGGCACGCATGCGCTCGACCTCCGAGGATGAACCGCTACATTATTTTGCACCAGCATTTTTCGCTTCCTGGATGTTTATTAATACCTTATACCTCTTGAAGCATTGTTTAGTTTACAACCACCACATTCTCGCTTGTATTACTTGTTGCATAAAGTTTAATTAACCGTGAATGAATGCACAATCTATTTTCATTCATTAGTGGCATAATGGTGAATAATTAGATTAGGTACCGAGTCCACTAGGTTTTTCAGAATTAAAATTTGCTGGATTTGAAGGCAAAATTATGCGATGCACGTTCGAGCATGGAGCTGAAGAGTGAAAATTTTATGAAACGCAACCTTAGGTACCTAATTATGTGTAGAATCATTGCAATTTTTTAAATTCGAAAAACTTTGAAGGATTTTTGTTCAAGTCTTCAAAAATTCGAGAATTTTGCTAACAAAAAAAAACTCAATCACCAACTCCTTTGCCAGCTGTAATCCCGTTTCCAAATATTTAAAACATCGGGTGTCCCAAAAAAACAGGACAAAATATTTTTAGGAATAAGTTAACCATTTCTTAACCGATTTGGATAAGCGATCTTAAATGAAAGCTAAAGAATCGGTCTTTCGAACCCCGTGAGAAACTACGACAGATGGCGTTGCCATAGTATTTTTATTAATGCTTGTTTTTAAGGCTTATTTTAGGTGCGTGGGGATTGGTGAGAAAACGGCCAATCGTTATGAGACACAAATAGCCTTAAAGATCATCCTTTTGTCTTCAAAAATATTTTCTTAGAAGATGATTTGACTCAAGCATTTATTTTCTGTGATTTTTTAATAAAATGTGTCGCGTATTTTCACTTTTTCTTGACATTGACTAAAGTAAGTGTGATGCACAAACAACCTAATTTTAAGCAATGCCTCCCCAATTTATATTCTCAACTTAAACGATGATTGTTCAGGTAGTTGAGAAGATTTAAAAAAAATGTTGCCAAACTTTAAGCCATGGACGACTTTCCCAATTTCAATTATATAACTTTACTCATAAGTTATTAAGGCGTAAAAAGATACATTAAAAAAACACAGAAAATTAATGCGAAGACCAAATCGACTTCTGAAAAAAGATTTTTAGAGAAAAAAGAACGATCATCAAGGCTATTTGAGTTTCATAACAATTGGTTGTGGTTTGACCAATCCCCACGCACCTAAAATAAGCCTTAAAAACAAGTATCTATAGGATTTCTACGGTAGCGCCATCTGTCGTAGTTTCTTACACAGCTCGAAAGCCTGATTCTTCAGCTTTAATTTAAGACCAGGTTTGTTCAAATCGGTTAAGAAATGGCTGACTTATTCCCAAAAATATTTTGTCCGGTTCTTTTTTGGGACACCCGATATATAAAATATACGTCTTGTGCACACACACTAAAACTCAAACAATTATTAAAAGACTTATAATAGAATTTTCAAAATATACGCCTTGTGCGCACACAGTAAAACCCAACCAATTTTTTAAAAAAATTGGCAGGTCAAAAAGTATGTATTTTGTGAGAAAAAGGAGACCTACGCGTTTATTTAAAATATAAAGGATCGATTTTATTGCCATGAGGGCAACATTCAGGTAGACCGTGAAACCAGCCCCTTCGCTATGCCACATCCACGTCGCACAGGGTAGAGAGCCGGTAGTATCAGGGCAGGGACATTACTTTTGACCGCGAGTGTACTATAACCATATCGATAACCTGAAAATGATGGTCACACATAACATTCATCAGTTGTAATAAAATAGTAAGTAACTGTGACAGTAAAGAGGATATGGTGGATGCGCCGGGTTAATTACAATCACGCCAAGTTGATCATTCGCAAAATAATTATTTTTGTTGTATAAACAGGGCGCGTAAAGTAATTACTTCCTCTTATTCCCTTTGTCCGTCGCGTTTCTTTTGGTCGCTTTTCGCCCTCTTCCCGTCCTACCCCGAAAAAGCTTCCGATGAAGTGTTTTCCTTTTCTCCAGTTGAAACTTTCAGAAAACGCTTAAATGGACTATATCGAATTAAACATCATAGACACTGTAGTAAATTTTTGTACGCATGTGAAGTTTAATGGTTGAAACTAAAATTTTACTTAAACTCAACTACCTATAATCTATGTCCTTATGTATAGGTAATTACCGTGTAGGAAAGCAGATTTCACAACGAGTATTTGCATCACCTGCGTAGATTAATATTCTTTTAATACATCCCACATTCTCTTAAAAATATTTTGTGTGATTTTCAACAAAGACAACGAGTTTATTACTAGACACACCTCGAAGTGTTTATTTCGATAATGGGAGTGTAAAATAGTGTCAGGTAGGTAGGATAATAGCAAACCCGCGATCAAATGTAGATGTAACAATATTCCTAATAAAGATACAATTACTACACTTTATCATTTCAAAATCCGTGGCGTATATCATTAATTTTGTTTATAAGCTTTGTGAGTGAGAGCTTTAAATATAAATAACCAGGAGATAAAATCTAAAAAGCGAATGTGACCCATTAAATGTATAAGACGACGAAGCTTTTCAACTTAACTCTGTCCACGGTTAACGGCCGATTTCCCGCTGAGCATGGTTCGGTACCAAACACATGGTCTATGGGAACGGTATACCTCCCTGCTAATCGGATGGGATTAACGATTCGCACATGCTGAGCTGATCAATCATAATTCAGTATGTGAATATAAATGCACTGATGACAAATTGATTCTTAGATATTGTTAGTTCAATTTGTTTCAAAAAATCTGAGCTCAATTCGCCACGATTAATCACCCGAAGGCAAAAATCCGACGTTGGATAAACAAAGCATTTGACCCAAATTTCGAGCCCTTAAGCCATTTCAATAAACTTCACATAAATTGTCAACGATAATAACTCAAGCCGTCGCAGCTTTGACCGACAAACCAGCAATTTGTTTCCTGATTCTTTAGGTGATAAATCTTGCTATCAGTCAAGTTAAATTTCTTGGATTGAACGGAAAAAAAAATCTGGCAATATTCGACCAGCAAACAAGTGCGGAAAAACAAGATCTGAGGCACCCTACCCTTCCTTGAAGTTGGTTCACAAAGTTATGTTGACAGGGCAATAATTAAGATTATATCAAAAATTTCAACCTTACAAAAACATATCACAACTTAGCCTCACTGATATTAATAAATTCCAAACAATTCTATCTCTGAAGCCTTGTCACGATGTTTTTCGGTTGTTTATAATCGAGATTCATAATAATTTACAGGGCTACATCTGAGAAAACGAGACGATCGTATGGTCTACGCGACACACTGAATTCTTTGGAATATTTACTGGCATAGGCCCGAACGGTCCCAGCTCTTGTTTTTATCACATTAGCTGTATGCAATAGGCATGTGGTCTAATTAAGGGACGCTCCTACCTATATTTAACCTATAGATGAAATACCTATGCATCAGAATAATTTTAATTATGATGTATACTGGTAGATACAACAATTAGGGGAAGGTGGGGCAGAACAGCGAGGTACAATTGGATGGCGGCGTATTTTTCTTTACCATGGCACCATCTACCCGGTAGGTGTCAAGAAACACTTAGAAAGAGCTCCAAAAGGCACGTATAGAAAATTTCGTCGACGTTATGTCACGCTGTTGTATCGTATCTTATCTGCATTCAGTTTTGTGCATGATGGTTGAAGTGCTTTTATGTCATCTTGAAGCAGAATTAAAGTTGATTCAACCTGCTTTTCATGCTATTGGGTCCTTAGTTACTGTTGAGGGGTATCGTGAATATTTAGCTCATATTATGGCAAACTTTTTCACACCTTTGCTCGAACGCGTGCTCTCAGGGCACAACCTTTAGGGCATTACCGATAAATCTATACGTCCGATATAATCCGGTATAGTGCCACACGAGTATTCACCTGGAACTTTCTTCTCCTAGGAGTACCAAAATAAATGCAAGAATTAGACTTACGAGGGTTGCACCGGGTTGCCAGATGAAGGTCTCGATGAGTTTGATTGCGATACATGCCTTACTCAGGATGAACAACAATATTCGGTTGTCCCTTCTGAATTTCGATCATGCCCCTATAGGTAGGGCAAAACCGGATTTAGCAATGCCTTACAAAATATATTTTTACACTTTGCTTTGGGATATCTTAATCATATATTTTCATAGTTTCTCAATTTATCTAAGAGTCCTCTTAGCTATGAGGTTCTGCCCTACCTTCCCCTACTTACACCTAAACTCCCTTAGAGCGCGATCCTTGAAAAGTTGTGTACATAAGTACCTACATACATAAGGATTAGATTGGTAAAGAATCAAGAATCCTTTGGGGACGATTGAGTGGAAGAGGAAGCTATTTAGACTAAGCATTGCCTTAAAACTGTAACACTTATGGCTACGGCAGTTCCAAAAATAAATTGCAATAAATTGCTCTTGATCATTTGCTTTCGCCTGATGCACCTAAAATCCTATATATGTATTTGCAAAACTTTTTCATGTAACGTTTTAGGGTCTTCTACGGCTAGTAAAGTTTAGCCATAAAAGCAAATCGTCGCGACGTGTGCGATTCGAACAGACTAACTGTGTGGCTAATCATATTTGTGCTAATCTTCCTAATCTGTCGATCTAAAAGTCATATTGCTACATACATGATACAAGACCACACAACAAAACATATTCTATAGATTTTTAATCGATGAAAGTATCAATAAAATGCGCGATGAGTCATTAAAAAGACATAAAAAGTAAAAAAATATATCTAAATCTACAGGTGAGAAAGAGATTTTTTGTGAGAGGGGTTATGGTTAGGTAGATAACGCGGGCTAGTAAACGTAACAGTGTAGTGGTATTATAAATATAAGTTATTGTTCAAGTGCCCCGTATTTATAGACATGTCTGCTCGGTATTTGAGGTATGCGATAAAATTTAATTAAATTAATATGATTTTTAGCTTGGCCGTAGTAAGAAACCAGTTGGATAGACTGCTGTGCGCTCTAAAGTGTACCCGATATTCCCTCGAGATAAACTTGTATTATTTACAATTTGGGCAGTATTGGCGCTTTATGATTATTATAAGTGGTAATAATTTCTAATGTCTATTACAACTCGCTCTTTCTCCCTTTAATTCAACAAAATTAACATTTGAAATTATTGTAACTGGGTTCAAGGTGAAAGTTCTCGTACAGCACGAGCCATTTTTCATTTTTTTTACTGCTCAGCATTAGTGCGTCAATTTTCCACTTGTATTGTTCGCATTCCTTTTAAAATTTTGACTTTCGAACATAAACCTCATCAGCAAAAACTAACTGACCTATTTTGTAGCTCTCAATCAATGTTCGACCCCAGATTTATGAGGATGTAGTAAAACGTGTCATTTTATCGTAAGTCATGATGATTGTTCTTGAAATTCACCTGCAGCATTGTAAAAGTCATAAGTAGATTTATGGCCAATGCGGGCGTAAGGCAATTAAGTAGCAACTGAAGGGACGCAACATTTTCCTGCGTACCTTAATTTACGGTGACATGCTGACTAAATTTGTAGCGCCGAGTTTCAACAATAACGTGTAACGTTTTGGAACCTGCGTAAGCGTTTATCAAAAAAATGAGCAGCTACGGAAGCGGCTCGAACCTCCAATCCTATCACCTATAAATTTCGAAATGTTTCGGCAGTTTTTCAAAAATTTTATTTTTTATTGCCAAAGGGCACTAAGTTTGATTGCATTTTTAGAAACAAAATTTGAAGACCTTTCATGTGCTGATAAAAACAAATGGTGGTCATCTTTCAAATTTCATAGATCATATGCCAAAAAGGAACTTGTAATTATAGCCGATGGCCACCAAGATAAAATAAATTTTTCTACTTGCTATATCTAAATTTTACTCCACCAACCTTAAAGCATTCTCTGAGATTTCTCAAAATTTAACGATTTTTTGCCAAAAGGGCACTAAGTTTGAACACATTTTTGGAAATTACATTTGAAGGCATATCATGTGCTTGCTGATAAAGAAAGTTTGGGTTTATTATTCAAATTTCAAAGTTGATATTCCAAAAAGCTACTTGCCGTTGGCCGATTGCCACCAAAATTAAACCAGCTCTTAGGCGGGTACTGGTATCTCTACCTCCCAAATTTCAGCCAAATCGATCTAGTAGATTGGGCTGTAGCGTGTTATTTAATGTTGTTTCGAAATTTCGATTTTTTTTGATTTTATGCCAAAAAGGCGGTAAGTGTGAACAGTGTGACACACTTTTAGACACAGAATTTGAAGACCTTTCATATGCTGACAAGAAAAATTGATGTTCATCAATCAAATTTCATAGTTGATACGCGAAAAAAGCACTTAGCATGTGTGGATTGGCAACAAAATTAACTGAGCTCACCAGAAGGCCAACACTAACGCCCATTCACAATTTCATTAAAATTCGTTCCGCAGTTTTCGAGAAATCTTGCCCACATACGTACATACACACAGACATTTTATAAAAACCACTTTTTCGTGATCCTGGGACCTCAAAACGTAAAGATCTGGTGTTGTCTCAATTTCGAATTTTGGAGTGATTGCAGAAACCTCCCATTTTTAAATTGGTAGTGAAAAAATTTTTATTTCGCTAGTATACAGGGTGTTAGGGAATGGTACCGTGTAATTTTAAGGGCGGCCATACTATGAGAAATGTAGCCGAAAAGCCCTTTACCAGTTTGGGCTAAGAAGCATTTTTTCTTCAGGATAAGATTTTCACTTATTTTCCTCAAAGTTTGGGAACTGCTGAAAACGTTTAGGTGATAAGATAACAATAGGAAAATAAAGATTTCTATTAGATATCATGGCAACAAAATATATTGCCTACCAAATCTTGTCAAATTGACAAATTGTAATAATCAACCTATGGTCATTTTTCGATTTTGAAGGTAAAATAATGCAGAAAATGGTGGGAATGACGATTTCCTTTAACGTGTTGCCAAAAAATGCGACAATCACAGGTAGGTAACAATTTATAATATACCAAATTAGTTTTCTGTTGTCATGGTACCTACTATAGATATTTTATGGAGATATTATTGAATGATGTACTCCAACAGTTCCTAAACTTTGGGGAAAATATTTGAAAATCATTCCCTGGAAGGAAAAATGCTTCTTAGCAAATGGTAAAGAACTTTTCGACTACATTTCTCATGGCCTTTAAAGAAATTACACGGTACCATTACTTAACACCCTGTAAAAGTACTAATCGTGTTTCGTTTCAAGTTTATACTAACTGGAAAATGAATCCTATATAGGTATACTGAGTTGAATAACCTTTTATACTGAAAGTAATCTATTAAAGCTACCGCTAACGCTTAATAAAAGTGTAAAAGCAAAAATTTTATAATAGAATTGCAAAAACTATTGTTCGGTTGTCATCCCTAGTACTTTTTAAATTTTGTTTTGATTTCGAAACGTCGGCCATTCAGGAATATTAATTTTATTACCTACATCCCTAACCTCGAAATCAAACAGAATTGCAAAAATGTTCTGCAACAGAAAAGTGACACTTTTTGTTTTGCCATCAGAACGGTTGGCAATGATGTACCAAAAGCTTTGTTCATATTCACTTAACTTAACATAAAAAAGGGCAGTCTCCGAGGAAATGTCATGGAAACTACATCTGTTACCAAGGTTATGTGTCCTTAATTCCTTAATTTACGTTAAATTAACTGGATGTGAACAAAGCTTAATGGGTGTTAATGCTTCCTACATTAAAAACGGTTTTCCAAAAAAAGTAGAAAAAATGTGTTAGAATCAGTAAAATTCAGGTAGCGAGGGATCCGACATTTTCTTTTTATTTCATTTTATACAGTGTGTCCTTTATTGCTATGAAAGTAAATCATTATTAAAACGAAACACCCATAATGAATACCTAATTAACAGTATATCAGTATCTATAATTCACTGGAATATAATATACCTACTGGATGATGGAGACGATTCCAATCATGTACTTGTGTAAATGACCTGACGAGTTTATATTATAATCTATTAATTTTTAATAAGAAAATTTCGTGGAGACGACTCACTTAAATTTAAAAAAAATTGTGGAAGTGAACACCTCATTCTCTGAAAAGTTGGAATAACTACGTCCTTCCGTGGAAATTAGGATACTGTAAATTCGATCTCTTTCTTCTTGTCCAGAAAATTTGGCGTAGGTGAGATCACTGGCTTCGAATTCCGAAAGAGTTTGCCTCATAACTACCGAACCGAAGACTACAGCAGGATCAACATTAGCAAACATGTAATTTTTAATTTCCTGTTTTAGCTGACTAACCACCCAGTTATTTAATATTCATGCTCTAGATAATTAGGCATGTAATTCGTTGTTTATGAAAACAATAGCTTTTATTTCTTCACGGTCGCGGTTGATCCACAGCAGTTGACGCACGCGTCATAACGTAATTTTATTTGGTTCAATGTCATGTACATTTTAATGTGAGAATGTAATTAAAAGTGAAAACAATGCTCAACTACCACAACAATACCGTTTCATTGAGTTAAGCTGCTATGAAAACGATTACGAATAAATCTGCTTGCTCTACATACTAATGGGGGTTTTACCTTGACGAATAAATTTTGGCATTCCCTGAGCACAACGAAAGCTACTGGTAGTGCGTCTGAATGTCTAATGGATGAGCGAAGCCGACGACAATGTTACACCGAACGCCGTTAGAAGTTAAAGAAAACTCCGTCGTCGGCTTCTATTTCATTCGTATTAGTATTCGCTCGGACGAGGTTCCTGTCACTGTTGGCAGTAAAGTGTTCTGAAGACCACTAAATAAGAAGACTTCTTGTCAGGAGCTTTAACTTTAATCGCATGTGCTATTAAATTTTACCTGCAACACAATAGTCCATATATTACGTCATAGATACAACCAGTACCGTACTCCAAGTTCACTGTACACTGTACAGGTGGATTTTGAAAAATCCTTCATCATAATCCCGCTAAGCATATTCAAAATGCATTTACACATTCATCACAGTTATCGTCATTAAATTTCCTAGCAATTAACCTACGACTCAGCAACTAACAAGTAAATATTGTATTTATGAGATAAAATAAAGTATACCTAAATGCAAGCAGATGCTGGAAATTAACTTGTACACTGAAAGAGCTTGAAAGAGTTTTACTGAAAACGTTTGCCAGAACAGTAAAACGTCGCTTTTCAGTAAGCAAACTGAGAGACTTCAACTCCAGACCACAACACTAACCGAAGTCAAAGCTCTGACTGTTTGATGATCCTTCATTTTATAAGTATAGCGCTTCTGCATTATGACTTCAAAAAAGATTGTATAGACACGAGTAGCCCGTTATTGCACTTACTACCTATTACAAGTTATTGCTGGGTTACTTAATATACTTACATACAGGGTGGGTAATTTTTGATGCTCATCACCATTATCTCGGAAACAGTGTTGTTAAGTATTTAAATACAAGTATTTAAAAATGTATTTTAAATACTTCAAATGTATTTAAATACTCTTGCCGACATTGTATTTAAAAAGTATTTCAAATACTTTTTTTTGTCATGTATTTAAATACATTCTCAACTGCGAGATCGAAATTTTACCGTTGCGGCTAAAATCGATATCCTGGGTTTTCTCAAAAATTTTGCTTGAGGCTTAACCCACGACGACGCAAAAGGCTTATTGAATTCCAGGTAAAAGTACAGCACAGGATGTAGGTAATCATCTGGCCACCGTAAATTAACCCGGACTGCAAAATTTATTGCTTTTCTCAGAATGAATCACAAGCAGTAACGTGGTATTTTAATTTAAGTCAAATGGTTAAAAAAGTCATTGTTTCATTGAAGTGTCTTCTTCGCTGTCTTATTCTGTTTATAAGTGTCGAGCGCCATAATTTTTTGAATTACATTATTATGGATACATAACTCCAAAAAGCTGCCTTGCTCTCCCTCCAATAAATGGTTCTATTTTTAAAATAATTTCAAGTGACAAGACCTCTAATTTTTTACCTACCTATTCTTAAATAAATATAAAGGTTTCAAAAATTAAATCCACAGAGGTTAGTGCCACGAATCTATTCTCCACAGCTGATGTTGCCCTCAATAGAAGAATGAAAATGTATATGATATCGCCTATATTAAATTTTTCGCCCTTTTTAGTTCTTACAGACCAAGTTTAATTTTTTTGACTTTGAGTATTTAAAAGTATTTAAATACATTTTAAATGTATTTGTATTTGTATTTAATTACATCTGTAAGAAATGTATTTAAATAGTATTTGAAATACATTTTTAGAAAAGTATTTGTATTTGTATTTAATTACTTAGAAAAAAATATTTTTAACAACACTGCTCGGAAACCATAATAAATGGAGAGTAGTTTAAATTGGAGAAAAGTTGCCTTATTTCTTGGCGATTAAGATTCTGAAGAGAACTTCCAGATATTTTGATTCGTTTCTGAGTTATCACAAAAAATCTGAAAATTGCCAATTTAAAGAAAGATTAATATCTTGCTAACGTTTGATGTTATTTAAATGAAACTAGGAACTTTTATATTTTTGACAGCTGTCAATTGAATGGCATCAACAGAAATTTTCTAGGCCTTCTAGATTTTGAATAACGACAATCAACTTTTGATTCTTTTATGGCCACCATATTGAATTGTGTCAAAATTCAATATGGTGGCCATAAAAGAATCAAAAGTTGATTGTCGTTATTCAAAATCTAGAAGGCCTAGAAATCAAATACACAAAAAAATTAGCTTTTCAAAAATTTATTCAGCATGAACTTTTTTGACAGATTCCAGAATTTGAAAACTGGTAAGCATAATTTGTAAAATCCGCCTAAATTTAAATGAAAAACAATTTCAAAAAAAATACGCCGACCTCTTCAAGCTCTTATAACATGTGAAAACAATTGAACTCAACAGTAATAGATTACGTCTTGTGGTAGTCTGACTCAGGCTTTCACATATTTTTTCAAAAACGTCAATGTTCGGCGGTGTTAAAATTCAATATGGCGCCGATATGAAAAAGAAAAGTTGACTGTCTTTATTCAAAATCTAGAAGGCCTAGAAAATTTCTGTCAATGTCATTCAAATGACAGCTGTCAAAAATATAAAAGATCCAAATTTCATTTACATAACATCAATCGTTAGGAAGATATTATTTTTTCTTTAAATAGTCAATTCCCAGATTTTTTGTGATAACTCAGAACTCAGGAACGAATCAAAATATCGGGAAATTCTCTTCAGATTCTTGATCGTCAAGAAATAGCGCAACTTTTCTCATAATTTAACCGACCCCGTATCTTCTACTGTTTAGGTGAGCATCGAAAAATTACCCACCTTGTATATCCCTGATCCTTTGTCTAATTTTTTACACATGTGACAATAATTAAAATAAATTTATGAGTTAATTACATAACCGCTATTACCAATACACAGGTACAACATTCATCCCATCTGCCGGTCGTAAAAAAAAACTCATTTATTGTGAGTGATGCCTAAAATCAACGTCAACCCCGACCTATTCGAAATTATGAAAAGCTCTTGGTCAATGTAGAATAAACCGTTGTGAAATCGTCAAATATTTGGTATCATACACAATATTTCACTTTTCACTATTCCAGAGATATTTCCATACATCAGGCATTTCGGTATTGAGAAACTCAATTGTGTGAGACCAAGATAATATTATTTAATAATGAATATAAATAAAAATTGAAAGGGGATAGAGTATACAAGCGCGTGGGCAGATACATAAAACTAAGCTGTAATTATACGTATAAGTGTTTTAATTGTGGACGAATAGAGGTACGTGTCGTTCTATCCGAACAGGCGAGCATTTAACTTAAAACTAATGTCCTGCTCTATGAAGAAATGTAGACATTTGCCTGGTCCAGCGCTCCTTTGGCTATGGTAATGTGAGAGAGGCCAAGAGGTCAGCTTAAGTCAAGAGCCGCGTACACGCTAGGTGAAGAGACTACATATAGAACGATGTCTTGGCCTACTATGTCTTATTGCATTTTATTGAAGCAATATGTCTCGAGGATGTGTGAAGTTTTTCAAGCAATTATCGTATGGCAACTGTTTATCAATTTTATTATCCTTTTTGGCACCGCCAGCTTTCGCATCCACCACCTTTCCAAATTCAGACTTTTTTAGTAGATAAGCATAAAAATTGAAAATATATTGCCATACCTACCTATATCTTCCTTCATATGAGATGAATTAATCCGAGTATAGGTACTTAATTATTCAGAGATTAGTCATTGGCGTTTCCACTTTATTATATCAAAAGCGTTATGTTATTATTTAAATAAATAAGGTTTGAGTAACTCCGAATATTTAATTGGGTTTTTGTTGCTCAATTAGACGATCTTAATTTAGAAACCGCCAACTAAACTAAACATTTCTTTACATTTAACATGTTGAAACATTTACATCAAAATATAACAAGGTATGTACGTCTACTTTTCATGATGAGAACAATGACACAGCAATCGTTAATCTTCAATACTTTCGTATATTTAGCCATGTTTACTTATACTTTCCGATCTTTTATGAGGAAGAAGAAAGTTGTTCATAGATAAAGCATTAAGAACGTATAAATACACTAAATACTTATCCATATAAAAAATAGTCAAAATGTGTATGTTGAAAGCTTGGTCCATTTTCAAAGAGGAACTGATGTTTGATTACCCAGGGTAGGTTCAAAGTCTTGTTCCACAAAATGTGGTACATTTTGACTTTGAACCTACTCTGTGTAACCAAAAATGTGTAATCTGGGTGGTGTGGAAGAGAACGCTTATGCGACCACCATCCTATCTGTAGTCTGTAATATGTCTGTAGTTTCTTTGAGCTTGTTATAATGCAAGTTGTATGGGTGGGGTACAATGAACCATTTTATTATTGTCAATATTATCAGTTAGGAAAATGTGATGTATTTTCAGATAATCCCTGATGTATACAGTTAGTCAGAACACCTATACATATTTTCGGGCTCTTTCCATCAAGTGAAAAAAAAAAATTATAAAAGGACATCCAACATATTATAGCAGCCTTAACACGATACCGGGAACCCGCAGAAAATTATCATCATGAACTAGGTAAGTCGCCCCTGAAATTGTTGACACCAAATTAATTGTTATTTCGTAAAAGCATTCCAGAGCGAAGTTTCAGATAATCTCTGATGTGCCAGAGCATCTATATGTTTTCGGGCTCTTTCCATCAAGTGAAGAAAAAATAATTATACAAAACGACATCCAATATATTAGCAGCCTTAAAGAATTAACACGATACCGGTAACCCGCAGAAAATTACCATCATGAACTAATAGGTAGGAAGTCGCCCCTGAAAATATTCTCTTCAGCGTTCGACACCAAATTAATAATTATTTCGTAAAAGCATTCCAAGAAACTGGTGATAGACCATCTGATGTTTTTCATTAAGCTAAAATGCAAACATCTTATGCTAATTGAAGCAGAGAAAGGTTTGACCACTGATGGAGCTTCCCAAAATTATAAGTATGGCACTCTCTGGAATTCTATTAGTAACGGGATGTGCGATCATACCGTAATTTAATATCCATCCAACATTCACACTCTTGTTAACAAAAATCAGGAAAATAACGAAGCTTTGTGTAGATTAATTTTTAGCAAGTGAACGCACTTCTTTGTAATTTGAAATATGACATAACGTAATATGTAATTACAGGATCGATAATAAATTCATTTTATACGGTTTTCAAAATGCAATTAAGGATGGCTTATCTCAAATTCGTTGCATCATTCCGTTCTTTTTCGCATAATAGGAACGAGGTCGCGTGAAGATGCACAAATTCTAAACGACCTATTTTTCTATTTCTTTAGCGGCAAACTGACGTATTCTTACTTTCGGTTTCGAAAGAAAAGACCGTGTTTCCGGTAAATGAACAAGTGAAATACCGTTTTTATAAACATTAGCAAATAATGCCACTAGAATATATTTTTGCGTCTGCAAAAAGATTTGGTAAATGTTATTTATTGAAATGAAATATAATATTAATTAAAAATTAATATAATAACACGAAAAGAAAAACCATTGGGCATATTTAATTTCGTTATCATATACCTAACTCCACTGCGCTTTTTGCATCTTTCACATCAAATCTTCATGTTTTGTGCAGCGTGCGTGTGTTAGTTTCATAAAAAATGTGTTACGTGTAAGGTTTTATTGAGATAACTTGACCATGTGTCGTGTTATAATAATTATAATGCGATTTTGCAAGTTCGTGGGAAGCCTTACTACAATAATGAATGCTTCGGACAGGTGTATTAGAAGTTATAATTTTCCACACAAGAGAACACCCTAAAAGTAAGTATGTCAATACCGATTATGTAAATCGTGACTTGTGTGTAGAATTATGACTAAATCAGGGACAGTATCAATTTAATTTGAAACAATTAATCCATTTTCACTTGCAAAATAGGAAGAGTAGGCCTATTATCAAATAACCTCTCTCAATGATTATGGACACTCAGATAGCTCGAAACAATAGGAGAACTTGTCGGCACAGATTTTAATTCGAAAACTTGCAAGAGATGGCGCCTCTGTCCTAAATTTCCGAATAATTAGCAAAGTACAAAACCAATATTTACAGGCTGCGGCTCTAACTTATTTTTCCTATCAACCGCCAGATGGGCGATAGTTTATACCTCTGTTGCCAAATCATGCAGGATACATTTGGCAAGTCTTGCAGGATTGAATTATAATTTAAAATGAAACACAATTTTTCTTATTTCATCCCATGCGGCCTCCCGCGATACATTCTTTTCTGTAGTACCTCGGAATGAAAAGACTGAGACGAATGCAGTGATAAGTGTAGTAATAATATTTTGAGTGACCTGAGGTCGCCGGACGAAAATTGCACCACGTAAAAAGAAGACCTCGCCTTCGTGTCTCAGACTGAAGTCTTCTTCTTACATGGGGGTGGTTTTCGTCCTGAGAGCGGTTTATACCTAGGATCTAAGTGCCGATGGCGACGCCCACTCCGTGCAACAGACGGACACCATCTGCTTGAAGTTCGCGGTTTTCCACCAGCACCAGGTGTTTTTTATCCGGGTTATTGCTTAATACTTCTAATCTATGAGTCTTAACCTGATCGACAGTAACATTCTGAGTATCCTGAGATCGTCTTATTACCAGAAACTCTTTTACCTCTGCGAACGGGTTACACCTACGATTTATGTGCCGCAGCTCACTCCGTACAACAAGTGTAGACCATCTGCTTGAAGCTACAGTTTTTTGATACAACACCAGGTGCTTTTCCTCTTGACCATTGCTGATGTACCTTGGATCTAGGTGGCATAGCCTGATCCATGCCTTAATCAAAAGTCCTCCATGATTCTGGAAGGTTTTCCACTTGCACCAGTTCCCTTTTTCTCTGAGAATTGCTTATATCATAGATCTAGGTGGCGTACCCGACCTGATCCATGTCTTAGTCTAGATAATTCAAGCAAGTCTGCATTATAAGTATAAGGTGCGTGCTTTTACTGTCGAGGATGGCTTATACGTTGAATCCATGTGGCAAGGTCCCCTGTGCAACAGATGGAGGCCTTTACTCTAGAATCCATGACCATTCTTAAAGGTTTTCTTTCTGCACCAGGTGCTTTTCCTCCTGGGAATGGCTTATGCCTTGGATGCAAGAGGTGTAAGGTACGCTATGCAACAGATGGTAGTCATGAATCCATGACAGTTTTAAAAGGTTTTCTTGCACCAGGTGCTTTTGTTCCTGGTAATGACCTACACATTAGATTCAAGTGGCGCAACACTGTGCAACAGATGGAGGCCTTTGGTGTGCAATTCATAAAAGGTTTTATTCTTGTACCAGGTGCTTTTCCTCCTGGGAATGGTTTATATATTAGATACAAGAGGCGTAAGTAACACTATGCAACAGATGGAGGCCCTTAGTCTTGAATCCATGACAGTTGTAAAAGTTTCTTTTGTACCAGGTGCTTTTCCTCCTGGTAATGACCTACACATTAGATTCAAGTGGCGCAAGGTACACTGTGCAACAGATGGAGGCTTTTAGGTGCAATTTATAACAATTTCCAAAGGTTTCTAAAGGTTTTCCTCCTGGGAATGCCTTATACGTTGGATCCAAGTGGCGCCCTGTGTGCAACAGATGGAGCCCCTTAGACTATGACAATTCTAAAACGTTTTATTCTTGTACCAGGTGCTTTTCATATTGGCAATGACTCCAGAATTACCTACCCATTGCCTTTGATGAAAGTGACGCATGATTCACTGTGCTACAGATGGAGGCTGTTAGTGTAGAATATTCATAACAAATTCTTAAAGGTTTCCTTCTTGCCCCAGGTGCTTTTCCTCCTGGGAATGGCTTATA
Source organism: Pycnomerus fuliginosus (assembly GCA_963924575.1). Classification (NCBI taxonomy): domain Eukaryota; kingdom Metazoa; phylum Arthropoda; class Insecta; order Coleoptera; family Zopheridae; genus Pycnomerus; species Pycnomerus fuliginosus. Next base: position 23,942,565 of record OZ004618.1, on the reverse strand, counting down.
CACTGGATACAGGTGGTGTAAGGTCCACGGGGCAGATCTGGAGGCCTTTACTCTCGAATTAATACCAATTGAAAAAGGTTTTATTCCCGTACCGGGTGCTTTTCCTCCTGGGAGTGGCTTATACGCTGGAGTGTGAGGCAGATAGAGGCTCTTAGTAAATCCATAACAATTCTAAAAGGTATTCTTTCTGGGAAATCTCATATAGACCAGGAGACCCACGCGAAAATACAAGCTACATAGAATGATCACAGGAGACAATTAATGCAACTGATGTAGTGGATAAGCAAAATACATATTTTAGAAGTAATAAAGAAATGATGAAACCTTTTACTAGTATTAAGTATGTATAGAGATCGATGGGGAAAGAACGTTCTGAGAAAATTTTTGTGATTTTGTAAGAGCATATAACAGAACGGGTAGATGGGAAATAAAATTGAAGATTTACAGTCTTTACTTTTATCAGTAGTTGTTTTGAACGATTCAGAATTTCAGAAATCAAGTTTTTGAACAAAACTTTTGTTAATAAAGAGCTTTTTTCCGTGGTCCGATTACTTCAATGCACGGCGGCAATTGATTTGCCAAGTATGCTCAAAATCAACTTACATCTTAACACTTAGTCACTACAAACAAAGAATTTTGTTGAAAGTTTTTATTCCATAATACATATTATAATACAACATTCAGTTGTCTTTGAAATTTGAACTACATAGATAAGATTTCGGGAAATTTCCCGGCTTGATGCACCTGCAGTCCTGTTGATCTAAATATTTTCTTCCATATCCGCATAGCCCTTTGTTTCACTCTGATGCTCGATTAATATAATTTGTTCTGTGCTTGCTGCTGAAATCCAAGTGTTTGACGACTTCGTTTTTAGCGGATGAGACCACTGCAATCCGATTGCAGTTTTTTCCATGCGGTTTGGTAGAAAACACGAGGAACCAACCTAAAACATCCAGCAGAGGAGGAATATGCTTTCGGGCTTCGGGTTTTGGGCGATTTTAAATCGATCTTGTTGACGGTTGAGGTTTGACGGTCCCACTGCCCAGACGCACTTTTCTTTTGGTCATCTATGCTTTTTTGTATAATCCAGTTTGTGCAATTATCTTCCTATTCACCAGGGAAACGCTCTTATCGATATTTTTTTGTAAAATCTACGCAACGAATCCAGAAGTAGGTACAGAAAAAGCGCCGACGGACTTTCCGACTAATTTGACATTTATGCCTGACGTTTCAGCTGCTGGTCAGCTGCAAGTTACAACGCGGTGCTTTCCGGCGATTCTGTCCAATATCTCGAAAGTTTCCGGGCGTCAAAGTTTGCGGAAAATTTCCGAATTTTCCTCGATCGTAGATGTGGGAAAACAGGATTTAAAATAAAAAATGTCTTTTAAATTGATGAACACAGCCACTTGACACTTTCTATTTAGACAGTTAACACTGACTTTTGATCGTCCATCTATCGAAGAGTAGTTTAAGTAGGTTGGAAAATCCCGAAAAATGATATTAAAACTGCGCCATCTGTCCACTTAAAAATGAAAGGGCCTGACGGCGTTCGATGCTGCTGCCGCCTGCATGCTGACGGCGTTTTCAGCAGACAAATCTTAGTAGGGTTATGAGCTATCTGAGTGTGCATGATCATTGCCTCTCTGTAATGATATGTAATTATAATAATTACTATAGAGAACTTGATAAAAAATTATTCTGTGATAGAATCATAGGTACGTAATGACAGAAAACAATTAGATATCTTCCTACCATTCTTCCTACTAACAGAATGTCAGGTTTCAGGTCAATATAGTTTTATACGATGTTGGAGCTGGCGCACCGACAAAATAAATATAGCCAGCGACAAAATAGCACCTTCAAAATAGCCTCCCGACAAAATAGCCCCCGTCAAAATAGCCCCCCGACAAAAGAGCCCTCGACAAAATAGCCCCCGAAATAATCGGTTTATTTATTTAATTTGTTTTTTTTAAGTTAATGACAATTCATGGACATTATTATGGCTTACTATCTGCTCTTGAAACTTCACAAATGTGGAATTCAGAATAATAGATATTTATTTTATTAGGAGATTAAGTAAGACATTACGTGACGGAGTATGGAAGTTTAAACGCCGAGCGGAGCGAGGCGAATTAAATCCATACGAGTCACATAATGTCGCTTAAACTCCGAATAAAATACAATATTTTATTTTCAAACGAAAAAATCGAAAATTTTCTACACACGTCTGCTGCGCGTCACTTTGACACTTTGCAAAATTGCAAATAATGATGAATTTAAACTCCTCCGGAGTTTAACACTCCGCTAAAAATGGTGTCATAGAAATGACGGTTATACCAGGTTATACCTTGTCAACACAGTCATTTAAATAATTGTTATGTGACGTTTGAAAATAAAATGTATTTAGTCTGACACATTTGCGAGTAATTTTTTTTAGCGTTCATGAAAAGAATACAATATATTTCATCAATTTGCGGTAGTAAAACAACCGCGTATCGAAAGGTCAAAAACTGAAAAAAAGTGCTGTAGCGGCAGTAGGTAACACTACCTAAGAATAAATAGAATAAGACTACAAGGTGCATTTTGAAAACAAGTCTTTAACTTATTCAAATTGTGATCTTTTGTGATTTGGAGGGGGGGGACTATTTTGTCGGGAGGCTATTTTGTCGGGGGCTATTTTGTCTGGGCTATTTTGTCGGGGCTGTTTTGTTGCAGGCTATTTTGACGGGTCACGGCTAGGGCTTGGTAAGTCCTATGCAGAATCGAGGAATGTAATCGTCATCAGTTGTTGTAGTGGCCAGACATTCCTTTGCGGTTCTCACTAATTAAAGTGGGTTACGGGTAAAACGAAGAATCGGGTGTGCATGATAATTCATATCAAATCTCATTTTTCCTCAAAGTGTTTCCCATTTTACCTACACAGTATGTGGGTAAAATGGAAAATTGCAGACATTTTTTTGATATCGAAATTCATCCCTTGATTTCAATTTTATTGCGAGTTTGTAAAGAAACAATCAATTTATTTATAATTTTTTTACCTTAAAAACATAGCATGCACTTGCTGATATTTATATTACAAGCACAGAGATTACAGGCATCCTTTGACAGTAAAATGAATTCACACGATTTTTATAATGATCAATTTCTTTTAATCTTTTACGAAAATAAAGATGTTTCTCTAATACAACTGTCATAAAAATTACCTATTCTCCGTCACTACCTGATGCTGGGATTGGGGCTAATGGATTTAGTACTGCAATAAACACCTAATTTCTTCCAAGAATCGACCTAATTACCCGTACTTATTCTAATGGTAAGTAGGTATAGCTCCCTAATATATATTTATTCAAACCGATTTAAATACCTGAATCTTTCGAGCCACCATTCAAAAACTTCGGACCGGTTTCGGGTTACTTGACCCTCATCAGCGAAGTGCATTTGAATGGTGGCTCGAGAGATTCAGCTCCAAAGACTTTATTACAAGTCGGCGATGTTTTGAGAAGTGATAGAGAGTTTTAACGCCCTCTACCGGAAGAATGGTCAAATGAGCACAAGAGAAGCGAGGGCACTTTGCAGCGACCGACTCACTTTCAAGCCCGGGACCTTCAAATTGCCAGCTACGGCAAAGGAATTGTATTTAAACCGATTTAAATACCTGAATCTTTCGAAACCGGTCCGAAGTTTTTGAATGGTGGCTCGAAAGATTCAGGTATTTAAATCGGTTTAAATACAATTCCTTTGCCGTAGCTGGCAATTTGAAGGTCCCGGGCTTGAAAGTGAGTCGGTCGCTGCAAAGTGCCCTCGCTTCTCTTGTGCTCATTTGACCATTCTTCCGGTAGAGGGCGTTAAAACTCTCTATCACTTCTCAATATATTTATTCAGTATCAGAAATGCACTTAATGAAGGAACCATAAACTTGTTACAACTTGAGAAATTTTGAATACTTAGATCGCAACACATTAGAATCTGCATAATTTTACGGGATACTAAAAAAATATACAGGAAAGGTACATTTTGACAGTTCGCCGTTTGTTATAGGTATATCTACTTAAATACTTAAATAGAAATGGGAATATTGTATAATAGAAGAAAAATTAATAGGTAATATACTATAAGGAGCATAAAGCTATAAGTACCTAGTTCCTAAGAATAGTTGAATTAAAGATACTTGTTCTGTTAATAAAAGTATACTTCTGATGGAAAAAAGAGTTAGAAATAACTTAATAAAATATAATACAGATATCAAGCCCAAGGGATTCAAAAATAAAGTCATCCTCAGAGTTCTTTTGGAATCCAAACTGTTTCTTTGATTACTCTTTTTTCATTGACTAAAAACCAAATGAAGCTCATAAAACACTACGAACGAAAAGATGGTTTTGATTTTTACAGTGGCGGATCTAGAAGACAATCTCGGGGGGGGGCGAATTGATGGGAAACCATAATTTTAAACCAATGGACGCAGGGGCCACTTAGAAAGTTTTGCCGCCCTAGGCGAAGTAGAATTATGCCGCTCTAATAGTGGGGCTCGTTGAATGGGGCAATAATTTGTTAGACAGTAACGGCAGGGGGGGTTGAAAATGCGCCGCAGGCGAAAATTTTACAAAATTTCAAGGTCACGCATTTTCTAAGCACTTCAGAATGTTAGTGACATTATTTGAAAAACTTAAGTCCCATAAGGAGAATTTTTTATCGAGATCGCATTTCTTACAAAAAGAGTAAAATAGGACATTTCTGCATGAAATTTTTGAATCATAGCGACTAACTCTACTCCCCCTAGGACGTCCTAGGTCCCGCCCTTGCTTAAGTAAACCTACATTTTATTTTAAAACCTCATGTCTGAATAATTATTATAAGAAATGCTCAATCAAATTGGTAGGTACAGACACTGTGTAACTGTGACGCCCCAAAAACTTTTTGGAAAACCCAAACTGCCACCCTAAAATTTTGCCGCCCCAGGCGGCCGCCTACACAGCCCACTATGTACGAAGTTTATGATTAGGTACGGATCTCGGGGGGGGCGATCGCCCCCTCGCCCCCCCCTAAATCCGCCACTGGATTTTTATCAACTTCAACTTGAATGTCAACTGGATATCAACTTTTCGTTTTCAAATATACACACCCAATTTTTTTTACTCAGTCTAATAGATAATTTTTTTTTCGTGTTCTGATGTGCTATGCATTTCTAAACAAGGTGCGAGATTAAAACTCCAAGGACGCTACAACTTTGTTACTTGTGGTCCGATTTTAGTGAACTAAAAACCAAATGAAATTGCTCATAAACACTACGAACTAAAGATGGTTTTGATTTTTATCAACTTATTCAACTTGAATGTCAACTGGATATCAACTTTTCGTTTTCAAATATACACACCCAATTTTTTTTACTCAGCCTAATAGATAATTTTTTCTGCGTGTTCTGATGTACAAGTTGAGTTTGATTTATAGTAAATTTTGAAAATAGTTAAAATTATTGTCAACATTTCAATCTTTTTATGTAAAATTATCAAGTGCATGTGACGCGAAAAAATTCTCGAAATGCATTTTACATGTTAGAAAATAACATATTTTAAATGTTTTGTTAAGTTTCTAACAGATCCACAGCACGTTCGAAAATCTTTAGCAAAAAATATTATAATTTTGACAAACAATTATAATTATTTTCAGAACTAATTATAAACCAAACATAACTTGTTGTACATCAGAAGACGCAGAAAAAAATTAGCTATTAGACTGAGTAAGAAAAAATTGAGCCGTTTTCTGGCGGTGGCTATGTTTTCAAATACAAACTTGCATTTGGAAGCATAGGATAAACTCTTCTTTTGAATTAATATACTGTCACTTTGTTGTCAGTTTCAAATTCATTTCGGAAATGTATTCAAAACTGACATTATTTTGACACTGTTTTAATACAAAATAGCCGTTCGCCGTATGTTTTCCAATGCAAGTTTGTTTTCAAAAACATGCCGACCGCCAGAAAACGGCTTTGGGTATGTCCATTTGAAAATGAAAAGGTGACATCCAGTTGACATTCAAGTTGAAGTTGATAGAAATTAAAACCATCTTGACTTTGTAGTGTTTTATGAGTAATTTCATTTGGTTTTTAGTTCACTAAAATCCGACCACAAATAATAAAGTTATAGCATTCTATGGAGTTTTAATCTCGCTCCCTGTATAGAGAGGTGATAAAGTTCGGTACAAAATTCATAAATCACTCCAAAACTTTGAGTTACATCTCACTAATTATATCGACGCGACATCTCTGGACTGGAAGCAGAAATAATAAACGTCACGATTTTTAACCTCCCCACAACCAATTTTTAAAAAAGGCAGTCAGTGAGGCGACAGGAACCTCCCCAACGGTGAATCCTCGACAATAATAATTTTATCACCTATAATTATCAATGACACACCTATCACATTTTGACACTATGCTTCAGGTCTCTCTTTTAAGGTTAACATCAGAAATCATTTGTCACTTTATGCTATTCAATCTTGAAATTTTTAGGTTTTAAAGGGTTTTTGCCAAAAGGGCTCAAAGTGTGAAAACATTTTTAAAAACAGAATTTGAAGGCCTCTCGTACGGAAATGTGAAAAATAGGGTTTTATATTTAAAATTTCAAAATTGGTGTACCGAACAGGCACTAGATATCGTCCGATCATCAGCAGTCTTCTGTCCAAAATTCACACAAAGAGGTTGGGTAGTTTCGGCGGAATCGTGTTTACATACGACGGCGACGACATTTTGTTAAACCTCTTTTCGTATTCATTAATGTGCCAAATTGATATGCATCTTAAGCTGTGGCAAATCAGGTGTAAAAATTTTCACTGGCTCCTATATTATTACTTTCGTAATTATTGTTTAGTACATAATCTTACTACAATACATTATTCGTACTTGTAACTTGTTTTTATGAGTACAGCAACCCTGGTTTAAAAAATCATAATTTTATCAAAATAAGGAGCTTAATTTGGAAATAATCTTACCAAATACCACTGGTGCATCGCTATTGCAATCGGTTAAATGTTATAAATAAATACTTAAGCCTTTTGCTGCCGTATAGGTAAAACAATTCGATCTAAATTGCCATATATTATCAAAGATTAAAGCCCTCGAGCTAAAGCACTTGGGCTTTAATTAGATAATAAATGACAATTTAGTCCGCATTATTTTACCATCGGCAACAAGCTTTCATAATCATTTTAAAAATTTTACCTATTAAATAGCATGCACTTGTGTTATTTAAGCGATTATATTCAACAAATGACGTTGTTGAATCTTTCAGAGTTGAACCAATCACTGTGTTTTACACTGATATACTGATATATACACCGTGCTATTTAATCACGATTAAATTTGAAGCTAGCTTTTTGAGGGAATATTATGTAGCTAAGCCCGGTCGTATGTGTTACCGAAAATGATTCCTTGCTCTCATTTTTAACTTGTCGGTAAATAATCTTAACATATACCACTCGAGTTCCCGAGTTTTACACAGTAAAATTCGGTGTTAAAAATTACACCAAACGGGGTCTATTTCAGGCCACTCAATATCGTGTAGAAGTTACCAACAAGTGAAATTGTAAAGCTTTACCAGATGAGATGGTGTAAAATATTTACCAATTACTACTAGCGAAATTGCTTTAATTTTTGTTAAACAAAATCACACACAAAATCAAAACAATTTGCTGACAGCTGCACCACGTTGACGTTTATCCGCTACCCGGTTACGTGAAACAATCGAACCTCGAATCGTACTATGGTCTGTCCGGAATCCACATGACCAGGATTCACCCTATTTCCATGGCGAATCATTGTTGTCAACAATGAGTCGCCATGGAAATTGGGTGAATCTTGGTCACGTGGATCCCGGACAGAGTATAAGTATAAATACTAATAATTGACCACTGCACTGATGTCTATTTCTCGTATTTTAATGACGATTTCAAAAAAACAATGTTGTAAAGTATTATAGCCATCTAAGTATATTTATATGGAAGAATGAATAGAACGAAAACGAAGTTGAATTATATAATAGGCTTATCTTATGTCAATTTGTCATATAACGTGTGAACAAAAACTTTTCCAATCTGATGGTTGCCCTCGCCGTTAGAGACGTAGATTGCTCAAATTATCATTCAAAGCGAAATTTGACAGTGACGTTAATTTATAATTTCCGCATGCAGTCTACGTCCTACGTCTCTCACGTCAAGGGCTATTAGATCGGAACAATTTTTGATCACCCTTTCCCTTTACTTCTAATCCCAGTTCCAGAGCTATCAAATTAATTTCTCAACTTACGTATGTAACGAGTTTTGAAACTAGCCTCATGTGTGTTTAAAATATTTCAGAACCACATTATTTGTTCACAATTTCTACCGAAAATAACTTAGACATACTTTGGCCCGATATTGTGTTTAACTATCCTCTTTTCATGACTTAAACAGCTTAGTCATGGGGAATGCGGAGATCAAAAATTTCACCTTTATGTGGACCTGTCAACATGCCGAGTTTATTGTAGTTTTTTATTTAATGTTTACAGTGAATATTAAGGGCAATGTTTTACAACTAGCGCAGTTACTATTTGTTCTCAAATAAACTTCTCTTAAAAACTATACAAGAATCGTAAACAGTCCGCCATCTAAATGTAGAGTAATATGTTTCCCCTTTATATTACTATGAATCTATTAACGCCTACCCAGTAATTTGAAGAGCGTAAAGTAAATAACGATTCAAACGATGGGTCTTATTCGCATCATTTACATTTCAAAATTTAACACTTGTCCAACACTAAAAAAACTGACAACTCTTAATAGATTGGGTTAAAATTAGAAAGGTCACGAGATTTGGCTCATATGACCCGGATAATATTTATGATACGTGTCAAAAACCGTTTTATTTTATCGAAACGGAATCTTCGAAGCGCGGAAATTAAATTCAAACAAATGTTGCGATCATGGTTTTGTCATTTTAATGGTGACAAGGGTCAAGATAGTAACAGGTAATTTAGCGACAAAGTTGTATAATTTTTGAGTAAATTTTGGAACTTTTCTTGTTATATTGACACGATTCTTTAATTAACAGGTTACAGGACTTTTTATCTTAATAGGGTGATTGTGGCCACATCCTTTCAATCACATAGGTACATAAACATCAAAGAATACGTCTTTCAAATAATTTTTCGAGTTTTTACATTTTTAATTGGTTATTTGATTCAAAACTATACGAGGTATAAACTCCTTAAGCAATGCAAATTCAAAGTACCTCAGTACACATTATAAAGGCTTATTTGGAACTACTTAGTGTAAGGTGTCATGTGTCAGGAAGGCGTGATTTGATCCACATATGATTAGTGGAATGTAAGCTCATAAAATGAAGGCGTTTCATTGGATTTTACTTGAAAGCGTAATAAAAGTAAAACGAAACTGCAATATAAATTGCTACACTTTATTGCAAGTGCAGTAGGTACATATTTAGCCACAATTTTTGAGACGGACGCCTAAAGGCTAGCGTGAAACTGCAAGATCAAAGAATAAACCATAAGGTTCAAACAACATTCCCCACCATTGAAATCACACCAATGACTTGAAACTTATGATATAAAAAAGAAGCTTGTATGTACGACACTAATTCAAACATCAATATTTTACCCCTCCTATGACCCCCACTCGCCTAAGCGACTATCTTCAACAGGTAGAGAATCCCCTCCCGGCAGCGGCATCTCAAGTTGGAGGAGTTTCTATAGTCATTCTTCGTTACAATCTACGTTGCGGTGTATCTTTTTACCTGGGGACCCGAATTGACAGCCACCTTACTACGACGTTAGCGACGACAGTTACAATTGTTATTATTTCCCGGCACCGCCACAAATTTGTTACATTACTAGAACTCTCCCTAAGTGAACTCAATTTACCAAGTGAGAAGTGATTCCAATAACACAACTCATAATATTATGGGATTTCAAAATTAACACCCATCAGTGAAAGTGTGATTGTTTTTATTAATGAGTGTTAATCAGTGCTATTAAGCTCTGGATTGTCAAACTAAGGAGAGTTATGTGAAAAGTGGCAGCACTTTCCGGGTCGCAGGACCTTGCAAGGACTTTACCGACGCTTCGTTAGACCACACATTTCGTCTAAAGGTAAGATACGCTGATCTTTTATCGCCTAAAGTGATTTTAACGCGAGCTTTACAAGAGACTCCAACGCTTGATCAAGACACGAACCCTGTCATAACACAAGCAATTTTCTAGAAAATGTCATGCAGATCAATGAAGTAAAAGCACCCAGCTGTTAGTTTCCGATAAATTTCTTGCCAAGATTAAGCCTTCTGGAAACTGCTTTGAAAGCACTTAAAGAATAATTACAACGATTATTACCGAGAAGCCTAAGCCCTTGGTAATCCTAACTTCCCTGTATTCAGTCTGGTCAAAACGTTACAATAGCTCAACTGAAACCAATTGTTATGGTTGTGGTAACACCCACTGAGCTTTTGAATGATTCACGACAAGTGCCTGAAAACCACTAAAATGGTGGTATTAGGTTTGTAAACATTATACCCATAATTTGCTTACTATAAAACCACCACGAATGCTCTCATAATTTGGTGATTTATGCGATCCCAGCTAAAATTTACGGCCGGTTTTAAAATTTCTAAATGTGAATTTCAATTCTTTTGACCCCAGTAATGTGACATTTTGGCCTCGCCACATAGCATAAAAATAACCGACAATAATTCAATAAGTATACGAGGCGACGCAGGGTAATTAATTAAATGAAATGAGTCTGCTTTTTTGTTGTTCTGAAGATACAAGCTTGAATTTCTTTGAAATCAAGCATTTTTTACAATACCGCCGGTGTGGTAATAGATTTTACAGACCATGGAAGTGGGTTTTTTAGCAAAATATTTACACACGCCAGAATATCTTTAATCAAATTAAGTTCCATAAATTTACATACAGGCGGACTCGTTAGAGCCTTACCTACTAATTTTGTTTAATATCACGACAGGGCCATAATATGAACATGACGTTGGTAGGTATATGAATAGATATAGATATAACGATAAGAGAGATTTTGATTTTGCAACGCGTAGAATTATGGTTAGGAATTGGTAATCACACAGCTTGAAACATGTTGTCAAACATTAATTCCACGAATCCGGAGGACGAGTGGAATTATTTGGCGACATGTTGAGTGTATTTGTGTTATTTTCACTAACCATACGATTCCACGAGTCGTAGTATTTACATTATTCCGCTTTTAACGAAATATGATATGCGTGCCCCTATAAAACTGGTCGATTAATAAGTGACAAGCATGAACCACGCATTTGATTAATAAATGCAAATCAAATTTGTTGATTTTCTATCACAATCACAAAGTACTGATTTTGACGAGTAAGAACCGTTGGCTAAATCAACAACAAAAATTTAAAAGCATAGGCCCTCGCCCTTGTCAGTTTGTATTTAAAAATGTTGACGTTCTTTTCATTATTGCTATATAATACTCATTCTGTCTTCCTCCGGGCTCGTGAAATTAATGTTTGACAACATGTTTCGTGTATGACTGTGGGATTATCAGGAATCACCATTCCACCCGTATTATACAGGGTGTCCAGAAACTAGGCTATTTGATCACTGCGATCTACAATCAAAAGTGGGACCAAAAGTTTCAATAAACATGATGGGTCGAAAAATCATGCTATAGTTAGATAAGAGTACCGTTTAGAGCAGTCCAAAATTGCATCTTATACAATAACTACAATATGCATTTTGCAAAAAAGACCCATAGGTACCCAATTTAGAGAGCCTTAGGTATAGGATGTATTTTTCGAACCATGTTATTGAAATTATTAGTCTTATTTTAATCGTAGAGCGCACTGGTAAAATATTGCAATCTAATTTCGGGACACCTTATATATGATTAAAGAAATATTACAACAACAATATTAAAAGAATGTCAACTTGACATTTTTAAGCAAAATAATATGAACAAAACTTTAGATTAAAAGAGCCGTGAAATTTTAATGACGCACGTCAAGACTTTAGATACTCATACTTACATAGCTACAAGTCATCACTAACAAAGTTTTACGCGACCCGCTGTATAATAATAATATGTACAGGGTCTAACAGAAACATAGAGCACAATATTAGAGCCACCTATTCTCCGCAAAAATTCGAGACGAAAATTCCCCAGAAAGTTTTTCCTAAAGTCGTTATAACGGAGGCACGATTGGCTAAAGTGATGGAGGGATGCGATAATGGTCTTTTTTAGAATATGCGGAACTGATTTTAATTAATAAATTATGTTTTGGGTATACGTTTATCTAATTATTGGACATAACAAGTAAAAATTTCATCAAAATAGACAAAGAGGATAATGGTTTTCCATCAGCTACTGTTAAATTTATTTAGAAAATCCCTACGGAGAATGAACATCACTTTTGCTAGTATGTTTTCAAGTAAAACATTTCATTTGGAAATTTTTTGGGCTTCTACTTTGTTTTCATTTAGGCACTCATTTCCTTTCAAATCGCGTTCAATGTGGTACGTGTGAGGCACTAATTTAATTTTGCATTTCTTTTAATCAAAACAATCTTTAATGTGACTAACGTCCGGTAGTTCAGTGCTTGGTTAAATTATAATCACGATTAATTTTCCTAGAGACCATTGTTGATAAAATCGTATCTAAGAAAGTTAATCATGATTATCATTTAACCATAGGCTTAAACAACTGAATTATTTAAATAGAATTAACAGCATCACATCAGAATGATGAACTCGAGGAATGAATTCGATTCGCTACGACGTACGTCTAAGGGCCGATTTTACAATTCGAGTTCAGGAAAGGTTTAACTAACTGAGCTCAGCTCAATTTCTTAGCTGTCACGTAGCAACTGAACCTAGCTCAAGTGAACCTCTACTGAACTCGAAATGTAAATTCGGCCCTAAATGAAAAAAAAATCCTCACTTTTTCAGTATGGTTTACATTTTTGAGTACTAAAGGTCTGAAGAAATCAAATGGGATAATATATTTTCGAGTCTCATGCAAGAACCAGTCAACAAATTACTACGGAAATTGTTATAACCATGAAATGTTTGCCTCCCATAAGAACCGTATACTGTCACGAAAGTATGACCTGCCGCCAAAATCCATTTCTAAACCTAACTTTAGCGGTCTATTAGTCCAGATCAGTAGGTACGTTGAGAACCAACAAATTAGATTTCTACTTGTTAAACAAATGCGCGTGCTTGTTATTTATAGACCAATTTCATAGAGGCATCACTATAGGTTACCTATATATGGGTGCCCATTTGTATAGGTACTGAATGTTAAACTTTTCATCCTCCTTGTACCGAAAGTAAACAGAAGTGGCGTTTCTGTCCTGAAAAACACTTTCGGGACGCTCGTATTTCAATTGTGTTCGCTGATCTATCGTGCTTGACGTCACATTTGACGTTTCCAGTCGAATATAAGATAATTCATACTTTGCATTACAAAATTAGGATAAATTCAATTAATAAAATGATAATGATCAATTCGTCGACTAAGAAATATTATATGCACCGCGGCTAAAACACAACTTTGCTGGTCCTCGCCTGTTGCTCAACTCGCTTTGCTCGTCTTGCAAATTCCAGGCTCATCCAGCCAAGTCGTTCTTTCGGACCTTCTGAATTTTGAACAACGACAGCCAACTTTTGATTCTCTTATAAGTATGGTCGCCATATTGAACTCTAAGACCATCGGATACACAAAAAAATAACTTTCCAAAAATTATTATGTAATAATTTAATCAACATGGACTTTTTAAAATAGCGTCAAAATTTTAAAATTTGTATGGATAATTTATATAATCAGTCTAAAGCATATGAAAAAAAATGCAAAAGGAACGCACTTTTTAAATTCCTTTTGACGTGAAAAACAATTGAGTTTTAGACGATAATAAAGGTATATCTTGAAGTCGTGTGACTCAAACTTTGACATGTTTTTCCAAAAAACTTCATGTTGGTTACATTTTTGAAAATCAATTTTTTTGTGTAACCAATAGTGTAAAGTTCAATATGGCGGCCATGAGAAAATCAAAATTTGGCTGTCGTTGCTCAAAATGCAGAAGGACAGAAAATGTCTGTCAATGCCATTCAAGTGACAGTTGCCAAAAATACAGGAGCTCGAACTTTAATTAAAATAAAGATATGCGTTTTTCTTTAAAACGGCAATTTTCAGATTTTGTGGGATAAATCAAGATATCGGTGAATTCTTTTCAGATTCTTAATCACCAAGAAATAGTGCAACTTTTCTACAATATAATAGGCTCCGTATCTTTTATCGTTTAGGAGGTGCTAATGGTATGGGCAGTAAAAATTGTATCATCGCGATCAAAAAAAACGAGTACCTACAGCGAATGACTTTAGACATAACCATTTTCTAACATTTTAGATGGAAAAACGTGTGCCTAAAGTCACGTCACTGTACTCGTTTTTTGTAATCACGATGGTACCACCCTGTACCTAGTATCTACATATGCAATATTTAAAAGCTGAAACGGATTCAGTGCAAAACTATATCATCCTATACATCCTATACCTACATATTCAGTGTAATAACCCAACCTTAAAATTTTACATGAAAAATTCACCACCACCACTTCTTCGACGGCTGGTTGTTCCTTTATGTCCAGTCCAGTCCCAGTCTTGAGTGGTGTTTCTATTGTGCCTAAGTCGAGCAACTTAACAATGGGAGTCAAGAATTTAACAAAGGAGCTTTCATCGGAAAATTGATCTCCAATCATCCATTGTCATAAGAGGTCTACAAATTAATTCTTCATCTATTTTTTAAGTCATTTTGATGTACCTATACTAACTTCTATAACTATGATTATAAAAAACCGTGACCAGTTGTGCGAATGCGTATATGCTTTAAAAAGTAAGAATGAGCAAAAAGTGTTGCATTAAGCACGCATCTTGCACCCGAATATGTGTGTTAGATATCATCTGGATATCTTCAGTAGTAAGGCTAGGAGATGAACAGAACAGAAAGTCGAACTTTATGGTAGGTACTAGTACAGTAAAGTAATCACTTTATACCTAGTACTAGTACTTACCGTAAAGTGAAAAATACCTACTGTAAACTAAACACTTTACGGTAGTATACCGTAATGTTGGCTAGCTTATTTTTCAGTTTTTGCAATTCCAACTAAGTTTTTTGTGCTTTATAAAAAAACGTTGTATGCATCGCGTACCACAATACGTTTTCAGTACTCTCGTGGTTACAAACCGCGGCTTCGCCTTGGTTTGCAATAATCCACGCTCGTACTGAATACTTGCATATTATATGTCAATTGCTTATCTAATAAACAGTTTGGAAGTAGGCTATTGTCAACCATCACTTGGGGAGGAAGTGATGGTTGGCAATAGCCTATTGATGGCGCTCAGTTGATCGCTGTATGTCATAATAATATAAAAAATCTAAATTTTTTTCGGTAAACGGAATGTTTTTCTTTCGCCGCTTATACTGAGTGAACACTGAACATGGTTACTTTTAACTTTATTTTTTAAGTTTTTAAACGATTACTTCCCGATGGTGAATTAAATGGTATATAAACTTCGGTGGTACGTTTCGTTCCAGCGTCGGGCTTATTGCTAACCTCGAGGCTGCGCCGGTCGATCAATCTTGCCCGCCGGGCTGTAATGAAACACTTCTCACCTCGGTTTGTAATCTATTACAGTTGAAACGCTAGGTTGAGATTAAAAATAAGTCAAATGTTTGTCGCGTAATTTTTTTGTAAAGTCAAAAAAGATAATTGGCATGTTTTTATAATCGTACCTTAATCAAATCTAGTGATTTGATAATCGTTCTTACACCACTATTCTGATGATGAAGCGAATTCAAAATTCCCTCTATTTCTCATGAAAAACTTTAAGAGCAAAACGTTTGGCAGGCCAGACATTATTTGACACTGTAAAATTTAAAATCTAATCTAAAAATGAAAATTTGAACTTGTCACATTTGCGAGAGATAAGATTGTTTTATGCATGATGTTATCCCCAGAAAAGGTTTATACCTCAAAAACTGAAATAAAAGGTATGCCATTAGCCATTACATCTAATATTACCTACATCAGAGGTTTTAGAAATGGAAGACCAAACACGTATGTAATTACCCTTTACCTAAGTACAATTTAATGGCAATTGCACGGATCCAGGGTGCCAAAGTGTTTGATTAGGATTAGGAATTACTAACAGGTAAGTGGGAGACAACTCGGCCTACCCTGGGAGACAATTCGTACCTCTAGAAAAGTACCTGTAGACGTTGGGAGACAACTCGACTCTTCCCAATCAAGAGCTTGTCACATTTATACGGCTGTTAAAAATTATCGATATATCGATTCAAAATCGATATTCGATAACCAGTTTTAGAAATTTCGATATTATCGATATTATCAGGTTTTTGTCCCCTCTGGGGTCTCTGACTATACAAATAATAATAAATAGATAGGCAAGTATAGGCAGTGTGATGTTTGATTCTCGTAGGAGATTTTACAAAAATTCCAACTTGAACTCGCAAATGTATCTATTGGTATATATTATTGAGAATAAAATATCAATTATCGAAAGTACCGATATTGATTAAAGAAAATATCGACAATAGAAAATATCGATTATAGAAAATATCGAGTCAATGTCGTTTAAATAATTTCTGACTAAAATCTTGTAATTCTTATAATTCTTCAGTTTTAAAACAATTCTCACAACTTTTATTTTTAATAATTTGTAATTATTTTGAAGGTGTTAAATTATGCCGAATGGGACTGGCTGGGAAAAAATAGTATTCATACATACCTTGATAAAAAAAAATGCTCCTGCAGTCCTTGCGCAGTTATAAACCTGGCTTTTGGCTCGATTTATAAACTTTGCTCGCGTTCTACAAGAGAGAACTAACTTTCTTACCTTATTCCTTGGTAGGAAATATACCTACTATTTTAATAACGGACTTTCAAGTTTTTCTTTTAATATCAAAAAGGCCACGTCCCATAATGACAACAGTGGTAGATCAGCCGCGATGACATAACTTAGGCATTTTTTGACTCATAGGCGCTCCACAGGCCCAAGAAAAATAAATATTCGTAGGCGTAGGCCCGTGCGCAAAGTATACCTCGAAATTTTATGCTTATTTATGGTATGTTGTAATTGGTAAATGAATTTTTTTTGCATAAAAAACAAAATGGACGAGCAATTTGATAAATTTATTGGGCCGCAGTCGCAGTGAGTATAGGTAGGTTAGGTACCCAATTTCATATTAGGGTGCTATACTACCCATTACACACAAATCAAAGATCCACCGGAGGGGAGGTTCCAGCCGCTTCTTTGCTGTCATTTAAAAAAAATCCCAAACAGCCGTCTGTCTCCTTAATTCATTATTTATTGTTCATCTTACATACCTATGTATATCCGTATACCCGTATACCGTCCGTCGGTTGGTGTTCGATAAATAACATTTGTTAAATATCCAATTACTTAATTCTAAATGTTATAAACTGGTAGTAAATTATGATATGGAATAGCACAAAGATCCTTGTGAACAAAAATAGAAATGAAATCAATTTTATTGGCATTATAAGTATTTTCACAATTCAACGGTTACTATGAACAGCACTCTGGATGTAATTACCATGCAAGATTTGAATACATATGAGCACCTAGTAACATTTCGTGCAGCATGGTTTTTAAACATCATATTTCAATTTCAATAGAGTCATAAAAAAAGAATATAAAACGTTTTCCTTAAGTTTTGAATTAAAACATCTCTTCTCCTTCAGAAAATATTTCCACATACCTATACACCTATACCCCGGCTTCTTGGCGATCATCTGTCCAACGGTCAATCGGTCAGCAAAAATGTATAGCAACTATTTTGTTCCAAATTTTATGTTAATCATTTCAGTTTCAATTCATTTTTGTCGTCCGATAAACCGTTGGGGAAATAATTGCAAAGAGGTCACTTGAAGTTAATGTTTACTTCTAGAAAAAAGATGTTCCATCTGAAAATTTGAGAACTTTTTATATTCTTATTTTGTAGCCTTTAAGGAGTAAATATACCGCGTATCAAAAAAATTTTACTGATGGACTAGGACGGAAATGCTGTATGACGGAGTCTATGACGACGGCGAACAAAACAACGGTCTATCAGTGGTCACACGTTCGCAAGATTGTTAATTAGGTCGTTGTGGTCATTTTAAAACCAATATGACTGCCACTTAAGGCTTTACGGCACCAAAAAAAAATAGTACGCCGGCACCGCGGGCTCATCGAGGACTTTTGGTACGTCATTCACGGCTGCCAGTACAATATATGTAATAATTTTCAGACCAACCTTATTTTTGTGCAGGGTAAAACCTTAAACACCTGGGCTAAATATGAAAATAACAAAAATGTAAAATGAAAGATATAGGTAAGTATATGGACGTCGCGGATTTTTTAGTCAGAAAATAGGCGCATTTCTTTTGCAAATTTATCTTAGAAATCTTAGTTAATCTTAGCAATTTGATTGTTTCATTTGAATTTTGATCAATCAGATTGCTGAGATTAACTCAGGCTCCTGAGAAATGTGCAAAAGGAAAACGCCATAATAATATAATTGTTCTGTAATGTATAGGTGTGGCGGTGCGCCCTAAATCGTTAATTAGGGTAAATTCGCCGCAGGTTTGCGCCGATTTGGTAGCAAAGTGTTCTTTTTTAATTTTTAACAAAAAAACTGTTTTTGACGAAAAAATTAACCTCATCAGCTTTAGCCTAATAAAAATATAATATAGGGATCTTTTGCTGCAGCTAAGTACCTATATACCTTATTACCACTTCATCACAAGATTTCTATAGTACCTACATTGGCGTCTAAGAAATAAAGGTTGATGGAAAATGAAATATTGTATTATTAGTCTCGGTATGTTATGAATTTATAGCTTAGGAAATGACCAGATATTTTCTATTTTCACGAATTCGAGGTATATTTTCAAATCTAATTCTCTGATAGTCGAAATGCTATATTCACTGTCAATATGAATTTATAACAATAATCTCCATGTGAATTAAAGGCTTTAGGAAGACGTTTCTGTCAACAGGACTTGGATCTACACTGTTCAGTAGATATACCATAATTTAAATATCTGAATCATAATAATCGTAGTACATAGGCTGTAGCCTTTATTAATCTGATATAAATGTAAAAGTTTTAATTAATATTGTTTTACCCTCGGTTTTACCCACTTACAGTTGCAACATTAATTTGGACTTTAATTCATAGACTTTAGTAATCTTTCCTGTGAATTAATTGAATAACAAAACAGTAATTTTCTGACTCCTTGAACTGTCTTGAAAAACTAAAGCGACCTTTAATTATGGATCGACAACAATACAGTGGTACAATACCTACTTAGATGACATATTCATATGAAAAAATTTTTGTTTTCAATTTTTAAAACTCGATCCGGTGAGAATGACCCTGAGTTAAGACAAACGTATTTTTTCAGTGAAGAACGACGAAATCGCAATTGAAACTCCAGAAATAGACATTTTTACACAATTTTTTTAAATGGCCGAGGTGACAGGTAAACGTCAACATATACCTTTGGCATAGAATTGTATTTTTATGATTTTGTTGCACAAGAATCAAGATAAGTAATCCCACTATTTTCCAATTTATTACAACTTCTGCAATGAAGTTCCCTTTATCTCTCACTACACTAGCTGGATTCCCCAGCGTTGCTCGGGTTGTTGTTTGACACTGACAGGAATTTTGACGTAAATGAAAGCCCGTTTGACACCACAACAGAAAAAGCTCCTCATATGACTCACGCTGCTCCCATGTCGGTCATGCCCACTTATACCTGTGTTATGTAAAGAAAATCAATGCGTTGTTAGGGCCTCACAACAGAACAAAAGGCCGAACGCTTCAATACGTGTTTTGGGCATAGCGATGTTCTTGAAGAAGCAAGCCCGAAAAAAGACGCGCCTGCTCGCGGTACTACTGCGAACACTGATGCCTAAACGCTTGAAAATGGATTAAAATCGTATATAAGGAAGAATACATCTATAAAAAAGTCCCGAGTGCATATAAATATCTGTTGCAGATAGCCGGCAATAAGAAATAAAAGCGATTTTCGTCAAAAACTGAAACGTAAAAACTGTTAAGGTGAGCTACCCATATTGTAAATAGCCGAGTAAATACCCATATGCCGTCGCGAACTTTTTTGTAGATCTTTTCATTGCCAACAATTCACCAATTAATAATTTTGATCTGATGCGTTTAGGCAGCATTCGCAATCGAATAGCGAATAACCGATGATGACCACAAAATTCAAACGTAATTTGCAGGTGATAAAAAGTTGAGCTACAGTTCCTCACTCAAGTGACTATTATCTTAATATATAACATGTGTCTTACTGAATCAAAATTATTGGATATAATACCCGTCACCCTAATTTATTTTTAAGATTCCCTATAGCCAGTTTTAATATGCTTCACATCATTAAAAGCAATTTAGAAGTTAAAATGGTTCCAGGAACACCAGAATAATATCATTTACATACAAAACTGTCTCATTAGTGGCCAAGTTTTAACCCTCCTTATACAGAACAATAATTACTAATATTTAAGTATTTAAGAACGTGACATGGGCATTAATATTCTTGCCAAATAAGTTAACAATTCCGGGATAGTTATTATTATTATCATTACTAAGAAGTATATAAAAATATTCTATGAGATATCACCTTGTTATTAATTAATCGGCATTGCAACAGAGCGCTTATATTTAGTATTAATTATTATTATGTTACTCCGTCTCGTAAATGCAATTTAATGGTTATGGGATTCAATTTTTGTCCTGCTTGTCCACCAGTTTTTAAAAATGGTTGCATTTGAGTAGCGCGCACCATATGTTGGATTTTTGACTTTTTTGCAGTTTACAATGATAAAAAATGATACAAAATCCGCACTGTATACTCAAGCCAAACGTGAATATACGTGGACGGTGTTGTGGGGTAATAACACTTCATTAAAATTTCCATATGAACAGCGGGGTATCCTACAGTTCACTAGTTTTATATCGAACCGAGGAAATTTACGATACAATATTTAACATCATGAATGGCCGTTGCAAATTTACTCTAATTAACGTGGGTTGGAACGATAATTATTGCCAATATTATAAAATAAATTTTCTTGAGTATTTGTTGTAGAAATTAGCGAAACAATAAAATGTTACAATTATAAATAAAAACCCTGATTTCGCGCCTATCATAATTAGTCAAAGCAAATTTTGTGAAAGGATCTCACCTATGTGACATACTAAAAGTGTGTTGTGAAAATATAAATTTATTTATCCAAAACATTAACACATTGCACGAGAAATTAGTCATACGAATAAAGCTTGTATATCGACATATAGCTTAAGGCTACTTTAAATAAATAAGTGAACATCCTCGAGAAAGTGAGGATCAAAATTTCTCAAGTCTGCAGGGAAGAACACGTTCGTGATAACAAATTTAATAGTGGTTGCAATTAAGCCTTATTTGTTTGATACCTTGTAACACAAAAAAATTATTCTTTTGACGCTTAGTTGTCATAAACTGTTGTAAGTACATAAGGTATGATTGTTAAAAGTTAAATGAGAATTATGTTAAGCCATTCTGTCTGCACCACCCGCCTGAATTTCCGGAACTCTGAAAGCCCAAGGGCGAATTCATACCCCCAATCGACTATGGTTTTACAACCCGTCCATTACAAATTGGTAAGATTAGCACGACATTTTCTGGACTGAAAACAGTCGATTTCTACGCCTCATTCAGCTCACCAGCGACCACAAGAAC
Source organism: Pycnomerus fuliginosus (assembly GCA_963924575.1). Taxonomy (NCBI): domain Eukaryota; kingdom Metazoa; phylum Arthropoda; class Insecta; order Coleoptera; family Zopheridae; genus Pycnomerus; species Pycnomerus fuliginosus. The sequence goes on along the minus strand of OZ004618.1, from coordinate 23,920,703 downwards.
GCCTGCTGTATAAATACGCTTGGACTGATTTATGACGAGTGGTAAATCCTTCTTTTGTTGAGCTTTATAACTCATTATTGGTATTTAAGTCAAGTCTCAAGCGAAGAGATTCTCTCCGGACAACCCAAGAAGTCGACTTTAATATCAGAGGAAGATTTTGTTCTTGTATAGTAATGCAGGGTCACCTTTCAACAACCATCTTTGACAAGCAAGATGCTTTATTAGAAACCCATTCACAAGATTTGACCCTTTTAGAGGTCAGGCGCTGCAATTTATAGCATGTTTTAAATTATAAAATGGAACAACACTGAAAAATGTTACCTTTTTCCAAGTATCCGTGCTATTTGACCTAGAAATTTTTGAAGATGCTCTTTTAACAGTTCGGGTCCATTTTCTAGTAAAACAAAAATTGTGTAAAACATTTTATGATTCGGGTGATGTTGGATAGTGTCGGCAACTACAAAGAGATCTGGATCAGAATATCAGGTGTGCAATGATTGATGGGCCGGACGCGGGAACATCACTAAATGGTTCCTCCTTCACTGCGTGAAGCCTCAATTCAACACCTCTTCGTTTCATCGAACCCGCGATCTTGACTCGAGTACATTTAATCTCCTCATTATGTGGTAGGTGGAAACATCGTGATTTTACTTTTAATGTTCATTTATACAAAAATTTCAACTTTTGCGTCCTCCTTACGAAAGAAATTATAGTAATCAACTAATAGTTCATCGATATTTTTATTTAAGGGTTATGCCAAAACATCGGAGATGATTACATGTTACAGAATCAATTAATACATGCGCCCATTACGAGACTTGATTGGGATTTTAATGGCATCGAGTTTATGGGAATTCAAAAAATAACAGTCGGAGTACATGGGTACACATTAAGGGTGTCGGAAAATAACATTGAAATATTTCCGGGGGGTGATTCTAAGACAAGAAATCTTGTCTCGAGGCATTTCTTGTCTTGTCTTGAATTTAAAATCAAGATTAAAATTCATTCTTGTCTCGACAAAGAGTCTTGACATTCAATTTCTTGTCTTGAGCTCAAAATTCTTGAAATTTCTTGATCTTGAATTTTTCGTCGATGATTATTGGTGAAACTCGCCCACAGTTGTGAAAATCTTATCCTCCCAATGAAGTTAAGTAGGTACACTCGAGTGCAAGTGAAAGTTAACGATTTGTCAAAATAAGTAGCCAATAATGTTAATGTATTTTCAAACGTCATTGCCTAGTAGTTTTGACAAATCGTTAAACATTCGCTTGAACTCGAGTGTACCTACCTAACTGTTTAGCTAAACATATTTTGACGCTTCGGTCTAATGATGCATATATGCACCACCACCAAAAGATTGCCTAATTTCTTTATTTTATTCTTTAAAAATTTACTCAGCTTTTGTTTGCTAGCTATAGTGCGAACGAGGGAACCTTTATTGTCTTCAAAAAGTAATAATAAATCTTGAAAACCTCTTGATGTCGTGAACCACTAGTGATTCTACAGCTCCAAATATGAAAAAGAAGTTCCTAGGATAGGAACTTTTTCTCATATTTTGAGCTGCAGAATTTCCCCCCCTCCCCCGAAATATTCCAATGTTATTTCCAGAAACAATGTAACTTTATACTAAAACAACCGATGTCCTGAAATAGGCTACAATATTTTACCAGTGCCTTCTACGATTAAAAATAAGGCTAAAAGTAAATGCCTCCTAAGGGAGCTATACAGCCCTTCAAAGGGGTAGGTACTCGAAAATTCTGTTTTCTTAAAATTACTCGAATATTGTAAATAGCAGGATTTTGAAATTTGGAGCATAGGTTAGTGTTACCAAGGGCTTTCTTTTGAAATTTTTTAAGATTTTATTTCAACCAGAGGCGTGCGTTCTTGTGGGGAGCATAACACATTTTTTCTCTATTATTTTACTGTGTTTATTTCATGAAATAGTAATGAAATCATAATCTCTGGTCTATTCCTCATAAAAAAGGTGCTCTTATTGAACGTAGCTAGAATACACGTTTTCGAACAAAATAGCTTTTCATTGGTTCAGGGCTCCAAAATTTGTGATGGAAGACGTCAAAATAATATAAACAAGTTCATGTGACGGTTTCTAACTTCATTCTAGAAGGAAAAGTTCATATGGATATGGGTCAAAAAATGCTTATAGACTTTCAAATGGGGTACTGCAAAGCATGTTATTTGGAGGGCTCTGTAGCTCCCTTAGGAAGCATTTTTCGACTCATATTCATTTGAACTTTTCTTTCTAGAATGAAGTAGGGAACCGTCCCATGAACTTGTTTACAGTATTTTGAGGTGTTCCATCACAAATTCTGGAGCCTTGAACCAAGAAAAAGCCATTTTTTTCGAAAACGATGTGTTCTAGCGACGTTCAACAAGAGGACCTTTTCTATGAGGAATAAACCAGAGATTACGATTTCATTACTATTTCATTAAATAAATACTAACAGCAAAATAATAAAGAAAAAATGTGTTATGCCCCCCAAAGAACGGGCGCCTCTGACTAAAATAAAAATATGAAAAACTTTCAAAAGAAAGCCCTTGATAACACTAACCTATGCTCCAAATTTCAAAATCCTGCTATTTACAATATTCGAGTAATTTTAAGAAAACCTACTTTTCGAGTACCCCTTTGAAGGGCTGTAGCTTAGGAGCCATTTTCCGACAAATGTTTTTTGGAACAACAAACTTTATATTTGATAGTAAGTTTTGTTATAGTAGCTCCAAGAAATTTATGTGCCCATCATCATTCATTCCTCCAATTTTAGTCACAAAAGAAAAGATTTCAGTTCTGATGGCTCATTATAATTAAATGGGAACTGTTCAAAATCTGTTCATTATTCAACGTCTCCTATTATGAAAAATCCAATAATTATTATAAATTGGTGTCATCAAAGTGATCTCTGTTTAAATACCAACAAGTGTAAATTAGCTACTTTCACAAAAAGAAATATGCATGGCCATAAAGTAACATTAGGCGTCTTATTTATTTTATTGTAAGATAAACCTAATGGAAATGAAACTTTTGTCTTACGCACAGATGAAAAAATTCCCCCGTTGTCGTATTTTGAATTTTGAGTTCAATGTGAATACCTACAAAAATAGTTTGAAAAATTACCTTTCGGATAGCCTTTACTGGTAACAGCTGGTATTAATTGTATTAGCGGTAGCAATTATTTTAGTTGTGACGTAGGACAAAAGTTTCATTTCCATTAGGTATATTTGTCGATTTCAGATAAACTAAAACCTGCATTTTTCAATGAAATCAAGTCGGATATAAGCCATAAATCTTGGCGGAACCCTATTATTTTATTTGCAGTGAATTATAGTATCTCCTGCAAAAATTGTGTCTGTAAGGAACATTGTAATGCTGCAGAGAATTGTTTTTCGACAAATTGTGTCCAGGATGAATTATAACGGCAATAAATTATTGTAATACAACGAAATCGTGTGGGAAGAATATTGTTTACGACTAATCGCGACAAATTTTCCGTAACCCATTCAAAGTAACAAGATTGAGAAATAACTCGTCTAATACATTGATGGCAACACTTTTCACTTTTTTCTAAACTGTCCTGCTTGTTTCAAAATTAGCAACAATTGGTATTAATCACACAAAATAAAACCTACATTAATACAGATTTCTTAAGGATCTATTCATGCGTATAACCATAATGACCTTTTGAGTTAATCGAATTAACCTGAACTGAACTAATTTCATTTTAGACGAATATTTTGAAATTTTTATAATGCAATTTTAAACTTAACCTAGAAAATTATGAGTGCATCGGAATTTTATAGGTAAATTATTGCGTCGTCTTCGTGACATTAAGTTGTAATGGCATCAGTTCAATAAATATATTTTTTTTTATTGACGATCACCTTGTATCGAAAATCTCTATATAACTCATACAATTTTTAAGTTGATAGGCAACAACCTTTGAAGCATCATCAATAAGTAGTCAATTAATTATAACTAATTGGCCTTCCATTTTCCGAATATTTTCGACAAGATGTTTGAATACCTGAAAAATTTTAAATCGAGTCAAGAACATGCTTAGATTCTTCTTTGCACAACTTCCTCTTAAAACAGAGATAACCTTCTTTGATTCCAACAGATTTAAGGCTCGGCTGACTGTCTAACTCAAGGAAAGTGAAAATAATCAGAATTATTAGGCTTAGTTCTCATGGCCTATTATTTTCATACGTGCACTAATCTGATGTCACTTAAAAATAATAAAATGGGGGTATGTGAAACGTGCCACAGCCTTGCATTTTGTTCATAAAAATATTATGTTAAGAACATTAAATAAATTGGGAAACAGCACAACGTTAAACAATTAACTGTTGGTTGGTGCCATAATAGCATTTGATTAAGTGGTCTTTTGTTTATAAAAATCGTGATATAAATTGAATCAATTAGTGGCTATTAAAACGATAATATGAAGAAAAAAGAACGTTGATGCTTCCATTTAAAAAAACTTATGACTCATATTATTTGAGACAGAAAGATAATAATTATGTTGGACAAGAAAATCATACACCTCATTATCTATCAGACTAAAATGGTATCGATAGGATCTAGATTAATAGCTCCATTTAAACAAATTGTTGGTTCTTGGTGCCTTGTCATTAACTTTGATGAAAACTTGTTGAGCAATTTAACATGATTGTAACCCACAATTTAATCAGTTGAACGGTTGTTACCAATCTTTAGTTATTGTATCTAGTTCACAATGGACAAGAAAAAAGAAAAACACTTAAAATCATAATCATAATGTGCAGTTAATTTTTAAAAATATCAAACTAGGTATATATTAACTGAAATTTCTTGCTTATTTATAGATGAATCAGACATGCAAAGTTTGCGGAGAACCGGCTGCTGGATTCCACTTCGGAGCTTTTACGTGTGAAGGATGCAAGGTTAGTATTTTTAAGTTTTCAAAATTGCAGGTATATTTCGTAGGAAATACTGCAACTAAATCTTATTTACCTGAAAATTAGATTTTGGATCCTCATATGAAAATAAAGTAGAATTAAATAAATTAGACTTAAACGTTCGATTAGGGAAGCAACCCGAAACCCGACCGATACAGAGTCGTGCGTGCTTGAATTATATCTGCATGAAATGTATCTATGATTGTCACAACACATTTAATTGTAATTGTGAATCAAATCACATTCATTAACCTATATTCTATTGTTACGTGAGTATGGTATCATCCATAAGTAAATTTAACCAAGGTAATCCATTAACGAATACTATAAAATTTCGATAAGTTGTCTTATATCACGTTCCTTACATAACGACACACGCAATTTTATACACACTTAAATAGAATTGCAATGAAGAGTGGCCATTTTAGTGACAATAGAAAATTACAAACCGAATAATCTGGCCGGATTTTCACGGTACAATGGGTATGAAATCAAGAAAATGACGTAACTAGCAAGGACATATGTCACGCGTGATGACAGGACGTGTGTGCGTGCTTGAAAGAACTGGAGCACTCTTAGCTAACTACATCTTGCATGTTTTTCCCAAGACCTTTGATAATTCAAACTGATACACGATTTACATTGTTTATCTTTTAGTTAGCAAGGACACGACTCAGGTGCATCAATTGAAGCAACACTTTTTGCCTGTCATTACTTTCAAGCAAAAAAACACTGCTATTATAAGACTACATCCTTATTTGTATATTTTGCATTCGTTCAGTCTGGCATCATACCTAGACGAAACTTTGGAACAAAAGCCGACTTTAATATGACAGTTTGATAGTTTTTTTGGGTAATCAATTGATCAATAGGTTGAAATATGGATCCATGCATAATTCATAAACATTTCTATGGTTACAAATTAAATTTAACAACCATGAAGCAATACAAGACTAATGATAGTGATATTCCGCGAGAGATCCGGCTATGCCACCATTCGGTCGGATATTTTTAACCTTTCGAACTGCCCATATTATATGTTCCTTCACAAAATTTATCCATTATTATTTTACTCCCAGACCCTTCAAATGAATGGGAATACTGGACGAACAATAATATATTAAAAAGTAGGTAGGTACTTTTAACAATTTGAAGTCAATAATTAATATAAAATATTCCCTTTGAAAGTTAATTGTTTTAACAAGCCGCACTTCATCTAGTAGAAAGGTATTTTGTACATTCAATAGGGGTTGCTATTTAGTGAAATTTGATATTTTTATTTGGTAACATTTTTGAGGGTGCCTTATGGCAAATATTAACAATTTTGGATTTCAAATATAGGCAGTATACGCACTAAATGTAATGTAAGTACCTATACTATACTTCTAACACACCCTAAGTGAACAAAAATGAGGAAATTCCAAGATATTTCGTAATTAAACCGATCTAATTTTCCCCCTGAATTAATCGTTGTAAAGACAATGCCAACGATTTAGATTAGCTCTTGTCTATGTTGAACAATTTCCTGTTTTTGTCACAAAAATTGGAACAACATTATTTAGATCCTTGTGCTTAAGGTTGACGCGAAAACAACAACTTATTAACGTTAATAATAATATCCTATACATAAGTATAATGGAACCGCGGCACAATGCAAGGAGCAAGAGACCTTTGCGTGAATAATAAACGATATTATATTATATGTATGTACCTTTGAGCTTACAAGCAAGAAGTGTTGAAAATCGTACCTACACATAGGAAGATACAGCTTAGAAATATGAAAATGCCCATCCATAGCTGAATACTTACCTTGGCCCTTCGCTTGTTAGCGAACGCTCGCAGTTGCTAAGATATAACCAAGCACAGAACTCGTACCATAGCAACTGCGAGTGTTCGCTAACAAGCTAAAGGTCAAGAATTCCCCCCCTAGTCGTATGGATCAGGCGATAACATCGACCGTGTAAAAGTTAATTACCCCTATATCTACTATACCGGGTGATTCAGTTTGGTATTCGCCCCACTGTAACTTTTTTATTTGAAGAGACAAATATATAAAATCATATATATTTGTAAATCGCATGACAAGCTTTATTAAATGACGACATTAAGTCGTCTCTATGATGACGTATGTCAAAATGACGATTGTCAACTGTTTTTTATTGACAAGCTGAACATTTTTTAGTGGATTCTTGTAGACATATTTTTTCTACATTGAATTATGTAAAAAAAGTTTACACTTCCACTAGAAAAAATTCAAGAAAAAAAGAATTTGACTGGACACAATTTTAAAATTTCTTGTCAATAAACGTAGTTAGCCGTGAAAAAAAGTGAATTGTTGTGTAGTCTAATGTCACACATCATAAGGACCGTAGTTTCACAAAAAATGATTATTATTTGCCCTTTTATTCATTAATAACAATAATACCCCACTTGCTTATACTTTTTAATAACAATAACTTTATTACTTATCGACGTTTTTAAAGGTAAATGAATTACAATTTTTAAGAAACACGACCCTTCGAGTGAGGGCGACATTAGTCAACACCACAAACCATCAACTTTTTCCATACTAACTGCGTTTATTGGCAACAACCAACAAAGCTACCAAAATGATTTATCAAAATTAATTATTTTCTCGACATTTTTTTAGTGAAAGTATCACCTTTTTTAACATAATTAGGTAATTGTAGAAAAAATATGTCTACAAGAATCCGTTAAGAAATGTACAGTTTGTCATTTGAAAAAAAACGGTGAATTTCGTCATTTTGGCATATGTCATCACTCATCAGTCATCACAGAGACGATTTAACATCGCCATTTAATAGAGTTTGTCATGCGATTTACAAATATATATGGTTTTATATATTTTTCTTCTTGTAGAAAAAATGGTGTATGATATGCGTGTTAAAAGTGATTTTATTTTGTTCGAAGGGATGGGTCACTCCGCTGCGCGTCGTGTCCCAAACTTTCCTTCTCACAAAATAAAAAACCACTTTTAACACTTATATCATAAATAACTATTATTTCATTCGCTAACGACATGTCACTTTGTTATTTTAAATGGCACCTTGCATATTTCTTTATCGTATCTATTAGCATTTTTATTTTGCTTTACAACGGTGTAACAAAATCCTAATACTCTTACATAATGAAGAAAAGAAAATGTCAATGAACGTGTTCCTCGACGTGTTCCCAAAACTATTCACTTTATCAAAAAATTGTTCCAATAAAAATTGAAAGGTAAACTTAGATGCATCTATAGATTGATATGATTAGGTTAACTCGACATAATTTTGTAACAGAAAAATTGTATGGCGTAATTACTCAAACGAGACTCAGAGAAGAATATATCGAAAAAAGTAAATCGCATCAAAAGATGCACCTAAATTTTTGGCCCATTTTTTTGACAAAATGAAATAAACGGCCAGATCCATACTTTTGGGAAATAAGCAGGGTACCATTTAGAACAACATTTATTATTATTCAATGAAATAAAAAGATTTTGGGACCACTGATGTGGTCGATGTAGTTCAGAGGCAGTCATATGCATATGGCATTACCAAAATTGGTCCTGACTCATCGGATACGAAAAAACTAGTTATAGAGGGTAGCTCCTCCCGTTTGACTCACCCTGAATGCCCTCTGCCCAAAACACATCTTGGGTGAAATCTGAAAAATTTGTGTCGAAACAGACCTCTATCACAAAACGATCTAGATCCGGCAACAATTAAAAATTAACCTTTTCAATTAATTTCTATTAACATGAGTCTACCGAGCCAAGCTATAGTCAATTTATATGGACATCATTTCTGTTTTACAGGTAACCTTGATAAGTTAACATTTTCGACGTGAAAAATAAATCACGATTATCTTTTTGTATGTAATTTCAGATAATGACAGTTGGAAATATAGGTGATCACACAATTTAAGTAATTTCCCGTCATCCATGCAACTGTTTCACAACTTCTTTGATTTGTGCTTGTCCATTGTGTCGTTAGGTAGTACTTAGTTTTTTAGGACTAGGACAAACGACGCTGTAATTATTTTATTGTTATAAAACGAAGGAAAAGAATAATTTAAGTAAACATTCATTAGAAATCGAAACTTCATCCATAATTGGTTTTGATTTTCGAAATCAGCAGCTATTAACAAGTTTATTTGCACTGATCAAGGGTAAAATTCTGGGTAGTGCACAATTTATTTATATAACGGAAAACCATCCCAATTTAAATATAATTGCATACAATTAACCAGCGATTACACAGTTGGCTAGTAGAGCGATAGGTGCGGGAAAGTGCTAAGTATGTGCCTAGATTGCATGCGAACTAACCCGAGCAAACAGTATTACGTCACTAGTCTTCCGACCTAGTGATCCACATGCCCAACGGGCCGGTCTGACTAGTCAATGCCGCCCCGTAGTTACAATACAATGCATGCACAATTTCACTTTTATTGTGGCATTGTATCTAACGAAAATTATGCAATCTGTGTTCGGTCGGAAGTGCAATTTACTCCGATTAAGATATTGCACGGGCACGGATGGTGCCAAGGATCTTCTTATCTCAAAATACAATACAGTTCTTGAACTAGTTCTGGTCGTTAACTTTACCTAATAACGTTTTTTTCATTTCAGTCGTTTTTCGGAAGATCCTACAACAATCTCAGTTCCATATCTGAGTGTAAGAACAACGGAGAATGCATCATCAATAAAAAGAACAGAACCGCCTGTAAAGCTTGTCGTCTGCGGAAATGCCTAATGGTTGGAATGTCAAAAAGCGGATCAAGATACGGACGACGTTCAAATTGGTTTAAAATTCACTGCCTATTGCAAGAACAACAACAGCAGCAGCAACAACAGCAACAAAATATTTTACCCCCTGGATTGAAACCCCCTCAAAAAACGCCGCCTTCCCACCTCCCACACTTAGGACTTGGTTTGTTTAACCATCATCAATTCAACCACCCTCTAATGCATCACATAGCGAAAACCAAAGAGGAACTGATGCTTCTTGGATTAGACGACTGTAAAAATTCCGCCTCGCCTTCCGTCAGTTCGCCGGAATCGCACAACTCTGATTCATCAGTGGAAGTAAGTGATGCCAGAAGGATACCATTCTTTCACGGACTATTAACACCTTCATTTTTGCATCATTCGAACATACTACTTCCACCGCCTTATCCACCATTATATCCTGGATTATTACAAACGACGAACAACAATAAGTTAATAAGCGATCAAAATGTTGGTATGGAGGCCCTCAACAAAAGATTAATCTTGGACGCGGTTTTGCAATCGCAAAGACTTTCAGTTCCAGAAATTGAAACACCACCAATACACTCTACCATACAAGAAGATCCGATAGATCTAAGTATGAAAGCGTCTAGCGAAAGGAGTTCATCACCTGACAACAGCGATCGGTCAGGTTCCGTTGCTACAGTGCAGGGTGCAGGGAGTGAAGCCGACGAAGAAAGTGACTGTGATTCTGATAAGAGCTTGAAGAAATTGAAATTGACGAGGCCGACCCCACTCGATCTAACGACGAGAGTTTAAAGACGAGAAAACGAATAATGATGGTGGTCAGTTTCAATCCGCAACAAGAAGTTGCAAACGATTCCAATTTGGGATAATTGAATCGAATTGTGGGGTAGCAATTACCCGAAGACTTAATTAACGCGATTGAGTAAGCTCAATTGATTTATGGATCATACTTCTTGTATGCAATATGGTACAAAGTATCTCACAAGCCCGCTCCGCTGGCCGGCTAATCGTCTGTCAACCTGCAATATGAAGCGTATTCTTAACATAATTATTAAGATGACTCCATACCATTAATCTTGTCTCGATGATGACAGTTATTAGTGTCGATCGTGTGCCCCTAACTGTACCTTAATATGCTGCATATTAGCTGAAGAAAATTTTCAGGAGTGGGCTTGATAGTATTTTTAACGAACTATAGCAATACACTGTACATACTCTTCATGAATCTCCAGGTTCTAACGGCAGCGTCACGTTTTTAGAATTTATAGGGTTATGTTACCTTATTTTAGTATATAGGTTACCAAGAACAAATTTTTATGAAAAAAATACCTTCTGGACATCGCAACTTTTCTGGATATGGCTCCAGGAATTTTAGACTTGTACACTGTCTGTGAATAAATAAAAAACTTGTTGATTACATATTATTTATTCTGTGAAACTTTTCTAGTGATATTTTTAGTAAATTACGCCATTGTTAATCAAATGTGAATAATAAAAATACTTAATAAAAGATTATTTATATTCGTCATGACATTTGCATTGAATTTATAAGCTTGGGAGCTCATGATAGCTAAATAGGTAGGTATACAGGGTGGTGAATCTTTCGTTGCCCACCGTTGGGAATTCTGAAAATATAAGAGATGGAGAGTAGGAGCTTAAATTGGAAAAAAGTCGCGTCTTTCCAAGTTGATTAGGAATCTGTAAAGAATTTTCCTTTATCTTGATTCGTTCATGAGTTATCCCGGAAAAATGGAAAATCGCGATTTTAAGGAAAAATTCATATTTTTCTAACGATTGGTGCTAATTAAATGAAACTTGCAACTTCTATATTTTTGATAGCTGTCAACTCAGCAGCATTGACACACATTTTTCTTCTTATGGCCGCCATATTGGGTTTTAATACCATTAAATGCACAAAAAAATTAGCTTTTCAAAAATGTGCCCAACATGGGCTTTTTTGACAGATCGTTAAATTGTGAAAATTGCTATGAATAATTTGTAAAATCATCCTAAACTTAGATGAAAAACAATTGCAAAAGAGTACACCGATTTTTTCAATCTCTTCCGACATGTGAAAACAATTGAATCCGACGGTAATAAAATACGCCTTGGCATGGTGTAACCCAAACTTTGACATATTTTTTCAAAGAAGTCCACATTGATTACATTTTTGAAAAGCAAATTTTTTTGTGCATCTGATGGCATTAAAATAGAATATGGCGGCCATAAGAAAAAGAAAAGTTGAGTCCCGTTGCTCAAAATCTGGATGGCCTAGAAAATTTCTGTCAATGCCATTGAATTGACAAACTGTCAAAAATATGAAAGTTCCAAGTTTCATTTGAATACCACCACCCGTTAGAATGATATAAATTTTTATTTAAAATCTTGATTTTCAGTTTTTTCGCGAAAACTAAGGAACGAATCAAGTAACGGGGAATTCTGAACCACCTTTAAAACAGTGCAATTTTTCTCTAACTTAACCTACTCTAGATCTCTTATGGTTTCCGAGTTCCCAATGGTGGGCAACGAAAAATTCACCACCCTGCATAGGTACTTACATCGTGCTCTTCTTTATTAAACTAAGTTGTATGCCTATCTACCTATTTTTTTCTGAACATGTATAGGTATATCCACATCACGTTGTAGTGCTTTGATTTGGCTGAAATTTAGTACGTAGGCATCTCATAACCCAACTTAGATCTGAAAAGCTTTTAGAGCCAATCGTGCAACCAGAAATGCCATTTTGGCACATCAACTTCAAAATTTTAACTACAAATCCCCATTCAGGCGTTCAAATTCTCTTTCTAAAGGTGTATTTTGTGCCTTTTTGACAAAAACTTAAATATTCGAAATTTTTAACGTACATTAAAAGCACCGATAGAGTTCAAACCTCTGCACAGTGGTTCAGAATCCCTAAAAAGTATGTCAATTATAACGGGAAAATATTGAAAAAAACTTTAATCTATTTGTGTGTCAAATGAGGGGCTCAGAAAAAATGGTTTTTCTCCTAAAACTATGAAACTTGTAGATTTTGTGAATCAAGTAACGGCTAAACTGAATTTTTTTTTTTTTTTATTAAATCGATTTGGGGAGTGAATTAGGGGGACTGAAAAAATAGTTTTTCTCCTAAAATTTTGAAACTTGGAGGTTCTGTCAATCAAGGGAAAAATATTCAAAAAAATTAAATCAATTTGGGGAGTGAATGAGAGATGAATATACAAAAAATTACGTGCGCAACACGTAATGAAATTATCTTTTTTTCACTCGTTTGATTGATACACTCCGCCTTCAGCGTCATGCATCAAACTATAAACTCATGAAAAAAGTTAGAATAGGTAGGTACTGTCACCACAAGTATAGGTACATAGTACAAATAATAACTATTAAAATCTTATTTTGGACGTATCACTTTTCGTATACTTGTTTATTTAAGCACAATTTAAGTATAGCCTATCAAGAAAAGGGCAAACGGAGGGAGGCAGCTAATCTTAGTTCATGATTTAAGAACACCATTAGGGTTAACAGCAGAGTCTAAAATTTTGGTCCGCAAACACCCCGTACTAAAAGTCAAGGTAAAGACAGGTAAAGAAATGTTTATGAATGATAAAAAATATACGTAAGGTACAGATACAGGCGCATAAAATATATTTTTTTTAAACTTACGCCGCCCTAATCCTTCCATTTAAAAAAATATGTATATTTGTTGGTAACTAGAAATCTACTTTTGAAGAAAGTCACAGTTGACACATAGTAATCAAATGACAGGACCAAGCAACTGCGATTTGTTTTGCCTTTTTAGAGACCTATGAATACTGGATGTAATAATGTAATAATTTGAATCACTGTGCTCTGGACCGATTTGGCTGAAATTTAGCACATGGAAATTGTATTAGTCCAAGAACTGAAAACTCCTTGGAGGCAATCGACAAACGGCAAGTGCCGTTTTGGCACATCAATTTTCAAATTTAAAATTATAGTCTCATTTAACCATCTAAAAACAAGTTTTTAAAAACTCTATTGTCGCCATCAAAAAGGTCTTCAAATTCTGGTTTTAAATAAGACAAAATTTATTCGCATTTAATACCCTTTGGGCAAGAAAAATCCAAATCTTTTAATAACACTAAATGCACATTATAGCCCAAACTATTAAATCGATTTGGCTGAAATTTGGTACATGGAGATTGGGTGATCTGTTGAAGAGCTGAAAGGCTTTTGGAAGCAATTGGTCCACGCGAAGTGCCATTTAGGCGTATCAACTTTAAAATTGTAAATGCAGGGCCTCATTTTCTGTCAACATTAGAAAGGTCATAAAATTCTGGTTCTAAAAATCTATTTAGGTACAGTTCTTACCATTTCGGTGGAAAATAATGAAATTCCCATTCTCGTTTAAAACTTGCGGATTGACAATTTAGGGCTTTTTGGTGGTAGCGTGCATTCAAACTCGAAGTAACGTAAAACAAGGTAAAATATATTTCGACCGCCACAACAATGACAGTAAATGTGACAGAATATTAACCTTAAAAGAAAAGGTAAGTGTTGTCAAATGTGATAGGTGGTGTGGCCTAGTCAGAAAGCGTGAAATTAGTCACAATGACGAGTGGTCTAAAATTTTTCGTGTTTAATTAGCTGCTACCTACACGAAATCAAACCCCACGCGATGGGGAGGTTTCAGCCGCTTCTCTGCTGCCCATTTTTTATATATTTTGAGTTCAAGAGAAAAATCAAATTGCAGCTTTTAAAAAGTCACTCTGTATAGTAATAGTAGGTATATTAAAAAACACGTTTCATAAGGTCAATTATTCCGAGTGCGATAAGAACCTTATGAAACACGTTTTTCATACTATTTTTTCTATTTCGGATGCCCAGCTTGTTAATATTTTCAAGAAAAATTCAGATTGTCATTTTCAAACACAGGATTGACAGTTAATTCGATTGTTAGACACAATAGTTGTCTAAGTTACGATGTACCTAAACAAAAGCCGTGCTCTAATAGAGCCCAAGAGAACGTGCTTGGGTGCTATAAAGTGTTCATTAGGAAACCGAAATAGAAAAAATTTATTATCAGCACCAAATAAGTTACACTGTAGAACAAAATAATGTTTAAGTATAGAAAACTGACTGGTTTTGTATTATGTATTTAAATGTTAGAGCTTTTGTAATGCAAATATTTATTACCTACTTTCCTACTTGGAAATTACTTTTTTAGGCGCTCGACCGGAAAGTTAACCTTTCCGGTCGATTTTAGGACCGGAAAGTGGCCTTTCCCGGACTAGTCCGGGAAAGTGAAAAATTAATTTTCCCGGTCAATTTTAGGACCGGAAAATCAACTTTCCCGGACTAGTCCGGGAAAGTGACATTTCACCGGAATATTTTAGAAAGTGAAATTTCACCGGTATGTTATGGATTTTGATATCGTGTTAATTTTTGTTAGGCTCCTCACATTTTTCAGTTTAGATAATTTGAATTAAAATATTTAATTTCACACCAGAAAATATGTTGCGAGCACCTAAAAAATTTAATACGTAACTCACATGTAAAGTGTCTTTCCTGGACTCGCAGGCTTTCAGGCTTCCGCCTACGGCGTCAGCCTGAAATCTGCCTATTCGTCCAGGAAAGATCACTTTCCATACTCTTTACGTAAATAACTAATACATAAATTCACAATAATGCATATTATTCGTCTGCCGTGTACTGTAGTACTCCTCAAATCGCGAACGGAGGATTCGGCCGTTTCGGGCATAAGTTCTGTTTTATGGATCTACAAAAACCGAAATCGAGCTGAGCATGTATCAGGTTATTTGGAATCAGTTGATAAGCAGATAAATGTAATTTTATTCAGTGACTGAGCATGCGACAAAGCACCTTTGTCACCAAATTTTATTAGGGACATATTTTTTGTGGGATCGGGTCAGATATCGCTGGTCACGGTAAGGAATTTCATGGCTACATTCACCACGAGTGAAAAATTATCACAAATATGCAAGCTGAGTTACAGAATCTCCGCATATTTTAAAAAAAATCCGAGTTCCTAAAAAACGAACAAGCTATAAAATTTATGTTATTTTGTAACTAGTCTGGTTCACACTCCATAAAAGTGAAACTGTTTCGATTTTAAGCTCTATACTGCCGCAGTCTGAGCAACCCGACTCATAAATTCTCGGACCGGCTTGATGGTCTTTTAGACCGCGATTAAGTCAAACAATTTCTTAAATGGAAGATTAGCTTTTGAAGCAAGCCGAAAATAGGTCGTCCTTCACAATAACAAATAGGATGCTGTTGTGAGTTTTTTATTTTGTACATAAACAGAAACGGAACAAAAAAACTTTCCTAGTCTATATTTTCAGGTGTTACATAGACTTCTACTTTCTTGCCAAACCTGGTTACTGTCATTTGAATTGTTCGATTCGTTGACTCGCTAAGCACTCCGTAAACATCTTGAGTTCCAGTTATTTGTTTGTCGTCGATGTGGGTAACTATATCCCCTGGTTGTAAACCTCCGCTGAAAAATGCCACCTTTGAGACTGCATAAAAAAGAATACATAAGTACTAAATTTAATTCTAAATCAGATTATTCGCATCTTGTATACGCACTATAGTCAATTAATTTAATTTTAACTTCTACGCTCAAGGCGGAGCAGTAGGTATATAAAATCGATCAAAAATTCGAAATTGAACTGACATCAAATCTTTACGTTTCGGGGTCCCAGGAACCCAAAAAACCTATTTTTGAAAAATGTGTGTCTGTGTGTCTGTGTGTGTGTCTGTCCGTGTGTCTGTGGACACGCTACAGCCGAAACTACTGAACTGATTTTGATGAAATTTGGCACACATATTCAGTGGGAGATTTGTAGGTGCTGATTAGAATCTGGGCTACACCGGCTCACGGAAAGTGCCTTTTTGGCACATCAACTTTAAAAATTTAAATGCAAACCCCCATTTTTCGCATTACCATATGAATGCTCTTCAAATTCTGCTTCTAAAAATGTATTCATACTTGGGCCCTTTTGACCAAAAAATGGTGCCGTGAAAAAAAAACTATGCATAAATGTATATTTTTATTACCGGATTTGATAACTGATTTTTTTTCAAGCCGAAAACCTTAGTGCCATTTTTTCGAAAAATGTCATTTTAGTGGCAATTTATTTTATTGTCTGTGCGGGAGAGGAGCTGATTAGATTTTGAAGCCGATCAGTCAACCCGAAGTGCCCTTTTGGCATAGCAACTTTCTTATTTTAAATATTTAAAAATTTAATAAATGCTGCTGTTATTAATCCAATGCAGTGCGGCGTAGAAGTTCCTGCCGTCTCCGAGACCGCCTTTTTTTTGGTTCAAACTGCCTACTCTGGGCTCGAAATTTCAATGCATTCATTTACTCCTCTCGTCTTTATAATAAAATTTGTTGACCTACTTTAACAAAATTATTTTCATGTCAAAACAGCAAGAAAACTATTTAGGATCAAAGTGCACAGAAGGTAAGTTTCATGCACTTTCCGGCACTAAAATCGCTTTTTCAGGCATACACATCTTTTGCAGGACTGAACGGGCATTCAATCCCAAGGAACCGAAATGCGGTTGCTAAATTCATTTCAGTCTCTTGATATGACATATCTTTCAAAATAAATTAGATCTAGAGAGCTTTGTAAAACAAACGTTTGGCACTAATGACAGTTAAAGCATCCAATAACTATCATCAGTGACAAACACTTATTTTGCAAAGCTCCTTAGATCTGATCTATTTTGAAACATACGTAGGACCTATACTTACTACTATAAGTAAGTAGTACACGAAGTGGTCTTTTCTAGGTCTAGCGCTTTCGAGATAACAAGATCCAATATTTACGAAGCGGCTTGTAAGTGCTGTGAAAACACCGCTCTGCGCCACTGTTCTGTTCTGAACCGCTCTTTAGAGATGCCAGGCAGAGTTCAGGAACTTCCTATACCTAATCCCTTCCGAAACTCAAGACGGGGTTGTATAGAAAATTTAATCATGTCCTTAATTTGAGGGAAAACTAATGGAGGGATCGATACCAAAAAATTACAGAAGCTATACAGGGTCTTACGAATATGGAGCAGTATCGATATCTCTGGACATAAGCAAGGTACAGTTGTAAGATTTGGCATTTACAGAAATTGACACATTCGGAGTCTATTGAAATTATTGGCGACGATGGGGTACTTCCGGTTATACCGGAAGTAGGGTCCAACTTTAAAATTTTAAATGGCAACCCCCATTTTTCATTACAGATTCGGACAGAGGAGGAAAACCTAAACCCAAAACACCTAACATGTAACTTGTTTGCACCAGCCGGCTAGATTTTATTAACGTTTTTAGAGAAAAGTTCCACAAAACAGTGCTATGTAAAAATGGTCATAACTTGTAAACCGCGGGCGATAAAAATAAAAATGATACACCATTGTAAAGTAGAAAGACTGTTTTACATTATGCTTGCCAAAAAGTCATATGAAAGCTGATTAAAAGTCGATTTAAAGAAATTGAAATGTTGGAAATTTAAAAGCCGAATAACATTTTCTTATGGAAAAAACAGCGATTTTAATCGTTTCCTTTTTTGGCACTTTATGGGTACCGTTGAAAAGAGAATAAAATTCTGCGCCCATCCATGCAGAAAAACTTGTATGCTGCCATTTAAGAAAAAAATGTTATTCGGGTTTGAAATTTCCAGTATTGCAGTTTCTCGAAATCAACTTTCAATTAGTTTTCTTAGAATTTTTGGCAATCATAATGTAAAACAGTCCTTCCGCTTTACAACGGTGTGTCATTTTTATTTTTATCGCCGGCGGTTTACAAGTTATGACCATTTTTACATAGCACTGTTTTGCGGAACTTTTCTCTAAAAACGTTAATAAAACTTAAGACGGCTGGCGCAAACAAGTTACATGTAGGTATTTTAAGCTTAATTTTTCTTCCTCTATCCGAATCTGCAATGAAAAATGGGGGTTGCTATTTAAAATTTAAAAGTAGGACCCTACTTCCGGTATAACCGGAAGTGCCCCATGGTCGCCAATAATTTCAATAGATTCCGAATGTGTCAGTTTCTGTAAATGCCAAATCTTACAACTGTACCTTCCTTAAGCCCAGAGATATCGATGCTGCTCCATATTCGTAAGACACCCTGTATAGTCATGAAAGAATTCTAGGGTCATCCAGGCGCAGATTTTTCAGAAAGCGCCAATTATATTCTCCAGGAGGATTTAAACTTAACGGCATTTTGCAATGTTAAACTATCATTTGGATTAAAAATTGCATGACACTATACAGGGCGAGTTAACAGTGCGGGATCGGGTCTGACAAAAATCTGTATTTTTTTAGTTTTTGGTCAAAAGGGCACTGAGAGTGAATACATCTTTGGAAGCAGAATTTGAAAGCCTTTCTTACGGCGACGTGAAAAACGGGAGTTTGCATTTAAAATTTAAAAGTTGATGTGCCAAAATGGCATTTCTGGTTGCACGATTGGCTCCAAAAGTTTTTCAGATCTAAGTTGAGTCATGAGATGCCTAGAAGTTTTGGCTGTGGCGTGTTTACAACGTACGAACGTATGTACCAGTTATACACAAAGACATATTTTAGAAAACCACTCTTTTGGGTTCCTGACACCTCAAAACGTGAAGATCTGGTGTTATCTCAAATTCAAAAATTTTAGTGATTTTAGTGGTGAAGTGGACAGGGGAGGTTAAATATGGAGTAATGCGTGATTTGTTTACGTCATGTTCAAAAATTAATAGGCAGCCTATTGTTGAGACGGCATGAATTAGGTCCTTACCGCAAGATAGCTCAGACTTTCTACTTTAAAACGCTGCATGATTGGTTTCTTGATCTTCAACTATTTCAGAACCCCTGCAAATCAACTTTCCTCTAAACTTTTTGACATAAGTCAAAAAATATGTCAGTTAGCTTGACATAACCTAGGTCGAGTAAACTCACAATTTTGTGGCGGTTCGAATCGTAAAAGAAAAAAGTAATTTCTATTTAAAATAATGAAAATGGCTTTGACTTCAGGTATTACCGGAAGTGATAGGGAGATGAAAATATTTTCTTCTCACTCAACGTGCTGGTAATGATAAGGCACCAAATCACAACGTTCTCGTAAAACTGGATTGGCAGTTATGAGCCGATCTATCAGCACTGTTGACTCACCCTGTATAAACAATTGTTATCAACAATTTGTTGCTATAGAATTTTTGAAGGATTTATTTTAAGGATGTATTGGACATAACGTGTAAACAAAAACTTTTCCGATCTACTTGCCCTTGCCGGGAGAGACGTAGGGCGTAGATTGCTGAAACTATCATTCAAAGCGAAATCTGACAGTGACGTCATATAATTTCCACTGTCAACTCCTTACTTTCGCCTCTCACGTCAAGGGCTACTAGATCGGAAAAGTTTTTGACCACTCTTTACAATAATCGAGGCAAAAAGTGCCTAAAATTTAAAATAAATTAATAGGATCTGCCCTCTGAACGTTGTGATACCTAATAGTTTGCGCACTTATCTAAAGAATAGAAAGGCATTTTTCGTATAATAAATTGTTGTTTCGCTAAATTAGACGATATTTTCATTTTGTGTCATAAAACTTTTCAGGGTGAATGGTGCCGATTTCAACTTTAGAAAACAAAACTTTTTGAGTGACAGTAAAATGAACGATTATAGTGCCAAGAGATAAAAATGGGCACAGTAATTAAAATAGCAAGTAAACGCAACAATAATAAGATATATAAACAATATAATAATCCTATTACAATTAGATAAAGATGAAGGAACCTCGCAACACTGTAACTTGTTTGGCGACTGGCGATTCTGTCAACTACTCTCACGATGTTAGGCGCTTTCCTTTTGCACATTTATCTCAGAAAACTAACTGAATCTGAGCAATGTGATCTGTTCATTTGAATTTTAACCCATCAGATTGCTGAGATTAACTCGAGCTCCTCAGATAAATGTGTAAAAGGAAAGCGCCTAATTTGAAAAACCATTTGAATTTTTTACATAGTTAAATCGTTACTATGATGGTTTTCTCAAGACTATACGATGCCACGTTTTCGCAATGAATAATTAGAAAACGAAATATTTATTGATTAATAATTTAATATTTCGACGAGAACGAGTTTAGTAACCTTCGATAAAAATCCTACCAAATTGTTCTTCAGTATATAAGTCACGGGAGCATTTCGTCACTTTGGCACCCGCAATGGCGACACAGTAGCAAAAAAATATGGCAACAAGTTGTCTGTCATGGATCTGTCATTAAAATCGTCAGTTCTTTCGTTTGCCATCCATCCATCATGTTTTCAGGCAAATTAACGAAGCAAAGGTCTAAAAACGACTTGCCAAAGAAGCGTACCTAATACTGCGTGATCGGTGTTCATTACGAAAATACTTAAATTAATTATTTGAAATCAAGCCACCTTTGATGTACCTTGGCGTCTGCGAATTTTGTTGGTGCCATCAGACATGTGCCAGAGGAGCTGGGCTCTGATTCTTACATTTATTCACAAGAATCTTAATTAAATCAAAAACCTGCAGATACAGATATTTGTCCTCACTGATATTCGAAGGTGTACAGTCGAGAAAGTAAGTCATGCACCCAACTCTTGAGCGTTACGCCCAGAATTTAGAAAACCAGCCTTAGATAGTGGTGTATTTCCATGTCATTAGAACCAGCACCAATTAGGGGTTGTATTGCTGGGTCAAAAAACGTAGGAGTGTAAGCCAGTTAAGAATTATTCGCTCAAGAATTTGGCATAAAGTGCATTATTTAGTTTTTCGACTGTACCTACATACCTGCCTTACAATCGATAGTTAACCAGCGGTTAACTTTGATATCCAATCAAATCATCCGAAATTTTAAAATATATGTATCTGATTGAATGTATACGTCTGTTAATGCGAGTCTGGAAGTCTTAGAATAACTCAACTATAGGTACCTGATGTAGAGAACGGAATTATATGTGTCAAATTTCACCAAAATATGCGCATGTATATGCACAGATTCTTCGTTAAAATATGCACGACATATGCAGCGTTTGAAAAACTTTTCAAACCAAAATTTTCTTACACAATCATCACGAGTGGCTACAAAATATTGTACCATCGTAAGTGGCTTTAAAAACAAAAGAATTAACATTGAACGCATTTACCTACGGCTGTATAAAAACAATGCATCTGAGCCACCTATGAGGTACAATATTTTGTAACAACCCTGTACACGTAGCATGTAGGTATAAGGATATAAATATAACCTAAGATAAGTTCGAGTGAGTACATCTTTTATCCACGAAGACACCAAATAGTTTTTCACCTTCGGCATTTTTAATTTTAAAAAACGCCGAAGTTAGGTATATCGCAAAATCACACACGGACTTGAGTAGGTATATCTTCGATAGATGCTTTCAAAAATGAGCAACTGTTTATCAACATTTTGCTTTTATATTTACCCCTCCCCTAATAACATCCCCAATAATAACAATCAATACAATGATATTAAAAATAAATCAACCAGGTAGAACCGTCGATCGATCTAAGACAGCAAAATTACTTATTATAATTTGAAAAATTTTTATTTGTGACTTGGTCGTTTGGGAATAACTACAAAATATGCTTAGATATGCACAATTGCACAATACCGCAAAATATGCTAAAATCTTTGAAATATGCAAAATATACGAAAATTTAATGGTAGAACGCATACTATTATAGTGGCAGTATAGTATACTATGCGCTCTACCATTAAATTGATCAAAAACCCTTCAAAGATCTAGTAGTCCTTGCCGGAGTGATAATTTCAGCAGTCTACGCCCTAGGTCAGGCACGGCACGGGACTATAGGTGTACCCATATCTATGATGTTACCTACCGGTCCTAGTTCATCAATAGAATTTCGAAGGATGTACCGATGTACCTACCTATCGTTAACTTCCTTTGCGCGGCTTATTAGTATCTCTCGGGTACAGAATAATCAGTTTTAAACTGTTCTGTCACCCTTTGGTGTAATATTTACTATTTCGCCAATAAAGTGTATTATTATTCTTATTATTATT
The DNA here is from genome assembly GCA_963924575.1 of Pycnomerus fuliginosus. Classification (NCBI taxonomy): domain Eukaryota; kingdom Metazoa; phylum Arthropoda; class Insecta; order Coleoptera; family Zopheridae; genus Pycnomerus; species Pycnomerus fuliginosus. Next base: position 23,897,939 of record OZ004618.1, on the reverse strand, counting down.
GGACGGAAGCAAAAATGGTACCAAGTTAATGCTAATTTCACAAGATTTCTCTTATCATTGTTCTAAAGCCCTTGTTTAAATTTGGAATTTTAAAAGTTTCAAGTCAAGAAAATTTATCATGTGATTGTATGGGAACCTACCACAATTTCGATTATATTGGCAAAAAAAAGTTTAGAAAAAATGGTACCATTGATTTGTTAATTTTTATGCGTATAGAATGAATACTGAGGAACAATTTGGTATGATTTTCATCAAAGGTTACTGAACTCGTTCTCGAGATATTAATTTATTAGTCAATAAATGTTTCGTTTTCTAATTATTATTCATTGCGAAGACGTGGCATCGCAGTCTTGAGAAAACCATAGTAACGATTTAACTACGCAGTAAATTCTGTTAACTCAAATGATTTTTTTCATTAACGTGACAGTAGTTGACAGAATAGCCAACTTAAAAGAAGTTACAGTGCTGCCAGGTTTCTTCATGATTGCTTAGGTACTTCTCATTTCTGAACCACGGGCTTTTATCCAATTTTAACTATACAGGGTGGGTCATTTTTCGATGCTCACCATTGGGATCTCCTAAACGGTAAAAGATACGAGGTCGGTTAAATTAGAGAAAAGTTGCGCTATTTTTTGGTAATTAAGAATCTGAAGAGAATATTTTGGGCAGCTGTCAATTGAATGGAATTAACAGAAATTTTCTAGGCTTTCTAGATTTTGAATAACGACAGTCAGCTTTTGAATATGGCCGCCATATTCAATTTTGACACCATCAAATACACAAAAAAATTAGCTTTTCAAAAATGTAGTCAACATGAACTTTTTTAACAGATGTCAGAATTTGAAAATTAGTCTGAACAATTTGTAAAATCAGCCTAAACTTAGAAAAAAAACAATTGCAAAAAAGTACGCGAACTTCTTCAATCTCTTATAACACGCGAAAACAACTTTTCTCTAATTTAACCGACGCCGTATCTTTTACCGTTTAAGAGATCCCAATGGTGAGCATCGAAAAATTACCCAACCTGTATATACAGGGTTAGTACAAAGTCCCGGGACGGTCATTTATCTCCGTTATTTTTTAAGATTTAACTTTGAAACTTGGTACCCAGACACAATTAAATACAGGGAATTCAAAACTGTTTTTAAAAATTTTCTTGGACTTCCTGTTAAACCGGAAGTGACCCTTAAAATAGTTTTTTAAAATAGAATCATACATTTTTCTCAACGGATTCGGAATCTACGAATTTTTTTAAGTCAAAAACATGTATCGTACTTGACCAGAAGTCAAGTCGCGGCCACCCTAGATTTTCAAAAATATCGAAGAAATCGGTCAAAAAGCAAGATTTTTCAAAACCGCAAGTACACGTCAACCTTATTTTTTTAATACAAATTCAACTGCGCAATTACATTTCCTTTTATTTGTTATTGCTTTTTTGAAATTTATGAAATGCTCACCTCACAATCAGACAAAATAGGAACAAGAATTTTTAAAAATGTTATTGGCCGGTTGAATTAGCTTTAAAAAAATAAGGCTGACGTGCGCTTGCGGTTTTGAAAAATCTTGCTTTTTGACCGATTTCTTCGATGTGTTTTGAAAATCAAGGGTTGCCACGACTTGACTTTGGTCAAGTATGATACATGTTTTTAACTTTGAAAAATTCGTAGATTCCGAATCCGTTGAGAAATAAGGATGATTCCATTAAAAAAAAACGATTTTAACGATTTAACCGGAAGTCCAAGAAAATTTTTAAAAATTGTTTTAAATTCCCTGTATTTAATTTTGCCCGCGTACCAAGTTTCAAAGTAAAATCTTAAGAAATAATTGAGATAACTGACCGGCCCAGGACTTTGCACTAACCCTGTATAGGTAACTATACTGTTTATAAATTTCGTTATTACTGTGTTTACTTACTATTTCAATATATCTGCCCATTTTAATCGCTTAACACTAATCTTTCATTTCACTGTCACTCAAAAAGATTTGTTTCGTAAGGTTGGAATCGGGTACCTACCTTCACCCCCAAAAATTTTATCAATCAAAATGAAAATATCGTCTAATTTAGCGAAACAACAATTATTTATACGAAAAATGTCTTGCTGTCCGTTAAATAAGTGCGTAAACTATTCTTCATTGCCTTCTCGCTATTATTGCAACGTTCAGAGGGAAGTTATTAATTTATTTTAAATTTTGGGTGCTTTTCGCTTCGATTATATGTCCAATAATCCTTTGCACGTTGTGTGAAATTAATAGGTATTTTATCAACAAAAAAAACTAGGGACGAGTGAATTTATAAGGAGTTTCGTACAGTTGGCGCCATCTAACAACAGCCGATTTCATAACCGTATTACAGACGGTTGCAACTCGGCTATAAAGTTATTCATATTACGTATTCAATACGGAAACAATTAACAATTTTTGCCAATAGCAACAAGGTGACTAATCTGCGACTCAATGAAAATATTGAAAAGTTATAAGTTCGATTACAAAGAACTTGTTTAAAAAAAAATTGTCTATACCCTAATTTTTTTAAATAAAGTTAAATATGCATAGTGGAACAAAATGATGTCACAATGTTAAAAATAAAAATGAGATGAAAAATTGTACAAATTTATTGGCCGCATTTAGTGGCGCCATAAAACTAAATTAAAAAAGCACCTGAGTGAGCTCCTTTTATTACCTGTGGGCTGGTGACCCCAATATGACCTTCCACACCAAGACTCCACTTTTAACATCAGGTGGAACGTACTGGTGCCTCTGTTGTAATTCATGCAGAATTTGTGGTGTTAAAGTTAGCATTGTAATTCCCATATATCTTTTACTTGTACTCTTTCCAATTTTCTTTACTCCTCCGGCACTCGCCAAGAACTGCTTAACATAATCACTAGGAATTGCAAATGAAATACCTGATGTGACTTTCATGCTATTAATACCAATAGCTTCACCTTCTAAATTGACAAGGGGCCCACCAGAATTGCCAAACGTTATTGCAGCATCTGTTTGTAAATAAACCATGTCTTTCCCATGAATACCTAGTTCATCGGAACCTCGCTTGGTGGAGCTAATAACACCAAAAGTGACAGTGTTGCTTAAGGCTAGGGGACTTCCGATTGCCACAACAAATTCTCCTGCCCTTAAATCTGCAGAATTTCCTAGCTTCATAGTTGGCAATTTATTAGCTGCTATTCGAACCGTTGCTAAATCACTCTGAACATCAACATCTTCCACAACTCCTTTATAAGTTTCACCATTATATAATTTAACCTCAACAGTGGAATGGGGTTTATTTGTCACCACATGAGCATTTGTTAAAATAAGTCCATCTTCCCTAATTATGAATCCAGAACCATTTGAAATCGTTGAAGGCCTTCCCGTGAAAAAATCGAATCTTCTGTGATCTTTTATTTCTATATAAACCACAGCTGGGGCTGATGTCTCTACAACATCAGCGACAAAATTAAACATCTTCCTGCGTCCTGACAAGCTATTAGAAAGGGTCGCTGCTTCAACCACAGGTAGCAAGTGTTTATTTTTTAAAATCTTATATGCTAAATATCCTGAAGAAAATAGCAACAAGCATTTTAGTCGCCATGATCTTGACTCGTTTCGGTCTGTTTCTTGTACAGCTAAGTAAAAGGGCCTTAAGTTATTCCACTGATTCTTCACATTGAACCTAGAGGACAACTTCCAGCTAACTATTCTTCTCAATGCGGACATTGCGTCTGGTGCACTTAGATTTCAAAAGATGTTTTACAGCGCCCAATGCAAATTAATCAACACCATTATAAGACTATCTAAAATGAAAACAAAAATAAACTATATTTTAGGTTAACTCTTAAACGTCAACGTCAAAGACGTCAATTGTTATGTCATATCAACTGTCAAAATGATGTGTCATTTCTAGTGTCATTAAAAACGTCAATAACCTCAATAACGTGAGTGCTCCGGAAATTACTGGAATTTCACAAGCAAGAAACTTGTTTTAAGTGTCTAAATGCAATTTTTCACTTTCTTCATATAACTTGAAGACGGATTAAGTGAAAAAATAGTATCGGTGAGTTGTAATTTTAGCGTTTTATTGAAAAACCGGTAGTAGCGTAACCAATTTTATTGTTTACCCCTTGTTTACCACCCCTAAAATTCATTGTTTTATTTCAAACATTAGATTCCAAATGAATACATCGAATTTACCAGACGACAGTGATTCAAGTGATGAAGACTATATCCCAAATACCAAAGAAGAAAATGAATCAGACATTAATGTTTCTGACGTGGAAAGTCCAGTTTCAGGGTCTGAAGAGGAGGGGAAAAAGGGTCAGAAGCGAAGAAAAGGATCCACAAAGGGTAGGAAGTTTCAAAAAAAAAATGAAGAATCAGCTTTTACAGGTAAAAATTCAGTTTTCACCAACTAAAATTAATTTACACTTTAAAACTGTGTAGATAGTAAAAATGAAGAAGTGACTTCCACACTAACAGAACAGGAAAAGAAGAAAAAAGAAGAAGACATTTGGGCAGATTTTATGCGAGACACAGGCTTCCAGTCCAAAAAAAATGCCAGTGAAGTTGAAAGTACTTCGAATCTTACCAAATCAGTATCAAGTGCATGTGTAAAAACAACAGAAAAAGTTAAGGTCATTGAAATCTTCAATTTTGCGGGTGAAGAAGTTAAGGTGGAAAAGGAAGTAGATGCACAGTCAACTAAAGCAATGAAAGATGATCCAAGAAATAATTCCAAACCCAGTGGATTGGGCAGTATTATTAATCAATTAGGAAAAAAGAACAAGATTAACACTTTGGAGAAATCAAAACTTGACTGGGACCGATTTAAATCTGAGGAAAATTTAAACGAGGAACTTCACACCCACAATAAGGGAAAAGATGGGTAATGCTTTTAAATTTTCTTAAATCTTGTGTTTAAGTAAATTTTTTTAGTTATTTGGAAAGACAGGACTTCCTCCAAAGGGCTGACTTGCGAACTTTTGAGAAAGAAAAGGAAATACGAGCAAGAGAGAGAAGCAAAAGATTTAACATGTAGCCGATAGGTAGTATTCCCATTGTTTGTTTTTTGTATTATGATGCATTCCTGCTGCTGAAATTATTATAATAGGTAACCAACTTACTCTTAAATTATATTTGAAAAACATACCTTTCTCATCGCTGTATTAATGCATAAGAAGATGTTAGGTATATATATAGTGTATTTGGGCCGATACTGTTTTCTATTTACACTTTTGATTTACCCAGTTACATCAAGTTTAGTAAAATTCACATGTATGCAGATGATATAGGTACAACTTTACACTTCAGCAGTTATTGAGCAAAGTCTTGATGTTTGTCAGAGACTAAGTAGTGATCTTTCTTCTGTCTCTGAATATTCAGTGAGTCATGGGTTAAGGCTGAACAACAGCAAAAGCGTGGCGATAACTTTAGGTCCTGAACGACACCGCTCAGTATTTGAATCTAATTATTGTGTTAAAATTAACAATGATATCATTGAGTGGAGGGGTTCGGCGAGGAATTTGGGTGTATTATTTGATAGCTCTTTATCATTTGACAAGCACATTGACAGCATAGATTAGGGAATTATGTCGTTATAGTTATACCTATAGATACGCGACTCTCACTATTTCTGTGAAACCTCATTTTAGTTTTCACACACGTCGCTGGAGGCACTATAGTCAGCCGTTGCCCGGGTTTTCAAATAGTTTGAAATTGCCTTGGAATACTCTCAAAAAATCTAATAAAAATACGTTTTAAAAATATAACTAAAGTTTATTATCACACGTAGGTATTTGGTAATTGACGGCGGATCAACGTCCATATTTTGTTCATATAAGGCTCCTGCTTTCAGATGGCTTGGACCGGCGGGAAAGTCCATACCATCATGAACCACTTCTGTAAGAAAAATAACATTTATTATCTATCACACAAACGGCCTGCTGTCTCAATTATGAAACACTCGTCTCAATAAAGCTGCGGTTTGTCATTTAAGTAGTAACAAACCTGGAAAATTTAAAGCTGGGATGCTTCCTACTTTTAAATTTGTTCCATTGTGATGTGCCTCGAATTTGTTTTCTTCCGAGAAATGCTGATCACAAACACGATAAGACTTTCGAATGATTTTGTAGTCTTTCTGAAGAAGAGCCTGACGGCCGATATTATTACACTATGCTTCAACGCCGAAACACACCCACGACGATGAACAGAAGGAAAACTACACCAAACTAGAGAACCAAATCACAGCAAAACGAAGAAAACACGTTTACACGAAGATAATGACGATGACACAAAAGACGTTAACAACAAAGAAAATAATCACTCAATTTCAAATTGTTTGAAAACCCGGGCGACGGCTGACTATAGTGCCTCCAGCGACGAGTGTGAAAAGTAAAATGAGGTTTCACAGAAATAGTGGGAGTTGCGTATCTAATTGACAGCATCTACAAAACTTCGATGCAAAAGTTGAGCAATCTTTATCAGCTAAAAGATCAATTAAACAAGTCTACAAAACTAAAACTTGTCAAATCCCTCATTTATCCTCACATTGACTATTGTTCGTTGGTATACTACTACTTCCTCATTCAGCAGAATCGACAAAGACTCCAAAGAATTCAGAACGCTTGTGTAAGGTTTGTTTGCACTGTGCCTCCCCGGGAACATGTCACACCATTTAGGATATCACTTCGAGAACTAAATATTGAGAATCGAATAAAGTATCTGTCTGCAAATTTTTTATTTCAAGTTTTGTATCACAAATCACCTCTCTATTTATTTGAGCTTCTCTCAAGACGTTCGGACACACATTCTGTTCACTTAAGAATCAACTCATATTCATTACCTTATCATGTTACAAGAAAATTCGAAGGTTGCTTCTCATATGTAGCGCCATCTATACTTAATCAATTTTTACAGTACTTAGATCTTTCAGTGAATCAATTTAGGGACAAAGTAAAAGAATTATTGCAAGAAATCAATTAATATGTAGTATTGTTTGAACATGTTATTAGCTCATTTTCTTCTATTATTGTTATTGTTGAAAAAATGTTATGTATTGAATTAGCCGAATAATTGTTTTTTTTTTTTGTAGGAAGCGGTGGAAGATAGGTAAAACTAATCGCTTCCTTTTGTATATGTATATATACAGGGTGTCCCAGAACTCGCGTATAAGCCGGTAATGGTAGATTCCTGAACACAATCTAAGACGAATTTTCCTTTGCAAAAATTGCGAGGGTCCTATAGTTTTCAAATGGGGAGCAATTGAAGTCCGCCAATCAGAATGTTTCTCTTAATTAAACATTAAGGCAAAAACAGGGTAAAAAATATGAAGATGCATATGCTGTTGCTGGGATACAAAAAGATATTAAAAACGGTTAGCTAGGATAAAGATTTGAATTTGTCACTTTGACAAAAATGTTTACATCAGCAGATTATTGCGAAATACTAATCCTAAGGTATCGCATCTTCATCAACAATAAATGATAAGAAAAGGTATTGTAGTCTTGGGACCAAAAGAGTCGTTGTTTAGTATTACGCAGTCTTGGGCTACAATTTGGATCGTCTAACCCTATTAAAGGTCACACGTTTGGGTTTTCCTATTCGTTTCTCAAACTTTGGACAAGCTTGTAAAATAATAAGCATGTTCACCATTATTTGAAGTATACCTATTCTTTGTACAGATCATCGATACGCATAAACCATTTAGGTATGCAGCAGTTCCGAAAAGTGTCTCAAAACTCAGTTTATCGTTTTACAGCGTTAGCAGCGCATCCACACCAAGTGCGTTATTTTGTTTCGAAATTGCCTGCGTTGTGTGTGGGATGTGGAAGATTTGGAAATCGCAGCATGTATTCCACAGCAGTAGCGTTCGCATTAATTAGCCCCTATTTCCAATAAACTGCTGATAGTCATTTAAAAATTTGTGAAAGTATTTAAAAATTTGTGAAAGTGACAGATCTAGATTCTCGTCATATCTATTGTTGACTTGATTCATTGTTGTTTTTAATTTTTTTTGTATCCCAGCAACGGCTTATGCATCTTCATATTTTTTACCTTACTGTTTAGGGAAACATTCTGATTGGCGGACTTCAATTGCTCCCCATTTGAAAACTATAGGACCCTCGCAATTTTTGTAGAGGAAAATTCGTCTTAGATTGAGTTCAGGAATCTACCATTACCGGCTTATACGCGAGTTCTGGGACACCCTGTATATACAATAAATCTGATTATTATTATTATTATTATTATATTAGGATTGTCTGACGTCAGAAGATGCACAAGGAAGATTGTAGATGTAAATGGAAGTTTTATTATAAAATCAAAGACCGTTTTAGGCGACATAATTTGGTTTAAAAATAAAGTAAGCAAAATACTACAATTTATTTATTCTTCAGCCCTTAAGTACATAATTTGTACATGTCTCTGGTTCATACATACTACAAAGTACATAGCTTGTGTATAGCATGTATTGTTTGAATGGTAAAATGTTGTGATTGTTAGCTAACCAACAATACACTTGAAGTAATTTTAGTAGTGCTGCCATCACGTGGCGAATCTAGGACATAAAATAATATATGAATGTGATGTTTTTGTGATCTGTCAAAATTAAAATAATTTCCAAAATAATAGAAAATGGGTGCAACTCAAAGCAGAACCAGAAAATTGACTGTGGAAAATGACGACCCAACGAGTGTTATAAAAGTTTCGGACGATGTAGTTCAACGTATAAGAAATAGCCAACAAGGTACGTGACATAACCTCAATTTTTAAAATTTACCTAAAAATGGAAAGTTATTGATTGATGAAGCTTTATCAGTTCTCGGTTCACTCTGCAGTTTTATTTTCCTCACCATTCAATAGCTAAGTTCATTTTCCACCAATTTGATTGATCTTGATTACATAATGATTTTTTAACTTTTACGCTGCCAAAGTTTTATTTGTGTTCGTTTTAGATACGCAACAAGCACCTGAACCTCCCCAGTATGTTCCACAGCAACCTCTAATAGCTCAACCAGCATTCATTTACGAACCGAGTGTGACTACTGTACAACTACGACAAGCCAATGTAGCTGAATTAAAAAAGAATGACCAATACTGGGAAAATAGGCTTAAAAATTTGCAAGCAGGTCACAAAAAGATTAATGAAATAATGGAACAAGAATATAATGACGCTGTAATAATTTTTTCTAACGGGTGGGCCAAAAAAATGGTCACTTATTTTCCCTACAGCTTCATTAGATTTTGGGGTTGGCGCTCTCTATACCGTCGATTAGATTTTAGTTAGCATTTATGGGGTTTTGTTAGGTCCATGCTTTTGTCTACCAAAATGTCCAAAATGACAATTAACCCATCCCATAATTTTTTTGCGAATTTTTTTCCAACACCATAAATTGCATAATTGAATCCTCTATAGTTTCAAAACCCGACAAATCCATTTTTGGTCAAGAATGAGTTTGATACGCCACTGGATTCGTCTTTTTGCCCTCTTCAGTGTAGTTAGAAGTTCACACAGCAAAAGCCTACAAATCTCGATGATATTTGCTACTGAAAAGTAGTGTTAGTTTCAAATCCCGACAAATCCAAAACTTGGTAATATCAAATTCCGACAAATCCGAATTAGCCAATCACTGCCGTTTAAATTCATGAGGCCACGTGCTTCTTGTTTACCCCCATTAGTCGATTCAGCAGAAGAAATCCCAGACTTAGTGGACTAAAAATTATTATTTTTTAATTTTTTTTCTGTTTTCTAACAGTCACCATAATAAATCGAGTCATTATTAGGTAGTCATTTTTAATTAACTTCAAATCCCGACAAATCCATAGGAGTTAGTTTCAAAACAAGACAAATCCAAAAGTCAGTATCAAACCCCGACAACTCCATTTTGTTTATTTAAATATTGATGTTATTAAAGGGATTTGTTAAAAACCAAGGCGGTTTTTCAGATCACTAAATTATCCTTAATTTAATGGCAAAAAATTTTGAAAAATAAACGGTGGGCGGGTGGGAACACATCGTTACAGTTTTTTGCGATTTCCCAACATTTGACCTCAATGGAGTTGTTGGGTTTTGAAACTAGAGGATTCAATTTATAACTATAAGGGAAAAAAGGCGGAGGTACCATCATGGTCCTGTGACACCCTGATTAAGACTGAAAGATCCGACTGTTTCTTTTTTGGGCCACCCGTTATTATTTTTCATGTACTTACCTATTCTCACTGCCTTTTTGTAGCTTGAGGAATTGGGTGGCAAAAACAAAACTAATTTCGCAAAGATTACTCCACCGTGTCAAGATAAGAAGAAGGAAGTCATGCAATGTTATAGGAGCAACCCTAATGAGCCAATGAACTGTGCACCGGTAGTGGCAGCTTTCCAAGCCTGCGTGGATGTAAAGAGGACCGCTTTGATTGCTAATAGGGGTTAGAAAATTGCCAAGGCATGGTTAAAATTTTGGTTTTTAGCAGGTTTACAGTTTAAGAGAGTGTATTTGTAAATATTAAACTACACCATATTTCATTTGAATTTACTCTTGCATTCTTATCAGCAATGCGAGTTTTTAGTAAATTAATTTATGCACAACCTATCATGACTGATTTGGTCTCTTTTATTTATTTACAAGTCACGGATAGGTAATTAATTTTGTGAATCGATTTCAGTACTTGCATCGTGTAGTTACCACAAACAGATGGCTACTTTTTCCAAACCAGCCCTACACAGTGAGGTTACAAACATTATTCAAAATCATGATAGTTTTATTTTTAAGTCTTTGCGCCTTATAAATTATTTTGGTAATTTATACAACCCATTGGAATAAATGAGCTGATGTTCTCTAACTTTCCTATCCAGAAACACCTTTAGTTCTTGTAAACTACACTCAATTGTGGGACCTTGAAATGCAAACATTTTCAGCATTTGATGAATTCTTTCCAAGGGCAAGGTATCCAAATTCATTAGCATACCCACAATGTAGGACCAAAAAGTCTGAAACGTGAAATTATTAAACAAATATTCAGAGTGCGAGATTTAAACTCCAGATTGTTGTAGTCCGATTTAAGTGACCGAAAAACCCAAATGAAATGGCTCACAAAACACTACAAACTGAATAGTTTTGATTTTTATTAACTTCAACTTGAACATCAACTTGTCAACTATTCGTTTTCAAATGGACAAAGCCAGTTTTTTTTGTTCAGTCTAAAAGGCAATTTTTTTCGAGTTTGGTTTACAATTAGACATGAAAATAATTAAAACTTTTTGTCAAAATTCAAAATATTTGTAATGTTTTGCTAAAAAAGGTCTTTGTTAATAATTTGTTTGGCAAAATTTCTACAAAATTCACAGCATCCTTGAAAAATTTCGAGTACAAATTATTTGAATGTTGAAAAACAATTTAAATTATCTTCAAAACCAAACTAGACTTATTGCACATCAAAAAAACTTGCCTTTTAGACAGCAAAAAAAGCTGGGTGTTGATATTGAAGTTGAAGTTGATAAAACTAAAACTTACTCAGAGTTCGTAGTGTTTTGTGAGCCATTTTATTTGGTTTTTCCGTTTACTTAAATCGGACTACAAATAAGAAAGTTATAGCAATCTGGAATTTCAATCTCCCATACTGTATAATATTCACAAAAGGAACATCCTATCATACCTGCAACTCTTCTTCACGTTGATCTTGAGCACTAGCCATAGCCGATTCCGATTCATAATCTTCAACAACAATATCGTCCTGTGGATTATTATCCATATGCTCTAGTTCCTCTTGCAAGTCAAATATGTCCGGTTTAGATTCAGTAATTATACCATGTGACTGCCAAAAACTTATTTTCCTTCTTAATACCGTTGAAGGGACATGCATAGTCTTACTTAGGGTATCTAAAGACCAGGTTTCTACAAAAAAGTCAGTTAATTCCTTGCAAAACGAAAAATTTAAATTACTTTGCTCTTGAAAATGCATTAGAATAGTGGCGTGAACTGGGGAAACTGATAAATTTAATGTGCGATCACCTAACTCAATTTCCAAATCGACGATTCCTAAATGATTTTTCCAACACAAAGTGCGACTCCCTTTCAACGTTTCGAAAGCGTCGGTGTACAGTTTCATTTGTTGCACAAGCTTTCGGTGCAATTCAAGTTTCTCGTCCTTGAAAGGGGGCCAGAACTGAGCTGAAACAATCATAGCCGACAACGGAATTTCCGTTTCCGAATACGTCACATCTTGCTTGATGTTTTGGTTTATGCGTTTAGAATCTGCCACATCTTTCAACATGACTTCACAATAATGGAGTTCTGAGTCTCCAAAGCGCAATTTAAGAAGCTCCAGATACCTAATCTCCTTTTCTGTATCGCAGGAATACTGTGACAATAATCGGTCGGCCAATAACGTTCTATATTCGTTCACAAATAGTTCTTTACTACCGTAAACATTAACTAACATTGAAATTATGTCCGAGGTGCGAGATCGGCTTAAATTGGAGGATTTACCTAAGACAAGACAATTACTTTGCGAATGGAAGGAGTAATATACTTGTGCCATCAACAGGATCAGGGGTCCATGTTTCCCAATCTTGAACGTCTTCATCCAAGGGGCTGTCTTCGTCAATGTGAACGGCTTCACCCCTCGTCAATTCTTCTGCTAAATCATTGGAACCTTCCTCAGTCAAACTACTAACAACGCATCTGCCAAACAATAGTTATTTATGTAACAAGTGTAAAGTGATACTTTTTTGAATGAGTAAGGAAGTTTATAGTCCGGGAGGCAGTGAAAATTTTTGGTACATATGTCACTTCAGCGAACTTGATTTAGCAATTTTCTGGATATTTTCATGCTGTAGATTACCAAAACAGAAATCTGCCGTAAATCTTGCGGGACCGGGGTTAATGGCAGCCGTTTTAATTTCTCAAAAATTGACAACTCGGATACCGTTAAAGATACGAAATATTATTATGTAAATTAGAAATAAGTTGTGTTTTTCGGTGTTCATTAAGAATCTGGAAAGAAATTGAAGATATCTGGTTTGGTTCCTGAAATATACTGAAAGAACTGAAAAATGTCATATTTTAATCCAGAAGGCTTAGAAAAGTTTTCGTCGCGTTATTTTATTCTTCGTGCACGGTAATATAGTTGAAGCAAATTTCATAATGATCTGCCGATTAGTGACCATGCAAGTTGTAACACGTTGTCAATTTTCAGTCTTTTCAGTATATTTCAGTAACCAATCTAGACATCTTAGATTTCTTGTCAGATTCTTAATCTACACTAAAAAATTCAACTTTTTTCTAATTTAATAACATTTCGTATCTGTTACCGTTTTCGAGATGTCAATTTTTGAAAAATTAAAATGGTCGCCATTAGCCCCTGTCCCACAAGATTTATGGCAGACTTCCGTTTTAGTAATCTCCAGCATGAAAATAACTATAAAAGTGCTAAACCAAACTCGCTGAAATGACATACCAAAAATGTTTACTGCCTCCCGGACTATTACCTATTTCACTTTACACACGAATCTAAAGTCCCGACGCATATTAACGAAAGCGGGGGTTGTGTCTCTCAGGCTTTTTTTCTGTTGGTTTGTAAATGGGATTTCACATCCGTCAAAACTTACGTCACTCACTGTCAGTGTCAATAAACAGTAACAATGGAGATTGAAAGGGGTCTTTGTTGTTAATTATTGTCCATGACAGGAATTTTGACAGAACTGAAATCCCGCTTACAAACCGACAGAAAAAAAACCTGAGACACACAACCCCCGCTTTCGTTAATATGCGACGGGACTTTACATGGTATTTTGTCATCAACGGTAAAAATTAAAATTTTGTTTAAAGTCAATCCCACTTCTGCAAAACTTCGCAGTTTTTTAATAAAAACATTTTAAAAAATTCGCGCCAGCATTATATGACGTCACATATCCCAACGAAGTAGGTATAGTAGTCCAAATCCTGTAAGGTTATATGGCCCTCATAAAAAGCCAATTGAAGGAACAATGGGCCAACAGTGATGATAATGTAAACAAACCAGGTAAAGCACCCAAGACACCTGCCAGAGCCGGACTCCAACTTAGCGCCAGTCGAGGCCGCATCGATTATATACGATTCCAGCGCGTATCTTGTTCTATTTCCGTAATTATTTGATGTATTAATTGTAGGTATAGTCTTAATAAATTATTAATTAAATAAATTAATTTTTCTGGCGTTAATTTTATTTCATTGGGGAAAGAAATTTTGAAGCCGGGCCTGCGAAGCTACCAAACGTGCAGTGCGGGAAAAAACCCAGGTAATGACCTATTCCTATTAGGATTATTTACAAATTTTATTGCTGCCATATAACCTTACAGCTTTTGGACTACTATACTTAGTGTTGATTAAACACAGGATGGTCGTTTTATCTTGAGACTGGCAAATATTTTGAGACTGCCAGGACTGGCAATCGGAAAGGAAGCATTTTAGAAAAAAATGTTTTGTATAAAAGTTTTATGGCTTCGAGGGGAAAAATAGATGGAATCATCGCCATTTTGATTCAAGGTCAAATGAAGGTCAACTTCATTTTTTTAAATGGAAACCTATATTTTTTATTAGATTCTTATTCCCCGTAAATGAACAAACAACTCTCATCTAAAGTATTTTTGGATCCGATGGATAGGTTTCCATATAAGAAATTAAGTTGACCTTCATTTGACCTTGAATCAAAATGGCGTTGATGCCATCTAATCATCTATTCTCCCCCTCGAAGTTATAAAACTTTTATACAAAACATTTCTTTCTATAATCCTTCCTTTCCAATTGCCAGTCTCAAGATAAAACGACCACCCGCGGTATATGTCGGTACGTACGTAATTTGTGGGTGGAGTTTCTAAGTGACTGAATTTCATTTTTAAACTTCTAGGGCATAAATTAATTTTTTTAAATACTGTGCAGCAAACATTTAGATTGTGTGTGCTTAAACTTTGTAATTCGGGAGGACTCATCTATGAGTCAGTTATGGTGAAGTGTACTGTTGGTGGCGCCATCTCGAGGATTAAATGAAGAATTATACACAAGATTTTAGTTGGAAATATTTTACTGACATTGTTTGCAGGAGATAGCAAGTTCGCATCATTATAACGTGGTGACTGGTGAAACAACTACTCAGAGGGCTAAATACCCCTACCTGCATTGAATTACACACCACGTCACGCGGCGTCGATTGTCTCGTCAAAGGAGCACCTTACAACGACACAGACACATTTTAATAATTGTGCTTGTTTGACGAGAGTCAATGCAGGTAGAGGTATTTAGCCCTCTGAGTAGTTGTACTATCGCGGCCACCGAAAAGTGCACGATTTGGTTTTTCCTTATGTTTTGAAAATCGATAGCACAAAGGGCATTTGCTGGATGCGATGGTTATTGATGTAATAACTAACTATGAACATTAGCGTTTCGAATGACCCTGGTAGATCACTGAAACAAAGCCGTCTTCATTGTGATAAAAATCTTTAAAAAATGCATTGTAAAGCAATCGTGCACTTTTCGGTGGCCGCGATGGTACTTGTTTCACCACGTCATAATGATGATCGGTGATGATTTTGCAAGGTTTGTCGATATTTATATTTTAAACCAAAAGTGCATATTCAAAGAAAAACAGGCTGCTTAACTTGGCCGCAAAAAAAACACTTTGTAAAAACACCCTGTATAACATAAGAATCAGCATTTTCTTTATTTGGAAAGGCCCATATTGTAATGTTTAACTTTCAAATTATTTGGGTTGCGATTTTTGTATTAAGTGTGTAAAGCAGTGGCGTAGCTACCGGGGCAGCAGGGGCAGCAGGTGTTGCCCGGCGCCAGATCCTCGTCGGCGCCGCTGAAAACGCCTAACGGCCGCTCTTTTAAAAGTTTACTATTTATAGCGCTACCAAGAAATATGGCCTAATGCTAATAAACAATGGTCCCGAACAGCAAACGATTACCAAGAATTTTACAATTGGGGCGGCGCCGGCGGCGGCGATGTCACTCTAAAAAGGTACCGGAATTATTATTTAGTGCTGGTCGGTCGGTAGGCGCGTAGTCAAAACATTTCAGTTTGATAATGGGCATTGTTTTCTTTTAGCAATGGAACGTTTTTCCTTCATTGTGCGTTCCCATGAATTACTATTTTTATTAAGCACACTTTAGCAGTTTGCCGCTTTTGTTTGGTTCTGAGAAATTTGACGAGAAAATGAACTAAATTGTTGTCATCATTTCAATACCTTCCGTCACTTATTGGGGTGTACCTAGTTGCAAAGTTGTGTTGTGCGCCTAAAATCAAGGAACGAAAAGTTTTTAATCACTGTTGTCACATAATCCTTTAAATATTTATACTCATTTAAACACAAGTGTCGGGCACTGGGGTAAGTTATAAATAACACAAATTCATCAAAAATTATTTGCGCAGCACATGTCACCGACTAGATTTAGGGCGGGTTGTATAGATACGCGACTTCCACTATTTCTGTGAAACCTCATTTTAGTTTTCACACACGTCGCTGGAGGCACTATACTCAGCCGTCGCTTAAGGTCACTTGATACGAACCGCTTCGGTTCTAAGGTAGCGCCATGGTCCAGCAATGTAAGCGATGGACATATGGAAATAAAGAGATGAGTAGTGTTTGACGTAACCCACGGTGACGTGACGGAAAAACCTCTGGGATAGTGATTTATTGACAGTTGTCGATTTTGTCTGCGAAGTGTCAAGCAGTTACTTGTTTGGTTTGTTTAACCTACAATTTATTCATCAATATTCCGTTTTCTTTGACGATGAGTTTCGCATGTGCTATAAAGTCCTGCACTGACCGACGAAAAGGCCAGAAAAAGAGGCGTAAATTTTTTCGAAGCCCCTCAGAGTAAGGTTACATACGTACTTTTTATACGGCTCAAATGTATCCTGTTTTAGGTATTTCCAATAATAACAAGCAGGAGCGGTGAAATAAAATTCTGAAATTAACTGAGGGTGATCAAAGAAGAATTTATTTATGTGATGTAAACAATGTTAAAATGAGATTATGTTCATGCCACTTAAACATCTTCTCTGTAACTGCATTTTTGCCAGGGTGACTTCTTTGTTGGTTAGAAACACAGCCTCAAGAAGGATCTGCACCTGGAAGTATCAGTATTACCACACCTCTAGATATATGGAGAGAATTATGAATGTTTTGTGGTATTTAAATGTACGAAACATAAGCAAATAAATATTTCTATTTATACTTACTTGATAAGTTGCAATTCAATAGTTTATGCCATATTCTCACTTCCAGGGGTCAGTCACTGTTTTATATTTTTCACAACCATAGCTTCATGGGTCTCCGGGTGCGAGATTACATTAGCAGGAGTCGGCAAGAAAATTTAATTAACACGTGCTAATGTTAACAAGCGGACGGACAGTCGGTGCGTCCCAGTAATAAGCTGCAGCACAAAACATTTATAACTTCTTATTATTAGAGGAAATAAAGGGGGTGGGAAAATCGCACCTGCACTTGGAGCATCAATCGAGGCAACCGATTGACCTTGCAGGGTGGAGGCTGTCCTCGACTTAAGTGACCGGTGACCAAAACACAAGAAAGGGGCACCGTCACACAATTTCAGTGTTATTTATGCCTCTATTAAATTAAAAATCAAGCAAAAAAAATTTCACGTGACAGGGTTATGTGATCCTGACAGTGTCAAACAGACATCAAAGTTCAAACAGATTAGGTGTCAAATTGACAGACACCGGCAACCATAAGCCGTAAAAATCCCTAGATTTGTGGTCTTTGTCTAGACCTCTCTTACAGATCTGGCACTATTTTTTTCGGAATGGGATGACGCTACCTTAGAAGCGAAGCGGTGCGTATCTAGTGACCTTACCGTCGCCCGGGTTTTCAAACAATTTGAAATTGAGCGATCATTTTCTTTGTTGTTAACGTCTTTTGTGCCATCGTCACTATCTTCGTGTAAACGTGTTTTCTTCGTTTTGCTGTGATTTGGTTCTCTAGTTTGGTTTAGTTTTCCTTCTGTTTATCGTCGTGGGTGTGTTTCGGCGTTGAAGCATGGTGTAATAATCGGCCGTCAGGATCTTCTTCAGAAAGATTACAAAATCATTCGAAAGTCTTATCGTATTTGTGATCAGCATTTCTCGGAGGAAAACAAATTTGAGGCACATCACAATCGAACTAATTTAAAAGTAGGAAGCATCCCAGCTTTAAATTTTCCAGGTTTGTTACTACTTAAATGACAAACCGTAGTTTTATTGAGACAGCAGGCCGTTTGTGTGACTCAGGGGCGTGTTTAACGTAGGTTGGATCGGTGCATCGCACCGGGCCCCCAAGCAGATTCTGATCACTTGGGCCCCTAAGCTGATTTCGATAACAATATTTTATTACGAACAAAACTTAAAATTCAGTCAGTGTCCCTCCAAAAATCTTCATTTTCTAGCGTTGAGGGCTGGGGTTGGGGGCCTTATTTGGCTTGGCATCTTGAGTTCCAGGCACAGAAATCTAAAGAGTAGACCGATGAAAAGACCCTTCAGGTTTCAGGAATTAACAAAGAAAGAAAACGTATTCGAGAAGTACTATGGGACAAAGAAGGACCTCCGACTTAGCTCTTTTAACAATTGAGCGGGACACACTCGACGAGATAAGTTTAGAAAACGTTATTTCAAAATTTTTGGCCAAGAAGGCAAGAAGAGGGGTGAGGATGTGAATTTGGAAAAATAAAATTGTATTTAACGTTTGTGATTGTCAAAAATTTTTTCTCGTGCTAATAAACACCGCGGGGGGGGGGGCAAAAAAAATTTCGGGGGGCTACCGCCCCCCTCCCCCATTGGGCCCTTTCGGGGGCTCTGCACCGGGCCCTTCCACTCCTTAAACACGCCCCTGGTGTGACTAAGTAGATCATAAATGTTACTTTTCTTACAGAAGTGGTTCATGATGGTATGGACTTTCCCGCCGGTCCAAGCCATCTGAAAGCGGGAGCCTTATATAAACAAAATATGTATACGTGTGACAATAAACTTTAGTTATATTTTTAGACCGTATTTTTATTAATTTTTTGAGAGTATTCCACGGCAATTTCAAACTATTTGAAAACCCGGGCAACGGCTGACTATAGTGCCTCCAGCGACGTGTGTGAAAACTAAAATGAGGTTTCACAGAAATAGTGAGAGTCGCGTATCTATAGGTATAACTATAACGACATAATTCCCTAATCTATGGGTTGTACCAAACAATTAATCTTGTGTTAAAATTAATCCTTCAAAAATTCTATAGCAACAAATTGTTGACAACAATTGTTTCTATGGTATCGTAATGGGGTTAGCGTTAACTCCAGAATAAAATATTTGGTAATACGACAGTACAACCCTAAGTAGCCCTAAGTAGTTTAGCTATTTTAAGTATAGAAAACCAAAGGGCTCGAAAGTTAAACTTGGATGATCTAAATAAATCTTTTTGCAGAGAAGAAATCAAGGCGCAAAGATTTTGACTAGCTCCTGTTTGTATAAATTGTTAGTAATTACCTACTTATTCACTATGGAAACACTGGACAACTTCGGTGGAAAAATGCACTATCACTAGAAACACCCCACTACACCGAAACACTTGATTTACACTGCTGACGCGTTTCGAACACAATGTGCTCATTATCAAAGCCGAAACGCGTCAGCAGTGTAAATCAAGTGTTTCGGTGTAGTGGGGTGTTTCTAGTGATAGACCTACTTATTGTTAATCAGTATAGGTACCTATATTGACAGTTATGTAAAAAGTAAAAAGTAGTGAAAATTAAAAATTATTCAGATACGGCAGTTGAAGGTAATGGGGTATTATTATTATTATTATTAATATTAATATTAATAGGCGCAACCCTCCATCTCTTACCCGGCGCGTCTTATGCTAGCTACGCCACTGGCACTGTAAAGTCGAACTTTATACACTGCTGGGTGTGTAAACTAGACCTTTTACCTAGACTGTTGACGAAAAAAGCATTTTTTAATGTAAATTCTGTTTAAAATACCTGACAGTGTCCTCTCTGCTCCGCAAATACTGATGAACAGGCTGTGTCACTGTATCCAACAGTAAACCGGAAGGATCCAAAATTCGTAATGATCGAATTGCAGCCACATAAGCCGTCAGAACGTCTGAAGTGCTCACACCAGGATGCAAAAGTCGAGTTTCCATCGCCTTTTGTAGGGATTTTATCAAGTCTGACTTCAGATCGGTTTTTGGAAGACATAATCGCAAATCTTCTAAAGCTGGGAGTGAATCAGGGAATTCTATGATTATGTTGAACAGTTGGTCTATTCTAATTTTTGTGTAGGTATTGTATAGGTAATTAACAAGTTTTCGATCAAACCCTTCTATGAAATTCTGGGAAGAGTTTGTGGTATAGCAGTAAATCTTTTTCAACCATGTGATTACCACTGATTCTAACCACTGCAACAAAATTATCAGTTTCAAGATGTGAGGGGCATTTTAAATTACTTTTTCCAATGATTCAACATGAGATGTGTCAAAATTATCCTTTGAAATCCTTTGGATATGAGATTGAATGTACGAGTAGATTAAATTAGTCAAAGCTTGGCTCACTAAGGGCTCTAGGAGAGTCATTTCACCCAGTTTCCTACAATGAGAACATTTATTTATTCACCATTCTTTCCCAATGTACCTATTTGTTTCATAAAAGACCTCCAAACAAATACAATTGAAAGAATCCTGTTGGCAAGCAAAACAGTGCTGACTATGGTCCTCCTCACGATCCTGCATTTTGAGTGCTTTTTCAAAGAAATCGGAAATTAACCACTGATGGTCTATCGGTAATTGCGACAACAGAACAGCTCTTATAGTTAACTTCATAGCATCATAAAGTGACACTTGATTGTATACCGCTCTTTGAAAGTTGTTTGCTCGCCTGGACAACATCATCTTGTTCACAATTGCCTCAAGCTTCTTGTAACTACAATACAAATAATCGACAGCTTTGGAGAACTGTTCACTTGACTGCCCTTCTCCATGTATGAAATAGGACCAAAAATGAGGGACGATTTCCTTTCTCAAACGCTCTTCCATTCGGATTATGATCAAGTCTTCGATTTGTTCAGCCAAATTTAGCATTTTTATTACATTGAAGACCTCAATTGGCACTACTTCCAAGTCGTCAGTATACGACAGTGTGCCCTCTAATATAGGAAATGCCTTTTTAATAATAAACCAAGCATTATTGTAATCCATTTCTTATGCTTAACCTAAAAAGTGACTGTCAGAGGTTAAAATTCGTATGTTTCAGAGATGTTTTGTTTGTTGGGTTGGGATCATTGATCTGTTGAGATACTCTAGAGTAAATTGGAAAGAGGTGCGAAATAGCGTTCTAATGAGTGCGAAAAGGACACATGATCGTTCTGTGACAACCCCATGAATCTCTGTCAATTTGACACAAGGACAGAAGGATGCGAATAGCATTTAATTTGACAGTCTTGTCAGTTGTCCCACGTGCTTTTTCGTTTATGAAAAAATACTGTTTAAAACATCTAATACTTAAGTGATTCATGGATAAACGTGCGTTGATTAAAACTAACGCCATTTTAAGTGATTTCCATTGAAATCATTTTCAAATCCTGGATGGTGAATCTAATTTTCAATTTGGGGCGTTGAGGTTATTTTAGAATGGAAAATCGGAAGAAGAAGCGTAAGGCAAACCAAATATGGCACGAAAATACTGACTCAAGTCATATCGGTCTTCTATATGAAGAGAAGAGAACACGTTTAAATACGGAATATGATTTAACTAGACCAAAGAAGAATAAACATAAGCAACTCAATCTGTTGAAGAAGTTCGAGAAGTTTAATGAAGAGGAAACTCAAAATAATGTGACAACCGAGTTGTATGGTAAATTTTCCCAGAAACAAAAGAAGAAAAAACATAAAGAGCATGAAATTAGGGTTGAAGAGGGAATTGAATTGCAGGCTCTTAATGCATATCAACTTATTAGTAAACAAAAAAAAAGCAAGCTGCATAGAAAATTAGAAAATCATAGGTTAAATAAAGATATAGTTGTGACAACTAAAGATGCACAGTATGATTATGAGACGATCAAAAATGAAAACATTATCATTTTTGATGAGGAGAGAAAGAATAAAAGGCTATATCAGGGGCAAGAATTACTTGAAAACATCAAAACTGAGTTTTGCAGTCACGATTTCACGAAAAAGAAGAAGGATAGGAAGAAAAAACACAGGCAACTTGATGAAATTATTGTAAATGATGCCTCATTAGTCCCATTAGAGTTCAATATTGTTCCTTCCAAGAAAAGGAAAAAACATAAAGAAATTGGAATAAAATTTGAAGAAGGGGTTCGATTGGACTTCAATGTTTCAAATCAAATAATTCCAAGTAAAAAAAAGAAGCACAAGCAAATTGATCAAGTGGAAGTTAAAGATGAGGATGTTATTTACGAACTTGATGATTGCCAAAATTATTCGAAAGTGAAAAAGAGTAAAAAGAAAGTTGTAGATTGTGAGAATTCAGAGAATGGCAAAGATGAACAAATCGGTCACCCAGGAATAGAAATAAATGGGACAACAAAAACGGAAAGAGCTTCAAGGTTTGATGAATATGTTGAAAAAGTGAAAACTAAGAAACATAAGCATCTTCAAAAAATAGAAAACGCAGATGCGATATATGAAGGCCCTGCTGTAGTAAATGAGTTAGACATGGAGATATCTCAGGATTGCTCCAAACAGAAGAAGGATAAGAAGAAAAAACACAAACAACTTGGTGAAATTAGCACAAAAAATGAAATTGAACCATTAGGCCTGTTAGATTTCAATATTGTCCCTTCAAAAAGAAAGAAAAAACATAAAGAATTTAAAATTGAAGAAGGGGTTGAATTAAACAGGGATGTTTCAAATCAAATCATTCCAAAGAAGAAGAAGAAAAAGCAACACAAGCAACTTGAACAAGTAGAAGTTAAAGACGAGGATTTTATTTATGATTATGATGGTTTTCAAAACGATTCCAAGGCAAAAAAACATGAAACGAAAGAAGATTATGATGATGAGAGTTTAGAAACAGAAATGAATGAAACAACAAACGCGGAAGGTTCTGCGACAATGACCAAATTTAAGAAAAAGAAGAGGCATAAACTGAGTGATGATATGAAGGGAGGTAGTCCTGACTCTCAACCAACCGGTGATAAGACAAAAAATAATATAATCATACTTGAGAATATTCAACTAGGTGCTTCTGAAAACGCGGGGCATCAGCACACTTATGAAGTTAAAACCGAGGTTAAATCAAAGAAGAAACATCGACCCAAAGAACAAATGTTTCTGGAAAATAATATAATCATAATTGAGAATATTCAAGTAGGCGCTTCTGAAAACTCAGAGCATCAGCACACTTTTGAAGCTAAAACTGAGGTTAAATCAAAGAAGAAAAATCGACACAAAGAACAAATGGTTCTAGAAGGTGAACGGTTTATAATTGCAAGTGATGAAAACAGAGAAAATGAAGTAAAAGAGAAATCTAGGGAAAAACGTATAGAAAGCGCATTTTATACTTTGCTCAATGAGGAATCAGAATCGAAAGGCCCATACAAGAAAAATGAAGCAGAAATAAATAAAACACTTGAAGAATACCCTAAGGATGAAAAAAGTTTTGAAGAACATACACCAGATTTACTAGTCACTAATGATTGGGGTGAATCAGAAACTGATGTTAAATCTAGTGAAACGGCTGAGGACCTTAAAAAAGAAGAGTTTGATACTGACATTCACTCATCCATTCAGTCAACACCCACTACATCGGAAAACATTGAGCGCTTACCTAGCCCAGGATACAATTTTCGAAGTAAAAGGCGAACGTCAACAGCTGCTAGTTTCTCATCTGGAGATAATTCATTGGTTGCGTGTGCTGAGAGCATAGCTTCAGACGACACTTATACTTTTGAAGTTGAAGAAGATTTACCGCAACCACAATACCGCGCTTTGGTAGAAGTTAAACGTAAAGCAACTGAAAATAAGCAAGATAAAATGGAGAAACGAACAAACAAATCGAGCATGGTGACGGGAAAGCAAGTTGATACCGAGCTCTGTGCCTCACATCAAACCCTACTGAAGAAAATGCTAAGCACCGAATCTCAAAAAATTGAATTAAAGGCAAGGGCACGAACATCTAAAAAACGTAAAAAATCTATTTTGGCGCAACTGAATTCTGGGGTTATTAATGAAATATCGAAAGACATAAAAGAACAAGAAAAAGAAGACGTTGCGATTTTAAATATGGAGGAGTTGGTTGATGATGCTCTTAGCAGGACCCCAAATCAGCACATTGACTTTGAAGTAAGTTTGTTCTCACAATTTTATTCTGACGGAAACAATTGCCATAACGTACAAACCCCTGTTTGTTGAACCCCACAATTAAGAAAAAAATTTCGAATTTGAGATAAGACCGTATCCATTCGTTTTAACCTCGGTTTTAACTTTTAAGGTCTCAGGAACCCAAAAAAGTGGTCTTTAAAATGTGTCTGTATGCATGTGCGTACCAATGTACGTTTGCAAACACGCCCAGCCCAAATTACTTAACCGATTTGGCTGATATTTGGCACATAGGCATCTCGTTACCTAACTTAGATCTGAAAATCTTTTGGAGCCAAGCGTGCAACCGGAAATGCCATTTTGGCACATCAACTTTTAAATTTTTAATGGAAACCCATTTTTCACGTCGCGTTCAAATTGTGCTTCTAAAAATTTATTTATTATTAGTGCCTTTTGCCAAGCACTCAAAAATTGGAGTTTTTTAACGTATTTTAAAAACATAACATCTCTGAACATAACATCTCTGAACCGATTTGGCTGAAATTTTCCACATGGGTATTGTATTACACGTCGAAGAGCTGAATTATTTTTGGAGGCAATCAACCTACGGCAAGTGCCGTTTTAGCACATTAATTTTCAAATTTAAAATTAAACTCATTTAACGCGGCCCTGTGACGGTTCCCACCAAAATAGGGTTTTTGCGAGGTTTTTTGCTTCTAATTTAAATCTAACTGCAGTAACACGTTGGTTAACAAATCATGTTAAAACTACTGATGGTTTTTCAAATTTGTACAAATTTTCGATTTCGCGCCAAAAGACAACACTATTGTGTAAATGGGTAAAACTAAAGGGAAGAATGCGACAGTCAAATATTAAATCATCAGTTTAAACAGAGTAACCAAATATAGTAACAACAAACGTGGCCTGCACAATTTTATTTTATTTTATTTATTTCACTTTGTCTTATGTTAAATTCACAAAGGAACTTAATTAGGGGTAAAGAATGGACATACTTAAGTTTTTCAAATCTCTACTCTTGTTATTGAAATCTATTTCATAGAAACAATAAACATTATTATTATTATTATTATCAGTTTATACAGAGAAGGACGAGAAGTGCACGGATCGTCCAAGCCGCAAGTGCCCTTGTTAAAATCTGGGGGAGATTAAGGAGCTGATTCCAAGTTGGCTTATGTCATGACGTAACGATAAGTGTGATTAGGTGTATTACTCATGAGATGGCGCTAGCAGTACTATTTTTGCAGGTTTCTACAGCCATCTGCTGCATTGCGTGTTATTATCGAGAACTTTCATGCTGAAACAGATTGTCCTCCAGTGAGGAAACTTCGTTTCAGCATGAATATTAAGGTGCAGTTATTATTATGATGTTGATTATGCACCTAATCCTCGACCTAATCAGACTTATGTCGTTACGTCATGACATGACATAAACCAACTTGGAATCAGCCCCTTAGTTATTTAAGCATCAAGGGCGGTAGGTGCATTTTACCGGGTAAGGGTAAGGGTAATATAATAAAGTTTGTTAAGGAACGGGAACTTTTGCCCCTAAAATGTAAATTTTAGAAAAAATGGCACTAAGGTTTTTGATCTGCTAATGCAACAGCTATTGAATTCAATAGTAAGAAAATGCTTTTTGCCAAGAAAAATTCAAAAAAATGCCCTTTTGCCACTAAAATTAAATTTTTCGAAAAATTGACACTAAGAAGGCTTGAAAAAAAATCAGCTATCAAATCCGGTGATAAAAATATACAGTTATACCTAGATTTTTTTCACGACACCGATTTTTGTCCAAAAGGGCACCAAGTGTGAGTACATTTTTAGAAGCAGAATTGGAAGAGCTTTCATATGGTAACACGAAAAATGGGAGTTTGCATTCAACTGTTTAAAGTTCTAATCAATATGTGTGCCAAATTTCATCTCGTTACGTTCCCTAGTTTGAGCTGCAGCGTGCTTACAGACAGACAGACACACAGACATTCTTTCAAAAACCACTTTTTTGGGTTCCCAGTATCCTAAAACGTAAAGATTTGATGTTTTTGGCGATTCGATTTTTCTGAATTTTTCGGTCGATTCCAGTAACTGCTCCGCGGAACGTGGAAGTGCAAAAACGTTTTGAAACATTTTATTTATGAGGAGGTATTGACGGAGTATTGTTTATTATTTTATAATTTTCGAAAATTGTTGGAAAGGTCCACTCGCATTATCACACGTCATTTAACTAGAAATGGGAAATCACCCGGTGCCTTCATTTTTTGGGAGGAAACATTCGTTTGCACCCGATTGCACCCGGTGCATTCGGTTATGACTTAAATTTGCATTCGTCATCGAAAAACGATTCTTTTGATACCAAATATAGTTTTAAAATTTTGATATTAAAATGCGATTTGGAAAAGTTAATACATATCCTTAAAAATCTGTTTATAATTATAATATGCCTCGCAAATAGTGACTGTCAGCGGCGCACCCAGAAAAAATGTTTGGGGGGGGGGGAGGGGCAACGAGAAAAAGAGGGCATCCCCGCGGAAAAATTAAATTTAGGGGGAGAAGCAAATGTAAATGGCGCGAAATTCAAAAAAAAAATTGCATCCGGTGCAATGGTTTAACACCCAGGGAAAAAACCCATTTAGGGTGCAATGGGTGCAAAGGGGTGCAAACCGCTGCCCATCTCTACATTTAGCAAATATTATTGTCTAGCACTGCAGCTAATGAAAGTGTTTTCCCCACAGAAATTACGCAACTTGGAAGTGTCTTTGCCGTTCTCCATTCCTGCACTTCATCAAATTGAAACAAGAGTTACTCATAATCCCACAGCAGAACAGAAAATTAGAATTGAGGCACTGGATTGCCCTATTAAAACCGGCATTTTCAGTAAAGCTGAAGATGATACTATCAAGCGGAACTTCGAGGAATTTTGTAAGGTAGGATATTAGTGAGGTCCATAATCGTTTCTTTACGCCTTTGATCTATAACGTTTCTATTATCGATTTTTTAACAATTTATTAGGTTCACGATTTGCATCCAGACCCCGCACAGTTCACTACTCTGATCTACGAAGGTAAAGTTACCCTTCCTACGGAGCAAAGAATGAAGTTTGTTCAATTTTTGGCACATGGTTTACCTAATCGTCTCCTCAACACTGTGTACAAACGGTTCAAGCGAATGTATAACTCATCAGAAATTAAAAATGGACGGTAATGTGGTGTCGTTTTAAACAATTTGATACATTTCTGGCGTTTCTAGGTTTACACAAAGAGAAAATAAAATAATTCTAGAATTCTTAAAGATGACGACGAGCAAAACTCCTTATTCTGACTTGGCCAAAATTTTGAATAGAAATAATTTGGCACTTGTTAGGCATGCCAAACATTTGATTAACGAAGGTAAGTCCACCCTGAATATCTCTTAAACGAAATGAGGCATGAAAATTTGCTCAGACAAGTCGATTTGAGAAGAGCCGTATTCACTCCCGCAACAACAGGTAGACAGATTTTTGGACCGAATTCACTCATCGGGCCATTTAGTTAAAACAATTTTGCGAAACATGCATTCCTTATGTTCAACATATTTTTGCCATTGCAGATCTGGTCACCTTAACCACCCTCAATCCAGTTTAAGAAAATTAGATAGAAAACAAAACGGATATTGTATAAATTTTCTCAACGGTCACCTGTGTAATTTAATATCATTTTGGTTAGAAATTCATCAAAGGTGTGTCAAAATAGGAGCTCGTTACATTTGAAAGGTTTTATAAATGTGTTTCCACTGCACACAGTAAGGGTCTATAATTTTATGGCCAAAAGGACACGTGACAGTGAATACATCTTTGGAGGCAGAATCTGAAGGCCTTTCTTATGGTGACGTAAAAAATGAGGGTTTGCATTTAAAATTTAAAAGTTGATGTGCGAAAATGGCATTTATGGTTGCACGATTTGCTCCAAAAGCTTTTCTGATCTAAGTTCGGTTATAACATGCACACGTACCAAATTTCAGTCAAATCGGTCGAGTAGTTTGGGCTGTGGCGTGTTTACGAACGAACGAACGTTCGTACGTACATACAGACAGATTTTAAAAACCACTTTTTTGGGTTCCTGAGACCCCAAAAATTCAAGGCTTTTGCAATAAATGTTTTTTACGGCTCATGGCCAGCCTATTTTTAATTATTTCTATGCATGAGAACATTTTTCCGAGTTTTTCTTTTATCGCGTTTTCTGCAGAAATAACTTGAATTAATATCTGTCCGGGATCCACACGACCGAGATTCACCCGATTTCCATGGCGATTCATTGTTGACAACAATGATTCACCATGGAAATAGGGTGAATCCCGGTCGTGTGGATCCCGGACAGACTATAGTTTAAAAATGTATAGGTAGATAGCTCGTCATTAGAAAAAAGTAGTTGACCGCCTTCCCTCCGGTTGCCTCGGTATACCTACCTCCGCCATTTCATAGAGCATTATTTCGACTATTTAATCGAGTGGACTTTTTAAAAAGAATACATCCTGTATATTTTTTATTTTAGATACCAAGCTGAAGTGGGATAAAGCAAATATTGACAAATTCGTTTTAAATTTACTGAAAGTCACCAAGTGTATTGATATTGACGAATTGAAAACTGTCTCAGTTACGCCTGAACAGTGGTTGAAATTGTCCAAAAAAATGGATGGTATTCCGTCCAGAAAATTGCGACGTGCCTGGTTCTGCACAATTTACTCAAGAATTTTTGTAAATGGATCTGTGAATCTGGGAGAAATTAGGAAGGAACTTGTCCAACTGTAAGTTTATTTTAATAATGATTCGTTTTTATCGTTGATTTTTAGACTTTTGGAAAGAAAAGAAACGGACTGGAGAAATATTAACTGGAAGGAGATTTCTGAAGAATTTGAAGCATTTACTTCAGAAAGTTTGAGTAAATTACTAAGAACCACAACTAGTTACCATGTACCCGAAAATATCCAAAGTAATTTAGAAGGTAAAAACATGAAAAAATGTCTTATATTAATCCATGATTTGATTGTAGATACGTTGAAGTATTTGAGAGATGAAGTTTTCCCGAAAACAAGTTTTAGAAGTAACGAAATTGAACAGATTCATATCGAAACACCGGCTGTTTCTTTATTGTGATACTCTGAAAAATAAATAAGTTTTGTATTTGACGATTGCTTTGTTTGCTCATTCACAGAGTGCTTTTCAAAAGTAAAGGAATAATCAGAAACATTTTTGAGATGAATATTTCGGAAATATCTTTGGATGGATCAACGTTATTTTTTCAATGTGTGTGGTGTAGTCAGAAATTTTTATTTTTTGGCACTTCTGGTTTAACCTGAAATGACCCTAATTTTGATTTTTCAAATGGATTTGAAATCTATGAGTTTTTCGGAGTCAAAAACATGCGTCATACTTATTGACCGGAAGCGCAGCAAAAATTGAGATTTCTGAAATACGCAATATAAATGCAACTGCCCAATTACTTCTTTTTCTTTGTGTCAAAATTTCCTGTTTGTCCAAATTACGAAAAGAATTTAAGCACATAATATTCAGTGTGTAACAGAAACATAGCACAATATGTATGAACACTTAGTGCTCTTTGGGCAAAAAAATCATCAAAGACACGTTGCAGCCGAAAGTACTGAAGACATCGAGATGAAATTTTACGCACACGTTCAGTGAGCACCCTGAAGATTATGATGCAATTTTGAGGCAAATCGGTTGATAACAGTATATCCAGATTTATCGGTACGTCTATATGGCGCCTCGCCTACGTTTACATAGGGAGCGTGTGCCTCCGATAAATCCGGGGAAAAAGTGCGCTTCTTTTGCGAACGCTGAGTAAACGCTTGGAGATGGAACAAAATCTTATATAGAAGAATTGTTGGCAACAAATAGATCTACAAAAAAGGCCGCGACAGCTACCTATCCGATAGGTAGCCTACAATAATTGTTTTTGTGTTTTAATTTTTTGTAAAATTCGGTTTGGCTGTTTGTTGTGGGCTATTCTACATAGATACCTATATGCTGTCGCGGAGTTTTTGGTAGATCTTTTCTTGCCAAGAATTCTGCTATTTAGGATTTTGTTATATCGTTAACCGTTTACTCAGCGTTCACGTTTTAAATTGTTAAAACGACGGGATTTTTTCGCGGACTTGCACGAAACGAATAACTGAAACGTTTTAAATAGTGTTATTGGTTGACTTTTATTCTATTTTTATTTAAATTTAACATTGTGGTTAACATCCAGCTAGTAAATTCGGGTAAATTTCATGCTAGTTTAAACTTTAAAACACAAACGTGACAAAACACTACTGTTCTCGTCTTGTGTAGTCAAGAGGTCTGACTGAGTGAGTCTTAGGCTCAAGGCCAAAAGAGAGGGCAAGACGTGAGGAAGTTTCGGACGTATACAGTCGTGGCAAAAAGTGACTAAAAACCAAAGCGATTTAATTTCTTTGTAATAATGGCGACAAAGTTGAAAACCTTAGATCTAGATACCATTTTTTCGAAAAATGCTATTTTAATGGCGATAAGCTTCCTTGACCTTATAGGTTATTCTGTTTTGCCATAAATTGGCGCCTCTAATCGATAGAACCTACCTTTAGCGATAACCTGATCATATGGTTGGCTCGCGATCTGTACGTTTACAAATTCTTTGAAAAAGTAGAAGTTTCTACCGTATCCGAGACTGCCAATTTTTTAAAATGTGTATAGATATGTGCGTACGTTTGTAAACGGCTAACAGCCCAAACTACTAGATACCGATTTGCCTGAAATTTGGTGCATACCTAGGCGAGGCGTCTCATTCTAAATTAGATTTGAAAAGCTGTTTGGAGCCAAACCTAAAATGCCATTTTAACCCATCAACTGTGGATTTTTAAATACAAACTAAAAAAGGCCTTTAATTTCTGCTTCCAGGGATGTACCTATTCACTCTGAGTGCTCTTTTGACAATAAAGCTAAAAAATTCGAGATCTTTAACGTAGCAGGTAGGTAGGCATTTTAAAATCACGATACAGGCCAAAATTCCAGGACCGATTTGGCTGAAATTTTGTATGTATGTATGTATTTGGAAATTTTATTACCTATGCAAGAAGTTTTTGGAGACAATCGACCCACGGCAAGTGAAATGCCATTTTAGCACATCAATTTTGAAAATAATTATATACCTACTCTCGTAAATCTCTACGTTTTAGCGTCCTGGGAATCCGAAAAAGTGGTTTTTGAAAAATGTAACTCTGGGTGTCTTATTGTCTGTAAGCACGCTGCAGCTCAAACTAGTGAACGTATCGAGATGAAATTTGGCACACATATTCAGTGGGAAATTTGTAGGTGCTGATTAGAATTTGTGCCACATTATTATTGGTTCACAGAAAGTGTCTTTTTGGCACACTAACCTTAAAAATTTTAATGCAAACCCCCATTTTTCGCGTTACCATATGAAAGCTCTTCGAATTCTGCTTCTAAAAATGTATTCACATTTTGGTGCCATTTTGGCCAAAAATCGGTGCCGTGCAAAAAACCTATGTAGTATATTTTTATTACCTGATTTGATAGCTGATTTTTTTTCGAGTCGAAATTGCTTAGGGCAATTTTTTAGGAAAATGTCATATTAGTGGTAAAACGGCCCTTTTTTGAATTTATTTTACAAAAAATTTTATTTTTGCTATCGAATTCGATAGCTGTTGCATTGCCGCCGGATCAAAAACTTTAATGCCATGTTTTCGAAAATTGCCATTTTAGAGGCCAAAAGGCCCCTTTTTGAGTTTTTCTTAGCAAAAGAGCAATTATTATTATCGAATTCGATAGCTGTTGTATTACCGGATCTAGTTCAGTTAGTATATTAGAATTTTTTTAGGCGAATGTACAAATAATTATAATTAGTTATGTAGGTACCTACTTTACATTACTATACAACATACTAAAAGTCCTGAACGCGAGTCTCCCGGATGCTTTTCGCCTATCTTGAAAGCATCAGTTGATCGTGCTGAAATGGGTTCACGTGACCAAACTGAATGTTCATAAAATTTGCAATAGGGTGACCATAAGCTTGCTTTCATAAAAAATTGAGGTTTGAAGGACATGATTTTAAAATTGTTGTCTGCGTATGCTGTCATTTTATTGCAAATTAGGCTCTTTCAATTCTTATTGTGAAAAATTTCCATGCACAGGATCAACGGTTTTCAAGATAAAAGCGAAAAACGTCGTAGAGACTTTTGATGTCCATCATTTTTTCAAGATAGAGGCTAACGCACACGCCGATTTTATCAGGATTTTTAATATACAGTGCGAGTGTAAAGTATGGAATAAAATTCCTTAAATTTTTGTCCTTGATTTGTGGCAAAAATCCTCGGACGGGTCAATTTTATTTTTGTAATGCGGACTTGATGGAGAGGACAGTTATTTTCTCACACTTCCGGTTTAACCGGAAATGACCTTAACTTAGTTTCTTCAAATGGAATGACACTCTTTTCTCAACGGATTCTGAACCTACGATTTTTTCTAAGTTAGAAACATGTATCATACTTTACCGGAAGTACAGTCACGGCCATCCCAGATTTTCAAAAACATCGAAGAAATCGGTCAGAAACCAAGATTTTTAAAAATCGCAAGTACATGTCAACCTTATTTTTTTGATACAAATTCAACTGTGCAATTTAATTTCTTTTTATTTGTCTTTGCTTTTTCAAATTTTTTCACTTTTCACAATCTCCCAAAATAGCAAAAAGAATTTTTTTAAAATGTAATCGCGCAGTTGAATTTGTCCCAAAAAAATAAGGTTGACATGTACTTGCAATATTTAAAAATCTTGGTTTCTGACCGATTTCTTATTCGATGTTTTTGAAAATCTGGGATGGCCGTGACTGTACTTTCGGTAAAGTATGATACATGTTTCTAACTCAGAAAAAATCGTAGATTCCGAATCCGTTGAGAAAAAAGTGTCATTCCATTTGAAAAAACTAAGTTAAGGCCATTTCCGGTTAAACCGGAAGTGTTAGAAAATAACTGTCCCCTCCATCAAGTCCGCATTACAAAAATAAAATTGACCTGATGTCCGAGGATTTTTGCCACAAATCAAGGACAAAAATTTAAGGAATTTTATTCCATACTTCACATTCGCACTGTATTGTATTGTACTGTATTGTACAGTAACGTAAAGTACAATAACATCTCAACGCAAAGAACCATTGGTCCCTAATTAAATTATTTCCACATTTTTTCTAATACTGCTACTGGACTAATCGGTGCCATTTTTTCAGAAAATGTCGTTTTATGGATGGAAAACGTTTTTAACTTTTTGTGTTGTTTTGTATTTGCCGCGCCCTCGGCAAGGGTGACAGGCACATACTCCATACGCCTCGGCCTCGAGACTGCGCATCTCTCACTAAACGGATACCGGCAGTTTGCGGTAGCGGGTTGGTGATGTTTTACGGTTTGGTTTTACGCACGCACTGCATGATATTTTGTGATATAATCGTAATTCTATTACAATTCTCCGACGAAGTTTCTACCGTCTCCGAGACTGCCAATTTTTTTGGTTGTTCCGTTTTTCGAATAGAGTTTTATTGTTTAATACGTTAATCTCGAGATTGTTTTTATTTGCTTGCGCAAAATGCCGAAAAATATTTAGCATTGTATGGCATTGTGCATTGCTCACCATTTTCAAATTGCTCTGACAGATCACAAGTTCGTGACGTCAGAGCGTTGAGGCCTTGTATTAGAGTTGGTATTGGTCAAAAACATTTTGCTCTGTGAATAACCTGTTTCATTTTGTTTGGATTTATTTGAGACGTACGCCAGAAATCGTTTATAATCTGACAAGCTGTGCCCACTGACTGCGCTTGTGCGTGAAGGCTGGATTATAAAGCCGCTGCAGTTATCACTGCAGTAGTAGGACCGTTGCAGTAGCAGTCCAAATTTCGAAGGTATTTTATAAATCCGTAACGTTCAGAGGTACACATGCGCAGAAGAGTGTTTTCTGACAGATTGCGGCGTTAATTGACATAAAACTGACATCATTAACCTAACTAAATCGACTACAATTTATATGGTTGAAATTTAATTAGAAACTAAACATAATAATACTTATCTTCCGACATTTTCATAGATCACAGGTGACACAGGTTAGATTTAATTTCATAGATTTAACAAACACTTGATGACACTTGGTCATGTCGATAAAACAGCGTGTCTTTTTACTCAATAAATCCTGCCTTCTCATTGGCTGTCAGTAACAAATTCGGCTGCAGCAACGTAAGAAGTTGAATGTTGGCCAACTTTTGACTTACTGCAACTGCACGGACTTGCGGAACGTCAATTTATAAATAGAAACGAGCTATCTTCGTATCTGAACTTCTTATTGCAAACGTTGCTGCAACGGTACGAGAACTGCAGCGGCTTTATAATCCAGCCTTAACAGAGTGCGACGTTTTTGGTGTGATTTCATCTTTTGGGCTTTTCCTTGTGAAAATTTCAGGTGTTCTTGTTTAAAAACCTTTCTCGCCATAATTTCGTTTCACGTTGTGGGTGGATTTAAAATAATCTTATTCAATGGTGTAAACAAATTGCATAAGGTAGGGTTAATAGCAATGGCTCCCTGAAATAGTTTTGTTGTGCATCAGCACCACCGTAATTTTCCTCGTCATGTTATATGTTCACTGGTTTCCCCGTTTTTCTATAATTTGACTTTCTCATTTTATTATAGAAAGATGATAGTTCTGACGGTAAAAACGTTAGATTCCCAGAATCACACATTTCAAGTCGATGATGATGTGAGTATTGCTGTGTAAAAGTGACGTTTTTACAAAGAATTTTACAGATTACCGTTGAGCAATTTAAGGCCAAAATAGCTGATACGGTTAATATCTCAGCAGACACCCAGAGGATAATATATTGTGGGCGTGTCTTACAAGACAGTGCTAAACTTAACGATTACGGTAACAAACACTTTACTTTGGTTGAATTGGTTTCTATTGCTGATTTGTAGATGTTAATGGAAAAGTTGTGCACTTGGTTCAAAGGGCTCCCCCTTCTCAAAATCCACCCACAACTAGATCTGCTTCACCACAGCCACCAAGGCGTGGATTTAGAGGTTTTGAGGCAGGAAATACAATGTATTTGGGATCCATGGCATTTCCTTCAAATATCATGGAATCACAAGGAATTGTACCTCCGCCACCTACACACAGCCTTGCAGGAAGTCGCCTGAACGTAGCTAGAAGAATGCTGAGACGTGCTGAGGCTGTTATCAGTCTTCTTGAAAATCCAAGTGCAAGACCTGCGGATCAGCCTTCTGCCGAGGAGCAACAAGAAGAAGAAATCACCCCCATAATCGAGGCTCGCGTTATTGTTCCACAAGGCAATGGTGAGAATATTGATGAAGAAATGGTACTTTCAGCAGTACAAAATACATTACTACTTAATCCCGGACGAAATTCCACGTAAGTTTTCTCATGCAGTGCTTTTCAAAAGTAAGGAATATATTCAAGAACTTTTTCAAGACACATGGTTAATTTTGCAGTGCTCACCATTGGAGTTTCCTAAACAGTAAATAACATGGGGTCGGTTAAATTAGAGAAAAGTTGCGTTATTTCTTGGCGATTAAGAATCTGAAGAGAATTCCCCAATATTTTGATTCGTTCCTGAATTATCACAAAAAATGTGAAAATTGCCAATTGAAAGAAAAATTAATATCTTCCTAAAGATTGATGTTGATTTAAATGAAACTGGTAACTTTTATATTTTTGACAGCTGTCAATTGAATGACACACATTGACCGACTGGCAAAATGGCAAAGTATATTTTCAATAAAATGTAAAAATCAATTGAGTTCTTTAGACACATATAAGAGAAGTCGGCGTACTTTTTTGCAGTTGTTTTTCGTCTAAGTTTAGGCTGATTTTACAAATGATTCATACCAATTTTCGAATTTTGACATCTGTTAAAAAAGTTCATGTTGACTACGTTTTTGAGAAGCCAATATTTTGTGTATTTGATGGTATCAAAATTCAATATGGCGGCCATAAAAGAATCAAAAGTTGACTGTGTTATTCAAAATCTGGAAGACCTACAGAATTTCTGCCAATGCCATTCAATTGACAGCTGTCAAAAATATAAAGGTTCCAGGTTTCATTTAAATAACCTCAATAGAGGTATTTCTTGAGTGACGTCATCGGCATGTCATGCACGCGCACTTGGAGGTACATTAGTTGCTTTCCTTTTAGCACAGGGTGCAACTCCGAACTGTTCAAGAATAATTCGCCCCGTGTTCCTTTTGGTTGTGCATTTTGCCCCAGAGTTACTCGATCTGCCTTCCCCCTTCCCCTCAAGCACCAACGCTGGAGCTGGTGCAACAAGCCCCCGCATGCGCAGTGCGTAGTTTGTCATTGTCAATATGAGCTGAGTAGTTTTCCGTGGTTTTCTCCAACATTTTACCTGTGCCTTTTGAAAATTTTTGCATCGCCTTCATCTCTACTCCGCCACTATGGCATCAGCTTGCGAAATGGGCGATTATTTTACTATTGACTTCTGATGCGGTTAGGTTATCTGTCAAACAACGCAAGTGTCACTCACGCGGTGAATAATCCCCTGAAATACGTGTTCCTTTTAGGGCAGCTCGGAGTTGCTTCAGTGCTTGTAGCTCTAGAGCAACAAACACCTAAAAGGAAAGCGCTTATTATATCCTGTACAATTTATAGCGATGAACACGGTTGTTCATTGTTAACCTGTTAACGACCAGAGAAAATTAAACAATTGAATAAAACAGTAGGTGCGTTTAGTCAAAACTAGAAAATGATTGACCATCATTTGTTTTATGTGATGGTTAGAACATTTTTATGCTGTTAGGAAGATGCATGATACTTTTCGGCACGGTATTACGGTATATTATATTATGATGTCATTGGTGAGGAAACCGAGTACCAAATCAATATTTGCTTCACTCATAGATCTAATATAACTATGGATGGGGCTGGTTCAAGTTAGGCTTGGCTCTAAGATATCTCGGACAAGTATATATTGCTGTCACTCTCAACTCATAAACACCCTGCAGTATCACCATCCTTTTCTAAGCTATGTGTCATGCGCTAGTGAAAACAAGAAGCGGCGAAAGCTGTACAAATTCGCGCATGACACAGCTTAGAGTGAGTTAACCGATCTCTGTTTAGCGGACAAAAGACGTAGATAAAGAATACACGGCAGGGCCCATCCATAGTTATATTAGATCTATGGCTTCACTGCACAGTTGACACATGACAGATGCAAAAACATAGCCCCATTAAGGCTGCCCCTCGGCCGGTTCCCGCCATAATAGTGTTTTTTGCTTCTAATTTAAATTTGAGAAGGATTGTCAGCTTACAATTGCTATTTTACCTGCACGTTTACGCCCGTAACACGCTGGTTAACAAATTATTGTTAAAACTACACTGGTTTTTCAAATTTGTACAATTTTCCGATTTCGCGCCAAAAAACAACATTATTGTATATTAAAGTGATTATTCTGAAATAGCCTCGTGTTGGCAGATTATTTGTACCATTTTTGAGAATAACCCAGTATGGTTTTGTCTTGTTGCATTATATACTGCCGTAATAATAATGTTTCTGCTAGTGACAAGAAGTTTCAAAGTTTCAACTGATTGCCGCCAACAATCGAACAATTCTTCTTTCCTGCTAACAGGATATCGGTCGCCTCCAAGTGCGCGCGCATTATCTTGGCGTCTTCTTTTAACGCGTTGAAAACTCAGTATAATGTGTATTCTTTTTACTCAAGAAATACCTCAATGGACCTATTTCTTGAGTGACGTCACGCGACGACCATTTGGAGGCTCAAAATATACGTCTCCCTCTCCTACCCATTAAAGAAAGGAATATCGGTCTCTGTCGATCGCCTCCAATTGCGCGCGAATCATATTGTCATCCTTTTTTAACGCATTCAGATTTGAGCATAATGTGTACTCTTTTCTCTCAAGAAATACCTGTATTGTTAGGAGGATATTTGCAGATTTAGAATTCAGAAATAGCGCAACTTTTCTCCGATTTAAACTCCTCTTCACCTATTACGGCTTCTGAGATACTAATGGTGAGCATCGAAAAATTAACCATATCTGTATACAGGTTGTCGCTGGATCATGGTTCGCCACCCTTTTTTTCCAAAGTTTTTGGAATACATTTTAGAAACTTGGAACATCGACTGTTCTTATTAAAGGCCACTTTCTGATAGGGCTGTGCGATATCGGAATTTGAATATCGAATATCGATATTTAAAATTTTATCGATATACCGATATATCGATAAACCGATATATCGATATACCGATGTATCGATATATCGATATACCGATGTATCGATATATCGATATACCGATATATCGATATACCGATATATCGATATACCGATTTATCGATATATCGATATATCGATATACCGATACACCGATTTATCGATATATCGACATACCGATATACCGATAACTAAATATACCGATTTATCGATATATCGCCTTATCGGTACTTATACTATTGTATCGATATCGTTACTGTGGTCTCATATCTGTAATCGAGTAATCTTAGTTTTAAGAGCTAGATAGGTATGAATAGGTAATAGACCTTTTGCTGTAGTTTCTTGATGTTAGTTAGTTAATAATATTGAAATCAATTATTGATTGAATCGATTGGATT
Organism: Pycnomerus fuliginosus; assembly: GCA_963924575.1. Lineage (NCBI taxonomy): Eukaryota > Metazoa > Arthropoda > Insecta > Coleoptera > Zopheridae > Pycnomerus > Pycnomerus fuliginosus. Next base: position 23,858,974 of record OZ004618.1, on the reverse strand, counting down.
GGAGCGCTCAAGCATTATTGTTTACGTTGTGCCCTGGAAAATAACGTAGGATTCAAAATAAACGATATAGGGCCCAAGGGCGCTTTGAAAAACATCAGTTGCGTTGCGATGTCCAATTTTCTACAAGTCGTTTAAATAAGTATAGTAGTTCCTACCATCACTTGTTTAAATTGTTTTTCTACGACCACTACTGTAAATAGCCAATTTTGTACAATGTACAATCTAAGTAAGCCGTTCCTTACGCACACAAACCTAAAACTGTGCGTAAAGAGTGAAAATCGCACAGTTTTCAATTGTCATTTGTCAAATGTCATTTTTCACTCAATTTTATTATTAAATTCATTATTCTCCCCTTATTTATTAGGACATTTTATGAACATATCGACTACTCCTCTTCCAGGATAAAAGCAGTTCAACGGCAAAGTAACATCTGAGGTAAAATCAATAAAAATCTTCTATGCAAAAGTTAGGTTATATTATTGCAGGACCTTTTTGTCCGAAAATGCCTTGGGGCCGGTAAGTTGTATTTCGTCGTATTATCTTGAACCTTTGAGCGGGTATTTTAAAGAAATTGTCGTAATATAGAATCCTACTGGCAGGTTTTTGGTACCCAGGAACAATAAACCGTTAATTTAGTTGACTTTAAGGCAAGTAATTCCATTGTAAGCACGAATCAATTATTTATGCTGGAAAAAAACGTTTGAGGAACCAAAATAATGCAGAGTAAATTTGCATAACATCTTTTGTGAGAGATGCATGTGAGGAAAAGTATGATTCCATTTGAAAAATAAAAATTATGGTCATTTCCGGTTGAACCGGAAGTGCTAAAAATATCTGACTATACCATTGAATTCACATAAAAGAAATGAGGTAGACTTATCCGAGGATATTTCCGAAATATTCTTCTCGAAGTTCTTCAATTCATTAAACCTACTATTGAGAAAAGTTAAGTACCTATTGTGTGGTCGTAGAAAAAGTATCGTACGCAACTCGAGGTGTAAGGCAATTACGCACTGTGGAATTATACACTCGCCGCTACGCGGCTCGTGTACAACTTCTTCCACACGTGCGTAATATGCTTCTTACAACTCTCGTTACGTAATATACTATTATATACTAATTGTTTATACACTGCACGAAAATATTGATATCTCCAACGCAAAGATTCCTCAATTTTGTCAATTCATTTCAATGTTAGCCAGTTGTCAACAAATGACTGAGTCAGGCCGAATACCTACTCCTACATTTAAAAGAAGTCAGAACTTCAGAAGTATCATTATATGTATCGATATACGGGACACCGGTTATCGATATACCGCTATATCGATATATCGGTATATCGATAACTTATCGATATATCGGTATATCGGTATATCGATATATTATCGATATATCGATATTTCGGTATATCGATAACACACTTTTATCGATATATCAATTAAAAGTCGCAGGCCTACTTTCTGACATATTAATTAAATTTTTTCCATGTCCGGTTTTACCGGAGGTGACAAACTTTTTTTTTCAAATGGAACACCCGGTATATCAATACATTTTTGGAATCTACTTAATTTTCTGAATCCATTGATGCCACATAAGTGACATTTCAAGTGTCAAAATATTTTTTGTAACCCATTTTAAGGTTTGTCTAGAGGGTTGTGACCTCTATTGTTTTTCTAATGGTCGTGGAAAAGTTTTAGTCACAACAAATGTTGTAAACGTCGTCAAACTCTTTTTTTGTTTTTCATGGCTGTGTACCTATTCCTATTAAATTATAATAAAACCGATTTTTTTTTCTAGTCTTTTGTCTCTAATTTTCCTCATTTATTAGTCCCAATTTGAAAATAGTAAGTACATGAATAGATTCCTTATTGATTGTATTTTCCAGTGATACCATTAGAAAAAATGGAGCTTTTATTAAAAAACTGTTTTGCCGAGGTTTTGGTAAATTTAACCACCTCATAAGTCAAAAAATGTAAGGTTTTTTGTGATTAAAATTTTTCCAGGGTTCTATGGTCCATTAGAATAACAATGGAGGAGGTTACAACGCTCTAGATAGAAAGATGAAATGGGTCTCAAAAATTGTTTTTACACTTGAAACGTCACTTATGTATATTCCAAATATGTATTGATATACAGGTTGTTCCATTTGAAAATAGAAAGTTTATGTCACTTCCGGTAAAACCGGAGATGGAAAACATTTGTTTAATATGTCAGAAAGGGGCCTTTGATAAGTAAATTCGATATTCCAAGTTTCAAAAATGTATTACAAGAACCATGGAAAAAAAGGGGTGGGGTGTACCATGACCCTGTGACACCCTGTATAGTCAGATATTTCTTTTAACACTTCCGTTTTAACCGAAAATGGTCCTAGTTTTTATTTTTCAAGAGGAACAATACTTTTTTCTCAAGAAGTCCTAAACATGTGTCACACCTGACTGGAAGTAGATTCACGGACACCCTAGGTTTTCAAACATCGAAGAAAAATTGAGATTTTTGAAAAACAAAAATACACCTCATCTTTGGTTTTTTTTTATGCCAATTCCAATACTTAATTATATTTACTTAAATGTTTTTTTGCAACTTTGATAGGTTTGAACATTGAAGTTTGAAACAGATAAAAAGATTTAAAAAAAAGTAATTGCGCGGTTGAATTTAGATCTAAAAAGCAAAGTTGACGTTTTTGCGTTTTTCAAAAATCTCTATTTTTCACCGATTTTTTCGAAAATATAGGGTGGCCGTGAATCATCTTCCGGTCAGGTGTGACACATGTTTGTAGCTCAGAAGAAATCGTAAATTTCGAAATCCGTTGAGAAAGAAGTATGAATCCATTTGAAAAATTAAAATTGGGATAATTTCCGGTAAACCGGAAGTGCAAAAAAATATCAGAGCACTATCGGATTCGTCTCAAAAAATTAAGGTTGACCTGTCTGCTTCCGAAGTATTCCTCTCGAAAAATTTCATGAATTTTTTCCTTACTTTTGTTTATTGTTAATGTTAACTATTGTCAAACTGGTTTTAGCGCCAATGATGCTGCTGCTGCTGGAGCTGCTCCAGCTGCTGCTGCAAGCTCAAGTGATACGCAGCCTGCTGAAGCTTCAACATCTTCATCTCCTGAAGATACACCTCCAACAACTGCAACCCCAGCAGATGCTCCAAGTGAACCAGGCAATTTCCGAAATCTTGTTGAGTAAGTTGTTTTTAGATGTACGCCATTGGAATTTCCTAAACTATAAGCTATAAGAGATGCTGCTGAGGTTGTGATATTCTGCCAAATTTCTGAAATATTCTGGAATCAATATTCAAAGATGAGATGCTCGTTAGAAGGGTTAATTAGATTTTGGGGCAACTTTCAGTAATACAACCTAGTCTAGATTTCCTATAGGTATAGCAGCGACCAAGTTATAGTAAGGGCCTCAGACAGCGGCAATTAGTATCCCGCTGGCACTATCCTTTTGTTTGCGGCAGACTAAACAACCCAATCGTAAACAAGGTGTCAATAGATAGACAGGGGTTGATTTGTTCACCACGTGTTGAAAGCCGCCGTGGTAATTAAATTTATTATTAACATGATTTTAATGGACTAGTGAAGGAAATGTCGAGGAAATGCCTTTTTACGAGCGGGTAGCTTAGAGTACCTGCCGTAGGTGATTATTTTTAATAAAAATACTTTGCATAACTAAGAGGCAATCGTCTCTGTTCTTAATGCGGCCCTGTGTCTTACCGGTATGGGAAGGGGTTTATAAATCAAATTAGTGGGAACCAGCTGTGAAGTTAACAATCCGAAGTCAACTTACAATATTTTGGCTTCTGCTATACTTTTACGTTTTATGATATGTCCATGGTGGAAAAAGAAACCATACCATAAGCCTGTTTAAATTTTATCCATTCATTTTTAATGCTGCAGAAATGCTTCTCGCACCTCTGAAATGGCAGAATTGTTGACAACATTAACACAACTACAAGTGAGATTTGCCCCTTATTTGGAAAGATTCAGAGAGTTCATGGCTGAAGACCCTACAGTACCACAAGAGGTTAATATTAGATTTCCGTATTGTTTGAAGCTTATTATGTTTTTAGAATCTACGCCAAACCCAAGCCGTGCTTAGTCGCGTATCAGAAGTTTTGCATTTCTTGGGTCATGCTTATCACTCACTTAGTGACATTATAATACGGGCACGAATACCACCTCCAAGACCTTTATTATGTCGCCCAATTCTTATCCAACATTCAGCAGTGGTGCAGGCTGGAATACCTATTCAAGTGGAAGTTGTAAGTAGTTCGAAGGTGTTTTGTGTGTAGAAATTTATGCTTTTCACAATCGAAGGCTCAGTTCAATTTGTCAGCGGACAGACCTAACACGAACTCGACCAGTACCGAATCTACCCCCACCACTACTAGTGCCACAACTGCTAGTGAGGGTAGTGCTCCTCCGCCCGCGCAAGGGCCACCAACAGTCAACTTGAGGGGCTTTCCGTTTTTGCCTGGGGCCCAAATGAGAGTGCAATCTTTCCCAATTGAGTTGCGTACTGCGGCAAGATCGGTTAATTTAAGTTCGACGCCTAGGAATCAGAACAACAACAACAATACTGTTGGAGGAAATGATGCCAATAACGCCACTGGTACTACCACAACTACCACCACAACTACTTCTAGTGGCGGGCCCACGGGAATTGAAGGTGGTTTCAACAATTCTAGTGTCGAGTTCTTCATGGAAGTTACCCCAGAAGGTAAATTTATCTAGTAGTCTAAGTCAAGTGGCCGAAAATGGGGTGACCTATAAAAAATAAGTTCTAACAGGCTGCTGCCATGACAAGGGTAACAATATGATACCGTGTAAAAGCAACAAAGTAAGTAGGCTGCTAATTTTGACTTTTATCAGGCTTTGACGTTAGGCTTTTCGCAAATACGCCACGGTCAAACTGATATTTTGAAACACTATAAGGAACCATACACAAGCAAAAATTAATAAAGAGTTAAGGATCTGGGAGTATGTTCACTCCAAACTCTCTTGCTAGGGATAGAAGTTCGGCTATCAAAATGCCATGTCACTGCCCATAGTTTATATTCGACCGATTAACTTTTGCATTTGACCATGGCGGAATTTCGCAAAGCTCACGTCAAAAACGTAACAGAAAAGTCAAAAATAGCAGCCTACTTACTTTGTTACTTTTACACGAGGGAATACGGTATTATAATGACAAAAAAGTTTTACAAAAAGGGGTGGGAACAAATAACGGGTAGCTGAATTTGATTCGAACTTGTGGCGCACAAATTACACCTAAAATCTGTTTTTATTTTCTTAAATAATGTAGAAACATTTACGGTGCAAAGTAATTGAACAAACATCATAGAAATTGGTTAAACTTTGCAAGTGTAACAAAAAAAAGTGGTATTTTGACTTCCCCACTACACTTTTTTTCATTGGAAACGCCCATTGCCTATTTTTGACATAATGACGTCATCATCGTTTTATTAATTGGAAACATTTTTCTTAACGGATTCGGAATATATGGATGTTTCTAGGAAGAAAAAATATATCACACTCGATTTTCAAAAACATTAAAGAAATCAATGAAAACTCAAGATTTTTGAAAAAACCAAAACACGTCGGCTTTATTTTTTTGATTCAAATCCAGCTGCTCAATTACATTTAATTGAATAATTTTTGAAAGGACCCCGCACAAATCTTGTGGCCTGTGGCTTTCTGTTAAAAAATCTTGAAAACTAGGAATTATACAGGGTGGTCGGTTTATCTTGAGACTGGCAAATAGGTATCTCGAAAAGGAAGCATTTTAGAAAAAAATGTTTTATATAAAAGTTTTATGACTTCGAGGGGGAAAATAGATGGCATCATCGCCATTTTGATTCAAGGTCATTTTCAAGGTCAAATGAAGGTCAACTTGATTTTTTTTAATGGAAACCTATATTTTTTATTACAGATTCTTATTCCACATAAAAGAACAAACAACTTTCATCTAAACAATTTTTGGATTCAATGGATGTAAATTTTAACCTTTTTCGAAATCCCTAGACATTCCCTAGTAACAGAGGCAAGACAAAACAAATGAGCAACCGTTGTAACTTAGCAAGGATGAATTCTAGATAAATAGACCACAAAAATTGTTCTAGATTTTGTTTTTGCCATGCCGCTGTTGCTAGGGAAGGCAATGGATTTCGAAGAAGATTAAAATTTTCATTTAAATATCTGACAAACTATCCTATCGGATCCAAAAATAGTTTAGATGAGAGTTGTTTGTTCTTTTACGGGGAATAAGAATCTGTAATAAAAAATGTAGGTTTATATTTAAAAAAATGAAGTTGACCTTCATTTGACCTTGAAAATGACCTTGAATCAAAATTGCGTCGATGCCATCTATTTTCCCCCTCGAAGTCATAAAACTTTTATACAGAACATTTCTTTCTAAAATGCTTCCTTTCCGAGATATTTGCCAGTCACAAGATAAAACGACCACCCTGTATAGAACTCCATATTTTGATTAAAAGTTACCATTGCGGCAACCATAACTAAGGGATAGTTTTTGAGTTGTGGCTCGTCAAATGAGGAGGAATTTGGCTGTAGTTTCATTATTGCAATTATTTAATTACTACGTTTCCTTGGTCGTTCATTAATAACCAAGGAAACACAAATAAGTCTGCATCGTAGGCCTTCTGGAAAGTGTCTCGGATGCTGAAAATCGTCTTAGGGCCGATTTCATAATAAAACTTAAAGTTCCTTTAAAGTTAAAGTTAACTTTAAAAGGCATTTTGACCAATCAGGAGCAACCTTTCTAGAATGTTCGATAGTGTGTTTAACAATGCATACTTTAGTCTTATGCATGTTCCCTTAGTTATTGATAAATAACCTAGGAAACAGAAAATGAAGCAATTCTAACAATATAATCGCCCAGTTCAAATTCGGATCCTTTAACAATTTATAGCTGAAAAACTATAAGTTAATTGTGGTTGGCGCAATGGTAACTTTTGATCAGGACGCCTATGATTAAAATAGAAATTGAAAAAGCTCAGATAAAAATTCTTTGGCATTGATAATACAAGGTACATACTAAATTTCACTTCCGTATGACATACTTTTCAAGTAATCGTCAAAAAAACCGTAATTTGTGAATTTGAGCTCCCTTATGAAGCATTTCAACGCAAAACATTACTCTTTTTGTCTTATTTTGACCTGCCGAATTTTTTTCTCCTATTTCTGTTACACCCTGTAGAGAGCGCTGGAGGTTAACGGATTTCAAAAAGCTTTACAGCATTGGATTGGTAATGAAATCAGCCTGCAAGTATTGTATCACAAGTGGGGGTTGCCATTTGATATTTTGAAGTTGGAGTTGACGGGGGTTAGGGGGGGTGCGTTGTAAAATCACAGCCACCACGGATTGATGTGTCCCCCTCGAAATAAAAGTCGACCTTTCCTAGCATTTTTGAGAAAAACGTTGTTTCGTTTTTGTTTGACCACCCTGAAGATAGGTGTAGATAGAATACTAAAGGTGGTATTGGCTGCGTCAAATCTAAAAACGTTAAGAATACACATATTTCACAATACAATACAATTCAATATTTCACAATACAAGGTCGGTCACGTAGGTAACTATAAAGCTTTCAAAACTGTAAAACATACGGGGTACAATATAAATATAATACAGGGTGAGTCTGAAAGACATCACATCCTTCATACCACATAATCAAATGATGAGGTTTGGTGTACAAATTTTAGGTCAATTGTGATTCCTCTTGATGTTATAAGCCGCCAAAGTTCTTCATTTTTAATCGTTTTTATTTAATATCTTCCGAATGGTGTATCGCAGGATTCTGAAATTTGGTACATTATTGTTGCAGACCAAGAGGCCTAATGTTATCTGTTCTTGAACTTTTTTGTGTTTTTAAATGTTGCTAATTTGTCTATGCGGTGTTCTTCGATCAATTTTGAAGCTTTTTTGGCTCTTAATTTTCTTTGAAAAAACTCAACATTCACCAAAAAAATTGAAAAAACCGGAGAAATGACAATCGCTATAACGCCTTAAATTGCAATAGTGTTGATACGCGTCATATTTCGATTGTTTTTATGTAAGGGAGCCATTTTTCGACAACGGTGTCCTGAATTCATGTTCATAACTGAAGAAAGACTTGGGTCGTAATTTCACTTTTTTTAAGTGAAATTTTACCATTGGTTTCATGGTGATTCCTTGAAGCATGTTATCGGTTTTTACAATTTTGCTGGTAAATTGTGAGTTTTTTCAAAAAAATTTAAGAGCCAGAAAAGCTTTAAAATTGATCGAAGAATAACACCGCATAGACAAATTACCAATATTTAAAAACATAAAAAAGTTCTAGAACAAATAACATCAGGACGATCTTTTGGATAATGTCATGAGTTGCCTCTTGGTCTGCAACAATACTGTACAAAATTTCAGAATCCTGCGATACACCATTCGGAAGATCTTAAATAAAAACGATTAAAAATGAAGAACTTTGGCGGCTTATAACATCAAGAGGAATCACAATTGACCTAAAAATGTTTGAACCAAACCTCATCATTTGAACAGTAGATTATGTGGTATGAAGGATGTGGTGTCGTTCAGACTCACCCTGTATAACATTCACCACTTAGCGCTAATAAAGTCGTTTAAAGTGTAAAAAGTGTTTGATAACAAATATTCCTTAACCCTGAATTTGAATTGGGAAAGAAATAGAATTCCTCTTAAGCCATCTTTCTATCTATCTTTCAGTGTTGCAAGGAAACTTAAATGCCCCGCCACCGGAGTTGTTACAATCGCTGGTCCAAATGGCCGGCCAAATAATGAATCGCGTAACAACTAGCACACCGTCAACTGAAGGCTCTTCTACGTCATCATCAACAACCGAGTCAACCCAATCTGGAGCCACAGCTTCAGTTCCAGGGCAAAACTCACAGGCACGTGGCAACACTCAAACCAATCCGACAACAGCGACACAAACACGATCCACTGCTAGGCCTCACGTTCACCTTGCCCAACAGGCGATGCAGGGCGGGTTCGATCCGTTTTTGCCCTGCAACTCGCATCACGTGACTCCCAGAAGACGCGTACAGGGCAATGCGACTAGACAACCGCACAACAATGCACAACAACGCCAGGAAAGACCACAGCAACAAGTGGCACCACAACCACAATCGACTCAACCAACGCCACAGGAGACGCCGCCAGCACAACAGGAAGGAACTGAGCAGGAAATAAGACAGAGAAGACAGGCGGAGCTCGAGAGACAGGCCACGCAAAGTTTTCAGGAACTCTTTTCAGACATTTATACTGATTTGAGAGAGAACTTGCGGAGGAGGAGATTGGTTGAGGAGATGTCACCTGAAGAGTATAGCCAATATTTAGAGAGAGACAGGAGGGAACAGGAGGAGCTTGCAAGAAACAGAGATGCTGGTCAACCCAGGCAACCAGTTAGTGCCTTTAGCAGAACCAATAGAGGCAACGCGGAACCAGTGCCACAGATACCAGTACCGTTTGCCTTTACCAATTTCTTCAGGGAAGCTATTGTAAGTCGGCGCCGCACACTGGGTCCTGCTTATACAAAAGACTATCAAAATATATTTTTTTATTGAGAGAATTTCCAACAATTAATTGACCTATGCAGTTTGTACGACAAGGATATACTTATGCTGACTGCTTTCAGTTAACAAGAGACACAACGCTTCTGGTTCTGTCATTTTAAAGATTGGTTCTGTCATTTTTAAAATTCGCGGTGTGTTAACAGGTGTTAAGTGTGTTTTGGCATTTATTTGTGTCTTGTCGTTCAGGTCAGAAAAGCTGCTGGGCTTTCGTGCGTATTTCGCGTTCGCCCCACGTGAGATTTTGCCTTCAATCAGACAAATTCCAGAAATTGAGAGAACCAGGTACGCACCTGTCCAAGGTAAAACTGCATACGTCAATTGCATGAAAATCAATCCTAGCTATGAATAAATGTCATTCTTTCAGTTTAAAGTCATTAATCGGTGATTTATCGTAGTTTTGTTTGAATGAAATTTGGTTTTTGGTCCGTCCACTTCAAATACTCTGTGTTAATGTTTATTTTAATATTTGCAAATTATCGACTGCAGTCAGGAAAAATTGCAATATGTCACCTTAACATTAGTCACCATCACAATGAAATGTCACTTCACTTCACATTCAATTTAACTTTGCCTCAGCAACTTAGGCTATGTAGCCAGTGTGGCAGAAAACCACTCCAAAATTGATAAGAGTTCAGGAAAAAAGCATGTCCGTCGAAGTGAAACGGGTCTGCCTCAAGGTCATCACACTTTTACCGTTGAAAAGATTAAATTAAATTTTTCAAAAAATATAGGGCGATATCAGGCTAACACGTGCTATCCGAGCACATTCGGCCTGATTACCGGCGTGAATGCTAACAACCCGGAGACAGTTCACAAACAGATCGGTATCAGAAAAGTTATTCGGTTTTAAAACCACGAGAGAAAAAAACCACACTTCACAATGGGATGAAGCGATGATAATCCAGAGGGTAGGTCGCCTGTAACAGGAAGGAAGAACGCAGAGCACATGGCTCGACGTGCACGCGGAACAGAGGTTGCAGCCAGACCCAACAATGAAATGAAACGAGCAATCAGGTTGCCCATTTTGAAGAAAAAAAATCCAATTATTCATCACCAGCACAGCGCGCTATATTTAATGATGGATAATTTTTTTCTTCAAAATGCACAATCTGATTGCTAGTTTCTTTTCATTGTCATGGTGACTAATGTCAAGGTATTCATACCTCATAATAACATTTTCTAGGAGTTTGCCCATTTAAAATAAATGTGCTAGGAAAATAGTCCGGAAGGCAGCGACAGATTGGCTTGACTCATTTCATTATCTTTCTAAAGTCATTTTTCCTATTACGTATGTCGTTGTGATTCGAAAAAGTCGAGTCTGCCCTGCAAGTAGCGGGACAACGCTGCACGGGGGCGGCTCAAGAATGCCAAAAAAGCTAGTCTCATTGACGGAAATCATTAACGCTACCATTTTTATATGAATTACGGACACCTCGAAGTGTCCAAAAAAACGGTCTGCCACTTCGCCTGCGGGACAAAATGTGTCTGCCAACCACATTTCCTAGAAATGTGATTAATAAAATTGTCAAACTATACTGTCATATTTAAATTGTCTACCCGTAGCAGGCGTAAAACAAGTGACATAATAGTGTCGTTAGGCAACAATCTGTCTATTCTACACCTCCTACAGTAGATAGTTTGAAGCTGGGAGTAGCTTGACAATTTTATTAATCAAATATCTAGGAAATGTGGCTGCCAGACACATTTTGTCCCGCAGGCGAAGTGGCAGATCGGTTTTTTGGGCACTTCGAGGTGTCTGCAATTCATATAAGGGATTTCAGCATTAATGATTTCACTCCTTTTTACCCTACTTGAAGCCCCATTGCGGGGCCCTGTCCCGCAGGTACCGCCAATTTCTGCATTTTATTTATTACACGTAAATTAGCTAATAATGTGGAAAAGAATGTTAATGAAATCAGCCGAATATTTTTGTCGCTGCCTCCCCGACTAAAATCTTTATAATTTGAGGGACAGAGGATATTCCCTTTACACGTTCGATTCATCTCAAATCAAATTATATCCGCGAAGAAATTACCTCAGGCGTAATCTACATACCTTCATTGCAATTTTTCCTTACAGCAGTCGATAAGACGTAAATATTAAAATAAACATTAACACAGAGTTATTGGAAATGGTAACTTATAGGACGGAACCAAGCTTCATTCAAACAAAACTACGAAACGTCACCGATTAATGACATTAAAGTGAAAGAATGACATTTACTCACAGTCGGCTTGATTTTCATGCAATTAATTGTTAGACATTTTCTTATTAAAAAAATGCAGCAGAGAAGCGGCTGGAACCTCCCCATCGCGTGGATCTTTGTATTCTGTGTAGATAGTAGTCAATTCAACAGAATTTTTTTAATCCTTGACTGATTTCGCAATTTTCTGACAAATACCGACATCACCTCGGACATCACCCATCACATTTGACAATACGTTCCTTTTAAGGTTAATCTTTTGCCACCTTTTTGACAGTAACTGCCACTTTATGTCATCCACTGTCAGCCCGCTCCCTTTTATTGAGAAAGAATTTTTTCTCTATTTTCTACTGAAATGGCCGAAACTGTGAACACATTTTTAGAACCAGAATTTGATCGCCTTTCTAATGGCGACATAAAAAATGAGGTCTTGTATTTAAAATTTTAAGTTGATATGCTTAAATGGGACTTCCCGTGGGCCAATTGCTTTCAAAAGCCTTTCAGGCCTTCAACGGGTCACCCGATCTGCATGTACCAATTTTCAGCCAAATCGATTCAGTAATTTGGGCTATAATGTATTATTACTGTTATTATAAAATTTCGCTTTTTTGAACCAAACAGCGCTAAATGCGAATTAATTTTCTCCTATTTAAAACCAGAATTTGAAGACCTTTCTGATAGTGACAATAAATCTTTCAAAAACTTGTTTTTAATGGTTAAATAAAAAAATAATTTTAAATTTGGAAATTGGTGTGCCAAAACGGCACTTTCCGTGAGTCGATTGAGTTCAAAATTTGTTCAGCTCCTCGACGTGTAATACAATCCCCATGTGCAAAATTTAAGCCAAATCGGTTCAGGGGCTTGGGCTGTACCGCGATTTTAAAGTCCGATAAAAATCAATTTTTTTTGTATTTTTGGTCAAAAGGGCACTAAGAATGAATACATTTTTAGAAGCAGAATTTGAAGGTCTTCCTTATGGTGAAGTGAAAAATGGGGGTTTGCATTTAAAATTTAAAAGTTGATGTGCCAAAATGGCATTTCCGGTTGCATGATTGGCTCCAAAAGCTTTTCAGATCTAAGTTAGGTTACGAGATGCCTATGTTCCAAATTTCAACTAAATCGGTCTAGTAGTTTTGCCTGTGGCGTGATTACAAACGAACGTACGTACGTACGTACATACACACAGACACATTTTAAAAACCCCTTTTTTGGGTTCCTGAGACCTCAAAACGTGAAGATCTGGTGCTATCTCAAATTCGAAAATTTTAGTGATTGCAATAACCTCCCATTTTTTTTAAATTGTGATGGGGTTGGGGAGGTTAAAAAAATTGGCAGTCTCGGAGATGGTAGAAACTTCTACTTTTTCACAGAATTTGTAAATGTAGTATTTAACTTTATTTAACCAAGGTCGGGCGTGCGGAGCGGTTGGATGGCTGATGCACCCGGCGCTCATTTACTAAAATCTAAAATATAAATGTTTTTCACTTCTAAAATGGACATTTTTCGAAAAAATGGCACTAAGGTTTTCGATCCGGCAATGCAACAGCTATCGAATTCAATAATGATAATATGCCCTTTTGCTAAGAAAAACTCAAAAAGGGGCCTCGTTGTCCATAAATTGGAAATTTTCTAAAAAATGGTACTGAGGTTTTTGATCCGTCAATATAACAGCTGTCGAATCTGATAGTAAGAATATTTTTTTGTTAAGTAAATTGAAACAAGGGCCCTTTTGCCACTAAAATGACATTTTTCGAAAAAATGGCACTAAGGTTTTCGGCTTGAAAAAAAATCAGCTATCAAATGCGGTAATAAAAATATACAGTTATGCATAGGTTTTTTTTCACGGCACCATTTTTTGGCCAAAAGGGCACAAGTGTGAATACATTTTTAGAAGCAGAATTCGAAGAGCATTAAGTTGATGTGCCAAGAAGGCACTTTTTGTGAACCGATGTGGCCCAGATTCTAATCAGCACCTACAAATCCCCCACTGAATATGTGTGCCAAATTTCATCTCGATACGTTCAGTAGTTTGACCTGCAGCGTGATCACAGACAGACAGACACACAGACAGACATTTTTTTCAAAAACACGTTTTTGGGTTCCCAGGACCCTGAAACGTAAAGATTTCATGTTTTTGGCGATTCGATTTTTTTGAATTTTCCGATCGATTCCAGAAACTGCTTCGCGAGCGTAGAAGTTAAAAATATTATTTTGAGCGTCTTTTTACATAAGCAGGACCCAATGTGCGCTGGTTAATTGGATGTTGATCCTTTTGTTCGCAGGAGAATTTGCCGCAATTACTAAACGGACCAACCATAGCAGATATACTTAATCAGCTTCCAACGAGTGAGGCAGAGTTGAGACCAGGCGAAAGCGTCATTACCGATCTTATTATGTTACTGGCTCGCAATTTAACTATAGTGTAAGTAATTTTGAATGCCCCTGTATAAAAATTAAAAATACTAATCTGGATTAACAGAGATATGGTTACTTTGAATACTGGAGACCTGACCCCACTCAACAGAGCCATAAACGACCTTAAATCGTTTATGCAACAAAACGTTCTTGACAACCAACCAATTTCCTCACAGTCCGTTGATAGTGGTGTTGAGAAGTTCATAGCAGATCTTCAACCATTTTTCCAGAATTTCGTAAGTCTCGTCTTGTCTGTTGAAATTAATTAAAAACTTATTTTTTAATTTATTAAGGGTCAACTTCGTGTCCGTGACAACATCGATATGGTTCGATCAGTTGAGTTGTTGTTTAAAAGAAGATTACCAGACATAATCACAACAGCTGCCTCGGTCAGTGAAGAGACCATGCGTGATCTGGTTAACAAGTGTGTGGCGTTGGGAAAGATGGTTTGTGCGTTTGCCCTTTACGCCAGTGCCAACGGTCAGCAGGGTGTACAGGATACTTTTGGACAAATTGTTGTAAGTGAGATGTAATTTTTATGCTATAGCTCCACCTTACATCCACAAAAAACTACTTAACTTCAGTTGTAATTTATGGGTAATTCCATGCAATCCCTAAAAATTGGTTTGTTACTGATGCAATGTTAACGAGTTATACAAGGCTTCAAAGGCTATTTTTGCTTTCTATAGGATTTTGAAGAATATGAAATTTTCTCCTGATCAGCAAAACATTGTATTAAAAAAAATCATATCTTCTAAAGTATAACAGAGGTCGCATTGAACTAAAATTTTCCTGAAAGCTCAAGGTTTTGCCTATAATCTCATGCACTAGAATGGTCACAATTGCGAAAATTTGTTTATGGAAAAAATCTGGAAACTTTCATCAAGAAAGAACGGAAATTTCCACATTTTTTCCTGGATGAAAGAAAAAAGCTCAAGGCTAGATTGTTTCAAAGTTATAGACAGTCGACTATGTACTTTATATATAGTGGAATCTGCAAAAAAACTCCTATACCCTATACTACATAATAGTATTAGGTGAACTCTCCAACTGTGTGGAAGTTCAGGCAAATCGGAGTTGCCCCACATGGGCAAATCAGTCAGTGAATTTGACCAGTTTAGCTGAAACTAGTATATTCTGCAATTTATATCTGACAATCTGACACACCGCGAGCTATGTTAACTCAGTACTATTTTTATATGTATAAAGTACATAGTCGACTGTCTATAACTTTGAAACAATCTAGCTTTGAGTTTCTTTCTTTCATTCAGGAAAAAATGTGGAAATTTCCGTTCTTTCTTGAATGTTTCCAGATTTTTTCCATAAACAAATTTTCGCAATTGTGACGATTCTAGTGCATGAGATTATAGGCAAAACCCTGAACTTTCAGGTAAACTTTGGCTCAATGCGATATCTGTTGTACTTTAGAAGATATGATTTTTTTTTAATATGTACTATGTTTTGCTGATCAGGAGAAAACTTCATATTCTTTAAAAATATATAGAAAGCAAAAATAGTCTTTGAAGCCTCTTAATCTCTTTAACATTGGATAGCAGCAGCAGCAGTTGTTAGGGATTGCATGGAATTACCCTTATGAGACCATTTATGCTAAAATCAGTTTATTTTGAGTTCTAGCAGGTAACTAACACCTATTTGTTTGGTGTAAATTACACTGCTCATCCAAATCTTAAATTCAACGACTTTTGTTGTTGTGTTTACTCAGAGTATGAGACAGCCACTGCTGCCATCAAGGCACGTTCTGAAACAATAAATTACTCCACGGGAAAATACCCCAAATCCCCCACTTACATTCACCACATGTGTATTTCTTTTAGAACTCCTATATGCAAGGCATTCCCAGTGAATTGCGAAACTGGACCTCAACATCGAGTAGAATGAATCTGCTCAGTTTTATAGCCAACCTAAATATTCCAGACAGTGAAGTTGAACAGTATATTGTCCGGAATCCAGATGTACCTATGACCTCACCGGAGCAGAATCAAGTTGGCAATGGTCAGCCGTTTGAAGAGGTAAACTAATATTCATGAAATATACAGAAAGCTAATTCATTGAATATATTATTTAAATTTGAAAATAATGACTCGACTGTTTTAGCCAATGGAATTGGACGAGACACCTTCAGACAGTTCTCTACCACCGTTATCAATGGGTGGAGATGCCAACGAACCACTTCCCAATGTGGTATTGGGTTCCCAGTCTTGGCATGGGCAAGTACCGGAAGACTGGGTTCCCATTATCACAAGAGATGTCCAGAGACAAAGAAAGCAAAATTCACAACCCCCGTTCAGCGACGCTTATTTATCAGGAATGCCAACTAAACGGCGAAAGATCGTTAATAGTGTTAAGCCACAAGGAAGCCTTCCTCAAGTCATTTCAGGTATTTGAAGTTATATCCGTTTGAAAATCTAATGTTTGCTTACAACAGATAGCATGAGAAGTGCAATCATAGGGTCAGGGTTCGCCTCAGCAGCTCCTGTTGAAGTAGTTTCACAGGCAGCAGGTGAGTCAGCGGATGTGCAGTCTGCATTTAGGAGCCTCTTAAGAACTTCTGTCCAGACTGCGTTAAGAGATAATGAGGATTTTACTCCAGAACGATTCCCAAATGCCACCACATATTTTAAGACTCAGTAATAATCACTTTATGGATTTGTATATCTACCTATTAATTATTATTGCTACTAATGAAATACATACATCAGTAACTACTTAAATGGTTGCCATACCATAGGTACAATAGTGGAAATTTATATTTGAGCAGTTTAATTTTAAAGTAATGGAAGTTGTGTAAGTATTTTTAGTTTTATTATGGAAGCTGATTCTCCCCTTTGCATTTTTCACTTGTATTAGAAAAACCCATTTGTCTTAGTAGTTTGTTGAATCAATATAATTATAGAAAGTTGTACAGTTAAAAATAAAAAAGAATAGGTATTTATAGACTTGTTTGTCAGCTTCATACAGAGGCAGAAACACAACCATTATTTGAAGTACCCAAGTTTAAGGTGGCAATATATGGTGGTTGCGGAATATTCCAAAGACAAAATTCTTGGGTCATCTTGTGCTAAAATCCTCGAACAGGTCGATTAATATTTTTTTTAAATGTGGATCTGATGAGTGATCGTATTTTTTCCCAAATCCAGATTAACCGGAAATTACCTTAACTTTATTTGTCAAATGGAATGACACTTTTTTCTTAGCGGATTTGGAATTACGATTTTTTCTGAGTTAAAAACATGTATCATACTGGACCGGAAGTACAGTCACGGGCACGGCCACCCCAGATTTTCAAAAACATCGAAAAAAAAATCGGTCAAGTCAAAATTTTTGAAAATGGCAAATACACGTCAACGTTAGTTTTTTTCAAAATCGACCCATTTTCTTTGATTTTAATACCTGATTTTCGTATGCTAAAATTTGATTTTAATCCCCCACTACCAAAATCGGAGTAAAAATTTGTGATTCCCCATTTGTGGAAATCAGGGATTAAAAATTTGTAATCGCTGATTTACGAGGGAGTAAAAATTTTGAATTCCTGATTTTGGGGGAATACAAATACAAATTGATTACACACTTGTGTAATCAAACATCAGTTATTCCTCTTTGAAAAATGGACCAAGCTTTCAACCAAATAAAAATTTGTCAGGTAAGGTTTGTTGCTCGTTTACACACGTAAACAAATATCCCACGGATTTCAATTTCCATTCCGTCCCGACTAACGTGAATCCGCCTTAAGGCGTCGTCTTACGTGTGCGGTACGCGCGGCGTGCGCTGTTGTAGCAGGCCATTGCATTTGATTATTTGTTCTAAAGTGTCTAACATGGGCGCAGAGTCGTTCATTCAAGACCCAAACACTCACATGCGGCATAATCCTATGGAAATTTCTTATGCGTTTGAGGAGAGGGAGAAATTAGGCGCCTTCTGATTGATCACCTTTTTTATGCCGTAAGCATTATGCACTTATGCAATGTGTGCACGCCAGCGACACCGACAAACCGCTATATGGGTAGGGTTATGGAACGCATTCCAACCAACCACAACCGCCACAACCACTCAAATGCTGACAAGTGACTAGAGATGGGCAGATCGACTCTTTTAAGTGAGTCGAGTCAGTCAACTCACTCACCAAGTGATTAGTCGACTCACTGAGTTGACTCAGTGATTCGACTCATATTTAGCGAAACTACTCTACTGGCGAAACTAAATAAAGCAAAAATGTAAACTAAACTATATTTTATTTAGTTGAGTTGAGGCGGCACCGGCATTTATGAATATTACGTCGATCGCTGCGTTTGCGGTTGAATGAATACTAGATCTTGGCTTCTTGAGCTGAATCGAGCGAAAATTCGACTCATCGATGACTCGACTCTTTTCTTGCGAGTGAGTTGAATCACTCATTGCCGATGATGAGTGGCTCATTTGAGTCGACTCACCAACTGAGTACCCATCTCTAAGTGACAATTGACAATTTCGTTATGACTTTTGACACATAACCTAATTTGTGAACGAAACTCGAAACCCTCGAAACCAACCAAACTCGAACGGGAAGTGTGTGAGCGAATTAAAATGTCATTTTTTACGCGATTGAGGAGCCCGAAGTTGTTTTGTTATCATTTAAGGAGTGTCCCCAAAGTTTACGTCCCAAAAAATAACCTACACACAAACCTAAGAAGTTCTTTTTTGAAAGAGAGACCCCCATCCAAGAGCTTCCTTCAGATCAGACGAGGCTTTTATAAAATATTTAGGAAGCCCACAGAAACAGCCCTTAAAGTTAAAGATGATATTCCTGATGCCTATATTATGATATATCGAAACGCAATGTCAAAATATATCCACTTAGCCCAATTGGTTGTGACTGCATCGTGCACGATAGTCGCAACGCTTTATATTTTTACTAGCAGTGCCGAGTATACCTTAGATTATGAACCATGGAGTAAAAAAACCAAACATGTCGAAAATGAAGCGATTTATGTCATATCTGCATTTATTCTATTTGCCGTTATGTTACATGTAATGGTACTTAGAATGCCCCTAAGGATATATAAAGTGCCAGGAACATCAAAGTATGTTTGCATAACACCTGGAGGTTTTCCATTTGCAACGAAGCAATTTAAGTTCAAGAGAGGAGAAGTAACATTTTTAGGAGGAACAGAAATTGTGCCGTGGAATCAAAATCTTTTTGTTTTCCAATCTCCAACTGATATTAGAAAAATGATTTTAATGGATCACTACTTCAGGCGACCCGCCGATTTTAGTATAATGCTTGGGGAGCAAAGGGATCCTGATGTGGAATAATTGTAAATAAGTAATAAAAAATAAAACAACATTTAAAGCATTTTTAATATAACATGTTAATATTTTTATTGCCACTGTTGCAAAAAAATCCTAAAACCAAGTGATTACTTGGTAGATAACAGTCTTGTCACTAAATGTTATTTACAGACCTCAAATTGGTGACTCGGAAAATAAATAGAAATGGTAGGTGATATGTATGGACAGTCAACTGCAATAATAATAAGCGGAATTGCGATTCCTGTCTCCTTTAGCTGACCTTATTACTGCGGTGGATTGTACAATACACAAATTGTGGAGATACTGTTGATACAACAGAAAAATTATTAAAACTATTAGAAAATATTTCTAATCTATATTCTAAACACGTTTGTATAAAATATATGACTTTATGATAATGCGACTTGATATTACATTAATGATATGTAAGAGTTTGATAAATGCTTCAATTAACGAGTGTGATATATTGTCATGTCTAACATTTTTATAAAGAGCGATCAAAATCTCTACCAGTCATTGCGGCGCGAGGCGTAGGACGTAGACTACGGAAGTAATATGATAACGTCACTGTCAGGTTACTGTACGTCTCACATGGCAAAGGCTACTCGGTCGGCAGAGTTTTTGGTCACACGTTATAACTTGAATGTTGAAGGTGATAAAAAAATATTCCTATTAAATCTCATAGGAAGATTTCTTTACACTGATGTGGACTAATAGGGAAGCCAGTTCCAAATCTTCACTGTAAGTGTTTTTCAACCATACACTCCTGTAACCCGTCCTCAGGCAGTTCACCTGAAAATATTTTATTGATTTAGCATAATAGGCCAGGCGGCAGGACCAAACATTTTGTAGAAAGTGGAAATAAATGGGGGCAAACATATTATAATTTTAAATGCTTCTTTATGGTTGTTATGAAGCCATTATGAAGTTTCCCTCCTCCGACGTGAGGCGTGTGCGTCGTTAATTAGGATGCCGGAAAGGAGCAAGGTGCAAGAATTCGTTTTTTTGGCAATAACTCGATTTCGATTCGTTGGATCACAAAAATACAAGCATGCAATGTTGAAGATTATTAAATTCTCTAAAAGAAAGGTCCTATGCACATTTAACGTAAGACTCATAGTTTTGGCACGCATATGAAGTTGAGCGACTCTATAGACTACTCCAAATTATTCTTAAGCCATTATTGACAGTCTGCATGTGGAAAAAATACGACACATCTCACAGAACACTTTTGTGTTTCAAAAATCGCATGCACAGTATGAACTCTGCCTGGGATGCTTCTCAGCTTGCCTCATCTGATAGGGCTCTCAGTCATAGTCGTTACTGTTTAACTTACGCTTACGCAGAGTCGTTCAATTTTGCACAACTGTTACGCCGAAACTATACATCTTACGTGAAAACTATACATATGTATACAGCCTTTCTTGTAGAGAATTTATTAGTCTTCAATTTGTACACTTCCATTTTTGCCGTCCGATAAATAGAAAACGAGTTATGACTAAGTGTACGATTTGTTGTGCCTTTCCGGCATCATGGCTAATAACGCACACGTCGGAGGGGAGGAAAACTTTAAATGAACAATAAACTCTAAAATATTAATTTTTCAAAAATTTGTCTAATTGATAGATTATAGCATTTTGTAAAGCCGTAAATAAAATTGCACCAAAGAACTTCAATTCGTTGCTAAGATCGGTTTGAATGAGGGGCGTGACGTCATCTGTGATACGGTTGTCCGCTCGTGCTTTCCAACTGCATCGATTTTATGGATCTCTCGCCGTAGAAATAATTATTGTTTCTTCTGTAACTTTTGACTAGTTGATGGATTTCAAAAATTGTTGCATTGGTTTACAGCTACTCTAATTTACAGCTTCTATGTTAAGTTGGTGTATGACCTCATGAATTCAAAGACAAACGTGTTCAGTTTTTGATGGTCGCGTATTTTTATTCATGACGTTGATCTTCAAATTAAGATTCAAGACGTTTGAAATACTTCTTGCCGAGAAAAAACGCCTTACGTCTCGTTCCTCGCGACATTACTTTTGAACGCCGTTGTACCCAAGTCCAAACTACCAGGAAAATGTCATGGAAACTACATCGTTACTAAGGTTATGTGTCCTTAATTTATGTTAATTTAAGTGCATGTGAACAAAGCTTTAGGTGGTGCAGCTATGCCATCTTACTTAACGCTCATACTCACAGGGTAAGTGGTCTGACCAATAAAATTGGGATCACCAAAAACGTCTTCGTCTTGGACCAAAAATCTCAATAGGGCAAAATTGGGATTCAGAACAGGAAACTCGATGATTTCTTCGTTCCATTTTGGATTAAAGCCATTATCCGCTATAAAGTGACAAAATTGAAAAAATAAGGATAAAGATTTTTATGCAATACTTAAGGAAGAATTTATGATCTCAACTCTTGATATAGCTCACAATGGTAATTTGAATGCAAAACAACAAATAGAAAGTTTATTTTAGGACTGATCGCAGTAACCCTAAATAAGAAAAACCTTTTGAATAATATAGAACAGTGCAATTAGGTATTAGCATTTGATCCCGGCATAAAAAAGAAAAGGATGAAATCTAAAATGATCGGTACACTCTATTTAACATGTTATAAAAAGTCCCAAAGAATCCCGCGTCGGGTTTGGCCGTACGCAGAACTGAACAGTGAAAATTCTCAAATTTAGCCCATTTATCCCACCAAATTGTTTTTTAATCTTGAAATACATTTGCAGTTCGCTTGTTAAGAACATTCTGATACATAATTATTCATTTAGCTTTGGCAAGAAAATTGAAGAGGAATGCGCCTGAGCGACCGACCGATCGGATAGATTTTTCACTATCCATGTGAGGTTGATGCCTACTGCTTTGGAACGGAAAACTGAAAACATCCGAAAATCAAGAAATGTTGAAAACTTTGAGTTGCAAATATCTCAGTTGTTATTTAACTTAAGTCAAACTATTCCTTATGCAATGTTGTGCGATATTTAATTTTCTACAAAAAAGGTAATATACGTTTTTTTCGTACGACCAATGGTTTTGGCGCTACGGTCTGGAGAAATTCAGCGCTCAACTCTAGTGCGATTTGTCTTTTTTTTATTATAATGGTGCATGCTCGACTCCAGTGCATATTTAGCAGTCTACTTTGCATTTATTATTATGAGGAAAAAATCAAATCGCACTAGAGTAGAGCGATGAACCTCTCCCGACCGAAGCGCGAAAACCATTCGTCGTACGAAAAAAACGTATATTACCTTTTTTGTACAGAATTAAATATCCCACAACACTGCATAACACATATTTTGGCTTAAGTTGAATAACAACTGAGATATTTGCAACTCAAAGTGTTCGACATTTCGGGTGCTTTCCAAAGCAGTAGGCATCAACCTCACATGGACCTGCGTTGACGTTCTTGTCTCGGTGTAAAGAGTGAACCAAATGTAACAAAATGCTTATGTTTCAAATATAAACAAGAAAATTTCTTTTGAAAGCATAAAATATCCGTGTTATTTGTTGAGGCTGTTGCCCTTAACCATTAATTTCTTTCTCTTTACGGTATGCTGCACTATTGCTTTTTTTGAATTGGGTCCACATTCAATATCTTTGTGAGTTCAGTGTGCTTATGGTTGCCGAAGTACGAAATAATTCCTGTACTTTCAAGAATAACCGCCCCGAAGAAAATATTAAAATAATTTTTTTTAAAGAAAAAATTGAAAAAGTGAGGTTTGGAGCGGCACTACCTGTAGGGCGGGGGGGCTTGAGCACCTCTTAGCTCCCCCCTGGGCACGCCACAGTCCAGTAGAGGTTATGGTTCAAGCTTTGATAAGAGGAAATAAACACCTCGAAACGTCGGCAATAACCTAATTGTTTCTATTTGGCATAGTTGTCCCTGTGATAGTGAAAAATCTATTCGATCGGTCGGTCGCTCAGGCGCATTCTGCGTCGATTTTTTTTTGCAACTCTAAATCAATTATATCTCAAAATAATAATAATAATAATTTTATTGAGTGTACCAAAAAATAAATTACAAATAAAGACAATCCTGCACCTTATTATGAATTTATGTATAACATAAAATAATATAATATATAATAAGAAAATAAAGCACACTCAAGTGGACAGAAACAGCTATACGCTGATTAATATTCTGCCCAAGGTAAAACAAAACAAGAGACTGTCGGCATATAAAGAAAATAAAAAGACATTTGAGATTTATGTAGACTCTACTCTACTTCAAAGTCAACGCAATTCGTGTTAAAACAGAGAAAGATCCAAACCCAGTTCAGAGTTTATGATTTCATTTTTAAGACAAGAGATAATGAGCCTTAGAGACTGATGATCGAATCTGATAAGCACGTGATTTATAGTGTATGCTGACAAATACGAGAATGAAGACTTGAAACAAGAAAGAGTATGCTCTGGAATATCAGCTAGGTTATCAATATTTCGTAACCGACGGTTGTGAATGGTAGATCGAAATGTAATTTTTTCGTACAGGTACGGCGGAAGTTTAACATTAAGGATTTTTATAACCAGTGAAACAAAGTGACAAAATCTACGTTCATTTAGTTTTAACCATTGGAGTTCTCGAATAAAGGGCGTGATATGACTTCTAGGTGGCACAGGTAGAATGAATCTGACGCAACAGTTCTGAACTTTTTGCAATTTATTTTTTAGAGCAGCTGTGCAAGGACCATATGCATTATCGCCATAATTACAATGGGATAAAACTAAAGATTCAGCTAAGCATTTTTTTGTCCCAGAATCGAGATAATCACGATATTGTGCCATCAACTTTAGTGATAGAAATGTCTTGCGGCAAACATAGTTAACGTGAACGGTAAACTTCAAGAGGGAGTCTAAGTGAACGCCAAGGTTTTTTACAGATTCGCACTGGGGAACAACGATATTATTGATTTTTATGCAATTTTCAAAATTGGTTTGACGAATTTGATTAAACGTTCCAAACACTATTGTTTGAGATTTCTGAGGATTCAAAATTAAACAATTTTTTTTTGTCCAAGCTAAAATACCTTCCAAATCCTCATTTATTAAAGAAAAACACGCATCCTGATTCTGTTTCTTGAAAGACAAATACACCTGAATATCATCTGCATAGATCTTAAATTGACAGTTATTTATTACAGTAGGTAAGTCAGCTTTATAGATATTATAGCAAAGAGGTCCCAAAACAGATCCTTGGGGAACCCCCGACCGAAGAACAAGAGACTTTGAAATCACTCCATTTATACAAACTATTTGACTTCTGTTAAAAAGATAACTTTGCAGCCACTGATGTAGGACACCAACTATGCCATAATACCTAAGCTTGGAAAGTAAAAGGTCGATATTCAGGCTATCGAATGCCTTTGACATATCGAGCAAAGTCAAAGATGTAACCTCTCCCCCGTTCATTCCATGTTCCTAACAAGCTGACTGCAAAAGTATGTCAAGATTAAAAAACAATTGGTGAGAGAATAAAGCTAAATTTGAGAATCTTCATCGTTCAACCTCGGTTTTTTCGGCAATTGACCATATTAAAAAGTGCACGGAATTATGGGAAGTTAATCTTTTACAGGTTCCTTCTTTTATGACATTTGAGAATATTTCAGTGTTCATATTTCAGTGTAACAATAGAAATAAATGCTGAACATACCCGAACCGGCCTTATTTAGCGACGCGATGATGTGAGAATAATCGACGTTCCCCATTGTGGCTTTACACTAAACACATCTAAATAAAATCGTGCTACTGGTTGCACAAGTGATACCCGATGTCAATTTGAATAAATAACAAAAAGCCCAAACCATAGCAGCCAGTTCAAAAAAGTAAACTAATAACAAAGCTAATATCATCAAACACGAACTGCATTTTATAAATCAACCATTAACAGCGAAATTTCAAAATAAAAATCCGTCATCTCCCGTAAGAATAACATGTAAACCCTCATTCGCGCCAAAATAAACGCCACTTCCAAGATGGCTGTCCTTACTACGGAATGCCCACCAGAGGCCGCCTCTGTTTTTAATTTGGTCAATTACGTTGGCCGACGCGGGATTCTTTGGGACTTTCTATGACATGCTAAATAGTGTCCCGATAATTTTAGAAAAGAAAAGATTTCATCTTTTTCTTTTTTATGCCGAGGTTACGCCACTTTTTGATCTAATTGCACTGTGCTAATAACGCTTTTAGTCGCATTGCGAATTCATGAAAGGTCCAGCGTCCTAGATAACTAATTTTGTGAACATTTACTATAATATTAGACATAATTATCCACAATCCAATACATACCTACAGGTTTCGTCAACAACTTTACTCCTGAATCAAACGGGGCCCCAATCAACTCCACCTCAACGAACGGACTGGCCGTCCCCTTTTTAGGCCTGCACAAATGTCTCGCAGCAATAATCCTCAAAGTAATGATAACAGGCTCAACTCCAACCAGACAGTTGTCGTCAGCTGGATCGAATTCCTCCCGTAACATAAAATCTGGCTTCAAGAGATATCCGCAATTTCCGTTATCTCTAAACTTCGCTTGGTTCAGCTGCATGGGCTTGTCCCCTGTTTGGTAATTGAGAGCCACCATTTGCGAACCGATGTTCCACATGTTTATCGGGTTGTAATTGGAGGAATCGACCCTTTGGCCCTTGGGGTACACGCGAGAAAATTGGTTTTGATGGTATTTCGCGAAGAATTTCTTCTCCTGTTGACAGAGCAGTTTCTCCGCCTTGGTTTCCGGGAAGGAAGACATTTCGTAAAAGATGAAGCCCTGTTGCCGGGCACGTTCCATGTTGAAAGTTATCGAGCGGCAGTAGATTATAAGATTGGACATTTCTTTGGCTATGCGGAAAGCGCGCTCCATCTCGCGGCTTTGGTTCTCGAGGAGGGACGCTCTTTGAGCAACTTCCTTGATTTTGAGCACCCACTCGAGAGCCTACATTGTAAAATTTTTACTAAACAAGCATTTATTTCAAATTAGTCCATGATGTGCCATGACCGATATTGGTACATACCATGTTGGCGCTTTCAGGGAATGTTACTAGATGCCCCCAGATGGCAAAAAACCATGATGGACATTTCAGAAGAGTAGCTTTTAAAAATGGCGGGCGTTTAAAGACGGCGCCCTCGCCCCTGTATACAATCGCTCGTATATATTGGGACTACTTTAATTTTCTTTTTTTTGTTTAAAAACCCTTGAAACGTAGATTAATATTATGTATTTACCTGCTTTGACATACAATTAATGCACAAAAGCACCAAAAACAAATAATTTTGTCAAATAAAGTTAAATTCTGGGTATTTAGTGAAATATCTCTTAATAGATGGCTCACTTAACGAAAATTCGTGCCCTTAACGGAAAAAAAGTGCATTAGTTTAGCCTGACATTGGTGTCTCAATCGTAAAGATTGGATGATAAGTAACGGCATAAATTAAAAATACTTTAGCGTGCGTTCTAGTACGCCCAACGAATACGAGAAGGATGCGAGCAATCGAGCATGTGCCACTGCCTACTCGTTTGAGTTGAGGTTGTAATAACATAATTAACCTGAAATTTAGGTTTTTGGATGTTTTTCCTCTAAATCGCGGAGTTTTTAGTTTAGATATTTTTTATCTCACTTTTGCTTACCTTTTCTACATATTTTAATTGGAAATGACCTAGTTAGTCAAGAGACACATTCCTAGGTACAATCGGGACCCCACAGAGAAGATTGACTTGGTCGACTGTAGCCTAGTTTTCAGTCACGCGAAGTTAGCAGGTTTTTGGCAAATTAAAATGGCCTAAACTTACAGTATAAAGTGGGGTTTAGACGGTCATTTTTATTAGCCAAAAACTTGCGAACTTCGCTAGACGGAAAACGAAGCTTTAATAGCTGCAATGTGCTTAATGTTTGGTCTAATCTGTAAAGTTTAGATACCACTGGAAAGCCTAATTAACGTACCTTTTTTGCGTTAAAGGCAGAAATTTTCGTAGAGAGAGCCATATTAGACATTTTTCACTAAATACCCAGAGGTTAACTTTATTTGACTGAATTATGTGTTTCTAGCGCTTTTGTGCATCAATTGTATGTAAAAGTAGATACATAATATGAATCTACGTTTCAAGAGCTTTCAAATAAAAGAAGAAAATGAAAATAGTCCCAATATTTACAGAGTTGCCAGCGATTTTATACAGTCTCATTTTAACTGGAACCACCCAAATATTTCGGTTAATTTTAACCGAATCAATGCGTTCTTTTTTTCTGCATGCAGAGCTCCAAAATCTGCACCTGCGTGAGACTTCACTTTTTTTATAGACCGAAATCCCAGCCTACTGCTATTTAATAAAAAGGCCAAAAATGAAGAAATCGTATTAGGCATTTTTTCATCAAAAAATTGTAAAAGGAAAAGTTGCTCAGGATGGCTCCAAATGGCTAAATCCGAAATTTCAGGAAAAAATAAAAATGTTGAATTTCTTGAGGAAGAATCACAAAATAACGAAAAGTTCAATATTCTTGCAACATAATGGGTGATGTGAAATAAAAAAACAATTGAAATGAATTAATTTGACATTTGCTATCGGCTATGATGGATAAAACTTAACAATCGCAGCAAAAGTTGAAATTATTAAGATAGTGTAAGATTTTCGTTTTTTTTTAACAATTTCAAGGGACACCCCCAACTAATCTGCTGCAATGTGCCACAAACAGCAAACATATGCGCTTCCATTGTTTTTTTATTTCACATCACCCGTTATGTTGCAAAAATATTGACGTTTTCGTTATTTTATGATTCTTTCTCAAGAAATTCAACATTTTAATTCTGAGCAACTTTTCTTTATAAAATTTTTCGATAAAAAAATGCCTAATACGATTTCGTCATTTTTGGCCACTTTATTAAATAGCAGTAGGTTGGGGTTTCGGTTTATAAAAAAAGTTGAGTATTACACAAGTGCAGATTTTGAAGCTCTGCATGCAGAAAAAAAGAACGCATTGATTCGGTTGAAATTAACCGAAATATTTGTGTGGTTCCAGTTAAAATGAGACACACTGTATGAGTGACGGCGCCATCTTTAAACAACCGCCATTTTTGAAAGCTACTCTTCTGAGATGTCCATCTTTTTGCCATCTGGGGGCATCTAGGAACATTCCCTGAAAACGGCATTTAGTCTGCCAAAATGGTACCAAAATCGTGATTTTCAGCCCATGGCACATGGACCAAATACGGATTTACAGAATGAGAGTCAACGGAAATGTTTTGCAATTTTTTTCTACTGACTTACCAATTCATGTGACTGCACGCCTATTTCGAGAGGGGTGCACGCGGTGGAAGTGACTATTCTCAGTAGCCACTCCAACCCAGGTCGTTCTGGGGTGTGCACGAGGTCGGCCACAGCTCCATTCATATCCAATTGTCCTTGTAACATCGACTCACCCGACTTTAAATCAAAACTCTGTAACTTTATGCACTGGAAAATGGTTGGAACTTACCCCGTTTTCGTTAGAATCTTGAGGATCAACCCTGTCGATTTCTCTGACATAATTTTGGGGAAAAAATCTCTGCTTCATGCCGCCATAGTCACCCAGCCACCACCCCTCGCAATTTTCCGGTCTGGTAACATTTGTGATTATTGCATGCTTGCAGAAGGAAAGCTCGTCGGGCTGTTGAGCTCTATAATCATAGAGGGCTTTGACAGTGACTTTCGGGGGCGTAAAAGCGCTTGGATCCATGTAACTGGGAGTCATGCTGTTATAACCCGCGGCATCGTCTTGCTCCTGAATCAAAATAGTTATTTGTATAACAAGCAAGAAAAAGTATTACTTTTCCATGTGTATTTGAATTGAAACGAGCATGGAAAACAATTTTTTCCACGAGTTGTACACATTATTTTTCCGTGTACTATCCTGAAATGGTGTTAACATTTAACATCAAAAATTATTTGTGCAGGGTGAAATGCTTTCTGAAATTTCATTTACATGGTAACGGAAAACAACAAAATAAAAATGAACAAATACATTGAAAATGTTTGCTGCCGATGAAAAGAATTATTTAGAAAAGCGTTGCTATGTGAAAAAGTGTTGCTATGTAGAAAAGTTTAATTTTTCTAAATGAAAAAATACTTGGAAATTTAATATATTTCAGAATAGTACACGGAAAAATTAACTTTGCAATACATGGTGTCTCTTTTAAAGTGTCAGTTAGCGATATGTAGAGAATCGTTTTGAGCAGTTAAACGAAAATTCATACACGGGGGTTTCAATTCATTGCCCATCGAACGAAAATATTTTCAACTCTGACGCACGAAGCATTGGTTTCTTAATTGTGAGCTTATTGCACCCCCACTTTGCTTACCTAACTGTTGTAACTTACAGACGGTTGAAGAATAAGGAACCAAGCTTGGAGGGTTGAAAGTACAAGGTTTGAGCTTTATTTTGATGCCTCACTTGATCATGTTGGTTTAACAATACGGCGGAAAATATATTTTTTCAATGACGTAGTAAAATTGTCCACAACTCATTTTTTTCAAACGCGAGTACCATAATTTTATGTATGAAAAAGATGCAAAATGAAATTCCCTTTAGGCTAGTATTAGCATTCCCTATACCTATTTTCAATATTTTTGAAAATATTGGAAATAAATGCATTTCTGCAAATTAAAAGAATTGATCCCAGCAAACTTTAAGACATTTTTGAATGAAATTTTTTGATGATTTTTTAATTCGCACCAATATATTAATTTCAAATATTAGCAAAAATATTGAAAATATGTATAGGGAATACTAATACTGGACCAAAAAGAATTTAATTTTGCATCTTTTGGATGCATAAAATTATGGTACCCGCATTTGAAAAAAATGAGTTGTGAACAATTTCGTTACGCCATTTTTTAAAATTAATTTACGCCATAGTGTTATGCCAGAACGAGTGAGCCATCAGCCGAAAGGTAAAATCTTGTACTTTCAACCCTCCCAGTTAGGTTTCTTAATCTTCAACCGTTTGGAAGATATACATTTTTCTATTGCCGGATAAAAATCAATTTTTTATACAAATTTTGACATACGTCAAAAACTATGACAGTTAGGTAGGCAAAATGGGGATGCAATAGACTCACAATTAAGAGGCCAATCTGAATCTAGAGTCAAAACATAGGCTTCCTATTTAAAATAGCAAAGACGGCAGCCACTTTCGGTATAACCGAAAGAGCGTCAGAGCTGAATATATTTTCATTCGAAGGGAAATGAATTGAAACCCAAGCGTGTGAATTTTCGTTTAGCTGCTAAAAACGATTCTCTAAATATGACACTTTAAAAGAGACACCCTGTATAGGCCTTCATACAGGGTGGTGAATTTTTCGTTGCCCACTCGTTGCAACTCGGAAACCATAAGAGATCGAGAGTAGGTTAAAATTAGAGGAAAGATTCGTTTTTTTAAGGTGATTAAGAATCTGTAAAAAATTACACAATATGTTGATTCGTTCCCGAGTTATGGCGAAAAAACTGAAAATAGCGATTTTAAAGAAAAATATATCTTTCTAACGATTGGTGGTATTCAAATGAAACTTGGAACATTTATATTTTTGATAGCAGATTCAATGGCATTGAATCCGGATTTTGAGCAACGACAGTTAACTTTTCCTTTTCTTATGACCGCCATATTGGATTTTAACACCACCGCATGCACAAAAGATTAGCTTGGACTTCTTTAACAAATATGTCAAGTCTGACTTGCATTCAATTGTTTTCACATATCATAAGAGATTGAAAAAATCGGTGTACTCTTTTGAAATTGTTTTTCATCTTAAGTTTAGACTGATTTTACAAATTATTCATAGCAATTTTCAAAATTTGAGGGTCTGTCAAAAAAGTCCAAGTTGGCAACATTTTTAGAAAGCTACTTTTTTTGTGCATTTAACGCGGTGTTAAAGTCTAATATAGCGGCCATAAGAAAAAGAAAAGTTGACTGTCGCTGCTCAAAATCTAGAAGGCCTAGTAGACAACTGATGTCAAAAATATAAAAGTTCCAAGTTTCATTACCACCAATCGAAAGATATGGTCTTTTCTTTAAAATCGTGATTTTCAATTTTTTCGGGATAACTCAGGAACGAATCAAGATAAAGGAGGATTCTTTACAGATTGTTAATCACCTTGAAAAAAAAACGCAACTTTTTTCTAATTTAAGCTCTTATGATTTCCGAGTTCCCAATGGTGGGTAACGAAAAATTCGCTACCCTGTATAAAGTTGTACATTATACTCTCAAAAAAGACTTTTACCGTCCATTGGCAGGAAATCTGGCCATTTTCATTTTGTTTGCTTGATGCCCTAAAATAATGTACGTAGTGATCAAGGTGGGCCATGAATTTTAGAATATGCGTCGTTGATTAATTACTACTAAAGTTTTTTGAATTCTATAAGTTGTCAGTCTTCCCTTAAAAGTATTTTGTGGGATTATTAAAGGCAATTTGTTCAACTTAGCCATCCATGATCGTTTTTTTTTATTTGATCACTCCTTATAAGTAGGTGGTATTTCAGATTATACGGAGTTGTTACAAAAAAAATATATTTAACGCATTTACTGCTGCAGAAATAAAAGTCAAAACAAACCGGCAAAGCCACCTCCGTCTTCATGGATATAAGTTATAAGTCTAGTATAAAAAAATATATTTCAAGGCTAGATTTTTTTGAACCGAAAACAAACCCGTAATGACTAACGCCCTATAAATCCGCCTTATCGCCCAGTGAGAATTCCTGAAGTGAAAAATTATCTGGAATATTTATGAGTTCCTCGACCCAGTGACCGTCCGGTCCATTTCTGTATAATTCCGTAATTAAAGGGCGTAAAAACCTGAAATGCTGTTAAAACGTATCATGACTAGAACCAGTTCGAAGGAAAGGCAACAGCATCGAATCTTTTTTTTTCTCTTCGTCTTCGATCACGGAGGAGAACTATGAAGACTTAACAACATCTTTAAATGACGATGCAGTGATGCACCCTTTACAGAAAGAGAGGGACGAGAAGATAGGAAAGAGAAGGTCTATGCACCTGCATTCCAAACAGAGCGAGGGTTAAAAACCTACGAGAAGGGAGTCACAGACACTGATTTTCAATTTTATTGTAGAGTGCGACGTGTAACAGGTAACAACGAACAAACAGGTGGTGTGCGCTATCATGACGATGGCAAAACGGCTGCTTTGATCGCTACTTTCGATTTCGTTACGTTGATATCCCCACTATGGAGACAATGGTCACGCAATTGGTAATAATCGTTATTTTTTTTAATCATTATTATTTAGTCGCCCGAAACTAATGATTAACGCTATAGTAGTGAATGGGAATAAATTAAGACAAAAATTATACCCCACAGAATTCTGGGCAAAAAAT
Organism: Pycnomerus fuliginosus; assembly: GCA_963924575.1. Taxonomy (NCBI): domain Eukaryota; kingdom Metazoa; phylum Arthropoda; class Insecta; order Coleoptera; family Zopheridae; genus Pycnomerus; species Pycnomerus fuliginosus. The sequence continues at coordinate 23,826,080 of OZ004618.1, read as the reverse complement.
GCCCGTTTGTATCACTTCTGATTTTATTTTATTATTTAAACGGCTCTAAAGTTCTATAGTAACATGTAGCATAATGTATCTTATATCCGGTCAATTGTACTACTGAAGCGCAGACCCAAAGTAAAACTTCAGCTATAAGTGTTCCAACGTTTGAAAAAATATAAACAGGCTTATAATCAGCAAAGGACGATAAAACGCGTTTTTTTTTGTCAGTTTAAAGGCTCAAATCGTGCTTTTTAACTCAAATGCACATTAAAAATGCCTAAAGACTTGTTTGAGATCGCTTCGCCTTGCGGCGTATTATTTATTGGGAATCGGAATCAATAATTTAGGATGGGTAATTTTTCGATCCTCACCATTGGGAATTGGGATATCCTAAACGGTAAAAGATACGGGGTTAGTTAAATTAGGGAAAAGTTGCGCTAGTTCTTGGCGATTAAGAATCTGAAGAGAATTCCCCGATATTTTGATTCGTTCCTGAGTTATCACAAAAAATCTGAAAATTGACAATTTAAAGAAAAATTAATATCCTCCTAACGATTATGTTATTTAAATGAAGTTTAGAACTTTTATATTTTTGACAACTGTCAATTGAATGGCATTGACAAACTTTCTAGGCCTTCTAGATTTTGAATGAAGACAGTCAACTTTTCTTTTTCTTATGGGCGCCATATTGAATTTTAATACGGCTGGATACACAGAAAAATGAGCTTCTCACAAATGTAACCAACATGGACGTTTTTGAAAAAATATGTGAAAGCCTGAGTCACACGACCAGAAGACGTAATTTATTACTGTTGAATTCTATTGTTTTCACATGTTATAAGAGATTGAAGAAGTCGGCGCACTTTTTTGCAATTGGGTCAATCCATTGATATTCAACAAATCCGGATGGCTCATAATTTTAAATTCTCACCATATTCACACAAAACTTTTCTTTTTACGTTATATTTACGAATTCGGGCTTGATTTACCAATTTCCTGCCTCATTTGTTAATAAAAAATTTTAAATCGAGTGATTTCCTTTAATATAAGGCTTTAGCAATTTAATTATTTTTCACACCTTTGCTGATGGAGCTACATTTAATTATATATCGTTCGAAAGCTGAAACAATAAGGACTTCAATCAGTCTTTTACCACTGATCGAAATCTACGGGTACCTTTCTTAAAGGAAATTGAAACTCCTGTTTTTAAACTGAATTTTTCAATGATTTTATTTATTTTTTTTTATCGCTAAAGCCCGCAATGTTAGGGCAATTTTTTTTTTAGTGAAAGTAAAGAAGGCTCTTATTTCATAGCCACAGTTTCATACGTGTAGTCGCTTAGTTACGTTCCCAAAAAAAATCACTAACTTGGCTTATTTCGCAATTTTACCACTATTTGAATTCTCATATCTCCGGTGGGGGACCAGATAAATATATGAAATTTTGACACAAAAGAGCCTTCAACCGATTTAGTTATATGCCGAAATCTCATCTTTGAGATTCATATATAAGTATTTTTTTGCGGCCTTAAAAATCGTCTAAATCGACGTGTTCAATATCATTTTGACACGAAACAAATGGTCGTTTCTATAGCAAAAAGTTATTAAGTCGAATATTTTTGTCAAGTAGTTATAGTTGTCATATAGGTATTTTAAGAGTTTTGTTCGCAATAATTATAAACAAATAAATAAAGAATTCCTCATAATAGAAATAATGAAGGTCTGTATATTGTTATTTGACTTGTGACACGTCTACGTTTACACTTAATCGAAATTTGCGCAAATTTGTCAGCGAAGGACGTAATATAACACTTGGGAGTGTTGTTGGATGGACAATACAAAAATTTAAAAAAAATTGTGAACCTTCGAAAAGGCATGGATGTTGAATGGAACTTTTTCGCTACATTACATGGTAAGGGTGCCTGCGATGGCGTTGGAGGAACCGTGAAACGATTAATACAAAGAGCAGGTCTACAATATCCAATGGATAACCATATCTTGACTTCGGATGAGATGTTACGTCCTTCGCTGACAAATTTGAGCAAATTTCAATTAAGTGTAAACGTAGACGTGTCACAACTCTTAAAGTATAATGAGGACTACAACTATTTGTCAAAAATATTCAACTTAATGGTAACTTTTTGCTATAGAAACGGCCATTTGTTTCGTCACAAAATGATATTGAACACACCGATTTAGACGATTTTTAAGGCCGCAAAAAAAATACTTATAGATGAATCTCAAAGATGAGATTACGGCATCTAACTAAATCGGTTGAAGGCTCTTTTGTGTCAAAATTTCATATTTTTATCTGGTCCCCCACCGGAGATATAAGAATTCAAATAGTGGTAAAATTGCGAAATGAGCCAAGTTCGTTATTTTTTTTGGGGACGTAACTAAGCGACTCCGCGTATAAAACTGTGGCTATGAAATAAAAGTCTTCTTTACTTTCACTAAAAAAAAAAATGGCCCCAATATTTCGGGCTTTAGCGATTTAAAAAAAAAATTAAAATCATGAAAAATTCAGTTTAAAAACAGTAGTTTCAATTTCCTTTAAGAGAGGTACCCGTAGATTTCGATCAGTGGTAAAAGACCGATTGTAGTCCTTATTGTTTCAGCTTTCGAACGATATATAATTAAATGTAGATCCATCAGCAAAGGTATGAACAATAATTAAATTGCTAAAGCCTTATAGGTATTAAAGCAAATCACTCGATTTAAAATTTTTTATTAACAAATGGGGTAAGAAATTGGTAAATCAAGCCCGAATTCGTAAATCTAACGTAAAAAGGAATGTTTTGTGTGAATATGGTGAGAATTTAAAATTATGAGCCATCCGGATTTGTTGAATATCAATGGATTGACCCAATTGTTTTTTATCTAACTTTAGGCTGATTTTCAAATTCTGACATCTGTCAAAAAAGGTCATGTTGACTACATTTTTGAAAAGCTTTTGTGTATTTGATGGTGTCAAAATTCAATATGGCGGCCATAAAAGAATCAAAAATTCAATATGGCGGCCATAAAAGAATCAAAAGCTGACTGTCGTTATTCAAAATCTAGAAGGCCTAGAAAATTTCTGTAAATGCCATTGCATTTCCATTGACAGCTGTCAAAAATATAAAAGCTTCAATTTTGATTTAAATAACATCAAACGTTAGGAAGATATTAATTTTTCTTTAAATTGTCAATTTTCAGATTTTTTGTGATAACTCAGGAACGAATCAAAATATCGGGAAATTCTCTTCAGAATCTTAATCACCCAGAAATAGCGCAACTTTTCTCCAATTTAAACTACTCTCCACCTATTATGGTTTCCTAGATACTAATGGTTAGCATCGAAAATTTACCAACCCTGAATACATACAGGGTGTCCTCAAATTGGACCACGCCAATTTATGGGCATATTCTCTGGTCAAAAATAAATTAAAAACAGCTACGTGAACCCGGATATTCTTGCCTACCATGCTGATCATTTCTTTCAAACTTTTTGTTAGTTCATTGGAAAAATTACTTGATTCGATTTTCAATAATAGCTTGTTTAAAAAGCGAAGTTTTTTGGCTCTTTCATTTTTTTCATGCGGAGCTTAGTTTTTGAGAAAAATGAAACCTAATGCAAGCATGTACCCCTTTTCGGCAAAATTCATAGCTTCGTATCATAAAGGTGGTTACAATGGTTAAAAACCATTTCCAATCAATAAAGCCCGTGAAAATAAGCTTAGTGTTATTGTGTATTACTGAAAGAAGAAAGAAGAACTTATCCGCAAATAACTCAAACATAGCAGCCCCTACTTTAGGAGGCTGCAACTCCCTAGGGAAGCGAAAATCGAAAAAAATTTAGGCGTTTTTAATTTTATTTTTGACCACAGAATAATCCCCATAAATTTTCGTGCTCGAATTTGACGACACCCTGCATATTTATACAGGGTTTGGCAAAAGTAGGTATGGAATAATGCCCGTACTTCTTGTATAATAATTTTTCCGCAAAAACACTCGAAGAGGTACGTATACCGTTTCTATGCATCGCGTGGGTCTTTGATTTCCGTGTAGGTACAAGCCAATTGAACACGAAAATTTTTAGACCACTCGTTATTGTGACTAATTTCACAATTATTTCTGACAAAAAGCGACATCACCTATCACATTTGACAACTCTTACCTTTTAAGGTTAATATCCTGCCACATTTTTAAATGAGAATGAGAATTTTCATTATTTTCCGTCGAAGTAGTAGGAAATGTGATTTTATTGATATAGAGTATAGAGTAGTTGATATTTGGGGTTGATAGTTTTGGAGAAAAAAATTCTGATCTACGAGAAATGTCAGAATGAAAATGGCAATGTTGAAATTTTTAATTTGCAATGCTTGAAGGTGAATTAATAAGTCATACCTACTTTGTTACTATTGGCAGTTTTGAACTTTGGTTTTGATAGAACTAGAGCTACTACGATTTTTCCAAATAATATGAACCTTGAGTTTATTAATGATGTTTCAGGTAATTTTTAGCTTGATTCTGGAATTGGCCTCGGCTTTCCCTCCGCAAGCTGACAGATCCAACACAACAGGACCCATCTCAAGCAACAAAACAATCGCAGATCTGGTCCAAAAACAAACCGACACTATAAAACAAATAGTCTCCAATCAGCAATCTAAACTAGATTATGCAATAGCAACAAAATATTCTCCAACCGAAGTCAAAAAACAAGATTTGGAAACGCTGTCTTTGGAAGAACTCAAGATTAAATGTGAACATTTATCAAAGCTAGCTGCCTCTAGAGCTAATAATACGAAAGATTCGGAAGCTCACAGCAGTAACAATCATTATAAGGTATGTTTCAAATATCTACTTTCGGTTAGGTAATAAAGAGGTAAATTTACAGGTTATTCAACCTGTTTATAAACCACCAAATGGTTTCTATATTACGAAAAATGAAGCACCGCCAGTAACAACAACAACCCCAAAAACTACTACTCAGCAGAACATTAAATACATAAAATTAGAGCCAGTAATCCTCCAGAAAACCATTCTTAACGATGGCAGAGTGGTTTATTATTGGCATAAAAGCCTTCCGAGTGCAGTAGAAGTAGCCTCTCCTCTTGCCCCTCCTACAACACCTTCCACAACAACCACAACCACGTCCAGTGGTTACGGATTTAGAAATTTTTTCCCGTCATTTTATTTGCTCGGCGGGTCTGATCCTCCAATTGAAACCACCACAGAAACAACTACAACCACGACTGAAAGATCACCGGAGGAGGCAGAATTTCAACCACAGCTCAAGTTCGTTCTCCCCATACCCTACGTGAGTCCAGAGAACCCGATTGTGAAGAAACCGTGGGACCTAGATCCTCACGCTTACTATCCGAAACCTTTTCAACCAGAAACTATGAATATCCAGGTGCCCTACGTTCCTACATTTCATGTCATCAAGGCAATTAACATTCCTAATCCACAGGATAATAGCAACTTAGATAGTGTTAACATGTGATTTTACGATCAGGTAAGGGAGCGTGTACAATTTTAAAGTGAAAAAAATAGTATACCGGGTGATTCAGTTTGGTATTCGGCCCCATGTAACTTTTTTATTTCAAAAGAAAATTATATGAAACCATAATAGATGTATATTTGTAAATCGCATGACAAACTCTATTAAATGACGTCATTAAATCGTCTATATGATGATATAATATGTCAAAATACGATAGTGAACTTTTTTTCTTCAAATGACATTCTGTAGATTTCTTAGTAGACATTTATTTTCTACGTTCAAGAAAAAAAATTTATTGCGTTGAATAACGTAAGGACCATAGTTTCTCAAAAAATAATAACTTGTTTATTGATAACAAAATTGCCAAATTGCTTTATCAAATCTTTATAATAAAAGTATAAACTTTCATTTCATACTTGAACGCAGAAATTTTTTTACAAGAATCCGCTAATAAATTTTCAGAATGTCATTTGAAGAAAAAAAGTTGACTATCGTAATTTTGACATACGATTTGAATGGAGACTTCCAGGGGTCAAGTTGAGTGTTAGATTTTGCCGGAATCCAAAATCTAACATTTGTCATCACATAGACAATTTTATGACGTCATTTAATAATAGAGTAGTAGTAGAGCCTTGGGAAGCTTTGGAATTTCGGCAGTAAGAATTTGCAAAACCAGCCAATTCTGAATTTAAAAAAAAATAATTAAGATGGTGTCACTTCCGGTTAACAGCAAGTCGATATCATCTCCGTTATTTTAAATGGGGCAACCGCATCTAAATCTGCGTATTTTGATGTATGTACATATACACTGCAAATAAATAAATATTTTGAATTTTCAAAGTACTCGTCCTACTTAAAAATGTATGTCTTTGGTACAAAAACAGATGGAACGTTGGAATTTTCTCAGCAGTAAGAAAAGCTTTTGCATCAAAATCAGAAAATTCCTTTATGGGTGGGCCCACAATCAGTGGTGTTCGTGAGAAAAATTATTGAAACTGAATTTTTTCAAATCGAGCAACAATTTTTTATTATCCCAATGGATAGCAAACCATATAAGGTGTACCCAAATCGAGTACAGTCGGAACCCGTTCTATAAAACCTCTCAAATGTGACAAGCTTCCAATTTCCACCTGCGTAATATAAAATTTTATACTTCAAATTTGACAATGTCAAATAATGTGTCTGCCAAACGTTTTGCTCTTAAAGTTTTTATGAGAAATAAAGAAAAATTGGAATTCATTTCATCAGAATAATGGTGTAAGAAGGTTTTGCTGGTAATTTGATTAAGGTAAGATTGTAAAAAGAACTAGATTATCTTTTTCGACTTTACAAAAAAATTACGCGACAAACAATTGGCGGATTTCTAACCTAAATTAAAGTCCCTATGCAAACTAAAAATGGGAGTGTCCCATTTAAAATAACGAAGATGATTTACAGGGTGTCCCGAAATTAGTGCACCAAACTTTATCAATACATTCTTCTATGAAAAATATGAAAAAAGTTCCTATAAACATATGTCGAAAAATGCCTCCTAAGGGAGCTAGAGCCTATAAAAAGAGCCATTTTGAAAGTGTTTTTTTCTAAATACCTTCAAAGGGGTTAAATATAGCAAGGTAAAATTTGGTATCTTTAGTAAGTCTTTGATGCTGAATCCACTGTGGAAAAAATTTTAAAATTTTGATCATAAGCGTCTCGTACAAGGGGGGCTTACGACTAAATTTAGTCAAACAAATTTGTCAGTAGTTGTTCCTCAAATTTGATTCGAGAATCTGAAAATCTGAAGTCTTTTACGTAAAAAAGGTACTCTTGTTGAACGTCGCTAGAACACACTGTTTTTGAAGAAAATGGTTTTTCACAACACCCTGTATATTTTCCTCTTCAAATAAAAAAGTTACAGGGGGGCGAATACCAAACAGAATCACCCGGTATTGTGTAGAAACTCCGCAAAGTGATATATTGCCGATCGGTAAAAGAAAGTAATCTCTCGAAATCGCAGTGACACTTTGTGGGCGAGTTACACACACAAGATATTTTCGACAATCGCTTTCCAATAAAATAGAGTCATACGAAAACTTAGCGATCCAGTTTGCTAAAGTAACCGTTTGCAGAAATTTATTTTATATCAATAATTAAACGAAATGTTTATTTTTATTTATTTTATTGTATGTCTATGATGTATTATGTGTATTATGCATTATCATTTAGTACGGCAAGCATGGCCAGCTTGAACCGACACAATTTTCAATGTACAGGGTCCGACAACGGAATTCACCCATTTTTTAAGGGTTCGCCGTCAAAAAGAGCAGTCAGATTAAGCTCGTTTCATTATAAAATCATCTGAAGTTCGTATTTCAGTTACTTAGACTATTTTTATGTATATTAACCTAAAAGACTGATAGATATTAAGTTACTTAGATGTAAAAAGTTTGCAAGTTTATACCCTTTGTACTAATTCATTATCGTAAGATGTAAAATATTACAATTAGGTGGTCTCTTTATAAAATATTGGGGTCGGTTTTGTGCAATTCTGTACATTAAAGGTGAAAATAAAACTCACCCTGGTCATTTTCTTTACAGCCTCCTCGTTTATGGGATAACTCAATTTGACTCGCTTGTACAGAGGGTGGTTTTCATAGTAATTGATTAGTTCGACTAGACTCTCAAATTCTACATTTCCGATTGTGTAGAGACGGCCCTCCAATTTAATCCTGCAGTGTTTTATTTTCTTATCCGCCCTGAGAGAGTAAAGGAATTGAGGAAGAGTTAAATTAAAATCGATAGATACCTGAAGCTGATGGTGTAGCAATTGCTGTCATTCTCGCTCGGCCTGACAAGAAACGCTCCCTCTGTCTTGACGCGCTTTAAAATTTCATCGGACTGGATTTTTCCCGTTTGTTTATGATACCATTCCGCAGTTTCATGCTTTTTGGGTTGAGGAACCGGCTCTTTCAGGGTTATAGAAAATTCCGCAGTAACCAAAGGGTGGCTCCTATAATACGTGATAAGGCTGTACAAACTGTCGAAATATTTAGCATCCGTAAGGTAATATTTCGTGTGTTGTTTATCAGGTTTGGAACGAATTCTACAATGGTTGACCTGACCATTTCTCCAAAACGACAGACAATACTCTCCAACGAATGTAACGCTGGCTCTAACTAAAAACGTCCCGTCCCCTAAATGCGAGTAGGCTTTGAGAAGTTGTTCGGCTTCCTCTCGCCCATTGTCTAGTTTTCCATGAAACCATTTTTCGCTAAAATGAAGCTCCTCGTTCGGAATGTCGGATTTGGGTCTTTGAAAAGCGGCACTGTCATCCTCATCCTCCGATCTTTCCGACTCCTCCGGCTTGTAGCTATCCGTAAAAAATAGACGGTTTTGGGTTAAAATGAAAAAATGAGGGTTCCACTCTTTATCAACTGGATCTTCTAGGTACATAATACCGTTCTTAACAGAATTGCGCAGGTCCATCTCACTCCCCTCGTTTTTAATGGGCAATGCCAAACTCTCGTCCTGTCCATCAGGCAACTTTTTATGTTTAAGGATAATTCGCCTGCGTAATTGGAAAGGCGACGGTAATTGACTCTCATTTCTTTCAACGGGCTGTGTGAGCAGCATATCCCCAAAAACGTCCTAAAAATTATGAAAATGAATCCTGGCTTTAGTTTTAATGATTGTGAGTACCATCATTGCAGTGGCCATTTTTCTCTGTTGCGGTAAGGAACAATTATCCTCGATCGATAGGATAACTGGATATTCTGATGTTGCAAAAGCGTGTTCCTTGATAGTTTTAATTACGTCCATAAATTTTATTTTTGTGGTGAAGGTGTGCCCGTGGTAGATGAAGGGCATACCTTCGGGTCCATCCCAACAATCGAGTTCTATACATCTACAGCCCATTCTTAGGCAACGGGCGTAGGCCTCTACGCTGGATTCGCTCGAAAGCTGATCGCCCGTCAAATACCTACGATACAAGATTCAAAATAGAATATTCACGCATTCTCATTGAAAGGTATGTACATAAAACTAAAAATTCATGCCAAATCGACAAATAGTTACTCCTATTTAATTATTTATTCAGTATACAGTTCCTACGCGTATGAAGTCAACAAATTCTTGGAGAAGACAACCAAAATAGGTTTGTGAAGGCTTGTATCCCACTTGAGTCGTTTTAATAAAGAGGTTTTCACTTTCAATTTTAATTTTTTAATAAGGCTTGCGAGAATCTATCCATATTGTGAGCGGTCTAGGGCTTTATTTCCTGAATGTACGATTGAAATCAGCGCCCCGATGCGGAGGCCGCGTAAGTTCCTGGGGGATGCAAACATAAATTCCCTAAGACGGGAGAATTCTTGATTTGCCAAGTTGTACCTCTGAACGGTGACAGGCAGGGGCAGAGCTGTTTGAATGAATTAACACTGGTATTTCTATGTATACCCCATGCACGACACCACAATCTTTATTATTATCTTTTCTTGTCTTCACTTTTAGTTAAAGGTTTGAATTCTTGTACGGATTTGCACTTTTTTGGCGTGTAACGACAATGATGGTTGAAGAACCGTCGGACTGACTATAATTGGATTGACATGATTTACAAAAACCTCGACTTCACTAATAGTCCTCCAGCAGTTTACGATTTTTGCCAATGATAGCGCTGTGTGCTTCATTGTCTGACTCTATAGCCAAGCCAGCATGGAACATTCGATTTTATTTTTTCTGCTTCTCTAATGAATTTTTAGCTTAAAGTTAGATACCGTGTATACAGTGTGCCTCATTTTAACTGGAACCACCCAAATATTTCGGTTAATATTGAGCAAACCAACTCGCTCTTTTTTTGTATATGTAGAGCTCCAGAATCTGCATCCGTGTAATACTTGACCTTTTTGTTATCCCGAAATCTCAGCCCACTGCGATTAATTAAAGAGGCCAACAATAGCGAAATCGTATTAGGTATTTTTTTGCCGAAAAAGTTCATTAAGAAAAGTTGCTCAGGATGACTGCAAATGGGTAAATCCGAACTTTCAAGCCAAAATAAAAATGTCGAAATTCTGAAGGAAAAAATCAAAAACATCGAAAACTTCAATATATTTGTAACAAAACGGTTGCTGGTGTAATAAAAAAACAATTGAAATAGGTTTGTTTGACATTTGTTGTTAGCTATATAGCTGGGCAAAATTTAACAATCGCAGAAAAAGTTGAAATTATAAGCTAATAAATAATAGATTACACAAGGTAGTTCCAAAGACTTGTTCCACAAATTTTGTGGATCAAACATCAGTTCCTCTTTGAAAATGGACGAAGCTTTCAACATATAATAAATTCAACTTTTTCTGCGACTGTTAAATTTTGCCCAGCCATAGCTAACAGCAACTGTCAAACACTCATTTCAATTGTTTTTAATTACACGGCAACCCTTCTGTTGTAAAAATAATGAAGTTTTCGATATTTTTCATTCTTTCCTCCAGAAATTCAACATTATTATTTTGGCCTGAAACTCCGAACTTGCCCATCATCCTGAGCAATTTTCTTAATAAAATTTTTCCGTTAAAAAAATGCCTAATACGATTTCGCTGTATTTGTCCTCTTTAATTAATTGCAGTGGGCTAAGATTTCGGGATAAAAACAAGGTGAAGCATCACACAGATGCAAATTTTGAAGCTCTACATGTAGAAAAAAAAAGCGAATTAATTCGCTCAATATTAACCGAAATATTTGGGGGTTCTAGTTAAAATGAAACACGCTGTATATGGCAAATAACCGTAAAGTTGACCATTTCAAAATGTATGTTGTCAGCTATATCTGTTCGGCTTTTCCTATTTCCTAAATCTTCATTATGAAAAATTTCACCAGCGCGTGAATCTTTGATCTTTTTGTGATACACATTTTAACATGAAAGGGAAAATAAAAAAATGCACTTAAGTTGGTATTAAAAATCTCGGAACTCTTGAGCTTTCTGTCAAAATGGCTCTAAGAATGAATACATATTTGGAAGCAGAATTTCAAGGCTTTTTTTAGGTCGAAAATTGCACTTCCAGTTGCACGATTAGCTCCAAAAGCTTTTCAGATGTAATTTATGAGACGTCTATGTACCTACCAAATTTCAGCCTAACTGGACCAGTAGTGTTTACAAACGTACGTACACATAGACAGATTTTTAAAACCACTTTTTTGGGCTTCTGACACCTCAAAACTCATCTGGTCTCATCTTAAATTAAAAAATTTTAGTGATTGCAGTAACCTCCCATTTTTTTAAATTATGGGGAGGTTAAAAATTAAATGAAGATTGCTAATATTTAGTTTTAGGACCTTACCAGAAAATTATATGTTTTAAGGGCCATTATTTTTCACCTCCAAATAAAATTAACCACCAGTTAATTCTCATTGAAAGTATATGGCAATGGACTCCTGAATAAGTTTAACTAGAGATGAAAAGAATGACCCGGCTTATTTTATGAAAAACCAGATGAAATGGGATAAAGTTGATCATTTTATAAAAACGGAACGTACGTATTATGGGAGGACGCAATCCAGTAATGCGATAACGGCCTAGACATGTCATGGTAAACATTGTTCTTGCATGGATCCCACAAATCGTTCTCTTTTGAAAACAGAAAATCAAGAAATTCTCCTATAGTGAAGTGCGGCTCTTGAACCTCCCTTTGAGGATCCTGAAAATGAGGAATTAATATGACACCTCATGACACCAGTAAAACTGACCCTTAAAAAATCACAGATAAATCGGGACACTGCTCTGTCATCATCCCCTAAATTATCACTCTGTTCCTTCCTAAGAAAGGTTTGAAACTCCTGTAGAGATACAGTCTTCATATTAGAATAGGAAGCAATTTTATCAAAAATTTCCGAAACATTCTGCAAAGAATATCATCAGAAATTGGACAAGACTAATACACGTGCTTTACATTTTCATCAAAAATAATTTTTTGATAGAGTATAGCAAAGTCATCAAAGCCGATCTCAGTTCTTTTTCTAGTATCAACCTCATTGAACAACTCCCTTAGTCTGTTGGTGGGAATTTTAAAATTTATTCTAGGAAGAAAGGCCTTTAGGTCTTTTATGTTAATTCTAAAATAACAGAATAAAATACTGACGTAACATTAACAAGAAAAGGGAAACTCACGTCTCATGAGGACTCTCCATTGCATAGAATTCTCGCCGCAGCCATACCTGAACTTGAAGCGGATAGGGTGCATTGAGAGTATCCTTAGCTAAGTACTTTAATCCGCTAACCCATAATTCACATTCTTTCTCTGATAAGGCTGAAAATAAAAAATTAGAAATCGCTTATGAACTAATAAACTCACCAGCTATACTAAGAACCCTTAGTTTAAACTCCGATCCATAATAAACCACAAAACATTTAAGACTATCAACTTTCTTTGCATCATCAGCCCATTTCTCAAAATCCTTGGAAATTTTACCCCTTCTTATCTCTTTTACTTTCCTTAGATCCACTGAACCCTCAAAAATCGGCTTGGAATTTGCAGTAGGCCGATACCAGACGATCTGTCTTGTTTCTCTCCTGATTGCGAGCGTCTTATGTTCTACCTTCCTTCTCAGTGAAAACTTCATAACTAACGTACCCCTTTCTAATTGGCTAATGACGTGCTCGTCCTCAGGAATATACCCACTACCCGAGGACGATGAAAATGACCCATTAAGCATCCCAAACATTTCACCGATATGTCCACAGGTGTTCTGTAAAAACTCAATTTATTAATAGACACCGGATGGCTGCAAACTAACACTTTCACATTATAAATAAAGCCCAATTCCTTGAATCGAACTGTGTACATATGTGGGTATTAATACCTATGCCAGGAGCCAGCATTAGTTTTAATTACTCGAATTTCGATAACGAAATTATCTGATTGAGATTAGTTAATTAATTATTTAACAAATGTTTGGGCACTAGGGGCCAACTTACATTATCAGGAAGTGGTTTCAGTTAATAGGTCATGCTTCCAAGGGCATTATTTACATAACGACATTGCACTTTTTGGGATATGTTTTCATTAAGATACAGCCTCCATATGTGTGATACAATAATATCACAAATTTATAGATGAATTTCAATATTTGGATCCATTTGATAACCCTCGTGTTGACAGATGACAGGCAACGACATAATTGACATGTATCTGACAAGCGGAAGTGGAGATTTATCAAGGCCATTACATATTTCAAATGATTGCCAGATGGTGCCACAACACTTCCGTTTCATTCAAGTTTGGCTTGGTTTGACCTTGTATTTTACCATACCTTTATCACCATAATTTTACATTATTCCACATTTCTAACTAGGCCTTGCGCCCCTTTAAATTGGTACTCAAAAAATCAGTTTTTTGAAAATTTCTCGAAAAATATGAGCAATAGGATTTTGAAATTCAGAGCAGTGGTTAGTGCTATAAAGAGCATAATGTTGCAAATATTACGACTCGTCAAACAATATAGGACTTTTCATAACTAATTACGTAAATAACTATTTCAGATTTTTAATAACGATCAGAGGTGTGCGTTCTTGGGGAGTCTTACTTATTTTTTTACATTTTCTTTTGTTGTGGACCTTTTTTTTGCCAAATAATAACAAATTCGTAATCTCTGATGGTTCCATTGCACATAAAAAAGGTGCTGTTGTTGAATGTAGCATAGAATAGGACGCACCATTTTCGAATTAAATGATTCCTGTTGGTTTAGGAGGCGAAGATTTGTGACTAGCACTTGGTTTTGTCTACCTAATTAGTGAAAATAAAGATGAAGGATGATTCCTTACATCATTTTAGGAAGAAAAGTTCGTATTAAGATACGGTAGAAAATGTTTCCTTAAAGAGCTATGGTCCTTCGAATGGAGTCTCCAGAAAACATATTATTCGAACGACCATAGCCCCTTTAAGAATTATTTACCGCCACATGTCCATATGAACTTTTCTTTCTAAAATGACGTAAGATATCATATTCTGAGCTTATTTTCACTAATTAGGTAAATAAAATAAATCTTACAACAGAAATTTTCGCGCTCTAAGGGCCGGTTTATCGATGCTCAGTTATCGCAAACTGAAAGCCAATTGCCTAGCAACTAGTGTTCCCATTGGTTAAAATGTGTCAGTTTGAAGTTAGCTGAGCATAGATAAACTGGGCCTAAGCCAATCAGAGTCACTTTAATCGAAAAGGGTGCGTTTTAGCGACATTCAACAAGAGCCTCTTTTCTGGGTAGAATCGACCACCGATTAATACTTTATTATTATTTGGTGAGAAAAATGACTACAACAAAAGAAATGTAAAAAAATGTGTAAGACCCCCCAATAACGCACACCTCTGATGTTATTAAAAATCTGAAAAAAATTGAAGAGAAAGCTCTTTATAGCACTAACCAATGCTCTGAATTTCAAAATCCTATTGCTCATATTTTTCGAGTTTTCACAAAACTAATTTTTTGAGTATCTGTTTAAAGGGGCGCAGCTCCCTTATAAAGCATTTCCGGAACTTTTCTTCCTAGAATGATGTAAGGAATAACGTCCCGGAGTTAGGACTATGAATATAGGAACAGCCTGTATAGAGGAAAATTACTATGGTATTTTTCATGTCCTAAAATAGTGATGGGTAAATTCCCGTTTATTGAAAATTCCGGGAAAGTTTCCATTAAAAACTGCCGAAAGTTTCCGGAAACTTTCCAGGATTTTTCGATTTTGCTTTAAATGAAACTGAAATTTAGGATTTTAACATACATTAAGTCTTAGTAAATCATTATTTATGCGGATCACAACACAACAAGAATTAACAAAATGTATACCAAATTTTATTTAAGCAGGGCATTTTTAGGTTGATAAAACGTTAAATGTGGCGTCAAATTCAAAAATTTTTTTGAAGCGGCATTTTTTTTTAAACTGCTGTTTTCTATTGACCTGCCATCGGAGTCAATGAAAACATCATATTAAAACACAATCATGTTATTTACGTTTTAACTTCTACGCTCCGCGGAGCAGTTACTGGAATCGATCGAAAAATTACAAAAAAATGGAATCGCCAAAAACGTCAAATCTTTAGGTTTCAGGTCTACCTACATTATTTTTATGCAGGCTCGGTCTATTTTTTGACTAAAACTCCTGGGGTACAAGTAATAAAGGAGACATTCCAATTTAAAAGTGGAACATAATAAAAAAGACCCTGTACAACCCAAACTACTGTATCGATTTGGCTGAAATTTGGTACGCAGAAATCACATAAACTGCCGAAGAGCTGCCTTGATTTTGGTCGTAATTGGCCAATCACAAGGTGCCCTTTTGGCATGCCAAATTGTGAAAGATTGTGAAGATGACCACCATTTGTTTTAATAATGCATTCCAATACTGCATTCAAAGTTAAGTTATGTAGTACCCTTTTTGAAAAACTGCAGAAACACTTTTAAAGACTGAATTGAAATTTATGTAAGGTAGGGATAGATTATTCACTAGTGGGAAGATTCCAGCCGTAGAGAAATCTGCATTGCAGGGTAGGAAAATAAACTTTCAGGACATTCATTCTGTTTTCATTTAATTTGTTTATTTGCAACTGTGTCCACATTGTACGCCATTTTTTAACAACAAAAAGTATTAAAATACTTACATAAGTTCACTATAAGTAGTCAAAACTGTGTACATAAAACGAATCTATTGTCAGTTTGTTGTAGACACAGAAATTTGTGCAAACTCTAAACATAGAACAAAGCATAAATGTTAATTGAGCTTTGAACATTTGCCCATCATTTCATTTGTGGAAACGAAACTGCACAACCTAAAAAAAGCAGCCATAATTTCAGTAACAAAAATAATATAAGACTAGAGGACATACATAGTTAAAATAAATTCATTATATTTACAAATTATAATAAAAATATGATAAAATAAAATCACAATAAGGAAGTGATGAAGTAAAATGGGATGGGGGACCAATTATTGCACAAAAAGACGAAAAAAGCATTTCTGTCGCTGTACAATAAAACTATACATTACAGCCTAAATATTATAGGCCATATTTACATCTACACATTAATCAAATGTCAGACCGTCTCACGTCATGTAAAATTTGAGCCGAATTGTATTCATATAAATTTTCTTGTAAAATATCTCGTCCTAAAAATTATAATACTAACATAAACTACTGAAAAATCACGGATTCTCATGGCAGATATGCTTACAAACAACGTTTTTATAAAACAAATGATTTACATGTTGTAAGCGACATAAATGGGGTCGAGTTGGTCGGCTAGGAAACCATCGCGTAAGTGCATACGTTGTTTTTCGCCGCGAGAGTTGATTGGAACTACGCCTGGGTCAACTACGACCACCACCCCCACTATTAGATGGTGTTCTTCCAATACCGTGTTCGTTACCAACGGTACTAGATCTAGAGCTTCGCTTTCGTTGCCGTCCAATTCCACCACAACGACTAAAAGATTCGTCCATGTGAATACAGCACTGAAAGATAAATAATTTAAATGTAGATACATAATAATACATAGGTAAGGAACAAATAGCAGGTAAAATAAGAGATTATGGTGGATTATGGGATGAAGATCTGGTGTTATCTCAAAGACGGACTTACACTGTAGAATATGAATTGGTTCTGACTTCTGAATCTAGAAATAATTATTATAGTTTTTACAGTGGATTTTTAAAATTCTTGCATTGGTTTACAGAAGATTTCATAGCCGTGTGACACGATACAATATTTGGCCCAAAATTGCATACAGTGCCAACGCAATTGTATTGCATTGTATGCAATTTAGGACCAAATATTGTATCTTGTCACACCTTAAGGTTACTACCCTTGCATTCACGGCAATATTTTTTATTTTAGCACTCAGCGTTGACGTAAATTTGCGATAGGGGATCTGAAGCCACGAATTAATTAATCAACGAATATAAATTCCACAAAATTTGTTCGAAAAATAACCAGTTAATAACCACGAAATAACTATCTCAGGAGGGCTGGTAGCACAATCCGAGGTGAACTCTTTAAAATAATTGGTTTAGATGCAAGAATTCAGCGTTCTGATGGGCTGTACCTTAGCAACCAATCCAAGTTTAATCCATGACTGAACAACTGTGTTCCACAAGACTTTGCAGCAGTAGTCACCTTTGAAATTTTGTTTCCCCATGTAAATCAAATGGGTAAACTACATTCCAAAGGCGACTACCGCTGAAAACTCTCTTGAAACGCAGTTTAGTTTGTAACCACAACCTATGAATTGTAGAACCTTGAATGAATGTAAAACAACTTTACAATATTGGATTCGTAATGAAATTAGCTTTAAAAACGATATACAGGATGGTCGTTTTATCTTGAGACTGGCAAATATCTCGAAGATGAAGCATTTTAGAAAAAAATGTTTTGTATAAAGTTTTATGACTTCGAGGGGGAAAATAGATGGCATCATCGCCATTTTGAATCAAGGTCATTTTCAAGGTCAAATGAAGGTCAACTTGATTTTTTTAAATGGAAACCTCTATTTTTTATTACAGATTCTTATTCCCCATAAAAGAACAAACAACTCTCATCTAAACTATTTTTGGATCCGACGGATGTAAATTTTAACCTTTTTCGAAATCCCTAGACATTCCCTAGTAACAGCGGCAAGACAAAACAAATGAACAACCGTTGTAACTTAGCAACGATGAATTCTAGATAAATAGACCACAAAAATTGTTGTAGATTTTGTTTTTGCCATGCCGCTGTTGCTAGGGAAGGCAATGGATTTCGAAGATTAAAATTTTTATTTAAATATCTGACAAACTATCCATCGGATCCAAAAATAGTTTAGATGAGACTTGTTTGTTCTTTTACGGGGAATAAGAATCTGTAATAAAAATGTAGGTTTCGATAAAAAAAAATGAAGTTGACCTTCATTTGACCTTGAATCAAAATGGCGTCGATGCCATCTATTTTCCCCCTCGAAGTCATAAAACTTTTATACAAAACATTTTTTTCTAAAATGCTTCCTTTCCGAGATATTTGCCAGTCTCAAGATAAAACGGCCACCCTGTACATATTGCCATTTGAAATTTTGAGGTTGAGGGGTTTGGGGGCTCGTTGTAAAATTTTACCAAGCACGGATTTAAGTGTCTCTTTCCTTCGAAAGAAAAATCGACCTGTTCGAGTGAAAAATCTGGAGGAGCCAGCCTGTGTATTTTGAGGGATTAAAACAAAATTTTAACATAGAGAAAACAGGTATTAAAATCAAACAAAATGGGCCGATACTGGAAAAAAGTGCTTTTAGTTATAGAACAACTTAAAGGAACTCAAGAAATCGATGTTGAGGTTAAGGCTGATTTTAGCGTAAGGGGAGCGTCTGAGCCGCATGGTGTCATCAGAATTTAAAAATTCTTTACCGTTTTACATATTTTAGATATTCAGAAAAATAGCTGAGAAGATGACGTCATCTTTCCAAGATTTCCTAGCCATCTTGAGGATATTTCTAGAGTTAATTTAATACACAAAATTGCAATGTTGGTAGTCGTGTCGTAAACGTCATTTAATACGTCAAAACAAATTTGACATTTGGCGTATTTACAAAGTCGGATTTATACTGAAAGTTCCTAGTTGAAATTTTTCACGTGATTTTTTTCACTTTATACGGCACCAGTGCAATTCAGAAATTTGACCTACCAGCGATAACGTGCAAAACCATCACCCGAATCTCTTCTTCCTCGACCGTGATCTCCATCATACTACATCAAAGTTTATCGGCTATCCAGTTAGGAAACAATGACCAAGGAGGTTTTTCTACTTTACAAACGACCCTATCGGATACGCCCCATATTTGGGCCGCTTGTAGCTGGCATGACTGTTTCCTAATTTTTTGCTCACAAACTCAGGAAGAACGAAGCTTTCGGTTGAGGGACCTTTTTTGAATCAGTCATGCCAGCTACTATTGTTCTTTAAGCCTTTAACGTATCCATTTATTACAAAACAATTTTTCTTAAATTATGTCAAAACTTAAAACATCATATATACTCCGTTTGCGACCAAAACGGACGGCAGTAGGCTTTGTTAGGGTGACAGAATTCACTGGGTATAGTATTTATGACATTTGTCAAATTGCATGTCACCTTCAAAATTGCTTTCAAAATTGATGCATGTTGCCAAGTCGCAGAGAGTCTAATATTGTCGAAGAAGTGCTTAAAGATCTGAGAATTATCCTTTTACTGAATACTGACGAAAGACGCCATGGTTTTATGCCTTCGTGATACGCATACCCACCACGTAAGGATGTTTTTGGAAAACGCGTCGCCTTTTTCCTAGAGGTCAATGGAGCCTCCTGTGGTGTTGGATTTGTGATCATTTTGCTTCAGTTAATTTTTGTAATTGATTGAAGATACGAGGAGGAAACAAGAAATTATTATTTATTTGAAGGAAATTGTTTACAGAGATTGTAGAGGAGGTACCTTGCTTGCTTTAGAATTAAATGTCATATCCAAACTGCTTTCATGTAGGTCCCTATGAAGGTTTGCAAGATTCCTAATAAAAATTTACCCAATTGTTCAATATTTTTTCTGATAATTTGGAAACAAAAAAACAGACAAATGTGGCACTTCTACGCTTCCATAGATTGTGGTCTTTTACCGACATTTGTGGGTTTCAAATTTTGTGGTCCTTGTCTCAAAGTCTTCATTATTAGGTACTGTTTTATACCTTAAAAAGTGACATTATAAAAACGCTTCCGTAAAAAGGGAAATATCACCCGCCTGCGAACGTCTGCATCATTTAAATCTGGGCGATCTTCTTTGATTTGCTTAAAGCACCTGATTATCTGCTTTTTCTGTTCGACGCTAATTAGTTTTGGCATTTCTGCGTCTCAATAACTGTCAAAATCAACAAATAAATGTAAAATGTGACAACACGGCTAAAAGGTTCAGTGAGACAACAGTTCAGTTACTAAATAGTGACCAGAGCTGGGCTACTCAGTATCGAAATGTACTTGAAGTACAGTACTGATTACTTTTGGTACTTGAAGTACCGGTACTTAACTACTTTGAAAATTCGGTACTGGTACTGGGTATTTCAAGTACTTCTTAAAAGTACTTGATACTGGTACTTGAATAATTTTTTCGAGCGAAGTATTTGTACTTGGTATTTTAAACCATGCGGCATCAAGTACTTAAGTATCGAGTACCTACTTAAGTATCGGGTACTTAAGTATCGAGTACCTACTTAAGTATCGAGGACTTAAGTATCGAGTACTTAAGTATCGAGTTCGGTACTGAATCTTTTCCTGAAAAATAATTGGTTTTTAGAATATTTATTAGGATGGGGCAAATCCAAGAACGACTTCACTTTGTTTATTTCTTAGAAGCCTGAAATTCGCAAAACAATACCATAAATCTTATTGAAATGGAGCACTTTTTGCGTGGTGTCGTTATCAGAACTCGAAATTATTACGGGCACGGGGTGCAGACTGCAATCCTGTCAATTTTCCATGTAAATAAGAAGGCACATATGACATGTTTACAACCACCCTCACCGAAAACGCAGCGGTCTGGAGGTCCGTCAAATGCTTTTTTGTAACATGTGCCATCTTATTTACATGAAAAATTGACAGGCAGACGGGAGCAAATGATATTCAGGGCCCGAATTTTTTTTACAAATTTGGAGGCCCCTCAATTTGAAAACGCAGCCACACCTGAGCATGATTCCTGCATTTTGCTGGTTTATATTAACTAAAATTATAATATACAGGGTGGGTAATTTTTCGATGCTCACCATTGGGATCTCCTAAAGGGTAAAAGATACGGGGTCAGTTTTTTTGTGATAACTCAGGAACGAATCAAAATATGGGAGAATTCTCTTCAGATTCTTAATCGCCAAGAAATAGCGCAACTTTTCTGTAATTTAACCGACCCCGTATCTTTTACCGTTTAGACGATCCCAATGGTGAGCATCGAAAAATTACCCACCCTGTATATCGTTATTGTGGTGGAGCAAATGATATACCGAAATTGTGGCTAGCCCGCTGTCTATAAGAGTACTCAATAACAAGTAGATACTTGAGTACTGTGTCAAGTACTTAAGTCCTGAAAGTACTTAAGTACCTTATTAAATACTCAGTCTCTTATTTTACTTAAGTACTATGTCAAGTACTTAAGTATTTTATGAAGTACTTAAGTACTTTATTAAATACTCAGTCCCTTATTTTACTCAGTTACTATGTCAAGTACTTAAGTATTTTATGAAGTACTTAAGTACTTTATTAAATACTCAGTCCCTTATTTTACTCAGTACTTTTAAGTATTGGTACTGGTACTCGGTACTTAACGTGTGCGCACTAGTAAAGTACTGGACTGCAAGTTTCAAGTACTTCTATCCGGTACTGGTACTTGATACTTGAAGTATATTCAAAATGTCAAGTACTTAGTACTTGATACTTAAGTACTTTTTTTCGGTACTTGGCCCAGCTCTGATAGTGACCAACTTTGAAAAACCAAACCACAGCCTACTGCCGTCCGTTTTGGTCGCGAATGGAGTTATATTTTGCGATTCTCACCTAACACTATGGTTACATTAATTCATGAGGCTATTTCTAGTGTTTAAAACACTCGTTTATGAAAAAAGTTAAGACTGCTAGCTAAAAGGGGCCCAAAAACCGGGCATATCAGATAGGGCCTTTTGTGTTAATTTATTATTGGTGCATCCTTTAATGTCTGCTAAATGAATGAGGAGTTGATTTTTAATCGGCTTGGCATGTCATCCAGAGGATGATGAAACTCATCAAACAGAGTGCTGTAGGTACCTACAATTTCCGCCCGCTTGGTAAATACTAAATACAACAACTATTTATTGAAGTTAATAACAATTGCCATCACCGTTGAACTAAATTTGAAAATTTGGGCAAATTTTTAGCAAACAAGGTTTTTACCTGATCAAAAATAATCCAATAATACCTAACATGACCACTTACTTTGATTTTATTGAGTGCAAACAAAGACTTTCTCCATGTCTGAGTAATCTTCACCCTTTAATTTAGGCATAGAAACCTTCTATAAATATAAACCAATCTAAACATAACCTACAAAAATGGTTGACAGCGCACAGCGTTTTGAGAAATGTCATCACGCCCACATGAGGAATATTTAGGTTATAATTGAAGCGATTTTAAGATCTAGATGCCTGGAATTTGGAAATGCGTAATTTCCAGATTATTCGAAGAATAGAGATTTTCTAAAAATTTTAATTAGATTCAGACGACTGAAATTGACCTGAAACTGCGGTAAGTCAAAAATCGATTTCTTGAGTTGAATCCTCCTTTAAGTAGCACAACTAGTTAACTTACCATTCGGCGATCTTCTTGTGACACCTGAGCACGCTGTTTTCGATATCAATGGGATGATACCTCATCCCCCTCAACATGATCGTCTCGTCCAAAGCACCAACAACGAAAACGGCGTCGTGTAATTCGGGAGATTCTGTACTTACAAGATGCTGTGATGATCCCAGAGATTCTGTGTCGCTTTCTCTCCCCAAAGTGATTTCGTCACTGGCGCAAATTGTCTGCGCCCCCTCAGTCCGTCTTAAAAATCCCAAATAACCAGTCCTAGCATAAACTTCCCCCGTGTTCCCGGTCACTAGTCTCGCGTTAAAGTGATCACTGTATTCGTTCTCGTCGCCGTAAATCGTGAAATACCCACTGGCCGAGTGACCGCTCTGGACCCATATTTCTCCCAGGTGCGAGTCACCGCACTGGCCCTTCGTTTCAGGATTTGCGATTATGACCTTGACTCCTGGCAATAATTTCCCACTTTCCATCACGCACAGACTGTGGGGGCTTCCCCGCTCCACTAAACTGACCCTATCGTTCCTTAAAGCCCGCAGATCGACGTAGACTGTCGATGGTTCGGGACTCGAAGCGCCCTGTAGACAGATGGTGACGTTGACACGGCAACCGAACGACGTCGACACGGCCCTAGGGCTGAGCCCTAGAGCACTGAACAATTTGGAAAAACTGGTCGTCAGGTTCATTCGAGGACGTTCCTCGGCTACCACGACGCAAGTTCGCACGCAAGCTAAATTCACGCCGCGAGATTTCAATTGGTTCACAGAGGAGCCGAGACCTTTGGTGCACAATTCCATAACGCCGTAGGAGCAGAAGGTATCGCGCACTTTGTGCTGACTGACAGTTGTGAGCCACAGGCCCGGGTTGACCTCAACTTCTGATGGAGGAATGAGGATGGAATGATGACCTGAATATATACTGCTCAGGCACCTGCAAAAAAATTGTAATTAATAATAATATTAGTTTATTTTCCAACAGATGTATACATACACCCAATTACACCAAAAACATAATTGTGTAGGACAATGAAGTTAAATAAGAAATTATATAACGAAAGTAAGCAATGAAATTAAGCAAGCTTCTGAGGTACATAGGTTTTAGTCCAGTCGGTTCGAGAAATAAAACTGTATTTCATTCTACAAAGGTGCCGTTTGGCACAGTTGTACCGGGTGGACCAACACTATTGCCCACCTCAATAATTGCCCTTTACCTTGAAGCTAGAGTTTTGATTTTTTTACAGGGTGTATGGGTACTAAAAACCCTTCAGAGGACGTAAAAATTTTTTTGATTGGCCCAAAAATGTGACGTCACGAAATTTTCAATGGGGCTATTTTCATGAAATAAATAATTTTTGCCCACAGGTTGGTTATTTAGGGCCTTAGGATCACGCTAAACTGATTATTTAATTTTTTGGACATCAGGTTACCAAACTGCAGAAGCTAAAAATCACGTCAATTTTTCTCACAAGTCGCCCATGAAACAACACCTAATCATTGCGAGGTATGTCCTTTATCGATCGGCGGATATTCAGAAATGTCAGTGTCAGCTTGTCATGTCGGCAGGGTCATCAAACCACATTATTCTTAATTTTCGAATTCATTCAATTAATCAATTAATTTTCCCGGAAAATTATTCAAACAAAACCCCTGAAGCATAGGGTTTGTGTGAGACAAGCGCGTGCGTAATTCCATATCGATAAAATGACACATAACGCACATAACCTCGTTTTGGTGAAATTTTTCCAAATGTAATTTACAACCAGCACCAAGTACGTTTACCCATTGTACGCTTTCTGATTTGGTAAGTTTTTGGAATTTAGGTCGATTTATTTAATTGTAAAATTGAAAATTTTAGATGGAGACCAAAAATGTTTAATAAAACGATGGGGCCCTTTTGTGAACCCAAAATCTAATAATGGCAGTGTCTGGCCTGTTGGTAGGTTCTCTGCAAGCCTCATCAGACAGCCTGTTTGCAACATAATAATTGATTCTCAAAAATGTTATCACGGAGAGTGTCAGCTAATCGACAAACCAGGACTATTCTTCTCAGTGCAAGTGTACCACCTATGAACAGTGCCAAATTAGTGACGCTTTGTCCGTAAACACAGCAAAGCTGCAAATTGTCTGATTAAATTGATTAATAAAATAATAAAAATTGTTAAAAAATCTGTCGTGTGGTCTTAATTTTTGATATTTCTGGAGGTAGGTTAATACTTACCCATCGTTCTGAAATTAAGTAAATCCAGAGCACTGTCACATCATGAATTTCAACAATTTACTTAAGTTACAAAATACTTTGAATAGCTTTTATTATCAGGAGTCAAATCTAACAACGTAACAGGAACAGTCTCAATTTTATCAACAATTTCAGTGGACCAATCTTCCACACTTGAAAGTAAGCTTCTTTATTATCTAATGGACCTTCTGCAGAGTAGATACCACCAACAATGCTACCAGCTACTAGGTTTTGGGTTCACACATATCATCTTCGTCACCTAAAATTTTCAATTTTACAATTAAATAAATCGACCGAAATTCCAAAAACTTACCAAATCAGAAGGCCCTTCAAATGGGTAATGGGTAAACGTACTTGGTGCTGGTTATAATTTAAATTTGGATAAATTTCTCCAAAACGAGGTTATGTCTGATTTAATTTGACGCGCAATGTGGAACACTACGCACGCGCTTAAACAAACTTTGGGCGTTTTGTTTGAATAATTTTCCGGGAAAATTAATTGATTAATTGAATGAATTCGAAAATTAAGAATAATGTGGTTTGATGACCCTGCCGACATGACAAGCTGACACTGACATTTCTGAATATCCGCCGATCGATAAAGGACATACCTCGCAATGATTAGGTGTTGTTTCATGGGCGACTTGTGAGAAAAATTGAGGTGATTTTTAGCTTCTGCAGTTTGGTAACCTGGTGTCCAAAAAATTAAATAATCAGTTTAGCGTGATCCTAAGGCCCTAAATAACCAACCTGTGGGCAAAAATTATTTATTTCATGAAAATAGCCCCATTGAAAATTTCGTGACGTCACATTTTTGGGCCAATCAAAAAAATTTTTACGTCCTCTGAAGGGTTTTTAGTATCCATACACCCTGTAAAAAAATCAAAACTCTAGCTTCAAGGTAAAGGGCAATTATTGAGGTGGGCAATAGTGTTGGTCCACCCGGTACATGGGACCAATACAAGTGATTTCACCCGCAGTGCCCAAAAACATTTCCATTAGGAACAAAATTGCGGCGGTTTTTTCTAAATTTCCGCGAAAATTGCTAATATCTTAACTATTATTAACTATTTGAGGAAGCAACAAATATTTTTCTTGTACATTACAACCAAGAAGAACATAAAACTTTTATTCAAAACATTTTTTTCTAAAATGCTTTCTTTCCGATTGCGTCTTGCCAGCCTCAAGTTAAAACGACCACCCGGTACATTACTAAAATGAGAAGTAATGTTCCTGTTGGTTGTAATGTGCAAGAAAAATAGTTGTTGCTTCCTCAAATAGTTAATAATAGTTCAGCTATTAGCAATTTTCGCGGAAATTTTGAAAAAAACCGTCGTCATTTTGTTCCTTAGGGCAATTTTTTTGGGCACTGCGGGTGAAATCACTTGTATTGGTCCCATGTATAGCTGGTGGAAACAATATTTGGGAGAACCTAAAAGCCGCCTCATTACGAGGGTTATAACTGCCACAATGATGCCCCGCTGTGCGAACAAGCACAGGTGTCTGGTGTACCTAGTAACTAGTGGGTATTTTAAATTATTCCCACGGGCCGGACTCGACAATTTTAATTTTAAAGCACAAACAGTGTAAGATAAGACTGAAGCGTAAATCTATCAACTCTCCCTTAAATAGGGGCTATTTTGATAATTGCAGACTACCCACTACTGGCAAAATCTCATTACCATTGTCATTAGCATAGAGACAGAACGATTTAGCCAACAATAATATATCGAAAAGAAATGAAATAGCAAGAATTCTGGAACAAACTTATTTCCTAGAAGGCAGGTAGTTAGGCAGGTACTCCTACCAACAGCGTACTTCATTATCTATAATCAATCGATTTGTGCTTGTTAGATAATGAAAATTCGCAAATCCGGCCCACCTTGGAAATTTTAAAATATCCACGAGCCTCAGGTAAAGCCGAACGTCTGGGTTTGTCCAGTCAGCGGGACGTCATTGTTACAGTTACAACCCTCGTAATGAGGCGGCTTTTAGGGTCTCCCAAATATTGTTTCCACCAGCTATACAACTGTGCCAAACGGCACCTTTGTAGAATGAAATGCAGTATTCGACCATATATAGTCGCGAACCGACTGGACTATTTGTTTTGGCAGCCATCAGAAATGGTTGGCGACCGGTCAACGCGTGCGCATTAAAGTTTTTGCGTTTCTACAGCAGAATTGACGGTTTACATCTGATAGCCTGGAACCATTTCTGATCGTCAGACTAGTCGGACCTAAGCCTCTCCGACCATGCATCTCCTACTTTGACCATGGCCGTCTCTAGTTCCAGGCCCTGTCCTTAACCATTTGGCAACGCTGCCGGAGGAGATTTAGCGTCAGTTTGACAAATTGTCATATATTGTCATTGAAGTGAAACATTGCAAATATTACCAAAAAATATTATATTTTTATCAATTTCAAATGATTAACGAATTGAAATTCAATACTTTAAGAAAGCCTGTAAGATGTGCCCCATTAAGAAAGTTTTAAGTAACAAATTCTGCTTCTACAGCCAAAAGATTTTTTACAAATCGTTTTCAAATTCAATCGAGATTACATCAGCTTGCATGATTTCTAAGCATCTGGGCCTCAAACAACTCCCTTTCGAAGTCACTTCGAGTCTTCCACGTCTTATAATTTCGAATTACTTGTTTATTGGAAGCATGTAGTTTGTGTAGAAATAAATACAATATAAATATAATGTTAAATGCTAATTTTTGGGCGCTTGGGCACCTATAATTAGGGTGTAGCAATGTGTAACGGTTCTAATAATGAGTAGGTAACAGGTTGGACTGAGAAATAATTTTTTTAACTAGATACACAAAATAGCGATGACTAGGTATCAATTTCAATTGATCTTCGTTTAGCAGGGTACCTACGTCATTGTGTCGACTTTACACAAAATTCTACAGATGAGAATGGTCTAATTCCTGCCTTTTACCATCGCTGCAAAGATGAAATAAATCTTGTCTTGAAATGCGATTTATCCATCAAGTCCAAATGGTTTTCTGCTATTTATTTAAACTTCCAAATGATAAAAGCTCAATTCCAGTGATTGTTTAATTAAAACACGGTGAAATCAATTTTACAAAACCCTCTTGTCCACATAGTATTTTTCGCACAATCGTATGTTATAACTCTCTTACCGACGTACTTAACATAAGGTGTAAGTTAAACTTACCAAGCGCGGTTTGGTTTCCCAGGCAACGAAAAATAACAGTGCTGTTATGAATTCATAACAGCACGCATATCTGACACAGGCATGGTAAGTAAAACAATTGAATTGGCAAAGGTAGCGAGAGCATTAGGAATATTCGGCGATCTGTCAAACAGGATTTGTTTAATGGCTGACGAAAAATGTTCAATAAGTTAATTTCAATTGTGCGAAAAATCGTATACGATACACGGTTGTTAAGTACATCTAACATAATCTCGGAAATTGCAAAAACTCGTCTTCGACTCGTTTTTGCAAACCTTTCCTCGATTCTGTTATACTGTACTTACCAACCTAATATCGTAATATACTATTTCGCCCAATTGTGTGTAATACCTCTCTTACCGGCGTAGTTAAAATAAGGTGTAAGTTCGATTTACCAAACGCGGCTTGGTTTCCAAGGCAATGAAAAATAACAATGCTGTTATGAACATAAAGCACGCATTTAGCCAGAACATGCACGGTAAGTAAAACAATTGAACTGGCAAAGGTGTTGAGAGCATTTGGAAAATTCGGCGATCTGTCAAACAGGATCTGTTTAATGGCTGACGAAAAATGTTCAATAATTTAATTTCAATTGTGCGAAAAATCATATACGATACATGGTTGTTAAGTACATCTAACATAATCTCGGAAATAGCAAAAACTCGTCTTCGACTCGTTTTTGCAAACCTTTCCTCGATTTTGTTATACTGTACTTACCAACCTAATATCGTAATATACTATAAAATGGGTCTGTAATTATTTATTATTTATGTTGCATTGACCTTTACGTCTTTGACTTCATAAGTTTCAAAATTTATCACTATAAATTTACTAAATACCACATATCTTACATACTTTCTTCAAAATATTCATTTTCAGTACGTCAACCATTTGAAATTGGTAAAAATTCCAATATTTTTGGTCTATTTTCACAAAAGTTTCACTTTAATGACAATCAGAGGCAATTTGTCAAATTGATGGTAAATCTCCTCTCGCCACGTTGCCAAATGGTTAGGACATGGCATGCTTTGACCCATTTTGACGCATGCGCAACTCGAATAAAAACTAAAAAGGACAAAAGTTCCAACGTGAAAACGAAATTTTACCAAGTCAGTCATCCAATCTAACCTCAAACACTAATTTTACATAGTTTTTGCAGTTGTGAAAGTAGGTATATAGAAAAAAATTACAGGTGGTCGCAAAAAGGTTTAGAACAAACTTGGTTTCAGTACGATGGGCGATTTTGAAGCTAGCTCAAGTAGCAGTAGTCAGGATATAGGGACATTAGTGTTACTACTGTTACCAATACATGCGCTTTCAGCGCCACCGAAATTGCGTTTTTGCAAGGACAAACACAAAAGTGCCGACGAATCTACAACGATCTTGGTTCGCGCAAGCGCATAGCACTTCAAACTCCAACCATCAGAAACTTGCTGCCAAAACAAACCTAATAAGTAGAAACAAAAGAAATTTAAAGACAAACAATTGTTTATTTTAACTTGGTAAGAATTGCTGAGGATTTAATACGCTTTATGAAATCGTTATTGATGTCACACAGTTGTGAGAAATTATCAAAGTGTTCGCACATAAGGGTAATAAAAACTCTCCTAAGAACATTTCTGCGAGATTGATTAATGATAAACAAAAATTAAGATAACCCCCAAAAGTTCTTCAACCTTCACTTCCTCGTGACGTCACATTGCACGTTGCATGAAGTCACACTTGCGACGTCACGAATCACGATTGAGTGATAACAGAGGAAACAGGCCTTCAAATAGATTATTGCAACTCAAAAATAAAAAATGGATAAAAGTAACGTATTTTCTTTTGTTTCACACCGTGTTTGAAAAAAAACGACAACGAAAAGCGGCTGGAACCTCCTCATCGGTCTCATAGGTCTTTGATTATCGCGTGTAGACACGTGTGTTTCGCACACAGATGTAGACTGTCTTTTGTTCTTTTTTACGTAGATATGCGGATGGGACACTTGGCTGGTTGCTATGATGGTCCTCTTTCTGTTTCCGCTTCCGCTTTCGGAGGTGAAACGAAAGGTGGTGAGGAACTAATAAGGCCATGAGGAATGAGGTCACTGGATTTCTCTCTTTGGAGAGGTACCGCAAACGGTATAGAGATATAACAGGAAACATCCCTCTTTCTCTCTTTTAACCGTTCCCTGTTCATTTTTTGTGATTTTGGGTTTCCTTGCAACAATTGGTTTCACAAAGACTAAATCAAGTTAATTTCGTTTTATTGTTCAAATACAGCAGTGCAGAAACAACAGTATGCTTGAATTTAGCCCCAACTAACTTTAAACACTCATCGCTGTTTACAATTAAAAATTTCGAAGTTAATGCACTTTTATTTGCAGTCAAAATGAGTAAGACAAAGAGACCATGTACGCTGCAATAACTTTTTCAACTATCGAGATAAAAAGATAAAAAAAAAATCACATAGTACATGCTCACCGAAAATATTTTTTTGACATTCATTACAACTTTTTATCACTTCCGGTTACGCCGGAAATGCTTTAATTCTGGATTTTTAAATGGGACACCCGGTGTATTTTTGGAATCTAGGGGTCTTTCTGAGTATTGTAGTACCATTTTCGTGAGTTTTCTCTCGTTTTTGGCGAAATTTTGTTGTGGATCTAGAGTGCTGCGATACGCTTTTGTTGCCTTTTATGGAGGTCAGTATTCTCATAAAATTAATAGTATTTCGTTTCGGATTTAAGACTTATTCGGAGGGCTTCAAAATATGAAAAAACGTTTTTAGGGGACAACAAAATTTTTTCGAATGGTACCATGCCGGTACACCTAATCCATAACAACAGATCTAGATCAACAACCAAATTTCCCCAAACAAAGGAAAAAAATGCAATACTCAGAATGACTCCAAGATTCCAAAAATATAAAAATAGTAGTCTCGTTGTCACACGGTATATTGAGCCCCTAAAATGTCAAAATAGCAGCTTCTTTAGGTCTTAAAAACTCAACATCGTTGTTGTTTGAAGAGAGAAAAAAATGCCGCTTACAAAATGTGCCAAAAATAGTGGAATAGTGGAAATTACGAAGGTGTAGATAACTTTTTTCCAACACGATTATCAATCGAAAAATGGACTTTTTCATTGACGTTCTCTCTGATTTTCATTTTATTATCCATGACAGGTAGGTACAAATTATGTTAATATTTGTGTAGTATTTGTCAGTAATGATCTGCGCAGATTTCGCCGTTTTTTAGGCAGTGAACTGAGCTGACTATCTCAGATCAGATTCTCTTGTCTCAGCCCATTTGCAAAAAGAATACAGCTATAATTTTTGGTTGCCTAAAACAAATGAAAACCATGTCTCATTTGAACAACAAAACTTAAGATCAAGAGAGCCGTGAAATTTTAATGGCACGTCGAGACATTACTAATACTGTGTGATCTATTAAAAAATGAACTAGAGCTGGCCATGCAACAGTAAGTTACGTTGGCTAAACTGAGAGTGGCGTTCAAGCGACCGCAGAAATAATTCAGATCTGTCACTTTTTGACAACGACAGATAGAGGACAGAAACTTAACACGCTTGATTTTGATTATTGGATCAGTTTAGCTAACTTAACTGATTATTCCATGACATATGACTATTCATATTTTCTCATGGTAGTAGTTACTAACAGTAACAAAATTTGACGAGACTTGCTTTAAAATTTTCACCGCTTCCACCAGTATTAGTGAGTTGTGGTTGGTTCATTTTCCGAATTACCTATGGTCTGTTCGGGATCCACACGACCGAGATTCACCCTATTTCCATTGTTGTCAACAATGATTCGCCATGGAAATAGGGTGAATCTCGGTCGTGTGGATCCCGGACAGACCATAGAAATTTGTTTAATAAAAGTGTCAAACTCGTGTCAGTTTCAAAGCTTCCTTCGCCAGTACTTTTGAAACAGACAGCGCTGCGACATTGTCGTTAGGCAACAATCCAGAAAATGGGCAAATACACCAATCACATTTAAGCATTTGCAGTTTAAAACCCAAAATCGACAAAAAACGGCTATTTGCTTGTAATGCTATTTCACAGGTTTTTTCAGTGGTGTGACGTTCTCTTTATCAGTGGCGTAGAGTGGGATCCATCAATAACTTATCATTTGAGCAGAAAATCTATTTTAGTCGACTGATAAAAAAATTAATTACTATAAATGATTTAAATGACTCCACTGGAAGACCTGCAGGAAGTATACAGGGGGCACAGAATTTTGTAGAGAAAGATAGGCAATTAATCAAGTACACCCAACCGCATTAATAATAAGCGGGCTGATGGAGACAGAAATAGCAGACACGCATTCTAATCGTATTTCCCTCTTTATCTCACCCGCTTATTACTAATGCGGTTGAGTGTACCTACGGATTTGAAATACATGAATAAATCTTCTTTACATTTAAGGGAGGATTTTACCTCTGCGAAAAACGTCGATAAAACTCTCTCGTATCTTTTTAAGCTACGGGCTTATTTATTAATTTTTGACACAAAATTTTTACCACCGTGAGGCAAAAGATACGTATGCGTATTAAATAGCGATTTAAAAAAAACTTTTGGAAGAGGTTAGAAAATCACAAACATCATAGAAAATAGGCAATGTTTACGTGCTAATATCTCAGGAACCATAATAGTTATTCAAAAAAAGCGCATTAGTGCAGAATCCCGGATAATATCTTGATCTTGGCCAAGCGTGGAAAAAATTTTATACGTAAAACTTCCCCTTAAAATACGCAATAAACTTCAGAATCCTGCCTTATGAAAACTTCTTTGGGAAAAAGGTGTTTTGAAACCATACAAAGCAAAAATATTTATCGTACCCGTATGGTGAACCTATAGCGGTTGTGGGCCAGACGAGGGAAACGTAAAGGGAGGGGAAGCGAGGGCCCGAAAATTCCGAGCGGGGACGGGCTTGCGT
This sequence comes from Pycnomerus fuliginosus, assembly GCA_963924575.1. Taxonomy (NCBI): domain Eukaryota; kingdom Metazoa; phylum Arthropoda; class Insecta; order Coleoptera; family Zopheridae; genus Pycnomerus; species Pycnomerus fuliginosus. The sequence goes on along the minus strand of OZ004618.1, from coordinate 23,792,917 downwards.
GAACCTCTCCATAAATTTTTAATTAATTTATTTATGGAATTAGAATTATGAAAATTGGTTGTCGTAATCACAAAGAATGGGGCAACATCCTGTCCAAGAATTTTTCCGATCGGATTCGTATTTTAAGAGAAAGTCGTTGAGAAACGGAAAAAGGCGGTATCTAACGGAGACCTCGGAACATAGCGAACCTCCATTAAGCCCAACGCATTTGGAAAATGGATTTTTTTCTGTGACGAAACGGCTACAGATAACGTTCTGAAATTTACGCAGTATGTTTAGCTTGATGAGATGAGAGCTGTCAGGGTGCAAACTATCTCAAAAAATTTGGATAGTGCCCTTTTTTTGCACTAGACGATTTTTTGACGACTTTGGGAATAATGTTCTAGGGCCTTAAGCTGTCATTTCCCAAAGTTAGAGCTTTTAGAATTAAAAGGCCCACAGGGTGACACATTTCCTCCCAGGAGGAACTCTACTAACAAGTCTGTTCGACAGAATGTGGATATCTTTTTACCGACAGATAATTCTTTCACAATTGAACACCATTGCACAACCACATAAATGAATAATAACCAAAGTCTCAGTTCATTTCTGAAAACACCATCAGTGGATTACATATTACAATGACATTACAAAGAGGGAAACTTAAAACAAGTCTTACCACAAAGCAAATCCTAGTCCACAGTACGGGTCCAAACAAAGCGCTATGTGTCTACTTGGGTACAACTCACACGCCAGCTTCATACTTTTGCACAGATTCGTGACGGCGGCATGAGACATCTTAATTCCGGCCAGCATACCCGTCGTGGAAACGCTGAAATCCAAATAAGCCAACATCTCCGCAGTCGGCGCTCTATAAGGCATTGGTAATTTTTTCTTGGGAATATCGTCAGTATCTAATATTAGGGGCCACGATTTAATATCAACAACATTACTCGCTTCTTTGGATCGAAGCAATTTGATCACAGCTTGGGAGGAAAGCACCAGAACTGACTTGGAGACATCCACTATCATCCTTACAGTTGGTAACGTCGTCTGCAAATTCTGGGGATGGGGTGGTCTTATAGTAACTGGTACGGCGCCCACGTACAGACATCCATAGAACGCGCAAATCAGATCGATTCCTGGTGGAAAAATTAAAGCTACGTGGTCTCCTGTATTAATCCTTCCTTTTTCGTTCAGTAAATTGCCTATCCTTTCCGCTTTCTTGTGCAACTCGGAACAAGAGAGTATTTTAGCGGCAGCACCTTTGCTGTTCAACAGAGTGAAAAGAATATGATCCGGCGTGGATACCGCCCTCCATCGTAAAATTTCGGCGATGAATTGTTGCTGGAAAAGTAATTTTCAAGTCACAACAAACATGCACAAACGTTAAGAGATACCTTCTTGGAGGAATCGCTTTCCTCATCGAGCCCTCCCATATCTCTACCTTGAGCACTAGCGAGCCTATTACCCTGAACGAGATTCCCAACGATTACAGACGCCGGGCCCACGTCTGAAACACAGTCGGTTGCTGAAATGCAGAGGAACAACATGCTATAGCATCACTCAAGCAAGAAGCTTTATGTTAGTTCAGGTGAGCCGACTACAACTATTCGTGGACCAGAAAGCTAATGTGTGTAATGAGAAATGTCCAGTTAAATGTTGTAGTGCGTGCCCCTGGACAAGTGTACCATAACGACAATAGATCCTGTTAGTAAATGCAACACTGCATTCAGAAATTAGTCACATGGTCCCTTTATTACAGTGCAGGGCCTCTAAATTAAAGAAAAATAAAAGTGTACAAAGCCAGTGTCATCGCTAATACCAATGCAATACTGATTTGGTAACAGCAAGGGGGCTTGCAAATTGGGAGCAAGACACAAATACTACCAACAATATTAAACTCGTGCAACAGCTCAGAACAAAACAAATCAGTATTTATTGGACGGTAAGTATTTATCTAGCACCCACTATTAAAATATTCTCCCTTCAAAAAATCATTTTCACAAATTGTTATCAATAATGTATGGTGCATGTTTCACGAGACTCTTTTTTGCCGACAGTCACTAAATGTACATTTTTACTGGCACTTTTGCGGTAGTATAATGCCATTTTTAGTGCCTAGGCAGTAAAAAAGATTACCGTGGATACTAATCTGACATAGTAACCGCAACAACCGCGCGCCGCGTCATATCATGACAACGTCAATGATTGAAAATAATCACTTTTTAAAAGTGAATTTTAACGATCGGCGAAAAATTTTTTGATCAACACGGCAGAAACTGGGTGAGAGAATCCGCAATAGTAGGATTTGCCGCCTTGTCGTCACTTGTACCAACTAATTATACAGGGTGTTTTGCAACCGCGTGTAAGTTTTTTAACCTAAGATTGACCATCGAAAATGGTAACGATTGGCACAAAATTATTTAGGTCGAAGTCGTCTCCTAAGGAAGTTATAGGGCTTTAAATTAAAGTCAACCATCGGGAGCAGTTTTTCTTAGTTATCTCAGGAACGGATTAACGGATTTGAATGAAATTTGGTAGACACTAGTACCCAGTGAATATACATCTACACGGTGAATTTCGTTGGATTGTGACTATGTGATCACCAGGAAACAGAGAAACCCTTGACATTTTTCTTCCGGAAAATGTTTTAAGGTCACTCGTTTTAAAAATGGTGGTGTCTGTTATAAAGAGCAGCTCAAACTACAACTTTTACTATTCTTGGTATTTTTTTATTTAATGAGGGGTTCTAGAGATATCCAAATAAGATAAACTGCTCCCTATGGTAAAGCCCTAACTTCCTTAGGAGACGACTTTGACCTAAACAATTTTGAGGCAATCGTCACCATTTTTGATGGGCAATCTGAGGTTAAAAAACTTACACGCGGTTGCAAAACACCCTGTATTCACCTGCGCAATAAGATGATACTAATAAGGGATACTAGATCGGAAGCGTTTTTGATCACACGTTGAAAGGACCCTGTTATCTTTGAAAGAATAAAAAATGCACCTTCTAAAGCCCAAAAGTTAAAAAACAATAATAGAAAGTGGAAGAAAAGATTCTTTGGTTGGACCTATGTCCCAAAATGCTTCATAACGGAGCTACACTCCTTCAAAGGTACTCGAAACGTTACTCTTTCTAAAATTATTGGAATATTATAAATTTTTTATTTTAGTTTAACAACGCACTTAACTATTCGTTTTGTTTGGAACAATCCAAATCACCCGATTCCAAACTGACGTAATATTTTCTACCAATGCCGATGGTGAGCGCATCTTCCACCTTCTACCTTCCCTGTACATAAAACTTTCAAAACTTAACTATATTTTTTATTTATCACAGTCGCAAATAATTAAAAATATTCTTTTCTTAAACTTGTGAAAATTACACCACCCATACCGATACAACATCACCATTTAAATTTCACATCAAATAAGTTGAACGGTACGGCGAGACTACTTATTATAGTGATATTAAATAATAAATATTATAGTAATTTAAAGTGCTACATTGTTTTCATTTTCATAACCCACCTGATGTGAAACTTATATGATCAAACTGTACAATAATTAAGAAGTACTTATAATCCCATCAATTCTCAAATACATGCCTATAAAATTCTATATTTTTCCACAGTAACTGATAATAATTAATTACCTTGATGAACTTCCCGTGGTTTCGGTAGGTTTGTGACGCACGTATGAGGGCACATCAAGACGTTAGCTGGATGCAGAGCGCCCTCCATGAACCGTTTCTTGGTTTCAGAAAGGTGGATGCCGCCTAGTGGTGTCTTGGGCAGATAATTTGGGGGTACCAGAGCCAAACAAAAGATTCCCACTTGATGGATGGAATCGACGGCTTGTAAGACGCGTGACATCCACTGGAATGACTGTAAGCGAAATAATTCTTGGAGATGATGCTCTTCATCGCCTTTCATATCCCTCGTGTCTTTTATAAAGACTTTGAGCTGGATTTTCCAAGCCGCCAACCTTCTGCACTGTGCTGATGAGTGCCAAGAAGCACGAAACTGGTCCGCAGTTTGTTGGTTGGCGGCTTGGCAAATTCAAGCATGTTTAAAATTTAGTTTTTACATGTATAAAAGTCAAAATTTCAACGTACTTCTTCCTCGCTGCAGTCCGGTCTTTGTTCGGCTATAACACAAATCCTTTCGTCTCTAAGAACTTTGATGCTGAAAACGGCAATGCGACCCCTGTAGATGAATTTCATTGGTTCGACAGCCAAAACAGTCGCTATAATGTCATCAGCGTTATGTTTTCGCCCTGTGACTGTCATTAGTCCATCACGAGATCCACAGACGAAAACTAAGCCACCAGGCCCTAGGAATCCCAATAAGCCCGATCTGGTGTATTCAGCATCAGATATTGGTTGTCCATCCGCCCCTAGTGGCTGTACTTTAAATGTACTATTACTAAGACCCTGCAATCCCCAGTACTGAGTGCCTGTAGCGCCGGAATTTACACAAATTTCTCCGACCTCGTCTGTTTTACAAAGGTAGGCTGGCCCCTCCATTTTTACAACCACTATTACACAGCCCGGCATAACTTGCCCGCAATCTTGTAGAGTAAGTGAGGTAAGACTATTTTCTTGATCCACCCTTACAACTCCAAAACTTAAGCCCTGCATAGAAAGCACACCCCGTCCAGTGGAATTTACACCGCCCCTCCCTGGTCGTCTCACGGAGACTGTTAATACTTCACTCGAACTAGCACAAGGACATATCGCATCGGGTCTTAGCCCTTTAGGTTGGAATACTGACAAGAACTGGTCACAAGAGCTCAAAGACCAGGGATTAGCACCATCTGCCACTAGCAGCATTCTTAACGACGACAAATTTACGTCTTTATGATCTTTAGTTGCTAGTAACCCCCAATGGAGGTCTCTCGATTTAACGACTGCCACGCACGCTCGATATTTCGTGATCATCTGCATCCAGCTTGCGGGATTAACTTTCATTAGGGCATAAGGGATGTATATCACGTGCATTCCGTTCAATACGCTACTTAAAACGGAGTGCCACAACCCCACTTCCCTCTTAAAGTCCAAGACGCAAACCATATTCTCCCCTTCCGTATAACTACAAGCCATCGTTAGCATTCTACAGTGTTGCACCATGGCCGCCCTTGTGATTGTCACACCCATAACACTCCCATCTCTGTCAGTACTGTATTCAATGTACGATGGTGTTTCATCAGTCAACCGTGGAGTTGGTGTCCAATCTTTGGGTGTTTTTGTCAAATGTTCGGTAACAAACCACGTCAGTCTGGGCCAGCCTTTAAACTGGACCACCTCTCCCGAGGTAGTTTTCGGCAATCCCTTCAGGCAGGCTTCCGAAGTTAAAGCTACCTGCACGCTGCAGCTGCCCAATAAAAATCCTATTTGCAGTGAGCCTGCATCACGTCTAGTTATTGGCACTTCAATTGGTACGGGGACTATTCCGGCCTGGAGGCAACCGTAGAAGGCGCACAAGAAGTTAATAGGGTCGTTATTGGGATAGACTAGAGCGACCCTGTCGCCTGATTTTAAACTAGTGTCACCATTTTTGCTAAAGGATTTCGTTAGAAGAGCATACGCGATTTTATGAGAACGACTTAAAAGTTTGCCATACGTTAAGGTCGTCGTTAGTTTTCCGTTGGGATCTAATACGGTGGCAACGGGGGCCTTAAACGATGAGTTGCCATAGCGAGTGATGGCAGCCTCCAGACTTCGAGGAAGCCCTGATGGTACTACTAGTTGTTCACCTACTGCTGGACTCATACAGCCGCCTAAAATATGCCACGTAACTCCGTAAATTCAAAATCGAAATATTTCACTTACCTTCGGGCTTGGGAGCATTAGGATCCTTTGGATTCGCAGCAATTTCCAGCTCGATGTCATCGTCTTCATAAAATTCGGGTAGAGGTCGTCTTTTAGGCCTTTTTAGAGTGTTGAGCAGCTGCTGGATCTTGGCGGAAACCTTCCACCTACCCGTACCAGTGCCCATCGTGTCATCAGACGTCGAAGAACCATATCTGTTGACCCTGTCTGCAGCTGTCGTCCTTCGAACACCCTGAGCAGTGTTGTGCGTGACATCGGGCGGTTGCATGTCTAAAACGAGAAATTACAGTTTTTTACAACATTGGTAACAACCTACAAGGCCGAAAATTCTGCATAACATCACTGATGTCCGTTATCTCCTGTCTATTCTTCTGCTCCCAGTTGTTAGGTTGCGGTAAACGCGGCCTGTGCTGCAATGGGGGCGGCGATCCAGTACTGCTCGTGTCCGACAAAGGGGGCGGTGGAAACATCTGCGATGTACTTCTGTCCCTAACTTTTTCTCGTTCCGGTGTGCTCTCCACCGTTTCCTCATTCACTATACTATCCTCCCCCGAAGACGATTCTGTACGATGTGGAAATATTTAAAAGATTGCAAAGTTTAATTTACTTTGGTTGTTATTACAAGACCATTATCTTAAAGATAGCGGTAACGGCAGCCACCTACCGGAATCGTGCTGTTCTCTGTCTGGGCTTCGGGCCATAACGGATGTACGTTTGGACGGCATCGGCATTGACGGCTTGTGCCTGTTTTGCATAGCTTGAGCGAGAGCTTGCTGCACAGCCTCTTGTCGCACTTCTACAACACCACAATCAATAATCACAGAGGTTTTAATGAAATTGAAAAAAGCCATCTCCATTATTGTGAGTTTGTTGAACTTCGTTATAATATAGGTGCATGAAAATAAATTATTGCTACTGTCTCTATTTAGCTCGTTTTTCACCTCATATTAACTGTGACCGCTAGTCTCATCCTTTTCCATGGAAAATAACCTTCCGTTACATACTGTCAACAAGATTTGAAAACACATAATCATTTAATATTTGGACTCCATGACTACAAACTTTCTGTTGACATAAGGTACCTAAGGCCTTCAGCCCCGGTGATGCTGATAGTATAGTGAGTAACGTTAATTTGACAGATGTTTTCCTCATTAACAGGTCGGATACTCCTCAGTTAACTAACTCTAGCACAATTTGTCACGCCCATTGATTAAAGAGAAATTGAGATTTTAGGACTACTAAAAACTAATAGGGTAAAACACTCATTTATTGGCCCCTTAAGGAAGTAACATTAAACATAAACGTAGGAAAATATAGAATATTCAATTTTATCTTTATAGATGGTCATAGGATATGTGGAATAAAATTTGTTAACCGGAAACATGGAAAATTCTGCCATTCAAAACAAATCTGGAACGTATTTGTCCCAAAAAAAATCTTCGATATTGACGAAAAGTCGATAATTGGCATGCGTTTGCCTAAAGTTGGCACAGTCGCTTCCAATTATTTGGCACTAATCTTTCAAATAGTGGGTACCTAAAAATCTGTAAGTACCTGTCTATGTATCTAGTCGTTAATCGGTCAAAAAAGTATAAACATAAACAAAATTTCATTTCATACTATATCGACAAAACTGTTATTTTTTGTTAACTTTGTGGAACAAGTTTTACAGAGAACTTTATTGTCATATGTAATTCCTTAAGAAACAGGGGAATTTTCGAAAATTTTAGCGTGCAACAAACGAGTGGTGATTTTCAATCCACATCAAGCACGAGTATGTTCACGCTAAAATTTTCGAAAATTCCGTAAGTCTCGAAATGGAATCCAACATGACAATTCCTATGTGTCATGGAAAATTTGCAGCGGTGACTACTAATTGAGTGAAATTTTGTTTATAATATGTCTTAATTTTCGAAGAGGACCCTTTACGCCTAATGCCTATTGTACCGGGTGGACCAACACTATTGCCCACCTCAAAAATTGCCCTTTATTTTAAAGCTGGGACTTCGAAATTTTTACAGTGTATATGGCTACCAAGGACCCTTCAAATGAGGGCAAAAGTTTATCTGTCATGCAAAAACTGTGACGTCACGAAATTTTGAAATATCGTTTTTCCAAGAAAAAAAAAATTTTTACCCATAAAATCGTTTTTTGGGCTAATACCTTTATGTTAAGCCCATTTTTTTAAATTTCCGTCATCAGATTAGCCAACTGTAGCAAGCTAAAAATGGTCCATTTTAATTCACAAGTCGGCCACGTAAACAATTGACTACTATGCGAGGGCTTTCTTGGATAACAGCGTACGCTTTTTTCATCTGTCACCAGTTGACAGCGACACGACGTGGCCATTGAACTGCGAAATTGTTTTTAATTTTAATAAACGTGGATTTTTGTAACGAATAATGTTGAAATATGGGTTTAAACTGGGCATCCACCATTTAATTCGCCCACCCAAGGTGCCAGGAGAGGTTACGAACACGGACATTTAATCAGATGGCGGCGCGGCGTGAAGAGGGGCTCCAGTTTGTGTGAAGGGCTCCGGTTTGTGTGAGGGGGTTTTTTCAAATAGCCATTTCCATAATTCGCATTATTCCATACTTATGTAATTCCACAGGTAATTATTTTGTTGTTATGGCCTGTTTTGTAGTTGGCATTTTTAGGTTAAGTGAGTCGACTTAGTTTGCCCCGTTGAGACTAATATCGAGGACTAAGATATTCACAGCCCAGAATTTAACAGCAACTCGTGTCAAATAAGCACCAAGGAATCGTTTTGCATAACATAATTCATATTCAAAGATAAACTGTAATCGAAGGTGGTGCAAGTGTCAGTTTTCGATTGGCAAATACCTCGTAGGTACCTCCTAAACAAAATCAAGACGTTAATAATTGATGCTTTGAAGTTGGTGAAGCTCAAGTTATTATTTGAACAGCAGAAGCAAAAAGGTGCAATGTGGAATTTAATAATCATCATCATGGTGGGCAAATAAGGACTAATTGAGGCGTTTTCAGCAAGAGTGGCCTAAGTGACTTTTTTGCAAACATGCAACATAGAGATTCGGTAATTTCCCTATGCAATAGTGGCTTAAAATTAAGCCCGAAATGGTTGTACAAGTTTGTCGGTTAGGCTACTCTAGCAGTAAACGCCTCTGAGGCGTTTTCAGCAAGAGTGGCCTAAGTGACTTTTTTGCAAACATGCAACATAGAGATTCGGTAATTTCCCTATGCAATAGTGGCTTAAAATTAAGCCCGAAATGGTTGTACAAGTTTGTCGGTTAGGCTACTCTAGCAGTAAACGCCTCAATTAATCATTGATCACACGACAAGCCATCCAGTGCATAAACAAGACGTGTGTGTGTGCCTTAGTTTCAATTTTTGTCATTAGAATGAACTAAGAATACTGAGATTATTCTTTCGTTTATTAAACAATAATTGCCTATTAAGTAAATTTAATAAATCAGGCTTTCATATTTTTACTTGAATTTCGCGCATTTATTTCATTACGCGCGTTAATTTCCCGCTCAAACTCTTCCAACCCCTTTTAGCTAATCATTAGTCACCCACTAGTGTGATTAGTGTGTGAATTACAATAGTGTTGCAGTGTTTAGGTTGCTAATTTTGAGAAAAATTGCTATTTTGTGAAATCTTCAACCTCTTGAAGAGAAGTGTTTTCCAACTTAGTTTTACATACCTTCTTGTTAGCTGTTTTCACAGCTCTTATCCTGGTTTCCCTCCAGGGAAGCTTTCACGCGTTTTTCTGTGTTGTGAGTGTTAATTATAATTACGTGTAGAAGTGAATCTTGGTGAATTTCCTATACCTAGTGTTAATTAATAGTTTTATTCTATTTTAGTGGAGTGCATTTAATTTTTATCATGCCGATGCAACATCTTTCCTTTTCAGACAAGGTCGACATGATCTTGATTTTTGGAGAATGCCAGCAAAATGCAATGCAAGCAGCAGAATTGTATGCCCAACGTTACCCAGACAGACTTCAACCAGATAGACGAACATTTAAAAGAATTGTAGAGAAACTTAGAGAGACAGGCAGTTTGAAGCCCAAGAAAAAGACAGTGATAAATCCCGCTGTGACTCATGAAATCAATCAAGCTATTGTTTTGAACATAGCTGAAAATAATCCCCAAGTCAGCAGTCGAGAAATGAAGCAATCAAGCGGCATAAGTAAGTCATCGATTCTAAGAATATTAAAAAGGCACAAATTCCATGCATATCACATCGAACTGCATCAGGAACTACATGGAGAGGATTTTATGAACAGGGTGAGATTTTGCACGTGGGCCCAAGAGAAACTGCAGGAAAATCAGGACTTCTTCAAGTTTGTGCTTTTCACCGATGAATGCACATTCAAATCTAATGGGCACGTAAACAGGCATAATATGCACTATTGGTCGGTGGTTAACCCACATTGGATGAGAGAAGAAAAAACACAAGACATATGGTCACTGAACGTGTGGGGAGGAATTATTGACAACCGATTAGTTGGTCCATTCTTTTTTGAAGGCCATCTGACTGGTGCGATGTATGCAGAGTTCTTAAGAAATTCATTAGATGACTTACTAGAAGATGTGCCATTAAATGTGATCCAAAATTTGTGGTTTCAGCAAGATGGTGCGCCTCCACATTTCAGTCGAGAAGCTCGTGGTGTGGCAGATGAAAAGTTTCCAGATAAATGGATTGGTCGTGGTGGTCCAATTGCTTGGCCAGCTAGATCTCCCGATCTCACACCTATGGATTTTTTCACATGGGGAGTTGTGCAAGAAATTGTGTACAGAACACAGCCAACCACGAGACAAGACATGCAGCAACGACTCGTAGATGCCTTCCAGACAATCAATGAACGAAATACAGCAGCTACAGTCCAAAATTCATTTCAGCGACGTGCTCAGATGTGCATCGAAAGAGAAGGCCACCACTTTGAGCAGTACCTGTAATCAGGTAAGTACTTTTTGTGAAGTGATCTGTGCTATAGTGGTTGCAGTGCAGTGAATTTGGTGATGATTGTGTAGTGATGGGTTGTGGTAGTGAGTAATGCATCACTTTAGGTAAGTACAAGCCGTAAGTTCCTTGTACACAATTTTGTCTATGATGATTAGTAGAGCTCTTTCACAATATTTGAAGGATCCACAATTCTGAGACATCCAAAACAGCTAAAAGACCATAGTTTATGTAACACAATCAGTCAATCAAATTCAATTTATTGTTGTTAGTTTGATCATACAGGATTTAAGTTTCAATTTATATCCTTGAAAAATTATAATTATTGTGATTGCAACTTCAACTTTACAGCAACACACTTTCGCCAGCTAAAAACACTTGGTTTTACATCACCCTACAATTTACCAAACAATTTAACCCAACTAGTTAAGAAATGGCATCGGGCTATAATTCTTCTACCTTCGGCTACAGTTTATCTCTGAATTTTAATTATGTTAGTTGAAACGATAGTTTAACAATTCCTTTGCCCTTATTTAGATCAGATGATGTTAAATTTAGAGGCTGTAAATATCAATTTTGTTATGCAAAACGATTCCTTGGTCCTTATTTGACACGAGTTGCTGTTAAATTCTGGGCTGTGAATATCTTAGTCCTCGATATTAGTCTCAACGGGGCAAACTAAGTCGACTCACTTAACCTAAAAATGCCAACTAAAAAACAGGCCATAACAACAAAATAATTACCTGTGGAATTACATAAGTATGGAATAATGCGAATTAGGGAAATGGCTATTTGAAAAAACCCCCTCACACAAACCGGAGCCCTTCACACAAACTGGAGCCCCTCTTCACGCCGCGCCGCCATCTGATTAAATGTCCGTGTTCGTAACCTCTCCTGGCACCTTGGGTGGGCGAATTAAATGGTGGATGCCCAGTTTAAACCCATATTTCAACATTATTCGTTACAAACATCCACGTTTATTAAAATTAAAAACAATTTCGCAGTTCAATGGCCGCGTCGGTCGTGTCGCTGTCAACTGGTGACAGATGAAAAAAGCGTACGCTGTTATCCAAGAAAGCCCTCGCATAGTAGTCAATTGTTTACGTGGCCGACTTGTGAATTAAAATGGACCATTTTTAGCTTGCTACAGTTGGCTAATCTGATGACGGAAATTTAAAAAAATGGGCTTAACATAAAGGTATTAGCCCAAAAAACGATTTTATGGGTAAAAATTTTTTTTTTCTTGGAAAAACGACATTTCAAAATTTCGTGACGTCACAGTTTTTGAATGACAGATAAACTTTTGCCCTCATTTGAAGGGTCCTTGGTAGCCATATACACTGTAAAAATTTCGAAGTCCCAGCTTTAAAATAAAGGGCAATTTTTGAGGTGGGCAATAGTGTTGGTCCACCCGGTATATTTACAATATGTATTTTCTGCAAACATTGCAATACCGATCCGCTTATAAATAGGTATTAGGTACTTTTTGGACAATGATCAATTTCAAGTTGAGATTCTGATTCGGCGATGTTTATTATGGTTCTCTAGTATCATGACATCTTTGTACTTGCGTTGTATGTACGAGTTTCGCGTCAGTTTTCTTCTTGATGCATTTTTGAGAAGTCGATTTGCTTTTAGGGGCCAAATTTTCGCCGACTTTTCTTTTAGTTTCGGTCTTCGCATCAAGAAAGGTGATTCACTTTTAGATGCAAACTTTTCCAGCCTCCTTTGTTTATTAACTTCTTTCTTTCTCCATTTTTGTATGCGGACGTTTAAGTCAAAATGGAAGACAGTCTTTGCTTTTTACTTTTTCTTGTTCGCTTCTGTGTTTTTGTTTTTAGTACATGCTTATTAATTTTTGGCGATTTATTACTTCTTTTCTCTTCAATATTCATCTACGCCTTTGGTTTCAAGTTTTGGAGGTCTTTCACTATCAATGCGCTGTATTCTTTATGCTTGTCAGTTGTCACTATATTCTACATTGTTGTCATTTTCCTTTCTTATAATAATTAACATTTTCAATTATTTTTAATACGGTAAAATTCTTTTTTCTTATTTTTCGTTGTTTTTGTCTCGTCTTCTTGTCCATAGGAAGAGAAAGAAAAGGGGCCAATAATTGCAAGCAAATATTTTGAATTTTGAGTTAATTATTGGCACTATTATTAGACAAATCATTGAAATTGTATGTCAAAAGTTGTCACCGAGTAAGTTTTCACCTACAAGTGATTTGATAGTTAAAAGAACAGCCAAACCTTGAGGACACTTTCTTAAAAAAATTTAAATTTTTCATACACTACTGAACCCATGAGATTTCATTCGGCTATTTCTAGTAACATAAAAGATTTGGACATGCGCCGAGCAGACAGGAGTGCAGATGAATGTTGCCAGTTTTATAAAAATTCAACAGTAGAAAACAAAACGACGACAAACTTCAGGAAAAGCGCTAAAATTGTTAGGAGTGCCAATAATTAGAAGGGTGCCAACGTTTAGGTGCTTTACCCTAATACAGCCTTAAATTAAAAAGCCAAAATTATTGAGTCTTTGACTTGGCAACTTCGAAACAGTTCACTCTAAAGCCAAGAAATGAAACGACCTTTACTGGCCTTTTTAAAACTTTAATGAATTGTCGACGGTTTTGAACGCAACAAAACCGATCTACCTACTTATTTCTCATGCAAAAATATAAAATTCGTTTCAACTTCACTCTTTCGCATTAATGGAAAAGGCTTATTTAATAAATTCGCTTGGAATTCGCAAAAAACGAAAAGTTCACGTAACTAAAACAAGCAACCACGTTCACACAGACATCACATAAGCAAACACAGACACATTTTGAATAAGTATTTGAATAAATATTTAGGCACTTAGATAAATTCAGGAGGTTTAAGTATGTTTTCCTTTTAATCTTATTTTAGAGTTTCCTCTCTCGAAGACAAGTGTGAAGGCAGTAATCAGAGTTTAGAAGTTTCCGTGTTGTTGCCGGAAAGAAATTCAAACTTTCAACTGTGCTAAAAAAACTTTGGCTAACCGCTGCTGAAGCAGCCGTTCGTTGTAAGCGCAGCTTAATAAAATAACATTAACTTAATCCGGCGCATCCGCCAATTTTAACAATCCCTAACTAAAAGCGGCAGGATTCTAGCCCGGCGCATTTCTATACAAAGCTCAAATCATGAAGAATGATAGTGATGGAAGCCCTTACCTGAGTGATACCGGCTTTCGTTTCTGGTGAGCCTCCGGTTACCCCTTCGCAAAGCCCTAGTAGCCGGACTGACCCCCCTTCCTTCTTTGCTCTGCCCATCACCCACATCTACATGCAAAACCAACACTCAGCCATGCGAGACGAGACAAAAATAAACTTATAAAATAAAAATGATGTCACGTGCCAACATCTAAAAACAAAAAAAAACATTGCTGAACCTGAATGGTATCTCTTCTCATTGTGTGTGACACGTCGTTGCGTGCGTCGTCTCGTTTGTTGCTTGCCTCCGACGCCTCCGCTGCCGCTGCCACCATCGTTCCCATTGCCTCTTTCGGCTAAACAACCACCAAACGATGAACACAAGCCAGCGGTTTAAGTGTTAATATGGCATTATTAATTATTGCTGATGCAGATGAGTTTAGGCAACATTGCTCCTTCGATTATTAAATGGAATGCATCTGCGTCAAGCATGAGAGAAATGCATAATGCATCCCGGCGGTGCATCTTTATAAGCCACATCTGCCTCTAAATTATTATTATAATATGGAGAGAAAGTCTACACCATGTTCAAATTAAGCGCAATCTACTTTAACAACAGCCACATCTTTTAATCGTTATTCTGCACCACTCCTCTAAAGTAGGGGAAATTTAATCGGATCTCGTTATGAAAATGTACCATCCAGAGTTAACTTTTATTAACAGTCTAGTGAAAACTTGCATAAAACAACATTAAAGATATACAACAAAGCAGAATGTTAATATTTTTAAATCACTAATCCCTAGAATTTCTCACGGAACACGAATTATCCCCTCATAGTTCTTCATTCAAATCAGAGGTCAAATCCAACAACTACAGTTGAAAATTTCAAATTGAAAATCATGGAAACTTAATTGCAATAACAATAAATTAGCAATGGCTTTCATATTTTTTTAGGTTAATTTTTATTAATTTTGGAGTTTCGCAAACAACGAGCGATGGAATGTACCGGGTGGACCAACACTATTGCCCACCTCAAAAATTGCCCTTTATTTTAAAGCTGGGACTTCGAAATTTTTACAGTGTATATGGCTACCAAGGACCCTTCAAATGACGGCAAAAGTTTATCTGTCATGCAAAAACTGTGACGTCACGAAATTTTGAAATATCGTTTTTCCAAGAAAAAAAAAATTTTTACCCATAAAATCGTTTTTTGGGCTAATACCTTTATGTTAAGCCCATTTTTTTAAATTTCCGTCATCAGATTAGCCAACTGTAGCAAGCTAAAAATGGTCCATTTTTATTCACAAGTCGGCCACGTAAACAATTGACTACTATGCGAGGGCTTTCTTGGATAACAGCGTACGCTTTTTTCATCTGTCACCAGTTGACAGCGACACGACGACGCGGCCATTGAACTGCGAAATTGTTTTTAATTTTAATAAACGTGGATTTTTGTAACGAATAATGTTGAAATATCGTTTTAAACTGGGCATCCACCATTTAATTCGCCCACCCAAGGTGCCAGGAGAGGTTACGAACACGGACATTTTATCAGATGGTGGTGGCGGCGTGAAAAGGGGCTCCAGTTTGTGTGAAGGGCTCCGGTTTGTGTGAGGGGGTTTTTTCAAATAGCCATTTCCATAATTCGCATTATTCCATACTTATGTAATTCCACAGGTAATTATTTTGTTGTTATGGCCTGTTTTTTAGTTGGCATTTTTAGGTTAAGTGAGTCGACTTAGTTTGCCCCGTTGAGACTAATATCGAGGACTAAGATATTCACAGCCCAGAATTTAACAGCAACTCGTGTCAAATAAGGACCAAGGAATCGTTTTGCATAACATAATTCATATTCAAAGATAAACTGTAATCGAAGGTGGTGCAAGTGTCAGTTTTCGATTGGCAAATACCTCGTAGGTACCTCCTAAACAAAATCAAGACGTTAATAATTGATGCTTTGAAGTTGGTGAAGCTCAAGTTATTATTTGAACAGCAGAAGCAAAAAGGTGCAATGTGGAATTTAATAATCATCATCATGGTGGGCAAATAAGGACTAATTAATCATTGATCACACGACAAGCCATCCAGTGCATAAACAAGATGTGTGTGTGTGCCTGAGTTTCAATTTTTGTCATTAGAATGAACTAAGAATACTGAGATTATTCTTTCGTTTATTAAACAATAATTGCCTATTAAGTAAATTTAATAAAGCAGGCTTTCATATTTTTACTTGAATTTCGCGCATTTATTTCATTACGCGCGTTAATTTCCCGCTCAAACTCCTCCAACCCCTTTTAGCTAATCATTAGTCACCCACTAGTGTGATTAGTTTAGGTTGCTAATTTTGAGAAAAATTGCTATTTTGTGAAATCTTCAACCTCTTGAAGAGAAGTGTTTTCCAAGTTAGTTTTACATACCTACTTGTTAGCTGTTTTCACAGCTCTTATCCTGGTTTCCCTCCAGGGAAGCTTTCACGCGTTTTTCTGTGTTGTGAGTGTTAATTATAATTACGTGTAGAAGTGAATCTTGGTGAATTTCCTATACCTAGTGTTAATTAATAGTTTTATTCTATTTTAGTGGAGTGCATTTAATTTTTATCATGCCGATGCAACATCTTTCCTTTTCAGACAAGGTCGACATGATCTTGATTTTTGGAGAATGCCAGGAAAATGCAATGCAAGCAGCAGAATTGTATGCCCAACGTTACCCAGACAGACTTCAACCAGATAGACGAACATTTAAAAGAATTGTAGAGAAACTTAGAGAGACAGGCAGTTTGAAGCCCAAGAAAAAGACAGTGATAAATCCCGCTGTGACTCATGAAATCAATCAAGCTATTGTTTTGAACATAGCTGAAAATAATCCCCAAGTCAGCAGTCGAGAAATGAAGCAATCAAGCGGCATAAGTAAGTCATCGATTCTAAGAATATTAAAAAAGCACAAATTCCATGCATATCACATCGAACTGCATCAGGAACTACATGGAGAGGATTTTATGAACAGGGTGAGATTTTGCACGTGGGCCCAAGAGAAACTGCAGGAAAATCAGGACTTCTTCAAGTTTGTGCTTTTCACCGATGAATGCACATTCAAATCTAATGGGCACGTAAACAGGCATAATATGCACTATTGGTCGGTGGTTAACCCACATTGGATGAGAGAAGAAAAAACACAAGACATATGGTCACTGAACGTGTGGGGAGGAATTATTGACAACCGATTAGTTGGTCCATTCTTTTTTGAAGGCCATCTGACTGGTGCGATGTATGCAGAGTTCTTAAGAAATTCATTAGATGACTTACTAGAAGATGTGCCATTAAATGTGATCCAAAATTTGTGGTTTCAGCAAGATGGTGCGCCTCCACATTTCAGTCGAGAAGCTCGTGGTGTGGCAGATGAAAAGTTTCCAGATAAATGGATTGGTCGTGGTGGTCCAATTGCTTGGCCAGCTAGATCTCCCGATCTCACACCTATGGATTTTTTCACATGGGGAGTTGTGCAAGAAATTGTGTACAGAACACAGCCAACCACGAGACAAGACATGCAGCAACGACTCGTAGATGCCTTCCAGACAATCAATGAACGAAATACAGCAGCTACAGTCCAAAATTCATTTCAGCGACGTGCTCAGATGTGCATCGAAAGAGAAGGCCACCACTTTGAGCAGTACCTGTAATCAGGTAAGTACTTTTTGTGAAGTGATCTGTGCTATAGTGGTTGCAGTGCAGTGAATTTGGTGATGATTGTGTAGTGATGGGTTGTGGTAGTGAGTAATGCATCACTTTAGGTAAGTACAAGCCGTAAGTTCCTTGTACACAATTTTGTCTATGATGATTAGTAGAGCTCTTTCACAATATTTGAAGGATCCACAATTCTGAGACATCCAAAACAGCTAAAAGACCATAGTTTATGTAACACAATCAGTCAATCAAATTCAATTTATTGTTGTTAGTTTGATCATACAGGATTTAAGTTTCAATTTATATCCTTGAAAAATTATAATTATTGTGATTGCAACTTCAACTTTACAGCAACACACTTTCGCCAGCTAAAAACACTTGGTTTTACATCACCTTACAATTTACCAAACAATTTAACCCAACTAGTTAAGAAATGGCATCGGGCTATAATTCTTCTACCTTCGGCTACAGTTTATCTCTGAATTTTAATTATGTTAGTTGAAACGATAGTTTAACAATTCCTTTGCCCTTATTTAGATCAGATGATGTTAAATTTAGAGGCTGTAAATATCAATTTTGTTATGCAAAACGATTCCTTGGTCCTTATTTGACACGAGTTGCTGTTAAATTCTGGGCTGTGAATATCTTAGTCCTCGATATTAGTCTCAACGGGGCAAACTAAGTCGACTCACTTAACCTAAAAATGCCAACTAAAAAACAGGCCATAACAACAAAATAATTACCTGTGGAATTACATAAGTATGGAATAATGCGAATTATGGAAATGGCTATTTGAAAAAACCCCCTCACACAAACCGGAGCCCTTCACACAAACTGGAGCCCCTTTTCACGCCGCCACCACCATCTGATAAAATGTCCGTGTTCGTAACCTCTCCTGGCACCTTGGGTGGGCGAATTAAATGGTGGATGCCCAGTTTAAAACGATATTTCAACATTATTCGTTACAAAAATCCACGTTTATTAAAATTAAAAACAATTTCGCAGTTCAATGGCCGCGTCGTCGTGTCGCTGTCAACTGGTGACAGATGAAAAAAGCGTACGCTGTTATCCAAGAAAGCCCTCGCATAGTAGTCAATTGTTTACGTGGCCGACTTGTGAATAAAAATGGACCATTTTTAGCTTGCTACAGTTGGCTAATCTGATGACGGAAATTTAAAAAAATGGGCTTAACATAAAGGTATTAGCCCAAAAAACGATTTTATGGGTAAAAATTTTTTTTTTCTTGGAAAAACGATATTTCAAAATTTCGTGACGTCACAGTTTTTGCATGACAGATAAACTTTTGCCGTCATTTGAAGGGTCCTTGGTAGCCATATACACTGTAAAAATTTCGAAGTCCCAGCTTTAAAATAAAGGGCAATTTTTGAGGTGGGCAATAGTGTTGGTCCACCCGGTATAATATCGAGTAATTAGTCAGGAAATAAACTACAGGGAGTTTGATTGTACGTTTTAAATGCCGGCGAAACGCAGGCGGATTATCTCACTATTCGATCGCGGTTCGGGGCTAGGCAGTTTTACATCTTAAAATTCGATTTAAAGTGAGTCAAATGAAAATTTAAAAAAAAGCATGCTTTTTACTTCCAGACTTTTAGTAAATATGTAGGAATCGAAAAAACGCAGCATTTCCTCTAGTGAATAGAATTCGAAGCGATAACCGTCAGAAAGGCTCAAGATTCTAATCTAGAGAGATGAATGTGAAAATTAAATAAAGGATTCGTATAAACAAGTTTGTCCGCTCTAAGTAATTTGTAGCAATAGGATTTTACGTGGTATATAACAAAAATGTCCGTGAATTAATAGATAGGTAGTTAGTATGTACTACAAAAAGAACCCCAACAGGCACAATAATTAGTTTACCACAGAGAATGCCCTTTCATTACACAAAACGATAAATAAATACAAAGCTGCATTGTCGACAAACAAACGTATAAGCTCTGCGAATCAGGTAAGTTTCCGTGAAAGAGGTCAATTTGTAATAATCTGAAGCAGGAGGTTGCGGTTGTTTGTGAACGACTATTGCATTTGCTCGAAACTGAACCGTAAAAATGATTCAACTTGTTAGGATATTTTATAGTACTCCAATCATTTACTCACTTGTATTTTGCTTAGGCACATATGGGGCTAGTAGTCTTGTCCTCTTCTTTTCATATCCTTTCTGTGTGATATCACCTGCAACAAGGGAACGAGATTAATAATAAAACCCGTCCGCTATTGACGTATGAAAGACTTTCTCGATTATATTTGTTCGGCAGAGATTCAACGCAAACAAAGGCATTATATGGGAGAACTCATAATTGTTTGTCGTCGTATCCTTTTCTGGCTTATTCGATAAAGTAAATTTTAATTCTTCCCCATACAGGAAATGGAAATTATATTTTAAGCCCAGCAAACAAATTGATTTACAGTTTTGGTATTGACTTCCTATCAAATTTCAGATAATTTCAAACAGAAAAGGACAAATAGTACTGTAATTAATTATTGGCATTCTGTATAAATGTTTGCAGTCGATAAACTTTCTCCAATTTAGTTTTAGGAATTAAATCATTTACTGTGTACATAAATCACAGCTAATTATTATAGGCAGTGGAATTCTGATTAATAATTTCCTATTTAAATGCTGGAAAACAATTAAATGATGAACAAATAAAATCCATAATCCGACTGCTATTTGATGCTATTAATTTCTGGTTCGCACATCAAGAACTTTTGCCAAAATTAATCTCCGAATCTAAAATGTCTTGTTAGATATGTTCCTTTTACATGGACTGTCTCTTTGTTTTGTTAAAAATTTGCATCGCAGAATCGAAAAAGTGGAATAAATTATTTTAGTTAAATAGTAATACAGTTTGGACCGCCCCAGTGTAAACCCCCAAGAAAGTCGTCTTCCGAAATTAATTACCCAATGTAAATTCAATCCTCCCTCTCGTTGAAATTAACAAAGACACCATACTCTTTTAATTAAATGGCTACGACTCGGATTCGACAATAAATTTTAAAAAGTTCAGGATTGATCTGCGTTCAGGATAAAAGCAAACGCCATAAATATCATTTTGTGGCAACGATTTGCATCATTTTTTGCTAGGGTATACAAGCGAATCAACCAAATAATAAATCAGGATGTAGTCCGGGATAAAGTAAATTTAAACGAAAACACTCTGCTGTTCTGTGAATTAATTAAAAAACTGCATTTCTGCATAGGTGGTGCAACGTTCATCCCGGGAATTTTTATTCACATCATAATACATCCAAAATCCTGCTAAGCTCAATAATTCCATGGAGAAAAACCGTTAGAGAGAAGGGAAAAGGGAAATAAGCTAATAATCTGGTTATTTATTGCTTTACTCCCGCTCCATTTATCGACGGTTGATGCCACTTCTGTTCCATGTGCGAAGCAGCCACTACACATTTACGTAGAAATTTAGGATATTAATTTATGGGGTAATTAAACTACGCCATTGCAGGAACGACGGGTTCCGTTTTAATTCAAAAGCTTCCTGCTGCAATATTAAAACTCTTCAAGGAGTAGTTTTCTGCAACGAATACTATTACAAAATTAACTAAACTGGCGATGATGGTGCAAAAAAGACAAAGCTCCTTAAAACAAAAAGCCGAGTTGATTGAAGTTCCAAGTTTCGCAATCGAATTGTTCCGAGGAGTTTTATAGGGACATTGTTAGAATAGTCCCTTAGTCGGCAGATACTGCCAGCTTATATAGAATGGTGAAACATTGTACGTTTATCATTTCCAAGTGTCGACAAATGGATGCGCAATCGAGATTTTGCCATATGGTAGAATTTTCACCGAGGAGTTAGGGCTCTTATTCTAAACACAAGAGCAACTACAACGCCTCCATTTCAAGCGTTCTTCTTGATTACTACCACCTATTATGATTATCCAGGCCCTTGCATTACACACATTATACGTATCATAATCAATATGTAGGTAGAATACAGCATATTGAGCAATACTCGTACCAAATTTTGTTAAAGTTCGGGCGTATCAATTTCAGGTTTTTTAACAATAATTTCAGAAACCTTCACATTTCTTATGGAATGTGAAATCAAAGTACGCTCAGTTTTAAAACATATTTTTTGTCATTTCATTGCACCATTTAACTCAACAAGAAAGTGCGGTTAACCCTTTCGCAACGAGTCATTTGAGTTAGATAAATGAGAGAATCTTTAGAGATACAACGCGTTAAGAAACATTGGGACGACACAAGGGACTTTTGCAAGCTGAAACACAATATCTGCCTGCGTTATTAAATTTGCAGACCAGCTGCAATATTTCTTCAGGCCAAAAAACCCCTTCCAGTGGGAAGAGAACTCGGCACCATCAACAATAGATATTTTTAATTTATTCATCAACCAAGAGTCTGCAAGGACTCAACCCGACAATTGAAAATTAAAATTTATAGCTAAAGTTGGGTATATTTTTATTTATACGTAAAGTTTCTCAGACAATGATGGCAATCAACTTTCATCATAACAACGAGAAGGTGCGAGAAGACACTTTAAAATCTACTAGAGAAATATATTCTTGAAGTGTATAAATTCAAGCACTCCTTACTCCATTACAAGTGTCCAAATAACAAATTGCTAATTAAAATCTTGGAACACAATGGATCCAGTGAGATCCACACCACCTACACACGTAGTCGGAATAGGAAAGAGCCGCAACCATTTACAAACCTATACAGGTGTATACGTTTCCCAAAATTCATTACTGACAAGTCATCTAATGAAGGTGGGGGGGGAACCCTGTACACAGAGTGGTGCTAATTTCATTGCTCCTCATTGGGATCTTGGAAACCATTAAAGTTGGAAAATGAGTTAAATTAGAAAAAAAATGCGTTTTTTGGATTCGTTCCTGAGTTATCCCGAAAAAACTGAAAATTGCGATTTTAAAAAATATATCTTCCTAACAGTTGATGCTAATCAAATGAAACTTGAAACGTATATATTTTTGGCAGCTGTCAATTCAATGGCGTTAAGGTGGCCTGTTCCCGCAAGATTAGTACTTTTTGCTACTAATTTAAATTTGAGGTCTATCAGTTTACAATTGCTAATACCTGCACGTTTACTCTTGTAACACGTTGGTTAATAAATTATTGTTAAAACTAAATATAGCAATTGTAAGCTTATTATAGTCCTCAAATTTAGATTAGAAGCAAAAAACCCTATTCTGGCGGGAACTGACCACGGGCCACGGGGCCGCCTTAATAGACATTTTCCAGCCCTTATAGATTTTGAGGAACGACAGTCAACTTTTTGCCATATCTTATTTTAATACCATGGGATACACAAAAAGATTAGCTTTTCAAAAATGAAACCATCATGGACTCTTTTGTCAGTTTGTATAATTTGTATAATCAGCCTAAACTTTGGGGAAAAACAATAGCAAAAAAGTACACCGACTTTTTCAATTTCTTAAGACATAAAAGCAATTGAATTCAAAGGTAATAAAACACGTCTTGGCATCGTGTGACTCAAGCTTTGAAATGTTTTTTTTTTTTCAAAAAAGCCGATTAGTTATACAGGGTGGGTCTGAACGACATCACATCCTTCATACCACATAATCTACTGTTCGAATGATGAGGTTTGGTGCAAAAATTTTAGGTCAATTGTGATTCCTCTTGATGTTATAAGCCGCCAAAGTTCTTCATTTTTAATCGTTTTTATTTAATATCTTCCGAATGGTGTATCGCAGGATTCTGAAATTTTGTACAGTATTGTTGCAGACCAAGAGGCAACTCCTGATGGTACTTCAGACACTATCCAAAAATCGGATCCCTGTTATACAGGATGGTCCTAATGTTATTTGTTCTTGAACTTTTTTATGTTTTTAAATGTTGCTAATTTGTCTATGCGGTGTTATTCTTCGATCAATTTTAAAGCTTTTTTGGCTCTTAATTTTCTTTGAAAAAACTCACTATTCACCAGAAAAATTGAAAAAACCGGAGAAATGACAATCGCTATAACGCCTTAAATTGCAATAAAAATCAAATATGCGTTGATACGCGTCATATTTCGATTGTTTTTATGCAAGGTAGCCATTTTTCGACAACGGTGTCCTGAATTCATGTTCATAACTGAAGAAAGACTTGGGTGGTAATTTCACTTTTTTTAAGTGAAATTTTACCATTGATTTTATGGTGATTCCTTGAAGCATGTTATCGGTTTTTACAATTTTGCTGGTAAATTGTGTTTTTTCAAAATAATTTAAGAGCCAAAAAAGCTTTAAAATTGATCGAAGAATAACACCGCATAGACAAATTACCAACATTTCAAAACATAAAGAAGTTCAAGAACAAATAACATTAGGACCATTCCGTATAACAGGGATCCGATTTTTGGATAATGTCTGAAGTACCATCATGAGTTGCTTCTTGGTCTGCAACAATACTGTACAAAATTTCAGAATCCTGCGAGACACCATTCGGAAGATATTAAATAAAAACGATTAAAAATGAAGAACTTTGGCGGCTTATAACATCAAGAGGAATCACAATTGACCTAAAATGTTTGCACCAAACCTCATCATTTGAACAGTAGATTATGTGGTATGAAGGATGTGGTGTCGTTCAGACTCATCCTGTATAATTTTTGAAAAGCCATTTTTTTGTGTCTACTAGTATTAAAATCCAATATGGCGGCCATTAGAAAAAGAAAAGTTGACTGTCTCACTCAAGATCTAGAAGGCCTAGAAAATTTCTGTGAATGCCATTGAATTGACGGCTTTCAAAATATAAAACTGCCAAGTTTCATTTGAATAGCATCAACCGTTAGGAAGTTATGAATTTAAAATGTCAATTTTGAGTTTCTTCGGGATAACTCAAGATAGGATCAAGATATCGAAGAGTTCTTTACAGATTCTTAGTCACTTTCAACAAGCGCAACTTTTCTCTAATTGAATCGATCTTCTAACTCTTGGGGCTTCCGAAATCCCAACGGTGAGCAACGAAATAAGCAACATCTTGTATAGGTATGCTGAATCAAGAGGGTGCAAAACCGGAATAAAATTTATTGTATAATATGTTATGTATTTATCTTGGTCAAGTAAACAGTTTAACACAAACTAATGATACGAATGAAAGTCCACCAATTACAGGCCATTAGTAGTGATTTCTAATCAATTAAATTACTGATACATTATGTATTTGTCACTTCATTGAGGCTATTAAAATCTGAAAACTCTGCCGTCAAAATGGCAACGAATTATTGAGCAAATTCGGTTCAATGAAGCTTTATCATTCCCATTCAGCGGATTAAACTCACCATTAATCAAATTCTACTTATTCCTGCCCAGTTTTAACTTTTAAGCGTAAGCATCAGTAATAATGGAAAAAAAGGCGCAACAGCTCATCGACGTAAAAGCATCATTGATTTTGTAAGACACCATTTGTTGACATTTTTTCCTTTGTTGATTGATACTGCAAGCTGTTATTTTGCAAGTCACTTGCATTAAATAAAACGATGCTAAATCATGTGTGAAAAAGTTCGTCGAGTCGGTATGTGTAATCTGACACCAGTAGAGTGACATCGTGGGATCAAGTTTTAAAATAAGAGAAGACATTGTTGCGGGTTTATGTCATCATTTGCATCTAAAGAGATACTGGATCGCTACTAACTTTCTTTCAATTCGTTCTAAATTGTGGTTCGAAAGCGGTAAAAAATTGGCTGTTGCTCTTTCTTCCCCAATGATACAGTCACATGCAGTTCAAATTAAACAGTTTCATAGACAAATCTGCAAAGTAAAGTCAGACAATGAAAAATAAAAATTTATTCTTAACTACCAAAATACAACGGAATGTAATAAATTAGGACCCCCACAATATCCAGTATTTGAGTATAAGCGATCAGAAGAAAATAAGTGGAAGAAATAAAATAAGCCATTTAAGGGAATAAAAACGCAAAGATTGGTCGTAATTGCTATCTTTACAACGCGAACAAATCTTGACAAACCCGACTTGATTTTTAAAACTCAAGATGAAGTAGACTTCGTCCAGGACTAAAATCCCTAGGGTGCTAAAGTTAACTTCATACTTTATTGAAACAGCATATAAAGTGGCCGTTTAAGATTGGTATACATAACATAATTATGTATAATCTACAATGAGGAAATTACTCCAAAACTTTGCGCAAAAAAATACTCTGGAGACATTTAGGTGGAAACCAATAATGCCGGATAACTGACAACTCTAAAAATTGATGTTGCGCTAAAGGTATAAAATAAACGGCAGGATGCCAGCCAATAAAATGGTTGCAACTCCACAATAATTTTCTCAAGAGACCGTTTCGCTAACTGCCATCCAGCGTCAACGAATCAATTACTGTAAAATGTCGTCCTCGAAATAAATTCGGCAACCAATATGGAGTAAATTGCCTTTAACAAACCTATTGACTTTAGCCCCGAACCATCTCTGGAGTGAGGTCAAGTTAGGTCAAAGAGGTTAAACAACACGTCCCTACTGAATCACCATTACTCGGCCACAGTGACATCACATGCTTGGTTCGTAATTTAGAGTCATGTTCCTGGGTATAACGGTAGAGAAATCCTGCAGGAAGCCGGCAGTCCTCTATGCACAACTACAAATTGCCTGCTTATTGCCACTGCTGTCCTTCTGGATATTTTCTATAAATCATTACAAAACCTAATTAGATTTTTCTACTTTCAGTTTGTCCTTTTTAGTGCCCCGTTCCCCCGTTCCACTGATTTATACAGGGTGTCTCTTTTAAAGTGTCAGTTAGCGATATTTAGAGAATCGTTTTGAGCAGCTAAACGAAAATTCACAAGCGGGGGTTTCAATTCATTGCCCATCGAACGAAAATATTTTCAACTCTGACGCACTTCCGGTTATACAGGAAGTAGCCGCCATCTTTGTTATTTTAAAAGGGAAGCCTATGTTTTGACTCTAGATTCGAATTGGCCTCTTAATTGTGAGTTTATTGCACCCCCACCTTGCCTACCTAACTGTCATAGTTTTTGACATATGTCAAAATTTGTGTAAAAAATTGATTTTTATCCGGCAATAGAAAAATTTGTATCTTCCAGACGGTTGAAGATTAAGAAACCAAACTTGTGGGGTAGAAAGTACAAGGTTTGAGCTTTTGGCTGATGGCTCACTCGTTCTTATTGACATAACAATATGGAGGAAATTAATTTTTAAAATTTGCTTAACGAGATTGTCCACAACCCCATTTTTTCAAATGCGAGTACCATAATTTTATGTATCCACAAGATGCAAAATTAAATTCTCTTTAGGCTAGTATTAACATTGCCTATACATATTTTCGATATTTTTGAAATAAATATACTTGTGCGAATTAAAAAAATTGATCGCAGCAAGCTTTGGATCAAAAATTAGTAATAGTTCATTCTACACCTTTAAAAATGTGTCTTACAGCTTGGTTGGATAATTTTTTTTTATTTGCACAAATACTTCTATTTCAAATATTTTCAAAAATATTTAAAATTGGTATGGGGAATGCTAATACTAGCCTAAGGAGAATTTAATTTTGCATCTTTTGGATGCATAAAATTATGGTACTCCCATTTGAAAAAATTGAGTAGTGGACAATTTTGTTACGCCATTTTTAAAAATTATTTTCCACCATGTTGTTAAATCAACATGATCAGGTGAGACCACAAAAGAAAGCTGAAGCCTTGTACTTTCAACCCTCCAAGTTTGGTTCCTTGATCTTCAATCGTCTGGAAGTTACAAATTTTTCTATTGCCGGCTAAAAATATTTTTTTTATACAAGTTTTGACATAATGTCAAAAACTATGACAGTTAGGTAGGCAAAGTGGGGGCAATAAGCTCACAATTAAGAGACTAATCCGAATCTAGGCTTCCTAATTAAAATAACAAAGATGGTGGCCACTTCCGGTATAACCGGAAGTGCGTCAGATCTGAAAATATTTTCGTTCGATGGGCAATGAATTGAAACCCCTGTGTTTGACTTTTCGTTCAGCTGCTCAAAACGATTCTCTAAATATAGCTAACTGACACTTTAAAAGAGACACCCTGTATAATAACGGCGGCGCATTTGATATTTCACTTAAAATCCCTCACGTGTGTGAAATATTGAAGATTTTCGTTCCGGTGTGTTTACCCCTAAAATCGCGGTATGATTTATCGCGGTCGCTTTGGAACTTCATACGAATGAATTTTGAAATCTACCCCGTCGATACATCAACAACGCCATGAAACGCTGCCGCTTGCTCATTTTTTCATCTTCTTTTTGTAAGAGTGTCGAAACGAGATGGAGACGTTGATGGATGCTCCTGGAAATAACGCATTAAACGACACGTTCATTAACAAAAACCTATCTTTAAAAACTTGGACAAAACGGAAGTAACTTATCAAGCCCGGCGGAGGAAAACACCACGACCTAGACGCGGCGGGAACATCACCATACGGACTCCAAGAAAAAGTAGTAATTACTCAGTAGGGGATAAACAAGATAACAAGAAAAGTTCAAAAGTTGCTGCCTTATTTAATTTGTATGCGACAGTTAGCGATGCCCTGTACTTATGGCGGCCGTTAACTGGAATAACAGTTATTCTCTCTTATTAATCACTAATTAGTTTTCCGTTCTCTTTCATTACACCGCACCACCATGAAAAAAAATAACGCTATCGTTTTTGTAAAGACACCACCTGACGGCAGCCCTCGGAAAATGCGGAACTATAAACAACAGACACCCAGCGAATTTCCTTCCTAAATGAAAACCGTCATTATTTACTGCTCCTCCAAAGGCAGCATTCGCATATTCTACCCGGAATTTTAGAAAAATATGTGGCCCAAAATAATAACAGGCTTTAATAATAAAAAATATAAACAACGCCGTTAAAATGTGAATTTTTAATGGAAGTGGAGGATTTAAAATTAAACATTAACCTGGAAAAGTTCAGAATTCACCATAAATACTGAATTCGCACGATGACTTTTAATGAGCTCGGAATTGAAACTGGAAGGTCTATTTTAGTTACGGGGTGAGTTTTCGCATCATAAATTCTACCCTTGGATTTGTTGTGTATAGCTTCGATTGAAGAATTTATCAGACGGAATTTTTATAACCCGGTTTCCTATATGAGCCGTTAAAATCTATCGTAAAAAGTTTATAAATACGCGAATTACACTCGTAAAGTTAAGCGAATTACACCTGAAGTTTTTCATTTCTACGCTTATATTAGGCTTGTACTTAATTCCCGAATTGGCAGAACTGTGATGAGATGCCACCGGTTCAAATTTTTTACATGTAAGTAAACTGGATGAAGATAAATCATTCGGAGATATAGGTATAGGCTACAAACTCACGGTGTATCTCGCCACATATATAAAATGTCTGCCCCTGGAATTATATAAGTTTGAAAGAGTCCGAGTTTTAAGAGTGGAAACATAGAACAGCAAACAAAGAAGTACGGCTCTATTAATAATTTGAGATATAAGCTATAAATATGAGGAAATGGTGCGTTAAAGCTGCTTAAATGGACAAGTTCACATGGAAATGTGACGGCGAATTGGATTCTGGATTAAATTTGCATTTTATTGATATACTTAATTGGATATACATAATTAAAATATAATTTCTGCTATTATGGAAATGTTGGGCGTTGGGTGTCGGCAACACCAGCGACAGTTTCACTTTACGTGGTTTTGTTACTTTCCTTGCAAATTGTAGTAACAAATTCACCAAAACACAATGGGGAGTCAGACTGAAGCAATATGTCAGAATTTTGCATTTATGTTGGCATTTTTCACGAAAGAACGCACTTCATGTTTTTCGAGAGGCATAAACTACTTTAACGTCTTAAGGCACAACAAAAGAAACGTGGAAGTACATAATCAAAAAAGGGGGAGAATATGGAATGAGAAAGATAGAGATAGGGGAATGGAGAAGGCATTTTGTAGAGCTATTAGAGGGAGAAGAAGAAAAAGAAGGGGATGAAGAGGATGGAGGATGGAGAGAAATAGGAAAGGAAGAGGAAGGACAAAAGAAAGTGAGTGGAAGTGGAACGAGAGGATAATAGTCTATACTCTGTCTGTCCGGGTTACGTGGATCCCGGACAGAGTATAGTTAGTTTTGGCTGTGGCGTGTTTACAAACATACGTCAGAACATTTTTAACCTCCCCACTCCACTTCACCACTTAAAAAAAAGGGACGTTACTGCTGCAATCGGTAAATCAAATTTGAGATAACACCAGATCTTCACGTTTTGAGGTCTCAGGAACCCAAAAAAGTTTTTTTAAAAATGTGTCTCTCTGTGTGTTTGTGTGTACGTACGTTCGTAAGTCAACATTAGCTTTCAATGCCAATAAAGCATAAAGCAAAGGAATGCTCCCAATATATAATATTATACTATATTGTGAGGTCCATTCACTTAAAATCTACATACACATTATGATACGGTGAAACTAAAACGAAATATTCAAACTACTTCATTACTCCCCTTGAAACGATTGCGCTCTTGGTTCGTTACATGTCGCATTGAGCTTTATTTCCTCTTCTAACTACATAGCCTAGTTTCTATAATTATTTACGTAAACAAGATAAATTCTGCAGCACCCTCTTGCTTACGATTCCAAATTATGCAAATTTAATTATTGCAAGTAATGGAGTTTTATAAGTATCGAGAAGGGACAATTTAGTTTCATCGTTTAGACATTTGGTATGTGCGATAAATAAATGAGTAATTTGGAAGATGAGCTAATAACCGCATGCATCATTGTTGTTTATGAGAAAAAAATTCTTGGACTATTCCGACATTAAGTTTTAATTTATGTTGGTAAGTTGAGAGGTCAGAACTTGGGGTAACGTAGTATGTGTAGTTCTTATACTAGATCCCGGGAGCACCATCCCACCAACCCTTCATCAAACATCATTCTCAAACTCCTGAAATATAAATATAGCTGGGGTGGGTTTAGGAAAACGTGTATTAGAAATTCTGCCTGATGAACAACGTGAACTTTGACGAAAAAATACGGATATAAAAAGTTTAGGGTCCGATAATAGAAAAGCTGGGCATTAATATGGATTTGGTTAAGAACACTAAGAAGTGGGATTTATGGAAGATATTTGATCCAAGAAACGATTAAAATTCAGGGGCGAGAGCGACGACAGCTCTTATCTTAATGAGATTTATAATTCTCAAAAGACAATGTTTCTTGTAATGATCTTGCAAACGCGAGGGGGAATGATGAAGTTTGATTTATATTTTAAATGGACCCATCTCAAAATAGTACGAACGACCTACTTTCACGTACAGGTCGCTCATTCCATGAGATTTGTGCAGATATCCGCGTTAAAACAAACCCTCAAGCGAGACCTTTATGGCCAGGAAGCTTTTTCATGCGAGCTGTTATGTAAATGTAAGGTGTGAAAATGGCTACACATGATTTGTGACTTGGAATATTTAGCAACGAGGGCCGAGATTAACACATTCTCTTACTGGCAAGGCGGGCTTCATTTTGAGTAACTGGACATTTATTTTTATTTGGAGGGAGCCCGTTGATTTGCGAGACAATGGCACTTCAACAACCTAAGGGTGGCTACATACTGCAAAGGCGACGTTAGAAGCGAGTTTAGATTTAACTTTATTTAATCTGTAGGTTTGAATGGAAACAAGCATAGTGAATATTGTCAGCAATGCCAAGACAAATCTACATCTCATTCATTTACTATTGACTGAACTGTCATTTTTCTTTTACTGTAAACACGTTGAATCTGTCGTCTTTTCTGACCCAACACTTGAAAAATGTCTTCATAATGTCTTTCACCGGAGCACTTGTAGTTCAATCTTTAGGAAAATTCGCTTGTTCAGCCAAAAAACTCAAATCCTGACGAACTGTTATGTCAATAGAAATAGAAAACTTCATCTCGTCGTGCACCACACTGCCTGATTAAGTCCGTTCGTTCATTCTATAGCAGAACTAAAATTTTTCTGGAACTGTACAATCCTAATTAGTAAGGGCGTGTACTTTTGACAATTTTATCGAAATTTGGCGGGAAATCAAAAACATTACGTGAACCAAATCTTGTAGGGCTTATTTTAATTGTCACAGATAAACGTACCTGATGCTTTTTCGTGAATATTTTTCTTTGCACTTTACTCAAAACTGCACGCACACAAAGGCCATTTTGGGCCAATTCAGAGCAATTGCAAAATTTTGACATTTGTGATGTTTTCTGACGTATCGCGTTGAAATCGCTTCCACCAACTCACCTGTTAGTAAAATTCTTGCAAAATTCCCTCATATACCAACCTAAAATTCAAATTTTGACGTTCTGTCACTTCAATTGACAGTCCGGCTGTATTAACGGCTCTGGCAGTTTTGCGATTACTGTGACACACAAATGACAAATAACGACTAACAAATAAATAATTTGTCACAAAATGTCATGATGAGAGAGTCCAAAAGCACCAGATGTAGTGCATTAATCAGCAAAATTGGCAACACTTATAGACTGACGTCCGTTATTTTCGTTTAATCACGTTGTTTCGAGCAAGTATTCATAGATGTCCTTTTATTCAAATCATCAATAGGAAATGTATGGAATGGAGAGTAAGTCACAAGTAGAAATGTGCACAAATTAATCATTTTGTGCACTTACAATAGAATCATAGACAAATTGCATCGACGTTTGACTCAAGGACCACTGCAGCACTGTTTCTACCAGAGTTGATGAGTTTTCTACCTCAATAGTGGAGTAAATTCGAGGCTGAAAGTCGCTCCGTTCTCGAAAAAAAAAATTTTGAGGTAGAACCAGGTGAGATGCACATGAATCGATAGAGAATGTTTTTCTGCATATGAAATGGACCTTTACGACATTTTCCTGTGGTCCAGATTTTTGGAAATTACGGAAAACCAAGAAAATGTGAATTAATTGAAAACCGTGTTTTTCAATACATACCTCGTCGTATCTTTGAAACTATTTAAGGTAGCCACATGAGTTTTGTTTTATTTGAAAGAGAAAACCACAGCGCCGCTAACGGTGTAAGCATAATGGCGAAAAAGTTCAAAAGGGCCTACGATAATCTGCTCCGAAGTGAACGAGCGGATTTCCATGCATTGAAATTTTTGACATGCGAGTGAGGTGGCCAGTTTTTTGGAATTCCGCAAAAGTGCCGGCTGCAAAGTAAAGATAAAAGAATGAAAAAGTTTTTGGTAAAAGAAGCAACTCGCTATTGGCAATGGTTTAGGCGCTATGAATTTTTCTTTGCCAGCGAGTTTTTCACGGACGGCGCGGTGACGCGCGATTGTCTTGCTGAAGCCACGGCAGCATCGGATTGCGATATATTGCGGCCGCGCTTGGATAAACATATTACGGAAAATGAAATTTTATAGAAAATAGAACCATTATGAAATATTTTTATTAAATTGGTGCTTCGGCTTCCTCTGAAACGTCGCCGACGGCACCACTTCAAATTTTATTATTTCTGCAATTATTTTCGGAGCAATAAATATTTACCTGGACGCTCTCTGCTTCAAAAGTCGGAAGATGGCTTGAGTAGGTACAAGATCTTCATTTGATACGTGATTTGATATTCACGTTGAAACATTGCATTGGAGGACAGTTGAAGGTAAAGTTCCATTTGTTGTATTTAGGCTTTTATTTTTGTACAGAAAAAGTGTGTATTGAGTGGCAATCTTTATAACCATCTTAGGGCAACGCATAAGGAAGATTTGTGAGGTCCTTATTAACCTCCCCACTCCACTTCACCATTTAAAAAAAAAGGGAGGTTACTGCAATCACTAAAATTTTCGAATTCGAGATAAGACCGGATCTATACGTTTTGAGGTCTCAGGAGCCCAAAAAAGTGGTTTTTAAAATGTGTCTGTGTGTATGTGCGTACGTACGTACGTGCGTACGTACGTTTGTAAACACGCCACAGCCAAAACTACTAGACCGATTTGGCTGAAATTTGGTGCGTGTGCATGTGATAACCCAACTTAGATCTGAAAAGCTTTTGGAGCCAATCGTTCAACTAGAAATGCCATTTTGGCACATCAACTTTTAAATTTCAAATACAAACCCCCATTTTTCACCTCACGATAGAAAAGGCCTTCAAATTCTGCTTCTAAAAATGTATTAATTCTTAGTGCCCTTTTGATCAAAAATTAAGAAAAAAAAGATTTTTATCCGACTTTAAAATCGCGGTACAGCCCAAGCCCCTGAACCGATTTGGCTGAAATTTTGCACACGGGGATTGTATTACACGTCGAAGAGCTGAACAAATTTTGGATTCAATCGGCCCACGGAAACTGCCGTTTTGGCACACCAATTTGTAACTTTAAAATTATTCACTCATTTAACCATCCAAAACAAGTTTTTGAAAGATTTATTCTCACCATCAAAAAGGTCTTCAAATTCTGGTTTTAAGTAAGACAAAATTCGTTCGCATTTAGTGCTCTTTGGGTCAAAAAATCGAAATTTCATAATAACACTAAAAATACATTATAGCCCAAATTAGCGAATCGATTTGGCTGAAATTTGGTACATGGAGATTGGGTGAC
Organism: Pycnomerus fuliginosus; assembly: GCA_963924575.1. Lineage (NCBI taxonomy): Eukaryota > Metazoa > Arthropoda > Insecta > Coleoptera > Zopheridae > Pycnomerus > Pycnomerus fuliginosus. The sequence continues at coordinate 23,758,746 of OZ004618.1, read as the reverse complement.
CCGTTGAAGACCTGAAAGGCTTTTGGAAGCAATTGGTCCACGGGAAGTGCCATTTAGAAATATCAACTTTAAATACAAAGGTCTCCCTTTTTATGTCGCCATTAGAAAGACGATCAAATTCTCGTTCTAAAAATGTATTCACAGTTTCTGCCATTTCAGTGGAAAATAGAGAAAAAAATATTTTTAATTAAAAGGGAGCATGCTGACAGTGGATGACATAAAGTATCAGTTATTGTCAAAAGGGTGGTAAACTGTTAACCTTAAAAGGAACATATTGTCAAATGTGATGGGTGATGTCGGTATTTGTCAGAAAATTGCGAAATTAGTCACAGACAATAAGCATAAAAAAAATTGTGTCGAATTGACTACTATCTACACAGAATACAAAGATCCACGCGATGGGGAGGTTCCAGCCGCTTCTCTGCTGCATTTTTTTTTTATCAAAACCCAAACATCGCAACATTAAATGATCTTTGGTTTCAACTATGCATGTCAACATTGCCATAACTCAAACGAATCGGCCAGATCTAGAACTATCTTCCACGATATATACTTTGATAACTATAAGTTAGATAATGCGTCAAACCATGTCCTAAGGTGTGTGTAAATTGTTAGCACAACTCAATGCACTGATATACATTTAAAACGCATGCTTTGTACTCAAGCCATCTTCCGACTTCTGACATAGTGAGTCCATGTTTTGATGATGAAAGATGGCCACTGGGAATCCGTTTTTACTACACAGGAGCCTGTGCCTGTCCCTAAATCCTAAGAGGGCTGCTTTAAACTTTTTGCCCCGATAATAATTATTGCACTAATATGATAAAATGCAAGATAGAAAGTGTTTTTCCACTATCGACCCATTTCCCTTGATTTTAACAAGTACCTGATTTTCGTATGCTAAAATTTGATTTTAATCCCCCACTACCAAAATCTGGGAGTAATAGCTATTAACATACCCAGGAATGTTATGACTATCATAACAGACGCAGATGTCAATTGAAATCCGAGCTCGGAGAGCGAGGATTTTAAGACATCTAAGTCTGTTATGATTCATAACATCCGAGGTTTGTTCAATAGTTTATCGGTTTATAGTATATTACGATATTAGGTTGGTAAGTACAGTATAACAGAATCGAGGAAAGGTTTGCAAAAACGAGTCGAAGACGAGTTTTTGCAATTTCCGAGATTATGTTAGATGTACTTAACAACCGTGTATCGTATATGATTTTTCGCACAATTGAAATTAACTTATTGAACATTTTTCGTCAGCCATTAAACAAATCCTGTTTGACAGATCGCCGAATTTTCCAAATGCTCTCGCTACCTTTGCAAGTTCAATTGTTTCACTTACCATGCCTGTGTCAGATATGCGTGCTGTTATGAATTCATAACAGCACTGTTATTTTTCGTTGCCTGGGAAACCAAACCGCGCTTGGTAAGTTGAACTTACACCTTACGTTAACTACTTCGGTAAGAGAGTTATAACATACGATTGTGCGAAAAAGCGATTAAAGCCAAAATTAAAAAAATGTTGCGTGAATTCGCGTCATTTTGACAATCGAGATGACAGCATTTGAATGGGGTCATTGTTGTCATGAATGGTTAATGGGCTTGTTGTCTAGAAACCATTAGATAACGTTATGATCTGCTTACCAGCCTATTTTTATGCATGTTAAGAACGCTTTAATCGCATGAAACCGGTAAAAATTTTTAATACCTATTTTGAGGGAGTCAACATTTTTAATCCCTGATTTTGAGGAGATATAAATTTTGATGGAATTGAAATGCGTTGTGAAGAAAAGATCCATAATAATATTTCTGTTGCTGATGGTAAATAACCCACCTGCTCCAGAATTTAAGATTATTTGCAGCACTGCAAAGTGCCAAAGTGACGCGCAACAAACGTTAATATCTAGAAAATTTGATCTTTTTTCGTTTGAAAATAAAATATTGTATTTTATTCGGCATTTAATCTTCCATACCCCGTCATATAATGTCTTACTTAAACTGTGACAGAATGTCCCTGCAAAAATTGTACCTAATAACTACTTTCAATTTGAAGTGGTGTTTATAGAAGCCGGCGACGACCTTTCAGAGGAAGCCGAAGCACCAATTTAATAAAAATATTTCATAATGGTTCTATTTTCTATAATATTTCATTTTCCGTAATATGTTTATCCAACGCGGCCGCAATATATCGCAATCCGATGCTGCCACTGCTTCAGCAAGGCAATCGCGCGTCACCGCGCCGTCCCTGAAAAAATCGCCGGCAAAGAAAAATTCATAGCGCCTAAACCATTGAGAATAGCGAGTTGCTTCTTTTACCAAAAACTTTTTCATTCTTTTATCTTTACTTTGTAGACGGCACTTTTGCGGAATTCCAAAAAACTGGCCACCTCACTCGCATGTCAAAAATTTCAATGCATGGAAATCCGCGCGTTCACTTCGGAGCAGATTATCGTAGGTCCTTTTGAACTTTTTCGCCATTATGCTTACACCATTAGCGGCGCTGTAGTTTTCTCTTTCAAATAAAACAAAACTCATGTGGCTACCTTCAACAGTTTCAAAGATACGACGAGGTATGTATTGAAAAACACGGGTTTCAATTAATTCACATTTTCTTGGTTTTCCGTAATTTCCAAAAATCTGGACCACAGGAAAATGTCGTAAAAGTCCATTTCAAATGCACAAAAACATTCTCTATCGACTCATATGCGTTTCATCTGGTTCTACCTCCAAAAATTTTTTTGAACGATTTCCAGGCCGAATTCGCTCCACTACAATGCGTTTCAATTTATTCTGATTTTGAATAGTATTTACAATTGGTACATACCTAGTAGGTCAGTGTGAATAAACAGTAACAAAGCTGTTGTTTAAAGTTTCATCTTTTTCTTTTGGAATAAAAACTTGTATTTTTATCCTTTATTAATTCAAGATTAATATTATTATATGAGCCATTATTCACGAGGATGACGTTTGAGCGCACGAGGCTTGCCGAATGGCGCAAGTCATCCGGGTGAACATTGGCCATAATCGCGAGTGTAATACTATGCTTTTTCTACTCTAAATAAATATTTGAAACTTATTTTTCTTGATTAGAACACTTTTTTGACAATTCAGTCAACTCGTGTCAAATGTCCGCCGCAGGGCCACTTGAAATTTCATTGGCCAAAACAATAATCAATTATGGATTTGATTGTGTGGTTGGCTGAGAGCAGTGAATTATTGATCCATAAGTTACTGTAGGGAATTATGAGTACCATTATTATTTGAGAAAGCTATAACAATTCCAATATTATTAACTAGTAGTAGAAAAAAGCATTTTGTAACATTTTATTCACACCACCCACTTACATACCTCGCCATTTTGTTTGCCTTTTCGGCTTTTTCCATATATAAAAATAGGGCAACTAGGAAAGCGGCTGGAACCCCCCCACTTCGTAAATTCGACAGTCTATAAATAAATTTTCAAGAAATCAACAACGAATTATTAATGCACTTGATAAAAATCTACCTATAAAATAATAATTAGTACCTAAAGTCCCGTCGCATATTAACGAAAGCGGGGGTTGTGTGTCTCAGGCTTTTTTTCTGTTGGTTTGTAAACGGGATTTCAGTTCTGTCAAAATTCCTGTCATGGACAATAATTAACAACAAAGACCCCTTTCAACCTCCATTGTTACTGTTTATTGACACTGACAGTGAGTGACGGGAGTTTTGACGGATGTGAAATCCCGTTTACAAACCAGCAGAAAAAAAGCCTGAGACACACAACCCCCGCTTTCGTTAATATGCGGCGTGACTTTATATTATTTTGTTTTCTGTCTCAAAGTATAATATTGAACATCTACCATAATTGAAAATCAAAAATTCTCTAGACAGAACTTGTCACCATCCTTTTACAAGAATAATGGAGCTAGGCAAAACAGAATAGATCAATTGTTAAATTAGCAATTTAGTTTCAGTTTATAACAATGGCATCTAAAATTTATCCGTAGTGAGTTAGCAAAGCACAATCGTCTAATTCCCTATAGTGAAGGAATCGTTTCGGACACTTATTTGAATACCCAATATAGAGTTATGCAAATAAATCGACGCGACGTCGGAAATCAGACATGAACCTCGCTATTCCACAAACAACGATAATTGGAGTGGTACGTGATTAAACAAAAGAGAACAATGGTTTAGAAACTTTGCCATTTACTCATCCGCGATAAGATGTACAACTTTGTGCGCCCTATATAAATCAAACAATTCATTAATCATACTTTAACTTGTCTTGTAGCGTGTTGAACAAACGGTTTGATTAAAAAGAATTTCCACGATTGAATTTTACCGTTTCTGAACTGATGAGGTGGAGGCGGTCTGGGGGTGACCGGAGGATCCTCGAACTGTTGGAGCCATTCGTACAGTTGTTCCAAGTCCCTGAGGCTTTGCTGCCTCTCAGCCTCATCGCGTGCAGCCACCTTCTCCAGATCCTCCATCATTTCAGTACCGTGCTGTTTAATCTCTTTATTTTCAATCGTGTCCTCGACATTGCATCCATGAAAAAGTGTTTAAAGTTTCACGGACATTTCATACTCGGTGCAATAACAATATATGGTTGTTTATATTATTAATAATAGTGTCAGAGTTGGGTCACGGATCCATCATCACGAGGTCACAAAGGATTTAGTTCTCTATGTTCCAAGATTCAGTGATATTCCACCTTACAATGGGAACGATGAAAAACGACACTCTGGAGATTCACTCATTCTTCATCTTTTTAAGAAGACTGTCACTATCTACATTAAAAATCTATGGCAAGCACGTATTTATACGTTGCTCGAACTATAATTGATTTAGAATGCTGCTTTGTGTTGCTACTAAATCTATGAAATTCTTTCAACAAAGAGTCACTAAACTTTGATAACTTTTATAACACCCCTAATTAAGAGAAACTACAATAAAACTGATCACTAGAAAATTTATCTCATCATCAACATTTCAACAAGTTCAACAACATTTAACACCAAAGCCGGCATCACAATTACGGTCGTATTCTTTGTGTGAGCGCTCTTGTCTTTTGGTGCGCTTCACACATGTGTAGGAGCAGCAATTGGACAGGATAATCGTGTGTCATACCGGCTGGTGGATTGTAGCAGCAGGCGTCGTGACGGCCCTCTATGAACTGACGGTGGCACGGTGAACCAGGCTCCATTCCGATGGCCTGACCTGCGCGGCGAAGCATAATTTATTTTAAAAGCCATTGTTTACCCTGTTTATTAAAAACGAGATCGCGACGACCACCGGTTTTAAGATTCACTAATCCGGTCGGTTGTGTACAGCTGGTTTCGCCTTGTTTATGGGAATGCTTAGCTGTGAGCATCTTGTCGATGGCTAAGAATAACTTGGGACATTTTACATTTTACACAAAGTACTTCTTGGCATCTTCCTATGGCTCGATTGGTAATTGCTCTTCCTTCATCTCACATACTGAGTTGTTGTTATTCACACCCGTATTAGCCCTTAAAGATTATCTCTATGTATTTACATGTAAATTGTAAATTATGCAACTTGTGGTGTTGGAGAAAAATCATAAAAGGTTAAGGGTTAAATTCATTCTGTCCTAAGCCCCACTGCCATACGACGATGGGTAACAAAACCCGACTTGCCTAAATAACAGTGTTAATTAAAAGTTCTTGATAAGAAGGACGAAGATGGTGCGATCTAGAGCCCCAACCCAGATAAGCCCTAAGAAAAATATTGCTCATAAACTATCGAAGATACAGGGAAAACAAAAGTGACCGGTTTTTTATTCGCTCGCCCGAATAGTTTACATGGTTCAAAGTTTGTGTCATTCGGTTACCTACGCATAATTATTATCGGTACCTATGAATAAACGGTAACAAAGCTTTTGCTAATAGTTCTATCCTTTTCTCGTGCACGAAAAACTCCTATTTGCATCCTTTAGTAATGCAAGTATGATTCCACCCAATGCGAGGGGTTGACCACATGCGCAGTACTTTGTACAATGGGAGAGCAGTACGCAGTATGAGCAGTACCGCGCAGCACGAGCAGTACTTTAGCAGTATCGAGTAGTATTACGCAGTACCGAGCAGTACTGTGTACACGAAAAGTCCGCGTGGCCAACCCGTCGACCCAATGGCTGGAATGAATAAACGGTAACGGACCATTTGCTTATAGTTCTATCCCTATCTTACACAAGAAAAACTTGTATTTCTATCCTTTATTAACGCGAGTTTAAGCATCTTGTAACTCTTTATTCATTCCACCCAATGTGTCTCGAAAACTTAAATTACAGTCAGGTAGGTACAGTCGAGAAAGTAAGTCATGTACTCGGGTCTTGAGCGTTACGCACAGAATTTGGGACACCACCATCGATAGTGGTGATTTCTATCTGATATTAGGACCGGCATCAGTTGGGGGTTGTGTTGGTAGGTCAAGGAACTTCGGACCGTGTGCAGATAAAGAGGTATCCGGCCAACAGATCAACAAAAAGTGCATTATTTAGTTTCTCGACTGTACATGTGTGCGGTAAATCCTTACATTAAAAAAATGGACAGCTACGGAAACGGGTAGAACCCACAAATTTCAATCCACAGTCTCTTAAGTGTTTTTCCGGAGTTTTTCAAAAATTTTATTATTTACATATTGTCAAAAGGGCACCATATTTAATAGCATTTTTGGAAACAGAATTTGAAGACCTTTCACGTGCTGATAAAACAAATGGTGGTCATCTTTCAAATTTCATAGATGACATGCCAAAAAGACACTTATTATTGGCCGATTGCTACCAAATTTAAGTAAATTGTCCTACTTGCTATACTTTAATTTTAGTCCACCAACCTTAAAATGTTTTCTGGGATTTTTCAAAATTTTACGATTTTTTGCCAAAAGGGCACTAGGTTGGAGAACATTTTGGAAACGACATTTGAAAACATTTCATGTGCTGATAAAAGAAAATGGGGGTTTGTTATTCCAATTTCAAAGTTGATATGCCAAAAAGGCAGTTGCCGTTCGCCGCCGACCAAAGTTAAATCAGCTCCTTGGTTGGTATCTCTACCTATCAAACTTCAGTCAAATCGATTCAGTAGTTTGCCCAGGAACGTGTTAATTAACGTTTCTTCGAAATTTCGAATTTTTTGATTTTGTGCCAAAAGGGCGCTAAGTGTAAGTACATTTCTAAATACAGAATTTGAAGACGTTTCATGTGCCGATAAGAAAATTGGTGTTCGCAGTCGATGCGCCAAAAAGGCCAACACTAACCCCCATTTCGAATTTCAATAAAATACGTTCGGCAGTTTTCGAGAAATCTTGCATTTTCTAAAAACCACTTTCGTGATCCTGGTCAATTTCGAATTTTGGAGTGATTGCAGTAACCTCCCATTTTTAAATTGGTTGTGGGAAGGTTAAAAATGGGCAGCAGAGAAGCGGCTGGAACCTCCCCATCGCTTGAGTCTTTGATTTCCGTGTAGATAGCAGCCAGTTGAACACGAAAAATTTTGGACCGCTCGTCATTGTCACTTTCTCATGATAGCTTATGCAAAACGTTAACTTTTTAACGGCTGTTAAATTTTTGTATTTGTCTACAAATTAACAGCCGCTAAAAAGTTAACGTTTTGCTAAAGAGCGACATCACCTATCACATTTGAGAGAATTTTATTATTTTTCGGTCAAATGGTAGGAACTGTGAATAGATTTTTAGAACCAGAATTTAATAATTTTCAATGACGATCATAGAATCTCCGGGCCAAATCGGTCCAGAGGTTTGGGCTGTATCGTATTTTTAAAGTACGTTATAAATTTCGAATATACGAGTTTCTGTCACAAAGGCACTTAGGCTTGCTAATTGATGCCGTGAAAATTTACGTTACCACAAAAAAGTTCGCTGGCGTTCAAAACAAGTAATTTCTTTAATTTTACTTGAAGAAATTAAAGAAATCTTCTTTTTTTGATCAATTAGAATTCAAGCCTAAGAGTGAATACATCTTTCTTTAGAAGCAGAATTTGAAGGCCTTTCTTATGGTGACGTCAAGTGGGAGTTTGCATTTAAAATTTAAAAGTGGATGTGCCAAAGTGGCATTTCCGGTTGCACGATAGGCTCCAAAAGCTTTTCAGATTTAAGAGAGGTTACGAGATGTGCCAAATTTCAACCAAATCGGTCGAGTAATTTGGGCTGTAGAGCGTTTGCAAACATTCGAACGTATATACATGCATACACAGATTTTTAAAACCACTTTTTTGGGTTCGCTAGGACCTCAAAACGTATAGATGTGGTCTTATCTCTGATTCGAAAATTTTAGTGATCGCAAGTTAAAAAAAGGAATTCTGGCGTCGCTAATATCAAATAATAAAAACTTTTGAGCCTTGTTTCAGATACGACACATTACATAATGTTCTCCGCGGCGCGGCATGCAAACGATCGTTTTAGACCGAGCCACATTTCCAAAACGTGATCCTCTGCAAATACATAACACTGCGAAATGACGGCATTATCTTGAAACTAATAGAGGTAAAAGCCATAGTAGACTTCCAAACATTATACCTCTAATTAAGAGACATTTACAGAGCTCCAAATTAGCCCCCAAACCTTGCGCGCATCTGTGTGGACCCATCTCCGAATCTAATATCCGATACAAGGCAATAAATCATGAACCCTTTAAATATAGGGCGCGATAACGATAAGCAATAGCACAATCCTAAGTCCTTTAAGTTATATCTCGCACAGATATTGTAAAAAAAGTTTCGACTCCTTGTTACAACTTCAATTTCCACGGCCTTAAACACCTCCGATGCCCTACATTCATTTGTGGGAAACAAACGAAGCGAGAATCCGGAATTGTATTTTTGCGGTTGACTGGGAAAAACCCCCAGGTAAAGCTTTTTGACAATAGGTATACCGTATACGAGTCATACGCTGACATATCGAAACTATTAATTGCACGGAGCCAAAAGAACCCATTAAGGTACGTGTATATTATATTTCTATCCAAACAGGACCAAGGAGGGTGTATAAAACGATTTCCTCATGTGTGTTTATGGCCCCGTGTCGACGAGGCGCATAAAAGCCTATCGCATAAAACGACCCTCTTTCTCAAATCTCCGCCTATATAAGAATCGCTACCCTGATCAAATCCTACGAAATATGACGTGATTACTCCGGATAGTTTTACATAATTTGAATTTTAATGGCTTGGATGGATGCCCGCTCCTGTAAAAAATCCCGAGATGTAACTTGACGAGAAAATACGACGTGAATTGCCTGCCAGCTCTTCACGTACAAGACTATTAACTTTATCACGAAAATTGCTGCACTTATTATACGACGGAAAGAGCACGACCGTTTGTGATAACATTTTATCTTTCATTGTTTCTTTTCCAGATAGTTGGATGTGTCGAGAACACCACTTTCGTACACGTCGAGTGCATCTCAGCTCCTCGAAATTAAAAGCCATCCAACAGCCAGAGCATAGTCTCAGGTCGGATCAAAATTGGTGGATGCGCCGGGATAGCGATACGAACAATCCGGATTTTCGATCAATTTTTCGCAATTTCAACTAGTAGATGGTTTGGGTTTTTATTGTGCCATAACTCCCTGAAGGTTTAATAAGAATGAACAGTAAAATTCGACTCGGTCGGTACGCTCGGAATTCAAACATGAACGCGAATATCACCCGAAGCTATGAAATATTAACGTGATTTTGTCTGATTAGCTTTAGACTTTTCTATCGAACAGTATCCCATTAAGTTATAGATTACTGATTTGTCGGAATTTTAAATTAAAACAGAACCTGACTCCAGACTCGCAAAGTAACAAAATTCTACTTTTACGATTAACGTTTTAAGTAGAAATTATGATTAGGTATGATACACAAACATCCATTTCTACACAAATGGCCACGCTCATTTCCAAGATAATGAGACACAAGTAATTTGTTTTAATTCCGTAAACCAGCTTCTCCCTTCTAATAAAGCCTTCAAAACTTTTTTCTAGATAACATTGGAACAGTTCCCCGTTTTATATTTTTGTTCTTCTGAGTAGGTGGCGCAGATTAATAAAATATAACAATAAAAAAATGTGCGGTTGGAATTGGTCCAGTTGTATTTAATGCCCACATCAAAAATATAACTCTTCGCCATTTCTGCAATCATTAACATTTTAAGTTGGTCAGTGAACTTATATCGAAGGACGATTGTTACGTTCCAGGTTCGAATTTAATATGCCATTAACCATGACAGTGGATTAGATTTAAAAGATGTTTATCGATTCGTAAAAAAATTTACGACTCAATGTAGGTGTTTGTATCGTGTGACGTTAGCAGGAAACGTTTTAATACATTCAGTTAGGAACTAACAGGTCTTATCAAATATGAACGTTAAGTGCATGCCGGTAACCGCGCCACATAACCGCGCAACGGTCGTAATTTAACATTTAGCACTTAAAAATACAGTCCAGTTACACGATCGAACCCTTGCGAGACGTCAGAATTAAATAAGCGGCTCAATTATGAAAGTTGCATTAAAAGCATTGGGAGTTTTAGTGCAATATACACGGTCCCTAATGAATTTCTCCAAAGTTTACGCCTTAAATGTTTATGTTCTGCTCGAGGTTCTGCTTCATGTTTCCGTTTTACTTTGGGGAAAGTACTTTCTTTGACGCCATATCGACGATCGCCTCGATTATTAAAGACCAAAGTTAGGCATGTAATGGTGCCAAGTTTATGAAAGGACACGAGGCAGCATCTGGGCTGCTCAATTTTAAGCACATTTTTGTCTTCAATTCTAGATTTGTCATCGTTCATATCGAATAATATGATGGCTTACACATGATGATTACAAAGGCATGTAACTACCTAAGGGCGAAAGTGAATGTTTTCCAGGTCGAACGAAAATGTGGACAGCTAGCCGAGCAGAGACTGGTCATTATTTCTTGAGTCGCGGAAAACCACTTTCTCGCTGTGGTTCATCAATATGGTCTTTTATGCACCGGCAAAAAAGATATTTCAGAAAAACAGTTTTTCTTCCTACAATAACTGAAAATGAGATTTTCGGGATTCAGAAGGGCTGTGAAAGGACCGCTTCTCACGGCTAGTCGAGTAAAAATTATACTAACGGCTAGGCATGTAAAATGGACAATATGGCGACGGCGATTGGCGTATGACGGAAGACAGCACGCGCGATTTTGCCAAATTTTAATTGTAGGACTTGACGTCTAGACTTTCTTGATCTGTCACTTGGGTTCTCAAATTTCAAAATTAATAAATTATTTATTTTTAACTGGTGTAGGAAGAAAAATGTTGTATAACCACAGCGAAAAAGTCGTTTCACACGTCTCAGGAAATGGCCAGACTCGGCTACGCCTCGACTGTCCATATTCTCCTTCGCCGCGTAAAACATCACATTCACGCTTTGGTTATAAACTACTATTAATTAGGAATTGTTTTGACAAGGCGAGTAAAGCTATGACGACTGTCTACTTTATTTCTTGGCTAAATACAAAAGAAAAGGTATCATAGCCGGACAGGAGAAAAAAGATCTAAAAACCGCTCAAATGTGACAAGCTCCTTATGACTTTCTTTTTTATGATATAGATTTCAGGCTTGAATTTAACTATAGGACTTGACAATGCCAAATAATACGTCTGCCAAAAGTTTTGCTCTTAAAGTTTTTAATGAGAAATGGAGAGAAATTTGAATTCGATTTATTCAAATAATAGCGCAAACCGCACTTCAATGCCATTTTTGACAACATTAAAGTGACATTTCTATGCCATGGCAATGAAGTACATTATTTTTACTCCGGCGGCGTTGAAGTACATTATTTTTTCAGCCGCCGGAGTAACTGCATCCCATAGCAAACTAAGCTTATTCTTGAGGATGTATTGGACATACAATCGGAGCGAAAAACACCCAGAATTCAAAATAAATTAATATCTGCCCTCTGAACGTTGCGATAACAGCGAGAAGCCAATGAAGAATAGTTTACGCACTTATCTAACGAACAGCAAGACATTTTTCGTACAAATAATTGTTTCGCTAAATTAGACGATATTTTAATTTTCTAACTAATACCATCAAATTTAAAATTTGTGACCTTGAACCATGTTTAAAAAATATATCAAGGTCATAGAGGGTTTCTGAGGATTGCCTTGTCAGAATTCGACAAAATTCATCGAGTAGACGTAGGTCCATACAGTGCCAATAGCCCCTAAATTTCATTAAGATCCGAGAGACCGTTTCTTAGATATGTGAAAAAAAACTTGTCACGATGGCGCACCTATGAGGAGCTGTATAGCTCCCTTAGGAAACGACTTCAACCTACAAATGTTTGTACCAGTCGCCACATTTTCTCCATTTTCAACGGAGAATCTCAGGTTAAAATAGTGCCAAGTACTTTATGGACACCCTGAATAAAACTTCTCAAATCTATGACAAGCTCCTAATTTCCACGTGCATAATACCGGGTGTACCTTAAAAAAACTAGTCATGTCAGGCTGTGGAACTGCAAAACAGCCCGAAGCCCACGTCCATACATATCCTCACAGCTTTTCACTCAAGCACTTTCGAAAATGTTGCAAGTTGACGTTTCTCAATTAATTTGTTTTTGGAGTAGATCGCTTCAGAATTTGATGATGTGACAATAAAGATGGATTTGGAAGGTTTTGAACCGACAGTTTGGATAAGGAGTTTGGTTACATGTTCGATCACATGACGTCTCATTGTCGTGCTTGGATAAGACAGGTTTTGTTGTATGAGTGTGAGTGGATAAGGGTAAAGCAAGTTACGGAACGCTAGTAACTTTCTAAGGGTTATTTTCTACAGGAAAAGCCCACCTGTCATCTGATAGCATACTTCAGGGTAGTAGAGCTCGAAAAGTAAAAGAAAATGCATGTGCGAACTAATTTTCCATCGAAAGTGGAAGTGGATAAGGCGAGAGTTTTGGAATGTAACGCCTCATTTATAGGTCTGGTTTCAACTTTATATTCTTTCGCCGATCTCTTGAAGCAAGAAAATCTCATTAAAATTATTAGTGTAGGTTAAGTAAATTATATATTCCTCATTTCAAAACAAGCACTGTTGTTTAAAAAATGCGAAGGAAGGGTGTAAGTGGCTTGGACGCCGGAATTAGGGAAGTAGACAACCACGAGATCAGTTAATTTTTAAAACTTCGAAAACGTTTGAAATTGCCCAACAAATCTATAATTTTAAGCCACATTAAAACAAGGTATTTTCGAATCTCTTAACCAGCCACTCAAGGAAACCGCGATTCTAGTCATGGTTTTGCTTGAGGGAGAATCAAGTGTGTCCACTTTCTAGAGCAACGATTAATATAGAAACCATTGTAAACTATTATTCAATGTCTTACCCGGAAGATGCGAGTTCTAGAGAATTACGTTCAACAAACAATGGGTCTATTATAAAACTTTTCTCAGTCGATTTGCAGTGACATAACTGCTTGAATATGGAGTATCGTATCCTACTGACAAGAAGATCAATTCGTTACGCAACAGCGCCCTTTCCTCAATTAGCTGTGACCCTTTGAAGCATGAAGCGCACCTGCTGATGTTAGCATTGAAATCACGGAGTGTATTATTAATTCCCAGATTCTGTTACTCTATTATCCGGTCTTGACCAACAGCACGCTAATGTATGCGCAAACTTGTTCACAATTAGCTCAAACCTGGTAAACTATATTCAGATGAAGTGTGTGCCCTTAACCTAACTAACTTATCGATTAAATTGAGCTGCCTTGCGTGTATACACATTTGGAATTCGACGAACTTGTACCTACAATTATTATCGGCACGTGTTACTCGGTATCGACTGTCAGTAACAGTTACTTGATTCAATTAAAATTCTCTGGTTTTCAGTGATCGCGTGACACCCCAACGCATGCTTTGGCACGTTCTAATCGGATCGACCAGGAAGAGATCACCTCCTAGGAGTGAGTTGACGGCCGGTGCCTCGCCCCAAAGCCGTCTAGGATCACTGCACATCAGTGAGAAATGCTCCTGCTCACTCTAAATGGAATTTACTGCATTAGCCATCTATCTTGTTGGTGCCGTGACCTCTACACTTATTTGTTTGGAGCCTTTAAGGTTGCCTGTCTGTTTTACTGCATCTTTTACTAGTTGAACAGCGTCCACCACCAACTACGACACTGAGAGATGAATGTCCTTTACAATTGAATAAATACCTCATGCATTTCTTACGCTTGATCACCAGAATATAGGATAGACAAGAAAAATGATAACGAATACGAATTAGTACTCCTAATGGGGTGTTTAGACGGCGAAAAACTCACGAGTCAACGTTGTATAGCTAAAAGAATTAGACGGAAGCTGTTCCCTTCACAGCAACTTTATTTGTATTCACTTTTTCTATTTCTGTTCAATTATGTATTATTTTCTCATCTTTTGTCTTTTAGTTTGTCCTATAATTGGAATGTATAATTCTGTTGGGCAAATAAACTTATTATTATTATTATTATTATTATTATTATTATTAAAACGAGGAATTCATTTCGGAAAACAGTTAAAATGAAGTTATGCAAATACACCAGATACATCCAAAAAATAGGCATAGTGTAATCCGGCATTTTGGGAAGTAGATATGCAGTTCATGAAGTAGTTCCAGTTACTGTAATTTTAAAATTTTACAGTACATGGACAAAATTTTTGTTCAGTTCGTGAACTGGAAGAAATCATGAACTGGGAAATTAGCCTTTAGCCCAGTCAATAAAGACCTGAATTTGGCAAATAGAAGCAAAAATTACTGCACTTCTGCAAATTGGGCGAAGTTGTAGCTTCAACCATTCTATTGAACATACTAAAAGTCCCCTAGGATGTGGTGTGCGCTCGAGCCACCATCAAGGTGAAGAGGTACAGTTTTTGTTAAAGCAAATATCTCATGAAATACTGATTCTATCGAAAAAATTGCCATATAACAAATTGAAGAGCGTAAGATTCTCTAGAAAAAGTTTAGATACATTTTTTGCTGACACTAAAATTTAATCGCTAAATCGGCGGCTAAAACAGTCTATTGGTCCAACGAAATTCAAAACATTTAGAAAAAAAATCTGTCTACCATAAAGCTATACAGTGATTCAAATGTTAATAGTTTGTCAAATATACACTATGCCCGTGCCCTATGTTTAATTTCGGTTTTGGCATATACCTGCCCAAATTCAGGGGGATGACATCGTTGGACCAATAGACTGCTTTAGCCGCCGATTTAGTGATTCAATTTTAGAGTCAGAAAAAAATGTATAACATTTTTCCCAAAGAATTTTACGGTCTTCAATTTGTTATATGGCTATTTTTTCGATAAAATCAATATTTCATGAGATATTTGCAAAGTTAACAATACCCGTACCTCTTCGCCATGATAGTGGCTCGAGCTCCACCCCATACTTGGGGACTTTTAGTATGTTCCGTAGAGTGGTTTAAGCTACAACTTCGCCCAATTTGCAGAACTGCAGCAATTTTTGTTTCTATTTTCACTTCGTTGACTGGGCTACTTCCCTGATGCGGTTCCAGTGCAATATTTCAGCAATTAGATACCATTCTCGAAGAGACACTTTGGATGGCTCGGGTCCTATCCAAATTATTGAATGGTAGTACACTATTATGCACTATCTAGTTGCTGGAATATTGCGATGGAACAGCAGCAGGGAACACAAAATTTCCAGTTCACGAACTGGACAGTTCATAAACCATATCCACTTCGTGAAATGTCGGATTACACCAAATGGGTACGACATTATGTCCGATTTATTCCAAAATTATTAATTGAGCTCTCAGCTGTGGCGATAAAAACCAAAACAAAACTCGCCAAAAATCAAAATCTAATGGTATTCGTTTATTGTAATCTTTTCTTAAAAACAAAAAGTGGATGAATCGCATAATACGGATTAATCCATCCAACGCATAGCTATTCCGGCATGTTTAGTATTTTATGGTCGGTTGATTATTTTTCCCACACTTTTTTATCAGATCGGTGTGAAATTACTTAGCGAACAACGCAATGTTGTTGCGTGTGAAGTGTGCCACAATGTCCTGTGCAGGTCGCCGGTGGCTTGGGACATTGCAAGGACGGGTATACCAGAAGAACATTTAAACGTCCTTGTAGACGATACATTTTTCATGATCACGAATTGGGATAAAAGTTTCCAACTTTCCATTACAGGTTAAACATTACTGTTACTGCACCCGAGAGAATCAATGCTAAAACCACCATCACTTTTTAATTTTGCTAACCTAATTTTCTTTACTGTAAAATTAAATCTTATTTAAACAATTATTAATGAGCGAATGTCGTGCTTTTGGGTTTATAGGCATGGTAACAAGTTCCTGAGCTTGGGTATAACTATAATGTTAAATATAAAATTCTTTTCTTGAAACCGTTAAGAAAGTCAAACTTTCATGGTTATCTTGAGTCTTGAAAGTTAATCAATACAACAACAATACATTTAAATTTCGTCATGGATACACAATGAATCTTATGTTCTTTACAAGATTATTAGTTCTTAGATAATCGCAATAATCGTCAAAAATTACGTTTTAAAAATTTCGAATTTATGAATAACTAATAATTATTAAACAATTTATGCGGTTTCAGGAAAAATTTCGTACATATCACGTCATGACTGGACTCAGGATGCTTAAATGTACTAGGCTTGCAACTCGTACTTTCAATGCTCCTTATTCGTCCAGTAATCAATAACTTTCATGACTTGATATGTAAATAACTAACGGGTGTGCCAAAAAAAAACCGGTCGCTTTTATTTTCCCCGTATCTTCGTTAGTTTTTGAGTAATGTTTTTCAGCTTTAAACAAGACGCAGCTACAGGTTGGGGCTCTCGATGGCATAGATTTTAGATCGCATCATCCTTGTCTTTCTTAAGAAGTTTTATTTAATACCAATAATTAAGCCAATGGGGTTTCAGAATGAAAATTCATCCATCAACTTTTTGTGAATTTTCTTCTAACACCAGAAATTGCATAATTTACACGTAAATACATAGGCCTGAAGAAAAATCGACGGACATTTTTGTTTAAGTTGTAAATTATGCAAGCCTATGCTCTCTAAGGTCTGATTTAAGTTGTAACTTAAGCAGATTGACAACTTAGATTGCATAATTTACAACTTAAACAAAAATGCCCATTCATCGACTATTTGCTTTTAGCCATGTGGGATGAATTAATTTTCATTTTAAACGACATTTTGAAAAGAGAAAAAGACTGGCTTTAATCCTCTCTAAATACCACTGTCAGCTGTCAGTGGTCTAAATAATGCTGTTAAATAAAGGCTCTTAAGAAGGACAAATATGAGGTGATCTAAAATCTAATGGGTGGCATCGAAAGCCCCAACCCTCAGCTACATCTAATATAAAACTGAAAATTATCGAACAGAAACTAACGAAGACATAGGGAAAATAAAAGCGAGTTTTTTTGGACCACCCGTTATTTCTTCCTACACTTAAAAGTTAAAATGTAACAATATGGCGACATAGCATCGGCTGATTTTGAAATCACTGATAAATGATGGATAAAATTTTTTTTAAACTGAAGGTATTAAGAGTAATTTAACAAGGATTTCCTTTATTGTTCCACTTAACTAGAAGTGATTATCATCATTAGGTAGGTCTCCGACTAAATAATGTTTAAAATAAACAACACTGTTTAACCGTAGAGGCATAAAATTTCTAAAATACAGGGTGTTCCTATATTCGTAGTCCTAAGTCCGGAACGTTTTTCCTTACATCATTCTAGGAAGAAAAGTCCCTATGGACATATGTCCGGAAATGCTTTATAAGGGTGCTGCGCCCCTTTAAAGGTGTACTCAAAAAATCAGTTTTCTGAAAATTTCTCGAAAAATATGAACAATAGGATTTTGAAATTCAGAGCAATGGTTAGTGCTATAAAGAGCTTCCTCTTAAATTTTTTCCAGATTTTTAATAACATCAGAAGTGCGTTCTTGGGGGCCTTACATATTTTTTTACATTTTCAGTTCTTGTGGGCCTTTTTCTGCCAAATAATAACAAAATCATAATCTCTGGTCTATTCCACATAAAAAAGGTGCTCTTGTTGAATGCAGCTAGGGCTCACCATTTTCGAATAAAATGATTCCAGTTAGTTTAGGGGGCGAAAATTTGTGATTAGCACTTTGTTTCATCTACCTAATTAGTGAAAATTAAGAGGAGGATGACTCCTTACATCATTTTAGGAAGAAAAGTTCATATGAAGATACGGCAGAAAATGTTTCCTAAAAGAGCTATGTTCCTTCGAATGGAATCTTGGAAACTATATTATTCGAAGGACCGCCACATGTCCATATGAACTTTTCTTTCTAAAATGATGTAAGAAATCATATTCTGAGTTTATTTTCACTAATTAGGTAGATAAAATAAATCTTACAACAGAAATTTTCGCGCTCTACACCAATCAAAGTCACTTTAATCGATAAGGGTGCGTTTTAGCGACCTTCAACAAAAGCCTCTTTTCTGGGTAGAATCGGCCACCGATTAAGATTTTATTATTATTTGATGACAAAAATGACTACAGCAAATGAAAATGTAAAAAAAATGTGTAAGGCCCTCCAAGAACGCACGGCTGTGATGTTATTAAAAATCTGAAAAAAAAATGAGGAGAAAGCTCTTTATAACACTAACGATTGTTCCAAATTTCAAGATTCTATTCTTAATATTTTTCGAGAAATTTTAAAAAAATTGACTTTTTGAGTACCCCTTTGAAGGGGCGTCCCGGAGTATATTCACAAATGTTGAACACAACACTAAAATAGTTCTTATCTACCTTGGTTAAAAATATACTATTTCCAAATTCCTTGTGATTCCTGTGATTGGGCGCTTCGAATGAATACAAAAGCCAAACCGATAGTTCAAATTCATAACACTTGTCACTCTGTGATTTAAAAAAGTCCTTCCGAAGACCTTTCCTAACTAAAACTGCTGGCGTTTGTTTAAAGCATGCATTATTCCATTTTATTTGCGAATCATAATATTGGAGGCACCTCGATCATCTAGCCAACAATTAAACAAAACGATTCTCACCCCTTTCGTCGAAGGCAAACGACATAAATAAAACTAGAAACGTAGAAATTTAAAGGGCTGGGTCCTATAATAACAATAAACTAAATTCTGTTATTATAATAACGACATCTCAGGAATGACAGAAAACAGCACGCGCGATGTTGCCAAATTCAAATATTAGGACTTGACGTCTAGATCTTCTTGTCAAATTTGAAAATTAATTAACTATTTATTTTTTACTGGTGTAGGAAGAAAAATGTATAAACCACAGCGAGAAGTGATTTTACGGCTTTGGGTTATACTAGTTGTTTACGTTATAAATCCGGTAAATCAAATTTTACGTACGAGTGAGAGGTTTACCGAACGCATAACGTACAACGTTTTATTTCATACTGTGGTGCACTTTGCTTAGTTTTAAGGACTTTAGGGACTGTAAATTTAGTCATGTAGTGGCAGATTCTGTAAAACGATTGACTAATTGTATTTATTTCCACATGTTGTTATAGCAACCATTTTACCGGACTGAGTACTGTAATGTGTCACCTACCGTATACTGAAATTATTATTGCGTATTCTTCTACATAACAAGCTGGAATGTTTACCAATTAATGTACCCTATTACAGCAAGGAATTCATACCCAATGAAAATCTAAGTTATATAATCATAGGTGTTGAAAAAAACTGATACTAGTACCTATAAATGCCACATGACAAAAACATAGGAAAACTGAGAAGATTACTAAATCAATTGCCTCCAGTTATGAAGCGTCGATTATTCTTTATTACACCCTATCGTTTTGATTTAGAGTTATTGCTTCAGCTCGTTTAATGGGGTATCATTTTGTGCAATTATGGTCATGTACGATCCGGATATACGATAGCTCTTCCAGTGGGCGAGAGGCATTTTGCTACTCAAATAAATTTATCTACCTACCTAATCTTGCTCAATAACAGCGAATTTGAAAAACCTTCAGGAGAAATTTTGCCCCTCCTAACTCTGTCAAGTACAACATTTTCCAGCTTGAGTAAAATGAAACTGGAGGCAATATAACTAATTCCATTATTTCACTTTTGTTAATTGATTTTTCACTATACATATTTTAACATCTACGGCTCATCAGATCGAATTTTGTAGGTAGTTTTTTCCCCATAACGTTTGCATTTCTGACTACCTAATTTTATGCCGCATGTTTGCTTATTTAAACACACAACTAAAGATCGACAGATTACTGCAATACTAAAAAAATCAATGTAAAGTAAATGAGTTGGAAGATTTTGATTTTTATGGTCCCATTCGAATTTATAGATTTATAAATGTACGTCGGAATATATTAAAGGCTTAAAGTTTTTTGAAAAACATACGGTGGGTACAATCTGATCGTGGCAACTAACTCCTGGTACATATTTTCATTTTCTGTTTGAATGTTGCATTATGACTATCGCAAGATATTTTGCTAATGAACCCAATTAAGCACATCCACGGGACCACGGGCCATATGGTGTGCTTGTTGTGTATTGACTATTGACAGTGAAAAGCACACGAACGTGGTTCTCTTGGAGGCATCACGAGCTCACGATGAGCGTGTCTGCTTCGCAGTTGTTTCATAATAACAATCACGAACTTTGCGGGTGGCGCAAGACATCGATGCATTCACCATTTTCTGGCCTCTGGACAAAGGGATCCTTTGCTTATCCAACCCCAACTAACAAACTTTTACCGGTCGATATGCACACAAGTTCTTATCCCATTGGAGTGCTGGTGAACAAAATCACACGTCTAAGGTGAGATAATTTTAGTGGCAGTCAATATTAGGCGAGATATTAGGAATTTTTGATCATTTGTGGTTAATTGCATTTCATCCTCTGAAATATGGCTATAATAGCACGACTCGCTCTACTCGTAAATGAACAATGAAAACGGTTCTTTTCCTCACTTGGTGTTCAGCTGAATCCACGTCGGAGTAAAAAGTTGAAATTAATTATTGTCCTGGTTGTCATTTCGACGGAGATGTACGATAAGAGTTAAAAGCTCAAACATAAGTGCTTAACTGGAATAAATCTTGCACAACTGCTTCTTTATAGCCCTGCTAGAATTACTACTAATGCCAACTAGCCACTGGTAAAAACAACACTCTTCCTTGAACGAGTTAAGAGTTTAAATCTTAAGCTTTAAATTTTTCAGAATTATAATTTGTAGGCAATGTTTGAAACCTACACCTAACATTACATCCTCTACGTTCTTCGGGTGTAATTCCAAGTCAGTTTATGTCAGTCACGTGATGACATAAGTATAGTTAGGTACACAACTCAGAAGGGGTCGTTGTTTGCAAATTTTTGCAGATTTCTACAATATTACATCTCACTGGCAACTGTTTTCATCCTATAACCATATATACACGCAGGTTCCTTGACAGATCGTGTGAGCTTATATACAGTGTGTCTCATTTTAATTGGAACCACCCAAATATTTCGGTTAATATTGAGCAAATCAACTCGCTCTTTTTTTGCACATGTAGAGCTCCATCTGCGTAATACTTCACCTTTTTTTTATCCCGAAATCTCAGCCCAGTGCGATTAATTAAAGAGACCAAAAATAGCGAAATCGCATTAAGCATTTTTTTACCGAAAAAGTTTATTAAGAGAAGTTGCTCAGGATGACTCCAAAATTCGAACTTTCAGGCCAAAATAAAAATGTTGAATTTCTGGAAGAAAGAATCAAAAATATCGAAAACTTCAATATTTGTGCAACAAAAGGGTTGCTGTGTAATAAAAAACAGTTGAAATAGGTTTGTTTGACATTTATTGTTAGCTATAGCTGGGCAAAATTTAACAATCGCAGAAAAAGTTGAAATTATAAGCTAATAAATAATAACTTTAATAATTCCAACTTTTTTTGCGATTGTTAAATTTGGCCCAGCCATAGCTAACAGCAACTGTCAAACAATCATCAATTATTTTAACCTCCCCACAACCATATAAAAATGGGAGGTTATTGCAATCACTCCAAAATTCGAAATTGAGATAACACCAGATCTTTACGTTTCAAGGTCCCAGGATCACGAAAAAGTGGTTTTTAAAAAATGTCTGTGTGTATGTACGTATGTACGTACGTACGTACGTACACTGAAAAAACAGTTTATTTGCCTTAAAATTATAGATTGATTTGAATGCAATTGATTTGCGAGTAATATAGTCGGTTTAATGGAAACCTACCATATTTATCTTTAAAAAATTGAAACTTTTGTCTTTATTATACCATTTGTTTGACCAAGATTTATTTAAAGACAATTAATTTATTTTTCATAAAACTGCTGCAATTCTGTTTGTTGCTCGGAAATATCATTTATTAATGTGTAACAAATGATAAATTTGTCCTAGCTCAGTCTAGCCGCCACACGCCGAGTTGCATCATGCATGGCGGTTGTGTTGTCCAGAGTATACGCGGCACTAGCTTGCACAGCTAGAAAAAAACTATTCGTGTTAGCACGTGGTCGTGGCAGTTTACTAATACAAGGCACCAAAAATATGGGCGACGAAACAACAACATGGGCTTGCAGTGCTATGATGAAATTAATTTTGGTAATGCCGGTAAGTAGTCATTTCCCTAGTATGGGTACCTAAGTATAAATTCACACACTTAAAAACAATTACCATTATTACACAAACAGCCTGCTTTATTTATATTGGTAAACGGATTCCATGTCCGCAGATTTCCGTTATGTAATAATGGTGATATGATAAAGTTAATGTTTATAACTATTTAGGTATAGGTAGTTATGTTTGTTTGCACCTGTTCCAGAAAATGCCATCAGTCGCATCAATTTTGGCAGATGAAAATTCGTCTGGATTGAGGCCATATCAGGAGTCTGTGCAGTTCCGGAATATCCTGTATTTGTGTGATTAATATTAAAAGTATATGTTCATTTTCTTTTAAATAAAAATGGATGGAAGAACATAAAATTATGGTAAAATTATTGTTGTTTATGAGAAAAGAAGGTTAATTAAGCAGCAATTCGATTTGTTAATAATAGGCATAGGATAGTTTTGTTTGAAATATATTTCTTTTTAAGGAGAAAATTAATATTAGCAGTAATACGATTGTTCGTTTGCCTCAAAGCAATCATTTATTTATCGATAAAAAATTGCCTCAAACTAATTATTTATTCAAGATGAAAAAATATTTGTTGGGCAATATCGAAATACAGGGTTTATTTCAGACAAATAAATTTCGTTTACAACAAATAAATTGTTTTTTCAGTGTACGTATGTGAGCACGATTTCTCGGAAACTACCGAACGGATTTTAATGAAATTTGGTATGTATGTTAGGGTTAGCCTTCCGGTGAGCCCAGTTAATTTTCTCGCGAATCCACAGACGCTAAGTGCCTTTTTGGCATGTAAACTATGAAATTTGACAGATGAACACTAATCTTTCTTATCAGCGCATGAAAGGCCTTGAAATTATGTATCTAAAACTGTATTCCCACTTAGTGCCTTTTTGGCACAAAATCTAAAAAATCGAAATTTAGAGGAAACATTAAATAACACGCTACAGCCTAAACTGCTGGATCGATTTGGCTGAAATTTGGTAGGTACAGATACCGCTACCCGCCGTAGAGCTGATTTAATTTTGGTGACAATCGGCAAACGGCAAGTGCCATTTTGACATATAAACTTTGAAACTTGAATAATGAACTCCCATTTTCTCTACCAGCACATGAAAAGTCTTCAAATTTTGTTTTCAAAATTGTATTCAAGCTTAGTGCCCTTTTGGCAAAAGATCGTAAAATTTAGAAAGATCACAGAGAACACCTTAGGTTTGGTGGAGTAAAACTTAGGTATAGTAAACAGTAAAATTTACTTGATATTGGTGATAAGATTGGATCATTCACCGAAGTGGGGAGGTTCCAGAAGCTTCCGTAGCTGCCCATTTTTTTAATTACACAGCAACCCTTCCTTTTGTTGTAAAAATAATGAAGTTTTCGATATTTTTCATTTTTACTTCCAGAAATTCAACATTTTTATTTTGGTCTGAAACTCCGCACTTATTATCCATTCGGGGTCATCCTGAGCAACTTTTGTTAGTAAAATTTTTCGATAAAAAAATGCCTAATACGATTTCGCTGTTTTTGTCCTCTTTAATTAAGCGCAGTGGGCTAAGATTTCGGGATAAAAGAAAGGTGAAGCATCACACAGATGCAAATTTTGAAGCTCTACATGCAGAAAAAAAGGGAATTACACTGTATATGGTTATAGAATGAAAATAGTTGCCAGTGAGATATAATATTGCAGAAATCTGCAAAAATTTGCAAGCAACGCCCCTGCCGAGTTGTGCACCTAACTAGACATCACGTGACTGACATAAACTGACTTAGAATTACACCCTTCGATTATTTGATGAATGTAGGGCGAAAGATTTTGATGATAGAGATTTTTTTTTAATCTTTGTGAATAATGAGTAAATGGCTGATAAAATCCAAGTTATTCCTATCTTATTGTGAGCTTACCTAACTTTTTCGCAGGTCTCCGCAAAGTAGACGGTGCTCGCATAATATTGGGCTTAACAACGTAGGTGACGGTTTTCTTGTGGGAGAATCCAGACTTCTTCCGTCTGACAGGCCTTCTTCGAGGAACTGGTGAAACCCCGGGCACGACATAAGGGCTCTCACACTCCGACGATCCGCTTTCATTCTCGTTATCACTAGGTGTCGAGGTAATTGGTTCCGGGAGATCATCGCAGTCTTCACGTAGGCTGATGCGTGATATCCGTCCGCTGAGGGGCTGTTCGTCGGAAAAGTCGTCAAAGTCTCCAGGGAGGCTCTCGTATAAACCCTCATCGGCACTCTCATTCACACTCGCATACATCGAACTATCAAGGGGGTTAAAATTTCTTATTTCACGCATTCCGATTTTAAACGACTGTTTCCGGGTCACGGAGGTTTTCCGTTTTTCCGGGGGCACGAATATCATCGGGTCCAATTTTAGAGAACGTAACGACCGAGGTGGACGACTAACCACGACCTGATACAAATCACGAGTAGAATTGTTCCTGTTTCTTTTCGCTTTCTTCTTACGGCTGCTTTTACGACGCACCGATGTGCGTTTGGTTTCCACTAAAATACCGGTAGTCCTTTTAAAATAACCATCCCGACTGACGGACAGCTTAGGTTTTGGTTTTTTTTTCTTAAAGAATCCTCTGTATGTTGGCACATGGAAATCACTAAACTTTGGGGCGGTCGTCGAAAATGAAAAACCAGAATCTTTACTGGAAAAAATTCCAGTGGAAACTGTTGTATTGCTGGTCGATGATAAAGTTCGAGCAACAGGAGGGGTCGGCCGCTTTTGTAACCTACTGATCACTATAGGATCATCTCTTAAGTCTTTAAGAGCACTATCTAAGGAATGATGCACAGGACCTGCAGATCCTGAAGGTTTAGGCATTTCTAGACTTCTGGGTGCCATTCCTTGGGGAGCATCCATCCAAATCCTTCCCAAACTTATCGACAAAGAACACAATTCTTCCGTTCCTGAATCGGGCATGAGCGGTGGAGGAGATTTAGATAATCTTCTAATTAAAGGTGATTTCTTCGTTTCGTGACCCCACGGGAACATCTCAACGGCTGAATCATTACTCTCTTTCCTCTGCAAATTGGGACTCATTTGCCTCCTTCTTATCACAGGAGAACATGTCAATTCCTCAATTACTGGCGTAGTAGGACGCTCGTCGGAGGCAGGAACATAAATAATGGTTCTTTCAGATCCCTTAAATCCACCACCTACACCTGGTTCATCTCTTCGTATACCCTTCAGCCACTGCCCATAAGCAATGACACTCTGCCCCGGTCCACTTTTAGAATCACCCTTTTTATTCTTGGAGGGCTTAGATTCTGGATCATTATTAAGATCGGCTTGAACTGAAGAATCTACTTTGGTGGTCTCGACTAATTTAAAAATCTCCTCCTCTGTGACGGTCTGTGTGGCCGCTTCGAGTTTGACAATGTGTTTCTTCTTGCCCCGGTCTAGATAACTCTTCCTGATTGATATACGTTTGAAGGACTCACTTCTCTTGAAGGATGACTCTTTATCCTTTTTCTTACGACCGCCACCCACCAAACGGCGCAAGTTCTCGAATGAAATGGGTTTCATCCTGATCTGCTAGGTTTCAAGTTGCATTGTTGTTGGGGTTTTGATGAGTATACCTTGCAAAATAATTTAATGACCTTTAATGGGAAACAGATGGCGAGAACCTGACCAGTCGTATCACAAAAAAAATAATTTTACAATCTAGGATGGAATAGCAATACCAGATAAGATTAAAGTTTGCCATCATCCAGGGCCACAGTTCATTTCTACTGCAGGACCCTAAAATATTGACCGAAGCGGACAAAACACACACAAGCAGGAGCGACCAGAAAACCGAGATGATGAAATTGTCCGTAATAAAATAACTGGTCGGTTCGATAAACCAGGTGCGGCGTTGTAGAAAAGCTGGAATGTTCTATCGTGCACTCGTCGCCTAACTGTAACGGTAAATATACAAGTGCACCATCAGCTAATCACGTCATTGATTAGCAGTTCATTAAAACACCCCGGGTAACTCTCTACGATGTAAAATGTTTGGCATGTTTGCTTGCCAACGCGAAGAGGGCATCATCATACAAGGTCGCCTTGTCAATATGGAGTTTGACTGCATACTAATGGTACAAAAGCCTGACACAATAATTGTACGTTGACACAAATAAATTAGTTAAACTGCAACTTTTGTATGACTTCAAGCGCGAATGACTCGGCGAGGCGAGGATCAAACGACATGATTGTTCGTCCCACGAATTCCTAAAAATTTATGTTTTACTTATTATTAAGACCAATAATCGAAAAATTTACTCTAGTTATGAACAAGTGAAAACTTTTCGACCACTAAATTCAACGTTCTTAAAAAAAAAAGCAACCTTGTTTTGTCCCAGCAAACGCAATCCGTGCAGTACAGGTCTCATTGTACAAGTCTCTCTTTTCAGATAATGTCATCGATTTAAAGACAAAAACACAGTGGGCTTCCTATTCTTGCAATGTGGTTATCCTTGTGAAAGGTTACTAACATTATGTATATCATTTCCAACGAAATACCATCTGATCCATCCGACTCTTAATACGAGAAAGATTCCCAAACGATGCACAGTCGGATAATGCGTAAAAAGCTCAGGAAAAATAGCAGCGAAATGATGGGGAAAGCAGACTTCAACTAGAAATACTAGAAATACTGTACGATAGGGTCTAAGTTACTATTATTAGTGAAACTTTACTTCAACCTCCCACGATATATCTCACCAGTTCGCCCACCGAAATACTGCATTTGTACAGGCATGTTTAATTTTATTCAAATCCATCTAACATAGGTGTGGTGCGACTTGTGTAATATACTATCACTTTTAGTTTCATTAACTTTGCTAATTCTAATTAGAAATAATATGCGGAGGAGTTTAAAGTAGCATTTAAAGAAGGCGGTTTTAAAAAGTCAAGCACTATTGAGTTTGTAAATGACATTAGGATGCAAAAGAGAACGCACACCTTAATATGGGACGTTTAGGATCAGTCAATCGCACTGAGTTTATGTTGTAATCTTGATTAGTTGATCAAATGTTGTTCTCACAAAATTTTGCTAGACGGAAATAACTTATTACTTATTATGTATAAAATTGATGAAAATCTGTTGTTAAACTATATCGAAGCAGGCTCGTAACGCATTAACTTTCATTGTTAGTGTCCCTTGATAGACTAGTTGTTCTTGTACAGTCGACGACTTTGAAAATGCCCACCCCAGCGCGCGACGGTTCACTTGGTCGACTTCATCGCTGAAATTCGTTTGATGTTGCGATTCAGTCGACCAAGTGAGTCGTCGTGGTGGGGTGGGCATTTCCAAAGTTCCCAACTGTACCATCCTGGGTGAACGGATTTGGACCCAATTCATCACTAAAGTAACGAAAAAAGCATTTGTTTTAGTATATTCGCCAGTGATGTGAGTCGGTAATTTACAAAAGAAGATACCAAATAAAATACGGTATTTTTCGGTAATTTATAAAATATATTTCCGTGTACTATTCTGAAATATAATAAATTTCCAAGTATTTTTTCATTTAGAAAAGTTAAACTTTTCTACATAGCAACACTTTTCCACATAGCAACGCTTTTCTAAATAATTTTCATCGGCAGCAAGCATTTTCATGACATTATTTGTTAATTTTTATTTTGTTGTCATCCGTTACCATGTAAATGAAGTTTCAGAAAGTGTTTGACCCTGCACAAATAATTTTTGATTTTAAATGTTAACGCCATTTCAGGATAGTACACGAAAAAATAATGTGTACAACTCGTGGAAAAGATTCTTTTCCATGCTCGTTTCAATTAATACACTCGGCTTCGCCTCGTGCATTAAACATTCACTCGCCTGGAAAAGTCATACTTTTCCTTACTTGTTGTACAAATAACTATTCTCCATACCGCCTCCCGGTAATTTTTTTATTTGAAGAGTCTCTACGATGACATATGTCAAAATTACCAAAGACAACTTTTTTTTCCAAATAGCTACCCAAATGTTTCTTTTGGGCATCCGCCTTATGAAATTTACTTTCAAGTGGTTCGTCAGCACCCTTTGAACAAATCAAGTTTTGATGTGAAAATCGTCATGGCAGACTTAACACACTCGTAAATCAAAAATTTTAATGTTTTTCATGTAACTTAAATTTTTCCTGAATTACGGTCCTCCAATAGAATAGTATGGGGAGGGGTCAGAACCTTCTAGATCGAGTAAGTAATGAGTAATTTACGGTAAATAATATTTCGTAATTCGGATTGCTGGCGAAACCCTTGGAGCTAGCAAAATTTTGTAATAGCAACATTTGATTAGCTTATCAACATCGATAACATACTATAAAATCAGTCCGACTGTCTGGTCCTAAAAATCACATGTAAGGTTTCAAGAGAATTCATGATAAAATGAATGAAAATATTTTTGAAGTTAGGATTCATACATATGACTTTTCTTCTGAACGTTAAGTATATTATAAAACAATAATGAGGTAACCATGTTTATTGTTCAGTGTGGGTGTTTCAGGTAACATAACACTTCCTAATAATTTTACTTTCAGTTCATCCCAAAGACCCAAAGGTCTAGAATAATGTGAAAGTGCTGAAACAATGCTCAATGCTCATGAAAGTGTAAATATGAGCGAATGCTAATGGGAAAATTACTTCTTATCTTCAGGAAATCTTCCCGGGAAGTGGAAAATTACAATGTAGTGTGAAGAAAATTGCTTAAAAACTTTACTTGCGCGTGCCGGTTTCATGTTTTAATGCTTTTTAAATTAATTTCCTGTCCGATATATACAGCCAGTGGAAGTTCTAACACAACTTTTTACCGTTCCGGTTTACATATGAGTTCGCAATCAAAACTGTATATTTCACTTCCGGTTTTGCAAAGTATTTACACGGTTAGGTATCTAGACGATTATGGAATTCCAACTACGGCAATTATAAAGCGCAAGTTCTACAACTTCGATGGGTCAGTAAATTGAATAACGCGGCGTTTCTTCTTGTTGGGTACGTTTAATTGCTTTCTAATTTCTAATCTTAACAAGGCATCGTGGGCTTACGCCATAAATTAAATGCCGTGCGTTTGGTCTATGGGAGAATTGCTTGGGCATCAAGAACTGGTTCATCGCTTCAGGAAGGTCTTAATGAGGTTCTAAAGGAAAAATATGCACGGAAATTATGTCTCTAAAAGTTAAAGTCTATTACAAACCTATTATTTTCAATATATAGTGTGGTTCAAATGTATGTACACGACTTTTACTTTTGGCAAAGTTATGGTTACCTACAAAGATGTGTGTACAGAGAAGTCCAAGGAAAAGTTTAGTTATATGTAACTTTCGCATTTTAACCCTGGTCATAGATTTGTGAGCTTTTCTAGTATTTTGCTAGATTTGCTCACTCCCCGATGCAACTCAATTTGAAATTGGTCCCTTTTTAGTTACTTTTCAATATACTGGCAATTTGACAATGTCTTGACCGTTTCAAATATTGAAAGTTATCAACTAATGATAAAAAGACTCGTGCTGCATAACAAATTCGGAAAATAGTATATTATTATTATATGAGCCATTATGATAGCCATTATCCACGAGGATGACGTTTGACCCCACGAGGCTTGCCGAGTGGCGCAAGTCATCCGAGTGAATATTGGCCATAATCGCGAGTATAATACTATGCTTTCTCTACTCCAAATAAATATTTGCAACTTGTCATTTTGACAATTCAGTCAACTGGTGTCAACTGTCCGCCGCAGAAGTAGTGATGAGGGCCATTTGAAATTTCATTGGCTAAAGCAACAGTTAATTATGGATTTTTGATTGTGTGATTCGCTGAGAGCAGTGAATTATTAATCCATAATACACTATCGGGAATTGACCATATTAAGAAATGCACAGAATTATGGGAGGTTAATCTTTTACAGGTTCCTTCTTTTATGATATTTGAGAATATTTCAGTGTAACAATAGAAATAAATGCTGAACATACCCGAACCGGTCTTATTTAGCGATGCGATGATTATATTTGTGAGAATAATCGCCGTTCGTCATTGTGGCTCTACACTAAACATACCTAAATAAAATCGTGCTACTGGTTGCATAAGTGATACCCGATGTCAATTTGAATAAATAACAAAAAGCCCAAAATAGCAGCCGGTTCAAAAAAGTAAACTAATAACAAATCTAATTTCATCCAACACGAACTGCACTTTATAAATCAACCATTTTACAGCGAAATTTCAAAATAAAAATCCGTCATCTCCCGTAAGAATAACATGTAAACCCTCATTCGCGTCAAAATAAACGCCACTTCCAAGATGGCTGTCCTTACTACGGAATGCCCACCAGAGGCCGCCTCTGTTTTTAATTTGGTCAATTATGAGTACCATTATTGTTTGAAACATTTATACCGTATTCCCTCGTGTAAAAGCAACAAAGTAAGTAGGCTGCCACTTTTGACTTTTATCAGGTTTTGACGTTAGGCGTTTCGCAAATACACCACGGTCAAACTGATTTGAGTGCAATACATACATATACAAACAAAAATAAATAAAGAGTTAAAGATTTGGGAGCATGTTCTAGCGATAGAAAGGTTATCAAAATGCTATCTCACTGCACTTAGTTTAAATTCGACCGAGTAACTTTTGTAGTTGACCAAGGTGGAATTTCGCCAAGCTAACGTCAAAAACGTGACAATAAAAGTCAAAAGTAGCAGCCTACTTACTTTGTTGCTTTTACACGAGGGAATACGGTAATAATCCAAACATTATTCAATACAGGAGTAGAAAAAGGCTGCTACAATGCTTACTGTTAAATTTTGAATGAATGACGGGCCATGGTTTGAAAATGCTTCCTTAAGGTGTACTAGAAAAATCGGTTTTCTTAAAATCAGAATTCGAAAATTGTAAATGGTAGGATATTATTGAAATTTGGAGTATAGGTTCGCGATATAAAGCGTCTTTTTTTTAGATTATTTAAACATCATATGCGTTCGTTACTGGTGGGGCGGGGGCTTATTGAATGTCGCTTAAGCACACCATTTCGAAAAAAATGGTTCTAATTGTTTTTTTCGACAATCGCAACGCAACAGAAAGTTGGCTTTTGTGTTTCCTAAAGTAATCGCAAACGCTTACTTTAGCGTGCTAGAACGCCAATTTAACAAGAATGACTTTGTAAATGCTTTTCGACGGCAACTAGTCAACAATCTTGATTCTGCTTCCATAGAATAGCGAAAAATAAGCCGATTTATTTTATTGAAACGGGATTGATGAAAAAATCTCGTGTGTAACTTGCCCACAAAGTGCATTGCCGATCTCAAGAGACTGCCGTGCTTCGCGACGAGTTTTGCACACTAACATCAGTAAAGGCCATCCGATTAAGTTATCTACCAAAATCAGATTCAACCAGGGGTGTGGGAAATTGGGGGGGCTTCAGCTTTTCTGTATCCCTAAAATGAGTTATGTTGTATCAAAAAAAAACAGAGCCAATTTACGAAAACTGAAGGTATATTCGGAATCAGCAACACAATTTCACCCTAAAATCGGCCATTTTAATTTTTCACAAATTGACATCTCGCAACCGGTAAAAGGAACGAAATTTTATTAAATAAGAAAAAAGTTGTACTTTTAGTGTAGATTCTTAATCTGAAGAGTCCAAGATATACGATTGGTTAAGTATACTGAAACGACTGAAAACTGACAACTTGGTTACTAATCGGCAAATATCATTATGAAATTTGGTTCAATTACATTACACAAAGGACAAAATGAGACGTCGAAAATTTTTCGAAGCCGTCTAGATTAAAATATGACATTTTTCACTTTTTTCATTATACTATTTCTGGATAAGCCAGATATCTTGAATTTCTTTTCAGATCCTTAATCTACACTGACAAATACAACTTTTTTGTAATATCATAAAATTTCGTATAATGTTTTTCTCCTAACTTTCCGGTTTTTTTCCGACCGCTTGAAACATACGGATTTTTCGACTACCCATTTAGAAGCATGAGGACCATGGTTTATTAACAATTTTGAATCTGTTTTAAGGTAACGAATGTCATACTACTAAAGTTATTAAAATTTGAGAACAATTAATTCTAGGTTGAATTTACAATTTAGAATTTTCTCGTTAACTTCGTTAAATTTGTTAGTCGATATTTGTCAGTCCGCTCCTTACAGTTCTTCAAGTTTGCTTATTAGCATATTAGCAAGCCGACGAGATATCGAAATTGAATCGTCACGTGCCTTTGAAAATAATAATAATTATTATTGATTATTGTTAAAACTTGGGTATCTGTGGAAATGTTTCAGGTTCGGTGGAGCGAAAAATATCGCTTAGCTGTCAATCATTCAGTTTTATAATTTATAAACAATAAAGTAGTTAGGGCCGATTCATAATACAATTTAAAAGTTGACTTTAAAGGAGAATTTGATCAATCAGGAGCAGCCGTTTTGAGATGTTGCTAGGCAAATATTTAAAAGGCACGGTTCCATAACAACTTTAAAGAAGTCCACTTTAAAGGGGGTTTTGATCAATCGGGAGGAAGGTTTAGTTTTGATTATGGAATCGGGGGTTATTCCGGAAAAATGAAATAAAACGAGAAATATCGCCAGGAACGTATGTAGGCAGCTCTTAAAACTTTCAGAGAATTTAAGGCAGTGGCTAAAGTCACTTCAGATTTATCGAACCAAGCATCCACGCATATTATTAATGCATGGTGAATCAGGCCTTCATTATTCTATTTTTATTGAACAATTATTTTAATGCTACCACGGCCACGCCATGAATTCGAAATTGAAATAATTATAAATACTGTTTATGTAACGCTTGGTTTTTCAATGTTAGTTGTGTGTAAACAAATTAAGAACATTGCCAGGAAGTCAACTTTTCGCAAATTTTTTATCACGGAAGACCGACGCGAGGGCACAATTTAACTCGATTCTAGGATTCTAAAATCCAATTTTGGAGCGCTAATTACTAAAGATACATCTCCATAGCAAGAAAATTGAAATAGATCAGCTGACACTAATCCAACATACCCGGCACAGTGATACGACTGGTACAGGCTCAAGAGTCAAGGTAATCCCATAACACCTTGAGGCCAAACTAAATTATATCATAATTAATCAATAGGGATTAGCGCATTACCCATCACTTTATCCACTGATTTTTAGCACAAATTATAAATGAATACCAGGCACTTCACTCATGATTCCGGTTGTACACACACATAATCCACTGAAAAACTTCCATTTCATTATTTCACGAAACTGCACTACCTCGATGCGACTACAAGAACGCGCGGCCGGTCGACTGGTGGACGTGTTGTTGCGGAGGACCAACCAGTACTTTGGCGGGGCTTCAGATACCCAGAGGGGCAAAAGAGAGAGTGATCTCTCTGGTTTCTCAACTTTTAACCATGCTTTTAACCATTAGGGAAAAAATAGTTTGGATCAGTACATACCTATAGGCGTTAAATACGTTTATGTTTGGTGTAAAAAGATTATAAAAACCGCTGTGGCGGTGAAATGCTGTTGGTTGCATGGCCCATAAATACAAAGTTTAGTGCCAAATAATTCTCTTTTAGTCGATACGAACTTGGGTCGAATGCGAAATTTTTAATTTCATAAATAACCAGATAAATTATTTAACATGCAGGCGTCCCTGATGGGAATATTGTGTGCGAGATAGAACTACAATTTCATGGGTACTTCCCTTTCGGATAAGATAATTTCACCTTCACGTAATTTACATAAAAATGGCTTTAATGGGTTTATCCATTTGAGTAAGTACGTACGAGGGAAACCTTTACCTACTTATTTTTACGGGTACGGTTGCTTAAACATGATTAAAAACAAAGCATTGCCCCACTGATTAGTAAAAAGGGTTGGTGGAACATAAGAAGGTGTGTCAGATTGGCGAAATCATGCTCAAATCTACAATGCAAAAAAAAAGCAGTTGCTTGCACAGAAAATCGTTTTAAATTTCCAGATGCATTAGGACCGAAACGTAGCCCCCAAAAGTGTGGTTGATGATGCTAAAGAAGATCTCAAAATCTCCTTGCGATCTGTGCAGACGTATATTAATATTCTCAATTTATAACTAATTAATGCTCGTTGCATGTGTTCTTTCAATAAAATTCAAGTGTGTAGTCAGATAAGGAAAGGCTGTACGTGCAGATGTTTCTGCTTTATACCTCACCAACAAGTTCCTTGACCGATTATGGGATCCATACAGGGGTCGAATAAGTATTTATACGTGTGGTCGGCTCGGCTTATGACCAACCAGTAATTAATCGAAGCTTTGTCTTTGTTTTGTATCATATAATATAACAGTCAGTTTTCTGTACGATAATGAAGACTAATTAATCTTCGTAATACCCTATTTTTGCATCGACTAACAGAAGCTTCCTGAATCCTCGCACCGATTCGATGATGAGTAATGGAAGAAAAGTTCGCGATATGAATATGTTATTAAGTCTTTCACCAGGTCATTTAAATTGCGAGACAGAATTTCCTAGTTGATTTCAAACGTAAGTGGTATAGTTTGTATATCCCTTCCGGCATTGGTTACCAAGAAGCTCTGATTAAGTATTTAAGTAATTACAGCAAAGTCTCGTAGGAAATGCCCAAAGTTGTGGCATTAACTACAACGGGTGAAAAATCAAGAAAGGGTTTAAAAGAAACGTTATACTAAAAACGTCATACCTCCTTGGTTCTTCATAATTAAGCATACCGTGTGGAGGCGTTCCACTTTTTAAAATGAAAAGACAGATGTTTAATAATTTGTACTATACTGTACAGTAATTTTTTCTCGTTTCTCACCACGAATTTCAAGGTCTAGACATTGTGTCGCGGAAAATGTGTTACATATAACGATCTTGTAAATTGTAAATGTAGGTACTCTTGTTCTTGTGCTCTTTGAACCTGCAGAAATGAAACGCAGACATCTTCCACGCCAACTGCAGATCTACGTGAGCACTACTTTTTCACAGAACGTGACTGCACTACCCAATAATAAAGTTATAATTTTTTACCAGCGGGTTTTAATGCATTGAAACGTGCTCACACTCACCATCTGTTAATATCGATTAAAATCGTAGTGCAACGCAGGATTCCTCGCAGTTGCAGAATAAGCCCACTGGCCCTTTGTTCACCTGCGAATTCCTCGTGAGTGGGCATCCGGACGACCTTGATCGAAGACATTCAACAAAACCACGTCTGCGGTTTAGAACTATGGCAAGATTCGTCTTTCCGAGATCGTTATAAGATCTATCCAGAAGCCAAGGACCAAAACTGGCCTTAATGAAAATATGGGTATTTTAGTCCAATCAGGTTAGATTTTTTAGAAGAAATAATTTATATATTGTTGAAATTTCGGCTACGGACCCATACTATGAAGTGCAGAATTTCATTGGGAATATTTTTGATTTGAATAATGTTTTCTGTCAGATTGATAGTTTCGCCGAAAAATGCTAAAAACTAGTGCCATGTAACTTTTCGGCACTTCATTTCAGGTCCTTTCAGGAGTCCGTAGCCGAAATTTCAACAACAAATTATTTCTTCTATTCACCCTTTTTAGATCTAATATGACTGGACTATTTCTTTATCTCACAGGGATTATGCGTTGCCTTTTGTTATGATTTGACCATTACGGAAAATCGAACAAACGAACACGTGGAGGGTTAAACCTTCAACTGACTCAGGTTACCCACCTTCGTCAAGTATTCTGGCAGTCGGTTATAAACTTTTTGTTTTGCAATAAAACTATAAATAACAACTAACAGCTTTGACTTCCTTGAAAATTCAGATCCGCAGATGTGCGGTAACACCTTCCGGGCCCGGAAATTCGGGTGTTGTGTGGCTTCCTAAAATCTTACCTGAAGGTTGACCAGAATCGTATTTCCAAGGGAGGACTGAATTTTAAACACCGGTGGACGAAGTTACGTACCTACAACAGAAAAAAAAGGCGTTAAGTCACGATAATTTCTTATAACATCAAGGATAGGTACGATGTATTTCTCACAATCTCATCGGAGTATTTAACATCTTTTCAAGTTAAACATTGTCGCATTTTTTTATTATTATGCACGATTTTCAAAGAAGAGCCAAGAGGTGCATAAAAGCGCAAAGCATCCACCGCGTCGGTTTTCTGGATAAGAGAAAATGCAAGATGCAACTGCGGCGCTCATAAACAAAGTGCTGAATCTCAAGTGGAAGGCATTTTGTTCGCGTATTTTTAGAACGTAACGACCAACATCCCCAAGAAGCATATAAAGACAAACGACATGGCAATGCTGCTTTTTATGTAGCCTGTAGTATTTTTCTAGGCAATATTATGAGATTACGCTTTGAGAATGTTCCGTCTCTCCAAAATACAGCAACAGGGCAATGTGTTGCAAGTTGCAACAAAATTAGAAACCGGATACAATATTAACAATGATAAATTAATTACAGAGGTGGTTACAGGGTGGTGAATTTTTCGTTGTCCACCATTGGGATCTCGGAAACCATAAGAGTTAGAGGATCGGTTACATTAGAGAAAAGTTGCGCTTTTGGAATGTGATTAAAAATCTGTAAAGAATTCTCCGGCAGCTTGTTTCGGTCCTGAGTTATCCTGAAATACTGAAAATCGCGATTTTAAAGAAAAATTCATAGATTCCTAACAGCTGATGCTATTCAAATGAAACTTGGAACCTCTATATTTTTGACATCTGTCAATTGAGTGACATTGACAGAAATGTTCTAGGCCTTTTAGATTCTGAGAAACGACAGCCAACTTTTGTTTCTCTTATGGCCGCCATATTGTATTTTAACACCACCGGATACAGAAAAAAAATGCAGCAGAGAAGCGGCTGGAACCTCCCCATCGCGTGGATCTTTGTATTCTGTGTAGATGGTAGTCAATTCAACAGAATTTTTTTTGTGCTTATCATATGTTACTAATTTCGCAATTTTCTGACAAATACCGACATCACTTCGGACATCACCCATCACATTTGACAATATGTTCCTTTTAAGGTTAACAGTTTGCCACCCTTTCACAATAACTGATACTGTGAATACATTTTTAGAACCAGAATTTGATCGTCTTTCTAATGGCGACATAAAAAAGGAGGCCTTGTATTTAAAATTTAAAGTTGATATGCTTAAATGGCACTTCCTGTGGACCAATTGCTTCCAAAAGCCTTTCAGGTCTTCAACGGGTCACCCAATCTCTATGTAGCAAATTTCAGCCAAATCGATTCACTAATTTGGGCTATAATGTATTTTTAGTGTTATTACAAAATTTCGATTTTTTGACCCAAAGAGCACTAAATGCGAACGAATTTTGTCTTATTTAAAATCACAATTTGATTACCTTTCTGATGGTGACAATAAATCTTTCAAAAACTTGTTTTGGTTGGTTAAATGAGTGAATAATTTTAAATTTGGAAATTGGTGTGCCAAAACGGCACTTTCCGTGGGCCGATTGAATCCAAAATTTGTTCAGCTCTTCGACGTGCAATACAATCCGCATTTGCAAAATTTCAGCCAAATCGGTTCAGGGGCTTGAGCTGTACCGCGATTTGAAAGTCCGATAAAAAACAATTTTTTTTTAATTTTTGGTCAAAAGGGCACTGAGAGTGAATATATTTTTAGAAGCAGAATTTGAAGGCCTTTCCTAAAGTGACGTGAAAAATGGGGGTTTGCATTTAAAATTTAAAAGTTGATGTGCCAAAATGGCATTTCTAGTTGCACGATTGGCTCCAAAAGCTTTTCAGATCTAAGTTGGATTATGAGATGCCTACGCACCAAATTTCAGGCAAATCGGTCTAGTAGTTTTGGCTGTGGCGTGTTTACAAACGTACGTACGTACGCACATACACATTTTTAAAACCACTTTTTTGGGTTCCTGAGACCTCGAAACGTGAAGATCTGGTGCTATGTCAAATTCGAAAATTTTAGTGATTGCAGTAAAGTGGATTGGGGAGGTTAATTAGCTTTCCAAAAATGTAACCTACTTGGTCTTTTTTGACAGATCGTCAAAATTTGAAATTTGGTGTGAATAATTTGTATAGTTAGCCTAAACCTAGGAAAGAAACAACTGTAAAAAGTACACCGACCTTTTCAATTTCTTGTGACATGAGGTTATGAGGTTATGTTCAAGAGTTGAGGTCGGTCGATGATGGGGAATCGATCGGGAGGGAGTACGGACACGGAGTACAGGAGTCGGGAGTTGGAGTGGAGCCATAAATAAGTGGAGTAGGTTGAGCGGACGTTCACTTAAGACTAAACCTAACGGACTGCACTTTATGGTTTGGGTTTTCCTCAATAAACATCTTAACAAGACTTCATCAGGAGTGCTTATTGTGATATTCTAGATGAAGATGATTCATAATTTTTCCTCGTCCAACAAAGAAAGCTCAACAACATGAAACAACAGTTTACGGGTGCAAGCAAAGAAAAGCTAATAAGTTATAAATAATTATTCTATCATGAACAAGAAGTCCTCACACTCTGAACAAAACTTTTTAAGCTGCTGAATAAGCAAGCTATTGGTTAGTACTCTTTTGACTTTTGACTGTTTGCGACACGCGCAAAACAGTCCCACCAAAAACGAAGAAGCCAAATAATAGAAAGAACAAACTTTTACCTTTTAATAATATTCGCAGTAATAAAGTTTTCATTTTGATTAAAAGGTAGCTTTTCAGTATGAAGAGAAACCATTTTAACAATGGATAACTGACGAATATTAAAACCAAATTAAAGCCAAGACGCCACAATAATAGAATCACTAAAATCTAGACCCAACTTATGCTTTAATTTCACTTTTGTCACATACAATGAATTTCTCATTGGACTTGCCATTCCGTCGGGCAGTTCTCTCGAGTTAAAACACAATCTTACAATACCATTGACAATCATCATTAGTTACAACATGGAAAGTTTTATGGACAGTTCACGTCAAGTCAACTTAATAAATAACTGGCTTTATTGCAACAATCTGCTGCGTTTACTAGATTTAGTGCACCAGTTAAGCTAAGATAATGTTTCAATTTTTAATCGGTCAGTCTTAACTGCACCCATTCTATCACTCCCGGGTTTACCGGAATCCATGGTACGCGCACCGGATTCCTGTTGGTCAATGTTGATTTGTAAATTAATCTGCGTCCTGGATCTATTGATGTAGCTTGTATACAAACATCGAATCGACACATTCGAGTCTGTCGCCCGTTTGACTACAAAGCTGGGTAATACAAATACACTGAGAACATGATGTATAATTTTCTTCACATCTCGCTAAATACATCAGAAATTTATTTGTAAACATAACTTTTCCATAACTTTTACCACTAACACCATTTTGCTGTCTTCCGGTTTTCTCAGTGGAAAATGATTCAAAACAGAACAAAAATGCTTGCAATGAACAATTATTATTATTTCTATAGAGCAACAAAACAACTCTATCAATTTTTATTTCCCTTGCAACTTTTGCAAGCTACAGATCCTTTACATGATTAACCTTATACAAATTATAGTATATTATTAAACGGGCACATTATGAAGGACATTATTCACGCGATTGAGTTTAGAACCCGAGCGTAGCGAGGGTAGTAAACAACCAAGTGAATAATGGCCCATAATGTGCGAGTCAAATACGTTTTATCCACGATTATTGAATATGTATCCAAGATTACTGAGATTCTTCAAAAAATTTTATCACTTTATATTTATTGTAAACACAAACCAACAAAATCAAAATGTTGACAATTGATAAGAACAGCTTGATGCTTGATCTACCGGCACACATTCGCTTAATTTTGAAACGTCATTATGTTCATTGGATAGGCAGCCAACATTACAGGTGCTGTGAAATAATGTGACAGAAGCGTGACTTTATGACCATAAGTCACGCTGTATTTTATGAACAGGATTATGTATCCATAGTTACGTACATAGCAATGGCATTATTTAATAATCGTGGATAAACATAAAATGTAATATAATGGGGACAATCAAAGGGTCACTTGTACAATATTCAGAGGTTACTTTCGTTATCGTCAAAGAGGAGGGTTGGATTTACATTTTTATTTATTTATTTCTTTCGCGATACAATGGAAGTATAAATTGCACAATGCCCATTAAATTAAATAATTTATTACCTTGTACTCGTTCTACAGAGAAAACTTAAAATTACGTGCGGTCGGATTTGTACGTATGACGCCAAATATGTCCTTTCCTTACATGGTCCGATGAAATTGTTGCTTTTGAGCACTCTCCTTTTTCTCTTCTTCTCTTTTCTACGGATAGTGAACAAGAAAAGTATTGGCCGTATAATTGCTCGATAAGTGGTGGTTAGGAATCCTCAATTTAAATTTCATTCGAGATCGTTGAAGCATGAGAAATAATGTCATAATGGCACGAACAGGAATTTTCAACAAGTCGTCTTGCCGGTATTGTCCATAAAAGTTGAGAACTCGGTTGCGGATAATATCATTATAATAATGCAGGGTGTAAATAAGAAAAATAAGATTATCACGCACTACAGTCGAGCCTTATAAGAGTATAAGAAGGGTTTTAATGATAGGTACCAGCATGCTACAACGCATGTCTAGATAATAAATCAGTAATTTCCATGTTACTGCGCCCAGTCTTCTCCAAAACGACAACTCGACGTTTTTCCTTACGTCCCTTTTATAGTCGCATAGCCTCCAACACTCACGTTTCTTCTCTATGCACAGTGCACACCCGTCACTGGAAGTGCTTTATACTCGGACATCACACGTCAGACATGCAACTTGAAATCTGCAAATCAATTTACATGTCTGCCGAGACTGGTTTGCAACAAAAATCTTGTTAATTGAAACTGCCATTTAGAGGAAACGAAAACTTGATTTCCTCAGAAAAATATCTGTAATCTGTCCAACGTCTGACTTTACCTCTGTGATGTAAATTGATCCCACCCCTTCCTTCTGCCTTAAAGGCATATACGATAAGCATAGCAGAAATTTTTAAAAGTAGATTGCATTCCTTGTCTATTACAGTCCTACTTAAGGACCAATTTCTTCCGCTTCCACGAAAGATGGAAAAACTCCTTGGCTAATTAGTTAAAACAAACCCTTCGCAGAATATAATCTTTACAAAGTACAAATTCGCTAATGGAATTTTCTAACACACAAAAATCACAAGCCATCAATAGTTTACTTGAGCCATGAAGGCGAAACCTCAAGAACGACATGTCACAATCAAACTCATTTAACCCGTATCCGAGGTAATTTGCATTTTGATTGCAATCGTGCGAAAGAATAGCAAGGTGTGTATTATCCTCATCGATATTTTTCATTATAAAACTTTCACGCCGTAGAGGTTGGTTTAATTAAATTTTTGTTGTAAAATAACGAGAAGATTAGCAAAAACTATTTTGATGCTTATTGAGGTTTAATTAAACGAAACAATACGTCTATAACGAGTAATGACCGTACCTACTATCAATTAAGTATTATAGTATGAGTCGAGGAGAATGCGAGTTAATCTAGGCTCAAATCCCAACAACGTTAGTTATGGGCTGGCAGTGCATCATTAGAGAAATACAATTTCATTTTCGCCTTCCACAAAAACTCATTAACAACAAATAATAAACAAAAAAGGATCTAAAATCCCTACATCAAAACAATTAAATAAGGGAGTTGGTTAAGCTTAAGTGCAGAATTAATTACCGAGGAAGAGCTGTTGTCTGTCATTGCTTAGAAGCTTCCGGGCTCGGTTTCAAACTGGATTAGAGATTCTCTTGGACAATTATGTATTTGTAATTTTGAACTTTGACTGCACAATCTATCTGCTTCTAATTAAAACGAAACAACTTTTAAATATCGTCCAGGCTCGGATTATTTACGAGTATCTCTTTCAATTACGCCTTGTTCACTTTAATGAAAATAAGACCCAACTATGCCTTTATTTGAAAACTCCACAAAGCGCGTTCCCTGTTAATTAAAGCAACAAGGTTAATAAAAACGGATGCTCCAAAAGTCGGATAATCAGAGAAAATGTCCGCTTTTGAGACAGGCAATATGTTTCTAATGCAACATAGCCTTTGTATTCCTCTAACACGGGTATAGCATTAATTTACGTTATTTGAAAATCCAAAGAACATAAGCTTCTTAATTAAACGCTTAGAGCACAATTCCTCATTATTAGACGATACGCAAAACTGCGGCAGACGAAACTTTTCTTATCGAGAAGTAAGCTCTTTGCAAAAAGGTTTACTCCCGGAAGAAAAGTAAAATCGAAGACTCATTAGCAGAGTGATTAAAAATGCTCTCAAAAAGCAACAAGCAGAGAACAATTATCGGGAGCAAGTTGCTGACGCTAGCAATGTCGTTGTTGGTTGGGACCAATCAGGATAGTTCCACCATAGCAACAGCAATATTGCTAGCGTCAGGAATTTGCTCACGAGTTACAGAATAGCACCGATTCTTTGGAGGTCTCAACGCTTCTAATGTTGAGCCTGTAGCCTTTTAATACGGGGTGATCAAATAGAAAAACGATCAAGGGGGGCTACGGAAGTTGAAAAAACTGTCTTTAATAATCCCAATGAGTTGATGTCCTCATGAAAGTAATGGTTGACTGACAGCTAATAGAACTAAAAAAACTCTAGCAGTAATTAATTAATGACGTATTTTTCAAAATTCACGACTCCCCTTGATCGTTTTTTTATTTGATCTCTCCGTATTTGCAATATTAGATATATGTATTATGAATTAGGATACCATATGGAGACAGAGACACAGCCAAACTGTAAAACAGAATTAACAAAAAATTTAAGCAATGACATAACAGGCTTCCAATTGTAATAATAAGAGACTCATTAGGCTGTAAACCGCTATATACATGTACCTACAATTAGAAAACAGACATATCTCCCAAGTCCCAAGGCATTATTTACAATTGACAGTGAATATTAATCTTGTTAATTATTCCTACTACCTACCTGCTGAATTAATTTTAGTGACATCGACCTGGAACGCGGAGAAATGCATCCGTCCCTTGGTGACGTTCAAGTTAACATACACAGGGTATTTTTTCTAAAACCTCCCACCTTTAAATAAGATATTGAAATGAAAAACGCTGATCAACTCCGTATGGAGGGAGAGGGACAATTGGGCGTGTATGCCGGAATGAAAATAATTTGCCCTTCATGCAGGGCTGATCAGCGTTTATTTCATTTTAATATCTTTTCTACATTCAAAGATATTCAAGGCGGGGAGTTTAAGAAAAACAGGCTGTGTAAGAACAATATTGCCGTCACTCCACAGGCTTAATAACAGTACTCGATTGTAAAAATGAGAACCCTTTAACGGCCAATTTGTGAGTGAACCAAAAGACCATAAAATCATTGACCACATGGTCAAAACGTAGGTCGTCGACCGTCACTGACCAGATGGATCTTGAACCTGTAATATGCACAAGTTCTTCATGGGCGGGACGATTCATCTTGCAATATAAAATTTTTACCGCTTGTCTCACTGTGCGTGAAGTCAGCGCTTCAATTTTTTCATATTATTGATTCCCCGTTTGATGCCAACATATTGACGGAGTTTGTGCATTTTCTTTTATTGGTCCTGCAAATTTTTAGTTCATCTCAACAGAACTCGAGACGATTAAGCTGAGTGTGAGTCTTGTATGTATAGTTACGGTTACGTTGAGTTTAATAAGCCAGAAAGTCTAAACTGTGGTGGCTAGCTATTTGCGTCGGCGAGGCACCAATAATGAATTC
Source organism: Pycnomerus fuliginosus (assembly GCA_963924575.1). Taxonomy (NCBI): domain Eukaryota; kingdom Metazoa; phylum Arthropoda; class Insecta; order Coleoptera; family Zopheridae; genus Pycnomerus; species Pycnomerus fuliginosus. The sequence continues at coordinate 23,714,352 of OZ004618.1, read as the reverse complement.
AATAATAATTATTATCAAACAACATTTCTGATTTGCTATTCATTGTGCTTAGGAAGGTGCGGTGCTTTTTCGCCTCAAGTTCTCCAAAACTTCAATGGTGACTTAAAATAAACTTCTGTGAAACTAGCTAGCGCGAGCACCCAAGAGAGACAATGTCACACTAGCAACAGTAGAATTTTCCAAAGCAAATTTAATAACGCCACGTCAAACTGTCTAGACTAGAGACATTGCTGACATAATTAATCACTTTATAATCGGGGCAGCTAACCGTATCTAAGACGTCGTTTTCACGTTATTAAGCATTTACAATCAAGAGAGATAATTGCAGTGCATGTATGAAGACATTTTTATGGACGCTAGTTAACATTACATCCGTTAACCGATTCAGCCTTGCCGAATTTGGCGAGCTTCAAGGATCTAAACATAAATTTTCGTTTGTCATTACACTCTGGAGCTTTACTCGCCAAGGTTTCCGTTTTACATTAATATGCACCAAATTATAAGGGGCGTGGGCACCGCTGCTGTGCTCATACGGATGCAGGAAGAAAAAGAAATTGTTTGAATTACATATTGTATTAAAGGGAGTGACTGCTATGCATATGGCAGTAGCAAACGTGAAACGTGGGTCGGCAAAAAGGCGCCAGCGATTTACATATGTCAGAAGTTGCTTAAACCTAGGCGTGAAACAACTATGTACCTACTTAGTAGAAATTATCCTGCTAATCCCTCTTCTCGCATTACAAATCAGACGATTGAGCTTTGAAACCAACAGAACCTCGAACAGAACGCTATTCCGAGATCCGAGAGTTGACAAGAACACACAACAGGTAGATCTTGTAAAAAAAGGACAGCTACTATGAAGCAACTGCAACGTCTCACTCGGTGCTTTACCCTCGGGGTCCTCGGATTTACCCCTGAACAAGGGTCCAATTAAAAGATATTAATTAACCCGACCGAACCCGACTTTGTTTTCTTCATCCAAATTTTTTATGAATAAGACAACAAATGAGCAGGTATTTAGGTTCCTTCGCTTGAAATTACCTTGCGTTACGGATACCTCGAGGAATTTAGCAGAAGTAATCTTAAATCCCTAGTGATTTTCATATTTCTGTAGTGGGCTTGGGTGCTTATCCCGTTTTACCTTTGTGTTACTATCGACCAACAGTGGCAACAGTAGAGTTCACCCACTATATATTTCAAATCCATAGGTGCTTTCGCGAATTCGGAGGCATATTATAACCGACTTCTTTCTACAAAACTGACTGGAGCTATCCTGTGTATAAACCCTCAATATATCTTGGAACAGTCGTAAGCGAGGTCGTAAGGTAATCAGCCCGGGCTACAATATAGAAAAAAGTTTCTAACGGTTAACCATAGATATTAATAATAGGCTCTTTTGAATAAAGTAATGTGAGAAACGAAAAAGAAACTGCAGCGCCACCAACACGGTATGTGTGCAAATACAACTGAAGACTTGCAGGACAGCGATAATTCCTTGCAGGAGAGTCGGGTAAAATTGGCGCGATGCTTCATAGATGGCGCTGTGGCGCAAACCATCACTTTATTCAAACTGGAACATACACTAGAATTTCCTCTCATGGATGAATCATTTGGTACACAAAAAAATAAACCGCCAATAAAAATATATACATACGAGATAACATATTACTAGGAACTTAAGATACCCAAAAAAATAATGGAAAAGCTATATGATCCTGAAAATCTGATAACATATATTCAGCTTCCAGATAACGAGCACAGGATTCTTAATTACTTCCTCGCCGGGCTTTGACCTCAATCTCAAACAAATAACTGTTATCCTCGCTGTTATCTTTCCTTTTCCTAACAAAAATTCTATGATAAACAACGTGTGATTTGTCTAATTAAGTAGATTCATCTTAATGCAACAAATGTTGAAGCAATTGGTATTTATAATCATCGGTCATGGCAAGTTCGCAATACATTTTTCATGTATTCTATAATCAAGTAAGTAAGAATGCGCTTGTTCAATGACGGTTAGTTAAGTATTACTTAGGGTGACTGGCATAGGGGACTACCTTCCACCTGATGGAAACACCTGGCCAATAAAAAATGTGTCTCGCCTTCCTTAGATATCTAATGTTGTACATAAAATCTAATAATAATTATGGTGAACAACAGGGCAACTCCCCTGAAGAAATACCGCATGTATTAATTTTTAACCTCCCCAACTCCATCACAATTTAAAAAAAATGGGAGGTTACTGCAATCACTAAAATTTTCGAATTCGAGATAAGACCGGATCTATGCGTTTTGAGGTCTCAGGAACTCAAAAAAGTGGTTTCTAAAATGTGTCTGTGTGTATGTTCGTACGTACGTTTGTACGTACGTTCGTACGTTTGTAAACACGCCACAGCCAAAACTACTAGACCGATTTGGCTGAAATTTGGTACGTGGGCATCTAATAACCTAACTTAGATCTGAAAAGCTTTTGGAGCCAATCGTGCAACCGGAAATGCCATTTTGGCACATCAACTTTTTAAATTTTAATGCAAACCCCCATTTTTCACGTCACCATAAGAAAGGCCTTAAAATTCTGCTTCTAAAAATGAATTCACTCTTAGTGCCTTTTTGACAAAAATTGAAATATTCGGGATTGTTAACGTACTTTAAAAACACGATACAGTCGAAACCTCTGGACCTATTTGGCTGAAATTTTGCACATGGAGACTGTATTATACGTCGAAGAGCTGAAAAATGTTTGGAGGCAATCGATCGACAGAAAGTGCCGTTTTGGCACATCAACTTTCGCTTTTAAATATACTCCCATTTTACCTTTCTAAACAACTTTTTTTGAAAATTATTGCCAGTATCAGAAAGGTCTTCAAATACTTGTTCTAAATAAGACAAAATTGATTCGCATTTACTGCCCTTTGGGTAAAAAATGTTGAAATTTTTTAAAAACACTAAACACACATTATAGCCCAAACTACTAGATTAATTTGACTAAAATTTGGTACATGGAGATGGGGTGACCCGTTGAAGACCTGAAAGGCTTTTGGAAGCAATTGTTAAACGGGAAGTATAATTTAAGCATATCAATTTAAAATGTTAAATACTAGGCCTCCTTTTTTATGTCGCCATTAGAAAGACTATCAAATTCTGGTTCTAAAAATGTATTCACAGTTTCTACCATTTCAGTGGAAAATAGAGAAAAAATTCTTTTTCATTAAAAATGAGCGGGCTGACAGTGGATGACATAAAGTGGCAGTTATTGTCAAAAAGGTGGCAAAATATTAACCTTAAAAGGAACATATTGTCAAATGTGATGGGTGATATCCGAGGTGATGTCGGTATTTGTCAGAAAATTGCGAAATTAGTCACAGACCAAAAGCATAAAACAATTTCTGTTGAATTGACTGCTATCTACACAGAATATAAAGATACACGCGATGGGGAGGTTCCCGCCGCTTCTCTGCTGCATTTTGCATAAAATTGCAACCCAATCGTATAAATTAAGTTCACAAATCAACCAGTCGAGGTAAAAAGTTACAGTAAAAACAATAATGATTTCTAGGTCCAAAACCAATTCATATTCTTCAGTATAACTTTTGGCTGAGAGCGCGCTGGAGATGACCGAATATTAAAAAACCTCGTAAAAAACTTTATATCATTGAATTTGTAATAAAATTAGGTTTCAAACGATGCATCACAAGTGGGGGGTTGCCATTTGAAATTAATTATTGGGGGTTAGACGTTGCGTTGTGGAATTTCACCAGGCGCGAATTTAAAGGAGGATTCAACTCAAGAAATCGATGTTGAGGTTATGGCTGAGTCCGATGGTGTTATCAGAATTTAAAAATTGTTTACCGTTTGGAAGATATTCAGAAAAAACAGCGGAAAAGATGACGTCATCTTTCCACGATTTCTTGACCATCTTGAGGATATTTCCAGATAATAATAATAATAAAGTTTATTGAGCTACGGACAGTACAAGTTATAAATTTTAACAAATTATTGAACACTCCAATTAAATGCCCGCAACTCAAAGGGATGGAGACAGCGTAGCTGATAAAATCCACCCAGGGGCCCAATTTTTGAACCATGTGAAAGCAATTCCCATGGGAAAGGACGATTACACGTCATACAATTGTGGTAATTGGTTGTCGAAAATCGGTGGAGATCGGTTCTCACATGCTCGGCACCACGGTTGTATTCTCCCCTGGGAGAAGCTCCCACGTTTCAAAAATACAGACCCAGATGTCGGATGAGTATTGGTTTGTCCTAACTAATACGTCTTTCCTACGGAGTTAGGACAGCCGACGCCGGGAAATATCCTCAAGATGGCCAAGAAATCGTGGAAAGATGACGTCATCTTTCTCGCTGTTTTTTTTCTGAATATCTTCAAAACGGTAGAGAATTTTTAAATTCTGATAACACCATTGGACTAAAATCGACCAAAATCGAGCAAATTTTTATATTTCGTTTCGTTCACGAAGATATTCGGGGTGGAAACTTTTCGTTGGACCATCCTGTACGACGAGCGTCAGTTAGCCGTATCTGGAGAACTGCTTCTAGCATCGTCTTGAAAATATTTTAAATGGAACACCCTGTATATTATGATATTTTTGAATTCTACGTTTCATTCTAGGTAAACTTCACTAGGAATTGCTATGCCAAAAATCAACCATTTTTGAGAAAATCAAGAATCTCGCTTTTTTATGCCAAGTGCAGGCCTAACTTCAAAAAGCTGCAACATCCTTACAGTATGAAATGAGGAAACGATATTAATTAATGTAGGGTCTATCCGCCCCTGGACTCAAGTTGAGTCAAATTACATACAGGCGCATACAGGGTTGTTCTCTGCAAATTTTTAAGCACCATCAATTTCATTGGTCAAAAAGTCAATGTTTTCAAATGGAATGCCCTAACTATTTTATGGCACATCGATGCAGAATTTAATTGTCTATCATTTTAGTCTACACGTTTGCCACATTTAAATAAACAGTTTTTGTGATATTTCTATGTATTTGGAATTTGACCAAAATTTCATATTTTAAAACAGGATTAAAATAAGATTAAATTTTCATGTGAGCAGAATTAAGAAACTCTAAAGGCTCCTAAAATCATAGCTAACTTTGGTTATTAAATCATGCTAAATATGAAATTTTGGTCAAATTCCAAATACTTAGAAATATTAAACGGTGTGAAGACGGCTCAACGCCATCTAGAGGTCTTTACCAACACTTACGGCGGATTTCTCGTCAACAAGGTTGACATCGAAAACCAAAGTGTGGTTGACCACCGTGCTATGGCAGCACGAGCAACTCAAAGATGAAAACAATGGTTTAATCTTCGCTTTCCGGCTATATAACCGGGTTGGTTTGGTGATCGAGTTGCCTTCCGGGCTTTGCTGTACTGATGAGTTCTAATAAGAACGAAACCGGTCTGCAGCTGTCGGGGGGGCAACTCGATCACCAACCATTGTTTTCAACTTAGAAATATCACAAAAACTGTTTATTTAAATATGGCAAACATGTAGACTAAAATGATAGACAATTAAATTCTGCATCGATGTGCGATAAAATAGTTGGGGCATTTCATTTGAAAAAATTGACTATTTGACCAATGAAATTGATGATGTTTAAAAATTTGCAGAGAACCCCCTGTATGTATTTGACCCAATTTGAGTCCAGGGGCGTATACACCCTACATTAGTCTTCATGCCAAATTAATATCGTTTTCTCATTTCATACTGTAAGAATGTGACAGCTTTTTGAAGTTAGGTCTGCACTCGGGTCTGCACTTGGCATAAAAAAGCGAAATTCTTGATTTTCTCAAAAACGGTTGATTTTTGGCATAGCAATTCTTAGTAAAAGTTTACCTAGAATGAAACGTAGAATCCAAAAATATCATAACATACAGGGTGTTCCATTTAAAATAAGGAAGTTAGTGTCTATTTCCGGTATAACCGGAAGTGCGCCATTGATGAAAATATTTTACGTCGATTCAAAATTAATTGAAACCCCTGTGTACAAATTTTCAAGACGATGCTAGAAACAGTTCTCCAGATACAGCTAACTGACGCTCGTCGAGGGATACCCTGTATATGTCCATACATACACACAGACAGATTCTACAAACCACTTTTTTCGGGACTTTTTTGGTTTATTTTCCACTGATCCAGAGGTATCAATAAAAAAGTGACGATTTCAATCTACAGGGTTTGGGGAAAAATAGTGACACCCTTCCGCCGAGCTATCAGTTTAGCCAGGTATCTGGGGTTAAGATTATTTTATTTATGGGTTTATTTCCAAAAAGTGGCTGCTCCACTCGCGTCCCACTTGCACTGATACACATAAAAAATGTACGGAGACATGTTCGGCACTCTTTTATCCAAAAAATTTTCCTCGACTATTTATTTCTTTATCGTTAAACCCTCACGTGCAATGATTAATTGATTACTTTTTATCTTATCAAGGTAAAGTGAGATTAATGATGCATTTCACGAGAAAAAACCAAATTTGGTTCTGCTGATGAGATATCGATTGATTTTAATCACGTTAGACAAAAACTACCCCGACCAATATTAATCAAGCGTTAAATCACTGGAACAAATTCAAACACACCACCGTTCTGATGGGTTCACCAAATTAATATTGGCGTCTGTTCCGCTCAACTTTACTAACAGGTCATAAATCACAATAAAACGAATCTTTAACAGTTAGCAAGGATCGAGACTTGCATTTTTAATGCTTCACATACGTGGCTAAAAGTGGCATCGCTGACAATTGATCTTGCCCTGTTGAAAGTAATTGTCTAAGAATCGCTGTTGCAAGGAGGCATTGACCACCGAAGAATTCTTTATCCATCCTCAACTAATTGCACCTATAATAAACCCCGCCAATTAGTTAATTAAAAATTTAAACTTTTAATACCACCACATCATATCTTAAAACAAGCAGGATACCACAAAGCAGAGATAGTCAAAAAGTTTCTCGAAAAGGTTATCTTGATATAGGAATTAAAAAAACAGCAAAAACAAAAGAATCACCATGATTCATGTTGAGATAATAATTATTCTAGTCACAGTGAAAGCATTCAATCTGTCTATGGCTCTCTAACACGACCATAACAAACTAGTATATTCGAGCAAAATCAAATAATCACAAAGAAGGAATTGGTCCAAAGGACCAGTAAATTACACTAATTATTCACAAAACGGTGTGAACTGTTGTGGTCGATTATTTATGCAAAACCCGAGGTAAAACCTTGTTGCCTGCCTAATCCTAAGTCCAATGAACTTATTAAAATGATGCATATTTGCACAATCTTGGATACCACTTCCTTTTGGGTTACTTTGATTAAAAACAGGAAGTTGCAGGTCGTTCCATTACGTTAGGGCAGGTCTTGGTTTTTTTACACTATCTATCAGCACAATCCTTTTTTTATTTATTTAAGGGCACCATGACGGGCACGACATAAATAATCATAAGTATTGTCATAAAATATGTTGCAGGATTATGAAGACTCAAGAAACAAGGCGTTCCATGAAATAAATGCGGTTTTAACCCACTCAAACTTCTCATCGAGCATCATCAATGATGAATTTAACGATCAGATCAAAAACTTGTCATGGACTATTATTTTACTGCCAATGAATAATCATCCATGCTTTCACCTGCCATTCACAAAAAATGGGCTACCTGAGTATAAAATTTCTCCAAAGCTTTTGAGGTCAAATAATTTGTTGTCGGTTTATTACCGCCAAGGGCACAATCCCTAGACCTCCTACTTAATTATTGGTGTATAAAAACAGAAAAAGCAGAAAATTCGACAGAACAACCTCGGATTAAATACAAAGACCCAACTCTAGGTTTTAATTACATAAACCTAAAATCCTGGAAAAAAAGACAATGGCAATAATAGTTGTCACAATAGACTAGGATGGAGGTATTATACCTAGCGGTTTTTTCTGCGAATGATTGAAAAGCGGAGACATGAGTCATCTGCAAACAGGTAGCATATTATAGGAAGGTAATTCGTTCTTTGTGTATTTCTCTAGTTGTACACTAATGCGAATTACAACTTATGTAATTTATAACAAACTATTACAGATACAGCAGCAAACATAGGCATTAGGCAAGCAATGACAACAATGAGAGATAACCAAATCCAAACCAAATGAAACCAAACAATGCAGGTGTGGCATTGTCATAAATGTTCACGTTCCCTTAATTTAAATATTTTTAAAAACTAGAGCCATGATTTCAATTCAGAAATTCCGTTTCTTTTCCAATTTTTAGAATTGCCTTTTAGCTGAATTTGTCAAATAGGTAGGTATCTAACTCGTCCAATTCGTTCGGTAAACAATTTGACCACCAGAATGAAAGTGACACACTTTATTTATTATCATATTCTAATAATAATAAGTGGAGATCACAAACAGTATATTTTTGGAAAAGTAATGCAAAATTACTATCGATTGAATTGTTGAGAGAAAGGCCCAAAATATACTCACCTTCTGAGAGTTCTAAATCCAATTCGGCTAAATGCTCCCGCACACTTTCTGGTAGTTTAGAAATGTCTATGTTGGTGTCCCCCATCTTTATAAAATCGTCAATTTTCACATGTAAGCAATAAAAAAATCACTCTCATTACGCCGCACTGGCATTCCTTTCTACCATCTTGGTGGATTTTATTTTGACAATTGACAAGTGGATATGTGTCGATAATGCAGGCACCGCGCACCGGCATCCATCACTGATCGTATTCACTGGGTTGACATAGGCAGCCCAATAAACTGCCAATTTGGACGCGGGGTTCACTAGTCAACTAGTTACGCTTCCCAAAAATAGAAATTATAATTCTTATTCGAGGTCCCAGGATAACGAAAAAGTGTTTTTTTAAAAGTGCCTCTCTGAATGTATGTATAATAATAATAATAATGCCTTTATTGTATTATATACAGAGGGAAGTTCTGATAAATGGCAAGGACTCATCACCATATTTGTAAGTAGGCACTTATACGCTAGACATTTGTGTGTGTATAAGATTCCGCCGAAACTACCTAATTAAACTACCCAAAAGCCATTTATGTATAGGTAACGGCAACCAAATGGTAACGGTAGGTATACCTTGAGTCTCCGCAAGGACCCGAGCAGAATTCTTCTGGAAAGTGGATTTCGGTGAAATTGTCTCAATTATTGATACTTCCATTAAAAAAGGTGACCCTAGACTTATCAGGTGGAATATGATGACAAAAGGGTCGATTTATTCTTCGTCACATGTAGTTTTTAGGGACCCAGCAAACACAAAATGTTGATGTTATGCAACAGAGGCGTAACAGATGTTTTATAAAAGAGTTATGAATACAAATTTCTCATAATATAGAGAAACATAAATGTAACGAAATGACACGGTAACATTGTTTATGTTATAGTTTGCCAAGAAATAATTGAACAGCCATAAAGACGAACCTTTTAACTTAAGTCGACCGCCCGTTGAGGTTGACAATGTGGGGGAATTCCCTCATAAAATCTTGTACGGCGCTCTCGTAGTTGAACACTTGGCCTGTGTAGAAAGATTTATCGAGGGAATTCCCCTGCATTGTCAACCTCAACGGGCGGTCGGCAGACCTTAAACCTTGCCAGAGCTGGGTAAAATACTTTTCAAAAGTAGTTAACTACTAACTACTAACCACTTCATTAAAAAGTAGTTATAACTACTAAGTAATTAACCACTCGTTGGAAAAAGTAGTTAGAATAATGAGTACTCAAGAATACAAATGAGTATTTCTTTAACTAGGTACTTCTTAAAATGCAGGTGTTTTTGAAAATCTAGAGTGTTCGTGACTGCACTTCAGTTCAGGTATGATAATTGTTTCCAACTCAGAAAAATTCGTAATTCCGAATCCGTAGAATAAAAAATGGTTTTTATTTAAAAATAATGGCCATCTCCGATTAGCACGCGTGCGATATTAAGTAAATTCTTCGAATTACTTTTGTTCGTGATTTCTCCGAGTTTTATAAAAGGGTAATTAAAGAAGTAGTTAACTACTTTAAGTAATTATAACTACTGCCAAAATATTATACTCAACTACTTTTAGGAAAAAGCAGTTAAAATAGTATTCTAACTACTTGGTAGTTAACTACTCCCCAGTTCTGAACCTTGCAAACGTGAAAATACTAAAATTCTTACCTACATCGTTATATTGTTGGCAATTAAAGCATCTACAGGGTATCCCTCGACGATCGTCAGTTAGCCGTATCTGGGAGAACTGTTTCTAGCATTGTCTTGAAAATTTGTACACAGTAGTCTCAATTAATTATGAATCGATGTAAAATATTTTCATCAATGGCGCACTTCCGGTTATACCGGAAATAACCGGAAATAGGTACTAACTTCTTTATTTTAAATGGAGCACCTGTATATTACGATATTTTTGGATTCTACGTTTCATTCTAGGTAAACTTTCACTAAGAATTGCTATGCCAAAAATCAACCATTTTTGAGAAAATCAAGAATTTCGCTTTTTTATGCCAACATCCTTACAGTATGAAATGAGAAAACGATATTAATGTGGCACGAAGACTAATGTAGGGTGTATACGGATCAAATACATACAAAGTGTTCTCTGCAAATTTTTAAACATCATCAACTTGGTCAAAAAGTCAATATTTTCAAATGGAATGCCCCAACTATTTTATGGCACATCGATGCAGAATTTAATTATCTATCATTTTAGTCTACATGTTTGCCATATTTAAATAAACAGTTCCCTGGTATGACGTCTTCAAATAATAGGTATAAAAAAATTCATGTTGCAAGTAGGTACATATTACTTTCAATTTTTGGTTTTGTTAGGTAGGTATGTACCTACCTATTTTATTAGATCAATGTTCAAAATGACAAAACTAAACTAATCAAGCGGGTAAGTAGGTATAATAAAGTTCTTATGCTAATATTTACTTATCTTCTTAGCAAATCGGGAATTGTTACTTCGTAGGGTGAATTATCGCCTTCAACAACCCATATTGAACCATTCTTGCCATTTTCAATCACCTGTATTATAGCTTTTCCAACAAACTCCGGACTAAAAACAGAGTTAATTCAACATTTTTTTCCCTAAATGTGTCTAAACCTTTTCACGTTAGGTGCAATCTTATCGATCTCGTCCCTAAACAAGCTCTTAAGTACGACTTTTTCTTCCGTTGACCTATACATGGCTGTGTTGAACGCCCCTGGACAGAGGGTTACAATGCGTGACTTGAACCTCTTATAATACTCATCTCCTGACAGCGATCGGCCTAAACTCACCACCCCTGCTTTGGCTGAAGAGTACACAGGAGACATTTCAAAAGGTTTAAGCCCACCTATCGAGGCTATGTTTACAATAATGCCCTCTTGGCCGGATTTGTATTTGGGCAGGTATTTTTGCATCGCGAGAAATGTGCCTTGAATAACCGCACCCTAGAAACTGTGACAGTAATTAACTCATCAAAAACATATACCTAAATACACTTGTTCAAAAAAAATTACCAAATTAGTGTTCAATGTCCTCTCGGGGTCATATTCATCCAAAATTGCGGCGTTGTTAATTACAATATCGAGTTGTTTAAACTTATTAACTGTAGTTTGGAAAGCATCTGAAAAAATGTTACGCATTAATAAGAAGTTCAGAAATAACAACATGCCTAGGCACCTTCAAATTGGGCTTTCTGAGTAACATCAGCTTCTATGAAAATCGCTTTGCCTTCACCAAAAGTCGTTTTAATTGATTGAAGAGCCTTTTCTCCATTGTCCTTGGAAATATCAACAATTGCCACTGCCTAAAATATTGTTTTGATTTAAAAAAGAAGATAATAAGATGAAAGATAGGTACTTACGGAAGCTTCATTTCTGAGAAGTTCGTTTACCATGGCAAAACCTAGCCCATCGGCACCTCCAGTAATTAATATATATTTATTTGCCACGATCGACATTTTTCAACGAGTTGCTCTTGCTGTTGCTTTGCTCTAGCCAGTCGAGTAGGATTGGTAATAGGAGTCGTGTTAGTGTTGCGTAATATACGATATCTTGAATAAAATAATAGCAATGTTAAGCAGCTATAAACGCATACTCATGCTTTAAATCAGATGTTCTTATCTTTGACGAGGCTTTTTACTGAACAGAATTTACGTAGATGAACTGATGAGCCTCTGCCTCGGTTAATATGTGGGTACTTACAATTTGTTAATTTGAATACCTATAGGTGTAATATCTATACTACATAACATTGTTGTATAGTACCTACCTAACTCGAAATCAAAGTGGTAAAACTATAAAAGTAAGGTCAATGAATAGAAATAGGACAATGATGGGACATCACTTATTAATGGTCAATATAGAGTTCGTGGTGGGGAATCAAAGATAAGAATAAAGGAGGGGACCGTTTATAGATACTTCATATTATGTTATATTATGTACTTAACCAGTAACCGTGAGATGTACTTATAGGTAGTATATCACGTAGGGAGCTGTCCTCCATCATATTCAGGAAAATCTAACTAGCTTGAAGCTATCGACACCTCCAATCAATGAAAATTGTTTGTTTACCAAATGGCAAAGATAACAGAATTATTGCTTTTGAGTAGGTATAGCCCTAATTCAAATGGTATATAAAACTCGAGGGTTTGTTCAAGAATCCTAAAAACTGAAGCCCGAAGAGACAACCAAAAAAAAACACATAAACATAGAGACTGACATATTTTAAAAACCACTTTTTTGGACTCCTGGGGCTCCAAAACATATAGATTCCAAATTCGAAAGTTTTAGTGATTGCAGTAACCTCCCATTTTTTAAATGTGGTGTGGGGAGGTCGGGGAGGTTAACATGTAAATAAACGAGATCATAATGCGCCTCGATCTTTTTTGAATCTTAGATCTGTGCAACTAGGTATAGGTATACATACATTAATTACACAAGGTAGTTTCAAGGTCTTGTTCCACAAAACTTAATTTTGTGGAACAACACTTTGAAACTACCTTGTGTAATCAAACATCAGTTCCTCTTTGAAAAATGGACCAAACTTTCAACCAATAGGTACATTATTTTCTTTAAAATTGGAATGGGTATAAGGAGTTTTATAGGTCTTATTGGACGGTTTCATAAAATCTTTCTGAGAAATGTTTCTCTGTATTATAAAAATCGAACCAATAGGTAGAAGTAAAACTATTTACATTGGATCGATGTTACAACTATAAGGATACCGAAAACAAATCCACTAATCTTGTGAAATCTCGTGATTTTCAAACAGAGCGACTTAATCTTCAATAGGCTTAAAATGTCAGTTTTCAGATAAAATTATTAAATAAATTTGATGGAAAAGTTCGATAATGTTCATAACATCATGAATTCATTTCTTGTGGGGTTGTTATTGGCCCTATCGGGCTCTGCCTTCTCGGCCAGCTACGAGGGGTAAGCATACAATGATTCAAATAATTTATTGTTGTGTATGTATGCCTTAGACATAAAGTGTATGAACTTACTACTTCAACCGAACAAGAGAATGAATTTCTGTTGTCCCTGGAAAAGGACGGAAATTTCGACTTTTGGTCGCCAATTAACAAAGCTGGAAAGCCCGTTAGCGTGATGGTATCTCCACAACTTCAAGTGAAGTTTGAACAATCCTTGACTAGAGAGAAAATCAATTTCACCGTTCCCATTGAAAACGTTGAAAACATTATCGCGGCAGAAAAAAGATACCATGCAGGAAGAGGCAAAGTGCAAGGGAGAATCGGTTTTACAGAGTACTACCGTCACAGTGAGGTGAGCAAGATTTTTCAGTAAGCCCCGAATAACTCCCTTTAATACACATTTTGAAGATCAACGAATATTTGCAAGAAATAGCCACAGACTACCATGACATAGTTTCTTTGTACAATATTGGGACATCGCATTATGGCCTCCCCATGAATTTAGTTAAAATTTCAACATCCGGTCCCACTTCTTCGAAACCAAGCATTTTTGTTGATGCTGGCATTCATGCAAGAGAATGGATTGCACCATCAGTCGCCTTGTATCTTATCAATCAGTTGGTGGAAAATCCAGCCAACAGAAATTTAATCCAAGATATTGACTGGTACATCCTTCCAAGTGCCAATCCCGATGGGTATGAGTATACTTGGACAAGTGTAAGTTGTTATTCTTCTTCTCAAGATTATTTTATACATTAAGTATTGAACCAATCCAAAGCAGCATTTAGTATACCAGTAACCAATCAAATCCTGATTACAGTGATAATACTACAACGTCAACTTGACACTTACTCAATAGTTTAATTTATAAAATAATCTGCAAAATGCGATTCGTAGTCTCTTGGTTGCCTTGTTGAGTCCTCATGGATGCACTACTTGTCAAATGGTAGATTTTTTCGGCCAAAAAGGACTCGAGCAAGCTCTCGTCCTCTTTTTAGCCTAAAAAAATCTACCATTTTGACTCGTAATTGACAACCATTCGGACGTCAAAACCCGCGCAATCGTCGTATACTATTGATTATTAAGAATACATTTTAGGATCGTCTCTGGAGGAAAACTTTGACACCTGGAACTCTTTGCGACGGAGTAGACCCTAATCGTAACTTCGGCTTTCACTGGGGCGAATCAGGTGTCAGCTTAAGTCAATGTTCAGATATTTATGCAGGAATTGGAGCCTTCTCAACCATCGAAGCTAGTAACCTTAGAGACTACCTTGCAACTCTTCGTAACGTTAGAGCTTATTTAACTCTACACAGCTGTGGACAGTATCTCCTATATCCATGGGGATACGATTTCATCCCAGCTGATAATGCAGATGAATTACAAGCCCTTGGAGTCAGAGTTAACAACGCGATTCGGGCTGTTCGAGGAACCTCATACACTATTGGAAACTCTGCCATTGCTCTATATCCAGCAGCTGGTGCGAGTGATGACTGGGCCCTATATTCAGGCATACCAATCTCATACACCATTGAATTACCGTGTGGTAATACTGGTTCCGGATTTATCCTGAACCCATCACAAATCCTGCCTGTATCTCAAGAAACTTTTGAAGGTTTTAAAGTATTTCACGACTATGTAGCAAGCCAAAAATAAATTCCTCATAGTTTAATCGTGTCATAAATCTCCGGCGTCAAAAATTTTGTAAAAGATTAGTTTATTTATATTAAACAATTGATATTTATCACAAAGAGACACAGATCATTATTTATCGATAGAACGGATAAATGAATAGAAACAGTAATCTCTAGTACCTGTGAAACAAATATTAACTTAGATGATATTCTCAAAAAGTAAATAATTTTTTAAAAGAAACTATAGAAATGATAATTTCGTAATCTCCAGACATTTCTATTTGTCTAAATTTGTTGGCGTTTTATGGTAGGTATGTGTACCACGATGTGTACAAGTACCTACCTATCTAACAAAGCAAAGGCGAAATATCGAATTTTTTAGTATAAAATAATTTGTATAATCAGCCTAAACTTAGGAAAGAAACAACTGTAAAAAGTACACCGACCTATTCAATTTCTTATGACATGTGAAAGGAATTGAATTCAATGATAAATAAAACACGTCTTGGCAACGTGTGACTCAAGCTTTGGAATTTGTTTTTCCAAAAGCCCGGATTTTTAACATTTTTCAAAAGCCGATTTTTTCGTGTGTCTAATGGTATTAAAATCCAATATGGCGGCCATAAGAGAAACAAAAGTCGACTATAGTTTCTCAAATTTTAGAAGGCCTGGAAAATTTTTGTCAATGTCATTGAATTGACAGATGTCAAAAATATAAGAGTTCCAAGTTTCGTTTGAATAGCATCAACTGTTAGGGAGCTATGAATTTTCAGTTTTTCCAGGATAACTCAGAAACGAATCAAGATATCGGAGAATTATTTACAGATTCTTAATTATCTTTAAAAAGCGCAACTTTTGTCTAATTTAACCTACTCTCCATCTCTAATGGTTTCCGAGTTCCCAATGGTGGGCAACGAAAAATTCACCACCCTGTATACTAAAAGGAAATGAAACTTTCGTCTTTCCTCACAATTAAAATCATTGCTACTGAGCACACAATTATTACGAATTGCTATTCGAGAAGTAATTTTTGAAACTATTTTTGCAGATATTCATATTGAACTCAAAATTCACAATAGATAGCAACGTTGGAATTTTTCAATCTTTGCGTAAGACGAAAGTTTCATTTCCCAATACTATACTGGATCTACTACCACGGCTGGAGTTTCTTACATTACCTAGTGATTGTTTTCAATAATTTTTAATGTTGCCACTGTTATGTAAAAACTGCTATGAAAAATACAGCCAAGAATGTTTCAAAAAGCTTTTCTATTTCGGTTTCTTAATGAACATTTTATAACACCCAAATGAGTTCTCTAATACGCTCTGCACACCGGTTTTGTTTAAGACAACGAATGTCACAAACAATCAAATTTACTGTCAAGAAGACATTGACCTGTCTTTTTAAATGGCAATTCAATTTTCTTCAGAAAATATTAACAAGGTGGGCATCCAAAATAGAAAAAATAGTATAAAAAACGTGTTTCATAAGACCATTATCACACTCGGATTTCGTAAAACTCGGGCTTTTCGCCCTTGTACGATTATAATTGGCCGAGTAATTGGCTTTATGAAACGTCTTTTTTAATATAGGTACTATACCGGGTGTCAACGAACCCATGTTCTCTTTGCAATCATAATAAAAAATGTCACCATAAGTTTCAAAGATGACCGCCAGAGGGCCGAAATATTTTTAGGCAAGTTGGCTGTAATTTCTGCTATTTTAAGTTACGATTCTTATTCAGATTAGTACAGTAGTCCTTTAAAATACGCATATTGTCTAAATAGTAAACATTTCCATACATTTTTTAATGCGAAGTTGTTCGTTTTTTGGAAAAACTGTAAAAATATCGGATTTTCAGAGGTTTTCAAAATTCTCAATTAAGATAGCTTCCCGTTTGATACGTCCTGCTTTATCGACGTCTATTAGAGAAAGAAAGAATCAAATTTTTATTCTATCTTAAAAACATGTAGTACCTTTCCGTTTAAAATTAACGTAAAACTTGGCTTAGAACATCAGAGATTTAGCGAAAAGAGTTAACAAAGCTAAGAAACGAACAATTTTGCATCATTAGAAAAATGAAAATATTTATTATTTTTGACAATATGCACATTTTGTAACAAAAAGTCTGTAAATGTGTCAAAATTAGCGTTCTTATAGGTATATACCTATTATATATTCATATGAACCCATAACTTTTTGAAGCTGACATTCCAAAAAATAAGGAAATGGCGGAGTGTTACATGGGTTCGCTGACACCCGGTATTTTAGCTCTTTGATTACGTACTTATTGAAGTCGTCCCACCCCAAAGAGGACAGATACATTTTTTTGGAATGGCGTTGACTGAATCAACGTCCTATTAACTGGAAATCAGAGACAAATAATTAGAGATTGAGTTTAAGTACCCACTCAACATAGCTAGACCATTTCATTCACCTGATCAAACGGAACGTTTCTAAACCACATGATTCTACAATATCATATGAAAAAGTTCAAGAGGACATGTGACAATTTTATTTTAATAAAAAGTTCAATTGACGTGTCATTGTATATAAGAGCTGAAGTATTCCAAATTCTTGACATATTAAGATGCGTACCCTCCTAGTTACATTTTACGCCCTATTGGGTATAGCTTGTGCAAATTACGACAAGTAAGTCAGTAACAATTTAAAGACATATTTTCATCATGTTAATTTCAGTTATAAAGTGTATGAGCTTACCACTCGAACTGAAGAACAAAATGAAATTCTGTTGACTATTAAAAAAAGTCCGGAGTTTGATTTCTGGTCACCAATCAACAAAGTGGGCAAATCTGTTAGTGTAATGGTGTCACCCTCTGCTCAGATTAAATTCAAAGCACTCATGCAAAAGCACAAAATTGACTACAAATTAGCTATTGAGAGTGTAGAAAAGTAAGTTACTGTTTTACTAAAATTATCATAGTTCACGCCTTTTTAGTATTGTCCAAGAAGAGAGAAAGTATCATGCAGCAAGGCGAGAAAATGTAAAAGAAAGGATTTTATTCGACCGGTACTACCGTTATGATGACATCAACGCATATTTAGCTGAGCTAGCAACAAACTATTCTGATATTGTGACTTTGATAAACATTGGTCAATCTTATTACAATCGTAGTACGAATTTGGTCAAGATTTCAACTGGGGAGGGTGATGTGGCAAAACCAGTAATTTTCGTTGATGCTGGAATCCATGCGAGAGAGTGGATCTCGAATTCCGTTGCCCTGTACCTTCTTAACCAAATAGTAGAAAATGACACTAACAGCGCTTTAATTGAAGACATAGATTGGTATATCCTTCCTATTGTAAATCCTGACGGATATGAATATACTTGGACCGATGACCGACTGTGGAGGAAAACTATATCGCCGGGAATAATTTGCGACGGAGTTGACGCCAATCGCAATTTTGGGTTCCACTGGGGTGAGAGTGGTGCTAGTCCGTTTCCGTTTGAATGTGAAGAAGATTATGCTGGTCGTGAGGCCTTTTCTGAACCAGAAGCAGTTAATCTGAGGGACATTTTGGATCAGATTGGTAATGTCGAAGCCTATCTAACCCTTCACAGCTGTGGTTCGTATTTTCTGTATCCTTGGGGATACGATTATATCTTAGCTGACAATGCTGCTGAACTGGATGCTCTTGCACATTTAGTAGACGATGCAATTGCTTCTGTAAGAGGGACGAGGTATACTATTGGCAACTCCGCAATAGCTTTATACGCAGCGGCTGGAGCAAGTGATGATTGGGCTAAACATGCGGGAGCTGACATCGTGTATACAATTGAACTTCCTTGTGGCGATGATGGTTACGGATTCATTCTGGATCCGTCAGAAATCTACCCTGTTTCGCTCGAAACCTTTGAAGGGTTTAAAGTCTTTCATGACTATATAGCAGCAAATAGACGCAGGTCGTAAATAATAACCGAGTTTTATTTTTTTCCTTTCTGGCCAGAAGTCGTTATCCTATTCTGTTGCTCAGGTGATATGTGATAACACGAGTAGAAATAAGCGGTGGTTTTAGAAAAAAAAGGTATCCAGTGAAGCAGCAGGAACCTCACCAGTAACGTAGTAACGTAGGTATACGATGTATTTTCCCAACTTTCATCAAACACTTCATGTCAGACAGCCTACGCATTGCTATTCAAATTGTTTTTTTTAATTTGTCACCGAAGGGCACTAACTTTGAGTACATTTTTGGATGCAAAATTTGAAGACCTTTCGTATGATGATGTCAACAATAGGGATTTATAATTAAAATTTCAAAGTTGATGTGCCAAAAAGGTAGTAAATACTTTCCGATCTTCACCAAAAGTTTTGCAGGATGTTAGAGGTTTACGATCCCAGGGGCCAGTTCTGAATTCATTTGACTAGTATATATTTAGCCCTTAGACCCTTAGACCACCTACGACCGGAGGAGACAAAAAATGCACCTCTAAAACTCAACCCCTTCAACTTTGAAACATAAAAAATTTACTTAGAGGAAATGTAACTCTTGGCCCACCTATTACCAGAGGAAACTAATTGATCACAAAAAATTGCACCCTCGAAAACATACGAAGGCGTAGAGGGGCCACATTTTTAACAATCGCTTCTTAATACAAAATTGTCGCCTCACACTCGACAATTGTCGACCCGATCGACAATTGTCGACTCACACTCGACAATTGTCGTCCCGATCGACAATTGTCGACTCACCCTCGACAATTGTCACCCCGATCGACAATTGTCGACTAGCAATCGACAATTGTCGACCCACACCCGACAATTGTCGACCCGATCGACAATTGACAGCACGATCGACAATTGATGACCCGATCGGCAATTGACGACCCGATCGACAATTGTCGAGTGCGAGTCGACAATTTTCCATCCGGGCGACAATTGTCGAGTGCAAATCGACAATTTTGGGTTAAAAACCTATGTTAAAAATGTGGCCCCTCTACACCTTCGTAAAAACAACCCTATTCAACCCCCGAACACAAAAAGTTGATATAGAGAAAATGTAAGCATTGGACCACCTCTTTCCGGAGGATACTAATTTAACACAAAAAATTGCACCCCTGAAACTCGCCCCCTTCAACCCCCAACCACAAAAACTTGACTTGGAGGAAATTTAACCCTTGCACCGCCTACAACCGAAAGAGTTCAATCGAACAAAGAAAAGTGCGCCTTCAACCCCGAAACACAAAAAAATGGTTTGGACGGAATTTAACCCTTGGACCACTCATTATCGCAGGAGACTATTCTGAACGCAAAAAATTGTACCCCCAAAACCCACAGCCTTCAACCCTGACACACAAATAATTGACTTGGAGGAAATTGAGCCCTTGGACTATCTACAACAAAAACAGACTAACTGAATGCAAAAAGTTGCAACCCAGAAAACCACTCCCTTCAACCTCCAAATACGAAAAATTGACAAACATAAATAATTGCCTCGGTGCGGAAATTTAACCCTTAGACTATTTATTACTGGAAGATACTAATTGAGCGCAAATAAATTTAACATTTGAACCACTGTTATTGGAGGATAGATGTACCGGCAAAAATGCTGTCAAAGAGCCACAATTTTATTTTATTTCTTAAAAAAGGTATAAAAAATAAGTGAAGCTACAATTAAGGTAAATGTCCCAATTATCGACCATGTCCCAGTTATCGACCAAATTTTTATGTTTTAGGTACAAAAAATAAGAAAACTGGCAGGAATTCATAGTTTTTAATGTTTGCAATGCAATGTTTCATTATTTGACCATCCTGTGAATTAGCGTATGCGCAGTTTCGCATTTTGTAAAACGTTGCGGAGAAGCTTGAACTATAGCATGTCGGTCCACTGGTGTGATTCTTGGCAGACTAAGTAAGGTAAGTGGTCCTCGTTAAAGTGGTATTCCTGAATGAGTTTGAAATATTTAAGCTACGACGTTATTAATTTAGTTTATATGACAAAACTTATTTTTAACTTGAAAAATAAGGCGATCCATATTTGGGACAACAAAATCAATAATGGCGCCCTCATTTCATTCTTTATAACTAAATAGGTAATTGCATTAAACGCAACCCTTTAGCCTGTTAATAACAATATACTTACATGGACGGAAAAATAGAGTAACCAACAAAAATTTCGACATTCGTGATAATTTGGTAAAAAAACAAAATTATTCTGACATGCACGCCTGGCAGTGTGAATCAGTAGCAATTTTCATATAAATTTAAGCCCGTTTAAGAAAATAAAAAACTAGACTCGATCACACGCCCCTGTGCCCGTAAGAAAATGAATCGACTTTAATATCAAGTATTTAACAATTCTGACTGAAAATTTTTATAGGTACTGTTAAGGTTGCGATTTATTACCACGCCACTGGTTATTACCTTCTATTACCTTCCGATTTAATTAGTACGCCACTGTTTGCCTGACCACGTGATTCATGTGTCAACGGTCGAGGCCTGGTTTTCCGGCTCTTTCTCTCTGCTGCGGTCGGTCGTGGCGTGTGCATCGTCTCGTTTTGCTAAAGGTTAATTGGAAATAATTGACGAACGGTGGAATTATACCGGTTTTGTTCATATGGCTGTATGCCCAATAAATCCGATTAACTAAATGGTTCCAGTTTGAGGAACGTGGCTTAGGCCCAAGAAAATAGCTAACGAGCACATGTTCAAGATCTGCGACGCGAAATAAATTGTGAGTACAAGATGGCCGGTTGTTGCAATTCTAATTATTTCTTCCAGCTCTGTCTTTCTGTACCCTTCTGTACTGTCGGTACGAGAAGTACTAATTTCTTTAATTATTCATCATCGATAAATACGATCGATGTCGGGAATAATTTTCTCCTTGTAATCTGGAAACGGAAATTGACCTTGGAAGCCGAAATGAGGACATTGAGGAAATGCTGAGATCAACCATTTCAAGTTCTAAAGTTCTGAATAGTTCTGAATGAGTTCACCCCTAGTTTGGTATGAGAGCGCGAGCAACTCCAAATCCCTAGTTCGAAGGAGGAATCCAATCGAAGAGATCATCAACTTATTTACTGAAGATAAGTGTTTTGCTAATCATATGTTCATATAAATTTTATGTGTCTAACGAAGACTGTTTTTAATAATTATAAATAGGAACCACCACTGTAAAACCGATGGCAGTTACCAATCACGCAGTTCTTGTTAGCTTTTACTATTATTAATTTGTATAGAGCCTGTTGGACGAATTAAGGAGTTCCTGGGGAACGACAATTCTAATACTGTACATATTGTGAATAACTTAGGTTTAGTTAACAGAACTACAGCTGTGTTTATGTAAATCCTCCAATACGCCTGTCCAAGAATAATTGTTACGAGTGGCTTTATCCAGTGTTAATTTGGAACGTAACAGTACCTACTTCCCATTAATTAATTTTATTATTATTAACTATGGTCATTTATTACTGTCATATGACCGGTCATGACGTCACGATGTTACGTGACCGTCATTTTACATCACTGGCCCTAACAAATAAATAATTTGTCACAAAATGTCATGAGATGAAAGCACCAGATCGAGGGGCGGTTCACTCACTAAAATGTGTACACCTACTTCGACTTTATTCGAAGTACTTTGATATTTTGATGGGACTTCGAGTACTTCGAGTACTTTGACCGAGTACTTCGAATACTTCGACCAAGTACTTCGACAAGTACTTCGAGTACTTCGACAAGTACTTCGAATACTCCGAGTTATCTAAATGAATTTCCCGGTATTTTGATTCATTCCTGAGTTATCGCGAAAAATCTTTTGATGTTATTTAAATGAAATTTAGAACTTCTATATTTTTGACACATGTCAATTGAATGGCATCGACAGAAATTTTCTAGTCCTTCTAGATTTTGAATTCTTTTATGACCGCCATATTGAAATTTGACACCATCAAATACCTACACAAAAAACTTTTTTGACAGATGTCAGAATTTGAAATTTGGTATAAATAATGTGTAAAATCAGCCTAAATTTAGATGAAAAACAATAGCAAAAAAGTACGCCGACTTCGTTAATCGCTTATAACATGTGAAAACAATTGAATTCAACATTAATAAATACGTCTTGCGGTCGTGTGACTCAGGCTTTCACATATTTTTTCAAAAACGTCAGCAATGTATCTTTTACTGTTTAGGATATCCCAATGGTGAGCATCGAAAAATTACCTACCCTGTATATTTATCAATATTAATGTACAAAACTTAGGGCTAAGGAGTTTTAAATTACCGTCATCCGAGGATTCCATCCAGTTGGCCAAGCATGATAGGTAATGGAGCATGATCAGCTGTTTCAGTAACACAAACGGTTGTACGCAGGCGCACATATTCTAACGCATGCGCAGTTGCAAACTTCTTAGCTCCACCCTAAAGTACTTCGAGTACTTCGACATGTACTTCGAGTACTTCGACATGTACTTCGAGTACTTCGAGTACTTCCAGTACTTCGAGTACTTCGACAGGTATTTCGAGTACTTCGAACTGAAGTGTACACCTACTTCGAGTAGTGAACCGCCCCTCGCACCAGATCGAGCACCAGATGTAGTGCATTAATCAATAAAATTGGCAACCCTTAGACTGACGACCGTTATTTTCATTTAATTACGTTGATTCGAGTAAGTCTTCATAGATGTCCTTCTTTTATTAAAATCATCAATAGACAGGTCGATAATTGGGACATTTCGTTTTTCTAGGCTAGAACTCTATTCAGGAATGGCTAAGTGACTCGAATATCAAGAACAGGATAGGTATGCAAAAAGCAGTAGATGCTTGCAGAGATGGCACTATGTCCAGCAGAAAGGAAAGTGCTGCTTTTAGTGTTCCAAAAACCACGCTATTAGACAATTTGTAATGAAGAACGCCAATTGGCAAAAAAAATGGTCCGACTTCAATTTTTGCAAACCGAGGAGGAAACGTTAAAAGATGAAAAAGCCTATGATGCCAAATCCTCTGCAGCTTCTGTACGAACCAACGACTTTGACGAGGATTTAGAAGTTGGAGACTACGTAACCGTTAAGTATACGAACAAACTTTTTTCCCAGGACTTCTAATTAATTGTGACGAAGTCGAGGAGTTTCCTGTTTTTACAGTACCTATGGCCCCAAGTGGCCTGAAATGGAAGTGGCGACCAAAGGATGACATTATTCAGAATTACAGGAAAAGCGACATGATATTGATGATATTAAAGTCAAAAAAAAAACAAAGTTATTTAATAAGAAAAGGTGTAGAGTAATAGAAGAAATGGGACAGTTCGACGAATAGTTATAATAACACGCACAAAAATAATAATTTCAATACCTATATGTATTTGGTATTTTATTGCTTAAATAAAACGATAATGTGGACATTGTGAATATCCTGTGGTCGATATTTGGGACAGACGTGCTTTCTCACATTAAATAAATTGTAAAGCTTTTTTCATACTAGATACGTAGATTTTATAAACATTTTTACAAAACTCAATTACCAACGAATTTGGTTGTAGCTCCCCTTCGCGTTAATTTGCGAGAACATATTTTAACCTCCCCACAACCATATAAAAATGGGAGGTTATTGCAATCACTCCAAAATTCGAAATTGAGATAACACCAGATCTTTACGTTTCAAGGTCCCAGGATCACAAAAAAGTGGTTTTTAAAAAATGTCTGTGTGTATGTACGTATGTATGTATGTATGTATGTGAGCACGATTTCTTGGAAACTACCGAACGGATTTTAATGAAATTTGGCATGGAGGTTCGCGTTGGCCTTCCGGTGAGCCCAGTTAATTTTGTTGCGAATCCGGAGACGCCAAGTGCTTTTTGGCACACCAACTATGAAATTTGACCGATGAACACTAATTTTTCTTATCAGTACATGAAAGGTCTTGAAATTCTGTATCTGAAAGTGCACTCACACTTAGCGCCTTTTTGGCATAAAATCGAAAAATTCGAAGTTTCGAGGAAACAATAAATAACACGGTACAGTCCAAATTGCTGGATCGATTTGGCTGAAATTTGTTAGGTAGAGATACCGTTACCCGCCGAAGAGCTGATTTAACTTTTGTGACGATCGGCGAACGGCAAGTGCCATTTTGGCATATCAACTTTGAAATTTTAATAATGAACTCATATTTTCTTTATCAGCACATGAAAAGTCTTCAAATTTTGTTTTCAAAATTGTATTCAATCTTAGTGCCCTTTTGGTAAATGATCGTAAAATTTAGAAAAATCACAGAAAACACCTGAGGCTTGGTGGAGTAAAACTTAGGTATAGTAAATAGTAAAATTTACTTGATATTGGTGATAAGATTGGATAATTCACCAAGTGGGGAGGTTCCAGCCGCTTCCGTAGCTGCCCTTTTTTTTATTGCTTAACAAAACTTGCTTTTGTCCCTAAGCGGTCGATATCTGGGACATCTACCTTATGTTCCCCTCTTACGGAATCAGCAATTAAGTTAATTGGAAGAATAGCGAAGGCTAAACTACATCACTTTCTTATTGGAAATACTTTTTCTGATATGAATAAAAACGATTATTAATATTATTGCAGAGTTTACTAATGTGGTCTGGGAATTTAAGTAATAATTGTCAATTTGAACGAAAATATTTGTCAACGAGAAGGAAAATGGCGAGGGGCAAATCTTTGAGCAAAATCTTGTACACTGATTTCACCATGATTACATTTTTTTACCTTATTTCCCTTGATCTCATACCTGGTTTTCCTTGATTTCGCCAAATTTCACCTGATTTCACCACCATGATTTCACCTAGCTTGTACACTGGTTTTACCCATAGATTTGCCCCTCGGAAAATCGTAACAACTGCTCGATACTATTTGCTACGGTTTTCAATTTCAATGGCAAAAACCTTCGTCGGTCCCATCCCATGTCAAAACAGAGAAAAGCATTTTCTTATGTGTCCAATTGGTAACATTTTTGGACGGGGAGTGCTATGTTAAAAAGCCATCATACGTGGCACCTCGCATGAAACACATTCTCGGTTTTGGCATGGACCGACGTCTAGGAATCACCTTGGCTATAACAATGCAAACTAAAGAAATCACCAATCAGATGTCTTTAAAAAGTTTTCAATGTTATCCATAATAGCAGTGTTTACCTCTGGCAATAACTAATGCAAAAGCTTGTCTGAAAAATTTATCACCTGTCTTTATTTTTAAATCCCATTATTATCCCTTCGTATTCGCACGGGGTTGCAATGGAAGATCCATACAGCTTTCCTGGCAAATGTTTAACATTTTGCGGCTTAAGCAAATCCAGCTCGAAATTGAATAAATTAATTGGTCTTTATGTTCTGATTCCAGCAGAGCTGTTTCTTTATTTTTTGGTTTTGGCCAACTTTTATTACGGCGAGGGCGTCTATGACCTCACTGGAACTTTTCAGTCTGTGTGCGTCTACGGATCTGTAAATAAATGTGAGACATACCGCATTTTTGACAGAAAATTTCAGCTCATCATCAGAAAATTAAATATGTTGTTCAATTACAAACATTTGGATGAAATACTGGAAAACCGAAACAAGTTTTGGAATCTTGACTTGCTTGGAAAAACTCTGGGAGATAAGTATAGAAGGAACTTGCACAGAAGAATATTTGCAGTGAAGGCCCTTTTAGCATACGGCACAATGATGATAATATCTTGGACTTTTTCTAGTATTTTTATTACTCGCTCGTTTCTACTTCAGGAAGCCTGGATTCCTTTCAAAAATTCGTGGTTTAAAGTATTTTTATTTTTTCTTGAAACACTCTTGATTTTTGAAATTATACCGCTTGCGGGATCTTTTGACGGGTATTTCTTACTAATATGCGAAGATATAATAATTCAGTATAAGTTACTCAAGAAAATGATTAGTGCACTAAAAACCGGGCCTGATTCTACCACGGATGAGGAAGAAAAAGCTTTGGCAACCTTGAACAGAATCGCTAAACATCACAATTTTCTCTTAAAGTAACGTTTAATTTTTATTTTTTCAATAAATTGCATTTTTAGGTATCATTCAAAATTTGTTTCGTTCTACTCATTTTTCGCCATTATCCAATATTTAATTACCATTGCTGGTGCTTGCATGTCTTTGTTTGCATTCTTTTATTCGTAAGTATTTTAGTATTTATTAAGACAACAATTTTTTAATTTAGAAAAGGAAATGATGAAGTGGGAATACTAGCAGTTGCTTTCCTTCCAGGTCTTCTATATCAGTGTGCTTTTACTTTCTTGCCACCGTCTTTTATAGAAAACGAGGCAAATATCTCATTTCTATTGAACTAGTTTAAAGCTCAACTTTTAGGCCGAGAAACTGTCTGATGCAATCTATGACGTGGCTTGGTATAACATGAAAACTTTAAAAAATCGTAAACATATAATTATTATGTTGCAAAAAGCGCAACAGCCTGTTAATATGTCTGCCGGTGGGTTAATTAATGTCAGCAGGACGACGTTTTTGCAGGTGAAATTAAAACTTAAAACTGTTTTCAAATATATATTTTTTTGCAGATTTTACGAATTTCGTATTCAATCGCTACTCTTATGAATAGTAATAGCAGAAATAGAAGGCTATAAGCTTCTGAGTTGCAAATTTGCACTTAATAGAATAAATATTTAGATCTTATTGTTGCAAAGTAAATGTCATGTAGATACAGATACATAATTAAACGAATAGATAAAGTTTTAAAGAAATCGACGAATGACTCATTGCTTCCTTCCAACAAATTTATTATTAATGCAATGCTATACAGGGTGAGTCTAGTTGGACAAATCAGTCGCTCTAGCGTTTAAGATATTGAAATTGGAAATTCAATTTTTGGATATGTTGTAGCTGAAATAGTCCCCTACGCATGGGACCCACAAAGAAAGCTCCAGTTTTATTCAAACCGAAATTATTAAATAAAAACGAGGGCCTAAAAATTTTTGTTTCGATATTCTTGCATTGTTTAAGATTGTTTCGTTAGAGAATTATTTTCTCTTTGTGGAAACATAATTTTTTGAAGAAAAAAGTTAATAATAGCCGAGAGATAAATTATTTAAATAATAAAGATTTTTAATTATTTCCTAAGAAAAACCACGAGTGTCATGGTTCGTGGTTTTAACAACTGAAATGCAGTCTTGCTTATATTGCAGACTGTACCCAGAATGACAAGTGTCAGTTGGAAATGTCATTTGGGATCGTTTGTGGAAAAATAATGCAAAACTGCGAGTTTTTGCCCTTTTCTTCCCGATAATTAGGTAATTTTTATTGCCCGATGGATTTTTTGCTAAATTCGCCGAATACAAGTGTCTCGGATTGTCACCCAATTGATGTTTTTTACATTGCCATTGGAGTCGAATGGTTCGACCAAGAAAAGCTATTCTCGTCAGCCAAAAAGGAATTGGAATAGTTGCTAACAGTTTACTAAGTGAGTACATTGCTGTCAAATAAGGTGATTTTGTTGCATTATTAAAAAATTAATCCATTTCAGCCGATAAGTTTTCACTTACGAAAAGCAGATTTATCATCATCGGATGTTGAGGTGTCCATTCATATTCCATGTAGCAAATGTGGAGACTGTTGATATAATGAAAAAAGACAAAGAAGCATTGAGCAAAGTGAAACCAAGAAAATTCAAGTCGGAGGGTGTAAACTGGGATAGGTACAATTCAAGACAGTGCAGTGTACAGATGAAATATGAATTGATGCAACGAAATTGTATGTAGCAGTCACATCACATGAATCAAGATTATTAACAAGTAGATGTCGAAGCAAAATGGCTTGATTATGGCTAGCGCATTATTTCGGGCAGTGGTCATCAATGATGCTTGCGAACATCCAGAAATCACAACATGAAGAAAAAGACCACAGGAGGATGCTGAGTAACATCAAATTAAACATTCATTTATTATTTCAAGTGAATGTTAAAATTGGACAGAGACTATTGTCACCACATTGTTATTTATTTATTTATCAATACATTTGATGTTGCAACATTTATGTAAATCTCTATCCCTTGTAGTCCACTGCATTTTAATCTAAATCACGTTTAGTTAAGATCATATTTTTTCAGGTAGGTACTGTTACGTTCCAAATTAACACTGGATAAAGCCACTCGTAACAATTATTCTTGGACAGGCGTATTGGAGGATTTACATAAACACAGCTGTAGTTCTGTTAACTAAACCTAATTTATTCACAATATGTACAGTATTAGAATTGTCGTTCCCCAGGAACTCCTTAATTCGTCCAACAGGCTCTATACAAATCAATAATAGTAAAAGCTAACAAGAACTGCGTGATTGGTAACTGCCATCGGTTTTACAGTGCTG
This sequence comes from Pycnomerus fuliginosus, assembly GCA_963924575.1. Taxonomy (NCBI): domain Eukaryota; kingdom Metazoa; phylum Arthropoda; class Insecta; order Coleoptera; family Zopheridae; genus Pycnomerus; species Pycnomerus fuliginosus. The sequence goes on along the minus strand of OZ004618.1, from coordinate 23,684,978 downwards.
GTTCCTATTTATAATTATTAAAAACAGTCTTCGTTAGATACATAAAATTTATATGAACATATGATTAGCAAAACACTTATCTTCAGTAAATAAGTTGATGATCTCTTCGATTGGATTCCTCCTTCGAACTAGGGATTTGGAGTTGCTCGCGCTCTCATACCAAACTAGGGGTGAACTCATTCAGAACTATTCAGAACATTCAGAACTTGAAATGGTTGATCTCAGCATTTCCTCAATGTCCTCATTTCGGCTTCCAAGGTCAATTTCCGTTTCTAGATTACAAGGAGAAAATTATTCCCGACATCGATCGTATTTATCGACGATGAATAATTAAAGAAATTGGTACTTCTCGTACAGACAGTACAGAAAGGTACAGAAAGACAGAGAATTTATTTCACGTCGCAGATCTTGAACATGTGCTCGTTAGCTATTTTCTTGGGCCTAAGCCACGTTCCTCAAACTGGAACTATTTCGTTAATCGGGTTTATTGGGCATACAGCCATATGAACGAAACCGGTATAATTCCACCGTTCGTCAACTATTTCCAATTAACGTTTAGCAAAACGAGACGATGCACACGCTACGAGAACGAGCGACCGCAGCAGAGAGAAAGACCCGGAAACCAGGCTTCGACGTTTGACACATGAATCACGTGGTCAGGCAAACAGTGGCGTACTAATTAAATCGGAAAGTAATACAAGGTAATAACCAGTGGCGTGGTAATAAATCGCAACCTTAACAGTACCTACCTTTCTATTAAAGTTTGTATTCTTATTAGAAAGTGACGACAGAGGCTTAATGTTTATTTGAAATTTTGTCACTGTTCCTTTCTGGCTGACGAGAATAGCTTTTCTTGGTCAAACCATTCGACTCCAATGGCAATGTAAAAAAACATCAATCGGGTGAGAACCCGAGACACTTGTATTCGGCGAATTTAGCAAAAAATCCATGAACCAATAAAAATTACCTAATTATCTGTAAAGAAAAGGGCAAAAACTCGTGGTTTCGCATTATTTTTTCACAAACGATGGCAAATGACATTTCCAACCGACGCTTGTCATTCCGGGTACAGTCTGTAGAATAAGCTAGATTGCCTTTCAGTTGTTAAAACCACGACACTCGTGGTTTTTCTTAGGAAATAATTAAAAATCCTTATTATTTAAATAATTTGTCTCTCAGCTATTGTTAACTTTTTTCTTCAAAAAATTATGTTTCCATAAAGAGAAAATAATTCTCTAACGAAATAACCTTAAAAAATTCAATAATATCGAAAACAAAATTTTTAGGCCCTCGTTTTTATTTATGGTCTGTCCGGGATCCACACGACCGGGATTCACCCTATTTCCATGGTGAATTATTGTTGTCAACAATGAATCGCCATGGAAATCGGGTGAATCTCGGTCGTGTGGATCCCGGACAGAGTATAATAATTTCGGTTTGAATAATACTGGAGCTTTCATTATAGGTCCCATGCGTAGGGGACCATTTCAGCTACAACATATCCAAAAATAGAATTTCCAATTTCAATATCTTTAACGCTAGGCGACTGATTTGTCCAACTAGACTCACCCTGTATATTTACAAATTCTGTGAAAAGGTAGAAATTACTACTTTCTCTTTTGACGCATATTTCTTATTGATATGCCAGGATATAATAATTCAGTATAAATTACCAATAAAAATGAGCTTTTGTTGAGCCTCCGCATAGTTACAGGTGCTAGGGTAGAGGCTCCATTTATTTTTTATTTTAGAAATCCGCCACTTGACACAAACACTGTACAAATGGATTTAGAAGGGCAAATCATCCCTATTTGTCTCACAGGGAGTGTTAAGCCATCCCGAGAGTGTTAACTTCTCTTAAATGGGCAGCTAAGGAAGCGGCTGGAACCTCCCCAGTTCGTGAATTATCCAATCCCCAATCCTCTATAAATCAATCAAATCAATCCAGTCTCGAAGTGTTCCGGCCGGGTTTTCAAAATCTTTATTTTTTATTGAGAAAAAGGGCACTAAGTTTGATTTCATTTTTGGAAACATAATTTTAAGACCTTTCAGAAGACCTGATAAATAATCGCGGTCATCTTTCAAATTTCATAGATGACATGCCAAAAAGGCACTTGTAATTGACCGATTGCCATCAAAATTAAGTAAATTTTTCTATTTGCTATAGTTAAATTTTACTCCACCAACCTTAAAGCGTTCTTTGGGATTTTTCAAAATTTAACGATTTTTTGGCAAAAAGGCACTAAGTTTGAACTTTGAATACATTTTTAGAAATGGCACTTACCGTTGGCCGGCTGCCACCAAAATTAAATCAGCTCTTAGGCGGCTAGTGCGTGTTATTTAAAGTTGCTTTGAAATTTCGATTTTTTTTATTTCGTGCCAAAAAGGCGCTAAGTGTGAATACATTTCTGGGTACAGAATTTGAAGACCTTTCATGCGCTGATAAGAAAAATTGGTGTTCATCAGTCAAATTGCATAGTTGATACGCCAAAAAACACTTGGCGTTTGTGGATTAGCAACAAAATTGATTGGGCTCACCAGAAGGCCTAGCCCCCATTCCAAATTTCATTAAAATCCGTTCGGCAGTTTTAACCTGCCCACTTCCAATTTAAAAGCCAACGGAAGATGTATATCAATGCGATGTATATCTCGGTAGACGTTTATCAAGTTAATGTGCATGTAGGGGCGGCTGGTGTTACTGGTGGAATCGTGTGCAGATTTTATCAATCTGCACCTAGTAGTAGTGCCTCCGCAAAAACGCACAGATGTGTCAAAAAGGCGAAATATTAAAAAATTCTTGTTACAAAATTTCGAAATAGAAAATGAACAGGAATGAGTAAATGAAAAGAATTACCGGAATTCAAGTATAGAACTAGCGAAAATCACACGAAAAAGAAGCAGTCTGGGTAAATTTTGCTCTTTGAGGGTTCACATATCATGAAAGGGGTTGAAAAATTGTGGATGGGTTAAAAATTAATGAAAATGACTTTGAATTATTAACAAATCGGAAGAAAGCAAAAAAAAAAATAAAATGTATTTACTCCGCTTGCTAGGGCTTAGGGGTTGTTAGTAGCGTAGGGGTTGGTTTTAGCTTGAAGACTCATAAGACTTTTTTCAATGGTTGACCGAAGTCTATCGAACCCCATAATTTTATTCCGCCACTTACATGACAAAATTTCCAGTTTCAACCCTTAAATTTCATCCCCCTTGTTAGATATTAATGAAAATTTGCCCATCCGCCTACAGTGGCGCTGTAAATTACCACATCAAATTTAGCCCTGATACGTTGAACAGTTTTTGAGTTCTCGCATTTTTGTGTTTCGGCAGGTTAAGGGGCTGTACCGTCTTTAAGGGTCGTTTTTCGCGAATGATGAATAAGACCTTTTTTGTATCCTCAATAGAAAGCTATCGAATGGTATTATTTTCAACTATACATTATTCAGTAAAAATTCAAGTTTCCACCCCTAACTTTCATCCCCATCGATAACTTTCTCCTAAAATTCACCCTTCCCTTCTCGAAGATGCAGTGTGTAAGATGTCACAGTTTCGCAGAAGATATTGCTTCTCTGTGTCAAATTACAGGGCTTTATGGACGTTTCTACCCCTAAACTCCAACCCCCTATTTCACCACCCCCACATGCCATAAAGGAAGTTGCGTTTTCAATTTCACCACCCTAACCCAATTCGTTTAAAAATTAAGATAAAGAGTTAGGGGTGGTTAATGGCCTAGGGGTTGGTTTTAGATTGAAAACTCATAAGACCTTTTTTCAATAGTTGACCGAAATCTATCGAACTCCGTATTTTTACACCACCATTTACTTAAAGAAATTTCAAGTTTCAACCCTTAAATTTCATACCCTTTGTTAGATATTATTGAAAATTTGTCCATCCACCTATAGTGTCACTGGAAATTCACACACCAAATTCTGCCTTGATACGTTGAGTAGTTTTTGAGTTATCGTATTTTTGTGTTTCTGCATGTTAGGGGTTGTAGCGCCTATAAGGGTGGCTTTTCTCAAAATATGAATGACACCTTTTTTAAATCATTAATGGAAAGCTATCGAATGACGCCAATTTCGACCAATACTTATTAAGCGGAATTTCGAGTTGCAACCCCAAATTTCCACCCCATCTGTTCGATTTTGCGAAAAACGCATCCCTTGCAAGATTTCACCGATATATGTGTGTACGTTGAGTTTCCGACAGATGCGTGCAACCCTTGCGGAGTTATCATATTTTTTGTGGTTTTCATCCCCTAAATTTCATCCCCCGAAATTAGCACCCCTTCAGCTTCAACAGACTTGAGGGTCGAACGTACATACCAAGTTTCAGAAAGATACGTCCGCTAGTTCTCGAGTTATTGCAATTAATAGTTTTTCGGTTTTTCACCCCTAACTCCCACCCCCGTGGCCCGATATGGCCCAAAGGCAATCCCCGCCGAGATTTTCCGGGTATACATCCTTGTACAAAATTTCAGCTCGATATCTGCTTTCGTTCTCAAGTTATCCGACTGACAGACTTGAGGAGCGAGCGAGCGAGCGAGCGAATAAGCTAAACCAAGAGTGCCTCGCATTTTGCTACGGCACTAAAAATGGAAGATTATTGCAATCACTCGAAAATTCAAAATTGAGATAACACCAGATCTTTACGTTTCGAGGTCCCAGCATCACGACAAAGTGGTTTTTAGAAAATGTTTGTGTATGTACGTACGTACGTATCTTTAGGTGAAGGTATAGCAAGTAGGAAAATTTACCTAATTTTGGTGGCAATCAGCCAATAACAAGTGCCTTTTTGGCATATCATCTATGAAATTTGAAAGATGAGTTCCATTTGTTTTATCAGCACATGAAGGAACTTCAAATTCTGTTTACAAAAATGCGATTAATCATGGTATCCTTTTGGCAATAAATAATAAGAAAAACTCCGGAAACACTTAGAGGCTGCGTGGATTGAAATTTATAGGTGATATAACATTGGATAATTCACCAAGTGGGGAGGTTCTAGCCGCTTATGTAGCTGCCCACTTTTTAAATTGGTTGTGGGGAGGTTAAACTGTTATTACCAGTAAGCATTCAATATAATCTTAATCTTTAAAAATTCAACAAAATAAGTCGACCTGACAGGCGTCTACCTATAGCGTCTTAATCCGGGCTTAAAACATGTCTGTCTTGCATTTAGATAAAGAATATTGAATAATATATAAGTATATGGACAAAATCTTGTTTAAGCATTCACATAAACATTATGAAGTTGATTTTTATTGCTTTTTTTGCTGCGTTAGACTCCTCTTTTTCAATCAGCTATAGAGGGTGAGTTAGAACACAAGTGCTTGATAATTTCGAGGCTGATTTCTTAGATATAAGGTCTACGAAATAGGAGCGATAACAGAACAGCAAAATAATTTCCTGCGGGCATTAAAAGATGAAGATCACGATTTTTGGTCACCAATTAACAATGTCGGAAAACCTATCAGTGTTATGGTATCTCCTAGAGTTCAGATGGATTTTGAAGGTTTGATGGCTAAAGAAAAAATAAATTTCACTATACCCGTTCAAGACGTTGAAGGTATGATTAATGAAGAACAGAGATATCATGCAGCAAAAAGTAAAGTGCACGGAAGAATTGGCTTTACCCAGTACTATCGTCATAGTGAAGTAAGTGAAATTAGAATATTTAAAACCTTTAAACTTTGATTTAAAGATTAACGAATACCTACAAGAAATAGCCACAAATTATGACAGGTTAGTTAGTTTATACAACATTGGAACATCACATTACGGTCGTCCGATGAACTTAGTTAAGATATCAACCTCAGGTCCTACTTCTTCAAAACCAACCATTTTTATTGATGCTGGAATCCATGCAAGAGAATGGATTGCGCCTTCTGTAGCTTTGTATCTTATCAGTCAACTAGTGGAAAATCCTGCAAACAGGTATTTGATTGAAGACATCGACTGGCATATCCTTCCAAGTGCTAATCCAGATGGGTACGAGTATACCTGGACAAGTGTAAGAAATTCCTTACAAAGTTATAGCGGTTGAAAAAGTTTTTCTTAGGACCGTTTGTGGAGAAAAACTTTAACACCCGGAACTCTTTGTGACGGCGTTGACCCCAACAGAAATTTTGGATACCGCTGGGGTGAATTAGGCTCCAGTAGTAACCAATGTTCAGAAGTTTATGCGGGATCCACATCATTCTCTACTATTGAAGCTAGAAACATCGCAGACTATCTTGAGTCTCTTCCTAATGTAAAAGCATATCTGGCCGTTCATAGCTGTGGACAGTACCTGATATACCCCTGGGGCTACGATTACATTCCTGCTGATAATTCAGATGAATTGGATGCCCTTGGTGCCAGAGTCAACAGCGCGATTCAAGCCGTTAGAGGAACAACATACACCACCGGAAATTCCGCGCGACTATTAGGTACAGCAGCAGGTTGTAGTGATGACTATGCTTTGTCTCTGGGCATCCGAATCTCCTTTACCATTGAATTGCCCTGTGGTACTGGCGCAGGTTCAGGATTTATCTTAAACCCTTCGCAAATTCTTCCCGTTGCTCAAGAAACTTTTGAAGGGTTCAAAGTATATCACGATTATGTAGTGAATATGAAATAAATTTTGAAAGATTTAAGTTGCTTATGACGAGAATCTAAAAAATGACTCAACCTATGACTGAATTCTAGAATGCCCAAACAGAATTAATGCCAAAAACGAAATTCGTTTTATTATTTGGAAAATAACTAAGTGCTGCTGCTTGGAAACATTTGAGTCATATCCTAAATATTTTCTTCAAGGTGGGTGTTGGATTTGAGCCAACTAATCTCCGAGATTTCAGGAAATATCTTAGCATTTTTATTTATTTTTTATCCTACATACCTTACACCCAATAAGATAAAAACTAATGTGCCATTAGCTCTAAGTTTCATATATATTTATATACCTAAGTTATCTCTAGTATGCAGAACACTTTACGGAATTTATAATCTATTTGAAGTTGTTCAGGTCTTAAATTTTCTTCTTTACGGATTGTACATTTTTGTGACCTGTTTCATTATTAAGAGACAAAATCAGCTTATTAAAAGTGGGCCGCAGAGAAGCGGCTGGAGCCTCCCCAGCGCGTGGGACTTTGATTTCTTTGTGGGTAGCAGCCAATTGAACACGAAAATTTTCAGACCGCTCGTCATCATTTTTAGAACCAGAACTTAATGATCTTTCCAATGATGACATAAAAATGGGGCCTTGCATTTGAAATTTTAATGTTGATATGCCTAAATGGCACTTCCCATGGACCAACTGCTTCCAAAAGCCTTTCCGCTCTTCAACGGGTCACCCAATCTCCATATGTATCAAGTTTAAGCCAAATCGATCCATTATTTGTGCTATAATGTGTTTTTACCCGAAGGGTACTAAGCGAGGTACTAAGTGTGAATGAACGTTGTCTTATTTAATACCAGAATTTGAAAACTTTCTGAAGGTGAATTTTTCAAAAATTTGCTTCGTATGGTTAAATAAGAGTATCTATAATTAAATTTGAAAATTGATGGAGCTAAAACGGCACCGTGTAATACAATGTCCATGTGCAAAGTTTCAGCCAAATCGCTCCAGAGGTTTGGGCTGTATCGTGTTTTTAACATTCTTACGTTCGAAATTTTTCTCAAAAAGGCACTAAGCAGCAGAATTTGAAAACCTTTCATATGGTGATGTGATAAAATGGGGGTTTGCCTAAATGGCATTTCCGGTTGCACGATGGGCTCCAAAAGCTTTTCAAATCTAAGTTGGGTTACGAGATGCCTATGTGCCAAATTTTAGCCAAATAGGTCAAGTAGTTTGGGCTGTGGCGTGTTTACAAACGTACGCACGTTCGCAGATACACACAGACACATTTTTAAAACCACTTTTTGGGTTCCTGAGACCTTAAAACGTATAGATCCGGTCTTATTTCGAATTCGAAAATTTTAGTGATTGCAGTAACCTCCCATTTTTTTTTAATTGTGGGGTTGGGGAGGTTAAAAAATAGCCCGGTGAAATGGCCTAGATTTTTGTTATTGCAATAATTCTATCAACACATTTAAAAATACATCTAGACACTTTCTGATGAGAGGTACCTACTTTAAAAATTCAAGGAGATCGAATGAGTGGTTCAAGATGAACATACCGTTTAAGCGTCCACATTATCGGCATGCAAAATAGATAATAAGCGGACCTTAAACTACCTACCTAGCCATGACAATAGACGCTAGGTACCCACCTATATGACAATAATAGTATATTATTGACCAAGGTAAAGATAAGAACTATTTTAGCCCAAGCGGCAAGATTGTAACCCCGAAGTGCAAACCCCCGAGGGTTACAAGACGCGAGGGCTAAAATAGTCTTCTCTACCGTGGTGAATATAGTACTTACTAGCAAAAAAACACAAATTCTCAGTTCAAAGATATGTCAATAATGGTAAAAAGTACTTTAACGCCCTAGGACAATAACAACAAATTGTGTTTAAAATTGTTGGACTTTACAAACCTATCATTTAAAAAATATGTTCTCCTGGACGCTCCCCCGGCCTTCCAAGCTCAACAAACAAAAATAGATCATCGATGTAATCCCAAAATAACCAAACGAAATAACCAAAATCTAAAGACAAACAAATTTTGCATTTTAAATCTGTTAAAATAATAACCGTTCGATAAGCGGCCTGTAAATGCAACTTAAAGCAATTAATCCTGTGTCCTTTGCGGAATGCTTTTGTCGATCCGGCCCGAGCTGCTCCGAGAGCTATATTTAAGCGGGACCGACGCCGAGCGTCGCATAGCTCAGATTACCTGTAGAGGGGAGTCGTCCTTTTATAGACACGACGTTCCAATATCAGCGTTGGAGGCGACCACTCCGATTGAACGCGAATCTACCTGGCACAATTTTGTTCTTGGTTTTCAAATTTCTGGAAATAGAGATGGAGTACGTTCACCTGAGCCAGAGGTTGACAGTTATTTTTAACCGAATTTTTGGAATATTTAAATGAACGAAGTTAACGAAAATACCTATGCAACGCGGACTGGGAAAAAGAAATGATGGAACGTTACAGGATTGTGAATTTTCAGATTTTTTGCTGATTTCAGAGAGGAACAGGATATCTACTAGCTCATGCAATAGACATGACTAGCCAGCTTTTTGAATTATTCAATTCATGAAAGAGAGATGGAAATGGAAAATTTCTTTATCATGCATTTCTATTCATGTAGAAACCCAGGTCTAACCCATTTAATTCCTAAATCTTCAGATGTTTCCAAAAAAAAAGGAAATTAAATTGCGCAGTTGAATTTATATCAAAAAAATGCAGCAGAGAAGCGGCTGGAACCTCCCCATCGCGTGGATCTTTGTATTCTGAGTAGATGGTAGTCAATTCAACAGATTTTTTTTTGTGCTTATCATCTGTGACTAAGTTCGCAATTTTCTGACAAATACCGACATCACTTCGGACATCACCCATCACATTTGACAATATGTTCCTTTTAAGGTTAACAGTTTGCCACCCTTTTGACAATAACTGATACTTTAAAAACTAATCTTGAGTAAGGTCTTTTTGTGATTTCCCTGCCCTATTTAATTGACCGTATGTTCATATATGCATAAAAACTGCATAAACAATTGTCAAAAATAGCCTGGCGTCCTTCTAGAAATACAGAGTAATGACTAAGCCCGAGGTGCGCAACCGGCTGCGCCGTGTCCTCCACTTCTTGAACCATCGAGCAAGCGCCACCACTATTCCTCACTTTATTCCGGTTTTCGCCGTCGCGACGCTCATTACGAACGACTCAGCCACCACTGTTAGGCGGCGTCAGCACGCGGGTTTCTTACACTGAAATTCTCGACCGTCAGTGCATATTCAACGAACAATAAAGAAGAAATTCCACAATGTCTTCCAGTGTGGCGAGGACCTCCAAATATTCCTACCGATCCAGTGGTGGTGCTGCTGCTGGCGGTAGCGCCGACGTCAGCATCGAATATAGCGCCGATTTGAGCGCTCTTTCCAGATTAGAGGTAAATCGGTGCAGTGATTTTGTGGTGATTCTTGTGAAGTGGTAGTGACTTTGTGTCTTTGTACAAAATTTTACACACATTTTTCTTACACCACATTTAAAATGCGGTCATTTTTCAGGATAAAATCAGGCTGCTCAACGACGATCTTGAAATCGAAAGAGAACTCAGAGCTAGGGTGAGTCAAGGAGTGTGTTACGCAAAGCTCCGCTTTTAGACCTGCTTTATTTAGGTTAGACATGTCTATTTTTGTCTTTGGCAAGACTGCGCTTCAAATTTTCAATGCGAGTACTAAAAATTTTACAATGGTTACATGAACCTTTTTTTAAATTGAGATCCCCTGCTTGTTGAATGCCTCTAGCTATAAATTTACTAAATAAAATTAATGAGAAGTAAGCGCTTTACCCCCAATTTCAGCTTGGCTTCTGTCCAGGTAACTTGAGCACATAATTCTCCGCCAAAATCCGGAATAATGGCTCGTAACAATCCGTTCACGCTCGGTTTTATTTTCAGACACTCTATTTTCGTGCATAATTAGGTTAATATTTAACACCTGTAAATACGTTTTGACACATTCCATTCCACAAATAAAATTAGAATCAGATTATAAGGACTATTTTATTAATTTAGATTGAAAGAGAGAAGGCCGATCTCAGCGTTCAAGTAATTCAACTCACAGAACGTTTGGAGGAAGCGGAAGGAGGCGCCGAATCACAGGTTAGTATAAGTAAGAAGATTCTTTTCTGACTTATATTTTCTTTAGTTCGAGATTAATAAGAAGCGTGACACTGAACTGTTGAAACTGCGCAAACTTCTTGAAGATGTGCATTTGGAGTCGGAGGAAACTGCAGCTATCTTGAAGAGAAAACATCAGGAAATCGTCGTCGACTTCCAGGAACAACTCGACTCTGTTGGAAAGGCCAAATCCAGGTGAGTGTTGTGTATTTGTTTATAAAAACTTGACTTGGAACATATCCAAAGCTGTTAGAATTCCAGGATGTTTCTTAGCAAACATACTAAGGAAGTCTTTCAAGAAAGCTAAGAGCTAAGAATACTTTAAGAGCTAGCGCAAAATTAGAAAGTTTATTGCGGATTCCTGGCCAATGTACCCGTGTTCGTGTTACCGACGAAAATGGTGGGATAATTTGAGACACTTATAATATAACTTACAACTGATGTTCTGTTGGTTTCCGTAAGATAGAGGAAAATTTAAGGAGAAATAAAAAACAGGAATCAAAAAAAAGATAATCAGAATTGCAACCAAACAATATTTTTAGCTCCTCGCTTTTTAATGCAGCCCCAGGTATCTGAAGTCAGTTCTTTCCAGCTGAATTCGTTTCAAAGTTATTAAGAATTAACGTCAGAGTGATAGTGTACATATACTGCCTGACATGGAAATTGCAACACAAAGAAATACCTACTTAATCATTTTTATTCGACAATTTTTGGTTTAAATTTCTGTTTTGTCTGACATCGTGCCCAGCAAGAGGACTCATTCGTATAATCGTTCTGCAAACTTATTCGGATTGGTTTAGCCATTTTTAGCATAAAGTGGTTTAAACCAATTGCCACAAGCAAGAAGACCTACAATTTCATCAGTTAGATGACTTTTATGGGGGTCGAATTGTTGGGCTTCGCGATGCTGGTTTTTTATTTGGGCAAATCGCGGTTCAGGTTAATCGCAATGCTTCCACTGTTGATCAGCTTTAACAAGTATGGCCTAAAGAAAGGATAAAGAAAAACATAGATAGCCAAGAAAAATCACCCCTCTGAAGATTGTCGGTTAAAACAGTCGGCTCTCAGAGACCTATTCTCTACTGAGCTACAGGTTGAACACCAGTGGTTTGTTGTAGAAGGTAGATTAATTAATTTGAAGCTAAATACCGCCGCATTAGGTCTGTAGGGCTCCTGTTTTAAGCATCAACGGTTAGTGCTTCCTTTGCAGACCGAACATCGCTTCCAAAGCCTCTCTTCATGCGGTTTTTTCACCCTTCTATGGCCATCGTGCGTCCCCAAATATAATCTCGAATCATGATTGAACACCATTTCCCACTCATTATCGGCGTTCTCTGCATCACTTCTGCCGCAAAGGAACCACTAGTTGTTAACTCGTATGAAAGGGTCCCAATACTGTCTCTAGATTAACTGCTCTACCTTCCACAACCAACCACTGATCTTGAATCTGTAGGTTGTTAGAGAATAGGTCTTTGAGAGCCCACTTTTTTAACCGACAATCATTAGGGAGTGTGATTCTTCTTGGCTGTCCAGAGCGCTTTGTTTTTCTTTCTCCTTCTTCTTCTTACCAAGCCTTAGGAAACCATCCAAATATAAGACAAAATTGATTCACAAAAATCGAAATTTTGTAATAACACTAAAATCACGTTAGAACAAACTCGGGAACAAACTACTGGATCGATCTGGCTGCAATTTGGCACTTGAAAATTAGGTGACCCGTTGAAGAGCTGAAAGGCTTCTAGGAGCAATTGGTAAACGGGAAGAGCCATTTAGGCATATCAACTTTAAAATTTTAAACACAAGACCCGGAACACGCGATGGGGAGGTTCCAGCCACTTCCCTGCTGCCAATTTTTTTCTGTTGGTTTCTAAATGAATGTTCAGTTCCGTCAAAATTCCTGTCAAGGTCAAAAAGTAAAAACAACGATCATTTCCAACCTCCATGTTGACACTGACCAGAAATGAGCTTTGTTTGACGAACCTGAAAGTCCGTTTACAAACCAACAAGAAAAAAGTGTGACTCACACAACCTCCGCGTTCGTTAGAAAGTGTCGCAACTTTAGCTACCTACGTATAATCAAACTTTTCATCATTGCTGAATATAGACATCAAAATATAGAACTAAAAAAACTAAAAAAATTATAATTTGATAATTAGCCCATTCTTAGTGTGGTCTAAAACTGTGGAGAATAAATTCTTTTCTGTTGATTTTTTGTTTTCGGTTTTAAAGATCAATGCCTTTACCCATAAAAAGTTCCTTACGAGTTCAGTTCCCGCCTATTTTTCCTTTTTCTTTTCTTGATATTATTAGACAACACTCACAAGCAAACTCTGAAAAGAATCAAATTTAATTGGTGCTCCGGAACACGCAATAAAATAGAAGACATAAAAATAGTTTCTAATTAACACAAAGTGGAGTTCTTTCAAGACAATAAATCGCATCATTAAATGCCTAATAATTAGATAGTTGTTCTCCTATTAGAGCGAGCGCTATAAATAACCACGTGGCCGAGTATCCTTGCCATATTTGTCTCGGCAAAATTAAACTGCAGTACCTAATATATTGATCAATTACGAAAACCGGCCCGAAACTTAATACAAATATCCTTTCTGAATTATCGCCAAAAATAAATTTATTGTCAATGGAAATATTCAGAACGCGTCTTCCGACTCTAAAAATAAAAATCCAATAACTTTCACAAAAATATTTATAACAGGGCCGAGAAGGAAAAAGGAAAATTCCAAGCTGAGGTCTACGAACTCTTGTCCCAAGTCGAAAGTTTGAACAAAGAACGCTTGGTCTCCATCAAGCATGCCGAGAGATTGGAAATCAGCATCACTGAGCTCAACATTAGGATTGAAGAACTCAACAGAACTATTGTCGACATCACCTCGCACAAGCAACGCTTATCGCAGGAAAACATCGAGCTCACCAAGGAGGTTCAAGATCTTAAGGTTACAATTGAAAACGTTACCTACTTGAAATCGCAACTCGCGGGTCAGCTGGAGGATGCCCGTCGTCGTGCTGAAGACGACGAACGCCGTCGCTCCATTCTCGAAGCTCAATTCCATCAAGTTGAGACCGAACTCGAATCCATCCGCGTGCAACTCGAAGAAGAAAGCGAAGCCCGTTTGGACTTGGAGCGTCAGCTCGTCAAGTCGCAGGGAGAAGTTCAGGTCTACAAATCCAAGTATGAAGGTGAATGTATCGCTCGTGCTGAAGAAGTCGAGGAGTTGCGTCGCAAGTACACCGCTAGGATCACTGAACAAGAGGAGCAAATTGAAGCCCTTTTGATTAAAGTCAATAATCTCGAGAAGCAAAAATTGCGTCTCCAATCTGAAGTTGAGGTTCTCATCATTGACCTTGAAAAGGCTAACAACACTGCTAGGGAGTTGCAGAAGAGAGTTGAGCAACTCGAAAGGATTAATATTGACTTGAAGAGCAGACTCGAGGAAACCGTTAACTTGTACGAAGCGGCTCAAAGAGATCTCCGTAACAAACAACAGGAATTGCAACGTACCGTGTACGAATTGGACAAGACTCGTGAACAGAGGGATCAACTTGCGCGTGAGAACAAAAAATTGGGAGGTAAGTCGAAGATCTGTAACACCATCACATTCTTGTTACATGCTACCTCACTGCATTAGAATTCACTTTAAAATGTAGTGAATAAGAAGTATTTTTAAAACCTCACGTGTTCTCATTCGCCTTGACGTTTGTGATTTTACAGATGACCTTGCTGATGCTAAGAACACCATCACTGAGCTCACCCGCCGCCTCCACGAACTGGAATTGGAACTCCGCCGCTTGGAGAATGAGCGCGAGGAACTTACCGCCGCTTACAAAGAAGCCGAAGCTGTAAGTATTTAATTTTTAATATATCAAAAATTACAAAGGACGTCCTTAGGGCCGCAAAGCTGAAGAACTCCGCTCCCAACGCTTGTCCTCTGAATTTGGGCAGTTCCGCCACGAGGCTGAGAAACGCCTGCAAGAAAAAGATGAAGAAATTGACGCCATCCGGTAAGTAGTGAAACACACAATTGCACTGTGACTGCATTTCTGGCATGAAATCCGAGTTATAAATACGTCTGCAATTTTTATTGGTTTGGCACTCGACCTATATCATACAAGGTATAAAAGGGTTTGGACAATTGACCTAAATATCAGTGGTGCTTGTTGATTGATAATGCCTGGCAAACCTAAACAATGGCAGCCCCAAACGGGTCTCTACGAATATAATTACGGTGTTGGAATAAACTATTACCAGCCAATGATTGATTACATTGAAGACAAAGAGAGAGGAGTAAAGTCGAAATACCCCCACCTGCCTTGGACTGATGAGCGAGGTCTACGCCAATACGATCCATCGAAAAAAGTCAAGAGCTACTCGAATGAAGCTCTCGATCAAATCTGCCGACGAACAGAAGCCAGTGCTAAAGAAAGACTGCGCGACTTTAAATCCACCACGAAAAGTTCGTTCCAGTTGAGCAAATCAGTGTCCGCCGCCACGATTACCGAAAAAATCCAAACTAAAAGGATTACGAAACGAAAAAAAGAGATAATCAAACAAATCGACAATATAAAATCAAAAATGTGCGACAAACTTGACTTTGAAGCTGATGAAGACGAACGTGCTGAGGTTTCTTTAAAAGCCGCTCAAAAGTTTCTTCGAGGACGTTCTGCCAAAGGTATTGAAGCATATCTTCTTTCCGAAAGTCAGAAAAATATAGCTCAAGGAGTGGATTTTGACCTACAGGACATTAGGAAATTCCAAAGAAATATGTTTGCAAATACCCACAATTACCGGGGCCATTTGAAGATGATGGATAAAAGAACACAGGAACAATTGGAAGATAGTTTCAAACAACCTTTACATACGTTAAGTAAGGAACTAAATCACTTCAATGAAAGGTCCACCATGTACTTCTTTGATAAAAGGTGAACATAAATAGCTAACTTACGTAACCAAACACAAATAGATCCACTAGAAGGATGCCAGACTTGTAATTGCCGCGTAACAAATTCACAGAATAACTATTTAAAGTTTGATCGAAACAATGTTAATTTTTTACAGCAAGGCCACCAGCATTGAAATTGAGCAACTTAACGGCCGTGTCGTCGAGGCTGAAACCAGGCTCAAAACTGAAGTCACCCGTATCAAGAAGAAGTTCCAGATTCAAATTACTGAATTGGAAATGTCCCTGGATAGTGCCAACAAGACCAACATTGATTTGCAAAAGGTCATTAAGAAACAATCTCTTCAACTTACTGAGCTCACTGCTCACTACGACGAAGTTCAACGCCAGTTGCAGATTACTCTTGATCAATTGAGTATTTCACAAAGGAAGGTCCTAGCCCTTACCGCTGAAGTTGAGGAAATTAGAGGCAATTACGAAACTGTACGTGTAGCATTTGTACCTATAGCTTCTATTGATTTCGGATTTTAGGCCCTTCGCTTTAAGAAAGCTGCTGAGATACAAGTTGAAGAAGCTGTCTCTCGAATCAATGAACTTACCACCATTAATGTTAACTTGGCTTCTGCCAAGAGCAAGATTGAACAAGAACTCTCAACTGTTATTGCCGATTACGACGAGGTTACTAAGGAGTTGCGCATTGCTGATGAACGCTATCAGCGTGTACAAGTAAGATTTACAGAGCTTGGAGATTCGTTTATGAATTTTAAAATTCCGTCGGTTTGTAGGTTGAAATTAAGCACACTGTTGAACTGTTGCACGATGAACAAGAGCGCGTCATCAAGATCGATGCCATCAAGAAATCTCTTGAGATTGAAGTCAAGAATTTGTCAGTGCGCTTGGAAGAAGTGGAAACCAATGCTATCGTTGGTGGGAAACGCATCATTGGTAAACTGGAGGCACGTCTGCGTGATTTGGAGGCCGAACTCGATGAAGAAAAGAGACGTCATGCTGAAACTATCAAGATCTTGCGCAAGAAAGAACGCACTGTCAAGGAAGTGATGATCCAATGCGAAGAAGATCAAAAGAACATCGCTTTATTGCAGGAAACTTTGGAAAAATCTCACATCAAAGTGACTTTGTTTAAGAGGCAGCTTCAAGAACAGGTAAGAAGCGGTTAATTTATAAAAAGCAGTTTATAAAATTGCTTTGCAGGAAGGAGTCTCACAACAAAGCGTGACCCGCGTGCGCCGTTTCCAGAGGGAATTGGAAGCGGCCGAAGATCGTGCCGATACTGCTGAAAGCAGTTTGTCTTTGATCCGGGCTAAACATCGCACTTTCGTCACCACAAGCTCAGTACCCGGATCACAAGTCTATTTGGTTCAAGAAAGCCGAAGCGAACAAATCTAACTGCCTTATTATTAACATGATCATTTAAAGTTCATTTTTTATTTCTTCTTTTGGGGCACATGATATTAAAGTTATACCACTCTCTTTGAAAATACTTAATCATTAACATTAACGAAACATACACATTTCAAACGATAAAAGCGATTTACATTAGTTTTCAATATCGCAAACGTGTCTCTAAAGTTATGGTTACTCGAGAAGGCGGTAAGGAAATTTGTAGGTTTCAATGTGTTATTGTGTTTTATCTTCTGTTTGTTTCTGTAAAAAAAGATTCAGGAGTAACATTGTAATATGTAAGTTTGAATGTATCGTGTAAGAAATAAATTATTGCTTGTACAGAGGTTTATTAATTGTTCCAGTCTAATCGACGGCTCTCATTACCTACGTTATTTGGAAAACTCCAAGTTTGAGTCTTGCGAGGAGGAAGTATAGAGAGATCCAGAATGGTTGACTTGTCCGTGAATCTAAATTTCCTCCATTTATGAAAAATAGCCAACAAAATTATCCAAATATTGTCTGCCTGGATGCTACTGATTGCCTGTTATTTTGATGTTGGTCTCCGGCATTTGTTACTTTAGTGTTGTGTGGCTAATTAATTTTTCGACAATACTGAACATGGCGAGACAAGTCAATCATTCTCGATGTCTCCGTATATTTTTACATTTACGTAACGTAAGCACCTATTAAATTCATAGTTTCGAAATTATTCGAGTCAAATTCGGAGGGTCCGGTTCGGCAATAAAAATACTGACAGTCGCTCCAAATCTTCCAAACGCTCAGCTGTGTAATAATAGGGGCTTTGATTTGGTTAGAAATCCGTCAAACGTTTGTCAAAAGGGTTGTCGCGTAATTTTTTTGTACAGACAAAAAAGATAATTGAGTACTTTTTGCAATCCTGCCTTAATTAAATCACCAGAAAAACGTTCTTACACCATTATTCTGATGAAGCGAATTCAAATTTCTCACAATTTCTCAAGAAAACTTTAAGAACAAAACGTTTGGCAGACACATTATTTGACATTGTCAAATTTGAAGTCTAAAATTTATATTACGCGTGTGGAAATTAGGAGCTTGTTAGATTTGAGAGGTTTTATAGAACGGGTTCCGACTGTAAATTAAAATGGACATGTATAGTAAGATCATTATTTTCATTATTATTAAAATTCTGGGTTTCTAGACAAGTAGTGTTCCTGGCCAACTCCGCACACTTTATGGTTAAGCACAAGAAAGAATTGGTAGGTAGCTACCTATACCCACAAAAAGTTTTTTTTTCTTTGGGACAAGTGTACATAGGCACTTTTGGTTTACCTACGACAGTGAAATGTTTGTTATAAGCACTTAACGAGGCATTTAACGACTCGGAGCAAGATTGTTCGATCATGAGGAGACAACATTAAAAAAATCAAGTGAGTCAAAATCTGAGTCATTGGGTAAAAATCAGCAGTGACAGACATTCAGCCAGTAAGTGATGAGCAGCTCGAGAATCAACTTGCGCGCGCGCCGCTCAGGTAAAGATGAGATGACTAGCCCGCCACGGTTGACAGTTCGATTCCAAGTTGGTTTATGTCGTAATGTAACGACATAAGTCTGATTAGGTGCATAACTCATGAGATGGCGCTAGCAGCAATATTTCTGGAAGCATCATAATAAAGTGTCCTCGATAATGAGACACAATGCAGCAGATGGCTCCAGAAATTTGCAAAATCGTATTGTTAGCGCCATCTCATGAATTACGCCACGACATAAACCAATTTGGAATCAGTCCCATAGATAGTCGACGTTAAATGGAAGGAATTTGTACTGATGATTTCAATAATTCCAGTGCATGAAGTGAGTCAGTAACTACAGTAGGTAAAACAGTGTACAGTGTCCACAGTGTAAACAGTGTACAGTGTGTACAGGATGT
The DNA here is from genome assembly GCA_963924575.1 of Pycnomerus fuliginosus. NCBI lineage: Eukaryota > Metazoa > Arthropoda > Insecta > Coleoptera > Zopheridae > Pycnomerus > Pycnomerus fuliginosus. The sequence goes on along the minus strand of OZ004618.1, from coordinate 23,665,982 downwards.
CCTGTACACAGGGGGGCACTTGCGCGTGTATTCGGGTAATTCTGTTAGAAACATGTAGCATACTTTACAATAGTCACGGATACCCTACATTTTCAAAAAACATCGAAGCGGTGAAAAATTAAGATTTTCGAAAAACTAAAAAACTCATCAACTTAATTTTTTAACCTCCTCAACCCCATCACAATTTAAAAAAAATGGGAGGTTACTGCAATCACTAAAATTTTCGAATTTGAGATACCACCAGATCTTTACGTTTTGAGGTCTCAGGAACTCAAAATAGGGGTTTTTAAAATGTGTCTGTGTGTATGTACGTACGTTTGTACGTACGTACGTACGTTCGTTTGTAATCACGCCACAGCCAAAACTACTAGACCGATTTGGCTGAAATTTGGAACCTAACTTAGATCTGAAAAGCTTTTGGAGTTAATCGTGCAACCGGAAATGCCATTTTGGCACATCAACTTTTAAATTTTAAATGCAAACCCCCATTTTTCACGTCACCATTAGGAAGGCCTTCAAATTCTGCTTCTAAAAGTGTATTCATTCTTAGTGCCCTTTTGACCAAAAATTAAAAAAAAATTGATTTTTATCGGACTTTAAAATCGGGTACAGTCCAAGCCCCTGAACCGATTTGGCTGAAATTTTGCATATGGGGATTGTATTACACGTCGAAGAGCTGAACAAATTTTGAATTCAATCGACTCACGGAAAGTGCCGTTTTGGCACACCAATTTCCAAATTTAAAATTATTCTCTCATTTGACCATTAAAAACAAGTTTTTGAAAGATTTATTGTCACCATCAGAAAGATCTTCAAATTCTGGTTTTAAATAGGACAAAATTAATTCGCATTTAGCGCTGTTTGGTTCAAAAAATCGAAATTTTATAATAACAGTAAAAATACATTATAGCCCAAATTACTGAATCGATTTGGCTGAAATTTGGTACATGAAGATTAGGTGACCCGTTGAAGACCTGAAAGGCGTTTGAAAGCAATTGGCCCACGGGAAGTCCCATTTAAGCATATCAACTTAAAATTTTAAATACAAGACCTCCTTTTTTATGTCGCCATTAGAAAGGCGATCAAATTCTGGTTCTAAAAATGTGTTCACAGTTTCTGCCATTTCAGTGAAAAATAGAGAAAAAATTCTTTCTCATCAAAAAGGGAGCGGGCTGACAGTGGATGACATAAAGTGGCAGTTATTGTCAAAAAGGTGACAAAAGATTAACCTTAAAAGGAACATATTGTCAAACGTGATGGGTGATGTCTGAGGTCACGTCGGTATTTGTCAGAAAATTGCGAAATTAGTCATGGATTAAAAAAATTCTGTTGAATTGACTACTATCTACACAGAATACAAAGATCCACGCGATGGGGAGGTTCCAGCCGCTTCTCTGCTGCATTTTTTTTGAGATGTATCTGATGGTATAGTTTGATTTTTGTTTTCAGCTTCCAGTATAAATTATAGCCTCCGATAGGCCTCGCTTCTTATAAGTGAATAAAATAAAGGCATAACGAAAATCTAATTTAACCGGAAATTATACAGGGTGGTTGTTTTATCTTGAGACTGGCAAATATCTCGAAAAGGAAGCATTTTAGAAAAAAATGTGGATGGATGTAATATTTAACCTTTTTCGAAATCCCTAGCCATTCCCTAGTAACAGCGGCAAGACAAAACAAATGAACAACCGTTGTAACTTAGCAACGATGAATTCTAGATAAATAAACCACAAAAATTGTTGTAGATTTTGTTTTTGCCATGCCGATGTTGCTAGGGAAGGCAATGGATTTCGAAGAAGATTAAAATTTTCATTTAAATATCTGACAAACTATCCATCGGATCCAAAAATAGTTTAGATGAAAGTTGTTTGTTCTTTTACGGGGAATAAGAATATGTAATAAAAAATGTAGGTTTCCATTTAAAAAAATGAAGTTGACCTTCATTTGACCTTGAATCAAAATGGCGTCGATGCCATCTATTTTCCATTTTCCCCCTCGAAGTCATAAAACTTTTATACAAGACATTTTTTTCTAAAATGCTTCCTTTCCGAGATATTTGCCAGTCTCAAGATAAAACGACCACCCTGTATAGCCTCCGATCGGTCTCGCTTCTTATAATCTCCTCTCGCCATGTTGCCAAATGGTTAGGACAATAGGACATAGCCTGTTTAGCTAGAGACGGCCATGCCATGCTTGAACAGACGCAACCAACGCAAAGTATGGCGGCGGCGTGACGTCACAATCTCTGAGTGAATTTCCCCGCGAAAAAATGACCGTAACTTTTTTGGAGCGCTAAAAACCACCTCACACTTGACCAGTGACCTTGACGTTAGACCATTAGACGTGACAGACAATCAGACATAACCTGTTTGTGACAGCCTGTTTTAAGTAAAAATATCGAAAATGCAGTTAGACTATTTGGAAAACGAAAACCCGAATATCTACAACAAAACCGAAGAAAGGCTTGCGACATCCCAGGAGGAAGACGATACTGTCGCTGACGAATTCGATGCCAGAGAAGTTTTCGGCAAGTCTCAGTAATATAACCTAAGAATACATGGCAATTTTCATTATTTCAGACTTGATTCGACATATTAACGATCCTGAACACCCTCTAACACTCGAGGAGTTGCATGTGGTTCAAGAAAACTTGATCACGGTTGACAATAACAGAAACATCATTAAAGTGAACTTTACTCCGACCATCCCCCACTGCAGTATGGCTACGTTAATTGGACTTTCAATTCGTGTTAAATTGTTGAGATGTCTACCAGCTCGCTTTAAAGTAAATGTTGAAGTGACTGAAGGAACACACAATGCTGAGCATGCTGTTAATAAGCAGTTAGCGGATAAGGAACGAGTTGCTGCAGCATTGGAAAACACTGCTTTGATTAAAGTTATAAATCAATGCATAATATCTGCTCGATATAAAGGTTGAGAATCTTATTTAATGTAATGTTTGTATTTTGCCATTAGTACGCATTTTCACTGTTTCCTGATGCTTGCTAATTTGTAAAAATAAATAAATAGTACCTATATAATGAGTTAATCTTGGGCTTCACAATAATTCTGCGTGGTAAGTGGTAAGTGTTCTGATTGACTGTTGCCTTATTATCAAGTTTAATCCACGTAATGGGCTGTAAAGTTATGGACATTTGCATGGATCATTTATTGGAAATATTGCAAGTAAAACATAAAATGCATATTTTTAAATAACTACCTATGCTAATCTATTAGTCACCTTACCTTGCTGTGCCTTATGTTGTCACCAAAATTTATTGACCCCCAATTCACTACATCCGTACTTCCCATCTAGTCACCATAAAATGAGGCCCAACCACTGGTAAAAAGACTGAAAATAGCCATGTTTCTAATTTTTGGAAATTATTGCACCCAATTTCAGAAAGTCAACGGAAATCAATTCAATTCCAATAAATTTCAACCAATAATTACTTACTTCTGAAGCTAGCTGTACAGTCTGTGGGATGTGTATAACGGGTTGCATATATCACTAAATAGATCATTCTGACAGAACAGAAGGACAGCGACAGACAATATTTCAGGTTATGTTAACTTTGACATGTTAATGTTAACCGACATCCAAAAAAAATGAGAAATGTTGCTGGAATCAGGTATTTTTGTTCGTATTATTATTCATCTCTAATAATTATTTGAGTCAGTGTGCTTAATCCTCGTTGCGGCGCTCTGGGGAGGCACAAATCCATTCATCAAGAGAAATTCGAAAGAAATTACAAAAATCAAAGCCGACTCTAAACTAAAGCAATTTTTGTTGGAACTAAAGTTTCTAGCCACGAATTTCAAGGTAAAATATAAAAATTGCGTATTATTATTGGCTTACCACATACTTGAATTATTCTAGTATTTAGTGCCCATGCTATTGAACCAACTAGGTTCTGTTTTATATTTTATTACGCTGCAGAAGGTAGATTTGTCCTTATCTGTTCCATTGGCAAATTCATTAACTTTTGTATTTACATCGATGTCAGGATGGATGCTTGGAGAGGAACTGCCTAACAGGAGTAGGTTTAGGTTTAAATTGTGAATTATCCACTTTTAAAATCAATTTTTTGCTTTTGCAGAAACCATCCTGGGCATTGCCTTTATTTTATTTGGAACCAGTTTGTGTTGTATTGACAAATACATGTCCAAAGTTTAAAAGCACCAAATAAACGTGATTGACAAATTTTAAGTAACTCCAAGTCTTATGTCTGTATACTTTCCTTGTAGTGCTTTTCACTTCTTACCTATATGCAAACATCGGTATTCAAAAGTTTACAGCGGTATTAGCCTTGGAATAATAAAAAAAATAAAAATAAAATATTCAAGAGCAATCGATATTCGCATTTTCTTCGCCAAAATTTTCTCAGTTTTGGGCCTTTCTAAAGGCGCTTTCCTTTTACACATTTATCTAAGAAAGCTCAGTTAATCTCAGCAATTTGATTGGTCATATTCAAGTGAACCACTCAAATTGCTGAGATTAACTGAGGCTGCTCAGATAAATGTATAAGTAAATGGAAAGCGCCTTAACTTGTGAAGTCAACAGATGCCTTTTCGCGTTGACCGGAAGTATGTTTAATGTTTCAATAGAGTATTGCAGTCGAAGTATAGTACCTATATTAAAAAACACGTTTCATAAGGCCAATTATTATCGCACGAGGATGTTTGGACAACGAGGGCGAAAAGCCCGAGTTTTACAAAATCCGAGTGCGATAAGAGCCTTATGAAACACGTTTTTTATACAATTTTTTCTATTCGATTACCCATAACCTGTCACCAAAAAATTGGTTTTCCATTTTCATAGACAGGTCAATGTTCGCTTGACAGTTGGCGATTGTTGGACACAATCGTTGTCTAGGTTACGATGTAAACAAAAGCCGTGCTCTAATAGAGCACATTAGAGAACGCGTTTGGGTGCTATAAAGTGTTCATTAGGAAACCGAAACAGAAAATAGTATATTAAAAAACACGTTTCATAAGGCCAATTATTATCGCACGAGGATGTTTGGACAACGAGGGCGAAAAGCCCGAGTTTTACAAAATCCGAGTGCGATAAGAGCCTTATGAAACACGTTTTTTATACAATTTTTTCTATTTTGGATACCCAACTTGTTAGAAAAAAATTGGTGTTTCATTTTCAAAGACAGAGGTCAATGTTCGCTTGACAGTTGGCGATTGTTGGACACAATCGTTGTCTAGGTTACGATGTACACAAACGCCGCGCTCTAATAGAGCTCATTAGAGAACGCGTTTGGGTGCTATAAAGTGTTCATTAGGAAACCAAAATAGAAAATAGTATATTAAAAAACACGTTTCATAAGGCTAATTATTATCGCACGAGGATGTTTGGACAACGAGGGCGAAAAGCCCGAGTTTTACAAAATCCGAGTGCGATAAGAGCTTTATGAAACACGTTTTTTATACAATTTTTTCTATTTCCGATACCCATTTTGTTAAAAAAAAATTTGGTTTTCCATTTTCAAAGACAGGTCAATGTTCGCTTGACAGTTGTCGATTGTTGGACACAATTGTTGTCTAGGTTACGATGAAAACAAAAGCCGTGCTCTAATAGAGCACATTAGAGAACGCGTTTGGGTGCTATAAAGTCTTCATTAGGAAACCGAAATAGAAAATAGTATATTATATGTACAAATAAGAGCAAAAAGTGATGTTTTAGAGCACGCACGTGATATTTATAGAACGAGGCGAAGCCGAGTTCTATAATCGCGTAAGAGCTCTAAAAAACACTTTTTGCTCGTATTATATACAACGTTTTATCTACGGCGGCAAAGTTTTTCAACCCAAACAAGACCACGAAAGTGTGATATCCAAACAAAAGTAATTCTTTAAGAACATCGAGACGCCCGAGTAAATTGACGTGGAATCATTGAGGCATCACTCATTGTCAGTGTCATTTGGAGAGAAATAATTTTTGTTCCGTAAAGTTAAAGTGAAACAGCAAGATAACTGCTAAAGGTAAGTATAGGTGTACCTACGTATTCTTGTTACAGGGAATTCTTAATTTCAAATAACAAAAACGATAATAATCCGTTCTTACCATCCGTCACACCATAAAATATTTGCAAATCAAAGTTGCCTTTCTGCGTTGCTGTGACAATAAACAAAAAATCATTAAACAAAAAACGAAAAAACACAATTTTATTCAGTCTTCTCAAAACAAAGTGCTTTTCAGTTTTAAGTAATCGCTGGTATTCAATGGACGATGAAGATTATACTTTTGAAGAATTTAATGGGACTCCACCAGAAATTGTAGAGGCAGCCACCGCAGCAACTTTAAATCTGTTACCAGAAAAATCCAGAAAACAGTACGAGATTGTCTACGCGCGATTTAAAACCTGGTGCAAAGAAAAGAATGTGAAGGTTCCCACAGAAAACGTGATGTTGGCGTATGTTTCTGAAAAATCGGAGAAACTTAAAAGTTCATCCTTATGGTCAGAATTCTCGATGTTGAAATCTACACTGGCCATAAAGGACAACATTGACATTAGCAAGTTTTCCAGAGTGCTTGCCTTTCTGAAAAAGAAGAATGTGGGATACCAGCCAAAAAAATCCAAAATTTTTTCAAGGCTAGAAATTGAAAAATTTCTCATTGAAGCGCCGGATGATCGTTATCTAATGTTGAAGGTAATAAACAAACAGCTTTTTAAATTAATTACCAATATTTTATAATATATGTGGCATTAATTATGGGCATTTCCGGGGCGTGCCGAAGGGATGAACTGACAAGGATGGAAGTGGATGATATTGAGCAAGCACGTTCAGTTTTAATAGTAAATATACCAGATAGCAAGAATCACAGGAAGCGAACTTTTACCATAACTGGAGAAACCCAAAAGTTGAATTTTATCGAAATCTATAAGAAGTACGCTGTTCTTCGACCTCCACATATAACCCATCGTCGTTTTTTCATTAACTACAGAAATGGTAAATGTTCAACACAAGCTGTTGGTATTAACACATTTGGAAAAATACCTAAGCAAATCGCAGAGTACCTTAAATTGAAAAATCCTTCAGCCTATACAGGACATTGCTTCCGCCGCTCCTCGGCAACACTACTTGCAGATTCAGGGGCAGATATTTTAGCACTAAAACGTCACGGGGGGTGGAGATCTTCGAACGTCGCAGAAGGATACATTGAGGAGTCAATCCAAAACAAAATTAAAACTGCGAATAAAATTCTAACCGGAGTTGAACATTTGGATTTCGATTTCGAAAAGGGCTGTCCGGCGGACATTGGTGAGCATTCAACCAGCAAGACGTCGGTGGCCGATGAAGTGAAGTTGTCATCAGGAGAACGCCAGCGTGCAGGCACTCAAGCTCGCCTTGAAACTTCAACCCATGATCTTTCAACCAGCAAGATTTCGATGGACGAACAAATGAATTTGCTATCAGGAGAAGCAGGCAGTGAAGCTCACCGTGAATTTGCTTTTCACTTTAAGTTTGACGTTAATGTTAATTTTAACAAAAAATAAATTCTGTTAAGAATAGCAAATTCGGTTTTTATAACACTGGTGCAATAAAACTCCACTTTTTGCACGCAAAACAGTGCAAAAAGTACCAACTTTTTACACGTCCGTAGATAAAACATTTTTTGAAACCACAATTTTTTGTGATAACTCAGGAACGAATCAAAATATCAGGGAATTCCCTTCAGAATCTTAATCACCAAGAAAAAGCCCAACTTTCATCCAATTTAAACTTCTCTCCATATATTGGGTCATATTAATAAAAATAAGGTGGTGCTTATTTTCACAATTTTCTATGCAAATCCTTAAACACATATTAATAAAAATTCAGCAAATGCTTATTGGACAAGCTTTTCCTGATCCTGGTTCAGTATAAGCATTCCCTTGTCTTCGTATTAATAAAGTTAGCCATTTACTGATTTGTTTCAGTAAATCCTTGTGAAAATATAAGTGTGCTATTTCAGATACTGATTGTACGTCCACTTAATATTCCTACCATATTTAATGGCGTTCGTATAGCGAAAAACTATAAAGAAAGACATCCTGAACCAAACGAGTTCAAAATTATTCAGATTTTCTCCAGAAAGAAGTGTTGAGTGACTTTCTGAACATATTTTTCGTACCGAAGAAACAGGGAGGAGCATTAGATACCAAAGCGAAAATTATTTTTCTGTTATAGATATAAAAGCAGTAGGTAAAGAAGTAGTAGTTTATGTACCTAAGCATGAAAGTGAATGTTTTCCGAGTCGAAAGAAAATATGGCCATTTCTTTAGACTCGGAAAACTACTTTCACGCTCTGCTGTGGTGCATACAACATTTTTCTTCACTCACCAGAAAAAAATATATTCGAGGTAAAAAAACAATTATTAAGTGTTTTAACAACACAGGTGAGACGCCATGGCAACTGCCGACTAATTTTCTTAGCTATCCACGAAAATAAAGTAAAATTCTCGCGGCTAGCCAAAAAAAATGTATCTACCGCTTACTCATTTCAGGGGCTAGCCGTGCAAAATTATTTTACACGGCTAGCCGTGAGAGATTGTACTTTCATAGCCCGAAAATCTCATTTTTAGTTATGTACGAACAAGAAGCTTTTTCTGAAATGAAGTAGGTTACACGACAATTCTACGAAGGCGAGCATATTGATTGCTCCTACGAAAATAATCCGAAACGTACCTAGTCGGGGATTTTTCCAAAACAAACATAGGTAATATGAAAAGGTTCGAAATCCATTCTTTTAGATTGGCAAACGAATATGTGGAATGTGTTGAGGTTGGACCTTATAGTCTACTACCAATCAAAATCGATGAGTTTAAAATTGTATATTGAAGTTTATAAGATGCTACACATAATTATGTGTTTCGGTCAATACGAATTCACAAGACCATCTTCAGGCTAAAAAAGAAAAGACTCCTGAATAATTCAACAAAATTCAGCGACAGAGTGAATTATACAAAATTGATTAAACAATTATACAAAGTGCATAACATTTTTGAGGTTATGACAATTAAAATGACATTACATTATAAAACCCTGAAGATGGTCTTGTGAATTCGTATTGACCGAAACACATAATTATGTGTAGCATCTTATAAACTTCAATATACAATTTTAAACTCATCGATTTTGATTGGTAGTAGACTATAAGGTCCAACCTCAACACATTCCACATAGGTAATATGCTCGAAGAAACAGACTGGGGGGTAACAATTCCTTATTTCATTAAAAAAGATTCTTCTCGAGTGCTTTTCGCAAGATAATTTTTTGACAAAAATATTGGACCTATTTTTCTAGCATTAATAGTAGCTATGTACACCCAACCGCATTAATAATAAGCGGGCTGATGGAGACAGAAATAGCAGACACGCATTCTAATCGTATTTCCCTCTTTATCTCACCCGCTTATTACTAATGCGGTTGAGTGTACCATTGTAGGTAGGCTAATATTAAACGTTTAATGGAGAAATATTCTGCAGTGAAGTGTACCTAATCCTTAAATGTTTACATACTGGCCTTAAAGAATCAAAAGTCTTCATGTGGCGGGATTTCAGACTAGCAAACCCTGACGCATATCAGCATATCCTATTAAGTATAAGCATTTCATTATTAATACAGAAGTAAGGATTACCTTTTGCTGAAACCTTTTACTAATCAGCAAAACCTTTTCCTTGTAAGCATTTGCTTATAAGCATTACCTTATTTTTATTAATATGACCCATTATGGTTTGAGATACCATTGGTGAGCATCGAAAAATTCCCCAGTTTGTACTTACAGGGTGTTATTTTTAAAACTACCCGCTTTGAATATCTTTGGATGTAATAAAGACACTGAATTGAAATAAATGCTGACCAATCCCGCACGGAGGGGGACACTTGCGCGTATACAGGGTGTCTCAGAACGCTCGCACTAAATTCTAGCGGAGTATTCAGGATTAAATTCTAAATCAATCCGTGTTTTTGAAAATTTCCAGGGTTTAGTAGTTCCAGAGTTATAAGAGGTTTAAGAGGACCAATCAGATTTCAGCTCTTAAATGCTTTACAAGGTAATTTAATGTTAGATGCACTATTCCCTACGTAACAAGATACAACAATATAAATTTTCATTGATACTATCTTGTTACTTAGGAAATAGTGCATCTAACGTTAAAGTACCTTATGCAGCAATTCAAAGCTGAAATCTGATTGGTTCTCTTAAATCTCTTTTGCCTCGAGAACTATTGGTCCCTGGAAATTTTCAAAAACACGGGTCGACTCAGAATTTACTCCTGAATACTCCATTAGAATTTGGTGCGAGCGTTCTGAGACATCCTGTATGTATAGAGGGAATTTTTTCCACTTCCGATTTAAATGACCTTAACTTTGTTTTCTCAACGGATTCGGAATCTACCATTTTTTCTGAGTTAGAAACAAGTATCATACTTGATCGGAAGTGCTTTCACGGCCACCCTAGATTTTCAAAAACATAGAAAATCGGTGAAAGATTGAGATTTTCGAAAAACGCAAAAACACGTCTACTTTAATTTTTTGATGCAAATTCATTTGCCCATGAACATTTTCTTTTTACTTAGTTTTGAGATGTTAACAGATTGTGAGGTATGAGAAAATTTGATAGAAATAAGAGAAATCAAAAAATTAAATTGCTCAGGTTTTGCATCAAAAAAAAATAACTTGACGTGTTTTTGCGTTTTTCGAAAATCTCAATATTTCACCGATTTCTTCGATGTTTTTGAAAATTTAGGGTGGCCGAGACTGCACTTCCGGTCAAGTATGATACATATGCTTCCAACTCAGATAAAATCGTAGATTTCGAATCGGTTGAGAAAAAGGCATCATTACATTTGAAAAGTTAAGGTAATTTCCGGTTAAACCGGAAGTGGAAAAATTCCCTCCATATACGCGCAAGTGTCCTCCGTGCGGGATTGGCCAGCTTTTATTTCAATTCAATATCTTTATTACATCCAAAGGTATTCAAGGTGGGAAATGTTCTTTCCCTCAAACTTATTTTTTTCTTACGAAGAAAAACCTCAGGCCAAGCCTCCTTTTGGAAACTCTACGTTCACTTGAAACACGTGCTAAATATTTCAAAAAAATAAACTCAAAATACTTAGGTTCATACGACTCTTAAATACGCGTTCTTAAATAAACAATTGAACAAAGTGTAAGTACCTACCTAACGATTAATCGGCCAACACCTTCAGTAGTAGGTAGGTAAGTAGGTATACCTACTTACCTATAATATGTACTTAAAGTAGGCATGTGAAATTTAAATAGCATGTATGAAATTTAGAAAACTGGAATTTAGGCGAGAGGATGTAATTTTTCAAAACCCCAGATTTATCTGTTGCATTAATTATAAGGACAGCATCTCGTTATAAATGTTATTTACAAGAGGGAATTTCGGACAATTAACATGCTATTGATTTATGAAAATAAGGCAGCTGTGTGGAAATATTCAGGCGCCGGCGTCAAGATTTACTTAAGATTGTGTCACAAGAATGCGGTTGACTGGTCAAGAGAGCATAATAATATAAAAAGCTTGAGGCAGATGAAAATACACAGTACGGACCACATGTTATTATCTACAAACTGATGAGGAAATAGCTTTTAGAATATCCTAATAAATTCGAAAGCCATATCGCATCACACTATCCAAAATACTGATGAGTCACAAAAAGACGCTCATAATAAAACATGAATAAACTTTACTTTTAGTGCCGACGGCATAGAAAACAAAAAAAGTACCTATACCACAATTACCACAAACCTATATCTACGGAACTCTGTTATAAAAATTATTAACACCATTTTCAGTTGTCCATTATTTCTGCGTTCTTTTGCTCTACAAATTATTGTATTTTTTGTTCTTTATTGTATTTTTTGTTCTTAAGGCCACTTACGAAATCTTACGATGGCGATGTTACAATAATTTGTCAATCCCATACATTATATCTACAAAATAAATAAAACCCTCTAGTATTAAAAGTCGTTTACTTTTTTTAACACTGATGGTTGGCAAAGAGAAAGTGTGGTGTTTGGCATATGCGGAAGATTTGGTGATAGTAGCGAACCAGGAGAGGGGAATGGGAGAAATGATAAGAAATGCAGAGAGGTATATGAAGAGGAAAATGTTGGAAGTAAATATGGAAAAAAAAACTAAGATGATGGTATTTAGGAAAGGGAGAGGGCAAAAGACAGAGAGTGGAAGTGGAATGAAAGGAGAATAGAGCAAGAAAGGGAATTAAAGTATCTAGGTTATGTATTTAATGAGAGGAACACATGGAGAGCGCATGTAAGCGAATTGGTCGAAAAAGCAAATAAGGTTGTAAGAATGATTTGGGGAATAGGAGAGAGGAAGTTTGGGCATGATTTTAAAAGAAGGGGAATGATGTTTGACAGCTTAGTGAAGAGTATGTTGATGAATGGAGCGGAAATATGGGGATGGGAAGAGCAAGAGGGGGTACATTACATGTATATAAAGTGGGTGCTGGGAGTAGATAGCGAGACACCGGGATATACAGGGTGTTCCAATGAAAAGTATCCACCCCAAATATTTCGTAAACCAAATAAAATTTGAAAATTCGCTCGAACCGGTCGATTTTTATTTGGAGGGGGACACTTAAATCCATGCTTGGCGAAATTTCAAAACTCACCCCTTAACCCCCACCTACCCTCACTTCAAAATTTTAAATGGCAACCCCTCACTTGTGATACATCATTTGAAAGCTAATTTAATTGCCAATCTAACGCTGTAACAATTTTTTATATTTGTTCAACTCTAGCGCCCTCTTTGGTCAAATTTTTAAATTACATTAGGGCCCTTTGTGATACGTCATTTGAAAGAGATTGAAATTATCTGTAAACTAATGCAAGAATTTTTTAAATCTATCCATTCGTTCAAAAGTTATAGCCTAATCTTGAAGGATTCCTAGGCCCAGAACCAGCTCATGTCTTTCAATGTAACTTTTGAACGAGTGGGTGGATTTCAAAAATTCTTGCATCAGTTTACAGAGAATTTCAAACCCTTTCAAATGATGTATCACAAAGGGCCCCAATGCAACTTAAAATTTGACCATAGAGGGCGCTAGAGTTGAATAAATATCAAAAATTGTTGCAACGTTAGGTTGGCAATGAAATTAGCTTTCAAATGATGTATCACAAATGGGGGGTTGCCATTTAAAATTTTGAAGTGGGGGTAGGGGGGGTTAGTGAGTGAGTTTTGAAATTTCGCCAAGCATGGATTTAAGTGTCCCCCTCCAAATAAAAATCGACCTGTCCGAGCGAAGTTTCATATTTTATTTGGTTTACGAAATATTTGGGGTGGATACTTTTCATTGGAACACCCTGTATAATAAGGGAGGAAACGAAAAGGAGTAAGTTGAGAGTAGATACAGGAAAGTGAGCTGTGAAATATGAGGACAGAATGGGGGAAAGAGGAGTATTACAAGAATGCTGGAAAGAGAAAATGAGAGAGAAATAAAGAGGGAAGGAGAGACAAAGATATTACGAGAGGAACGGTTACGCAAGGGAAGATATAGAAAGGCGCAGGGAACAGGGGAGATGGATGAATGGAGCGATGTGGGAAAGAGACAGAGATATAGATGTACAAGAGAAAGAAGAACAAGGATCAGAGAATCAAGATATAATGCAAAATATGAGTGCATATAATAAGCGAGGGGTTACTTGGAGAGAGATAATATGAAAGAAATGAGAATGATAGCGAGATTCAGGTGCGGAAATGAGGAGAGAGAAAATAAGTTCTGGTTGGAGGAAGAAGAGAGGGAATAAAATGGATAAAGGAAGTAGAAAGGGCGAGAAGTAGCAGCGGGAGGGAAGAGAAGACGGAAACAGAAGATCGAAAGAAGAGAAAGAATTCAGCTATATGAGTTAATGATGAGTTTATTTATATTTATTATATACATAAATTAGGAATGTAGGGACGGCAGGGTCCATTACAAGCCATATAAAGGCAGTAATAAAGTTTTTCTATCTAATACAATTGGAAATTTTTGTAATATTTTTTGTACTTAATGTTGGCACTTACAGAAAAATTCGTTAACTTCACGTGAAAAATAAAATTGTAACGATTTTTGAAAATGTATGTCCCATTCATGCCAACTCTCCCCTATGTAATCGATGCTTTAAGATCGACGCTAGGTATTCCATGCGTTTTGCTGATTTTTTTAGATGATGATGATTGATCCATATTTAGTAGATTTCACCAGGAATGGCTATAGGCTATAGGGAACCCAAAATGGCGGATTTGAGATCGGAATTATCAATTGCACATTATCCACAAATATCATCGCAACGTTTCACTAATAAAATATTCGCACAATTTACTGATTTACCATAAATGGGGACAAATATCTGTATGCAGGTTTTTGATTTAGTTAAGATTCTTGTAAATACACATAAGAATCAGAGATCCTCTGGCACCAACAAAATACGCAGTTATGTCAAAAGGGTTGGATGGATGGCAAACGAATGAACTGACGATTTTTACGACAGACAACTTGTCGCTGTTACCATATTTTTTTGCTTCTGTGTTGCCATAGCGGGTGCCAAAGTGACGAAATGCTTCCGTAAAAATTGCGATGATCGCACATGGAATACGACCTTACACGTGTAAAAATAGAATATGGGTACACCCTGTATATAACGAACCGGATCTTTTCAACACTTGTCATTGGCGACTCGAGAAAAAGTCTTGACATGTAAGTAGTGGATTTTAATAACGACCGCCACATCAATCATCGATTAAAACTGAACTTTAATTAAGTAAGGAATAATTTGATCCGCTAGTTGTTTACACGATTACGTTTTTTACTGTTTCAGTCGAAACGGCGCCTGGCGCAATTATAATTTGTTAACAAACAACCCGTGGTATGAGGGCGCGTTGGAAGACATTTCGGTACAGAAACTGCAGACAGCATCATGAGGGACTTTGAAATATAGAAGGAGCCCCCTCAACGTGATTTGTTTTTCAGCGAAGATACCCTTCTGACCCGATACAAAAAGTATCATAAATTAAATTTTAAGGGTTTTTTTGGTGCCAGTAGTATGAGTTTATGGGTCTGATGGCATAAAACATGTTGATGTTTTTTGATTGATAAAGACTGATAATTAATATTTAAAACTGGTAATAAAATAGTCGTAAAATTTATTCAGATCGAGCTGGTTTATTGAGCAATTTGTTAACAATTAATTTCTGACGTCCACGCTCAATGGAAGGAAAATAAGTAATTGTTGCAATATCGATAAGATGCGGGAAATTCCTTCGTGATTTGGGGTAATAGTCCACGGGTCCTGAAAGCTGAGTCCCTGGTCCTAAATCCTAATATTGATATTCGTCATAATATTTATAAACTCTTACCCAGAAATATATTTGATCATTTTGATCGACCTAGAATTTTAAGGGTGATCGATTGGATTCAAGAAATCGTTAAAAAATTGTCTAAGCGATAAACCAAGGACCTACCTACAAATTATTCGTGGGACCGATAGGACAAAAAGACAAAATAATGTACACAAAATGTAGGTACACTCGAGTGCAAGTGAATGTTAAAGATTTGTCAAAATTAGTAGGCTATGCCTTGCACTTGCACTCGAGTGTACATACCTACTCATTTTAGTGGGAAAATTGCAACATTTAGCTAGTTATAGAAAAGTTCAGGGCCGAAGAGGGTGTATCGAAAAAAACTAATTTTGGAATTTCGTTTTGGACAAAACTTACCTTTTAGTATTCTAAGAAGAAAGTTTATTTAAGGTTTTGCGATAGTTTAACATCTTCAGCCCTCTACGGCCCCTTAAATATTGGTTGTCTTGAAATTCCAAGTTTACAGCGAATTATTTTTTAAAATGCAATATTTATTGTTTTTCTATCACTAGTAGGTAGGCTCGGAGTAGATTTTAAAGATCACTAAGGGCTGTTTTTTTCATCTAGTTAAATTTAGTTATCTACTAGACAATTTTCACTAGAAATACTCTCGAGTGCCCTATACAGGTTGGTCGTTTTATCTTGAGACTGGCAAATATCTCGAAAAGGAAGCATTTTAGAAAAAAATGTTTTGTATAAAAGTTTTATGACTTCGAGGGGGAAAATAGATGGCATCATCGCCATTTTGATTGAAAGTCATTTTCAAGGTCAAATGAAGGTCAACTTCATTTTCTTAAATGGAAACCTATATTTTTAACCTCCCCACAACCAATATAAAAATGGGAGGTTACTGCAATCAGTCCAAAATTCGAAATTGAGATAACACCAGATCTTTACGTTTCAAGGTCTCAGGATCACGAAAAAGTGGTTTTTAAAAAATGTCTGTGTGTATGTACGTACGTACGTATGTACGTACATACACACAGACATTTTTTACGTACGTATGTACGTACGTATGTACGTACGTATGTGAGCACGATTTCTCGGAAACTACCGAACGGATTTTAGTGAAATTTGGTATGCAGGTTAGTGTTGGCCTTCTGGTGAGCCCAGTTAATTTTGTTGCGAATCCGAAGAAGCCAAGTGCCTTTTAGGCATGTAAACTATGAAATTTGACTGATGAACACTAATTTTTCTTAACAGCGCATGGAAGGTCTTGAAATTCTGTATCTGAAAGTGTACTCACACTTAGCGCCTTTTTGGCATAAAATCGAAAAATTCGAAGTATTGAGGAAACATTAAATAACACGCTACAGCCCAAACTGCTGGTTCGATTTGGCTGAAATTTGGTAGGTAGAGATACCGTCACCCGCCGAAGAGCTGATTTAATTCTGGTGGCAATCCGAGGGCGGCAAGTGCCATTTTGGCATATCAACTTTGAAATTTGAATAATGAACTCCTATTTTCTCTATCAGCACATGAAAAGTCTTCAAATTTAGTTTTCAAAATTGTACTCAACCTTAATGCCCTTTTGGCAAAAGATCGTAAAATTCAGAAAACTCACAGAAAACACATTTGGTTTGGTGGAGTAAAACTTAGGCATAGTAAATAGTAAAATTTAAGTGATATTAGTGATAGGATTGGATCATTCACCAAGTGGGGAGGTTCCAGCCGCTTCCGTAGCTGCCCATTTTTTTATTACAGATTCTTATTCCCCGTAAAAGAACAAACAACTCTTATCTCTGGATCCGATGGAATTAAATTTTAATCTTTTTCGAAATCCCTAGAAATTCCCTAATAACAGCGGCACGACAAAACAAATGAACGACCGTTGTATCTTAGCAACGATGAATTCTAGTTAAATAAACCACAAAAATTGTTGTTAATTTAGTTTTTGTCATGCCGCTGTTGCTGGGTAGGCAATTGATTTCGAAAAAGATTAAAATTTTCGTTTAAATATCTGTCAAACTATCCATCAGATCCAAAAGTAGTTTAGATGAGAGTTGTTTGTTCTTTTACGGGGAATAAGAATCTGTAATAAAAAATGTAGGTATCCCTTAAAAAAAATGAAGTTGACCTTCACTTGACCTTGAAAATGATCTTGAACTAAAATGGCGTTGATGCCATCTATTTTCCCCCTCGACGCCATAAAACTTTTATACAAAACATTTTTTTCTAAAATGCTTCCTTTCCGAGATATTTACCAGTCTCAAGATAAAACGACCACCCTGTATTTGGTGCGCCTTCGAAGACTAAAAAACGCACAAAAATATAATGTTTGAACTTTAGTCTTTAGACGTCAACCAGTACTGTCATAAGTTCTGTCATGCATGCACCAGTAACTTGATTGATTAGAGTTAATTGTCCTTGAAACTATATGGCAATAATGGACATCTAGTAGGTGGCTACATTTAACTAGAGATGAAAAAAAAACGGCCCTTAGTGACCTTTAAAATCTACTCCGAGCCTACTAGTGATAGAAAAACAATAAATATTGCATTGAAAAAAATTTTCATTGTAAACTTGAGACTCGACTTGAGATTACAAACTAACCTAATATTTGAGGGGCGGTAGAGGGCTGAAGACCTTGGACTATAGCAAAATCTTAAAAAAACTTTCTTCTCAGGGTAGTAAAAGGTAAGTTTTAGCGACTATTTAAAACGAAATTCCAAAATTGTTTTTTTTCGATACACCCTAATGTGCAACGATAACGATAGGGGCGAGGGTGGAAATAACTGAGCTAATAAAAGGTATATTGCAATCAGTGTTAAATACATTTTGAAGATTACCAAAATGTGAAGGATTAGTAATTTTCCATTGTTTAGTCTGAGTGAATTAGGAATTAGGATCCCAAGTGACATTCATATCAACAAAGCAAGCTCCTCTTTACCTGTTGTACAGGCGCACGTTCGCAGGACGAGTAGCCTAGGTCAGTGGCACTCGAGGCCGTTCGTGGAGCAACAGCAATAATTCTTGGGAACCGGTCCCAAATAAGCAGAAAAAAGCGCAATTTATAAATGCGTTAATATGGAACGTGTTCGAAATGCCAAAAATACCAAATAAACAACCAGATAAAAATAATAACTGGTTACCAAATTTATCAGATTTTATTTTTAGCCAGGTCGTGTTTTCGGCCCACGCAATTTAAAATGTGTCCTCTTCGTACACCGTTTTGGAATTTCAGAAATTCCAGAGCGTAGGTAACTTCATTTTCTTTATCGCTCCTGACGACATGTTCACAGCTACTAGTGTTGACAACTGTCCCAGTGGCGTCGATTTATCTCGATGCGTATTTACACGAGATGTAGTGCTATCTTTAGTGTTGTTCCTTGTCAATATTTGAACCTCCTAATGTTGTCTTTGTTAATTTTTTGATCATTAGTATCAATTTGAGATTACTTGTGTTGATCACCGCACAAATCAATCAGATCACAGATTGATAAAAGGGTTTTTCAATTCAAAATCTACAGCGGGGGAAAGTTCTATACTTGCCTACATTAGTTTCGACTTTCGAATAACGGTTTCGTGTTTCGGAGATGCAGGAACACCGAGAAATTGTAGAGTAGGGTGTCTCAGAAGTCAGAACGGTCGCACCACCGTTTAATGAAGTATTCAGCATTAAAATCTGAGTCGATCCGCGTTTTCGAAAATTTTCAGGGTCCAATAGTTCTCCAGTTACATGTAAGAGATTTGAGTGGACAATCAGATTTCAGTTCTGAATTGTTTCGTAAGGTAATTTAGTATTAGATGCACTATTTCCTATAAATAGTAATACAAAGAAATATAGTCACAAACATTAAATTACCTTATGAAGCAATTGAACTGGAATGTGATTGATCCACTTAAAACTTTTATAACTGCAGAACTATTAATTATTGGACCCTGGAAATTTTCTAAAACAGGAATCGACTCAGATTTTAATACTGAATACTCCATTAAAATGAAGTGCGAGCGTTCTGAGACACCCTGTACTATATGGATACTATCAAGCGATCCGAAAAAAAGATACATCCTTAGTGGGCTTTTGTTTGGAAATGAAAGTCATGTCGTTGATTCTGTCAGATTAACTGCTTCACAAAATTGTTTACACGTCAAAGGAAAAATCGGAGACATTACCGTTGAAACCCGATCTAAATCCTCAGCTGTGTAATACAGGCTTTCATTTTGTATGGTAAAATGATTGACACTGACAGACTTGGCAACGAAATCTGGGTAAGGGTCTGTGTCACAGAGCTAAAAATAAGATTATAGATCTGGTTTGTTAATCTAAGCACAGACAGGTGTAAGTTTCATTTCCAAAATACCGGGTGATTCAGTTTGGTATTCGCCCCCTTGTAATTTTTTTATTTGAAGAGACGAATATATAAAACCATATATATTTGTAAATCGCATGACAAGCTCTATTAAATGGCGACATTAAGTCGTCTCTATGATGACATGTCAAAATGACGATTGTCTACTGTTTTTTTTTATTTTTTAAATGACAAGCTGTACATTTTTTAGCGGATTCTTGTAGGCATATTTTTTCTATATTCAATTATGCAAAATAAGTTTACCTAATAAGTACATTTTCACTAGAAAAAATTCGAGAAAAAAAATTAGACTAGACACAATTTTAAAATTTCTAGTCAATAGACGTAGTTAGCCTCGAAAAAAAGTGGATTGTTTTGTAGTCTAATGTCACAACAAATACTTAATTATTATTTCCCCATTTATTCATTAATAACAATACTACCCTACTTGCTTATACTTTTTAATAACAATAACATTATTACTTATCAACGTTTTTAAAGGTACATGAATTACAATTTAAAAAAAACACATCCCTTGGAGTGAGGGTCTACATTAGTCAACGCCACAAACCAACTTTTTTCAAAGCTAACTGCGTTTATTGACAACAAAACTACCAAAAACATTTATCAAAATAATTTTTTTTCTCGAAACTGTTCTAGTGAATTGAATGTAGAAAAAATATGTCTACAAGAATCCGCTAAGAAATGTACAGTTTATCATTAAAAAAAAAGTTGTATATTGTCATTTTGGCATAATGTCATCATACAGGCGATTTAATATCGCCATTTAATAGAGTTTGTCTTGCGATTTACAAATATATATGGTTTTATATATTTTTCAATTCAAATAAAAAAGTTACAGGGGGGCGAATATCAAACTGAATCACCCGGTATCTATATTTCACTGACGATGAGTTTTGTTATAGGATCACTTGATAGTAAAATACCGGATGTTAATTAGCTTCTGCACGACCCTAATTACCACAAATCCAACAACCATAGGTAGGTACCGTGATTAGCTCGAATTAAACGCAGTATATCCCTTCATCGCTCGTGGTACTGCTATGGATCTGGAAATATTTAGGTGTGATAATAATAGGTGGTACAGTCGCAGTAATTGAAAATGCACAGTGGGCGAACCTCGATCCCATCACGGTAATATTCTAAGGTACCGGATTTCATTGCCGCCCCATGAATTGAAAGTTCACCTACTTAACAAAATAAATGTAATCTCACCTATTGAAATGAACTAATGGAAAGGATGGCTACATTTTTGAAACATACTCGGAAACATTGCTTGATTTGATTGAAGCCAATTAATCGTAATCGTGATTAATCTGCGAATTCGTTAATCATTAATCGGTAGTTTCATTAATTAATTCAGGATTAAATAAGGGGTAACCATTAAAAAAAAATTAAATCGAAAATTATACCTAATGGCTATATGCTTTTAATGCTACCTTTATTTTCATCCTTAATTAGTTAATTAAACTAACGAATTCGCACATTAACATATTACGGTTAATTTATTTCAATCAAACCGTGCGATGTTTCAAAAATGTAGCAGTCCTTTCCGTTTAGTTCATTTTACTAGGTGAGATTACATTATTTTGTTAGGTAGGTATTCAGCGTAATTCAGGTAAAACACAGTCCATTCAAACTGTTGTCGAACACCTGGGCGGCAAAGGAATCCGGTTTCTTAGAATGTTACCGTGCTGGAATCGCGGTTCAGCCCCTGTGCATTTTCAATTCCTGCGACTGTACCTTTGACGAATAGCCCCGTAAGTCAAGATCGTACTTGATAAATTTCACACGCGAATTTTTTGTGTAAGTAAATGGCACATTCCTGACGTGGCGGCCTTAAAATAATAGGAATCCCAAGATTCAACGTAAACATGTGAGTAAATCAGCGATGATCACTTCGGAATTTCGTTTCTTCACCAAAATAGTTTTGCCCCTTCAACGAATTTAACCTGATTTTTTCAACTCTTCGTAAGATGTTTTTATTGTTCAGCCCTAAAACCATGACTGTTAATAATCATTTCTACCCGTTAACACACGTGTCAAAGTTACCCTTAAGTCACAATGCTGTGGTGTCAAAATGTTATCAAGCTGATACACGCGCCGTTGAACAAAACATAAAGAGACAGCAGTCGTTGTAAATCGCCGAGGCAGCTACTTGAAAAAAGTCGAGAGAAACATTAAATTAGTAGCCGAAAAAAAAAAAGAAAAAAGTCAGCGATGATTTAGCATCGAACGTGCCGCCGGTGCAATAAGGAAGTGCAGAGTTGGCGCCACCGTTTCTTCACCGTAAATCTTCTCAGGAGCCGAAGAATGCAACTGGTGGAGAGCAATGTCGAGCCGGTAACTAATTATCATCGTCGCGGTGGAGTTGCACACACATAACCCGGGGACACCGATAGAGATATATGGCCGGCCCTGGCGCCTCAGTACGCACATAACGATCCACAGAAGAAAATTTAGGCGCCAGTCACAGATTGACCGGCATATCGACAACAACCCGCAACAACTGACTTCCGGATTAACATTTTTTTCTATCGATATTGTGCAAGAGTGCAAATGTGTCCCGTTGAAAAAACTAAAGATTTGGTTTGACGTTTTGTGCGATTCAGTGGCGTTTTTGATGAGAAACTTAGCATCTTTGAGGATGTCTGCCCTCCTTCTTTCTATTTTGGGGGTTTCCATGGGAATTCCACACTGCCCAATGTGGAAAGAAATCGCTCCTTGCAACTGCAGGATGGATTCCACTAAGTTGACGACCATTGTTTGCGACAAAATGACATCTTACAATGAGACCGTCCAGCTACTAAAGGGAAAGTTTTCACCCACTGACAGGGTGTCGTTAAAGTTGTCCTTTTCCAAACTAGACGATTTACAGTTTAGGGCCTTCAAGGAACTCAACATGTCCATTGAAAATCTTAAGCTTAACCACGATAATATAGGGTAAGTTTGGAATTGCCTAAATTTTTTGAAAACTCAATCTGGATTTATTCTGTACCTTTAAAATCTTACAAAAAGGCGACCTATAAACTGTTGGAAGAATCCACTGCAACCAGTCAAAAACATTTTCATTCATAAGCAATCAAGTACTTATTTTTGTTTGCATCGATTTGGTCAAATTTTGATTTATTTTTCAAGACGAAAAATGTCACCAAGTAATGTTAACCTACGGAGAAATTGAACCCTAAGGTAAGTGGGTGAAGGGAAAGATAAATAGGCTTAACGACAAATGACAGCCAAAGTATGTAGATAACCTACGACCTTCTGATGTTTCAATTACAGCGTAACAGCGTCGCCTACTCAATTTATTCCTTCAATAATTATCACTAGTAAATTAATCTTCCCAGAATTAAAATCAACAGCTTGTAATTGAATTATTATCAACAGCATATATTTATCATCACCCCAGAACTGATTTCTGCGAAGGTCTGAAGTCCGAGGAAAAGTTCAAGTTCGTAATTTCTTCCTTACAGTGCAGTGTCAGGCTGTAGAATATTTGCTTCTCTGAACTCTTAATTTTACGTTTCCTATTTCGACTAATTTGTTCGTTTAGGAAATTGCCTGTAATTATGCTTTTCCTCCTGTTTATATTTGTCTGTCCGTACAAAAAGTCTTATCTAGAATAGCCACGTTTTTATACGATTCAAAATCGTCAATAAATCAATGAATTCATTCCGTTTGAATCACTGGTAATAATGCAAATATGAGGTTAACTGGGTCAACAAGCGAATGTCGATTTAATTCCAAATGCCACCTGTTGATTGAAGCACATCATCGTGTTGATTTCGGGTTGGATTATTTCATTTTGTCTACAATCATTTGCAGTGGTTTGATATTATTATAATTAGTTTTATGAATAAAACGAAATTAAATTCGCATTTGGTACTTAGGTATTCCACTATTCGATTATTGGTGTCACTGTGAGCCTGGACAAATATTTTTTTGCGAAACTGTTAAACTTGGAAATGGTGAACTTATCTATTGCCTGCAAACACCATGAAATTAGTTTTTTTTTAATTTTGTGCAAATAAATGTTATAGAAACAGTGAGGTTCTTACAAATCATCGTTGGTTTTTTGTCCACAACCACAACTAACTCTAAAAACTGCTTGACATCAATTTTTGTTTGTTTAAATAACACAACACGCAATAAAGTTAGTCTAATTTCTTAAGTGTCTAAAATGCTGATAAGGAACGAGTGCCATAATAACGTTTTATCCACCTGTCTCAATTTATTCTAATGTCGATATCGCAGAACTAAGCGATCATGAGAAACCTTTTGCTACCGTAGAAACCTGTTGAGTGTTTTATGAAAAATAAAACACTAGTGCTTTATAGCATAGATCATAGATATGCAAACAATGATTTTATACCTTAATAATAGACAGGTTGTGTATAAATATATAAATAATTGAAGACTACAGGGGAAGAATGATCTAAGTCACAGTTTTATGTTTCCGAAATAAACGCAATTCAAAATTTCAAGGTTTGTCCAGAAAGACTGAATAAAATTTAAGGGTTGCAACTACGTTTAATTGAAAGCTAAAAACTTAGGTAATAATTATTTGATATTGGAACTTGATTACAGAACGACATGTAACAGTGATATTCGATCGTTTTTTTCGCTATTCCAAAATACACCATTTCTTAATTTCTCGTTTTAGTGGTTTAAGAACGATTTTTAAGATATAGATTATATGTTAATAAAAAAGTAACGGCAAATGACTACTAAATGGCGGTATAATCTCGATTTTCAATTTTTTGGACTTTGATCGTTTTTTTCCTGTTGTCTTCAATTAGGTGTAAGTATAGAATTAAATTGCGTCTTTATTATTCAAATGTGAAAAATTAACAAAATGTATTTGAAATAACCAAATATAAGCATTGAAAACGTGTAGGTCTAGTCGAGGTGGGCAAGAATGGTGGAGGCGCCGGGCAAGTTATACTTAACTTTCAGGTTTAAACTAATAACAGTTTGAATTTGGTAGTGATCGATCAGTCAACCCCAACTGCCCTTTCGGCATGTACGTTCAGTGGGTCAATGGAGTCAAAAATTGTGAATGCACCAGTGTCTTAATCTGTATAGTTATAATATGAATATGTATGTAGGAAACTAATCCTATAGAGACTTCAATAAGTTCAATAGTTTTGGGCGAAATACTTCAATTGGCCGCCAGCTCACTTTCCATTTTAAAAAAATGCAGTAGACAAGCGGCTGGAACCTCCCCATCGCGTGGATCTTTGATTTCCGTGTTCACTTTCGGTAAAACTTACTAAATTTGGTAAATTTTATTTTACCTGTGTAATCGATTGTTCGCACTTTTCAAGTTAAAACAAGCCGCTTTGACGTCTCGGAATGCTCGGAGGTTAACGTTTCTGGCATCCGATTAAAGAAACAAAATCTGTTTGTTTTTCATTTTGACCATTTTTTCTCAATAATTTTCGTAACTGCCCTAAGTATTTCTTGTTTTCTTTCGTAAACTGATTTTCTGAAGATTTTTTTATTTATATCACTTTATATTTTGACCAACCATTTTTTGAATTGCACCTTTTGTGATTCAACAGTGTTTTGCTTTTTATTTCTGTAAAGTAGCGCTTCATTTTTTCAAAATTCTTGATATTTTTGTTCCACTTTGCCAAACGTGTTCTCCCGTCTTGCTATATTTAGTTATTTATGTTTTGGCAAGGGCTGTGTGGAAGAACAGTCCCCGTCCTGCTTTTCACTCGTGGTGTTTTTCAGTTCAAAACCATGGTGATTTGTCGACTGTCTATAAATTCTGACGTTTGATTGGTTTAAAATTCTTGAGTTGTTTAATCAATAGTAATACGACGAGTAGTCTCTTGATTGCCGCGGGTTTTGACGTCCGAATGGCTGTCAACTACGAGTCAAAATGGTAGATTTTTTTAGGCTAAAAAGAGGACGACAGCTCGCTCGAGTCCTCTTTGGCCGAAAAAAATCTACCATTTGACAAGTAGTGCATCCATGAGGACTCAACAAGGCAACCAAGAGACTACGAATCGTATTTTGCAGATTATTTTATAAATTAAAGTATTGAGTAAGTAGTGTCAAGGTGACGTTGTAGTCTTATCACTGTAATCAGGATTACTGGTATGCTAAATGCTCCTTTGGATTGGTTCAATACTTATTGAATAAAATAATCGCTGGAAAACTGTCCTGCTTTTCACTCCTGGTGTTTTTCAGTTCAAAACCATGGTGATTGGTCGACTGTCTATAAATTCTGACGTTTGATTGGTTTAAAATTCTTCAGTTGTTTAATCTCATTAAAAGTCGTAGATTCCTAATCCGTTGAGAAAAAAGTGCCAGTCCATTTGAGAAAACAAAGTTAAGGTCATTTCCGGTTATACCGGAAGTGTGAAAAAATAATTGGCCACACCACCAAATCCACATTAAACAAATAAAATTGATTTGTCCGAGGATTATTGCCACAAATCAAGGGCAAAAATTTACGGAATTTTATTCCAGACTTTACACTTCGCCCTGTATATGGTTTTATATATTTGTCTCTTCAAATAATAAAGTTACAAGGGGGCGAATACCAAACTGAATCACCCGGTATAGTTTTCTGAATGTCTTCGTTTAATTTCCATTCTGAAAGAGGAAAATTCACTCAGTGCATCTGCATAAAATTTTGATAATTTGATTAGTTTTTATTACTTTCATACCCCTTTTTCGTTAGGTGGGCCTTATAACCCCCATCCCACATACCTTAGTCCATAGATTTTAAAGGATTTCACTTTGGAAAGACTTTCAAAATCTGTTTGTGTTTGCGCTTAGCGCCCTTTTGGCAAAAAAATATTAAACAAATCAGAAAGAAATAGAAACAAGTGGAGTGAAATTTGTAGAAGACAAAGGGAAGGCCACGGTGAAGGCGGAGAACTGAATTCTTGCGGGAAAATCCAAATGATCTCATATCGTCCATTCTGTAGATAATACAACACCACGAAACTTACTTCAATTATTACTGATCTTTAATCTATAGTAATGTTATCCCTGAAAGTGAGCCACCAGCATTATTATTGAAGTAACGAGTGTCTACTATCTTATGCTCGGTCTTAAGTAAATCATGTCATAAAGTAATTCGCTGTAATCTACTCCACTAAGAATACGAAAGAATATGTGATGGCAACAGAATAATTTTTGCTGCTGCAGGAGTCTACGAAATTCCGCGTATGTCGATTTTTATCAAGTAGGTAGGTATGTGGTTTTCACTCATTTGCAATTTAAAAAAGGAAAAAAATTGATTTTGTTCAATAAATAAACAAATCAAGCAATATAATGAATAAATAATATGCGTCGCGTGCTCAGACAGAAAGCTTTCCGCGAACTTATTTCATGCATTGATTTATCCTGGAGATTTCAATGCGCGATCAAGCGTTCCACTCCTATTGCTACTGTATACCTACTACATTATGACCGTGCATTATGACATCGGCAGTGAATTTGCCTAATCGTGATTCTGACACAATATCAATTTATTGGTGTAGGCTTTCTATTAATTTAATCGAAGAAATGAATTAAGAACCCATCGAGAAAAGGTACCATGCATACTTACGTCAACATCGGCGCCAACCAGCGCATTAACCTCGCCACTGCACAAATTAATTATAAACACATAAAATCCTTGTTCAAAATGAATAATTACTATCTATGTGTGTGGAAAAACGAAATGGTGCGTGAATGCCGGGCGCCGTTCATTTCGGACACATCCCATTAATTCCGGCGACACGCAACTCTCTCTGAGACAGAATTAATTATCACTATCAATTTGTTTACAGACAGTTACAAGAAGAGACTTTCGATGGACTTGATAAGGTGCTTTTCTTCAGCTTGGCCGATAATTTGCTGGAAAAGACTCCAGATCATCTTTGGAAACAGATGCCCAATGTTAGAACTCTCGACATTGGCAGAACCCGAATTAAGGAACTGACCAGCTCCAGTTTCAAGGTATTTACTGAGGAATGGGCCTTTCCAACAATTTCTAAAAATTACAAAATAACAGAATATACTTCGTCAAAACCTCCTCGGTAAATAAAAAGTTTCAAAACTTCGTAGATTTTTAATTAAAAAAACTTGAAAGTTCGAAGTCAGCATATATGACGTCATATATGCTGACAAATGGCCGACAAACTTCTCAGTGTTATTGGCTGAACCTCTATCGGTACGTAGTTAGTGGGCGGAGTTTTCCGAATGTACTGTTCTAATTGGTTGAATTTGATTTAAACTTCTGGCGCACAAATTACAGTCACAATGTGTTTTTATTTTTTTAAATAAGTTAGAAGCAATTACGTTGCATACTAATCGAACAAATATCATGGAAATTGCTTCAACTTTGCAAGTATAACAAAACAAACGGTTTTTTTTAAATTGGAAAGACCCATTGAAAAAAATTCCATCTAATTAAACTGTTGGCAGGGTTTGCCCCTACAATGTCTTGTGGTACCCGGCAATATGATTGCCAGGATGGATCAAGACACCTTTCCTAGAGAGCTAGAAAGGTTGCATCTCGGTCGCAACAATTTAAGAACTCTCAACAAAACACTAACCCATCTCTCCGATCTGCAATGGCTATTTGCAAACTCCAACGAACTTACCGATTTAGAAGGGGAGCTGCCTCTTGATCCAAAGAAATTAAAAATGATTCATTTCTCAGAGAACCAAATTGAAAGACTCCCATCGCAATTGAAGACGCTAACTCAAATCGACTCTTTATTTTTCCTGCATAACAGAATTAAAAGTCTCGACGGAGTGTTAGGCAAGTGTCGGAAGCTGCAAAGAGTGCTACTGGAACACAATCAAATTGAAATTGTAAGAATTTAAAAAAAATCTTGAACATCAGAATATTTGTTGTAGCTGACTCCGGAAGATTTTGAAGAAAATGAAGTTCTGGAATCGTTGATTTTGGGGCACAATAATATAGCCAGTCTCAATAACTCACTTTTGAATTTGAGAAGTTTGACTTTCTTGAATTTGACTTTTAATCAATTGACGGATTTTTCATTTCAAGAAATTACAGGATTGCAGAAGTTGCAAAACATTGACTTGTCATTTAACAAAATTAAGACCCTAGTTGGCCCAGCGACGGTAAGTAAAATTTGTGGATTCCAAGTCGCCTTCGGAATATCAAGGCTGGCCCATAAAATACAGGATTTTTTGTTTTTTCTATATCTTCGCTACTTTTTGTATGATATTTTTCAGTCTTATACTGGACATAGCTGAAAGTTGGGGTTGCCGATTCCACTCATTAGATTTTAGATAAATAGCGATTTTCTTGTCCGTCTTAAGAACTTTCAGTTTAATAACCATTGTTTAGGCCAATGGGGTTTCGTTACCTATTGACATATGACAGTGGTCCGAGACGGAATTTTCTCCGTCCAAAATGTTCTCCAAAATGAAAATTAATCTATCCCCTAAAATCTAAATGCAAAGCGACGATGAAGAATCGATGGCCATTCTTGCTAAAGTTGTAAATTATGCTAAACTAATCCCTCTAAGGTAATAAATCGTAAATTAAGCAGTTTAACACCCGAGATTGCAGCTTTCAGTTGTAAATTATGCGATTTATGTTGTTGGAAGAAAATTCACAAAAAATGAAGGGATGTTTCATTTTCATTCTTAGTCATTTTAGAAAGAAAAAAGAAGGGCTTCAAGCCTGTGTGAACGCCACTGTCATCTGTCAATGGGTAGGTTAACCAAACCCCATTAGCCTAAAGAATTATTGTGTTAAATGACAGTTCTTAAGAAGGACAACGCGATGCGATCTAATCTCTAATCTATCCTTGAGCTACGGCCAATATCGTACAAAAAATGATTGTTGTCTTTTCTCGTCCTTATTATGAAGTTTTTTCAATCGGCTGATGGGAATTTTCTCTGGTTTAGGACATACGCTGTGTTTTTAGTTTAGTTAATTTGCCTAATATATTTAGGCTTCTTCGGGCCTTGAAGTAGAAATTATACTCGAAATTATACATTGATTGATGAGTTTGTCATTCACGTTAAATTTCATAATTAACAAGGCTTATTTTTCGGGGGTGAAATGATACCTAATTTGTTATCCAATAATAAAATATTTCCAACCCCCCAGTACTTCCGGTTTCACCGGAAGTGACCGCTGTCTTCGTTATTTTAATTCAGGCGTTTTAAGGTTGAAACAATGTAACTTTAGGAGCTTTAGAAAAGAAGGTGTTCAAAAAGTTTTCCCATCTTTCAAAAATTCGTTTTTCTTCACTTCTGACAATTTTTAGGAAAGGTCCATTGGACATCTAATTCTTTCACAGTTGATGCTGAACGCATGGTCCATCGTGGTCAGAAAAAACGAGTACAGCGACATGACTTTAGACACACGTTTTTCCATCTAAAATGTTAGAAAATGCTGTGTCTAAAGTCATTCGCTGATCACGATGGTACAAATAGAAAGCCAAATTATAGCTTATGTTGTCGCAGTTCGTAAATTATTGAACGAATTTAATTTTTCAAAATTATCTTGGGACAAATTTTTGAACGTGTAGAACAGAACGAAAAATATTGAAAATAGGCATAGGGAATGCTAATACCTACTAGTCTAAAGGAAATTTAATTTTGCACCTTTTGGCCACATAAAATTATGGTATTCTTATTTTAAAAAATTAAGTCGCGGATAATTTCTCTTGGCCATTTTAAAACATTATTTTCCGCCATAATATTGTTAAATCAACATGAGCAGGTGAGAGATCAAAAGAAAGCTCAAAGCTCCTAGTTTCAACCCTCCAGGTTTGATAAGCTTAATCTTCAATCGTTTGGAAGATACAAGTTTTTCTATTACGAATTGCAAATCAATTTTTGGATACAAATTTTGCCATAATGTTAAAAACAGTGACACTTAGGTACGCAAAACGTGGGTGCGATAAACTCACAATTAAGAGATGAATCCGAATCTAAAATCAAATCAAGGGCTTTCCATTTAAAATAACAAAGGAAATGCTGAGGGCTTGGGAATATTTTATTTTTGGTGTGCATGGGCTTTTATTTTTATGGTGCAGTACCAAATTTCAAAATTCTACTACAAGTGAATCCTCAAAAGTCTCTTCGTGAATCATCCTGTATATTAGGCGAAACGTCGCAAATTAAGTTATTAAAAACACAGCGTATTGTATGTCCTAAACAAGAGAAAATTCCCATCAGCCGATTGAAAAAGCAAAAACTAATAATAGGAAAAAGAAAAAATTCGGTTTTTTATAGGCCACCTTTAACTTCTCCATTTGACTTACATGGAGAAACAAAATATTCCAAAGATTGCTACCGCTGCAAAGCCTCGTGGAACGCAGTTTAGTAACAATTAAGCTTGCAGAATTTGGTAGAGTGGAACATCAAGTTGTCCGAAATACATCTAGATCACAATGAACTTGAATCTCTGGACGGAGCCTTATCTGGTCTGCCAGAACTCTTGAGGCTTTACTTGAGCCACAATAAATTAACAAAAATATTACCGGACGATCTAATCGGCTTGGATCAATTAAGACTTTTAGATGTTTCCCACAATTACTTGACCACTTTGGAGGAGACTAGCAAGGTAGGGATTTAAGTTTTTCAAAATGTTTTACAAATTCTCGCCAGACATTCCTGCCGAGATTGGAAGAGTTGCGGGCTAGTCATAATGATCTGACGATACTTGAAAAAGATTTCCATGGCCTCCCCGTTCTTTGTCACGCCGATTTATCAAATAACCAAATCGTAGCTTTAGGAAGAGATCTTGTCAGTAAAACCCGGTGCAAAATCGGCCACGGTGTCCATGAAGGAGCTTGGGACACTCTTAAAATTTATTTACAAGGTATGGTCATTATATAATGAGAAACACTACAATCTTTTTTACTATCACTAGAAACACCCCCACTACACCGAAACACTTGATTTTCACTGCTGACGCATTTCGAAAACAATGTGCTCATTATCAAAGCTGAAGCTTTACTACCCTACTTTCCAGAAAACTGAAATATTTATAGGCCCACCCAGGTAGCTCCACCCCTCTGCTGTTAAAATTCAAACAGCAAGTGTTAAATGCCACGACTTTTCGCTTTGAAGAACAAAAACAGGACTTAAAATTTGTCGCATTACCTTTGAACCTCAGTTGAGACGAGGTTTGACAAGGTTTTTTGCTCGACAAAATTTAAGGACAGTTTCCCGATCTGAAAACAAACTGAAAAACCTTTTAGGCAACCCGAAAGATAAAGTAGGGAATAGCGAAAAATCTGACATATACGAAATCAATTGTCAAAATTGTGATCTAAAGTATGTAGGTGAAACACGGAGGTCTCTCAACACCAGATTTAAGGAGCACTTAGCCCACCTTAAATATGGCAGAGCTGAGAAATACAGTGTTGCCCTACATGCTTTACACAATTACCATAGAATAAGTGATAATATTAAGTTAATTTGTAGCGTTAACAAGGTGCAGATGCTAGAGGTGATGGAAAGTATCGTCATTTATAAGTCTAGAGATAGGCTTATGAACGCCCATACAGGCCCGATCGCATATTCTTCTCTGTTTACGCTGCTTTAGGGAGGACTCGTTGTATTTATACGTGTTCACCCGCGCGTGACCATTTCTTGACCTGTGATTGCTTTAACTTTCACAGCCGAGGGGTGGAACTACGCGGGTGGGCCTATAAATACCTATTTCAGTTTTCTGGCAGGTAGGGTAGTATAGCTTCGGCTTTGATAATGAGAACATTGTGTTCGAAACGCGTCAGCAGTGAAAATCAAATGTTTCGGTGTAGTGGGATGTTTCTAATGATAGTGCATTTTTCCACCGAAGTTGTCCAGTGTTTCCATTGTGAATCTTTTTTAGATAATCCAATTTTATGTGATGCTGCTTTACCTGAAATAATGTCGTCCATGGAGATAAATCACACAAGGATATATGGCGTTTCTCACTGTCCACCACTGAGTGAACAACCAGTCACTTCAAAGCCCAACGCCTTTTTAGGTTATATTCCGGAAACAACTCCTCTATCACCAGCAGCTGTTTCAGCTAAATATCACCAAGTACAACAAGAAAATGAGCCTAACAATCAATTAAAACCAATTTTCAAGACATCTGCGTATGAAGCAGTCGCAGTACAGCTATCGATACCAGTAAAAAACAGCATAGTAGATCCTAACAGCCCCCAACAAGACCAAGTGATCGATTTAAATAGAACTAATCAATACACTGTAGAACCTTCTAACAAAACTATAATTGATCCTGTGAAGCAAGAAAAACAGTTGTCAAAGCTAGCGTCAGAACTGGAAGAGTTGAGAAGTAGAGTTGAAGAATTAGCAAATCAGAATCAAATCCTAATCAATCAACAGAACAGATCTACGGAGAGAGCACCAAATGACGAAACCAGAAAATTGTGAACTTTTTAACAGATTGTTTTTTATTTTAGGACGTAGATTTTGAAGAAAATAACTTATTACTAGTCATTAATGGAGAAGGAGGAGCAAACACGGAGGGGGGCTATGACAACAAGTATTTTCGTTTAGTGTTACACATGAGTACAATTACCCTTAGAGCAGTATAATGACGATATCAAGTGCCATGGTCGAAATATTTTATATAGTATTTAGACTTATTATTCGTTATTCTGGAATCATTGTTTTTTTTTTCGACAAAACTGATGTAAATATTTTGAATACTAACTTAATGCTGGACAAAATAAGAAATAATGTTGAAGTCTGTCTGTATTTATAAAAGTTAATAAAAGACCACATATTGAAAAAAATGGGCAGCTACGGAAGCGGCTGGAACCTCCCCACTTGGTGAATGATCCAATCCTATCACCAATATCAAGTAAATTTTACTATTTACTAGAAGTAAGTTTTACTCCACCAAACCAAAGGTGTTTTCTGCGATTTTTCTATATTTTACGATCTTTTGCCAAAAGGGCACTAAGCTTGAACTATCACTAGAAACACCTCACTACACCGAAATACTTGATTTTCACTGCTGACGCGTTTCGAACACAATGTGCTCATTATCAAAGCCGAAGCTAAACAACCTGCCTGTCAAAAACTGAAATATTTATAGGCTGAGATGGTTAGACCAATCACAGGTCGAGAAATGGTCACGCATGGGTGAACACGTGTTAAAGTAGCGTAAACAGAGATGAATATGCGATCGGGCCTGTATCAGCGTTACGATACTCTCCCAAGCATCGAGCATCTGCATCTTGTTAACGCTACAAACTAACTTAATATTATCACTTATTTTATGGTCATTGTGTAAAGCATGTAGGGCAACACTGGATTTCTCAGTTCTGCTATATTTAAGGTGGGATAAGTGCTCCTTAAATCTGGTGTTGATTGACCTTCGTGTTTGACCTATGGTCTGTCCGGGATCCACACGACCGAGATTCACCCTATTTCCATGGCGAATCATTGTTGTCAACAATGAATCGCCATGGAAATAGGGTGAATCTCGGTCGTGTGGATCCCGGACAGATTATACATACTTTAGATCACAATTTCGACAATTGATTTCGTATATGCCAGATTTTTCCTAACTTTATCTTTCGGGTTGCCTAAAAGGTTTTTCAGTTTGTTTTCAGATCTGACAACTGTCCTTAAATTTTGTTGGGCAAAAAACCTTGTCAAACCTCTTGTCAACTCAGGTTCAAAAGGTAGTGCGACAAATTTTAAATCCTGTTAAGTTCTTCGGAGCGAAAAGTCGTGGCGTTTAACACTTGTTGCTTTAATTTTAACTTCCTAATGATGTTGTCTACTATGATAGGTTCAAACCCGTTACGTCTCGCTATGTCTTTGATTGTTTATTTGAGTGCTTTCTGATCTTTCCTTTTTAAAGGAAAATTCAGAAGACGGTGTGCCAAAAAATGGAAACTTGCCATCTTGTGTTGTGCACAATGATGGGAGTCTGCCGATAGATATAGCGGTATGTGCCGGATTATTTCCTATAAACGTGAAATTCTAACTTATTATTATTTCTAATCACTAGAGTGTCTAGAAAAGGGAGTTTTTTCTCTTCTTCAACTTCATGAGTGAATTTAATACTCGGAAAAATTGAGTTTAATTTTGAAATGAACTCCTCTAGACTGGACTGACTAGGATCGAAAACAGCAAAAATGTCATCCACATATCTAAACCAAACCCTCGGAAAATACTGGTATGTAGGTCAAACACGAAGGTCTCTCAACAGCAGATTTAAGGAGCACTTAGCACACCTTAAATATGGCAGAACTGAGAAATCCAGTGTTGCCCTACATGCTTTACACAATGACCATAGAATAAGTGATAATATTAAGTTAGTTTGTAGCGTTAACAAGATGTAGATGCTCGATGCTTGGGAGAGTATCGTAATTTATAAGTCTAGAGACAGGCTTATGAACGCTGATACAGGCCCGATTGCATATTCATCTCTGCTACGCTACCTTAAGTAGGACTTGTTATATTTATACGTGTTCACCCATGCGTGACCAATTCTCGACCTGTGATTAGTCTAACCATCTCAGCCGAGGGGCGGAGCTACACGGGTGGGCCTATAAATATTTCAGTTTTTTGACAGGCAGTTTGTTTAGCTTCGGCTTTGATAATGAGCACATTGTGTTCGAAACGCGTCAGCAGTGAAAATCAAGTGTTTCGGTGTAGTGGGGTGTTTCTAGTGATAGTGCATTTTTCCAACGAAGTTGTCCAGTGTTTCCATACTAAGCTTGAATACAATTTTGAAAACTAAAGAAGACTTTTCATGTGCTGATAGAGAAATTGGGAGTTCATTATTCTAATTTCAAAGTTGATATGCCAAAATAGCACTTGCCGTTCGCCGATTGCATCAGCTCTTCGGCGGGTAACGGTATCTTTACCTACCAAATTTCAGCCAAATCGATCCAGCAGTTTGGGCTGTAGCGTGTTATTTAGTGTTTCCTCGAAACTTTGAATTTTTCGATTTTATGCCAAAAAGGCGCACTTTCAGATACAGAATTTCAAGACCTTTCATGTGCTGATAAGGAAAACTGGTGTTCATCAGTAAAACTGCATAGTTTACATGCCAAAAAGGCACTCGGCGTCTGCGGATTCGCAACAAAATTAACTGGGCTCACCAGAAGACCAACGCTAACCTCCACACCAAATTTCATTAAAATCCGTTCGGTATTTTCCGAGAAAAAATCGTGCTCACGTACGTAGGTATGTACAGTCGAGAAAGTAAGTCATGCACCCAACTCTTGAGCGTTACGCCCAGAATTTAGAAAACCAGCCTTAGATAGTGGTGTATTTCCATGTCATTAGAACCAGCACCAATTAGGGGTTGTATTGCTGGGTCAAAAAACGTAGGAGTGTAAGCCAGTTAAGAATTATTCGCTCAAGAATTTGGCATAAAGTGCATTATTTAGTTTTTCGACTGTACGTACATAAGGCATTTTTTAAAAACCACTTTATTGTGATTCTGGGACCTTGAAACGCAAAGATCTGGTATTATCTCAACTTAGAATTTTGGAGTGAATCCATTTTTATATGGTTGTGGGGAGGTTAAAAGTAGACACCTGCAAAGCATATATCGGGTGATCATAATAAATGACTGACCACTAAATGGCAACTCCGCGCAAAAATATAGGGGATTTTGCGTGCTTCAGTTAAACAATCAGTAAACTGGCAGTGACGGATTCACCCAGATTCAAATAATTCCTAAAAGCAGGCCAGGGTTGTCCAGTGTTATCGTGCCGGCCTTCCGCTGCATTAGTGTCGTATTGAAAGCAATAACGTTGTCATTTAGCCGTCAATCATTTGACCACCCGATACCTAGCTGTATAATTACAAAATACGAATTAGGCCACGCCCTTTTCAATCCTTAAGTCGTTTTAGGGTAAAATGTATACTGGGTACGCAAATGCAAAAAGGTTTTAAAATAACAATTTATTAGATTAGAATGACTCATGTAAATGACTGAGTACATTGAGGTAAAAATATGACAAGTATTATTTGAACTGAAATTAGTCTGTTAACCTAAGTCTGTCGCCAAAAATTTCAGGTAACGCTTGCTGTGCGACAGTCAGTCTTCTTTCATTAAGTAAATCATTCAATTCACCCTCTACTTTATTGAGTCTTGCGACGATTATAGCCTCCATTTCCGCAATTCTGTTGAACACCCCTCCCTCGAAGCTTTGAAACATTGGTTTTAGCGAGGACGATAGAAGCAGTTCGTAGGCATCTAATATTTTAGGAGACTGTTCTTCGTTTGCGACAGTCAGTCTTCTTTCATTAAGTAAATCATTCAATTCACCCTCTACTTTATTGAGTCTTGCGACGATTTTAGCCTCCATTTCCGCAATTCTGTTGAACACCCCTCCCTCGAAGCTTTGAAACATTGATTTTAGCGAGGACGATAGAAGCAGTTCGTAGGCATCTAATATTTTAGGAGACTGTTCTTCGTTGCTTTCATTTTCGGTTGTAATTTCTTCCAAGCTCGACGACGGAGTTAACTCTTGAGCTATGAAAATTGTATTAGAATTGTATACTATAGGGTGTACCGAAAAATACGAATTTTGGAATAATCGTCGATCAAAACTTTTTTTTAAATGCAATATTTATTGTTTTTCTATCACTAGTAGGTTCGGAGTAGATTCTAGAAATCACTAAGTGCCGTTTTTTTTAACTCTAGTTAAATTTAGCTACCTAATATGTCATATATGTAGTTTGAAAGACAATTAACTCTAATCAATCAAGTTGCTGGTGCATGCCAGAACTTATGACAGTACTGGTTGACGTCTAAAGTTCAAACGTTATATTTTCGTGCGTTTTTTATTCGAGTTTCTGTGCTTCTCGTTTGAGTTAATAGAAGTTTTTTTAAAGGCAATTTATTCTAGAAATAGTCTCGAGTGCTCTACTTGGTGCGCCTTCGAAGACTAAAAAACTCACAAAAATATAACGTTTGAACTTCAGACGTCAACCAGTACTATCATAAGTTCTGTCATGCATGCACCAGCAACTGGATTGATTACAGTTAATTGTCTTTGAAACTATATGGCAATGGACATCTAGTAGGTAGCTAAATTTAACTAGAGATGAAAAAACGGCCCTTTGTGACCTTTAAAATCAACTTCGAGCCTACTAGTGATAGAAAAACAATAAATATTGCATTTCAAAAAATTTTTCATTGTAAACTTGAGATTTCAAAATAACCTAATATTTGAGGGGCGGTAGAGGGCTGACGCTGAACTATAGCAAAACTTTCAATATACTTTCTTCTCAAGATAGTAAAAGGTAATTTTTGGCGACTATTCCAAAACTATTTCAAAAAGTGAAAAGGCTAAGGGTGGATTCTTTCTCTTTCGCGTTTTCTTAGTCCTGGCTGAATTTAATAATTCTACTACTAGCCGATAATATCACTCTTGAAGGAAATATGGTCGCGTACAGTTTTCTTTTTTTTTTGAATATATCCATATTTAAACGTTAGAGGAGTCAAGTGAGCTGACTTGGAATATTAAACGTTAGAGCTAGGAGTGAAGTGGGCTCATTTTTGAATATCAACGTCCCCCTACTTTATACATCCATATGTGATGCCCGAATTTTTATTACCTACCTGCTATCTAAGCGAAAATTTGCGCTGAATAATTCTGAACTCAAGCCTTGGCACTTTCTAACGAACGCAGGGGTTGTGTAAGTCAGGCTATTTTCTGCCTCTTTATAAACGGGTTCCGTCAAAATTCCTGTCATGTGGAAAAGTAGAAACAATAGACAATAAAATTAACAACAATCTCTTCCAACCTCCATATTGTTACCGTTGATTAATTCTGCCAGAAATTTTGAACGAACTGAAAGCCCGTTTACAAACCAACAGAAAAAAGCTCCACTCACACAACCCCCGCGTTTGTCAGAAAGCGTACAAGAGAAAAGAAATCAAACAGTGAAATTTCAAATCAAGCATTCACTTCCATAAATTCGTTACATTTTACAATTTATTTTTGATTTAAAAAATGCAGCAGAGAAGCGGCTGGAACCTCCCCATCGCGTGGATCTTTGTATTCTGTGTAGATAGTAGTTAATTCAACAGAATTTTTTTAATCCTTGACTAATTTCGCAATTTTCTGACAAATATACCGACGTCACCTCGGACATCATCACCCATCACGTTTGACAATATGTTTCTTTTAAGGTTAATCTTTTGCCACCTTTTTGACAATAACTGCCACTTTATGTCATCCACTGTCAGCCAGCACCCTTTTAATGAGAAAGAATTTTTTCTGTATTTTCCACTGAAATGGCAGAAACTATGAACACATTTTTAGAACCAGAATTTGATCACCTTTCTAATGGCGACATAAAAAAGGAGGTCTTGTATTTAAAATTTTAAGTTGATATGCTTAAATGGGCCTTCCCGTTGGCCAATTGCTTTCAAAAGCCTTTCAGGTCTTCAACGGGTCACCCAATCTCCATGTACCATATTTCAGCCAAATCGATTCAGAAATTTGGGCTATAAAGTATTTTTACTGTTATTATAAAATTTCGATTTTTTGAACCAAACAGCGCTAAATGCGAATTAATTTTGCCCTATTTAAAACCAGAATTTGAAGACCTTTCTGATGGTGACAATAAATCTTTCAAAAACTTGTTTTTAATGGTCAAATGAGAGAATAATTTTAAATTTGGAAATTGGTGTGCCAAAACGGCACTTTCCGTGAGTCGATTGAATTCAAAATTTGTTCAGCTCTTCGACGTGTAATACAATCCCTATGTGCAAAATTTCAGCCAAATCGGTTCAGGGGCTTGGGCTGTACCGCGATAAAAATAATTTTTTTTTTATTTTTGGTCAAAAGGGCACTAAGAATGAATACACTTTTAGAAGCAGAATTTGAAGGTCTTCCTTATGGTGACGTAAAAAATGGGGGTTTGCATTTAAAATTTAAAAGTTGATGTGCCAAAATGGCATTTCCGGTTGCACGATTGGCTCCAAAAGATCTAAGTTAGGTTACGAGATGCCTATGTTCCAAATTTCAGCCAAATCGGTCTAGTAGTTTTGGCTGTGGCGTGATTACAAACGAACGTACGAACGTACGTACGTACATACACACAGACACATTTTAAAAACCCCTTTTCTGGGTTCCTGAGACCTGAAAACGTGAAGATCTGGTGCTATCTCAAATTCGAAAATTTTAGTGATTGCAGTAACCTCCCATTTTTTTTAAATTGTGATGGGGTTGGGGAGGTTAAAAGGTAAAATACCTGGAGCTTCAGCTGGTGTAAGAGAGGCATCTCGTTTCTTTAAATGTTTTTTTCCCAGTTGCACGTCTTTCTTAACAACATCTACTTCTTCTTTTGTTACTAAAAGTCAAATACAAAATTAAAATTTTCTAGCAGAAAATATATTTACTCACATAAACATTCTGCAACAGTAAACGGGTCCTCCGGCAGACTCCTGTTAACTTTGTTTAAAATATTTTGGAGACATCCCGCTATTGAATCGCACGTCTCTGGTTTCAGGTCATGGATCAAGTTGAAATTTGGGTTCCAATAATATCGAATTTCCCTTTCCCGCATACAGGAGATGTACACCTCGAGCATCTTTAATTTTTTTGATTGACTCCTGTTTTTTAAACGTTTTGCCTTCTGGAAGCAACTCCCATAGTTTCCGTACAGAAACGGGGCAAAACGCATTTTTCAAAAGTTGAAACAAAGATAAAAACTTACGCTTGCGAATATGAAGCCAAGTTGTTTCTGCCAAAATTCGGGTTCGCGGTTTTTCAGTTCCCATAAAAATATTGTTTTTATAAAATAGCTGGCAATCTGGTGGCTGTAACGGTCTCGCATTTTCTGGAAAAGAACGCTTGAACAAAATATTCTATGGAATCAATAAAACCTTGAAAAGTCTGATAATCGGTTTCATCTTTTGATGACCTTTCATCAACTCCTTCTCTTGTTCTTGAAACGATAACCGCCAATACTCCCCAGGATCATGTTTAGGACTTTTTGGCACAACAAAGAAACTTGTCTTAAAAACACAAAATTGTCACAAGGCGACTTGCATTCACCAATACCTTGCTATCAGCATTGCTTTCTCTCAGAGGATTTGCCGTATAACCACCATTACTGGGCCATTTCTCTTTGGTAAAAACGAAGCAAATAACGAGATCAATATCCACGTCTACCTTCTGTCCATTGATTTCTCCCGTAATTTTTAGCGTCTGGGCTGGTCCTCCTTTGGTCAATGAAGCCTTTAAAATTTTGTTATTATTGGAAGAAGTGCCTCTGGAACTAACTGACCTCAACTGTGTATTTATTATCTTCAAATGAAAAATCAAGTAGAGCTGGGTTTTTAATGTTATTTTTTCGGTATTTATTAAGGGCCTTGTTGATTAAACCTTCAATCCAATATAGCACTTTCCTCGTTGATAATCTGTTACTGTCATCGACAAGCTCCTTAAGTGACCTATTTAAGTTAATATTATTAGAATATTTCATTTCAAAGAAGTTTCTCTCACTATTGGTTTTCTTTATTTTAAACTTTCTTTCTTTTAATTGTTCTCTGAATAAATTAACAGAAAGTAGCAAATAAAGTAGGTAAATAAGAATTTTATGCAATATCCAAAAAATACTAAACAGAAAATGAATTCTTCCTATAAAATACAGGGTGATTCACGGAGAGCGTCGATCCGTTAGACGTATCTCGAGAAGTTTTGGCGAAAATTTATATACGGAGGTTTCAATGGATTCTGAATTGAAGGAAAATATTTTCAAAATGGCCGCACTTCCGGTTATACCAAAGTCGACATCAACTTCTTTATTTTAAATCGAACATCCATATTTTCATAGCACAATCCGATTTTACATGAATTTATGAGAATTTTGGTGTAACATTACCGGGATACTGGACGTTTCGCCCCCGGGACTTTTCACCCCGCCCGAACGTTTCGCCCCCACGACTTTTCGTCTCTGGGATTTTTAGCCCCCGAACATTTCGCCCTCGTACTTTTCGTCCCCGCGGAGGATTATTTTTGTTTATTTCATAAGTTCTGTTAATTTCCTTTATTTTCAACTTCCATTTCGGTCTTTCAGGTAAAGTTTTTCTTAGTTAAACTATTTCTCATATTCTGTCCGCTCACCTGAACGTGGATACACTATACATTGACATTACATTATGTATATGTAGGTGCTAGCAGTCAGTCGCTTTCTCACTTTTCCATTCAAGTCTCAAAATGTCAGGAAGGTGTTTCTCT
Organism: Pycnomerus fuliginosus; assembly: GCA_963924575.1. NCBI lineage: Eukaryota > Metazoa > Arthropoda > Insecta > Coleoptera > Zopheridae > Pycnomerus > Pycnomerus fuliginosus. The sequence continues at coordinate 23,624,094 of OZ004618.1, read as the reverse complement.
AATAAAAAACAAATGGCAAAATGTCCGGGGGCGAAATCTCAGGGGCGAAATGTCGGGTCGAACGTTCCGTAAACCAACATTACTCTATGGCTAAATATGATAGTTTCCGAGAAAAAAATATTTTAAATTTTTAGAGACGAAAATCTCGTAATACTTAAAAATTAATATCTGTGCCAAAAAAAGAGATGGAGAATTGAAATTTTGATAGCAGTAGAAGATGTCTTTGAGACAACGAACTGTAGATTTAAAAGCGGCACTCAAATTGACAGGAATGACATTTTTCATATTGTTTAAACGTGATTCTTGTCATTGTAAGTGCCACTTAAAGTTAATCAACGTCGGTGCAAACGTTCATAAATTAATGTTAAATAGGTAATGATGATAGGTATAGGAATATTTGCCTGGATTGATAGGTAATTAAAGTTTCTATCCACTGGGATAATAAAAAACCAGGAATTCCATTTTTTTCTAAACTGACGAACGAATTGTTGCAGACCCTCCCTGGAGGAACTTTCTGCTTTTTAAGCCACAGTCCGTTGTCTCAAAGACATCTTCTACTGCTGTCAAAATTTCAATACTCTCTTTTTTTGGCACAGATATTCATTTTTAAGTTAGAAAAATTGAAAAACATTTTTTTTCTCGGAAACTGTCATATTTAGCCATATGGAAATGTTACACCAAAATTCTCATAATTTGATGTAGAATCGGAATGTGCTATGAAAATATGGATGTCCCATTTAAAATAAAGAAGTTGAAGTCGACTTCCGGTATGGCCGGAAGTGGGACCATCTTGAAAATATTTTCTTTCAATTCAGAATCCATTGAAACCCCGTTTAGAAATTTTCGCGACTATAATGCCAAAACTTCTCGAGATACGTCTAACGGACGCTCTTCGTGAATGACCCCTGTAGTCATACAAAGGGTGTCTCAGAAATAGTCCGGGAGGCAGTGTGTCATTTCAGTGATCTTGTTTTCGCAATTTTCTAGTTATTTTCATGCTGTGGATTACTAAAACAGAAGTCTGCCGTAAATCTTGCGGGACAGGGGCTATTTTAATTTCTCAAAAATTGACAACTCGGTTACCGTAAAACATATGAAATTTTCTTAAACTAGCAAAAAGTTGGGTTTTTCAGTGTAGATTAAGAATCTGGAAAGAAATTGAAGATATCTGGTTTGGTTCCTGAAATATGCTGAAAAATGTTATATTTTAATCTAGAAGGCTTAGAAAAGTTTTCATCGCCTCATTTTATTCTTCGTGCAAGGTAATGTAATTGAAGCAAATTTCATAATGATCTGCCGATTAGTAACCAAGGTATAACACGTTGTCAATTTTCAGTCTTTTCAGTATATGTATTTCAGTAATCAATCTAGATATCTTAGATTTCTTTTCAGATTCTTAATCTACATTCCAAAAAAAAAACTACTTTTTTCTAATTTAATAAAATTTCGTATCTGTTACCGTTTTCGCGATGTCGATTTTTGAAAAAGTAAAATGCCCGCCATTAGCTCCAGTCCCACAAGATTTATGGCAGACTTCCGTTTTAGTAATCTCCAGCATGCAAATAACTATAAAAGTGCTAAACGAAACGCGCTGAAATGACATAAACCTAATGGAAATGAAACTTTTGTCCTACGCACAAAGCACTCATCTCTATAGAGATTTCAGTTAAATAGCGGCATTTTGGTCCAGTCACGTGACTTATATTATTTCTGCTCCCAATCCAGAGATGTCGCGCCGATAAAAACAAATATAAAATGGGTTTGATTAGTGAGATGTAACTCAGACATTTTTACAGTAGCTAACGCAAAGCAGGCTACTTGTCTTCTTGTCTTTTTTGACAAAGCTTTCTGACTGTCACAAAATTATTAAAGTGAATCGTTTTTAATTTTAAGTAATTAGACTTGCAGTGATCAGTTGAATTTGTCTCTAGTTTAGTCAGTTATGTGTTCGTTCTACTATATTCAGTTCTTATGTTTACGGTGTAGAGACTCAAATCAAAAAGAGCACACATACGGGGATTTTTTTGTGTTCGTTCGTCAAAAGCAGTGGCAATGGGAATTATAAAGTGCTGTAGTCTTTATGTGATGGTCCAACTTAATAGACATCGTTTGCCGAATGCCAAAGCCTCGAAAGCGGCCAGACTGTGTGATTTTGTGAACTACTTGAACCTTGTTTTCAATATTTCATGATGGTTTTATGACCCTCGGTCGGACTCGGACATTGCATTTTTTAGAACTGTTTCAGTTTTAACTTGTATTTAATTAAACAATGGTTTAAACTGCTGCTCTGAATCCTTTTATTTGTACCGAGTTTTTAATTTTATTTGGCAAGGAACATTTTAAGGAAAATTTTTAATTCCGCTCCCAATCACCAGAGGCGCTACTCTTTTGAACCAAGACAAATATATGGCCGTCGTACGTCTATAGAGTGAGTGGTCTGTGGTCCTACGTCACAACTAAAACAATTGCTACCGCTAATACAATTAATACCAGCTGTTACCAGTAAAGGCTATCCGAAAGGTAATTTTTCAAACTATTTTTGTAAGTATTCACATTGACCTCAAAATTCAATATACGACAACGGGGGAATTTTTTCATCTGTGCGTAAGACAAAAGTTTCATTTCCATTAGATATACCAAAAATGTTCACTGCTTCCCGGACTAAAATAACGGTAATTATCTTGATTAAATATATGTAGAGTAGACCAACAAAGTAGCTCTGTCCGGAAATGAACATCCTAATAAAGAACGGTTCCAGACCAATTTTTTATGTTAATTGGTGTTTCTACCTACTAAATAAAGTAGAAAAATATGCACCTGTAAACATCGCCCCCAGGTTGCTGTAACAACAATTCCATATTTCCTACGTCCACATGAACAAAACCCGGTTTGTCACTAATATCAACTTTGCTCTTCAACAATTTGGGCAGCCGCAGAAGACAATCCAAATCATATTCGGATGGCTTCCCCACTTTCAATTTATCATAATAACTCCCGCCGTAATAAATTCGCTCGTATAATTTCTTGAACAGCACATCCATGTCTTTCATTTCGCTCACAATCTTATCGACCACCTTCAATAAGCAATTGTTCCGACGCATCTCTGCTTCGGGTGTTGAAATGAACTTGCTGTTAATACATTGAATTACATTTTCCAATATTAAATATCTTTCAGCTCCTTCCATAATCCTGCAAAAAAACAATCACATTAACACCCTGCACCCCTGCAAATTCTTTAAGCGCACCATGACAACCAATGTCATCGACCCAATAGCAATTTTGAAAAAAACTAAAAACTCGAAAAAATCCGAGTGTAAACAAGCGAAAGTAAAATCGATATAACGAAACGAAACATGTGGAGCACATTTCAGTCGAAGTTTTGTAGGCGGAGGGTAGCGACGAATATTTCCGGTGCACGTCGCGATGTGAAACGATGGCTCATATAAGAAAATTATCGGCTTTCCGACAACTTTCCTTAACTTGCGAAAATTCATCAGAACGTCGAAAGTATTTCAAAAAACAAATTTCGGAAGAAGTCGTAATCCCGCCTGCTATTAAAATCGCTTGGGCCGAGCCGGAAGCAAATGATGAGGGAGTTGTTGCCAAAAAATGCGTTAAACAAGTAAAAAAGAACCCGAAATTAACTCGACACGGATCCTTGGAAAAGGACTCGATTTTGTATTCAAAATCAGAATTGGCGGAACGGATACGGGAGGCAATCGAGGAAAGGGAGAGAGAAAGACCGAACATTAACATTTTTCTGGCGCACAACACCAGAGAGGAAGAAACTAATGACGAACCCGAAATTGTACCGAAATTTATACCAAAAATTATCCCACCTCTTCTGGACATCACCAAAAATAGATTTTTGCGCACAAAAAAGTCCCCGCAGGCAAAACCAAGCGCTGTAGTTGTGATACCAATTATAGAAAAAGAGACTGAAGCTTCGAAGGAGGAACCAAAGGTGATAATTCGGCCGTCAACGGCAGCTTCGAGGCGAGATCATTTCCAAAAACGCACAAATTCCGCATTTCATTCTGCGATTAAAGAAGGGCTTCCAAGACCTCCTTTGGTGAGATCTTCTTCAGCTCCTACGAGGTCTGATCAAAGCAAGCCTAAATTTTTGGCCACAAAGAGGAGGATTAAGTCGGGGAAGAAGAAAGACTTTCAAAAATCTCCCATTGAAAATAAAGAGAATCCCAATAATTATGTGTCAATTAATGGAAGTGATGTTGTCACGATGGTATCTCTGGTCAGTCCTACTGCCAGTGATAATGAGGAAGTGGAACTTGTTGAGAAACCAACCAAGAGTAAAAGCTCACCGGTTAAAGTAGTTTCAGTAAAAAAGGAGGAACATGAAGAGGGAAGGAACGTTTCGTTGAGGAAAACTGTAAAGTCGGGTGAGAGGTTGTAAAAGCGGGGGATAGTAATTATTATCACGGTCTTGCGTGAGTCGCCTAAACAACTAAGGCGACACTTCATTATAAAGTTTTGAACAAATCACTGAATAGTCAGAGGCAGTTCGTTGAGTGAAGCCTTATTCACATCCATTTAAATTGACAATTTCATAAATTAAGACACATGTGTATAACTTTGGTGACGAAGTACTGGCATTCCCCGGAAGAACGCCTTTAATTTCTAAATGTTTAATCGATGTTCTTATTGGGTTATCGGACTATTGAATACAATAAAACTCTTCAAGTTATAGCCAACGTTTCGGCCTTTATTTAAGGCCTTCTTCAAGGGCAAACTTAATTAACTGACGAACATTGAAAATTTTTGTGGTTTTCATTTTTATACAAAAATTAAGTTTGCCCTTGAAGAAGGCCTTAAATAAAGGCCGAAACGTTGGCTATAACTTGAAGAGTTTTATTGTATTCAATAGTCCGATAACCCAATAAGAACATCGATTAAACATTTTGAAGTAGGACGATAAGTTAAGAAATATTTAATTTCTAAATTTATGTTAATTTAAGTCGAGATTAAGTAGATGTGAACAAAGCTTTAAGTTTTCAAGCCTTTTAGGAGTAAGTTAACAACGGCTTGAAAAATATTTTATGTAGGTGGTATAATGGAAGGGGTTTATTTTAGTACCGTAGCAGAATGCGAGGCACTCTTGTTTTAGCTTATTCGCTCGCTCGATCGCTCCTCAAGTATGTCCGTCGGAAACTGGAAATTTCTTCAAGTAAATGCTGGTGTAAAAAAATTCGATAGATTTCGGTCAACCATTGAAAAAAGTCTTGATGAGTTTTCAACATAAAAACCAGCCCCTAAGCCACTTACAACCCCTAACGCTTTGCAAGCGGATAAATACATTTTATTTGTTTTTTCTGAAATCCTATTGATTTATTTGTGAACAACCGAATAAGTAAATACGCAGGAAATTGTGTGACACCATAGAAATTGACTCACCCCTGTAGATCATAAAGGGGGTGAAGTCATGAGGGGGTGAAAAGATAAATCTCTAAATTCACGCAATTTCTCAATGAATTAGATTAGGATGGTAAAATTTAAAAATAGCATCGATAGCTTTCTGTTGATACCCCTAACATGCAGAAAAACAACAATACGAGAACTCAAAAACTGCTGAACATATCAGGGCTGAATTTGGTGTGTCAATTTACAGTGACACTGTACGCGGATAGACAAATTTTCATTATGATCTAACAAGGGGGGGTGAAATTTAAGGGTTGAAACTGGGAAATTCTTCAAGTAAATGGTGGAATAAAATGATGGGGTTCAAAAGATTTAGGTCAACCGTTGAACAGTCTTATGAGTCTTCAACCTGGTACCAACCCCTAGGTTGCTAACAACCCTTAACTCCTAGCAAGCGAAATAAATATATTTTTTCGGGCTCTATTGTACCTTTTCTGTGCTTTTAATTAACTTTTAATCTATCCATAATTTTTCAACCCCTTTCACAATTTTTCAAGCCCGCGAGCGTTAATTTTGTAAAATTCGCGGAATTTCGTCTTTCTGTGGTTATAAATTTTACTCATAGGTATAGGTATAAGGAGGTATTTCAGCCCCCACAAAAGTTTTAATTACATATTTGGATGATTTTCAACAAATTTTTTTTAACATTTCGTCTTTTTGACACATCTGTGCATTACTAGGTACTAGAAAATCTACACCACATTGCACCAGTAAGACCAGCCGCCCCTACATACACATTAACGTGATAACATCTACATGGATACATCTCGCATTGATGTACACATCTTCAGGGGGCTTTTAATAGAGTACCTAACTTTTTTGATTTGTGCTAAGCTTTTGATTTAAAAAGTAGTTCGATTTACTTTTCGGAACAAAATTTTAAGTAGAAACTTTCTTTATGTCCATATAGGATCAAAACAAACAAAATTTTAAGTAAAAACTTTCTTTATATCCATATAGGATCAAAAAAATTTAAACCAAATTCTGTTCTGAAATCAGATATATTACATGTAAAGGAAACTGACAACAAACGAGGTAAAAACGTACGCCGCTGATTTTAGATAGGTACACCCCAACAATCGATTAAAATTCTCAATTAAAAAGTTAAAAGGCACAACAAGCTTTCCGTGTAATGTGATTTAAGAACGCAAGGTTTCATTAAAATTTTGAAAGCCTTCCACTTAGAAAGCGTCAATCCGTCGAAGCGAAGGTGTTCGCAACAGAAAACTTCTTCTCCATAGACTTGTTAATTAACAAGTTTAATTGAGGCGAAATAGTCACGCCATTGCCTGCGATCGACCTTCAATCTGAAACCTCAAGAAATCACGATTGATCGTGTGCGAATTGAAGTTAAGTATCGCGCCCTATACGCACATTATTAAATCAGGGCATTTCTAATGTAACGACTAACGATATTGAATAGAAACCAATAAAGAACATGATAGTATCGAATAACTTGTCTCATCATGCTACCATTATAAATCTATTTTGATGGTTTTCCAATATGAAATGGAAATGTTTTTTTTGTTTCGTGTAAGCATGTAAATCTGCTTTTATTATTTCTTTAATCACCTGATAACCTATCGATTGCAGTGTCGTTCCAACAATCGACAATTCATGCCATCAGAAGTTTTTCGGCAAGTTTCCCTGCACGACGAGGTTCTATGGCCACAGCTATTATGCTGGCTAATAAGACGGGCAAGACTCAAGAAAAACGATTGACTGAGCACAGGGGGTCGGATAACGATGAGACGGAGCCGAAACGTCGACTGGTAAGAAGTGCCCAGCCGCAGCAGCAGGCCCAAAATAGGTAAATTGTTCATCATAAACACTAAAATTCAAAAGCCCATAAAAAGAAACAAGTGAAATGGTAGTTTAGTGCGATCGACAATAATTATCTACAATTTTCGACCCGATCGACAATTGTCGACTCACACTCGACAATTGTCTACCCGACCGACAATTGTCGACTCGCACTCGACAATTGTCGACCCGATCGACAGTTGCCGGCCCGATCGATAATTGTCGGCCCGATCGACAATTGTCGAGTGCGAGTCGACAATTGTCGAATGCGAAGCGACAATTATCGAGTGCGAGGCGACAATTATCGAGTGCCAGGCGACAATTATCGAGTGCCAGGCGACAATTATCGAGTGCCAGGCGACAATTGTTAATTGGGTCATTGTCATTCTTCTTTCGAGATAATCGGTGTTTCGTTTTGGGACGTACAAAATGCTTTTCTGGTCTTCGATACTTAAGAGGATATATAGACTTATAGACATCGTCGAAGGTGAATAACAGATAATTTCCATGCACATTATAGGTACATACAGGGTGTTCCTAAACCTCGTGTAGATATTTCAGGGTGTTATCGCCCTATTGATTTTAAGTCAAAATATGCAGCAGAGAAGCGGCTGGAACCTCCCCATCGTGTGGATCTTTGTATTCTGTGTAGATAGTTCAACAGAATTTTTTTTATCCTTATTGTCTGTGACTAATTTCGCAATTTTCTGACAAATACCGACATCACCTCGGACATCGTCGATCACATTTGACAATATGTTCCTTTTAAGGTTAATCTTTTGCCACCTTTTTGACAATAACTGCCACTTTATGTCATCCACTGTCAGCCCGATCCCTTTTAATGGGAAGAATTTTTTCTCTGTTTTCCACTGAAATGGCAGAAACTGTGAATACATTATTATAACCAGAATTGGATCGTCTTTCTAATGGCTACATAAAAAAGGAGGCCTTGTATTTAAAATTTTATGTTGATATGCTTAAATGGCACTTCCCGTGGACCAATTGCTTTCAAAAGCCTTTCAGGTCTTCAAAGGGTCACCCAATCTCCATTTACCAAATTTCAGTCAAATCGATACAGTAATTTGGGCTATAATGTATTTTTAGTGTTATTATAAAATTTCGATTTTTTGAACCAAACAGCACTAAATGCGAATTAATTTTGTCTTATTTAAAACCAGAATTTGAAGACCTTTCTGATGATGACAATAAATCTTTCAAAAACTAGTTTTTAATGGTTAAATGAGAATATAATTTTAAATTTAGAAATTGGCGTGCCAAAACGGCAGTTTCCGTGGGCCGATTGCATCCAAAATTTGTTCAGCTCTTCGACGTGTAATACAATCCCCATGTGCAAAATTTCAGCCAAATTGGTTCAGGGGCTTGGGTTGTACCGCGATTTTAAAGTCCGATAAAAATCTATTTTTTTAAATTTTTTGGTCAAAAGGGCACTAAGAATGAATACATTTTTGGAAGTACAATTTGAAGATCTTTCTTATGGTGACGTGAAAAATGGGGGTTTGCATTTAAAATTTAAAAGTTGATGTGCCAAAATGGCATTTCCGGTTGTACGATTGGCTCCAAAAGCTTTTCAGATCTAAGTTGGGTTACGAGATGCCTTTGTTCCAAATTTCAGCCAAATCGGTCTAGTAGTTTGGGCTGTGGCGTGCTTACAAACGTACGAACGTACGTACGTACATACACACAGACACATTTTAAAAGCCACTTTTTTGGGTTCCTGAGACCTCAAAACGCTTAGATCCGGTCTTATCTCGAATTCGAAAATTTTAGTGATTGCAGTAACCTCCCATTTTTTAAAAATTGTGATAGGGTTGGGGAGGTTAAAAGTTCCTATGGACATGTCCGGAAACGCTTCGTAAGGGAGTTACGCCCCTTCAAAGGGATACCCAAAATTTCAGTTTTTTTCAAATTACTCGAAAAGTACGAATGATGGGATTTTGAAATTCGGCTAGTGACATAATGGGCTTCCTCTTGAATTCTTTTCCGATTTTTCCTAACGTCAGACACAGAGACAGTGGCCTCCATTTTTCAATTTTTTGCAGTTGCGGGTATTTTCCAAACTAAATAGAACCAAGATCATCATCCTTGATCTATTCAATAGTAATACGACGAGTAGTCTCTTGATTGTCGCAGGTTTTGATGTCCGAATGGTTGTGAACTACGAGTCAAAATGGTAGATTTTTTTAGGCTAAAAAGAGGACGAGAGAGCTTGCTCGAGTCCTCTTTGGCCGAAAAAAATCTACCATTTGACAAGTAGTGCATCCATGAGGACTCAACAAGGCAACCAAGAGACTACGAATCGTATTTTGCAGATTATTTTATAAATGAAAGTATTGAGTAAGTATTGTCAAGTTGACGTTGTAGTATTATCATTGTAATCAGGATTTGATTGGTAACTGGTATACTAAATGCTGCTTTGGATTGGTTCAATACTGAAGGAATAAAATAATCTGCATAATAAAGGTACTCTTGTTAAATGTCGCTAGGACGCACAGAAAAGTTCACATTGGCACTGTATCGAGCAATTTGAAAAAAACAAAAATTTTGGGTACCCCTTTGAAGGTGCGCAACGAAGCATTTCCGGACATATGTCCATAGAAACTTTTTGACTTACAATCAACAGCGCAATAACACCCTGAAATATCTGTACGAGGTATAGGAACATCCTGTATACAGGGTGTCACTGTATCATGGCACACCATCCTTTTTTTACATAGTATTTGGAATACATTTTTGAAACTTGGAACATCGAATGTACTTATTAAAGGCCACTTTCTGGCATTAACCAAATTTTTTCCATTTCCGGTTTTACCGGAAGTGACAAACTCTTTATTTTCAACTGGAACACCCGGTATATCAATACATTTTTGGCATTTTCCTAATGTTCCGAATCCAATGATAATGATACCACATAAGTGACATTTCAAGCGTAAAAATAATTTTTGGGACCCATTTTAAGTTCCATCTACAGGCTTGTGACCTCTCTATTGTTATTCTAATGCTGGAAAAATTTTAGTAACAACAAATGTTGTAAACGTCAAACTGTTTTTTTCTGTTTCTCATGGCTGTCTACCTATTCCTATTAAATTGTAACAAAACCGATTTTTTTTCGATTCTTTTTTCTCCAGTTTTCCTCATTTATTAGTCCCAATTTAAAAATAAGCACATGGCTAGATTCCTTATTGATTGTTGGTACTTTCCAATGGTATGTCCGTACCGTACCATTACCTGTGCCATTACGGTACCATTTGAAAAAATGGAGCTTTTATTTAGAGCCGGTTTTTTCATCTCATGTTAACTTTAACATAAGGTTTGTCACCTTAGTTTCCATGTTAAATTTAACATGAGATGAAAAAACCAGCCCTTAACCACCTCATAAGTCAAAAAATGTAAGGTTTTTTGTGTGACTAAAATTTTTCCAAGGTTACTATGGTCCGTTAGAATAACAATGGATTCGGAAAATTAAGTAGAATCCAAAAATCTATTGATATACAGGATGTTCCATTGAAACCGGAAATCGAGAAAATTTGGTTAATATGTCAGAAAGTGGTGTTTGATAAGTACATTCGATGTTCCAAGTTTCAAAAATGTATTCTAAAAACTATGTAAAAAAAGGGGAGAGTACCATGATATTGTGACACCCTGTATACATACATATTATATACAGAAAGAATCTGCTTCATTATTTTCCCAGGAAAGGAGTTTGCAAGTATTCATCTGAGTCATAAAATGCATTTTCAATTAAAAATCGTTTTACTAATCCAACTATAAAATTTCGCTGTCCGACATCGCATTTGCGCATTACTCTCAAGTTCACGTCACTTTATTCAAGGTCTGTCTCAAATTATTATAGATGACCCAGTATACATTCCGTTGAATGCAGAGGCATCAAACTTTGGCGGTGGAGGCACGGAATATACAATCAGGACAGGATATAGGTACATTTTTAGTGCCGTAGCAGAATGCGTTGTACACAGGTGTATACCCCGAAAATCTCGGCGGGGATTGTTTTTGGGCCATATCGAACTATAGTAGTCGAAGTTACAGATGAAAAACCGAAAAAAATATCAATTTTCGACGTTTGATCGCGAACGCTGCCTCAACACTTGAAGATAGATCAAAAGTTTGAAAGGATGAATTGTCGGCAATGAAAAGATCTTCAAAAAAGTCCGCGACGACCTATAGCTATCTACGATGGGTAGCACACCGTGATCGTTTTTGTGTTTTAATTTTTGACGAAAGTGGCTTCGGTCGCTTATTGTCGACATTTCTTCCTTATACGATTTTAATCTAGGTATCTTCAAGCGTTTAGGTAGCGTTCGCAGTAGAATCACGAGAAGCCGCGTTTTTTTCCCGGGAGCGAAAAATTATTAATTGTAATAACTCGAGAACGAGTAGAGGTATCTTACTGAAACTTGGTTTTCGAGTTCTACCATCAAGTCTGCTGAAAGTGAAGGAGTGCCAATTTTGGGGGATGAAATTTAGGTGTTGAAAATCACAAAAATACGAAAACCACTCAAATATGTTGTACGTGGAGGTCTAGAACCCGACACACAGTTAGAAATAAACGCACCCCTGTAAATTAGTCGTGAAGTAATGAGGGGGTGAAAAGATGAATCTCTAAATTATCGCAATTTTTCAATGAATTGCATTAGAGTGGTGAAATTGAAACCACATCTTTCTTTAGAGCATGTGAAGATGATGGTAAAATAAGGGGTTGGATTTTAGGGTTTGAAATGTTCATGAAGCTTTGTAACTTTATACAGAAAAACAATATCTCATGTGAAACTGTGAAATCTTACACACTGTGGAATAAATTCATCGAAGGGGATGAAAGTTAAGGGTGAAAACTGGAATTTTCACCGAATAATGTAGATTTGAAATTAATACAGTTCGAAAGCTTTCTACTGATGGTACAAAAAAAGTCTTATTCATAAGTCGTGAAAAACCGCCCATTAAGGCGCTACAACCCCTAACATGCCGAAACACAAAAATGGGATAACTTAAAAACTGCTCATCGTATCAAAGCTGGATTTGGTGTGTTAATTTACAGCGACACTGTAGGCGGATGGGCAAATTTTCATTATTATCTAACAAGGAGGATGAGATTTAAGGCTTGAAACTGGGAAATTTTTCAGGTAAATAGTGGAATAAAATTATGGGGTTCGAAAGATTTCCGTCAACCATTGAAAAAAGTCTTACAAGTCTTCAATCTAATACTAACACTTAGGCTACTAATAACCCCTACCCTTGGTAAACGGAATAAATACATTTTTTATTTTTCTTTTCGGGTTTTTATGTGCTTTCTCTGTAGGTAATTCAAAGCCGTTTTAATTAACTTTTAAGCTATCTATAATTTTTCAGCCCCTTTCACCCTCAAAACTCACAAAAAGCAAAATTTACGCAGACCGCTTCACAATTTTTCAACGCCGCGAGCGTTAATTTTGTAAATTTTGCGTAATTTTGTCTTTCTGCGATAATAAATTTTGCTTATTTAGACTATGTTTTGCCTTTGTCACTTTTTCGATCCCTTTCGCAATATTTCAACCCCCCAAAACCCTAAATAATTGTGTTATTTTCGTGTTGTTTTCTGTAATTCTATAGGTAGGTACCTATAACTACAATTAATTTTCATACCCTATGACTTTTCATCCCCCTTTACGATTTTTCAACCCCCAAGTGTTAATTTTGCAAAATTTGCGTAATTTCGCGCTTTTCTTCGGTAATAAATTGAACTCAGTTGAACGATGTTTACCTCTTTCTCTTTTTTTAATCCCATTCTCAATATTTCAACTCTCCAAACCCAAAATTTACGTAATTGGATTATTTTGGAGTTATTTTCTGTAATTTTTTACTTAAACATCGGTTTATTCTCATTGCCTTTGACTTTTCATCCCCCTTTGCGATTTTTCAACCCCTTAAGTGCTAATTTTGCAACTTTCGCGTAATTTCGTTGGTAATAAATTGAACTCATTTGGGATTCAGTTTACCTTTTACAATTTTCCAGTTTCCTTCGCAATAGGTAGGTGTTTCAACACCCACAAAAGCTTTAATATAATTGGATGATTTTCAACAAGAAATTTTTAACATTTTGCCTTTTTGACACATCTGTCCGTCTGCGGAGGCACTACTACTAGGTGCAATCTGCACCCGATTCCACCAGTAAGACCAGCCGCCCCTGCATACACATTAACATGATAAACATCTACAGGGATACACATCGCATTGATGTACATCTTCCGTTGGCTTTTTCAAATGACAATTAAATCTAAATTAAAAGACTTTAGGAAGGATAATAGTATCTCTTCGGTGTGTTAGGTACAAGATCTTAGAGAAGAGAAATGGAATTGTGAAAAGATAATACATCATTCGAAATAGTATAGGTAATTTTATATTTTCAGGAAAAGGAAATGAATATGTCATTTAATTTTATTTATTATCATTAGCAATATCATTTAATTTTTGTTCATTGAAAAATAAATGTAAAAGTTACGAATGCGCATGCATTTATTATTTTGGTTGAGGAATTCAGGAATTCATCTAGAAATCGATTTTGAGTTTATTATTGACTCTAACGTAGGTACCTATAGGTATGTAATTTGATGTTCCTCGGACAGGCCAACCCGGGGGCCAACCTTATTTTGAACTTCTACGGAGCAGTTATTGGAATCGATCGAAAAATTCAAAAAAATTGAATCGCCAAAAACATCGAATCTTTACGTTTTAGGGTACCTGGGAACCCAAAAAAGTGGTTTTTGGAAAAATGTCTGTGTCTGTATGTCTGGATCACGCTGCAGCTCAAACTACTGATCGCATCGAGATGAAATTTGGCACACATAATTCAGTGGGCAATTTGTAGGTGCTGATTAGATTTTGAGCCACATCGGTTCACGGAAAGTGTCATTTTGGTGAAAATTCACCAATAGAGATTTGTTTTAAAATCTTCACTGTCACCTGAAATTTTGAAAATTTTACATTTGATAATACAGAATTGACAACTACGAGTACATTTAAAAAGATTTTATGATGTAAAAGATTACTTCATTAGGCGCGCGGAACGCGCTTCATGTTCTAGTATTTCAAATTCTTTGTTTGGTAATCTATCTGAAGGTAGTCTATTGTAAAGTTTTATTGTTGTATAGTTAAAACTTAAAAGACTGTTGTGTTTTACTTTTGTATAGCCTTGACAATCGTTCTCATTTCTTCAAAAATCTTTTTTAAGAAGTTGAGTTGATTTGGTTTAAGAAGTGATTCTTTTAATAAAAATAAATATGTTTTCGCTTATTTTCACGGTTTCATGACTAAAGTAACAGTGGATGCACAAATAGCTTAATTTTCAGGAATAACTCTCCAAATTTGTCCCTCACTGGTAGTCACCTCAGTTTTCATCAAATTTAGTCCAGTCGTATTAGGAAAAAATGTGGAAATAATTAGAAGACAATGTTTTTTTGAGTTGAGATGTTCTACTTTATGTAACTGTTTAACATACTAAAAGTCCTGACAAATCCTGCGTGTGCGTTAGCCGCAATCTTTAAAAAATGGTGGAGGACGTGGGTCCCAAAGACGTTTTTTTTATATCTCGGAAACCGTTGATCCTACGTGAATTTTTAACGTGGTTAAACTAAAAGAGAATAAAATTTGCAATAGAATGCATTTATGGCTTCTGTTTTGTAGAAAAAAAATGTAATGTGATGTGTATTAGAATTTTTTTATGCAAATGTGGAAATAATTAGAAGGCCATTTAAGTTTCATAACGATTTGTTGTTGTCTGACCAATCTCTACGCACCTAATGAATTCTAATATTTTCTCCGTTTTTTTTTCCATGAAAATCCCAATCCACCACAGTTAACGCGAACTGAGCTTTGTTTGATAAATCCAGCAATTGGAAAATTTCAATAACTTTCCAAAGTCGACTGGTACCGATAGCGAATGAATCGCAACCCTGAACCAGTCAATAACCGAAATATTGGTAGCCACATTCCTTCAAAAGTAACCAATTACTTTATTAAAAAATAACCGAATCGCATGTTTCATTCTACTCAACGCGAATTTTATCCATTATTATTAAAGATTCTAGGAACAGGTAGTTTGACCTGGAATTGAAGTGGAAGGATTTAGGTAAATGGAACGATAGTTCTGCTACGACACAAGACATAAGAGGAGGAAATGCGCCAGCCAGGCCTATGATAATGTCAAAATTGATGTTCCTCACAAATTTTACAAGATTCCTAAGTATTAGCTAGAGATATCTCTACACAACCTTTACCCATCACGAAAATGTTGAGTAGTTTTTATGATTTATTGTTTTACGCTCCGCACTGCCAACCCCGCTGATCACTTCAACAGCGGCAATCGAAACAAAGCTTTAGAAAATTTCTACATAAATTAATTTGGACGCGGAAAATATGATTCATTTAACCATTTTTCCTCATTATGACACAGGGGCTTCACACGATTATGTGCACTGACGTGACGAATTGTGTAATGCAATATAAATTATCTTTATCTTATTACCTACCTATTTGCTTTATTTTTATAGGTACACAATGTTCTCTATCTTACAGAAATGACGAGGAAAATGAAGCCGAACAAGCACCGCAAACCCATAAAAACGCCAACATACTGGTCAGTATTACAACAAAGCCGCCTGAGGAAGAAAATGAACCTAAACCGCTAGAAAAACCAAATAATCAACATCAGTCAGATGAAAAACCTTCGCAAGATGAAAACGATGACACCAAATTAAAATTTAGCTCGGATAAAGAAAAGCAGTGTTGGGAGATGTATTGTAAAATGATTGATAAGGGGTTGAAGGTATCATATGAAACGATATTGAGGGGTATGCTGACGCCTACGGAATATAGAATGAGAAGAAAGGAAAGTACTGAGGAGAGTACGGTGGAAGCGGAGGAAAAGAAGAAATAAATTTGTTGATGTTATAGTGATGCCGAAGTATGTAGTAAAATAGGAAGTTGATTTAATATCCTGGTAATACAGAATAAAGTTTTTAGGACTTTTTATGTTTTTGCGTTTATTTTTCACTGTACCTTTTGCCACTTCATATTGCTGTTAATTGAGTACTGGATTGTTAATTTTCTACTTCTGGACACTATTCAGTTAAGTACTCAAATCAATTAATGCAGAACTCATATGAAGTTGTGTATGTACTTTCTGAGTGTTGAGGCTATCGATACCACCAATTATTATTGGATTTTAAATACCACCATCCTTGTCCTTCTTAAGAAATTTTGTTTAACACCATTATTTAGATTTTAGACCAATGGTTTCTCTATCTACTGACAAATGACAGTGCGGTTCAGACAGGATTGAAGCCTGCCTTTTTGTCTTCCAGAATGTCCTTCTAAATAAAATTAATCAATTCCTAAATTTTTTATGATTTTTTCCATCACCATAAATCGCATATTTTACAACTAAATTAAGGTGTTAAACTGGTTAATTTACAACTTAAATGAGACCATAGAGAGCATAACTTGCAACTCAAAGAAAAAATTCCTCCATTTTCCAGAATCTCTATGCATTTAGCTGTAAATTATGCAATTTTTGGTGTTGGAAGAAAATTCGCAAGAAGTTTGGGTGGGCTTATAACATGGTTTTAGTGTTATTACAAAATTTCGATTTTTCTACCCAAACGGTACTGAATGCGAATGAATTTTGACGAATTTAAAACCAGAATTTGAAGATCCTTCTGATGGTGACAATAAGTCTTTCAAAAACTTGTTGTGGATGGTTAAATGAGAGAATCATTTTAAATTTAAAAATTGGTGTGTCAAAACGGCACTTTTCGTCGGCCGATTGAATCGTGTAATACAATCCCCATGTGCAAAATTTCAGCCAAATCGGTTCAGGTGCTGGGGCTGTACCTACCGCGATTTTAAAGTCCGATAAAAATCTCGAATTTTTTAGTTTTTGATCAAAAGGGCACTGAGAGTGAATACATCCTTGGAAGCAGAATTTGAGGGCCTTTCTTATGGTGACGTGAATATGGGGGTTTGCATTTAAAATTTAAAAGTTGACGTGTCAAAATGGCATTTCCAGTTGCACGATTAGCTCCAAAAGCTTTTCAGAACTAAGTTGGGTTATGAGATGCCTACGTACCAAATTTCAGCCAAATCGGTCGGGTAGTTTGGGCTGTGGCGTGTTTACGAACGTACGTACATACGTACATACAGATAAATTTTAGGAACGTATTTTTTGGGTTCCTGGGACCTCAAAACGTATAGATCTGATATGTTATCAAAAAAAATCGAAAATTTTAGTGATTGCAGTAATCTCCAATTTTTTTTAATTGTAATGGGAATTGGGGAGGTTAAAAAAAATTGCGAGCGTAATGGGCATAGAAAGAAACAATCCGGAATTGTCCGTAAGCTTCCGGAAAATCTTGACCCATTGCGTGCTCGTTGCTTTTGCCTTGGCCTTCCACTTCTTTAGCCATTGTATTTACAGCTGTTAAATGTCAGTAGTCAGTGTAGGTCAGGGTGTAGGTATTATTTTTTTGGTTCGTTTCGTACTTATCCTACAACTGTAAACAATAATCTGGCAATATAATCTAACCATAACTATAAGAATAAGAGTAATCTATAAAATAATAACTAAGTACTTAATTATTTATAGATATAGGTAGGTGCAGTAGATGCAAATGCATGATAATTTTAACCGGCTAATTCACTATACCTACATTCTTACCTAAATGCAGCACACACAGTTTATTAACAAAATAAATGAACACAAAATTTTTAGATTGAACCTAAAACTGCTTAAACCGTACGAAAAATCGAGAATGATCGAGAAGTAGGGGAAACAACTAAACTTCCTACTTATTAAAATCACTTAGGACCATGTTCAAACAGAACACGTTCGGCTGTTCCCGGTTATAAATCTACACTTTATACAGCATGAGCATTGGCAGCGCGGATACAATTTTTCTCACGATTCAATTTTTGCTGTTTTTTTTTAAAGTACTGTAGTATCTGTACATTTTATTCTTATCAATTCGTCTGATAATATATCGTTTACATCATTAACAAATTGCGAAGCTGTTGATTGTTTTATTGCAGTCATCGCGGTTCTAAATATTTTCAAATTATTATTATCAAAAGAGGAATGCTATCATTATGTACTTATAAATTATAAAACAATGGCCTATTCAAACAAAACCAGGTTGCTTCACTTGGCCGCAAAAAAAATCCCAGGAAAAAAAGGAATATGTATAGGTAGGTATGTATAGGTACATATTTTGTACATCTCATTCATCATTCATTTACTATCGAAGTGATCGACAGCTTGTCAAGATTTGAGTATTTTGCCTGGACAAGCCAATTTGATTTGTCATGTACTTATTGGTCAGAAAAAAGCATGCAGCACTAAGTTGAATAACAAAGTAGTATATTATTCAATGAGTGTGTTGCCTCTACGGGTCGTACACCATAAATGTCATCCTGGGGAGCAATAAATCATTACACACGAATAGAATACTATAATGCTTTATCCACGGGTTTTAAAGCGAAAAAAATTTCTCAACCATTGTGTAATGAGTTCATTATGCAACACCCGTGGATAAATTCATTTATTTTATTTTGCACCCAAAGAATAACCATGATCCCATTATCTAACCTCAATTCTTGATGTTTTATTGACACTGGCAGAAACTTTGACGTAAATGAAAGCCCGTTTGACACCACAACAAGAAAAAGGCCCTCACGACTCACGCCGCTCCCGTGTCGGCCGTGTCTGCTTATATGTATGTTATGCATATGTAAAGTAAACAGATGCGTCGCTAGGGCCTCATAACTGGACAAAGGGCCCGATCGAACGCCTAACTCCTCAATACGTGCTTTGGGAATAGTGTCCTTGAGGAAGCAAGCCCGAGAAAAAACGCGCCTTCTCTCATTTCTACTGCGAACGCTGCCTAAACACGCAGATGCATTAAAGCCGTATAAGGAAAAGATGTCGGCAGCGAAATATCTATAAAAAAGTCCGCGGCAGCATATAAATATCTGTTACGGATAGCCCACAATAAGCGGCCGAAACGATTTTCCTCAAAAATGAAAACACAAAAACCATCACGGTGAGCACCCATCGTAGATAGCTATATGCCGTCACGGCGGAGCTGGGTAGTATCCGAGTACTTCGGTGCCTACTCGAATACAGTATCCGATTAATTTTTTTGTATTCGAAGACAGTATTCAAGTCCATTTTAAATTTTGTATCCGTTATCCGTAGTCGCGGCCAAACATTTATAAAGTATCCTTATTCGGATACTTTTTAAATACTTATTCGGATACTTTTTAAATATCAGCGGATACTCGCAGCAACTTTTCGACCGAAAGTGGTCGATCCGATCATTCCGATCGAACGAAAGTGCACTGTATTTTGTTTGGGCTGCGCTGCTAAATTTAGAGTGCACGTGCACGACGATCAGTCGATCACGTGGTTTTTTTATTTTTGTTTTGAAACAATTCTTGTCCTGACAAAATCAAATTTAAATACCGTAGTCTCTCCTGTGTGATCAACATTTTGATCATGATGGCTACCGACGCACTGTCCAAGTACTCCAAGTATTCGAAATTTGTATTTGGTATCCGTATACAATTGACGGTATCCGTATTCGGTATTCGAATACGTTTCACGTGTATCCGTAGCCGTCGTGGACTTTTTTGTAGATCTTTTCCTTGCCGACAATTCCTCCATTCATACTTTTGATCCATCTTCAAGCGTTGAGGCAGCGTTCGCGATCAAATGTCGAATACCTGATGATTTTCACAAAACCCAATAAAAGGTCATTTTGCAGGTTCAAGATTTTTTCCGTTCTATCGACGGCATCATCTATCGGTGTGACAAGTTTCAACTCGCTTCTCATCGGGAAGTCGATTTCCGTATTCGGACAAACTCACAAAATGCGACTGTGTCCCGAAATTAGGAGGCCAAATTTTAGCAGTAGATTCTTCCATGAAAAATATGTTAAAAGTTCCTAATAAGTCTTTGATGCTGAATTTATTTTTGTGGAGAAAATTTTAAAATTTTGATCATAAGCGTCTCGTACAAAGGGGGCTTAAGACTAAATTTACTCGAACATATTTGTAACTAATTTTTTCTCAAATCTGATTCCAGAATCTGAAAATTTTAAGTTTTTTACGTAAAAAGGTACTCTTATTGAACGTCGCTAGAACACACAGTTTTTGAAGAAAATGGTTTTTCATTGATTCAGGGCTCCAAAATTTGTGATTGAAGACTTCAAAATACTGCAAACAAGCTCATGGGACGGTTCCTTACTTCATTTTAGAAAGAAAAAATGCTTATGGACATGTGTCGAAAAATGCTTTCTAAGGGAAGCAACCGTTCCATATGAAGTTGTTTACAGTATTATGATGTCTTTCATCACAAATTTTGGAGCCTTGAACCAATGAAAAGACATTTTTTTTTCGAAAAATTCGCTTCCTGTCGACGTCAAACAAGAGTACCATTTTTAAGTAAAAAGCCTCAAATTTTCAGATGCTGGAATCAAATTGAGAAAAAACTATACTTACAAAAATGTTTCAGCAAAAGTCCTAAGCGCTAAGCCCCTCCTGTACGAGACGCTTATGATCAAAATTTTAAAATTTTCCATACAGTATGTAATAAATTCAGCATCATTTATTAAATATACCCAATTTCACGATACCATCTTTAAACGTTTTGAAGATATTTAGAAGACACCACTTTCAAAGGGGCCCCTACTAGGGGCCCTAATTAAGAGGCATTTTTTGAACATACGTTCATATGAACTTTTTTTCATATTTTTTATAGAAGAATCTACTGGTAAAGTTTGGCCCCCTAATTTCGGGGCACCCTGTATAATTATGTAAATGCTGTTGCTCACATACATACAGGGTGAGTCTAGTTGGACAAATCAGTCGGTTTAACGTTTGAAATATTGACATTGGAAATTCTATTTTTGGATATGTTGTAGCTGAAATGGTCCCCTACGCATGGGACCCAGAAAGAAAGATCCAGTTTTATTCAAACCGAAATTATTAAATAAAAACGAAGGCCAAAAAATTTTTTTTTCGACATTGTTGCATTTTTTAAGATTATTTCGTTGGAGAATCATTTTCTCTTTATGGAAACATAATTTTTTGAAGAAAAAAGTTAACAACAGCCGAGAGATAAATTATTTAAATAATAAGGATTTTTAATTATTTCCTGAGGAAAACCACGAGTGTCGTGGTTTTAACAACTGAAAGGCAGTCTAGCTTATACTGCAGACTGTACCCGGAATGACATAAGTGACAGTTGGAAATGTCATTTGCGGTTTTTGTGGAAAAGTTATGCAAAACTCGAGTTTTTGCCTTTTTCTTCACAGATAATGAGGTAATTTTTATTGCCTGATGGGTTTTTTGCTAAATTCGCCGAATGCAAGTGTTTCGGGTTGTCAGTCGATTGATGTTTTCTAAATTGCCATTGGAGTCGAAGTTTGACCAAGAAAAGCTATTCTCGTCAGCAAGAAGGGAATTGGCAATAGTTGCTAACAGTTTAATAAGTGAGTACATTGCTGTCAAATATGGCGATTTTGTTGTTTTATTAAAAAGTTAATATTTCAGCTGATAAGTTTTCACACTTACGAAAAGAAGAAGATTTATCATCATCGGATGTTAAGGGGTCCATTCATATTCGATGTAGCAAATTACATTCATATTCCATGTAGCAAATATTGAGACTGTTGATATAATGAAAAAAGACAAAGAAGCGTTGAGCAAAGTGAAACCAAGAAAATTCAAGACGAAGGGTGTAAACTTCTCTAATCGGGCTCCTCGCTGAGATAGGTGCAATTCAAAAGGCAGTGTACAGATGAAATGAATTGATGGCAGGAAGGTGTACGTAGCAGTCACATCATATGAATCGAGATTAGGAACAAGTGGATGTCGAATAAAAATGGTTTGATTGTGGCTAGCGAGTTATTTCGAGCAAACATCCAGAAATCACAACATGAAGAAAAAGGCCACAAGAGGATGTTGAGTAACATCGAGTTAAACAATCATCTATTATTTTAAGTGAACGTTAAAATTGGACGAAGACTATTGTCACCACATTGTTATTTATTTATTTATCAGTTACATTTGATGTTGCAACATTTATGTAAACGTCTATCCCTTGTAGTACATTGTATTTTAATCTAAATCACGTTTCGTTAGAATCATATTTTTCAGGTAGGTACTTACCTTTCTATTAAAGTTTGTATTCTTATTAGAAAGTAACGACAGAGGCCTAATGTTTATTGAAACTTTTGTCACTGTTTTATGGCATGTAATGAAATGTTTATACTGAATTTTAAATCGCCCTGAAGTAAATAATATTCATTTGGATTTAATTATTTATTGAATAACGTTCATAAGCTATAGTACCTACGGACGCTCTTGGGCGTTTGGTGGGGTTACCCTGCACTTTGTAATTAAGAGATGGTACTTTGCACACTTCTTACCAAGATGCCACAGATCACTTTTTGAGGTGTTGCCAAGTTTGAAATCTATGCGGCCACTTGCTTTGGCGGATTGCCTATCTCTATTGGGCGTACTTTCCCGAATCGCCTATTTAGCCAGCTTTTTCGCTATCAAGACTATTCCACTGATCACCCAATCTCCATGTACCAAATTTCAGCCAAATCGGTTCAGTAGTTTCGGCTATAATGTATTTTTAATGTTGTTACAAAATTTCGATTTTTTTATCCAAAGGGCACTAAATGCGAATGAATTTTGTATTATTCAAAACCAGAATTTGAAGACCTTATTCTGATGGTGACAATAAAATTTTTAAAAACTTGTTAAGATCGTAAAATGAGACTATGTTTAGATTTGAAAATTAATGTGCCAAAACGGCACTTTCCGTCTGTCGATTGCCTCCAAAAAATTTTCAGCTATAATACGGGTAATACAATCTCCATGTGCAAAATTTCAGCTAAATCGGTCCTGAGGTTTCGGCTGTATCGCGTTTTTAAAGTACGTTAAAAAATCTCGAATATTTGAAGTTTTGTCAAAACGGCACTAAGAGTGAATACATCTTTAGAAGCAGAATTTGAAGGCCTTTATTATGGTGACGTGAAAAATGGGGGTTTGCATTTAAAATTAAAGTTTTGGAAAGTACGCCCCGGAGCTAGGCAACCTGCCACAACAAGTGGCCGCATAGGCTTCAAATTTGGCAACACCTCAAAAAGTGATCTTTGACATCTAGGTAAGAAGTGTGCAAAGTACCATCTCTTAATTACAAAGTGCAGGGTAACCCCACCAAACGCCCAAGAGCGTCCGTAGGTACTATAGCTTATGAACGTTATTCAATAAATAATTAAATCCAAATGAATATTATTTACTTCAGGGCGATTTAAAATTCAGTATAAACATTTCATTACATGCCATAAAACAGTGACAAAAGTTTCAATAAACATTAGGCCTCTGTCGTTACTTTCTAATAAGAATACAAACTTTAATAGAAAGGTAAGTACCTACCTGAAAAATATGATTCTAACGAAACGTGATTTAGATTAAAATACAATGTACTACAAGGGATAGACGTTTACATAAATGTTGCAACATCAAATGTAACTGATAAATAAATAAATAACAATGTGGTGACAATAGTCTTCGTCCAATTTTAACGTTCACTTAAAATAATAGATGATTGTTTAACTCGATGTTACTCAACATCCTCTTGTGGCCTTTTTCTTCATGTTGTGATTTCTGGATGTTTGCTCGAAATAACTCGCTAGCCACAATCAAACCATTTTTATTCGACATCCACTTGTTCCTAATCTCGATTCATATGATGTGACTGCTACGTACACCTTCCTGCCATCAATTCATTTCATCTGTACACTGCCTTTTGAATTGCACCTATCTCAGCGAGGAGCCCGATTAGAGAAGTTTACACCCTTCGTCTTGAATTTTCTTGGTTTCACTTTGCTCAACGCTTCTTTGTCTTTTTTCATTATATCAACAGTCTCAATATTTGCTACATGGAATATGGATGTAATTTGCTACATCGAATATGAATGGACCCCTTAACATCCGATGATGATAAATCTTCTTCTTTTCGTAAGTGTGAAAACTTATCAGCTGAAATATTAACTTTTTAATAAAACAACAAAATCGCCATATTTGACAGCAATGTACTCACTTATTAAACTGTTAGCAACTATTGCCAATTCCCTTCTTGCTGACGAGAATAGCTTTTCTTGGTCAAACTTCGACTCCAATGGCAATTTAGAAAACATCAATCGACTGACAACCCGAAACACTTGCATTCGGCGAATTTAGCAAAAAACCCATCAGGCAATAAAAATTACCTCATTATCTGTGAAGAAAAAGGCAAAAACTCGAGTTTTGCATAACTTTTCCACAAAAACCGCAAATGACATTTCCAACTGTCACTTATGTCATTCCGGGTACAGTCTGCAGTATAAGCTAGACTGCCTTTCAGTTGTTAAAACCACGACACTCGTGGTTTTCCTCAGGAAATAATTAAAAATCCTTATTATTTAAATAATTTATCTCTCGGCTGTTGTTAACTTTTTTCTTCAAAAAATTATGTTTCCATAAAGAGAAAATGATTCTCCAACGAAATAATCTTAAAAAATGCAACAATGTCGAAAAAAAAATTTTTAGGCCTTCGTTTTTATTTAATAATTTCGGTTTGAATAAAACTGGATCTTTCTTTCTGGGTCCCATGCGTAGGGGACCATTTCAGCTACAACATATCCAAAAATAGAATTTCCAATGTCCATATTTCAAACGTTAAACCGACTGATTTGTCCAACTAGACTCACCCTGTATATGTAGTACGTAGTACAATCTCTTGCAAAATTCACTTGTTCAGCCAAAAAATTCAAACGAAATATAGCGTTTATGTATAGATAGATACCTATAGTTATAGATAGGTAATAATAATAATAATAAAACAGAAGAAACAGCCACCTCTCTCCAGCCAGTGAGGTGAAAAGAATTGAATTGATTCTACAGAGCTGAAATTAAATGACGAAATTCCAAAAATAATTTTATGTAACAAGTGAGTAAAGTGTAACTGTTTTTCACGTGTCAAAAAAAGTTACATTATTCGTGAGTTGCATACAAAATTTTGTTTACGCCCGTACAGTTAAAATGCTAGGCAAATATCGGTTTCAAAGTTCACTCGCAAAAAATCCCCTGATGAGAGGCTTGGTATAAATGCGTGATAAATATATAGCAACAACAACAATATCAACCAGACTTTTTTTCACTCAAAAGAGTGAAAAAATTAACCGCTGCAGCACTTTTTTCACGCTTTGTCGTCGTTAAAAAAACACACACTTTAAGACCGCGTGTGAATGACAAAAACTGTGCTTTATTTAAAGGACGTAAAAAAATAACTATTATAAGAACTTGAGTTACTCACATTGTTTAGCAACAGTGAAAGCACAAAAAGGAAGAAAAAAAAGGCAGCAGAGAAGCGGCTGGAACCTCCCCAACGCGTGGGTCTTTGATTTCCGTGACTTGTGTTTAAGATTTTAAAGTTAATATGCCTAAATGGCACTTCCCGTTAACCAATTGCTCCCAAAAGCCTTTCAGCTCTTCAACGGGTCACCTGACCTCCATGTACCAAATTTCAGACAAATCCTTCCAGTAGTTTGGGCTATAACGTGGTTTCAGTGTTACTTCAAAATTTCGATTTTTCTACCCAAAGGGTAATAAATGCGAATAAATTTTATCTCATTTAAAACCAGAATTCGAAGACCCTTCTAATGGTGGCAATTAATCTTTCAAAAATTTGTTTTGGATGGGTAAATGAGAGAATACTTTAAATTTGGAAATTGGTGTGCCAAAGCGGCACTTTCCGTGGGTCGATTGAATCCAACATTTGTTCAGCTCTTCGACGTGTAATACAATCCCCATGTGCAAAATTTTAGCCAAATCGGTTCAGGGGCTTGGGCTGTACCGCGATTTTAAAGTCCGATAAAAATCTCGATATTTTTAGTTTTTGGTCAAAAGGGCACTGACAGTGAATACATCTTTGGAAGCAGAATCTGAAGGCCTTTCTTATTGTGACGTGAAAGATGGGGGTTTACATTTAAAATTTAAAAGTTGATGTGCCAAAACGGCATTTCTGGTTGCACGATTGGCTCCAAAAGCTTTTCAGATCTAAGTTGGGTTATCACATGCACACGTACCAAATTTCAGCCAAATCGGTCGAGTAGTTTGGGCTGTGGCGTGTTTACGAACGAACGAACGAACGAACGAACGAACGAACGAACGAACGTACGTACGAACGAACGTACGTACATACATACAGACACATTTTAAAAACCACTTTTTTGGGTTTCTGAGACCTCAAAACGTACAGATCCGGTCTTATCTCGAATTCGAAAATTTTAGTGATTGCAGTAACCTCCCTTTTTTTTTAAATGGTGAAGTGGAGTGGGGAGGTTAAAACGTTTTTAAAAACTCGGCTAGGAGTGTACCACTCCATGACAACTAATCTCTACAACAATCCAGTTAGTGAATAACAAAAACGAAGGTGACAAGGTTTTGTAGCTTAACGTCAAATTATGACAAGTTAAAACTATGTTAAAATTTTTTAGACAAAAAATAAGAAAAGGCAAACCTTCATATATTATTCTATTCAGGTAGATCTTATAACAATGTTTTTCCAGGCACAACTGAACTGGAATCTTGTATGTGGAAATGCAGGAAAGGAAGACGTCATGCATACTTTATATTTTTTTTATTGTGTGCCATTTTCTTTGGTACTGCTATAGTAATCACAGAATTCATGGGATTATTAGCAATGCAGAATTCTAGAAGTAGTAATCGGGGAATCCCTCCCACCAATCTTCGTTCTCAGTTGATTGACTTGCAAAATTTTTCTTTCTTAATTCTTAGTACACCATGCGATAATCTGACCTTTCTATTAGTTCTTATTCACTCATCCCCCAAGAATAAGAGAAAAAGGCGGACGATTAGAGAAACATGGGGCAGAACTACCAATAAGGTAAAAATTCTCTTTGTTCTTGGAGCTGTCCAGGATGCAGAATTACAAGGAAAAATAGAAGAAGAATATGCAATTTACGGGGATATATTACAAGGATCATTCATTGATTCCTATAGAAACATGACGTATAAGCATGTATCTGCCTTAAAATACGCCATTTATCACTGCTACCAAGCCAAGTATGTCCTCAAAACTGATGATGATGTCTTTGTTAACATGCCACAGTTAATCTACTATTTAGCAATCGAACTTCCATCCAATGGACTTTCTAAATTATTAATGTGTGCGGGATCTCTAAAAAGCAGGAACGTTATTAGGAAAAAGAAGGCTAAATGGTATGTTCCCAAAGATGAATATGCCGAAGACAAATATCCAGCTTATTGCTTGGGGCCATATCTTTTATTTTCACCGGACGTGGTTCTTGAATTATATCAACAGAGTTGCGAAACCAAATATTTCTGGATAGATGATGTTTATATTACTGGTATGTTGAGAGAAAAAATTTATGTGAAATGCAAGAGTGGCAGATTTTTAACACTTACCAAAGCGTATATACAGTCTTTAATAAATAAGGTAAAACCCATCTCAAAGCCGTTCCTCTTTGGAGCTTATGACATGACCGAAGCTCAAATATGGGCCGTGTGGAATAATACGAAACAATACAATCCCACTTCTGTTTCCAAATATATTTATTAAGTTCCCTAAATCTGTGTTTAAGTTGTTGAATGGCGAGCGATTTGCAATCTTGGTGGAGGCGCCGGGAAAGTTATACCGAACCGTCCCACTTGCAATGGTCAATTTACTAGTTGGGATGGGAAGGGCTGATCGGATGAAAAACGAAAATAATGCTTTGACGAAGTGAAAGATAATTATGAAGTCAACTACACCAGGCTAGTTTTGAGATTCGTGACTTGTTAGAAGCAAATCGGACAACATTTTGACGAGTGTATCGAGATTAAAGAAATAAAGTTGTCCATCTCAAAGTGGGCTGTGTTGATTATAATTAGGAAAAATGAATCCAAATTCGGCTCAAGGCAGAGCGTTATATTAAAAACAGAATAAAAACCGCGCACTTTTCGACGTCAGACGCAGTATACTAAATTAAAGACCCTTTAATTTTCTACAAGAAAGACCTCGAGAAAGACCCTATTTAGGGGAAGGAGGGTATCAGTGAGACACGGGGAACAGTGAGACTTTTCAAATTTCTCGGTTTGTGTACAAGTTACAGAGTGCTACCAACCTACCCTTTAAACAGTACCTAGATCCCATGCGCTTGACGTGATTTCGCGGGCATAGCTGTGAAAGTCTTTGTTCAAGATAATGGTGACTGGTTTTTGATAAGTGAACTAAATTTCAAGACTTTCAAACTGAAGTCCACTATTCTTTAATGATACATTTTATAAATATTACACTGGCATCAAGTATCAGTCCTATTTTATGGATAAATGTGGTGATGAAGTTTTCCGTATTATTTTTGTAGGATGGACTTTAATCATTTATTTTTTGTTTTATGGACCCCTGGGTAACAATGAGACAAGGTTGTGTGGGGAACACTGAGACAATGTGGGGAACAATGAGACATGCTCAGATTCTGATATATTTGTGGGTTGGCTGGCAAACAACTTGCAATATAAAGTAAACAAGTTGTCTTATAATTATTTTGAGCCTGCTGATGTACTAGTAAAAATTTTTTACACTTGAATCTATAGTCACCACCAGGCCCCAAAAATCATTCTACGCTTTTGAATTAAATCTTAAATGTTAACATTTTTTTATTTTGCAGGTTTTCTAATGAACAAAAAATAAAAATCACTTATTTTTAAAGATATTTTATAGACACGTCTCACTGTTCCCAACACCCTGTCTCAGTCTACCCCAGGGCATTGGGGTACAGTGAGACAGAGCCCCAATCGGGTTTTAATTTTTTAAGTAAGGTTAACAGTAGCATTATTGCTTTTTTGTACCATTATTATTAAATAGTGTCTTCAAGGAAGGCGCATGCAAAGTTTCAAACGTCTAGCGCGTTTTCTAACAAAAAAAAGTGGGGTTCAAAAAAAAGCGTCTCACTGTTACCCTCCTTCCCCTACTTGTTTCGTACAGCCGACGGTTCACCCCTAAGGCAGGCAAGAAGTTTATTTAAACTAGTAACTTGTTTGTTAATTTTTACCGTCTTTTTCATAATATTTCATTAATATCTATGGTCTGTCCGGGATCCACACGACCGGGATTCACCCTATTTCCATGGCGAATCATTGTTGTCAACAATGAATCGCCATGGAAATCGGGTGAATCTCGGTCGTGTGGATCCCGGACAGATTATACCTAAATACATGGGACTGGTAAGGTATGCACATTTTATTGCAAAAAAAGATTTACCTGCCTTGGCTGGATTCCTAGCCTCGGCTATGAAACTTCAGCCGCCGCAGTAAATCTGCAATTTTTTTGCCTTGTTAAACAAATAACTATTTTGTGATTCATACTAACTTTAAAATTGAGTTTTTGAAAAAATTAATAAGTTCGCTATACTGAATATTTTGCAATCACTAAACAGTTGTAACCCTCATGCGTCATCATCGCCAATGCCAATGGCCCATGCATCTTGTTGATAAGGTGGAGTTAAGTATTATTAAATAAAAAAACCTCGAGGAAAACCACCTTTGGTCTGCATAATATCAATTCAATTATTCACTTTGAGTCCGAATGCTTCAAAAAACAATATCCATGAAGCAGTATTTCAAAAGACGAATAAGTCTATTATTTGGTTGAAAGCTTGGTCCATTTTTCAAAGAGGAACTGATGTTTGATTACACA
Source organism: Pycnomerus fuliginosus (assembly GCA_963924575.1). Taxonomy (NCBI): domain Eukaryota; kingdom Metazoa; phylum Arthropoda; class Insecta; order Coleoptera; family Zopheridae; genus Pycnomerus; species Pycnomerus fuliginosus. The sequence goes on along the minus strand of OZ004618.1, from coordinate 23,594,018 downwards.
AGGTAGTTTCACAGTCTCGTTCCACAAAATTTCATTTTCCAAGCAACTGTTTTGTATTTTGTGTTAATTTCTTTTATAGCTGAAGATGGAGTAACACTCCGAAACGCGTCCTAAACAGTAAGTAAATTTTGTGGAACGAGACTGTGAAACTACCTTGTGTAATCAAGTCTATTATTACCATTCTACTACCTAATAAATAATTATAAGAACTAAAAATTGATTTTAAGCTATTTGTAATGTAAGTTCTTATTCTTCACTAACCAAAATTAAATAGTTATAATGACAGGGTGATTTTAAAACAGTGAAATAGCTTGAAAATTTCGAATTCCCGCACCTAGTCCTTAGGTTTTGCTTCAATTTGGTTTTGTCGCAATAAAGTAGGAATGTGCTTTGTGGTAGGAATGTCCTCTTCTAAAGATATATAGGGTTAGTACAAAGTCCCGGGACGGTCAGTTATCTCCGTTATTTCTTAACATTTTACTTTGAAACTTGGCACCCAGGCACAACTAAGCACAGGGAATTCAAAACTGTTTCTAAAAATTTTCTTGGATTTCCGGTTAAACCGGAAGTGACCTTAAAAATCGTTTTTTAAAACAAAATCATACTTTTTTCTCAACGGATTCGGAATCTAGGAGTTTTTTAAGGTTAAAAACATGTATCGTACTTGATCAGAAGTCAAGTCGTGGCCAGTCTAGATTTTCAAAACATCGAAGAAATCGGTCAAAAAGCGAGATTTTTCAAAACTGCAAGTGCACGTCAACCTTATTTTTTGAAAGCAAATTCAACCAGCCATTTAAATTTTTTAAAAATATTTTTCCTATTTTAGCTGATTGTGAACATTTAATTCATTTCGAAAAAGCAAAAACAAATAAAAGGAAATGTACTTGCGCAGTTGAATTTATATTAAAAAAATAAGGTTGATGTGTACTTGCGGTTTTGAAAAATCTTGGTTCTTTACCGATTTCTTCGATGTTTTTAAAAATCCGGGGTAGCCGCGACTTGACTTCTGGTCAAGTATGATACATGTTTTTTACTTCACAAAATTCCTAGATTCCGAATCCGTTGTAGACCAGGCTAGTTTTGAGCTTCGCGACTTGTTAGAAGCAAATCGGATAACATTTTGACGACAAGTGTTTTTAGACTAATTGGACCCTGCTGAATCCGAAAATCACTGTCGGCACTTCGAAATCTCAACCGGAAGTCCGTAATTCTAGATGGCGCTCAAGGCTGAACGTTATATCCAAAATAGCATGAAAATCACGGACTTTTCGACCAAAGACGTGGTGCACAAAATTAAAGATCGCTTCATTCTCTACAAGAAAGGCCCTAATGATTTTTTTCGTACAGACGACGGTTTACCCCTAGCGCGGGTGAGAAGTTGAGCGTGCCGCGCGGTTTCACGCGCTCAGTTATTATTAATACAAAAAACTAGCTTCTTAATTTTTATGGAGTTTTTCGATATATTTCATCAATATACACCTAACTACACAAGATTAGTAGGATATTCACATTTTATTTCGCCTTTTCAATGTACAAACGACGGTTTCTGCCTTTGACTGTAGGTTGCTTTTGAGGTGCGCCAGAAGCAAAGATCAAATCGGATAACATTTTGGCAACAAGCATTTTTTGGCTAATTGAACCCTGCTGAATCCGAAAATCAGTGCTCCGATTTCGAAATATTGACTGGAAGTGCGCTATTCAAGATGGCGATCCAGTTCTCACGCGCTCACCGATTATTCAAACAAAAAATTTACTTCTCAATTTTTATCGAGTTTTTCAATATATTTCACCAATATACACCTAAATACACGAGGCTAGTAAGATATTCACAGTTCACTTTACGTTTTTCAATTTACTAACGCCGTTTTCTACCTTTGACTGTATGCTGCTTTTGAGGTCCGCCACAGGCAAATTCCAAATCGGATAACATTTTGACAACAAGCATTTTTTGGCTAATTGAATCCTGCTGAATCCTTAAATCACTGTTAAAATTTCAAAATTTTGAGAGGATGTACACTAGTCAAGGTGGCTTTCAAGCTGAGATATAGTTACTATTTTATTTTCAGGCCTCTGTAGCAAGAACCGTCCATACGATAGCTTTGTGTCAATGATAATTTTTGATGAGGAAATTGAGATCTACATCATATCAAAATTTCAGCCAAATCGGCTGAAAGTTATTTTCCCATTAGGATGGAACTTTGGATGGTGCCATCTTGACTAAAGCAATATTTCGAAATCGGAGCAGTGCTTTTCGGATTCAGCAGGGTTCAGTTAGCCAAAAAATGCTTGTTGTCAAAATGTTATCCGATTTGGAATTTGCCTGTGCCTGTGGCCAAACTGTGTACATTGAAAAGGGCGAAATAAAATGTGAATATCCTACTAATCTTGTGTATTTAAGCGTATATTGGTGAAATATATTGAAAAACTCGATAAAAATTGAGAAATAAGTTTTTTGTTTGAATAATCGCTGAGCGCGTGAGAACTCGATCGCCGTCTTGAATAGCGCACTTCCGGTCAATATTTCGAAATCGGAGCACTGATTTTCGGATTCAGCAGGGTTCAATTAGCCAAAAAATGCTTGTTGCCAAAATGTTATCCGATTTGATCTTTGCTTCTGGCGCACCTGAAAAGCAACCTACAGTCAAAGGCAGAAAACGTCGTTTGTACATTGAAAAGGCGAAATAAAATGTGAATATCCTACTAATCTTGTGTAGTTAGGTGTATATTGATGAAATATATCGAAAAACTCCATAAAAATTAAGAAGCTGTTTTTTGTATTAATAATAACTGAGCGCGTGAAACCGCGCGGCACGCTCAACTTCTCGCCAGCGCTAGGGGTAAACCGTCGTCTGTACGAAAAAAATCATTAGGGCCTTTCTTGTAGAGAATGAAGCGATCTTTAATTTTGTGCACCACGTCTTTGGTCGAAAAGTCCGTGATTTTCATGCTATTTTGGTTATAACGTTCAGCCTTGAGCGCCATCTAGAATTACGGACTTCCGGTTGAGATTTCGAAGTGCCGACAGTGATTTTCGGATTCAGCAGGGTCCACTTAGTCTGGAAACACTTGTCGTCAAAATGTTATCCGATTTGCTTCTAGCATAATATAGGAAGCTTTTTTTGAAATTCTAGCCTAGTCTATTGAGAAAAACGTATGATTCCATTTAAAAAAACGATTTTTAAGGTCACTTCTGGTTTAACAGGAAGTCCAAGAAAATTTTTAAAAACAGTTTTAAATTCCTTGTATTTAATTGAGCCTGGGTACCAAGTTTCAAAGTAAAATCTTAAGAAATAATGAAGATAACTGACCGTCCGGGACTTTGTACTAACCCTGTATACTTTCTTCGGTAAAGTAAAAATATGTAGCATTATTACTGCAAAGCCGTTTACTTTTGATAGTTGGTCTAAAAGCGCATGCGTTGTTATACCCCTGCGCGAGGTTTAATTTGGCGTAATCTGACATTATAGCTGATGCTTTCCATTTACACATTTATCTGAGACCGGACATTCTTATAGCTGCTTTCCATTTACACATTTATCTGAGAAGGCTCACTTAACGCAGCAATTTGATTGGTCAATATTCAAATGAACCAATCAAATTGCTGAGATTGACTGAGTCTCCTCAGATAAATGTGTAAAAGGAAAGCGCCTTATTGATGATTTCAATAATTCCAGTGCATGAAGGGATTCAGTCTACGCAGTAGGTAAAACAGTCCGGCTGTATTATCGGCTCTGCAAGTTTTGAGATTGCTGTGACAAAAGAATGACAAATACCGACTAACAAATAAATAATGTCACAAAATGTCATATGATGAAAGCGCACAAAAACACCATTTCTATGGTCTGTCCGGGATCCACACGACCGGGATTCACCCTATTTCCATGGCGAATCATTGTTGTCAACAATGAATCGCCATGGAAATCGGGTGAATCTTGGTCGTGTGGATCCCGGACAGAGTATAGTGCATTACGCACCAAAATTCGCAACCCTACAGTGCGTTCGCGAGACTTAGCCCCATGAGCTAGAGGCTGCAGTTATCAACGATGTGACCGACGTCTGTAATAAGCGATGCTTGGTATTTCCACCAATGTTAGCGAAGCCAGTAAGAGCGCGTACAAAAATCAACCGTCGTCGTACATTGTGTGGTGGAGAGATCAACCGGTCCTCAGTGACGCTTCAACGAACGTCGAACGTTCAGTTTACTTTCTTCCTCAGATAAACGAGTCGGAGTGAGACATAGCGCACGACACGATCAGGGCGTTACGCTCAAACTTTCTCGGTCTACGTGCAACAACGCTGGAGAGAGATGGCTTTCAAAACGTAGGTGTATTATAACAGGGTACGATGGGGCTAAGTCTCGCGAACGCACTGTAGACTGACGTCCGTTATTTTCATTTAATCAGGTTCCATGATTATTCGATTTGTGGAACGCACCACTGTCAACCAATGCGACATATGACAGCGGCAGCGGACAGGTGTCAATTACCTACGTCAAGTAAATGGTGGGAACTGAGAATAGTGTGATGTTTTTTTTGGTGATTCCTTATGAATTTTTGTGAAAATTTCTTTGGGACAACGTGAAAATGGCCGAAAAACTGGAAGACTTAAACCTCCCTAATTTAACTATACAGAAAATAATCAAAGACGCTATTCCTGATAACGTTAATATCGGCAAAGATGCTCGATCAGCTCTTTCAAGAGCGGCTTCGATCTTTGTTCTTTATGTTACCTCTCAAGCCACAAAAGAAGCCCAACAAGCAAGCAGGAAGACCCTTTTAGGTACTGACGTAATTACAGCTTTAGAGGAACTTGAATTTGAAGAGTTTGTTGAACCTTTACAAACTATGTTAAAAGGTAAGTACTCAGTTTTCTATAACTGAATACAATGCAATCAATAACAAACACTAAATTTTAAGAATTCAAGAAAGAAAAGCCAAGAAAGAATAAGGTCAAAAAAACAAAAGGATCTGAAGCAGTTGAAACCGAAGAAACTGAAGAACAGATTGATGAATCCATCGAAGAAGAAGAAGCAACACCCGATTAGATAAGAGTATTTATTATTTCTTTTGTAAAAATAAAACACCCAATATTTTATTGACTAGCAATCTAAACAGCCTGAAAGAAATATTGTGTTTAAGGCCACAAACTGTGAGAAATATCGGCAGTTGAGCTGATTAAAAATTATGAGATGACTATCTTAATTTTACGTTCAATGCTTGCACGGCACATTGGACAATTTTCTAGTGGAGTCGAACATACTGAACAGCAGCAGACATGTCCACATGGCACATATATCACTTGACACTGCAAATCAAAGTAAATTTTTAAGTATGGCAAGTACAATACTGCCGTGTTGATTTGAAAGGGCGTATCTGAAAAATTGTAGATTTGTCGCAAATGACCATATAAATGACATTCTTATGAATTTATATGTATATATTTCCCACGAAGGCCTCAAATAATCACCAAAGCGTTTTAAAGCTGAAAAATACTATCAGAACAACACAGCAGATACGCCCTTTCAAATTAACACGGCAGAATAACAATTACCTCACTATCGAGGCATATAACGCATTCGGATGTAGTTCTGTGAGTGTTTTCATCAGGTAGTGGTGCACTTGCTTCTTCAACTGCCAAAACTGGTGCACTTGGTTTGTATGATGTGGCTTCTTTATCTTTTCTGTAAGTATGGAATGCATCTAAAATGTGCAGTCTATCAATTCTGTTAGTTATTCCTACTGCAATGAGGTCTTCCTCACTTGCGTTTTCAACATCACCTATAATTGTAATTTAGAAGTGGTTTCGGTTTTGCAAAGTTGCTTACATAGTCTTTGAGTCAGTGAGGCTAAAAAAGGTAAACAGTGGATCACACTGTTGATGAGGAGTGATTGAGTAAGTGCTGGGTCCATGTTCTTCTGAGCTTCGGATAAGCCACATGGCAATCTGGAAACATTGAAAAATATTATTTAGATAGTTGATAATTGATGTACTTGTCTAAAAGCCTCTGATACTGCCTCAACCAAAAATCTTCAGCAGTACCACTGAATTGGTCCAGTGTTTCCAAAGTAGATAGCAGTTGCTCCCTCCTTTGTCTTTGCTGGTCAAGAAGATCCATCAATAGTATGGATAAATTAATTCTTTTCTCTGCCAAATCATTCTGAAATATTAATCACATATAGAACCAATAAAAAAACAAAGTAAGACTACCATATGATGATCAATCTCCAATTTTTTTTTGTCCATTTCAATAGAAGTCAATGCAGCCAACTGTGCCTCAACTAAACTAACTTGTTGCACCAGTCCCCAACTTCTTGCATCTCCTCTTTCCAGTAGAGTACCAACAGCTATTTTTTGCAATTCAGAGTCTCTCTGCAATGTTAAAATTAACTCTGCCTTGTGCATATCCTGGTTATGAAGGATCTCTGAAAGGTGTTTGTGTGACTGCATCTCCCTAGAATCATAAAAATTAAAAAACACATTCCTACAAACTTAACTTACTCCTCCAGGATACTCCTAGAGACTTCCATGCGGCTCTCATGAAGCTCCTGGAATCGAGATGTTTCTTGCTGTAATATATCTTGCATATTCAACAAAATATCATCTTTTCTAAGAGTTTCGTTGTATTTATTTGCAGCAGCCAATAGGCGCTCTTCTTCCATTCTTTCCTGGTCCAGGAGTTGTGCTAGAGGCTCTCTGTTTGATTCTAAAAGCTGTTTTACTGCTTGATCAGCTATTTGTTCAGCTAAAAGACCAATTTGATTGATTTATTGTTGTTTGCATTCAACTTTTACCTTCCTGTACTTGTTCAATCAATTTGAATCGTTCAATCTCCTTTCCTTGTTGGATCTTGAACAGTTTAGCATCTAGCCTAGATTGCTGTTTTGTTATATTTGCTAGAAGCTAAATTAAATGAGCATGTATCTATTACAAATTGTTAAATTAATAAGTTAACCAACCTTTTCTCGGTTCAATTTTTGCAAGCTTGCCAATTCAAATTCCTGTTTTTGTAACATCTCATTGGCTTTTTCGATTTCAAGGAATTCCTGTAATTTTTGTTTCTAAAATGTGCAAATTAATTCTGATGAAATGCAAATAATGTACACTAAAAGCACAAATAAATGTAACATGCCTTAATGTTTTCTAGCGTCCATATTTTTGCCTAAAATATAAAAGAAATTAGTAACCAACAAAGCCGTTGTTTGATGATAATGATCCACAGAAGTCAGAAAATAAAAACCAGATGAACATAGGGCTTGCAAACCATGAACATCAATGGCTTTCACAATGATCAATGTGCATTTGAGTTAATACTGAAATCATTACCTCAAAGCACTCATAATAGGCTACTTGCACATTTCGTAATTTCGGGATATTTTAATGTAAATGCATCAATAAAGATACAAGGAATCGTCAGCGAACATCAATTTTATTTTAAAAACGTTCGTTTATTTGTAAATAAATAAATAATTCAGAAACGCCGTTGTACGACTTGTGACGTCATAAATCGTACAGCGGATGCAATCTGACAACAGTTTATTTGAGGGTGACGTTTAATAATTAATTTGAAAAGTCAGCCTTGGCAGTTGACAATAAGAGGGATCAAAAGTGACCTCTAACGTTGTAAAAGGAGGTAAGTACAATGTTATTAGTTGTTTGGGTTGGCATCTTGTACCTTTGTACCCACTGGCAAAGAGTACTGGTGACTACTATAAAATATTTAAGATTTATGAATGAAAGACGTCGGGTCAGGTTAGACAGCGACGTTGTCACATGTAAGAAAATTATGTTCGAATGGCTGGGCTGGTCTTTTGGCGGGAAGTTTGGAAATGCTACTTTCTCATTTTTTTTTGAGCTCCACCGACAAGATATTGGAATTTAAGGTATCTGGAAGGATCACATATATCCCGAGCTTCAATTTAACATCAAAAACAAAATTGATGCAAGATGCCTCCAAAATAGTTTTAAAGAAATATTAATTAATTTTTCACCTCAAAAGAATCCGTTTGATCTTGACTTTCAGGTTCTTGTTCAACGGAGTCCTCAGGGGCATCTTTCAGCTGAACATAATCCACTCCAATATCTTAAATTTTACGTGAGCATCTAAATAAACATTTAATAGTTACCATCACAAAGGAACCTCAACATAGCTTCAGTGCCCTGCTCAGCCACTATTTTAGGAGGATAAATAAAGTTTTCAGCATCCAACTCAATATTAACAATTCTGAATGCCTGACAAATACTCTTTGGTAATTGATTCAAATGTTTGTTTCCATTTATACTCAACATCTTTAATGAAGACATCTTTCCAATTCCAGTTGGTAAAACCTTCAAGCAGTTATTAGCAAGATTTAAAACCACTAGATTGCTTAAATTGCAAACAGACTCGGGCAACTTTTTCAAATGGTTTTCATTTAAATACAACTCCTGAAATTAATGAAAATTAGGCAAAAAAAAATGAAGAGATTTCTTACTGTCAGGTTTGCTAAAAGTTGTATATCATCAGGAAGATGAACAAAGGCATTGTCGTGTAAATCCAAGACTTTCAGAAGGTATAAATCTTTCAAAAGTCCTCCCCCAGAAAGAGACGAGAGCGAATTGTGCTCCAATCGGAGTACTTCCTTTAGAAAAACTCGACATAAAGAGTAGATTCCTTGAGGGACGTTTCGCAATCCACATTCGGAGAGGTCAAAGATGGGTTCTGGTGTTTCTCTTGCCTACAAAATTTGCGGTTAATCAATGTTTCTATGATGCTGCAGCTTTACTATGTAGAGTTTGTGCTCTAGTTTTGATTTGCTAAGGGATTGGCGCCGGCGAAACATCGCCACAGATGCATCACTGAAGTGAAGGCACTAATGCTTCAAGCCCAAGACTTTTGTTTTGTGGTTTATCCCTGATTGCTTCTTATGGAACAATATTCTACAGCAGTTATTTTCTTATCTATTCATTATTGATAATTTTTTCATAAAATGAGTCATGTTGTTTTGATTGACTTGTGGATTGTCAGTTGTCTTGTCACAAGTGACAAGAGCGTTGCTTTCAGTCCATTTTTCGCGTTGACCACAAATCACGCGTTGACCAGCTTGGTCTCTTGTTAGCAATACGGGCTATTCGCGAAAATCAGCAAAGTGTCTGACATCTGGTGGCAATACTTTAATTACACTGAGAGACAGGATACGGAAATACTTTTAAACGTCCGTCATCATAATTTCGGCTTACGTCAGTCAGTTGTCAGTTGCGAGGTTAGGTAGTAGTTTTGTTCGGAGACATCCTCTCGCTGACTCGAAATTTTGGGAATAATTCTGTGGAATTTTACGTTTTGTGTACTTAAGTGAAACATTGTAAATCCAGGAAAACTTGGCTTATAAAAAATCCAGGTGTCGATGTCACTGATGTCACCAACTGACACTGTCAGGCACGTCACGCTAGAATTCTCACTTCCGGCTCCCCAATGTGGTGAGACCGCCATTTTGTGGTTTAGCAATGCCATCTATTAGCAGCTGATTTTCGCGAATTCGCGTGACGTAGGTCCGCCTTCTTTGTTGGGCTAGGTTAAGGTTGTTACCATAGCAATGAAGCTAAACAAAGCGAGAATTTCCTTGTGTAGATTCAATTATTTTAGCACAAAGCTCATTGTGGACATGATGTAACGATTTCATCGATAGATGTTCTTCGATTTGTCAATATTAAGGTCTTAAAACGCAACACCAATAGCTGTAAATAAAGAATTAGACGAAAAATGCACTTTTCTGGAATTAGCACAGTGAAATCTCTCTTTGTTTGGCTTCAGTGGGAGGCGTTGACTATGACCAGACCATACACAACAAAGATGGCGGTTTCACGTCATCACTAATATCGCGTATTAGCATATAAAGTATATCCTTGTCGCACAAACTGCAGAGGTCTATAGACGTCTTTAGTTTGTCGGATAAAGAAGATGCCAATACAGCGCCTAATGTGTCAACATGAATAAGAATATCATGCACGCGCAAGTTGGTTTGCAAGTTTCCATCGAAACACACAGGTAAAAGAGACCTCATTGGGTAAAAATCTGCTATGACAGACATCCAGCCAATGAGTGATCACGCTAGAGAACCAACATGCGTGCGCCGCTCAGGTTCAAACCGTCAATTGATTGGCGGGAAATCGACCTAGACCCCCTACACCTTTATCGCGAATCAGAAGAATCCCGCAACGGTTTTCGCCGTAAAGCTTGTTAGCCATAAAGGTGAGTTCACTTCCCGGATTGCGGATTACCGTTCGGTCCGCGATTGGTCAACTTTTGAAAATATGTTTGAAAATTTTCAAATCAAATCCGCAATCTGCGAAGTGAAAACTCACATTAATTTGCTTAAAGGTCTTATTCCATGTGTGATATATGGCAACTTTTTTGCGATATGCGATATATCGCGATTTCTAGAGAGTTTTATTAATGAATTTTGCTTTGGAATCCGTCAATATTTGGCGGAAAACCACAGAAATTGCCATATATCGCAAGAATTTCTTGCATGAACCGGTACCGGTGCGTTGCCGCGAATAACGAATAAAGAAAGAGAGCCTGTGCCTGATGACATGATGAATAAAAAAGAGACATACACTGAACCGCACGGTTCGGGCTCTATTCGCGAAAATTAGTGATGGGAGTATTCGAGAACAAAGTATCGAAAGTATTCGATTCTGTAAAGTTCTCGCTGTTCTCGAGAACAGGTGACCAAGTATTCGAATGTTTTAGTTCTCGGATAATTTTTTTAAGCAGCACAATAATAATCTAATATATGAATCGAATTCGAATACCGATTTCTTTAGCGTTCAGGCGCGAACGAATGCAGGTCCGATTGCCGTCGATATGTCGACTTCTAGCTACGCAACGACCATACGAATCATTCGATCACGATTCAACGTCGGTATACTCTGTGCATGCGAGTCCTCAGTCATTGTCACAGACAAACGGCGCACAAAGAGAAACTCGAGTTCTCGATTCGATACCTAATATTTTTATAGGTAGTTTGTACCTAGTAGATAGGTACCTATAGGCTAAGGTATTATTTGATTAATTATTGTACAATTACTTAATAGGCAGTTATAGCATTTAAAAAGTAATTGCAGTAGCTTAGGACCTATGCTAACATAAAATAGGTAGAAGACAAAATCTAGATGCTAGGTAATACTATTCTCCATCTATAACCTTTTTAATACAATAAATAACCAACCCATTGACATATAAGTACAGCTGAAAGATACGAACATTCGTTATTTAAATTAGATTGGATTTTCGATTGGACGCGATTCCGATTTTTCGATTTGCTTATTCATTTAAATTCGTTGGTAAGTACTCGGTTCTCGGTTCTCGGGTGTGTATTCGATTCTTGAAAATATTCGAGAACCATGTATTCGATTCTCAAAAGTATTCGATTCTGCCCATCACTAGCGAAAATCAGCTGCTAATAGATGGCATTGCTAAGCCACAAAATGGCGGTCTCACCCAAGGTATCTCACCCATGTCTCACCCCATTGGGGAGCCGGAAGTGAGAATTCTAGCGTGACGTGCCTGACAGTGTCAGTTGGTGACATCGATTCGTGGATTTTTTAAAAGCCAAGTTTTCCTGGATTTACAATGTTCCACTTAAGTACACAAAACGTAAAATTTCACAGAATTATTCCCAAAATTTCGAGTCAGCGAGATGATGTCTCCTGACAAAACTACTACTTGCTACTACCTAACCTCGCAACTGACAACTGACTGACGTAAGCCGAAATTATGATGACGGACGTTTAAAAGTATTTCCGTATCCTGTCTCTCAGTGTAGTTAAAGTATTGCCACCAGATGTCAGACACTTTGCTGATTTTCTAGCAAACGATCCCTGTTTTCTAGTGACCTTATGATTTTCGCGAATGGTTCGGACATGGTTCGGACCATCCATATGATCCATACCGTTCCCTGCTCCGTCGCTCGCGGCAAAAAGCTACTGCATGTTTACGTGATGTTTACTACTGGTTCGTTTTCCATGTGTGACGTCAAATACCAGAGAATACCAGAGCGTACTATTTAGGTGTCCTTCTTTCAGTTTATTATTGTATACAGGTTGGCTACAATGCGGAATTGAGGACCTGCCTTTCAAAAGTGACGTGTGACACGGATTGAAATAAGTTTACACGTCAACATTTTCCCTGCAGTTTTATTTAAATCACTGCCTTATTTTAAAAGAAATGTGCCAGTTTTAATTTTACATTCCACTGCGTGTTTTGCGTCTCATCCTTTTGTCCAATGGCGAGCCCCAGGACGAGAAGGGTCCTGCAAGAGCTGAAACCCCAGAACGAGAATGATGTGAGCCAGATAAATTTAAAGCATATGCATCAATTTTTGTTTCTAGAAATGCTTTGAATGTGGTACTCATAATCCCCAGTGGGTATCAGTGACTTACGGCATATGGATCTGTTTAGAATGTTCAGGCAAACACCGGGGCCTAGGAGTTCACCTTTCATTCGTCCGTTCTGTAACGATGGATAAATGGAAAGATGTAGAACTTGAGAAGATGAAGATTGGTGGTAATCGAAATGCCAGGGTTTTTTTTGAGTCCCAACCTGATTGGGACGATCATTTGAGTATTCAACAGAAGTATAACACAAAAGCTGCGGCTTTGTATCGTGACAAGATTTCAACACTGGCTCAAGGGAAGACTTGGGATGAGAGAAAGTCCCCTGCTCAGAATTATACTGGCAGTCTAATTACCAGTTCCAGTAATAGTAACTACACTTCTAGTATGAACACGAATTCGTCCCCTACTTCCTATCAAGATTCATATCAGGGTAGTTATCAAAATTATAATGCCGCAGAATTTAAGGACCAGAAAGACATGTTTTTTTCAAAATTACAGTCTGAAAATGCGAATCGAAGAGGGTAAGTGATTGCCAGCAATAAAAAAAAATAGTACCTAACACATTTTACATGGTTTCACCAGTCCTGTTTTAACTGTGATCAATAAGCGTTATTTAGTTTCAAAATAGTCTTTCTATTTTCTGAACTCTTTTTTTCTCATTTCATTCTTCAGAGACCTCCCACCTAGCCAAGGAGGTAAATACAGCGGTTTTGGATATACAGTGGAGCCACCACCGAGAAGCCAATCCCAAGAATTTGTTGATACAGCTATGTCTTCACTGGCAAGTGTATGTATTATTTTGTTGTGCAAAAATAAATCATGACCTTGTATTTTATGTAGGGATGGACCTTCTTGTCCTCTTCAGCCACAAAGCTGGCCAGTAAAGCAACAGAAAATGCAGTCAAATATGGTGGAATAGCTACTCAGAAGGTAGTTGATATTAGCTCACATGTAGGGGAAAAGGTGTGTTTTATTTCTTTATTTTTCAATTTTGTTTCTTTTTTGAAACTCAACATCAGAGTTGCTTTACCTAATTTGTTTTCACATTCATGTGTCTCTAATTCGCAGAACCTTATGACTGAAAATAAGACTTTCATGGGACTCCCATTTCTTATTTGCATTTACTAGTTCTGCTTTCGTTTTTTTAGTCACAATGTTTGTGAATTAGGGCAATATTTTCTATTTATTTGTGTTGTTTTTTCATTTTATTTTTTTGTTTTATGTCAGGTTAAGGAAGGTTCTTTGTTAGACGATGTAGGCTCTCAGATATCTAATGTGACACATAAGGTAATATAAAAAATAACAGCTTGTTTTGGCTAGTTTATTATAAAAAAATTAATCGCTACAGATGGGTGAACTGGGTCGGAAAGGCTGGCGTGAAGTGGCTGGTTCCAATAATAGTAGTGATTACCATGCTGGTGGTTACGGTCAAGTTGGTGGTGAAAACTATCACTCCCCAGGCGAGAAATCATCACTTGTCAGCAGTGGCAATGGTTACGTCAGAGAAGAAGATTGGAGTTGCAGTAGCCAATTAGGATCCAAGTAAATAATAATAATGAACTTTCGTTCTTTACATAAAAATGAATTTAGGGCTTCCAGTCCCAAATCGCCAAGTCAGAACTGGGATGGAGGTTGGGGAGGGTACCAAAGCGACCATCAGGGATACCAGTCTGATTCTAGGGATCTTTCAGGCAGCAGTGTGACCTCTCCAACGGCAGTGCCACAAAAGCAAAGCAAAAAAGAGAAGAAACCTAAAGAACAACAAAAGGATAATTGGGATGACAAATGGGGTGACGATGAATTGTGGGAGAGCCTGAACAATTGATTTACTTGCCATCTAGACCAATTCGAGATTATAACCGTGATCAGTTTATATTTTATCATGTTTGCAATTTATTTATTAAGATTATCTTTTTATTGTATCTGGTGCGATGTTAGAACAATAACGGAGACTGTAATTATTGTTAAAAACAACTTCCAATATACAGAGTGTTGTAAAATTATGCTTAACAATCACTGTTTTGTGATTCAAGGCCCAATATGAGCAGAAAAGGCATAATTTAACTGTTGTCAAAATTGTTATTGTACATAAATTGTGTAGCATGTATGGACTAAAATAATCTGAAATTTGAACATTATATGTTTACTATTATTATTATCAGCGAATTTTTATTAATTGCACAAATAAAACATACATATTTTACTCACGAATCGTTTCAACTGCACAAATTAATCAATAACTGCTTCCATTTAATTCTACTATTTATGCTAAAAATGAGCAAAAGGCCCCTGGCCCTTTAATTATTATGGGAATACGGCCCTGTCCTGTTGGTGTCAATTGCCCCGCCCCCTGTCGCGTCAGAAATGTCACTTAACTGTCAAACCCACCACTCATCTGCAAATCCAGTAAAATATCAAGAAAAGGATGTCGGCCAACAAGAAAAACGAGGAGGGCCTGGAACACATCCGAAATGCCGAAAAACAGTAAGCCCCACGGTTTATTGCAGTCGTTCTTTAATAACAAAAATTCCTTTCAGCCTAAAGACGTCTTTGTTGAAATGGCGTCCAGATTATGAATCTGCTGCTGAAGAGTACAACAAAGCAGGTTTGTCCCTGAAGTTCTATCATTTTTCTTAATGAAATTGTTATAGCAACGTGTTTTCGCAACGCCAAGAATTTTGCCCAGTGTAAGGAATGTCTCCTGAAAGTCGTGGAGTATCATAAACAAAACCGTGCTCTCTTCTATGCAGCTAAAGCTCTTGACCAAACTATTTTGGTATGCAAAGAATTAGGTGACTTGCAAGATGTCTTGTCCCTGGCTGAAAGAGCTGCCTATATGTACCAAAATCATGGAAGTGCAGACACGGCTGCAGCATCACTAGATAAGGCAGCAAAAATTCTGGAGGGGCAGCAACCCGAACAAGCATTGAAATTGTTCCAACATGCATCAGAGATTGCCATGGTAGATATTTTAACCAGATTTGATATATTATAATATTAATTATAAATTAAATTTCTCAGATGCAGGACAGTTCAAGACAAGCAGCTGAATATGTGAGCAAAGTTGCAAGGATTCATGTAAAATTGAGACAGTAAGTTTTTTTTATATGCCACCTGCCACTAATTTATTTGTGTAGGTTTGATTTGGCAGCTGATGCAATCAGAAGAGAGTTAGGGTTGCACCAACAGAATGAAGCCTATCAAGCAACAGGTCGACTAGCAGTTGCATTAGTTTTAGTGCAGCTTGCTAGAGGAGATGTAGTAGCTGCGGAAAAAGCATTCAAGGAGTGGGGAAATTATTGTGAAGCACCTGAAGTTCAAACCTTAGAAATGCTACTTCAAGCTTATGATGAAGAAGATCCGGAATCGGCTAAAAGAGCTCTGAATAACCCTTTCATCAAAAGCATGGATGTTGAATATGCAATTTTAGCTAGAGACATGCCTTTACCTGAAGGTATCTCAACACCTCCTAAAGCTACTGTAAGAGAAAATGCTGCACCATCCTACATTTCACCTAATTCTCAAACAACTGCTACTGTAGAGGTTTGTTTGTTAAATAATTCAGTTTGTCAAACTTTAGGTTTGTAGGATCGCCCAGATGAGAAGGGAGAAAGTCAAAAAAGTGAGCACAAAGAGGCAAGTGAAGATGAATTTGAGGGAGGACTATGTTAAGAAAGAAATTTGTGATTTTTTATCCCTTAATGTGATAGGCACAACATTCCAGAAATAACAAATGGAAAACTTTATTGTGTTATAGAAAATTCAACATCGATTCTGTATTATTTTAGACTTCTAGTCATGAGAAAAATGAGTTTTGTTTTTGAAATATGAAATTATGAAGATTACTCACCATGTTTTGTAGCTTTGAAATTTTGCTTGTAGACTACTTACCTACTTAGGCATAATTTATTTATTAAACCAATGTAAAACGTAACTTTAATGTAAGTACCTACCTATTTGTTGTAAATACAAGCAAAAGAAAGAAATATGGCTTTTAGATTTAGTAATACTGGTATAGTATATTGTGTGCTTAACTAGTAGGAAAAATATTATATTCCTGGACGTTGATGGAAGATTGATGGGCAAGGCGCAGCCGAGTCCAGCAACCATCAGAGTTCCGGAATATGTATTTTCCTTCGTGTTGCACATACTATTTTTTCGTCGATCGCGTAACTAGACAGAAAAAATGACATTTGGAACATTTTTTAAGAGTACAGGAATTTTTTCCGGCCTAGGCCGGAAAAAGCGTTATTCCTGTACAGCTAGTGCGTGTTGCCTAGCAAATGACGCTGTCCTGGAAACGTAAGCTTTCGGATGATAATTGCATGTGAAGAATGTGACGTTTCCAGTACGATCGACGAAAATAGTATATTTTGTAACTAGTAAAAAAAATAATTTATTCCGGTACGATAATGGAAGATTGCTGGACGAGGCACAGCCGAGTGTTGCACATACTATTTTTTCTTCGATCGCTCCATGCATTCATCGGGTATGCATACAATCGAAGAAAAATTGAAATTTTAAAAGTGTAACAGAACACAGAACCGCACTGTGGCGTCATCTATTAACACTTTTGAAAACGTTGCTGATGTTGGCTTGGCTGATGTGACGCCACCGCCATGTTGAAATATTTGTTATAGTTTTCGAAAACTTACTATAGAAGTGTTTACACAAGTTTTTATTAGAAAGATATTTTACGGCATAAATAACATAACAGTGTGTCGTAGTGTTTATATCATTGAGGTGTGATTTCTATCTAAAACAAAAAAAAATCCAAGTAAGTCTCACCTTTTGCCATTTGTTTATAAAGTATCATAACCTCCCTTGATTCCGTTTCTGTTTACTTTTGGGGCTACGCCCCGGGCATTTTACGTCACGCTCCTGCCAATGCATTTTACGTACGGAAGGTGTAAGAAAGATCGATATCGATCGAAAAATTTTAGTTACAAGTAAAGTACTACCTACATGAGGCGCGTTCCTTTTACACACTGACATTTATCTGAGGAACCTCAGTTAATCGCGGCAATTTGATTGGTCAATATATTAGAATGAACCAATCAAATTGCTGAGATTAACTGAAGTTCCTGAGATAAATGTGTAAAAGAAACGCGCATATTAATGCACCCAGGGGCGGTTCGTCGGGAGAGCCTTAATAGCTGTTTTTTTTAGCATATTACTCATTCTTAGTCTCAGTTATTTGATTGGCTACACGAGTCAGGTGATCCTGAATTGACCAATAATAGCATTAAAACTAAAATTAACTGGTATGAATTGATTTTGCTGGAAAAGTAATGCAGCAAATGAGATAAACCAACGCCGAATAAATCCGGAAGTTGGTGATTTTGTAGATTCAGGGGTCCCTTAAAACAGGTACTCACATTGCACCATCCCAACTTGCCGCCGGAGCTCCCGTGTTCTCAAGATGGGGGCAAAAAAAAAATTCCATTTTCTGGTACATCTGAATATCTTGCGAGAAAAGTGTAGCTATTATGAAAAAGAAGAGAACCTACAAGTTTCATACAAATTATAGGCTCTAAGCTTGGTTATGCACTCCCCACATTTTGGTAGTCTCTGTATACTATAGTCTAAAATCCAAGTTGAAATCCGTACGCAATTTTTTTACGTGTGTGCAAACTATAGTCAAGTGAATTCTGTTCTGGCCTCTCGAGCAATAAAACTATATTATTTATAAATTATCAGAAGCGGCACAAAGCTGTCGGTCGCACCAACTCTACGTAGAAATAGTTGAACCTAGTCACAGCGTTCAGCACCGATGGTGGTTTGGATTAGCGCAGTGCTCCACCCCTTACTATTCCAAACCACCATCGATGCAGAACGCTGTGGCTAGATATTCGATTATTTCTAGGTAGAGTTGGGAAGACCGTCAGCTTTGTGCCGCTACTATTAGGAACAATATTTCAGTTTATGACTCCAGACCAGGGGCACAGTATATCGATGATGTTGGTGTTCCCTTCAGTAGGGACAGCTCGGTTGTCAACGCAAACTGTTTTCGTTGACCTTGAGGCTCCATGGGTGTTCGTTGGCTATTGTACCCCTAGATGGCGCTCGCTCATGTCTTCACTCGTCATTAGTCGTCTGCGTCTGACAAACTCAATAATCGGAAATTTTCTAATAATTGGAAAATTGCTATGGATATAATTGTTACAACAATGTGCGTTGCTGTCGCTTCTTCTCAATAATCTCAATCTTTGAAAGTCACCGACACCGTAATAAGTGCAGTGTCTCCAGTTCCAGTACGAGGATGTAAAACTAGGTACCTACGTCTTTGACGAGGCATGTCTTTGAGAAGAGGTGAGTTTAGGACATGATTGTGGATTTCTCTAATAAATTAATAAATTAAGTTTTAGATGCAAGCAAAGGGTAAAATTGTCCGCATACGAATACCTCCTAAATGTTACACCTCTATCGGCTCTGAATACATCCAGGTATAAAGCATATGCCACCTACATTTTACGGAAAAAATGTTTAAGTCATGGGGTAAGGACGGCAAGGCTGCTTTTTTGATTTTTTTATGTCATTAAATTGTTCAGGTACTGGAAAGTGCAAAGCGGTTGGTGAACAATAGTCTTCCCACACTAAATCTCCCACCACATGAAAAACTTCCCGCAAGTTGCAGTTCCACCATCTGGAGAACTGATTGTTGCCGACCCTCAATTGGAGAATCCTTTGGAGCATGATGCAGCATGCTTCTCACATTGTATGGTTTATTTGTAATTGTTAACCTCATCACTTTGAAAATGTTTTTAATATCTCAAAGAAGTATTTTGTTAATAAAACGTTGGTAAAAAACCTGGAATTGTTATAAGGGTAACAAGTACCGTTTATAAAATGCTATTTTGTTACGTTTTCGCCTTTATAACTTAACGATTATGGCGGTTAAAAAGAAAGAGAAGTTGCGCGCTAATTTTCAAATCGCCCAGCGCCAGCTATCGGAGAGTAGCTGTACGAACACCCATGGCAGCCATGACAGTTTTAGAATATTTCCACGAGATCAAAGGCGCCGACACGAGCTGTCCCTACTGAAGGGAACACCAACATCATCGATATACTGTGCCAGGGGACAGAACAGAATTCACTTGACTATAGCAGCAAAATTTCTCGAAACCTGCCTAACGGATTTTAACGAAATTTGGAATGGGGGTTAGTGTTGGCCTTCTGGTAAGCCCAGTTAGTTTTGTCGCCAATGCGCAAACGCCAAGTGCCTTTTCGGCATATCGACTGTGAAATTTAATAGCGTTTTCCACTGGTCGATTTAGTGCGCACTGAGTGTGCACTTTTTAAGAAACACATTCCACTGGTAAAACACTTTTGAAACCCTGCGAGTTTTTGTTTCCCACTGGTACTGGTTGGCGCACTCAGTGTGCACTTTTCGCACGACCTCCTTACCTCCTAGAGCTCGTGGCAAAAGTGCGGGTAGGAAAATGGAGGCAAAATACCAAAATACTAACTGAAAAAAATTTTGGAAAACTCCGGTAGTGATCGCGAAGAAAAATAACTACCTATAGCGTTCCAGAAGGAATAAAGAGAAAAAATATCCAAAATACAAAATTTTTTGGAAAGGGTTGATGTGCACAAGCTTTGAAACGAAAATTCCGTGTCAAAACAGCCGACAATTAATAGGGACTTTGTCTTTTTTCCTAACCTTCAAATCGAAAAATTTGAAAAATTTAAATTCTTTCTTCAGATGTCATCTGATCCGTCAAGCTCTCTAGAGGAGCCCCTACCAAGTGGACCTGTATGCAATATCTGCGCAAACCAAAACCCAGCAACCGCACGTTGCAACACCTGCAACCGTTTCTTGTGCAATCTATGTAATTTGGCCCATAAGCTTTACTTTCAAACCCATCAAGTCATGGAACTTGTTGAACCAGAAAGTAGATGTTTCCTGCATGACGGCCAAACCCGGACCTACTTCTGTCGGACATGTGATATCGTCATTTGCTCGGAATGCATCGGCCACAGCAAACATGATTTTTTCATCATCCATCATGGCATGATCTCGGAAATCAAGAATGCAGTCACGCAGCTAACTTATCTGAATTATAAACTGGACTTAAGAATGGAAGACTTGACTCAATTTCGATTCACGGTTTTTGGATACGTTAACGAAATGCATGAGAACTGTGACCAACTGCTTAAGAAATACCGAGATTACTTAATTACTAAAATCGAGGAGAGATATGAAGAGCAAAAAAAAAATATTGTAGAAGTAAAACTTGAAGTTGTCGGTATCATCAATGAGTTCACTTCGAAGCTGGATAAGGCTACAGAAGCCACTAACCTCTTGACCCTCTCTTCCAGCAACTCCAAGGAAAAATCTGCCAGTGCAACTTCGTTCTTTGACTCTGAAGGTAATTTTGCGTTGACCTACTGTCCATTGTTTTAAACTAGTACCTATTTTATGTTAATTATGTTGTGATTGATTCCCTTTTAGAAACTCCTAATCCTTTTGTGTTGGAGCCTAATCCTCATTCATCCAATACCTACTCTGATCCCAGTAGTAGTATCCCTTGTACCACCAACAATGTAAATTCAATGCAAATTTACAAAACGTTCGGTCAAAAGGGTGCCGGTTCGGGTCAGTTTAATTCGCCGCACGGACTTTGCTTAGGTTATGACGAAGATATTGTCGTGGCGGATAGTATCAATCATCGAGTACAGGTACGGATTACCAATTTTTAAGTTGGATCAGAGTAAAATCTGCGGAAAGCGTATGCCTCTTCCTTCCTCTAAGCTTAAATTAGAAAAACGTTCTAGTCGGTCTAATGCCGGGTTCTAGGATCTTCTTTTGATTAACAAACTTAAAAAACTGAATGCAGTGGCAATCTGAAATCGGCATAGTTTTTATAACGACTAATAAACATTAATGAACTAGGTATTCGACAAAACTGGGATTTTCAAGTACCAATTTGGCATTTCTGGTCGGCACGAGGGTCACTTGTGGCATCCCCGAAAAATCGCACTGCTGCCAACAAAACGTCAATTTGTCGTTTGCGATCGAGGCTACGAGCGTTCCCGAATGCAAATATTCTCCGTGGATGGGAAGTTCATCAAGAAAATCTCTATACATTACGTCGATATTGTAGCTGGAGTCGCCGTAACTGAAGATGAAAATATTGTAATCGTCGACAGCGTCACTCCAAACGTTTTCATTATAGGTTTGAACGAATTTCTCAGGTCTCTTGATTGTAGCGATTTCGTTAAAGAACCATCAGATATTAAAGTGCTCGGTAAGACTTTATATCGTCTGTAATTTTCTTATAAAATTCTTTAAGGCAAAGAAATGTACATTTGCGATTTCAAAGGACATAGCGTTGTTGTTATGGACGACGAAGGAAATTTCTTAAGGAAATTCGGTAGTGAAGGCATCACTTCATTTCCTAATGGTATAGATGTCACCTCCACTGGCGAAGTTTTAATCGGGGATTCCCATGGAAATTTCTTTCACGTTTCCGTTTATTCTACAAAGGGAACATTTTTAGCTGAATTTAGATGTCCATATGTGAAAGTAAGTATGTAGTACTAAAAGAAATCTACGTAACTTTCGAGTGGTTTTACTACATTTTATTAACTGTACATGCAGTTGAAACGCAACTTATAAATATAGTTAGAAATCCGTCAAATGTTGGTCAAAAGATTTGTCGTGCAATTTTTTTTGTGAAGTCAAAAACAAAGATAATTGGTTTCTTCTTACAATCTTACCTAGCAAAGCGTTCTTACACCTTTTTATTATTAAAATAAAAAAAAATTGGAATCTGAAATTTTATAATGTTACAAAGGTGAAAATTGAGCACGGGCCTGGGATGTATGGAATCCAACGCTCTGGTGGACCAACATAAAACTGACAGTAGTTGTGTCACATTGGTTGTTTTTACGACTGTTAAAATCAATTCAAATGACACATTTTTGTGTAATTATTGGTTGCGGTGAAAAGAGGAATCGTGTAAATCCGCATCGATACTATACTCTGTCCGGGATCCACACGACCGAGATTCACCCGATTTCCATGGCGATTCATTGTTGACAACAATGATTCGCCATGGAAATAGGGTGAATCTTGGTCGTGTGGATCCCGGACAGTCCATACTACTAAATACTGAGCAATGGTTGCATTCAGCCGACGGATCTAAAACGGTTGTCTCTCCAATCGTCTCTACCATTTTATATATTTTTTGCAGGTGTCAAGATGTTGCGGTCTAAATGTTACTTCTGATGGATATATAGTAACTGTTGATAAAAATTACCATCACGTTCTCATGTTGCGCAATCCCAAAGTTAATTAATTTTATCTATTGCTTTCCCCCCCCCCCCCCCCACATACTATTATAAGTTTTAACTGGTTTTGTACAATTTTCAACTTTATTATAGGACTGTTACTGTTATTATTTAATCATATTGTTTAACCATAGGATTAGTTAATACATATTATATTTTAATTCATACATTGCTTAAATGTGTTGCTACTTCAAAAAATGCTTATTATTCTTGTTATAAATAAACAATAATGCCTCGTGTAAAAACAATCGATTTTGATCCTGGTTACCGGCGCGTTTTCATGATTGTTCATTTGAAAACTATCCACACCCCGAATATCTCGTAAACGAATTGAGAGATGAAAATTCGTGACAGATTATTTCGAGGACACTTATAATAAATCCGTGCGTAGTGATATTTCACAACGCACCCCCGAAACCCCAACTTTGAAATTTTAAATGGAAGCTAATTTTAGAGATGGGTAAATTCCATTTTTTTTACATCCTTTATTTATATATCTGATGAGTACTGAGAGTAAATAATTTGACATGTACTTTTTGAAGAGAACGATGGACAAATTACGAAACGGAGCTTCAATTTTGTTCGTTATATGAGCGATACTGTACGAAAAGGAGCGTTTGAAAAATTGTGAATTGTGCAGTGGAATTTCTAAGGTATCTCTTCTTCTAATATTAATATTATGTATATCCATGACTGAATAATAATAGGTACTTCTGGGTTTCCCCGGTGCAGTCTCTGTTGCCCTCACTAGTTCATTGTTCCTGGCCTCCAAGTTTTTTTTTATTTTCTCCACTGTTATTTAAATTTCCAAGTTTTCAGTTTCTACAACTAACTACTCCAGGGGTTGAACTTTGATCATTTTTAAAATGCTTTCAATCCCTTGCATGCATTAATTAGGTTAAGTAGAATATGTATTACTTTACGTTGCAAATAAACTTTATTATTATTATATCGCTCCTGTACACAATTTTTCGAGATAAATACTTATAAGTGCAGTTAGCAATCATTTCATGATACAAACATGATGCATGCAAGAATCTGCGGTTATTCATATTCAACCAGGATAATTCTTTCAATTTATGAGAAACGTGGAATTTAGGAATTTTGCACGAATTTTGATAAATGGATTTCAAGGTTAATGGAGTCTTATAACGACCAATTAACTGACCAAGTCCCTATACACCTAACAAAGTTTTAATTTGTATCACTATTCACTAAGGTTACTGCGGCAGCGCCATCTATGATAGTCTTCCAAATCGGTTAAGAAATGGTTGGCTTCTTATTTCCAAAAATATTTCGATGCCCGTTAGTTGCAACAATTAAAATAAGTTAGTTGATGTATAAAAGCATATATTCACACAAAGACAATACTTATAATGCATTCACAAAATAATATATTCCTTTGTACAATACTATACAATTCCTTATTATCAAAAAATACAATTCACAATCACAATGCATGTTTCTTTCTTTAATTTACCTACGTTAACTTAAGGCTAGAGAAGATATCACTTAATGTAAATTAATAAAAAAAGACTAGTTACAGAATAAATGTCAATTGCTCGTAGAATATAGAAAAGGTACTCAATCAAATGAAAAAATTGCACAATGTTGCACGGTAAAATAAAATCTAATCTTTTGATGCTGCACCTTGCCCAACCTATTGAACAGTTCTAATAGCATGCTTAATATAACAAAAGAATTTCAGCATGGACTAAGGTGGTAAAGCAATTATTTCTCGGGGGGTTTTCTAATTGGAGTTAATTGCAATCCCTTTGCAAGCATTTGTTCCTCAAAGTCACGGTCTTCGTTAGAATACCTGAAAATTTAAGTCAAATTGTTAGCGCTGTCGATGGGTAAGGTCGTCCCGGAAATTATACCACAAAACTTCTGGGACAACCTGTATACTGGCATGATATATCAAATGAATTAACACAAACTCGGATGATGCATCCAATAGCATTGTCAGAAATTGCGAAATTGGTGTTAGTTAAGAGTTAATAGACAACAGAAAAATAGAATAAAATTAAATGCAACAGAAAATTTAACGAAGGACTGATAAAAAGCAATAGAAAGCATGCAAATGGAATAGAGTGGAAGTTTCCTTCGTCCGCGCTAGTTTGAGTATCGCTGATTGTAGACATAGGCTCTAAGTAAGCACCTTAATCGATCTTCTTCCAACAACGCTATAAGGCCATCTCTCTTTGCAACAATTTCCATCATCTCTTTAATAATACTGCCCTCAATCTCCACTTCCTCCGAGGTTTTTTGTTGATCTAAAATAGAATTTTTAAATCCATAAACACGAAAAGTGCATGCAAAGCACTTACTATTGTCTAGCCGTTCTCTAAGATCATGTTGCAGTCGAGCATGGCGATCTTCCAGCTCCAGTTCTTGTCCTCTTACCATCAATTCACGTTCATATCGGCGCAGCTCCGTCCTATCTCGCATCAGATCAAACCATTCTTGAAGTAATTCGGACTCATCGCGAGAGTATCGATTGCTATCTTCACCTCTGAGTGCCTTCTCCACCACAACTCCTCTTTCTTCTAGTTCGCGAGTCTTCACTTCAGTCTCTTCGAGTTTGCGTTGGATTTCCTGTGCCATGCGATGTCTGGGGAGGAGTTAGTACAATGTTACAGGTTAGTGGTCAAAAAACTAACTTAGTATTTTTTCTGTTAAAGTGCCGAAACATTAAAAACTGTGAATGCAATAATTACCGCTTGCGCTGAGCTTGGCGCGCCACTTTAACCGCACCCTTGCTTTTTCTGCCTGAAACGCTGGACACGGAATTGTCTTGTACTCCGGACTGGTCCAACGTGTCGCAGGAACTTCGATCGTGCCGTTTCCAATCGTGCTCTCCATCTGAGCTCTCGTCTATTGCAGACAGGTTTTACATTTTGTAATATCAACAACAAACAGTTTGAATTTAAAATAGTTATTAGGGTGCGAAATGTACTTTAGAGTACGAAAATAAAGTTTTTTTTACGAGACGTTAGCCGAGTAAAAAAAATATTCGAGAGCGCTAAAGACATTTCACACCCGAATTGCACACACTATTTTTTCTACAAGATTCTGACTGAAAGAAAGAAAATCAAGAACAGGAGAAAATAGTTACAGCAGTGCGCGAAATGGTCATTTTGTGCACTAAAAAAATCAGGCAGTTCGAGCACTGTCATTGATGAAAAAATGTTGTTTTTTTGACAGTTACAGAAAATAGTATATTGTTTTATTAGGAGTAAAACGAACACTGCTGGCTATTTCTGTTGACGACGTTTTTATTGCCAAGTATGAAAAAGATAAACTTCTACATCGCATGGTCAGTTGAAGAACGTCATGTTTCTATGACGTTTGATAAAAACGCAATTTTGGCAATTTTAACGTCAAATATTAGTGGGATACCCATGTCAGACACGGTGATTTACCGCCCATCTTCAAACACTTTACGCAGCATATACAAAGTACGATTCGAACAACAAAATTTAAGATCAAGAAGGCTGTTTAAGTTTGCTGGCACGTTAAGGGTTCGAGGCTTTACTGCTAGATACCCACATAGTTACATAATACGAACAATAATAGTAGTATCAATAGTAAGGATGCTAACAGGGTTTTGGATTTAAAAAACTGAAACCAAAAACTTTGCTTTTTTGCTGGTTTGCAAAGTTTTTGGTGTCATTTTTTTTATTCAAAACCCCGTTAGCATCTTTACTATTGATACTAAGATAATGGATGCCGCGGGCAGTTTATAAACCGAGCCGAAGGCCTAAGGCTTGAATTCTAATTAAGATGTCGCTGGCGGTCAAAACAAGTAGATTTCTTTAATTTGATTTGACGTAATTAAAGAAATCTACTTTTTTTGACCGCCAGCGACATCTTAAATCATCAATTAGAATTCAAGCCTAAGACTCAACCTCGAGACATCTGAAGATTTTACGAAGAAAACTCACCAGTTCCTTTAATGGAGTTTCCTGAATAATTTAACGGCAAAGGTGGAATGGGGGGCGGCGAACTGTTTTCAAATCTTCTAGTCGAGGTTTCCGAAAAGCTCTTTCTTCGCACCGGCTCCTCGACAACAACGTCCTAGACAAATGCACAATGACAACAACACAAACGCTAGACGTACTAATACAATTTGTGTGAAGGTTAACGCATGCAAAACAAATGAAACAAGCTTAGAAAAGAACACGTCATGCACGCACAAACAACACATTGAAAATTTTAGAAAAAAATTCTTACAGTATCTTTTAGGTCCAGATTCGCACATGACTGCAAAACAGAGAATGATGTTAATAAGACTCATTTAGGCATTAAGGGTGGTATTTGATGTGTTGACATAAAAATTTATGGTACCGTAACTAAGTTTGCCTGTAAATCATGAGATGGGGCTGGCACTAAGGTTCCTGTAAAGTCACTGGATTTCTCTCTTTGGAGAAGTACGGCAATCAGCCGGAAGTATGGACAGATATAAAAAGGACAGAGAACATACCCTTACAATAAGTAAGAGAGAAATGACTTGCTTCCATTGTTATTTTTTGACACTGACAATGGCATTATTTGTCAGTTTGCAGTTGTCATCAACACTAAAGACAAAAATTTGTTGATTTATTCTCTTACTCAGTTTGACCACAAATAAAGTGTATTAACTTCGAAATTTTTAATTATAAAATTGTTTAGTTAGTTGGGGTGTTAAATTCAAGGATATTGTTGTTGCGGCGCTGCTGCTGTATTTAGACGATAAAACGAAATTAACTTGATTTAGTCTTTGTGAAACAAATTATTGCTGCAAGGAAATCCAAAATCAGAAAAAATTAACACGGAACGGCTAATAAACGGATCCACTATAAAACCATCATAACATAACAATATGGGAAATATACTGCAAAATAAGCAAAAATAGACTTTGTAAGCCCTAAGCAGCTATTTTACAAACAACTGTCAACTTTAGGTAATTTTTCTGACAGCTAACGTCATTTATCTACAAACTTAAAAGAGAAAGAGATATGTTTCCTCCATACCGTTTGCAGTACCTCTTCAAAGAGAGAAATCCAGTGACCTTAGGTTCCTGCGATACCGTCACACCAAACTTGACAAAACTATCACGAACCATTAGGAGGATGCGTTGTAGCAGTTCTACTACACTTCTAAACAATTTGAATTTAGAACATTAAATGGAAACGTGAAGGTGTCAAATGTGATAGGCATGTCTTTAGAGCAATTTTGGCGTGTTACTAGTAATAACTAGTATACAACGTCACTGATTACGTCATCACTGCTATGGCTATGGCTATCTGATTGCTGAATTTTGCAATGCAGTTACAGAACAGGGTAACAGAATGTGGTTATGAGTAATCAACTAAATTCTCTAACCTTATGTAAATGAGTTATGAAGAAATGTACGAGACTGCTCAAATCAAATAAATAAATTGTACTTTTTCCTCGTTTAAACCAAGATTAATCGCATTTTTTGAGTTCAAGTTCAGTTACTGCTACTAAAACCGTTTTCGCGAACTGAAAAAGTAGCTGCTACCCTGACTTCTTGATCCTAGTGGGGGGTTATCTAAAACTAGCTACGGAGTAACATCGGCAAAATGGCACTATTATTTTGTTACAAAAATGCCAAATATTTGGTCCTCAATTTTACTGCTTTCGCAGGTCCTTTTTTAAAAATCAAATCAAATAGAATTATTTATCGAGTGTGGAGCAATAATAGGCTAGTGCGAATTTTTAAAAGTCGAAACAAAACGCAAAAAATAACGAAGGTTAAATGTTAATTATTGATTAAGTGATAACTTATGAAGTACCCACAAAAAATAAGTTTATTAAAATAATTTTGTACCAACACATCGCATTATGTAAGCCTTCTGTAGTAAGCAATATGTTCTGAAGATCTACAGTTTTTTTAATGTTTAAAATGAAAGGGCTATTAAAAAAAAATTTTTTACACCTTTTATACTGACTTTCATTTCAAACGAACTTGAAAAATTCGCCCAGTTATTGAAATAACAATTTTACCTTTGACACGTCTTTAGTTTTTGGAGACATTCTCGAGAAGATTCCCTTGGAATTCATCGGACTCTTCTTAGTAAAGAACGTAGCTATCATCCTCGTAATGCTTTTCCGCCTTTCCCTGTCCTTCCCCTTTTTCTTGTTTTTCTTCGGATCCGTGTCCAGCAAGTTGGGATCCGACTTGCAGATCTTCTCGAGCGGTTTCGGGGAATCGACAATCTCTCCAATAGATTTCGTCCTCAATGGTGGCTTATCTTCATCTCTACTCTTAGATCTCTTCAATGAACCGCTCTTCTTTCTGTTCAAAGTGTCGTTTGAATATAAAAACGACTCGCACCTCCTAAATATCGCATCTTCATCGGCGACGTCTTGTTTTTTTACAAGTTTTCCCTTAAGTTTTGCAAATTTATCCTCGGGACTCAAACCTAAATCTTCATTAGACAACATTTTAGCCCTCAACCTGGCGTCTTCGCGAAGTTTCTCCGCGGCTTTCAACCTAGGGGGCGCCACTGGCGTTTTGAAATCTTCATTAAAGAGAGCTTTCCTTGCACCAGGTTGGCTGGAAATGTCGCTAATTTCTGGTTTAATCGAAGTCATCGGTGTCTGAAATGTGTCTTCAAATTTCAAAGTGGACAGAAGAACATCGGGGGTTGCATAAACACTCGACCCACTAGAATACGTGGAATCTCGCTTGGAGGGAGTTTCGAATTCTTTATTGAAGTTAATTTCTGACACCACGTCGGTTGTAGCACACTTCGATAATTCAAACGGACGGCTCCTCCTTTTCTTTCTTTCCAAGCTTTTATTTTCAGCTTTCATCTTGTTCATCACCATCTCTTGCACTAACTTTTGATTAACATCCCTCTCTTTTTCTAAAAGTTCTTTGTTGTAAAGTACATCAGGCGTGCGTATGCAGGGTGTTAATTTTAGTGTTACTTTAGGACTTTGCGCAGGACTTGAACTTTCTTCCTGAATCAGATCTGGTTTTTGTGGACTATCTTTGCTCTTTCTTCGCGATTTTCTTATATCTATCGAATCTTTCGCATTTCCGAACTCGATTTTAGATTGCAATCTCTGACAGTGCTGGTCAAATTCCACACTGTTTTCAACATTTTTTTGACTAGACATTTCGGCTTTCAATTTAGCTAATTTTTCTTCTAAACGTCGTCTCTGGAAATTGTTGTTTTCCAGGGGCTTAATTTCTGTAATATTTTTTACAGTAGAATCGCTGCAGGTGTTATCTTCAGTCGTTGTTCCCGTTTCCACGATTATTAAACTATCTTCATCGTGGTCACCAGAATTTTTATCTTTCAATTTCTCCAAGTCCGAAGGTTTTAAATCGACGACTTTGCTACCAAAATTCTCGATAACGCAATACCCTGTGTTTTTTACAGCGTCGTTTTTAGCTTCAATAATTTCATTGATGTTCGGGTTTAAACTGTCTTCTGCCAGTTCTTCGTCTGTTTTAAGAAGTGTATACCCTTCTTGACTGTCTGCAACGCCATCTTCACTGCTAGTTTCAGTTCCAGTATCCATAAATTCAATATTGTCCAAGTTTTTACTTAAAACCGAGTTTAAAGCTTCAGTTATGATTGTCTTCTTCATTTCCTCCACGTTTGTTTTATTTTTATCTTTACTCTCCCCAAATTCATCGTCCAAATCATCAGATACTTCCCCATCTCTAGCCCAGTCAGACAATTCAGTTTCAGTAAGAGCGGATGTGACTGGTTCTGCGATTGATTCACTATCGGAGGATTCACTTTTTTGTCTGACGTGCAACGATTCGTGTATTTCCGGCAAAATATCCTTCATCTCTAAGTCTGGTAGTAATTTTGGTTGATTTAAGGTTTTCTTCTCTGAAACTGATTTGGGGATGTCAATCAACGAGTCTGGTGGGTTTTCATCGATTTGAATTTGGATTGTTGGGATTTTTCTGTGCGATTCTCCATCACTGACAGAATCAGTAGATAGACTATCATCGGTTTGGTTATTTTTGGTCCAGTCGATTTCAGGAACTATAATTGAGGTTTCATGGACTGGACTCCTAGGGCGACCTTCCGATTCGTTTTCAAACACTTCCGTCTTCGTTTCTGGGAAAATTTGCGCAGGTTGCACGACTGGTGATAGTCTTTCGTCCAATTTGTTGCAGAAAGTTTGCATGCTAGCACTTACTTCCGTGGCCGGTTTCAACAATTTCTGACAATCGGAAATATTGCTGTGGAAAGATCTCAATTTTGTGTCCAAAGTGGAGGCACTTCCGGATTTTTGTATCGAACCTGGACCGTTGTTCTCTCCCAAGAGGTACCTCTTTTTCAACTCTAGAGAGACTTTAGCTGCTATTCCGCCGGTGCTCTGGGTGCGATTTAAAGCGTAGCCCTCCGTCCTAGGCAAAAGACTCAGTGGCTTTCTCAACATAGGTGCTGAAGGCACTAAAGGTGATAATTTTAGCTCTATGTCTTGCTTAGGAGTAGTAGAAGGTGCTTTTTTCTTTTCTGAAGGACGGTGAATATAACCACTCGTCACCTGGATTTTACGTGGTGCCCCTAAGCCTCGACCGCCCGTTCCTCTAGTTTTAGTCACGTGGACGTCGTTGAAAACAATGGAGGGGATCTCACGAGTGGGCGTGGGATCGTCATGGGCAAATTCTGAGTCCGTGGAGATTTCGGTGGCGGAATTTTGAATTTCTGAAGACGAGCTTTCTTCTTCCGAGACCACCTGTAAAGCAAGAAAGTTAACAAGGAAGTATGAGAAATTCACGTTCAAGGGCCGATTTCATAATCAAAATTAAAGTGTCCTTTAAATATTTGACCAGCAACATTGGTGATTGGTCAAAATGCCCCTTAAAGTCCACATTAACTTCAAAGACCTTTAACTTTTATTATGAAATTGGCCCTAAGATGATTTCGCAAAAAAAAGACCGCAATTGTCATGCAAGCAGCAGACAGTGCTGTGGGTTGTTCAGCTTAAAGATAAGAAAAGGTCTCAGAGCCAGCCACAGGTAAATTACTCCTGCTTTTCGAACCTTAGACGGTCAACTATACCAAATAAAATTTTCAAGTTACTAAACTGAAAACGAACATAGTGTTCCAACAACTGTTGATTTGCCCTTCCTGCATTTAATCATTTGTTGTTAACAGTCAAATAAATGCTTCCTTACTGGTCAACACGTAGTAACAACGACATCATTATGTTAGTGATTTCTTACAGAATAGCACCAAACATTATTAGCATTTGCTGGAATTAAAATGAATGTCAAACACGTTGCCAGATATAAAATAAGAAGAATTAAGAAAACGAGTGGGAGAAAGTTTCACAAGCCGGTTGCAATTCCTCTGATGATTTCAAGAATTTGCGCCTTAATAACTTTCTGTTTTGGTGGTTAGTGTGTCTTTACTGATAATTTCAGTAGTCTACGACGCCCTACGTCTCACACGGCAGGGGTTACTAGATCGGAAGAGTTTTTGATCACATGTTAGGTACAAACGTCTGATAGATTTTGTTAAAATTTTTTTGCAAAAAGTCACAGGTATTTCAAAATACTGCGAATCAGACTTTTCAAAATTATCCACTTTATGGCCTACGTTTCTAAATACCATTTGAACATCAAAATATAAGATCAAGATTCAAGAGCGACTGATACTCATTTATACCTCACTTAAGCGGTGTATACAGGCGGCCCTTTTTTCGTTTCCCCCTATTGGAATCTCAGAAACTATAAGAGTTTGAAAATCGGTTAAATTAGAAAAAGTTGCACTTTTTTGGGGTGATTAAGAATACATAAAGAGTTCTCCGATATCTTGATTGGTTCGTGATTTATTCAAAAAAAAACTGAAAATTGCGTTTTTTGGAGAAAATTAATATCTTCCTGATCTCTGATCTTTTTTGTCATACCAAACCATTTTTTTGTGTATAATTGTGTTAAAATTCAAAAAAGCAAAGTTGCCTGTCGTGTCGTTGCACAAAATCTAGAAGGTCTAGAAAATTTGTCCACGCCATTCGATTGACAGCTGTCAAGTTCATTTAAACAGCCACAACCGTAAGAAAGATGATTAATTTTTTTCAAAAAACGCGATTTTCAGTATTTTCAGAATAAATCAGGAACGAATCAAGATATCGGAGAACGAATTCTTTAAACACTCCAAAAAAGTGCAGGTTTTTCTAATTTAACCGATTCTCTAACTATTACGGTTTCCGAGGCCCCAATAGTTGGAAACGAAAAAAGCGCCACCCTGTATACTATTACTAGAAACACTCCACTACACCGAAACACTTGATTTACACAGCTGACGCGTTAACGAAAACTTTGTGTTCGAAACGCGTCAGTTGTGTAAATCAGGTTTTTCGGTGTAGTGGGGTGTTTCTAGTGCATTTTTCCACCGAAGTTATCCATTGGTTTTTTCCTTGTGTATGTGTTCAATACATATAATAAAATTTCGAAGTCTTCTTGACCTCACATTTTGCTGTTCAGGTGGTACAATTTGAAAGTATTAAACGTACAGTCGTTTTCATTAACGTGCTT
This sequence comes from Pycnomerus fuliginosus, assembly GCA_963924575.1. Taxonomy (NCBI): domain Eukaryota; kingdom Metazoa; phylum Arthropoda; class Insecta; order Coleoptera; family Zopheridae; genus Pycnomerus; species Pycnomerus fuliginosus. Next base: position 23,560,822 of record OZ004618.1, on the reverse strand, counting down.
TACATCTGCAAATCAGGTGTTTACAATTGAACTATAATTTTTTGAACACCAGGAAATCGCACGCAACTTCACAGATAATTTTCGGGAAATACAACAGTGTTGGGACAGCCTGTAAGAACAGAAACGGCGGATAAACAGCTGCAGAGACAAGCGATCAGCAGCTCTCAAAAGTTACTCAGCAACTCGAATTAAAGGCGCGCATAGAAACCAACAACGTGTTAGCAAATTGGTTAAAACAACACTCACGTCAGCAATGGATTAAACTGCAGATAGACTGACTCAACGATTAGAAACACCAAAAAGAGGCACTCCACACATCATAGTTACCTTATCAATTACCATTGCTTTAACGTGATTGTTGGGCCATACTGGGCGGGACCTGGTCGTTTTGTGAATGCATTTTTTAAACATTTATAAAAGCGCCAACACTTATCAAATAGTCAACACTAGATAAACTCTAAACTCTCAACGAATAAAAAAACAATTCAATCCGAGCGATTTTGCGGAATATTTCCAAACGTATAAAATTATTTTAAAAAATTACGAAATTATTGCACGCAGCAGCCTTTATCTTTGTTTTTGGGTCGCGCTGCATTTTGTACTTTCGGCAGCTCTCGTATATGAGCCACTTCCTTTTTGACTTCTAAGTTAGTGGTTGAGGAACTCTTCGTGTTACTCAATGGTGCCGGTAAACCTATTGCGGGTTTTCTTTGTGGCATTGGGGAGGCTGTCATCGCTCTCTTGCGCGCAGGGACTGCAGGAGTATCATTATTGTTTGCCTCTGAAGATTTTTGTCTTTGAGGTCTCGGGGGTGGTGCAGGTGGCTCCTCTGAAGATTTTCTGCGTCGTCTAGGAACAGGAGGTGAGGCAGGTGCCATCTTGCCTACTTTATTAATCTTTGCATAGAGGTCCTCTACGTTCACACGTTTTTCCTCAATACTTACAGGATTTTCCAAAACTGTACCGTCACTTTTTATATTTTCATCAATTTTAACCAGATCTATTGCTTTTCCAATTGGTTCTACTCTTGTTGGTACAGTTTTTGAAACAATCTTTTCTTCACTTTTAATGGGTACTAATATGGCCTGAGTTTGATCTGGAGTATTTGGTTTTGCTTTTGTTGCTACAGTTTCTGAAACAATCTTTTCTTCACTTTTAGGTGCTATTATGGTTTGAGTTTGATCTGGAGTATTTGGTTTTGCTTCTGTTGCTACAGTTTCTGAAACAATCTTTTCTTCACTTTTAGGTACTATTATGGCTTGAGTTTGGTTATTATTTTCTTTTGGCAAATCGCCTTCAAAAGAGTTGTCTGTAAGATCGACAGAGGCGCATTTTACATTTTGGCTTTCAATAAACTCCTTTTGTGCTGCTATAAACTCGGGACTAGGAATCGAAGAAACGGTAATGTTAACTGTCCAATTATTATTCTCCTTCTCCGCTTTATTCCTATCCATATTACCGATAAAATCCTCAAAATCTTTGAGGGCATCTTCAAGATTCTTAGAGTTCCTCCTTGGAACAGAGAATCTTTTATTCACGTTTCTTTTAGGAATTGGTTCGGTATTCTCCCTTTCGAATTTCAATCGTACTTTTTTAATATCAACATTGCTGATGGCATCTAAATCGACCGAAGTTCTAGGTTTGTTGCAATGTACGTCCGTTTTGGAACGAGCAAGTGCGAAACTTCTAGGAGCCTCTTCATCACCTTCCACTTTTTTGCCTCGCAAGTAACTTTCAAAATATTTGATATTATCTTTTGGTAGCTTACTGACAATTGATTCGCCACGTTTCGGTAACTTTAAAACCCTCTCCAAGTTTTTATACTTAACATCACTTACAGATCTGTAGGTTTTTTTTGGGCGTGCCTGGTGTTCGAGATCCTCAATCCAAGTCAGGAGGTCATCAATTTTCTCATCGGCTTCACGATCCACTTCACGGTTACCTACAGGCTCAGTTTCTGTTTTTAGGGCTGCAAATAAGTCTTCGATGCTGCTAGAAACCTTCTCTTCTTCGCTTTCTTCAGATTTGTACTCGATTGGCTTCATTAGTTCTTCTTCATTTGCCAATAGATTTTCAATGTAGTTATCAATCTCTTTAGCATCTTCTTCGAGTGGTTCAAAATTGAAGGTTTTGTCCGCGTCTGTTTTCTCCGGGAGACTCACCTGCTTTACAAGTTTACTTTTAGGAACACTTGCAAGAGTTTCTGAACGTCTTAACTTCGTTCCAACTGGTTTAACTTTGTTAACTTCCCCGAAATATTTTTTTGCCTTTTCCAAGTTATTACCCAATGCCACTTTCGGTTTACTGATTTCTTTCGGCAAAGCGATTTTACTCGGAGTCCGTTTAATGATCAACAAAGGTTGCGGATCGGGGTTTTGAAATTTCGGCACGAATTCCGCCCCGAAACTCTTTCGATGTTTAATAATTTTGGGGATGGCGCCCGCAGTGGCGCTTCTCGACAAATTAATTTTTTGTGGTACAATTTTCGGCAGCTCGTCGGTAGGGTCCGACTCTGCGCTGCTGAAATGACCGGTCGATTCGCTTTCGGAACGCGCTCGTTTTGGTTCGCGCAAGTGATTGACGGAAAGAATGTCCGGAAGTAAGTTAGACTTCACCTCAGTGTCCGTGCCCGTGTCCGGCTGAACGACTGGGGGCTCCACGCGCACTTCTTGTTTGCGCAGCTCCCGCGCGCGGATTTCCTCCTCTCCTTCGGTGGCTGTGTCTGAGTCGTCGTCTGAAAATAGCACAGCATAATAACCAAAACAGATTGTAAATTATGATTAAATATTAAAATCAATAAAATAGAAATTACCGTCGCTGGTGTTTTCGTAATAACTGGAATCGGAGCTGCTGTAGTCGTCTGATTCCGAATCGTTCCTCTTCTTCGAATAACGCTTTTTGAAACGTTCCGCCCATTTTAAAGTGCCTTCTTTTGTCGCCGGTTCTTCAAGTGCTTCTTCATATGCATCATCGTCGCTATCGGTGTAACTACGGAAGAATAATTGTAAATTGCACAGATTGGAACATGAACTTGAATTTTTTAGGAGCTTTTAGATATATAGTTTGTCAGCTCATGGTGCCCCCTTTTGACCTCCTCAGCCCCACAATTTGAAAAAATGGCAGGTTACTGCAATCACTAAAATTTTCGAAATCGAGATGACACCAGATCTCTCAGGAACCCGAAAAAGATACTACTTTTTCACAGAATTTGTACTGAAAATGTACAGGTCGTGAACTAACCATATGATCAGGTTACCGCTAAAGGTAGATTCTAGATTCAAGGCGAGAATTTTAAATTCAAGTCGCAGCAGAACCAACAGGGTCAAGGAGGCTTTTCGCCATTAAAATTACATTTTACAAATAAATGGTTTTTGATCCTGAAGAAGTAAAAGGTGTAGAATTCACATTTTTGTGGATCGAAATCAATGGATTATTTTGAAATTTTGCAAGAGCAATAAAAGTTTTCTTATGAAATGTTACTTCTAAATCGTAGTAAATAATGTTTCAGGAGCTGAGCTCCTTATGTAGGGTTTGCATTGAAAATACCAATTGCAGATGTCGGTAACTCGATGTTCTCCTGCATCAATTTTAACAAAATTTTGCAAATAGAACACCCTTAAGTACCTAAGTTGGTGTGCCAGATTGCAATGCCATTAAGCCGTTTCCGAAATTTTAAAAATAAACTGCAGACCATGGTCTCCATCCTGCTCCTACGAGACGGCCTAGCTTCCTTAGGAGGCGATATCGGACACATATTCATAGGAAGTTTTTGACTTTTTTTTATGTAAAGAACCCACGGTAGGAGTTTGGCTACATGTTTCCAAACACCCATTATACAGAGTGTTAGGGAATGGTACCGCGTAATTTTAACGGCGGCTATACCATGAGAAATGTAGTTGAAAAGTCCTTTACCATTTTGGGCCAAGAAGCGTTTTTCCTTCAGATTTTCAAATATTTCCCACAAAGTTTGGGAACTGCTGAAAACATGTACTTACATACATAGGTGATAGCATTAGGAAAATATGTACAAATATGCGGTAGGTACCATGGCAACAAAAAATTACTTTCCAAATCTATTATCAAAGTTGACAAATAATAATAATAATAATAATCAACCACATTCTCAACCTATCATTTTTCGTTTTACAACGCCAGAATATGCAGACATCATTTTGTACGTGGCGTAGTATAATGTGCCAAATAAATTTTTTGTTGTCATGGTATCTACTAGATATTTTATGGAGCTATTATTACTGAATAAAGTTCCCAAACTTTGAGGAAAACATTTGAATATCAAGCTCTGAACAAATATACGTCTTAGACTAAAATAGTGTGTGAGGCAGTGAACATTTTTGGTATGTCATTTCAGCAAAGTTAATTTAGCAATTTTATAGATATTTTCATGCTGGAGAGTACTAAAACGGAAGTCTGCCATAAATCTTATGGGACAGGCGGAAATTTTAATTTTTCAAAAGTTGACATCTCGCAAACCGTAAAAGATACGAATTTTTATTAAATTAGAAAAAAGTTGTATTTTTCAATGTAGATTAAGGATCTGAAAAGAAATCCAAGATATCTAGACTGGTTACTGAAATATACTGAAAAGACTTTTGAAAATTGACGTGTAACTTGGTTACTAATCGACAAATCATTATGAAATTCGGTTCAATTACATTACCTTGCACAAAGTACAAAGTGAGATGACGAAAACTTTTCTAAGCCTTCTAGATTTAAAATATAACATTTTTCAGTATATTTCTGGAATTAAGCCAGATATCTTGAATTTCTTTTCAGATTTTTAATATACATTGACAAACACAACTTTTTTCTAATTTCATAAAATTTCGTATCTTTTACCGTTTGCGAGATGTCAATTCTTGAAAAATTAAAATGGCCGCCATTAGCCTCTGACCCACAAGATTTATGGCAGACTTCCGTTTTAGTATTCTTCAGCATGAAAATAACTATAAAATTGCTAAACTAATTTTACTGAAATGGCATACCCAAAATATTCACGGCCTCCCAGACCACCAAGTGTAAATGCATTTTTAGACGCAGAATTTGAAGAGCCTTACTATGGTTTGCATTTAAAATGTTAAAGCTGTGTGGCAAAAAGGCACTTTCCGTGGACCGATGTGGCCAAAATCTAATCAGCACCTAGAAAGTGTCCACTGAATATGATTGCCTAATTTCATCTCGATACGTTCAGTACAGTTTGAGCTCCAGCGTGATCACAGACAGACACACAGACATTTTTTCAAAAACCACTTTTTTGTAGAAGCTAAAAATGCAATAGAAAACGTAATTAAATGTATTTTGAGATAATATGCCAAAGTTACGTTACAGAAAATTTTGTATTTCTAATGGCAGAAGCGATAAAAGTTTTTGGTCATTTGCTCGTTATCGTCATTTTTGTAGATACCGCCTTTTGCCTTCCGACGGCAGTAACTTGTCGCAATTTCACGTTGATTTTCCAAGAAATAGACAAATGGCGAGGTGTTACATGGGTCCGTTGATACATAATATATACAGGGTGGTCCAACGAAAAGTTTCCACCCCTAATATCTCGTGAACGGAACGAAATGTAAAAATTTGCTCGGACAGGTCGATTTTTGTTTCGAGGGGGGCACTTTAATCCGCGGTTGATAAAATTTCACAACGCAACCCCTAACCCCCACTAACCCCAACTTCAAAATCTCAAATGGTAACCCCCCACTTGTGATGCATCATTTTAAAGCAAATTTAATTGCCAACCCAACGATGTAAACATTTCTGGGATTTGATCAACTCCAGCGCCCTCTACGGTCAAATTTTAAATTACATTAGGGCCCTCCGTGATACATTATTTGAAAGGGTCTGAAATTCTCTGTAAAACAATGCAAGAATTTTTGAAATCCATTCACTCGTTCAAAAGTTACATTGAAGAACATGAGCTGGTTTTGGGCCTAGAAATCCTTCAAGTTTACGCCTGTAACTTTTGAACGAGTGGATGGATTTCAAAAATTGTTGCATCGGTTTAGAAATAATGTAAAACCCTTTCAATTGATGTACTACGAATGGCCCTAATGTAATTTAAAATTTTACCATAGAGGGCGCTGGAGTTAAATAAAGCTCAAAAATTCTTACAGCGTTGGATTGACAATGAAATTAGCTTTGAAATAATGCATCACAAGTGGGGGGTTGCCATTTGAATTTTTGAAGAGGGGGTTAGTAGGGGTCAGGGGGTGTGAGGAAAAATTTCACCAAGGGCGAATTTAGGTGTCCCCCTCAAAATAAAAATCCACCTGTTCGAGCAAATTTTTATATTTCGCTCCGTTCACGAGATATTCGGGGTGGAAACTTTTCGTTGGACCACCCTGTACATATTTAAATAAACCCGTGAAATAAACCATGTAGAGAAATTGGAATTAAAAGTTTAATAAAATTTTGTATTACCTTGTGCTAGAAGATTCGTCATCACTGCTACCTAACTCTGCTGTTGAAGCACCAAAGTTCTTATCAGTCCATTCGTCCTCATCCATCTGGCTCAAAGATTCTTCGTGGTCAGACGGGTTTGCTACACTCAGGTTAGCAAATTCTACTCGTTCTGGAGTCCGTACTAAAAAAAAGTACGAAATTTATTACCGTATTCCCTCGTGTGAGCAACAAGGTCAGGTGACTTTTTGTCAGGCTTTTATGTTAGGGTTTCGCAAATATACACCACGGTCAAAACTAATATCGGGTGGTTATAAATGATTGACAGCTAAATGGCAACGTTGCTTTCAATACTAGTATAGCGAAAGTGCAGCACGATGGCACTGGGCGACACTGCTTTTTGAAATTATTTCAACTTATGAGAAGGTTCAGTGTCAGTTTAAGGTTGTTTAACTGAAGCATGCAAAAATCCCCTATATTGTTGTGCAGCGTTGCCATTTAGCGGTCAATCATTTATGACCACCCGATTGGAAGAGATCATTGTTGTTAATTATTGCCGATTGTTTTTAATTTCTGACAATGACACAAATTTTCACAGAACTAAAAACCCGTTTACAAAGCAACAGAAATAAAGCCTGACATACAACCCCCGCGTCCGTTAGAAAATGTCGGAAATTTAACACCCTACTTTGTTGCTCTTACACGAGGGAAGGTGGTCATAAAATAAAAATAACTAGAGATGGGTGGTCGGGAATTTTTCATTCACGGAAACTTTTTTCGAAATTTTAAGTCTCCCTTAAAACTTCTCGGTTTTTGAATCTGGCGCCCAACACATTATTAACCTGTCCAAAGTAAATTTTAAGCTTGAAATTTAAAAGGATTTGATATTTTTGAACATTGGTTTGTTGTTTTGTTGCTCTATTTGGCCTTGAATATTAATTAATGGGTCACGCGAGCCCAAGATGGCGGATCTGAGATGGGAATTATCGATTGCACATTATCCACAAATATCACCGCAACGTTTCACTAATAAAATATTCGCATAATGGAGTGATTTATTATCAATGGAGACAAATATCTGAATGTAGGTTTTTGATTTAATTAACATTCTTGTGAATAAACGTACGAATCAGAGCCCATCTCTGGCTCCAACAAAAATATCAAAATTATCAAAATGACTATTCCATGCAAACTCTTGTCGAAAAACTCTTGACGAGTTTAGTATTTTTGAGGACAGAATAAATTTAAGACAAAATCGAAAACTTTCCGAGAATTTTCAATAACCAAAATCACTAAAAATAACTTACCTCTGTCCAAGAGGTCAACCCCGGCAATTCCACCAAGATGCTTTTTCTCTGGACTTTTCCTCTGTGAAGCCTTTCTGGCTATCTTAGACTTTGGTTCAGCTTGCATACCGTAATGATGTAAGCAGAAAAATTTATGGTCATACAGCCCATCCTTATCATATGCGTAAGAACCTAACCGGAGCTGAGCATTACAGTATTGACATTTGAAACAGATGTGATGGAAAAATCGACCTTCGGCCGACAACCTTTCCATTAAATACACACGTTTGCCACAGAAATGACAAAATTCGGATTGATTCGGAGGTGGAAGAAGTACAGCAGGACGGGATTGCTACAAATAGAAGTTGAAAATGAAGAAAATCATAACCGAAACAGGTATGTATAACTTACACTTTTTTGTAGGGGCTTCAACTCTGAAGATTCCGGCACTTTGCTAACTAACTTTTCGGTAATTGAAGCGACCTTGCTTTGTCCAAGGTCCCTGTTTGTACCTTCTTTCAATTTAAGTTCCAAGTGCTTGATATTCTTGTCAATATCAGCAAATTTAGCTACAAATTCTATTTAGAACAATAATAAAAGAACTCAATTAGTTACCTTCAGCACTATCCTGTCTGTCCAAGTGTTGCTTCTCCATTTTTGTTTGGCGTGCAACGAATTGTTCCCTGCTCCATTTGGGTACCTTTTCTTTATCTTTGTTGACGGTTTTTCCCATTTTATTTTCGCGAATTTTCTTTTCGATTTCTTTAATGTTCCAATCGGACGTTTCGATTTTTCCTATGGCTCGTAGGAGATCTTTGGGTTTTTTCTCAACAGGCTGAGGATCCTTCCATTTGTCCTCCAAATTTTTTATTCTGGCAGCAAAATCTTCGTCTGTGTTTCCACGAGTTTGGTTCGGGGGCTTGTTTTCGTGATCCTGAAAACATTGTTGAATATTTAAATAAATATGCTGTTATTTTTCAAGAAAATCAACCAAATAAAAATTTGAGCTTTTCCTTTGTCTATACCACTGCAGGCAAAGTAATCGACAAGCTGTTATTGTGTAAGTCAGGTTTTAATTGTCATGGTAATGACACGATGGCACATCCAGACTTTACTGATAAGTACTCAGTTACCTACTTGCATCTCACTAACAAAACTTTACAAGACCCGCTCTATTATATTCTTCACCGCTTCCACTAGTATTAGTGAGATGCAACTATGTGCGTTTAAGTAAAGTCTCGGCGTGCCATTAAAATTTCACGGCTCTCTTGATCTCAAACTTTTTTGTTCAGATAGTAGGAAAATCAGGCAATGAAAATACGGAGAGATGAAATAAAAAACGATCAAGGGGGGCTATGAATTTTCAAAAATACGTCGTAGTTAATTACTACTAGGGTTTTTTAAGTTCTATCAACTCTCAGTCAATCCTTACTTCACGACGGACACTAACGCAAACAAAGAAAAGTGTTTTGGGATTATTAGAAACTATTTTTTAACTTCCATAGCCACCCCTGATCGTTTTTTTTTTATTTGATCACCCTGTAGTACATTTCAAAATGCTTAAAATTTGACATTTCCTTTATTCGCGAAAATCAGCTGCTAATAGATGGCATTGCTAAACCACAAAATAGCGGTCTCACCCCATTGGGGAGCCGGAAGTGAGAATTCTAGCGTGACGTGCCTGACAGTGTCAGTTGGTGACATCAGTGACATCGATACGTGGATTTTTTAAAAGCCAGGTTTTCCTGGATTTACAATGTTCCACTTAAGTACACAAGTCCACAGAATTATTCCCAAAATTTCGAGCCAGCGAGAGGATGTCTCCTAACAAAACTACTACCTAACCTCGCAACTGACAACTGACTGACGTAAGCCGAAATTATGATGACGGACGTTTAAAAGTATTTCCGTATCCTGTCTCTCAGTGTAGTTAAAGCATTGCCACCAGATTTCAGACACTTTGCTGATTTTCGCGAATAAGAATGAATTACTTTCATTATTGCTCGCAGTAGTACCTACGATGTGAACAAGGCGCATTATATCGTTGTATACAGGGTGGTCGTTTTATCTTGAGACTGGCAAATATCTCGAAAAGGAAGCATTTTAGAAAAAAAGGTTTTGTATAAAAGTTTTATGGCTTCGAGAGGGAAAATAGATGGCATCATCGCCACTCTGATTCAAGGTCATTTTCAAGGTCAAATAAAGGTCAACTTGATTTTTTTTAATGGACACCTGTATTTTTTATTACATATTCTTATTCCCCGTAAAAGAACAAATAACTCTCATCTAAACTATTTTTGGATCCGATGGATGTAAATTTTAATCTTTTTCGAAAATCCCTAGAAATTCCCTAGTAACAGCGGCATGACAAAACAAATGAACAACCGTTGTATCTTAGCAACGATGAATTCTAGATAAATAAACCACAAAAATTGTTGTAGATTTTGTTTTTGTCATGCCGCTGTTGCTAGGGAAGGCAATGGATTTCGAAGAAGATTAAAATTTTCATTAGTAATATGATAAGTCGTCTCTTGATTGCCGCGGGTTTGACGTCCGAATGGTTGAACTACGAGATATGACTACGAGTCAAAATGGTAGATTTTTTTTTCTTTGCCCGAAAAAAAATCTACCATTGACGAGTAGTGAATCCATGAGGACTCAACAAGGCAATCAAAAGACGACGAATCATATTTTACAGATTATTTTATAAATTAAAAGTATTGAATGGTTCCAAAGACGTTCGAATCTAGGTAGTGTAAAAATGTTGGATCATCGCTGTCAGTTGTCAGTCACTTGTCAACTGAGTGTCACGTCACAAAATAGAAGTGAAATTATTTATTTTTAACAAGATTTAAACATTTATGTATACCTACGACTGATTACGGCGATTGAATTTTATTTTAACCGCATTATAACATTCTTGGTATGAAATTTGGTAGAATACCTAAAACTTTACAATGGAGTACTTATTAGGTGAACTCTTGTTCGGGCGCATCTACCTACTATGAAAAGAATGGACGAAACAAAACTGGTACGAAGGATATAGGAAGCGAAGACCAATTAGACGCGACACAGGAAGACCGAAGGACACCGGGGAGAGTTTATTAGAAGAGATTTGCATTTCAAAAGTTGATAAATTGAAAAAATAACTGATAGCTCAAAAAGAGGAGGACCTGCTCATATCCAGTGTTTAAAATAATGTTAAGTTCCTGTTGTTGGCTCGTGAGTTTTAGGCGAATGTTATAAAGTGCTACAAATTTACATTCCGGCGAGTGACTTTGGGGTAATTATAACAAGATACCACACAGTTTAAAATTACCCAACAATTTTCTGTACAAATCTGGTAACCGTATCTTTTTCTAAATCTGAATAAATGTTTACTTTGAGTATATTTTTACTTTTGCCATTTTTTAATGACAGTTGTGTTAAATGTCGTAGGATTACCAGTCGATTTGAACTACGACTGTCGTCTTATCACTGTAATCTAGAGGTTGCTAGGTTACTGTGAACAAAATCTAGCTTTGGATTGGTTCAATACTTAATGTATAAAATAATCATTTAAATATCTGACAAACTATCCATCGGATCCAAAAATAGTTTAGATGAGAGTTGCTTGTTCTTTTACGGGAAATAAGAATCTCTAATCAAAAATATAGGTTTCCATAAAAAAAATGAAGTTGACCTTCATTTGACCTTGAAAATGAGCTTGGATGAAAATGGCGTTGATTCCATCTATTTTCCCCCTCGAAGTCATGAAATTTTATACAAAACATTTTTTTCTAAAATGATTCCTTTCCGAGATATCTGCCGGTCTCAAGATAAAACGACCACCCTGTATAGGTTGTTGAAGTTACATGTTAATGTCACCGTTAGATTTCATCTGCACTTATTTTTTAGTAGACTACCCTCTATGTCTAGCGTGGCAAAGCCTGTTTGATCAATAAAGTTCTTATCGGACGATATAAAATCGTTAATCCTGGATAAATTTTTATCACAGTTAATCGAGGATTAAATTAGATCCGGGATTAAGAGCTAAGGTTCAAATTGAAGTCATTTCACATTTCATGAAAGCCTGTGGTTTTTGATCGAACGTTACGTGTTCATTTAAATGTCTAATTGAAGCAGGCTGTAAAAACTTGCCTATAATATTGTTCGGTTTTTGAATTTGGCTCCAAATTCAGGGGTTTTTTAACCTAAAAGAGCCCTGCCGTAAGTATCCAAAATCCGAAAAAAACTTGTTAATTCTTGATGTGGCCAGCACGTGAGCAACAGCAACAGTGTTAACGCTCTTATCAAAATATTCTATCCAAATTTTTCAGGTTTTTATTGTATTGATTGTATTTGATTAACTTTTTTTTCTGTCGTCGTGGCCTGCCGGGATGTACGCTTAACGTCATATTTTATTTTATTTTATAATTTTCATTATTTAAGTAATAAATCAACGCCGCCCCGTAACCTCCCGTCAGGGTTGCGGTGGTTTTCCCTTTCAATACAATTTTTAATGTTTCGTCAAGATAATTAAGTTTTGCCCTTGAAGAAGGCCTTAAATAAAGACCGAAACGTTGGCTATAACTTATATATATATATTATCTAATTCCCTTATACCTTTCGGTGTAGGGTTGTTTACATTTATTTACAATTCGATTGTTTCGTACACAAATCTACGCCATAAATTCTTGTTCTTGGCCATAAATTTTGCTTCGTTCCATGTTTTTCCTTTCTTCTTCAAAATTTTGTTCATCATACTGTCCCAAGTTTCAGAAGGTCGTCCTCTACTTCTTTTGCTCTGCTTTTTTGACTCCCATACTTTCTTTACTAGTCTATTTGCTGTCAATCTTTGTAAATGCCCCCACCAGCTTAGCTGTCTTTGTTCAATGAAATCTAGCACGGATATGGTGTTTAGTTCCTCTCTCACCTGCTGGTTTCTAACTCTATCTCTTCTTGTTATACCTTTTACTTTCCTCAGATATTTCATTTCCATTGCTTGGATTCTACTCTTCATTCGTGTTGTTAGTATCCAGGATTCACATCCGTAGGTAAGTATGGGTCTGTACACAGTGTTGAATACGTTCATTTTCGTTTTCGGTGTAATTTCTTTGTTGCCTATAAACTGTTTGCTCAGAGCATAAAACGTTCGGTTTGCCTTCTCTATCCTTTCATTTAGGTCTAAATCCTGGTCGCCTTGATCGCTGATTATTACTCCCAAATATTTAAAGTTAGACACTTGTTCTATTGACGTTCCTTCCACTTGAATATGTATATTTTCCTCACTGGGTGTCACTGCCATTACTTTTGTCTTGTTCTTATTTAGTTTTAATCCGTGGCGATCTAATACTTCATTCCATGCTGCTAAGTTATGTCGCAACTTCTTTTCTGTTCCTGCCATTATGACCACGTCGTCCGCAAAAGCACATTCTGTAATTTCCAGGGGTTGCAGCTTCCTGTATCCAATCTGTAATCCCTTCATGTTGGGTTTGCATTCCTTCAGAATATCATCCATAATTAGAGTGAATAACACCGGACTGAGGACTCCTCCTTGTCTGAGCCCCTCTGTGACCTCAAATATTTCAGATTTCATATTTTTGCTGATTACATAGTTGGAATTGTTAGTATATATGCTTTTTATTGCCTTAATTAATTTCGGGTTAACTTTTCGTTCTCTTAAGCTTTTCCATACTCTGTCTCTAGGTGTTCTATCATATGCTTTTTCCAAATCTATAAAGGCCATATATGCTTTGCTCTTTGATTGAATGGTTCGTTTTATTATTTCTTTTACTGTAAATATGTGGTCTTGTGCGCTGTAACCTTTTCTAAAACCACTTTGTGATTCCATAAGCTGTGTTTCTACTATTGTTCTTAGTTTTCTCTCAAGGATTCTTTCGTAGATCTTCAATGCTGTACTTAACAACGTAATTCCTCTATAGTTATTGCAATCCTTACTATCTCCTTTCTTGTATACGGGTACGATCATTCCTTTTTCCCAGTCTTTTGGTATTACTTCTTCTTTCCAAGCTTGGTTGTATATTTTTAATAGCATTTCCATCCCTTTTTCTCCCATGTGTTTAATCATTTCCACCGTTATTCGGTCATGTCCTGGTGCCTTTCCATTCTTCATTTTTCCTATTGCTTCTTTCATTTCTTCTTCTGTTATCTATATGGCTATAACTTAAGGAGTTTTATTTTATTCGATAGTCCGATAACCGAATAAGAGCATCGATTTAAATATTTAGTTTACTTTATTTAGAAAAGTCTATAACAAGAATAGGTTATAAAACAATTCAATTGTTTTATAACCTATTGTTATAGATATGAAATTGTAGAAAATTTCTTTGACCCCGAGGATGCCCTAATAAGGCGAAACATGTCGGTCTAATTACCAATATACATTTTTTATGCAATCCACTAAAAACTACAGTTCTTTAACAAATAATTTAGGCTTTTCAGCTTTTCAACATTTTACCTAATTGCGCAAAATCCAACTGTTCAAAACGCAATTAGGTTTGTCTCTGATTAGGTAATATAAATTTCAAACTTCTGTCTCTGCTTAAAATGTAACAATGTCAAATAATGTCTCTGCCAAACGTTTTGTTCTTAAAGTTTTTAATGGGAGGAAAGTTTTAATTCGTTTCATCAGAATATTGGTGTAATTGCTAGTGATTTGATTAAGGTAAGATTACAGGACAAACCCTTTGACAAACATTGGTCGGATTTCTAACCAAAATGAAAGTCCGTAGTCAGCTGGTTCAAAGGATTTATAGATCGGGTTTCAACTTGTTATCTTTGCTTCTCTGGATTAATGATTGTATCGAATATTGAAGGTACTCCCTGGGAGATTCGAGGAACAGTGATAGAACACGGAATTATGTTAACTTTTGAGAGATGGTATTGCAGGAATCTTACTGCCAGCGCCATCTCCCGATTTATGGGCAAATTTTTTATGGTGTCGTAAATTTTGTGTTACAACATTCCGGCGTTGTTAGGTTATGTAAAACAGGTTGACAGGCTACAATGAATTGAAATAGGCACACATTGCTTCAACTAGAAATATAAAAAATCTCATGTTACTTATTTGTGTAACTGCCTCAAAAGCACTTTTTGTGGATGACTCACGGCTCTTTTCCTCTTAATAGGATAAAAGATAAATATACAGGGTGAGAACTACTTTAATGACCACCATTGGGAGTTCAGATATGGTCAAATTCGAAAAGCTTCTCCCACTTCTTCCAATCACAAGCTAACAAGGTAACATGTCACGAGGATTCTAAAATTGGCAGTTACAAAACTTTGAGCCTACTATATTTTGCAACAATTGAAATTATCCTTCAACAATATTACGAACTATGCAATGCATATAAGCAAGCTTTCAATAATAACGGAACTAATGGTAAAAAGTTCCTGAAGTGTGAATTCTTGAAAAAAAAAACGAAAAATTTTTGGCATCTTACTTCAGATAACTGCATGTTCCATGACAGTCAAAATTATAATTAAGATTTTTGAAGAGTTCAATAGTGAAACAAGTAATCTGGCGCAAAATACCTAATATCCATGCAAGCGTAATCTTTTGAGTGCTTTTGATGCAACATAAAGTTGCAGAAAAAATAACCTAAAGTCCGTTCATGTACTATAGACGTCACAGAATGTCAAAAACAGGTGAATAGGTAGAAGCGATTTGAATGCGATACGTCAGACAACTTGACAAATGTCAAAATTTTGAAATTACTCTGAATTGGCCCAAAATAGCCTGTGTGCGTCGTTTTGAGCACGGTGCAGAGAAAAATATTAGCGAAAAAGCCTCAGGTACGTTTATCTGTGACACTGCTGCTAACAATAAAAATAGACCCTAGAAGATTTGGTTTGTCATGTTTTTGCTTTCCCGCCAAATTCCGATTAAATTGTCAAAAGTACACTTCCTTATAAATTAAGGTTGTACAGTTCCAGAAAAATTTTAGTTCTGCTATACAGAACGGACTTTAGATAACTTTTGCCACATTAAAGTAACTTCAAAATGTTAGTATAGCCACTGCAAACAAAAACTGTTAACAAAACAACGTCAACACATCCTGCTTACGGGAACATAAGTGAACTTTTTTTCAAGATCTTTAACTCTATCTTCGAAATTAGCTGCGGTCTGTCTATAGACAAAAAGCGAATAGTCTTCGAAAGGCTGAGAATGGTCAGACTTGGCATTGGCCTGCAACATCTGCATACTTTTTATGAACTGCTCAGTCTGCAGCTTTCTTTGTTGTCTTCGCTTATTTTGTCGCTCGTAACGGTTGCTCGCAATCTCTTCCAAAACTTTCTGTCTCTCCTCCTTAATAAAATTAAACCAGTCAACATTTTTTGTTCCAGTTTTAATATGTTGTCAAATATACACTTATAATGATACTAGAAGAAATAGGTCCAGGAAGGTTCGGGATAAGGCACGTTATTGGAATTGATAAATATGTCGAGGACGACAAGGATGCTCCCGATTAACATGCTTTCAAGGAATGCGTTCAGGAAATACCGGCATATCTGGAAAGGGTAATGAAAAGAAGTGTTAAAATAAAAATGTATTAAACAAACAATAAAATACAAGCCAAGCAGATTAGTAAAGGGACAAGAGAGTTGAAATAAAAATAGCAAATAGTACTAGTAGTAGTAGTAAATAATAAGTCAAAGTTAAGGTTGTGTTAATAAACGAAATGGAAATGTGGCGATAAGGAAGAACATCTACCCAGATTAGAAGAATGAAAAAAAAAATACTCACGACGGTAGCTCCCATTTTATCCAATGTTCGTCGTTTTCTTGTTTTTCTATCAGGAGTAGGTTGCTTGGTGCAGCTGGCAGCGTCGATGTGTCTCTTATGCCTGCTTGAGGGTCTAATAGGTGCGGGGTGATGCACAGTAACTTGCGATTTTGGTGTGAAATGCGATGGGAACAACGGTTTAAGCGATCTAAAAGCACTGTCACCCTTCTTTTTGTCCGGCAAGTCCTGTAAAAAATGAATTTAAGCCACCCATAAAAATTTATTCAGTACGGGCAAAATAAAATAACCAATTGTAAAATCATAATAATAATAATATAAGGACAAGATCGGATACAGTATAAGAATAAGGAAGAACAGAAGGGAAATGGGAAAACCTACTGATTCTTCTCCTTCCACAATAGCGGTGAAAAGACTAGGCGAAGCCGTTCTGTTCATCTCCTTCTTAAAAGGCGTAAAGTCTGAAAATTTCGACAAATTCTTAATCAACGGATCCTCCTCCGCGTCCTCCTCCTTTTGCTCGTCCTTTAGCTCCTCTTCGTTTGGGTCCTCCTCCTCCTCCTCCTCCTCCTCCTCCTCTTTTACGTTCTTCACTTCAGTAACACAGTAATCGCCATCATCCCCGCATTTAATTTCGTCGGTCCTTTCTTCAACGATGAGGCCATCAGAACTTTTCTCTTCTTCAAGTTGCTTCCTTTTCTCGATGCACTTGGTCACTGACGTAATATCGGTGAAGTCATCCGGAAGATTGGTCTCGACAACGTCGTCTGGCTGCAGGAAATCGTGGGTGCTGATCCAATTGGAGACTCTACTGAAAACTAGTTCGGGCTCGGCCACTGCGCTGTTTTCTTCCGAGTCTGTCATTTTCTTACGTGCACACGGAAATTTCACGGCATTTTTCCAAGCTGATTGACATAATGACAGGTCATAGCCTTCCGATATTTTAAAATAAATTATCACCTGCAGAACTATACTTCACCGTATTTGCCGCTGGTTTCGATTTGACCTTTTCAATTTCAATTTTTATAACCCTCCGAGATTTTCTGGCTTCATGGAAGGAGAATTTTGGAGATTCAAAAGGGGGAGGTGATATTAACACAGGTATTAATTCGTCATCGTCAAGTACGGCGCTTTCAAATATGTCTGAAATATCACTGGTGTTCGATCATGGCCGTCTCTAGCACCAGGCCCAGGCCATGTCCCAATTATGTGGCAACATGGTGAGAGGAGATTTACCGTCAATTTGGCAAATTGTCACAGATTGTCATTAAAGGGAATTTTTCCCAAAAAAACTCCAAAAATATTTGAATATTTACGAATTTCGAGTGGTGGTAAAAAGCATGAATTAGTAGGACCATCCTCATCTGTAGAATTTTGTGTAAAATCGACACAACGACGTACCCTGCCGCAATCAAGCTGCTAAACGCAAGCTGTAGTGCAGTCTCGATTGAATTTGAAAAGAATTTTGTAAAGTGTCTTTCTCTGGATCTAGAAGCAAAATTTACCATATTAAACTTGATTTATAGGATACATCTAACAGACTTCAATAACAAATATTTTTGGTAATTATTGTACAGGGTGTTCCCTAAGTACACCGACAAACTTCAGGGGGTGATTTCTCACATAATTCTAAGACGAAAACTCCCTATGGACATTATGCCCTAAGGTCCTTAGTTTCCAAGATACAGGGTGTGCAAATTTTTAAGTGTTTGTACGTTTCGATTTTATTTTTTATTTTTTCATGAAAGTCCTACTTAAACTAAATGAAGCTTTTCAGCGTATTGGTCATTCTGATACTTAAAATATAAATTAATTAGTTTAGCTTTTTCGAATTTACCTGCCTCCGATTAGTTTTTTTCAGTTTTCTCAAAAACGGCTCATCATAAAGAAAACATGAAAGAGGACGATTTTATGCAGCTTTAACCAGTAAATAATAAATTCGACTCATATCTGCAAAATGTCTGCAAAAAAACAGTGGTGTACCCAACTCGCCAAGAAAATTATGCACCTGAACAAAATTTTCAGTTTACACCGCAGGATGCTCTTTATGTGGTAGAAACGTATACCAAGTTTCAATAAAATATTTTAACGAGTTTTAGAAATATTAGCAAAATAAAATTTTTTTCTGAAGTTTGCTGCATCTTGGAAACTAAGCACTTTAGGACATTTCTCCATAGGAAGTTTTCGTCTTAGAATAATGTGAGGAAGTTTGTCGGTGTACTTAGGGAACACTCTGTAAATGTTGCACTTCAATGACAATCTGAGACAATTCGTCAAACTGACGCTAAATCTCCTTTCGCAAAATGTCAAGGAGCCTGGACCTAGAGACGGCCATGGTTCAATGCACATAAGTGTGGACGATTTCCTTGACAAAGACTTACCAAGTTCTTCATCACTCTCGCTTTCAACTATGGGTATGGGTGGAAGAGGGGGTAATGTAATTGGGGGTGGAGGTACACGCCAAAATTTAACTTCACACGTACATTTTCTATTTGAATTTTTCAAAATGCCTCTCTGAATTGTTTCTATAATTTGCCAGGAAAACAGATGAAATACTTACGATTTTTGGGTGCTTGATGTGCGGTATCTCACATCTAAAAGTATCGTATATTTGGGTAAGGTACGTCGCCATTGTTAGGTAATCTTCAGTTTCTGTGATTTCTTCGCCACTCATTACAGGAGAAATCCCTAAAAGGTAGTAATACAAAACAGGTTGCAAAACTATAAAGGTGTATAAAAATAAAAATAAAAAAAAATAGTCATGCCACCCTTTATAGTCATGGGGGGTTAGTTATTGGACTTTTTTCGGTCATTTTACGCATCGCATGATCAATTTATTCACGATCGGCAAAAGGGGCTCTAGATCCTCAATCTTCGATCCTCATAAGGGACTATACGACAATTCTTTTAATAAGGTCCGGTAAACGGTATCTTAAGTTTTGCGATAAAATGAGGCTGTCTATCACGCGTGTCAGAAAACAAAAACCTTATCTTAGGGCCTACTAAGCATGTGTGCAAAAAATTGAGATTGGTTCATTGCCCTACGAAAATATCTGAAAACCGACAGGGTCCTTTCAGTCAAATCTGCCTGTTAGTTCGGGAACTAGCACACTTTTAAGCTTCTTTCAAAATCGCGAATTGTTGACCTTCTTCCAAAAAGGCACTAAGAACAAACACATTTTTGGAAGCACCAGATTTTAGCGGCCTTTCTTAGCGCAATTACAAAAAAGAGGATTTGCATATAAAATTTCAACTATTGAAACCGATTGAAACTATTAGTCCGGGGGAGTTTGGTTTATCATTTTTATAGTTATTTTCATGCTGGAGATTACTAAAACGTAAGTCTGCCATAAATCTTATGGGAAAGGGGCTAATGGCGGCCATTTTAATTTTTCAAAAATTGACATCTCGAAAACTGTAACAGATACGAACTTTTATTAAATTGAAAAAAAATTGTATTTTTCAGTGTAGAATCTCAAAAGAAATCTAAGATATCTAGATTGGTTACTGAAATATGCTGAAAATTGACAACGTGTTATAACTTGGTTACTAATCGGCAGATCAGTATGAAATTTGCTTCAATTACATTACCTTGCACGAAGAATAAAATGAGGCGACGAAAACTTTTCTAAGCCTTCTAGATTAAAATATGACATTTTTCAGTTTTCTCAGTATAATTCAGGAACTAAACCAGTTATTTTCAATTTCTTTCCAGATTCTTAATCTGCACTGAAAAACACAACTTTTTTCTCACTTAATAAAATTTTGTATCTTTTACGGTACCGGAGTTGTCAATTTTGAGAAATTAAAATGGCTGCCATTAACCCCTGTCCCGCAAGATTTACGGCAGACTTTTGTTTTAGTAATCTACAGCATAAAAATAACTAGAAAATTGCTAAATCAAGTTCGTTGAAATGACATATCAAAAATGTTCACTCCCTCCTGGACTGTACAGGATGCCCGGGAATAACGTCGCCATATTTTGGGAGTTGATTCTACACCTAAAAATAGGAAAAAAAGTTCATATGAATAAATGTCCGAAAGTGCCTCCAGGGGGCGCTACAGACTTTAGGTAGGTGTCTCTCAAAAACAACTATTTATTAATTATTTTTGAAACGGTTGGAGCTAGAATAACAAGTTGTAGTCGTTAGTGACAAAGTAACGACATTTGTGAAGCAAGCCAACTTGTTTTTTTGTATTTATAAAGTACCCCGCACGTTTTCTATAGAAAAGTGGCTTTCGGTGAAATTGTCTGAATTTTTGATATGTTGCAGTTTTCATGATTCTGAACAAAAGTAATCATTGCGCCAACCTCCTGACATGGACAGTTTTTGCTACAAAAAATCCCGAAGATAGAATTTTCTCATAAGGTTTAAACACATTTTTGGGCCCGTCGTTTCCTACACTTCCCAACATAATATTTAAATACGCTCAAAAGGCCTCCATACAGACGTATGTTAGTAATATGTGTAAGAAAGGTGCCTCTGAACTTATCATTTAGAATTATGATGGCAAAACGGCCGATTCCATTTTCGCTACATGTATTTCTTATGGGAAAAGTTCTATCTTCGAGATTTTTTTAAGCAGAAACTGTCCATGTCAGGAGGTTGGCGCAATGAAAGCTTTTGTTCAGAATCATGAAAACTACAACATATCAAAAATTTAGACAATTTCACCGAAAGCCACTTTCCATAAGAATCGTGCGGGGTCCTTTGTTACCATACATAGGCATGACATGCTTTAATCGCGTTTTTCTTGAAAACGGTTGATCCTATGACTTAGTATCAAGAGTACCTTTTTTATGTAGAATCGTTTGAAGAATTGTTATCTGAAGTCAAAAATTCATGAAAGCTAGAGAAAAAAAATGCAGCAGAGAAGCGGCTGGAACCTCCCCAACGCGTGGGCCTTTGATTTCCGTGACTTGTGTTTAAAATTTTAAAGTTAATATGCCTAAATGGCACCCATTTGCTCCCAAAAGCCTTTCAGCTCTTCAGCGGGTCACCTGACCTCCATGTACCAAATTTCAGACAAATCCATCCAGTAGTTTGGGCTATAACGTGGTTTCAGTGTTATTACAAAATTTCGATTTTTCTACCCAAAGGGTAATAAATGCGAATAAATTTTATCTCATTTAAAACCAGAATTTGAAGACCCTTCTGATAGTGACAATAAATCTTTCAAAAATTTGTTTTGGATGGGTAAATGAGAGAATAACTTTAAATTTGGAAATTGGTGTGCCAAAACGGCACTTTCCGTGGGTCGATTGAATCCAACATTTGTTCAGCTCTTCGACGTGTAATACAATCCCCATGTGCAAAATTTTAGCCAAATCGGTTCAGGGGCTTGGGCTGTACCGCGATTTTAAAGTCCGATAAAAATCTCGATATTTTTAGTTTTTGGTCAAAAGGGCACTGACAGTGAATACATCTTTGGAAGCAGAATCTGAAGGCCTTCCTTATTGTGACGTGAAAAATGGGGGTTTACATTTAAAATTTAAAAGTTGATGTGCCAAAACGGCATTTCTGGTTGCACGATTGGCTCCAAAAGCTTTTCAGATCTAAGTTGGGTTATCACATGCACACGTACCAAATTTCAGCCAAATCGGTCGAGTAGTTTGGGCTGTGGCACGTTTACGAACGTACGTACGTACGTACATACATACAGACACATTTTGAAAACCACTTTTTTGGGTTCCTGAGACCTCAAAACGTACAGATCCGGTCTTATCTCGAATTCGAAAATTTTAGTGATAGCAGTAACCTCCCTTTTTTTTTAAATGGTGAAGTGGAGTGGGGAGGTTAAAAAAGTTGTGGGATTTTTTTTCCTAAGCCTCCCCTGTTTCGCACGCCTATGGTCGTGAATCACCTGTCTTGTTCCCACCAGATAATTTGTCACCCCAAAATTACCTCAGAACCCAAATTTCGTCATTCTAGCTCCAACCGTTTCAAAAATAATTAATAAATACCTATTTCTGAGAGACACATACCTAAAATCTGTAGCGCCCCCAGGAGGTCCCTTTGAACATCTGTTCATATGAACTTTTCTTCATGTTTTTAGCTTTGGAATCACCTCCCAAAATATGACGACGTTATTCCCGGACACTCTGTATGGTCTATTGACACAGATGATCTGAAATCAGCTGAACCTATGGGATGAATGAAAATACAGTACTTACCAACTTCCTTTTCAAAAAGTTCAATGACCAACTGATTCCTCTTCTGGGGCTCCTCACTCTTTAAAGAGTTATAATCTAAAAGATCTGGACGGTAGTGGCTCAAGATGGCACTCAGAACTTTTCCATCTTTAAACACCGACGCGATATCACTCACCACGATATCCTCGTGTTCCTTCACCTGTTCAGAAATCCACCTGAGCAAAACGTCATTATCCACATTACCTAAAACGGATTACTTAAATCGGAACAACGAAAACCAACTGCAACTACCTCTGCGTCTTTTTCTCGGCACCTCAGAGACGTCTTGCGGGTTCCTTCTCATCCTCTCAATGCTCTTAGGATTATCAGTGTCGAAAAGAGCAACAGTTTGATGAGCCACGACAACATTTTTGTTCAAGTTCGGATATCTCGTGGAGGGATCCAGAGTGTACGCCTTCCAATCCTTGTTCAAATTGTCGGGGGTTGTTTGGCCAAGCAGTCGATAGATGGACTCCCGTTCGGCGATCACGTCCAAAGCGTTCTTGTTACCCAAACACCAACTTCTTATGGCCCAAGCGGCGTCCATCGACGATAAGAAGCCCCGCGCACATCCCGACCCTGTGGGCCAGAACGGCTCAAGTAAACTGTCACCCACAAGAATCATTAATAATCTGTATCCGCTCCTTTCCACGACTTTGGATGCATTTTCCGCCGCGTACATTGACGTGAAGTCGAACATTGCGACGTCGGGTTGGCCGTAATGGTTCACCGCAAACTCCAGATTTGGCATTTGGTAGTGGGTGCTGAAACTGGCAGCCTCTTTCGCGTAGTCCATCAAAGCTTCTCTGTTGACGTTATCGGGGGCGAGGAGTCGTTCGGTGTCGGCTAAATCCTGCAAAAAGTGTAATTCGAATTCAAGTTCACTAAAAAGTGAGAGGCGCGTCAATAAAAAGGGGTGCTAAAGAGAAAAGAGCAAGTTCGACCACGTTCCACCCCGGATGCTAACCGGATTTGGCTGATGGGAAATTTCATTTTTTCGCAATTTTTATGTGGCTAATGTTTCAGAGTTGATTTTATAATTTCTATTTAAAAGAGTAAAAATAAATGGTGGAGCGGCGGGAGGCCTCTATTGTGCCACCAACCTAAAATGGAGTAGAACAAAGCAAAATTGCTACAGGTCTACATATAGATAAATGTCAGATACATCACATAGTGAAAGTTATCCATCGTGAGATTTGGTCTAAGAGGCAGTTTTACCTCGAAAATCAAATTTTCCGGAAAACCGTGCATTCTCAAGTTATTTTAACCTCCCCACTCCACTTCACCATTTAAAAAAAAGGGAGGTTACTGCAATCACTAAAATTTTCGAATTCGAGATAAGACCGGATCTATACGTTTTGAGGTCTCAGGAGCTCAAAAAAGTGGTTTTTAAAATGTGTCTGTATGTATGTACGTACGTACGTACGTTCGTACGTTCGTAAACACGCCACAGCCCAAACTACTCGACAGATTTAGCTGAAATTTGGTACGTGTGCATGTGATAACCCAACTTAGATCTGAAAAGCTTTTGGAGCCAATCGTGCAACTAGAAATGCCATTTTGGCACATCAACTTTTAAATTTTAAATGCAAACCCCCATTTTTCACCTCACGATAGAAAAGGCCTTCAAATTCTGCTTCTAAAAATGTATTCATTCTTAGTGCCCTTTTGATCAAAAATTTAAAAAAAAATGATTTTTATCCGACTTTAAAATCGCGGTACAGCCCAAGCCCCTGAACCGATTTGGCTGAAATTTTACACACGGGGATTGTATTGCACGTCGGTTAATTTTAACCCAATCAATACGTTCTTTCTTTCTGCATGTAGAGCTCCAAAATCTGCACCTGCGTGATACTTCACTTTTTTTATACCCCGAAATCCCAGCCTACTGCGATTTAATAAAGAGGCCAAAAATGAGGAAATCGTATTAGGCATTTTTTTATCGAAAAATTTTATAAGGAAATGTTGCTCAGGATGGCTCCAAATGGCTAAATCCGAAATTTCAGGAAAAAATAAAAATGTTGAATTTTTTGAGGAAAAATCACAAAATAATGAAAAGTTCAATATTTCTGCAACATAATGGGGGGTGCTGTGAAATAAAAAAACAATTGAAATGAATTGATTTGACATTTGCCATCGTCTATGGATGGATAAAACTTAACAATCGCAGAAAAAGTTAAAATTATTAAGATAGTGCAAGATTTTCGTTTTTCTTAAATATGTCAAGGGACACCCCAACTAATCTGTTGCAATGTGCCACAAACAGCAAACATATGCGCTTCCATTCAATTGTTTTCACATGTTATAAGAGATTGAAGAAGTCGGCGTGCTTTTTTGCAATTGTTTTTCATCTAAGTTTAGGCTGATTTTGCAAATTATTCCTGCCAATTTTCAAATTCTGGCATTTGTCACAAAAGTTTATGTTGAGTATATTTTTGAAAAGCCAATTTTTTGGGGCATTTGATGGGGTCAAAATTCAATATGGCGGCCATAAAAGAATCAAAAGTTGACTGACGTTATTCAAAACCTAGACGGCCTAGAAAATTTCTGTCGATGCTATTCAATTGACAGCTGTCAAAAATATAAAAATTCCAAGTTTCATTTAAACAACATCAATCGTTAGGAAGATATTAATTTTTCTTTAAATTGGCAATTTTCAGACTTTTTGTGATAACTCGGGAACAAATCAAAATATCGGGGCATTCTCTTCAGATTCTTAATCATCAACAAATAGTGCACCTTTTCTGTAATTTAACCGACCCCGTATCTTTTACCGTTTAGGAGATCCCAACGGTGAGCATCGAAAAATTACCTACCCTGTATGTGTCTGTACTTAAATTAAGGCTGAAAGAATGGGGAAGTTTTTAGTGAGTAATGCAGAGTTCTGATAAGCGTGAACTAAAAAGTTATACTCTGTTGAATGCGAGTCATATTTTCGCACCATCGAAACTTTTAACATTTGGCAGGCATAAAGACAAAATTTAAATAATTTTCATCAACTTGTGAATACTACTTATAAAAAAATTGGGGTCCACGACCTACCATAGCGAAATAAATCGAAAAATGACGGGAGCATGCACGGTTTTCCGGAAAAGGACCCCGCACGATTCTTATGGAAAGTGGCTTTCGGTGAAATTGTCTAAATTTTTGATGTGTTGTAGTTTCAATGATTCTGAACAAAAGTTATCATTGCGCCAACTTCCTGACATGGACAGTTTTTGCTACAAAAAATCCCAAAGATAGAACTTTTCCCATAAGAATTACATGTAGCGAAAATGGAATCGGCCGTTTTGCCATCATAATTCTACATGATAAGTTCAGAGGCACCTTTCTTACACATATTACTAACATACGTCTGTATAGAGGCCTTTTGAGCGTATTTAAATATTATGTCGGTAAGTGTAGGAAACGATGGGCCCAAAAATGTGTATAAACCTTATGGGAAAATTCTATCTTCGGAATTTTTTGTAGCAAAAACTGTCCATGTCAGCAGGTTGGCGCAATGATAAATTTTGTTCAGAATCATGAAAACTACAACATATCAAAAATTCAGACAATTTCACCGAAAGCCACTTTCCCATATAAACGTGCGGGGTCCTTTGGTTTTCGGGGAAAACTACCTCTTAGACCAAATTTTACGAAGGATAACTTTTACTACGTGATGTATCGGACATTTATCTATGTCCTATGACCTGACCTGTACAAATTTTGTTTTGTTCTACCCCTTTTTGAGGTTAATCCTTAAATAAGCCACTTTTGATGGCTCGGCCGCTGTACTAACAGAAATTTCAAACTTTTGTCAACAATCTCCCTCATATAAATAAGGAACTTGTAGGAGATAAAGCGGCATCCTGGGACCTTAAAAGTTAAAACGTGTTGTCTCAAATTCCAAAAATTCTTCTCATTTTTTAAAATTGTGGTGTGAGGAGGTTAATAGGGACATACGTTAAAAAGGGAAACAAACGTACCTGAACAATAACTCCTTTTTCTAACAAACTGGGTTTCTTCGCCGTCATCACAAAATAATGCGTCTCGTCTTTATAGTAAACTATATTTTCGAGATCAATTCCAGTGCCTTCGTACAAATCCTTGAAAAATTTTTGGTTAAAAATAAAAGCCACGCCACTAATTTCCTCCACAACGGCTTCGGCTTCGCTTCGTTTATTGATAAAATTGGCGGTAATGGCAATGGCCAATTTGCCCCTGAACTCCTTCCTTTTAAAGCCCTGCAAAGTGTTTCTTTTGCCGTCGGCGCCAATGATTATGTCAAACTCGTACTGCGAAACTGGATGTGTGGACGGCAAGTATTCAGCTCTCCAGCCGGTTTCTAAAAAAATTTCCCTGTGACGAACCTAACTGGATCTGTTCTTAAAGTCACAGTAAACTAAAAAACTCATGTATTTTTTATTGCATAAAAGAACAGAAGATTACTGGAAACGAGCGCTAACATGCCCGGAAAAAGAAAATTATTTTATTTTCAACTCCAAACATCGCTGCAAAGATCCGTCATGACGTCATCTGTGATAAACCGCGTGTGCTTGGAAAGCATTGTCGCTGCATCAAAGCATTTAATAATTTCAAGCGGCAACTCCCAACTTGCAATACATCATTTGAAAGCAAATTTCAGTACCAATCCAATGCTGCAAATATTTTTAATACTCGTCTACCTTCCAGCCTAATCAACACTCAACAGTAAAATTTTAAATTACATTTGGATCTTTTGTGATATATCATTTTAAAGGGTAAGAAATCCTCTGTAAACCAATGCAACAATTTTTGAAATCCATCCACTCGTTCAAAAGTTATAGAAGAAACAATAATTATTTCTACGGCGAGAGATCCGTAAGATCACTGCAGGCTGGCAAGCACGAGCGGCAACTGTATCAGAGATGACGTCACGCGCCTCACTCAAACCGATCCTAGCAACGAATTGAAGTTCTTTGGGGCAATTTTATTTACGGCAACATTTATAAAATACTATAATCTATCAATCAGACTAATTTTTGAAAAATTAATATTTTAGAGTTTACTGTTCCTTTAACTTACTTTCAGTAGGATCGGGATCGATGAGCCTCTCGAAGCTGACTTCGGTGTGCACTTCCACTCCTAGCAGAAGTGCAATTTTGAGCAAAATGCATTGCAGCTGACGGATGCTGATGTGGTCGATGGCACCCGCGCAGAATTTCCCGAAAAATTTCTTGGCGCCCAACATACGCAAATCTTCGATGACAAAGGGCCATAAATGCAGAACGTTGTTGCGAGATAGGCGGTCTCTTTTCTCAATTACAACCTAGAAAACACATTTTCTTGTACACTCAGTTCAAGGGTCAAACTACAGGGTGAGTCTAAAAGACGCCGCATCCTTTATGCCTCAGAATCTATGGTTCAAATGATGAGGTTTGGTGCAAAAATTATTGGTCAATTGTGATTCCTCTTGATGTTATAAGACGCTAAAGATCTTCTTTTGAAACATTTTTATTTAATATCTTCCGAATGGTGTATCGCAGGATTTTGAATTTTTGCGCAGCATTGTTACTGACCAAGAGGCAAATGCTGATGGCACTTTGAACATTATTAAAAAATCGCAAACTTGATGTACAGGGTGCCACTCAACTCAAGTTATTTGTCCTTGAACTTTTCTGTTTGAAAATATTGCTAATTTGCCTATGCTCTCAAATTATTTTGAAAAAAGTAACCATTCACGAAGAAAATTGAAAAAACCGAAGACATGCTTCAAGTAATGACCATAAAACCAATGTTTTTGCCCCCTAAAAAAGTGTAATTACCGCCGATGTCTTTTCTTCAATTGCGAATGAACATGAACATAATGCCCACAGTTGTCAAACAACAGCTCCCTTACAAAAAACAGTTGAAATATGACAATTGTCAGCGAATACTTTAAATTTTTATTGCAATTCAATGCTTTATTGCTTGCTTTATTGCCATGGTCATGTCATGGTTTTCTCAATTTTCCATGCCAATGGTGTTTTTTCAAAAAAAACTACGAGCCAAAAATGGTTTAGAATTGAACGGGGGAGGAACGCCGCATAGACAAATTAGCAATATTTTCAAACATAAAAAAGTTCAAGGACAAATAACTTGCCGAGCATCCTCTATAACAAGCTTGCGATTTTTGAATAATGTCCAAAGTGCCATCAGCAGTTGCCAGTTGGTCGGTAATAATGCTGTGCAAAAATTCAAAATCCTGCGATACACCATTCCGAATGAAATAAAAATGTTTTATGAACATCTTTGGCGTCTTATAACATCAAGAGAAATCACAATTCACCAATAATTTTTGCACCAAACCTCATCATTTGAAGCGCAGATTATGTGGTATAAAGGATGCGGTGTCTTCCAGGCTCACCCTGTTTAACGATATTTGGTTAAGCGGCTTGGGTCGGGTAACGAAAACAACTGCAGACCCTCATGCACTTCTGTGTAACTTAACTATTAGGTACTCGTCTCGGTACTCGTTTTGCATTTAAAAGAAATATTCCCAAGGCCCGAATAACAATGTTCTCAAAACGAGTAGTTGTTTCGCGGGAAGACCTGCAATGATTTTGATTTTACATATTGCACATCGTGCTGAGACACAACCGGCTTAACCAAATGTCATTTTTACGAACTTTGCAAACTAACAAAAGTTGACAATAATGTGCTCTTAAACCTACCACTTTGGCCCCCAGCAGCTGCGCCTCTATGGCAGTTCTGAGTCCACAAGGACCACCTCCAATGACCAAAACTCTGGTGTTCGCGCAAATCTTCCCTTTTCCATAACATTTATGGCCAATCCTGGCATCAAATTTCTTCCACAAAGCTTTGGCTCTCCATGACCCCAAAAAGCCCTTCAATTTTGGATAGAACAAAGGAAATTGGCTCGGTTTAAGACTTAAGAAATCACAAATGTTCCTATAGTAACCCAAAATGTGCTTGAGACTTGAAGCATTGAGAAATTGATCGAAATTCTCGTTTGCTATTGCTACGTCCTTACTAGTAACCGGCCTACCCCCTGACTTCGGAGGAGGCTGGCCGTGGCGGTCCATTTTATGTGAGAAATCGATTCTTATATTCGTTCAACATCTGAAACAAAGACATTTTTAATTGAATTGAATATTATTTCAGATATAGTCATCAAATCGACAGATAAGTAGTGCAGTTTGAAATCTTTGAAGCAAGTTTTCATTTATAGAAGTAACAACATTACTATTTTGTCAATCATCGCGCCTTGTGAGTCCCGCGACAATTTAATCTCTCCTGAGGACTCGTAACTATCACTTCGTAATAAATTATTCTTTGATAGGAAGATAATGAATGTACCTACCTAGTAATTTAAATTTTGAATCACGAGGGAATAGAAGCAAACACTATGAAATATTGAGACAGACTGCAGTTGGACAATAAAAACCGTAAATGTCCTATGTTCAATTAAAATTCAGCTCTTCAACATCGCCTACATTTTCGCCGAAACCAGCTCATCCATCACAGGCCAATCCCATTCCATTCAATTTAATTAAATTCCGTCGCATATGAAAAAACAGTACGAAACGATTGAATTGCTGTGTTAAGGGTCAAGTACAATGTCGATAACATTGTTATTGAGGGCACGCCACTGGGTTAGACACCTACTAGATGCAGGGCAACGAACGCCAGCACCTTCCACTCCGCCAACCTTGGAACCTTAAATCTAGCCTTATCAGGGCACAACTTTTTTGTGATAAGAAATCCTTCATAGACTCTGAAACTATATTTTAAGCAGTAGCAAGAATCACGCACTTCAATTTGTGTATAATTTCAAGTGAATCATGAATCTTATTTTATCTCTTATAGTAGGAAAAATATTTTCGATCAAATTAAGTAAACTTAATTAGAGCACTCAGTCGTTAAAAAAAGTAGTGAAGATGATAATTGCACTTTTACTTTGTTCGTCGGGCGATATAATTATGATTACTATCGCTCTCAAAAGCGCGTCAGTGCAAAAGAAAGTTTACTGTCTTAGTTAGGTAAAACGATTCTTTAGTTCCCAGAACAGTAGACAAATCGATTCACCAATAAAATACAAATAACCATAGAGGGAAAGAAAAAGACGACCACTAAATTATAAATAACCAAAGTACAATCTACAAACTAAGGGACCAATTTTGCACCGACGCAACCCAAGTGGAAATGGGCCTCTTAGAAAGGACCATTTGCACCAGTGTTACTTACCGCTTAAGTCTAACTTAAAAATTAATAATGGCAAACGTTATCCTCGTTATTTTAAGCTCTCCTTAAGCAGAACCTGCGTATTATAACATTTTAGGTGGAAAAATGTGTGTCTAAAATCAAGTCACTGCACTCGTTTTTTCTGATCACGATGGTACTTTAATTGATATTAATGAATGCAAAAATTATTTTGTTTTAAATTCCGTCTAAGAAGTAAATGTGGTCGTAGAAAAGTATCAAGTTGAAAAGCAATTACGCACTGCAGAGTTCTACACTCGCCGCTACGCAACTTCTTCCACACGTGCGTAATACAGGGTGTCTCAGAATTATAGGGACAACGGTTAATCACAGGTTCCTTACGTGAAAATAAGACAAAAAAATGCAGCAGAGAAGCAGCTGGAACCTCCCCATCGCGTGGATCTTTGCATTCTGTGTAGATAGTAGTCAATTCAACAGAATTTTTTTTTCCTTATCGTTTGTGACTAATTTCGCAATTTTCTGACAAATACCGACATCACCCATCACAATTGACAATATGTTCCTTTTAAGGCTAATCTTTTGCCACCTTTTTGACAATAACTGCCACTTTATGTCATCCACTGTCAGCCCGCTCACTTTTAATTAGAACGATTTTTTTCTCTATTTTCTACTGAAATGGAAGAAACTGTGAATACATTTTTAGAACCAGAATTTGATCGTCTTTCTAATGGCGACATAAAAAAGGAGGCCTTGTATTTCAAATTTTAAGTTGATATGCTTAAATGGCACTTCCCGTGGGCCAATTGCTTCCAAAAGCCTTTCAGGGCTTCAACAGGTCACCCAATCTCCATGTACCAAATTTCAGAAAAATCGATTCAGTAATTTGGGCTATAATGTATTTTTAGTGTTATTACAAAATTTAGATTTTTTGAACCAAACAGCGCCAGCGCTAAATGCGAACTAATTTTGTCCTATTTAAAACCAGAATTTGAAGACCTTTCTGATGGTGACAATAAATCTTTCAAAAACTTGTTTTTAATGGTTAAATGAGGGAATAATTTTAAAGTTGGAAATTGGTGTGCCAAAACGGCACTTTTCGTGAGCCGATGGAATTCAAAATTTGTTCAGCTCTTCGACGTGTAATACAATCCCCATGTGCAAAATTTCAGCCAAATCGGTTCAGGGGCTTGGGCTGTACCGCGATTTTAAAGTCCGACAAAATTCATTTTTTTTTTATCTTTGGTCAAAAGGGCACTAAGAATGAATACATTTTTAGAAGCAGAATTTGAAGGTCTTTCTTATGGTGAAGTGAAAAATGGGGGTTTGCATTTAAAATTTAAAAGTGAATGTGCCAAAATGGTATTTCCGGTTACACAATTGGCTCCAAAAGCTTTTCAGATCTAAGTTACGTTACGAGACGCCTATGTTCCAAATTTCAGCCAAATCGGTCTAGTAGTTTTGGCTGTGGCGTGATTACAAACGAACGTACGAACGTACGTACGTACATACACACAGACACATTTTAAAAATCACCTTTTTGAGTTCCTGAGACCTCAAAACGTGAAGATCTGATGTTATCTCGAATTCGAAAATTTTAGTGATTGCAGTAACCTCCCTTTTTTGTAAGTGGTGAAGTGGAGTGGGGAGGTTAAAAGTAAGAATAAGTTTTTGTCCTAAAATGGATTATGTGGGAGCTATGCCCCCCCCCCAAAAGGGTACCTCAAAAAACAGTTTTTTCGCATTTCCTCAAAAAGTATAAGTAATATCCGTTTGAAATTTGGAACATAACTTGGCGGCATAAAGATCTTCATTCAGATTTTCAGTGACATCAGAGGCGTGCGTTCTTGGTGGGGTCTTACACATTTTTTGCGTAATTTTTTCAGTACGCATTTTTTGCAAAGCCACAATAATAATGTCATCGGCGTTCCACGATACACCAAAAAGTACCCTTGCTAAATATCGCTAGGATGCACCGTCTTACAGTCTTAGAATTGGGGAAAAACCAATTTTAAAAGAATTTTTTTGCAATTTTCATTTTTGTTACTTGAAATCAAACTTAAATGGGATGTCCAACCCTTAGATACATCGATCAGAATTTATGACAGTACTCTAGACCCTTACGTTTGATGGCATTTAGGTTTGATAAAATAAAGCTAAAATTGAATTATCCCCAAATTCAAAAATTGGAGTTCAAGAAGTTGCAATGCATTCTCGCGGCTTTATTATAAGATTTAAGAGGATGCTTCATTGTTTAAAGTTGATTCCACGTAGAACAATTCCTGGGGGCTCCCCCCAGGAACTCGCGCTTTTGATCTATAAAATAACCATAATGAAGCCTTTTATCCCACTAAGCTATGTTCTAAATTCCAAGATCGAATTCATTAGGAATACTTTTAAGGAAATTCGAAAAGACCGATTTTTGCGGTACCCTTTTGGAGGGGCATAGCTCCCACATAATAAATTTTAGGACAAAAACTTATTCTTACTTTTTGTCTTATTTTCACGTAAGGAAGCTGTGATTAGCTGTTGTTCCTATAATTCTGAGACACCCTGTATACCTACTTTTACACCGAAACACTTGATTTTCACTGCTTCTAGCGTATAGCTTTGGCTTTGATAATGAGCACATTGTGTTCGA
Source organism: Pycnomerus fuliginosus (assembly GCA_963924575.1). Lineage (NCBI taxonomy): Eukaryota > Metazoa > Arthropoda > Insecta > Coleoptera > Zopheridae > Pycnomerus > Pycnomerus fuliginosus. The sequence continues at coordinate 23,527,361 of OZ004618.1, read as the reverse complement.
AACGCGTCAGCAGTGAAAATCAAGTGTTTCGGTGTAGTGGGGTGTTTCTAGTGATAGTGCATTTTTCCACCGAAGTTGTCCAGTGGTTCCATTGTGAATTTTAGACTATAGATTCATCAAAATTTCTATTTTGCCAATCAAATATAATTATGGGAAACCTGCTTACACTTGTTAATGTGGTTGCTTTAGTGGTTAATAAAGGTAGACAAGTTTTATCAACCGTTTGTGACTTAATACCGTATGGTTCTGTAGTCCAGAGTTACGTAATATACTATTATGCCACTAATCAATTAAGAATCGAATTAGTTGGTTATACTGTTTGTATAAATTGAGCAAAAATGCTTTAGCAACGGCCTTTTACTGGGGCCTAGCTCTTATAGAATCCATTTAAAACTTATTCTCATTTTCCCTTTAACTTCATGTAAGGAATCTGTGGTAAAAACCTGTCTCTATAATTCTGAGACACCCTGTACATCCACAGGACTTCCCTAAAATACTCATTTACGAACTTTTAAAATCTTCTAGGAAGTGCATGAAGACGAAAAGGTAAGGAAAAGTTTTTCCTCGTAATATAACATCGTCATACCGTTATTTTTATCGTTCTATTTCTTCTGCGTCCTAGATATTATAGGTATAGGAGTCGTTTTTAGCGTTATTAATGATAAAACAAGAGCATCCACCCGCAAATAAACATAATATCCGAGTATTTTTATGAAACCAATCTGTGTCAGTATTTCTGTTTGTTTTCAGATGCAATTGAGGAATATGTCACACGCGAATGAAATTAATAATGAAATTTCTCTCCAGAGTTCTAATCGATCCTTTCACCACGTTCGATCCAGAATATTCCTTTCATAACAAATTAAATTTGCGGAAAAACGAGGGGGATTTCTCGAAGTTTCTTTAAAAAAGTAAACAAGAGTGTTATTTACCGCCTTCCACAGAACAAATTTGTCTAGCTTATCTGCCACTATAAAAATCGTGTGATGAAGAATCACCCCATGATTGAAGATCAAAATATGAAGGTGTTAGCGGCGATTTGTATCTCACTTTGTGTCTTTTCAGCGAAAGCTCAAGTGCACTATGTACCAGCCCAAATTCTCATTCCCACATTAAATTTATCCGCATTTCATGGTCTTCCAAACAATAATTCCACCTGGTATAATAACAATACGACGGGATGGAACAGACCTCCTTTCAACACAACAGGATTCTACAATATTACGACAATAAACGGGGACTTGATCGTAGGCAGTGTGGGATATTTGGACCGGCTTCTGTTCAACCAGGTAAGAATAATAATATCCAGAATTTTTAACCCGTAATGTTTTGTGTTTGATGAAGGAATATTACAAACCTGAACGTTGGTATTCTGGACGTGAAAAGATAATCGAGTATCCCAAAGATGTTCCCGGTGGTTACGTCAGGCACGGAACTATATCGGCAGTGAGGGTCTATAATAAATTCCACGATGGATTGGCATCGCGTGCCAGAATTATATCCGGAGGTGTCGGGTATCGATACGTCAAGATCCAATTGAAATCGAACTGGGGAAAGGGATTCAGATACTTGGTGCAAATCTTCGGCCATTAAATGCGTTAAATGAGTATTATAATAATGTTTATGGGTTTACTAACAAGACGGCACGTAAAAACGTACCTTAAAAAAACTAAAGCGAAGGGACCAATCTTGTATTCCTGCACTAGTTTTCATTTCCGCAAGATTCCTAAATAATTTTTTTTAGATTTTCATCATTAATGAAAACAACAATTTGAAAGAGTATAAAAGATGCCGACGCCAACTTTGATCTCGATTTGGACAAATTAATCATTCTGTTATTTGGACTGTGAGTCACTGAATTTAGTGGTACAGACGAAATTTTCAAACCGTAAAACCGTAATTTGCCCAATTAATTACCACGTAAATTACCATAAATTACGGTAAATTACGAAATATATTTTACAGTAAATTACCCAAAATATTTGTATTTAAATTACGAAAAGCATCGTTTCTTATACACAAATAAAATAGTATATTCGTAATTGGGTGTATAACTGCTGGAAATAAATTATTATTACTATTATATTTATATCTTGATTATATATCTCAACTTTTTAAATGATTAAATATTTAAATATACAGGTGTCCCGAAATTAGAGGTCAAAACTTTACCTAGATTCCTCTACGAAAAATACGGAAAAAAGTCCCTAAGAACATAATGTCGAAAAATAAGTCCTAAGGGAGCTAAGGCCCCTTAAAGGGGCCACTTTGAAAGTGTTTTTTTCTAAATATCTTCAAGAAGGTTAAATATAGCAATGTGAAATTTGGTATCTGTACTAAGTCTTTCATGCTGAATTTACTACTTTGGAGAAAATTTTAAAATTTTGATCATAAGCGTCTCGTACAAGAGGGGCTTAGTACTAAATTTACTCAAACATTTTTGTAAGTAGTTTTTTCTCAAATTTGATTCCAAAATCTGAAAAGTTTAGGTCTTTTAAGTAAAACATCGATAGAATGCGCCCTTTTCGAAAAAAATGGCTTTTCATTGGTTCAGGGCTCCAAAATTTGCGACAGAAGACATCAAAATATCGTAAACAAGTTCTTGGGACAGTTCCTTACTTCATTCTAGAAAGAAAAGTTCTTATGGGTATGCATCGAAAAATGCTTCCTAAGGGAGCCAGAGTCCTTGAAACAACATACTTTCTAAGACCCCATTTGAAACACCATAGCTCCCTTAGGAAGCATTTTTCGACCCATACCCATAAGAACTTTTCTTTCTAGAATGAAATAAGGAACCGTCCCATAAACTTGTTTTCGATATTTTGATGTCTTCTGTCACAAATTTTGGACAAAAGCCATTTTTTTCGAAAAGGGCGCATTCCATCTATGTCAAACAAGAGTACCATTGTTACTTAAAAAACCTCAAATTTTCAGATTCTGGAGTAAAATTTGAGAAAAAACTACTTACAAAAATGTTTGAGTAAATTTAGTCCTAAGCCCCACCTGTACGAGACGCTTAGGATCAAAATTTTAATTTTCACCACATTAGTAAATTCAGCATCAAAGATACTAAATTTCACGTTGCTATCTTTAACTGTTTTGAAGATACTTAGAAAACACACACTTTCAAAGTAGCTCCCTTAGGACTTATTTTTCGACATATGTTCATAGGAACTTTTATTCATATTGTTCATAGAAGAATCTACTAGTTAATTTCGGGACATCTTGTATAAATAAAATAAACTCTAAATTACCTCTAAAACGGTCAGTTACCACCGATGTCTGGTTTAGTTTACAAGGGGGTCGAACGGCTGCAGGGTACGCGCCTTTCAGAACTGCGACCATTTTTGATCTTTTGTTCTATCTCGGTTCTATCCGATGGTCTGGTAAATTACCCGGCAATTTACCGCAAAATGTTTATTACTGCTCCTCGGTAAATTACGAAAAATAGTAGTAAATTATGGCGGTAAATTGTCGAAAATTTAAATTACGGTAATTTTACATCCCTGCCTGCAAGACTAAATAGTTATTTAACGAACGAGATAATGTGAACCATTAATAATTGAGACATTTTACTAGTCAAGATCAAGGTTTGTTATATTAACCACCGATTAGCAGCTATTCAGTTACAATGGTTACAATATTTTATTGATCGTACGTGGATGCTTATACTAAAATTATTTATTCATAGAAAATCATTGATTAAAATAGGTTATTTATTATTTAAGGATTTTCTATACACTATACTGAAACTCTAATTCATAAATAAAAGGTCGGTAAGCAAAATATTTTTGATATTTTAGATAGCTGCAGTATACAGGGTCATTCACGAAGAGCGTCCGTTAGACGTATCTCGAGAAGTTTTGACATAATAGTCGCGAAAATTTGTATTCGGTGGTGTCAATGGATTCGACATCAACTTTGTTATTTTAAATGGGACACCCATATTTTCATACCACACTCCGATTCTACATTAAATTATGAGAATTTTGGTGTAACATTACCCTATGGCTAAATATGATAGTTTCCGGGTACAAAAATATTTTTCATTTTTAGAGACGAAACTCTCGTAATACTTAAAAATTAATATCTGTGCCAAAGAAAGAGATAAGAGTATTGAAATTTTGACAGCAGTAAAAAGATGTCTTAAAAAGCAGAAAATTCCTCTAGGGAGGGTCTACAACCAGTGGCGTTCGTCAGTTTTTAAAAAACAATTAAAACTCAATTTTTGCAAATGGAATGCCTAGTTTTTTATGATCATAGTGGACAGCAAACTTAATTCCTTATCAATCCATTTAAATATTCCTACACCTATACCTATCCTCATTAGTTTTGGAGTTACCTACTTAACATTAATTTATGACCGTTTGCACAGACGTTGTTTATCACTAAGCGGCACTCAAATTGACAGGAATGACATTTTTCTTATTCTTTAAACGTTATTCTTCTCATTTTAAGTTCCGCTTAAAGTTAAGCAACGTCGGTGCAAAGGGTCATAAATTAATGCTAAATAAGTAACTCCATCTCCAAAGCTAATGAAGATAGGCATAGGAATATTTGAATGGATTGATAGGGAATTAAATTTGCTATCTACTGGGATCATAAAAAAACAGGCATTCTATTTGAAAAAATTGAGTTTCAATTATTTTTTCTAAACTGACGAACGCCACTGGTTGTAGACCCTCCCTAGAGGAATTTTCTGCTTTTTAAGCTACAGTCCGTTGTCTCAAACACATCTTTCACTGCTGCCAAAATTTCAATACTCTATCTCTTTTTTTGACACAGATATCAATTTTTAAATATTACGAGATTTTCCTCGAGATTTTCAGTCTCTAAAAATGAAAAAACATTTTTTTTCTTAATCGGAATGTTCTATGAAAATATGGATGTCCCATTTAAAATAACGAAGTTGATGTCGACTTCCGGTATAACCGGAAGTGCTGCCATCTTAAAAATATTTTTCTCCAAATCAGAATCCATTGAAACCACCGAATACAAATTTTCGCGACTATGACGCCAAAACTTCTCGAGATACGTCTAACGGACGCTCTTCGTGAATGACCCTGTATAGATTCTGATGATATGTAGGTAATCTTGAATTTTGTTGGTAATATTTGAAATTAACTAACACCTTCCACACTGCTATTTCTGTTATTGTACAGTGCCCATCAGGAAGTCACTGAAACAATACTATAATCGATGAAAGCAGGTGATCGGGAAGAGCGACTCCTCTTCCGGACATTTCGGTGCTAAAATCGCTCCTAGTGGAACTAATTCGTGTTGATCAGAGCAGAAAAAACACGACGATTTATTTTCGTTGTGAGGTGGGAAATCGCTGCATTTGATCCTCGATATGATTAGCTTCAGAAATGTGTTTTTTTCGGACACCTCCCGACCTCCATTCCTAATTTGCTGCATTTCGTGAAAGCTGACGTGCTCTATTTTCGTTGCGGGAAGAGCTGCTTCCAAAATAATATCACCTTTCTGCTGCATGTCCACGAACCACGGAACATTATTTAACCCACTTTTAAAACTCGTAACATTATGCTGGTACATGAAAACTGCTACTGCCGCTAAATAATAAATTATGTCCCTAGTTATGTCCAGGAGGAAGGTACATTGCAAAATCAAATCATCGCCATTCTCGGTCGCATTTCTTTTTCATCCTTCGATATGCATGTGAAATGACAAAATTTTATTAAACAAACGAAAAAAACTACCTACCCTTTGGTTAATCCCGAGTCAATCAATGTTTCGCAAAAAAGTGATGAAAGACTCTGGGAGCCTCTTGCGAAATATAGAAAAGTAAGCTATCACTCTAAATTTATACCTAGGTTACACTATTTTCTATACAGGGGGAGTTAAATGATTTCTTCTTAATTTTGAAATATTGAGACGTACTTTTAAGCAGGATTGCATGTCGCATCGGTTTTCCACAATTTTTTGAGGCTGTAATTCCAAGTCAGTCACGTGATGAAATAAGTCTAGTTAGGTGCACAATTCAGCAGGGGTCGTTGCTTGCAAAAATTTTTGCAGATTTCTGCAACGTTACATCTCACTGGCAACTATTTTCATCCTATAACCATATATACACGCAAGTTCCTTGACAGATCGTGTGAGCTTATTGTATATGGTTATAGGACGAAAATAGTTGGAAGTGAGATGTAATATTGCAAAAATTTGCAAGCAACGGCACCTGCTTAGTTGTGCACCTAACTAGACTTATGTCATCACGTGACCGACAAAAACTGACTTGGAATTACACCCTAAGGCTACGCTTTAATTAAATATAATTAATAGACAAATTAGAAAGTCAACGAGCAGTGTTAAAACCCTAGTTAAGGGAGTGTTCCTGTAACTTTTTGTTAGAGCACTATCATGATTTTTTTCTGGATTTTTGGAACTTTTGTAACATCGAACATACCATAGTACCTAAACCTACCTAAATCATAAATAAGAAAGTTTCTAGCAAAATTACTGTAGTCAACATTAATTTCTCAGGAAATTTCATGCTAATAGGATTGTGTACCTACCTATTTTTATAAAATTACTAAAGAAATTACTAAAGCAACAAGTTAATCACCCACCGGAACTAACAAGCCTAAATAGGTGAAGAATTATCACAATAATTTTATTGCACTTACGTGTTATGAAAGTTGTGCAAATATTTAATTAATTAAATTATCAAATTTATCAATCAACGACGATAAACACCTAATATGACTGTAATTTATAAGCCATAAGACAGATAAAATTAGATATGTCGTAAATTTTATTTTTACTGTAAGATAACAAAATGCTCTTTATTCAAGTTGCTACTGAAAATTCCGAAAGAAGCTTGTTATTACATTCTTGCACCGTTATTTAAAAATCATTGTTGCTGCAATCGACAGGTTATTTCATTATGCATCAAGGCTATACCGATTTCCTCGAGGATTTCCTAGACGGTCATAGGTACATGCAGTCATTCCTCAATTCCTCTAAAAATCCTCAGAAAGACGATCAAGGGGGCAAGATTCACATCTGGCCGTTTCACTCTAATAAACAAGCAAAAATAAGCCAAAATGACCACTGAATTAAGTACAAATACAAAATACGCCTACCGAGGTACCTACTGTCCGTTCGTTACAGTGTTACAGATTCCAAGCAAGCTAGAACTTTATAGGTCATGAAAAGTTATTGTCAATTTTAAGAACCAAGAACGCGCTTCTTTCTGCTTTTTCGTAAATGTCTCGAAAACTAAGCAAGATAAGCTAACATAAGGTATGGTAAATGGATCTTTTTTTAAATTTAACATAAGGTATATAGAGCATTAAATTCTCTACAAGAGCGGTCTCAACAACTAGAGCCGTTAAATCATCAGTCGGGCCATTAAAGGCATTAAGCTCCGGGACCATTTATCCAGTCTCTAACCTAAGAGCCGGCGTTTCTTTTCAATTGAAGGTTATAAGGGTTAACCATCAGATCTGTTAGTCTCCAATCTATAAATAAGTGCATTTCAAAGCTTTCTGATGTTCTGATTGGATAACCAACAGATCTGCGGGTTAACCTTCGATTGAAAAACCGGCCTTAAGTGTTTCGAGACTTTTTTCAAAATTTCTAATATTTATTGATAAAATGGCAGTAAGTTTGATTGCATTTTTGGAAACAGAATTTGAAGATCGTTCATGTGCTTGCCACCAAAATTAAGTAAATTTCCTACTTGCTATACCTAAATTTTGCTCCACCGATCGTCCACCAACCTTAAAGCGTTTTCTGGGATTTTTCAAAATTTTACGATTGTTTGCCAAAAGGGCACTAAGTTTGAGAATATTTTTGGAAACGACATTTGAAAGCATTTCATGCGTCGATAAAGAAAGTGGGAGTTTATTAATCAAATTTCAAAGTTGATATGCCGAAATGGCCCTTGCCGTTCCCCAATTGCCACAAAAATTAAATCCGCTCTTCGGCTGGTAGTGGTATCTGTATCTACCAAATTTCAGCCAAATCGATTCAGTAGTTTGGGCTGTAGCGTGTTATTTAATGTTTCTTCGAAATTTCGAATTTTTGATCTTATGCCGAAAAGGCGCTAAGTGTGAATACACTTTTAGATACAGAATTTGAAGACCTTTCATGTGTTGATAAGAAAAATTGGTGTTCATCGGTCAAATTTCATAGTTGCAACGCCAAAGAGGCACTTGGCGTTTGCGGATCGCCAAGAAAGTTAACTGGGCCCACTAGAAGGCCAACCCTAATCCCCATTCCAAATTTCATTAAAATCCGTTCGGCAGTTTTCGAGAAATTTTGCTCACATACGAACATAGGCATATACACGGAAATCAAAGGCCCAGGCGATGGGGAGGTTCCAGCCGCTTCCCTGCTGCACATTTTTGTGTATGACTGGCCTAACCAACAAAAAATTTTATTGAATATTAACGACTACATCAGTTATCCAACATTTCGAGAGTTATGTGTATGAAAATGGGCAGCACAGAAGCGGCTGGAACCTTCCCACCGAATGATCTTAGATTTTCACGTGACAATCGATTTGACAGACACGGAAATTATTATAATAATTGAAACATAAACTATGGAATCCGCCACTTTTCAGTGAGAATTAAAATTTTCATTATATTCTGCCCAAGTCGAAACTGCGAATACATTTTTAAAAGCAAATTTTAATTGCCTTAATTTCTAATGGAGAGGTGCAAAAAAGGCGGCTTGTGCGAGGACTTGTATTTAAAATTTTAAAGTTGATGGCACTTCCCGTGGACCGATTGCTACCAAAAGCTTTTCAGCTCTGCTCTAGTATCTCCACGTACCAATTTTAGTGTTTTTTAATGTTCTTCTAAAATCTTAATTTTTTAAAGAGCACTAAGTGTGTTTAGAACCAAAATGTGAAGACCTTTCTAATGGTGACATTAGATTTTTGAAAAACTAGTTTTTAAGGGAGTTAAATGTTAAATGAAGGTTTGCCTTTAATTTTTCAAAATTGATGTGTCAAAATGGCACTTGCCGTAGCAATTGCTTCCAAGAACTTTTCGACTCTTCGATGGGTGAAACAATTTCAGCCAAATCGATCAAGGCCGTAGCGTATTTCTAAAGTACACTAAAAATCGAAATTTTCGCCAAAAGGGCACTAATACTGAATACATCCATTAAAGCAGAATTTTAAGGCCTTTCTTACGGTGATGTCAAAAGTGGGGGTTGTACTTAAAACTTCAAAGTTGATGTGTCAAAATGGCATTTCCGGTTGGCTCCAAAAGGTTTTCAGATCTAAGTTAGGGTATGACGTGCCTCTGGATCATCCCCAGTCATGTCTTTTATTCTGTCAGAAAATTATTTTTCAACTAAATTACTGACACGTCAAGGAAACAAACAATCAAAGACAAGAGTTTCAATTAGCTCACAGAGGATGAGTTTATTTTGGATGGCTTGATCCCCTCGTATAACGACCTTCATAGAAAAATATTTTAATATTATTATTATTCATCTAAGAATTTCTCCCAAGAATGATTTGGACTTGGCGAACTGTCGAGACGGGACGTTTCGATCGCGCCGACATCCGCAGTGTGGGCTCCGATGAGTCATTGCTAAGATCGCGTTGGCCGGCATAGAGCACAGCCACCCTTCAGCTCCACCCCCCCCCCTCTTTTCCCCTTGGCATAGACTAGTAAAATCGCATGAAGTGACCATGCATGCGGTAAAGAATAAAGATTTATAAAATGCATCGGCCCATCCAGCAAAACAAGGATCACGCCAACTTTTCACAATTATTATTGCGTTACAAATAAACACAAAAAAATATATTGGAGTGACGAATGACTCTTCGCCTTTTGTTCTATACACACATATGCGGCGGTTATTTTCGGAGAAAGCAATTGCTTATTAGTCAGTGCAAACGTTCGTAGTTATCTCAAAAACTGAAAATAGAAACTGCGCCATCATTACTAACAGACCGTCAGTAGTGAGCTAAATTCTATTTCTTTTCACATCAAAACTTGTAGTTTTTGAGGTAGTTTTCTAGCTATTTTGACACAAACTGGAATTTTCTTTGCTCAATATGTCTTACGCGTGGACCGAACATTAAAGTGGAAATTTAGGTCCTAAGTAGGTAGGTAGGTACTTATCTACACCACATATCTTCGTATAAGTATAGAATCTCGCATAGAATAGAACATTAAGGTGGTCTGATGGTGAATAAACGGTAACAAACGAGATAACAAAGCTGGCTGGGTATGCCAATTATAACGATTTTGTTATTTTACAAAAAACTCTTAGAAAAAATATGCAAATAAATCAGAATAGAGCCCCGGCAGAGCGTGGCACAGTAGCAAAACGCGATCGACATTCCGTAGGCAAGCCACGCTCGTAGGTTCGACTCCCGCCGAAGACATATCGTTTTATCTCGCGTTTTATGCACTTTAACTTCTATTTTAAATTTGTTTCTGTGTAATTGTTACATACATGTTGGTATACATATTTACAAATTCTGTCAAAAAGTAGAAGTTTCTACCGTCTCCGAGACTGACATTTTTTGGTATCGATCCCTCCGAGTAGTCCGCGGGAGGCAGTCAGTGAACATGGTATGTCATTTCAGCAAACTTAGTTTAGCAATTTTATAGTTATTTTCGAGGGTATTTTAATGCTGGAGAATATTAAAACGAAAGTCTGCCATAAATCTTGTGGGACAGGGGCTAGCGGCGACCATTTTAATTTTTGAAAAATTCAGATCTCGCAAACTTTAAAATATACGAAATTTTACTCGAAATTTTATGAAATTTGAAAAAATTGTGCTTGTCAGTGTACAAATGTGAACAAATTTCAAAATATCTGGCTTAGTTGCAGAAATACACCGAAAAAACTGAAAAATATCATTGGGAATATCATATTTTAATCTAGAAGGCTTAGAAAAGTTTTCGTAGTCTCACTTTTGTACTTTTATTTTAGATTTTATCCGACTTTGTCTTGGTTCAGTATAGACACGAGGGGTGAGTCGCAGGGAAAAATTTTTTACACTAGATTTCCTTTTGAAAAGATTTCCCCAGATTTCCCCAAGATTTACTCAGATTTCCTCGAATTTCCCCAAGATTTCCTCGAATTTCCCCAAGATTTCCTCTGATTTCCCGGATTTTTTTTCGCAAGACTTCCCCGAGACTTCCTCGGATTTCCCCAAGATTTTCTAGCACCTGCGGCTCACCCCTCGTATAGACATGGTTAGACATTCCCGAGGACATTCCCAGAATCAACCCTGTACAAAAAAATATTTAAGACTGCTGACACGTGTCAAAAAAGGATATCTCGCCCTATGTAATTTTGCACAGCGTGACGTCATATTGACGTATAGATTTTATTAAGTATTCCACTTCAAAAAGCAATTTAAAAAAATTAAACAGGCAGGAAATGGACAGGTCGGCTCGTACTTTTCGTAAGGACTATCCGGGACTATCTATACGAAAATGCAAAAACACGCCAGAGAGCTCATTTTAAAAGGTCTTTCAATCAGAACAATAATTCAGGGGTACCCCGAGGTGATCCCCCATTCAGAAACACTTATTTATTGTATGCTGCACCTCGTGCTGCACATGATCATACAGGGTGTCTCAGAACGCTCGCTTCTAATGGAGTATGCAGAATTAAATTTTAGTCGACCCGGGTTTTTGAATATTATCAGGGTCCAATAATAGTTCTCGAGTTATAAGAGATTTACGAGGAGATTTAAGAGGACCAATCAGATTTCAGCTTTAAATTGCTTCATAAGGTAATTTAATGTTAGATCCACTATTTTCTAGATAACAAGGTACTATCAATAAAAATTTGTATTGTATCCTGATCCTGGTCCTGTTACCGAGGAAATAAATAACCTTATGAAGCAATTCACAGCTGAAATCTGATTGGTTCTCTAAAATCTTTTATAACTCGAGAACTATTGGAGCCTGGAAATTTTCAAAAACACGGAGGAGACACCCTGTATAATCAACTACTAACAACACCTGTATCTCGACCCGTATGCACCATTATGTATTACTATTATTAGGTACATATTTACCCGAGTATTTACTTCAATATTTACAAAAAAATTGGCGATCTCGGAGATGGTAGAAACTTTTTTTCACAGAATTGGTAAATATAGAAATGCAAAAGTATAAAGATTTGATGTTTTTGGCGATTCGATTTTTCGATCGATTTCAGTACCTGTTCAATTCAAAAAATATGCCTCGTCCAGATTTGAACTCGAATCTAAAATACACCGCTTTTCCCAGTTAGCGCGCTTCATCAGACACAGCCAGCGGTCCTTTGGTGAAACCGAGGGTGAAACGCATGTGAAAGAGCTGCTTGAATACGTTCTACTCGATACTCCCTCATGGAATTTACCCGAATTTAGTGACTGGATCGTGTAAACGACCGATTTGGCCCAAAATCGCATCATCACCTATGTGCAAGGTGTTCATTGAACGTGTGCGTAAAATTTCGTCTCAATATCTTCAGTAGCTAAGACATTTTTGGAAGTAGAATTCGAAAGGTTTTCCCATGATGGTGATGTGAAAGCTTGCATTTAAAATTTTGAAGTTTTGTGCCAAAATGGCACTTTCCGCGGGTCGATTTGACCCAAAATCTAATCATACAATGCGCACATAAGTACCAAATTTCAGCCAGATCGGTTCAGTAGTTTGGGCTGTAGCGTGTTCACAGACACGGACACAGGGACACACAGACAGGCCGGCATTTTTCAAAAATCACTTTTTTGGTTTAGGTTATCAGGACCCCAAAACGTAAATTTAATGTTTTTGGCGATTCGATTTTTCGATCGATTCCAGTAACTGCTCCGCGATGCGTAGAAGTTAAAAACATTCTTAAAACGTATTCAACCAATTATTCAAGAACTCTGGAAACATTAGATCTCTCATTAGATTATTATTGTTTTTCATCAAGGGCAAAAAACGAGGATTACTTACGTTCAGCTCAAATTAAAATCTCGAACTTGACACCCAACAGTCCCAACACTAGGTATACACACCAAATCACCGATGAAAGTGTACTGAATAAACTCACGACTACCTAAATCAATTCCATGGTAAGAGAAAATAAGAAAACTGCAAGAAACATACCTCGAATTAAGTTCTTATCAATAATTATAGTCGCAAGCCGCGATCCAATCTCAACTTTTAGACAGAACAAAGATTTTCACGATCAATCTTTGGTCGACTCAAGGATTTCTTTCGCACACTTTCTTATTGAGAATCTTCCCGATTTTCGCTATTGGGGTTTAATTATAATCTTGGAAGCTGGGATATTAATCAGAACACCCCACAGTCCTCAGAAAAGAACTAACCTCTATCCAAGAACTCCAAGCGACAACGAGATTCTTGCGTAAGTTTTGAAGCACCAAATCACAGTTCAATCACTGGCACAAGAATTTAGAGTTTAGCGGAAAATCACAGTAGCAATTCCATTTTTCATTAACTGCATTATTTATAGAATGTTGTGCGAGACGGCACCCATACACTCCCAAAACGTCAAAGTCTTCCCCCACAACTGACAGTGACAGATAAAGACATGATAAAGATAAACGTCAAGCTACCGCAGATGTGGCGTCCTCTGTGAGTGAAGCAAAGAAACCATGGGCGGCTCGCTAGGTGAAACGTGGGTGAAATATAAAGCGCTTTTCTTTTACAACTGAGGGAAGAATATCACCTCGTTTGCTGAGATGAGATTCACACCTCAGTTTTGTCTTTAAAAGGAACGTACTTTACTCACTTCAGTTGCGACAAAAATTCATAACCTCAAACAGGGTGCTTTTGGAGCTGATTGCTCTTTTAAACCTGATTAGGTCAGAGTTAAGCATTTTAATTCGCTCTTGCTTGGCAACCAAACCAAGTTTAGGCTAAACCTAGGTTAATTCGTGACAGAACAACCGCGCCTTAACCCTATACTTACCCGCTTTGACAGATGAGCCAAAAATGTACTCAAGCACTTGCTCTGCTCTGCAGCATTGGGGTTCAAGGGCAAGGGGGGAGGTAAAATTCTCACCTCAGTTTCATGTAAAAGGAACGCGTTGCGAACTGAGGAAAGTGCAACTGAGGTGAGAATATCTGAGAAATTGGTGTAAAAGGAACGCGCTTATATTCTCCTTCCTATCCTAGCCAAAATTTCACCTTATCGTCCATATATCTGCATCCCAAGAATAGATAGTACTAGTGTGGTGAAACTGGAAGCATATCGTTCAGTCCGTGTGCACAGCGAAGACAAAGCTACGACCTATTACAATACAAAGTGTTCCTTACATATCAGAGATAATATGAATATAACGAGAGGTCGTACAATTCCTTATTTCCATATCCCCACTCCAATGAGAACTGTCATATTTGACATTTGCTCTTAGGACAACCATTCCATTCATTTTACGTGGGCGTAAGGTGTTTTTTAATAAAATTCTAATAATTTAATTGATAAATCGCCATATTCCAATGCATTTTGAGTGCCAAAGTTGTTCCTGGGAGAGTTGCAACAGCGTTTGGCTGCCAGACAGTTTTAAAATTTAAATTTGATTGGGTTATGGCATATTTGAGGTTATGACGAAAGTAAGTAATTATTGATAATATTATTCGTGTGAAGTTAGCGCTGCATCCCAGCGATGATTCCAGCGGTACCCAATAGGTCGTCAAAATTCGCCGCCCGAAGATGCAATCGGCCGCCGGGCATGGATTTAATATATAATTCTTCCCCTATTTGCCTTTATATTGAATAAAAAAACGATTAAAATAGGTTTCGGACCGTGCAACCCCCAAACCGCCCCAGCGCTAAAAAATAAAGTCAGGAATGCGACCACCGGCTAAGTCACGAATGCCACATACGATTTTCACGAAATTCGCACAGGACACGCGTACTTGAGTGCAAAAACGATTAAAAGAGGTTCCAGACCGTGCAACCCCCAAACCGCCCCAGCATTAAAAAATAAAGTCAGGAATGCGACCACCGGCTAAGTCACGAATGCCACATACGATTTTCACGAAATTCGCACAGGACACGCGTACTTGAGTGCAAAAACGATTAAAAGAGGTTCCAGACCGTGCAACCCCCAAACCGCCCCAGCATTAAAAAATAAAGTCAGGAATGCGACCACCGGCTAAGTCACGAATGCCACATACGATTTTCACGAAATTTGCACAGGACACGCGTAGTTAAGTGCAAGAACGATTAAAAGAGGTTCCAGACCGTGCAACCCCCAAACCGCCCCAGCACTAAAAAATAAAGTCGGGAATGCGACCACCGGCTAAGTCACGAATGCCACATACGATTTTCACGAAATTTGCACAGGACACGCGTACTTGAGTGCAAAAACGATTAAAAGAGGTTCCAGACCGTGCAACCCTCAAACCGCCCCAGCATTAAAAAATAAAGTCAGGAATGCGACCACCGGCTAAGTCACGAATGCCACATACGATTTTCACGAAATTTGCACAGGACACGCGTAGTTAAGTGCAAAAACGATTAAAAGAGGTTCCAGACCGTGCAACCCCCAAACCGCCCCAGCACTAAAAAATAAAGTCGGGAATGCGACCACCGGCTAAGTCACGAATGCCACATACGATTTTCACGAAATTTGCACAGGACACGCGTAGTTGAATGCAAAAACGATTAAAAGAGGTTCCAGACCGTGCAACCCCCAAACCGCCCCAGCGCTAAAAAATAAAGTCGGGAATGCGACCACCGGCTACTCGACCGGCTAAGTCACGAATGCCACATACGATTTTCACGAAATTTGCACAGGACACGCGTAGTTGAATGCAAAAACGATTAAAAGAGGTTCCAGACCGTGCAACCCCCAAACCGCCCCAGCGCTAAAAAATAAAGTCAGGAATGCGACCACCGGCTAAGTCACGAATGCCACATACGATTTTCACGAAATTCGCACAGGACACGCGTACTTGAGTGCAAAAACGATTAAAAGAGGTTCCAGACCGTGCAACCCCCAAACCGCCCCAGCATTAAAAAATAAAGTCAGGAATGCGACCACCGGCTAAGTCACGAATGCCACATACGATTTTCACGAAATTTGCACAGGACACGCGTAGTTAAGTGCAAAAACGATTAAAAGAGGTTCCAGACCGTGCAACCCCCAAACCGCCCCAGCACTAAAAAATAAAGTCGGGAATGCGACCACCGGCTAAGTCACGAATGCCACATACGATTTTCACGAAATTTGCACAGGACACGCGTAGTTGAATGCAAAAACGATTAAAAGAGGTTCCAGACCGTGCAACCCCCAAACCGCCCCAGCGCTAAAAAATAAAGTCAGGAATGCGACCACCGGCTAAGTCACGAATGCCACATACGATTTTCACGAAATTCGCACAGGACACGCGTACTTGAGTGCAAAAACGATTAAAAGAGGTTCCAGACCGTGCAACCCCCAAACCGCCCCAGCATTAAAAAATAAAGTCAGGAATGCGACCACCGGCTAAGTCACGAATGCCACATACGATTTTCACGAAATTTGCACAGGACACGCGTAGTTAAGTGCAAAAACGATTAAAAGAGGTTCCAGACCGTGCAACCCCCAAACCGCCCCAGCACTAAAAAATAAAGTCGGGAATGCGACCACCGGCTAAGTCACGAATGCCACATACGATTTTCACGAAATTTGCACAGGACACGCGTAGTTGAATGCAAAAACGATTAAAAGAGGTTCCAGACCGTGCAACCCCCAAACCGCCCCAGCGCTAAAAAATAAAGTCAGGAATGCGACCACCGGCTAAGTCACGAATGCCACATACGATTTTCACGAAATTTGCACAGGACACGCGTAGTTGAATGCAAAAACGATTAAAAGAGGTTCCAGACCGTGCAACCCCCAAACCGCCCCAGCGCTAAAAAATAAAGTCGGGAATGCGACCACCGGCTACTCGACCGGCTAAGTCACGAATGCCACATACGATTTTCACGAAATTTGCACAGGACACGCGTAGTTGAATGCAAAAACGATTAAAAGAGGTTCCAGACCGTGCAACCCCCAAACCGCCCCAGCGCTAAAAAGTAAAGTCAGGAATGCGACCACCGGCTAAGTCACGAATGCCACATACGATTTTCACGAAATTCGCACAGGACACGCGTACTTGAGTGCAAAAACGATTAAAAGAGGTTCCAGACCGTGCAACCCCCAAACCGCCCCAGCACTAAAAAATAAAGTCGGGAATGCGACCACCGGCTAAGTCACGAATGCCACATACGATTTTCACGAAATTTGCACAGGACACGCGTAGTTGAATGCAAAAACGATTAAAAGAGGTTCCAGACCGTGCAACCCCCAAACCGCCCCAGCGCTAAAAAATAAAGTCAGGAATGCGACCACCGGCTAAGTCACGAATGCCACATACGATTTTCACGAAATTCGCACAGGACACGCGTACTTGAGTGCAAAAACGATTAAAAGAGGTTCCAGACCGTGCAACCCCCAAACCGCCCCAGCATTAAAAAATAAAGTCAGGAATGCGACCACCGGCTAAGTCACGAATGCCACATACGATTTTTACGAAATTTGCACAGGACACGCGTAGTTAAGTGCAAAAACGATTAAAAGAGGTTCCAGACCGTGCAACCCCCAAACCGCCCCAGCACTAAAAAATAAAGTCGGGAATGCGACCACCGGCTAAGTCACGAATGCCACATACGATTTTCACGAAATTTGCACAGGACACGCGTAGTTGAATGCAAAAACGATTAAAAGAGGTTCCAGACCGTGCAACCCCCAAACCGCCCCAGCGCTAAAAAATAAAGTCAGGAATGCGACCACCGGCTACTCGACCGGCTAAGTCACGAATGCCACATACGATTTTCACGAAATTTGCACAGGACACGCGTAGTTAAGTGCAAAAACGATTAAAAGAGGTTCCAGACCGTGCAACCCCCAAACCGCCCCAGCACTAAAAAATAAAGTCGGGAATGCGACCACCGGCTAAGTCACGAATGCCACATACGATTTTCACGAAATTTGCACAGGACACGCGTAGTTGAATGCAAAAACGATTAAAAGAGGTTCCAGACCGTGCAACCCCCAAACCGCCCAAGTACTAAAAAATAAAGTCGGGAATGCGACCACCGGCTAAGTCACGAATGCCACATACGATTTTCACGAAATTCGCACAGGACACGCGTACTTGAGTGCAAAATGTAATAGAACAGTTACGAGCCTACATTTAAATTATAATAATTAAAAAACTCACCAACGCCTCTTTAGAAAATATTTTAGAGAAACAACATGTTTATGGATTAATTGAATCACTTTGGGTCTTCCTTTGGCAGTTCTAATTCAGCACATTACTGTATATTAAGTTTCACCAAAATATAACTTCATTTTACTTAATTTCATTCACAAAACTAAACAACTCTTAACGTTATTGGTTACAATTTGAATTTGACATTTGACATATCTCACGTCAAGTTACCGCTACTACTACCTATATCTACTAACTACTACTACTACTACTACTATATTGAGGCATGCGCAAGCTTTGTTCCGGATTATGAGGTGGGGGCGAACTGTTATAGTTGTGATTGCTTCCACATAGCACTACCATCGACAGAGCGGGAACTTTAAAATGTAATTTATGCGGAAAAAAAATAGGTATTAAGGCTCTACACTACCCTCGACGAGACAGTACCGATAATTAATATACGTAAACAAAATTCCTCATAACTGCGTCAAAACTAAGTTTGAAGCGATGATCGTTATTTTATCGTGTAGAGCTATGCCGAATCTATGGAGCAGATTAATTTTTTTGACAAAAAATCTTGCAGTTTTTTAATTATTTCATAATAAATCTAAAATTCCTTTTCAGGCTTCAGTGCTTTGACCGATCTTTTTGTAATTTAATGCATTTTGTAGAGGACCTCTGAATCTATGGAAGAGAAATCTTAGAATTCGTTCATATTAAGGAATTATGTAAACACATGCAATAATAATTAGTGATAACAGTTCGAATGAAATCGAAATTATGCAACACATTTAATATTTTACAACCAGGCCGCTGATGATTTATGACCGTAATCCTCTTGTGGCGTCCAGGTAGTTTCAGCCAGCAGTGGAATAGTATATTACATAATGAGCTACGAAAGTGACATGTATCATATATCACACGAGTGGGGAAAACCCCACGAGTGCATTGTACAGACACTTTCGTGCGAGTTGTGTACAGTATTTTTCCTACGAACCACAACAAAAAAATCATTTTTCTACAACTGTCAAAAAAAGGTCAGATTTACGCGTTGCTAACGGTTCGCGAAGTTTATCTTTTTTTAACATGACAAAAAAAAATTTTTTTTTCACACGTGAAAAAATAACGTAACTTTTTGTTTCGTATCTATGGTAAATAGGAAAACACAAAAAAAACAAGTAGGCAAAAATATGAGTGCGTATTTTATTTAAATCTTGACTGAATTATTGCAACCTCATCATCACTACTTATTATTGAAATAAAAATTAATGGTACATTTGGAACAATTATTTCCTACATTAATTCCCGAAGACATTGCAGATAGTTGGCCTTTAAAAGTTTTCTCCACCACTTCGTTCATCTCCTCAGAGAGGCTACGCTGGCACTGGTAAGAAATCCCGTTTAGCACGTTCTCTTTGGAAGTGGATGGTTGACAGTTTAAAATTTTATTCGAAATGTCAATTTTGTTGTTCAAACTGTCTTCTAAGTAACCCTCCGCTACTGTGGTGGATTTCCACCCTCCATGGCGTTTAATCGAAGTCATATTTCCTCCTGCGTTGGCCAAGAGAGTGGCAGAGCTTCTTCTGAAACAATGACCAGTGTATTTCTGAAACTCTTCCTTTCCAAGCCATTTTGCAATTAAGCTGGGGATCTCTCCTATTTTATTTATTCCGACATGCTGATTAACACACTTGCCATTGTCGTATTTAAAGAATAATCGACGACTTGAGGCATGGGGCGGCCGCAGAGCTCTGTATTTTCGGTATATCTCAATATAGTCTGGACGCGAAACAGTAAAAGTTCGTTCGGAATGAGTTTTCGAGTCCGGTACTTTCACAATCAAAACAGAGCCTACATCTTCGACGTCATCAATCGTCATTTTTACCAATTCTTCACGACGACAGGCCCCACTTAAGCCCAAAATCAGCACAGTCTGCAACAAAATTATCGTAAGCTATCGCAAGTAAGGTAAGGTACCAATTTTGGAAATCTTCGCACGTCAATGTTTTCCTTTATATGAAAGGTGGCTTTCAGCATAGAGAATGTACTCCATAAAGTAGGTGGTTTTAATTTTCTCGATTTTTCTTCCAAATATGCTAGAAGCACGGTTTCCGAGACTTTTCCAACATTCTTCATCGCACGCCATTCACAAAATTGGGTATAAGCCTTTTCATACTGCCCTTTTGATTTGACGGGCAATATACGGTCTGCGGTCTCCATCACCTCGCGTGGAATATCACTATCACTGGTTTCGCCACAATCCATCGTTAAATTAATAGAAAATGTAGGAAAACTGCATGCAAATTACAAATTCTGAAACACGAATTTTTTTGTTTACCGAATAAACAACTGCACTTTACGTTAGTTACTTGACACATCACAGATAACTCTATTTTTTGATAAATTTTCCATTTTTTTCTAAATGTTTAAAAGTTGTAGAAAAAACGTTGTTTCTATTTCGTGGGCGAAATCAGTGTTTATTTGGCGCATTCGAATGACTTTTTTGCCTCGACCTAATGGTCTCGGCTAAAAGTAGCATTCTCATGCGCTACAAAAAAACACTCATTTCGCGCACTTAATAGAAAAATAACTATTCTTCATAAATTTCTCTTTTTTTATCATCGTTGTCAACAAAACAGCAAGTGTCAAAATTTATTAAATTTTGAAATCCAGCCTGATATGTTAATGTGATTGATGCGCGTTGCCACGCGACGTGGGCGGAACTGTGCGATTTTATATCGCACAGCACTAACACACGCGTGTGTTAGTGTCAACTTTCGCGCCTACTTAATTGTGCGATATTTACAACTTTCTTAAGTGGTCGTAGGAAAATATTGTTTCACACAACCACATAAAAATTGGAGATGGCGGAAATTAATCTAAAAGTGTCAGACGGAGAAATTACTCTTTTGACCAGTATAATAGTATATTACGTAACGAGAGTTGTAAGAAGCATATTACGCACGTGTGGAAGAAGTTGTACACGAGCCGCGTAGCGGCGAGTGTATAATTCCACAGTGCGTAATTGCCTTACAACTCGAGTTGCGTACGATACTTTTTCTACGACCACACAATATTTCTTAACTTTTCTCAATAGTAGGTTTAATAAATTGAAGAACTTCTTCGAGAGGAATATTTCGGAAATATCCTGAGACAAGTCAACCTTATTTTTTTGATGTGAATCCAGTGGCATAGTCAGATATTTTTAGCACTTCCGGTTCAACCGGAAATGACCATAATTTTTATTTTTCAAATGGAATCATACTTTTTCTCACAAGCATTTCTCACAAAAGATGTTATGCAAATTTATTCTGCATTATTTTGGTTCCTCAAACGTTTTTTTCCAGCATAAATAATTGATTCGTGCTTACAATGGAATTACTTGCCTTAAAGTCAACTAAATTAACGGTTGATTGTTTCTGGGTACCAAAAACCTGCCAGTATTCTATATTATGACAATTTCTTTAAAATACCTGCTCATAGGTTCAAGTGCACATTATAAAAGATCTTGGTATAACGTTCGACAGTTGCTTGACATTCAATGATCACGTTCTATCTGTTGTTAATTCCTCTTCTAGAACTTTAGGATTCATAGTTAGAAATACCAGGGGTTTCAGAGATGTCAAACCTTTAAAATGTCTGTATTTTTCGTTGGTGAGATCGTCACTTGAATACTGCTCGCTCATTTGGACCCCGTTATATGTGCGGTATGAGGCTGAGTTGGAAGGGGTTCAGAGACGGTTTCTGAAGTTCCTTCACTTTCGTGAGCATGGAGTGTATCCTCGGCGTAATTTTGAGCAGTCTTTACTCCTGTGGGAATATGAGATTCAGTCTCTTAAGATGCGCAGAATTATTGCATCTATTAAGTTCCTTTATAACATTGTTCATGGTGGTATTGAGTGTAGTGAGTTATTGGCGAGAGTACAATTTCATGTAAAGAGGTTTAACTCAAGACACTCTGTTGATTTTGTAATGCAGCGCTGTCGTACAAATTTAGGATTTAAAGCTCCGTTTTCGGTTATGTTTGCCAACTGGAATCGAATATGTAATGAATGTGATGTATACTATGATACCCTAAACATAATTGTCTTTCGAGCGACTGAAATTTTTGCTATATAATATTGCACTTATGTTAATTCAGTTTAATTTAATAAGTTATTTTTTTTTTCTTGTTTGTAATTAATTTACGTTTCCTTTTTCTCTTTTTCTCTTATATAATGTCCTGTAATTGGAGTTCTTCTGTTGGACAATATACGATATACGATTATTATTATTAAGATAATACGAATAAATACAACTTACCGGTCCCAAGGCATTTTCAGACGAAAAGATCCTGCGATATAACCTAACTTTTGCACAGAAGATTTTTATTGATTTTACCTCGGATTTTACTTTGCAGTTGAACTGCTTTTATCCTGGAAGAGGAGTAGTCGATATGTTTTTAAAATGTCCTAATAAATAAGGGGAGAATAATGAATTTAACAATAAAATTGAGTGAAAAATGACATTTGACAAATGACAATTGAAAACTGTGCGATTTTCACTCTTTACGCACAGTTTTAGGTTTGTGTGCGTAAGGAACGGCTTACTTAGTTTGTACGTTGTACAAAATTGGCTATTTACAATAGTGGTCGTAGAAAAAAAAAATTTAAATAAGATGTATTTACCACAATCGGCTATTGTTACACATGTACAAGAAATAAATATAGGCACCTACATATTTAAAAATAAATAAAATTCGTAACAAAATAGATATCTATTATGTACCTCGAAATATGTACATATATATATATATATAAATAGTAAATACCTATGCGTAGGTAATCTACAAAGTAGAGTTTATCATAGTCACTTCTCTTTTAAATAATATAAAAATATTGATAGCAAGCATCGGTAAAAACATTTTGGTGCAACAGATCCAAGCGCACTCATCTCTTGAAAGAGATATCTGTTTTGACCGGTAGGTATAAAGTATACAAAAATTGAAGGCAAGCAGCGATAAAACGTAAAAAAATATTTTGATGCAACAGATCAAAGCGCCATAATAGCGCTCATCTTTTAGCAGAGATGGCTGTTTAGACCAGTATAAAAAACGATTATATAATGTATGCTGTACCGAATGACCACGTGACCATGTACACGCCATTCATTTACTATAGAAGTGACAGGTTGTCAAGATTTGAGTTTTTTGGCTAACCAAGCAAATCTTGCAAGAAATTGAACTGCAAGTGAATCGGTGAAGGGGATTTTGGAGAAATCCGACAAACACACACATTTTAATGATATCTTATGGGGGATGTTTTTTCAACAAAATCAGACAGATGGGGTGGAAATTAGGGGTTGCAACTCTAAATTTTACTTGATAAGTTTTGGTTAAAATTGGCGTCATTCGAAAGCTTTCCATCAATGGTTTCAAAAAAGGTCATAATTAACAATAAGAAGAAACACGAAAACACAAAAAATTGACGTAGGGGGAATTTGAACCTTGAACCGCCTACAACTTAAACAGGATGAATGCACTTCAAAAACTTCATCCCCACAACTCACCCCCTTCAACACCCAAACACAAAGAATTTGCATAAAGGGAATTGAGGGACATTTGTCTTCAATTGCTGAGATTAATCTGAATTACATCTACTACCTCAAATATCAAATATAAATGGCACTTTCTCAAATAAATTTGACCGTTTCTCAAATATAACTGAATGCGGAGGCACTACTACTAGGTACAGATTTTATAAAATCTGTACCCAATATCACCATTAAATCCAAACCACCGCTAAATAAAACATTCAAGATTTGAGGCCTCAGGAACCCAAAAAAGTGTTTTTTAAAATGTCTGTATGTATGACGTAAGTACGTTCGTAAACACGCCACAGCTCAAACTACTCGACCGATTTGGCTGAAACTTGGTAGGTACGTGTGTATGTGATAACCCAACTTAGATCTAAAAAGTTCTTGGAGGCAATCGTTCGACCAGAAATGCCATTTTGGCACATCAACTTTTAAATTTTAAATGTAAACCCCCATATTTCAGGTCGCCAGAAGGAAGGCTTTCAGATTCTGCTGCCAAGGATGTATTCACTGTCGGTGCCTTTTTGACCTAAAACTAAAAAAATCGAGATAATACTGAAACCACGTTAGCCCAAACTACTGGATCGATTTGTCCGAAATTTGGTACATGGAGGTGAGGTGACCTGTTGAAGATCTGAAAGGCTTTTGGGAGCAATTGGTCCACGGGAAGTGCCATTTAGGCATATCAACTTCAAGATCTTAAACAGAAGTCGCGGAAATCAAAGACCCACGCGTTGGGGAGGTTCCAGCCGTTTATTCTCTGCTGCCATTTTTTCGCTGATTCTATTCTATAAATCGTTTCCTATATTATGAAGCATACGCTTCGGCACTACTACTTGGTGCAGATTTGAATATCGCTTTGATATACATCTTCCGTTGACTTTTTATTTTTTTTTATTTTGCTATTTTTAATTTTTTTTTCAACTTTTTTATTTTAATTTTATTTTTACAACTACAATGTGTCTTTTACTACTTTGAAAATGTAGTACACGTTTATAAACGATGCAAAACACATAATTCGCAAATTTTAATTGCCACGTTGGATTCGACTCCGGGCTCAATACACGCGTAGTGTACATGTCTTTTACACGTCTCACATGAAAAATATAATTTTGTGGTAGTATGTACATCATCTCCGCAGTATAAACAAACGGACTTCATGTTATCCGACTGCCTAATTAACATCATCTGAAGTTGTCTGCGATACATATTCCAGTCTACAGTAGTTCCTGCTAGAGGTAATTCGGCTCTCAGTATGTTTTCAAAATAGTATATTATAATTGCTCCACAGTTAAATGTGTCTTTTTGCTTTAGTCTGTTTTCGGGCCAATTTTTTATTTTCCAGTTGACTGTTGTCACGGCAGAGTCAACATGTTTTACATTGTACGACGTAAGAAAATCTAAGAACTTGTTGAAAGCCATTTTGATGTTATTTTTTACATCACCGAAAGGATCAATGAAGGTAAATGTTTTTTTCTCTATATCTGCTATTGCCAAACAGAAATGGTTCGCGTCTTTCAAACATGGAAAAACTACAAGCCTGTTGTCTAGACGGAAACTGGGAATCCTATCAAAAGTTAGAGGACTAACAGGATTATCCTTACTGAGTAAATTAATAGCCACCATCGGTACAATATTGAACTGATCAGGCTTGCTTGATTCTAATCTTAATAAATTAAATATAATGTCTATTACAAAATTATCTAACCAAGCAGATCCGCGAACCGAGTCAAAATTGTCACTTTTTATTTGAGAAATTAGGACACATTCGGCATTCGTCAATTCTGTAAATTGACAAACTACATACCTATTTAAACCCTCCCTCAGTTATACCCTTGCTGTTCTTGCGTTGTCTTTTTAAAGGGATGTAAAAGTCTGGTTCATCAACGAGGCCGTTTGTATTTAAAAGTAATTCGTCTCTAATCCAAATTTGTCTTTGCAAAATATTGCCCTCATGTTGATGCCTTTTTTCCAACAACGCCGGGAGCAAATAAAAATAGTAAAACCTTTCTAGCTGAGGCTTCATTTCATTTTCAAAGAATTCAGGATTCCGGACAATTCGTTCAATGTGGATCTCCTTTTGGGTATATAAAACGAAATCAGCCCAATCTCTATTAGTAATTTCCAGCTGGCCCTGGATTTGATAATAATAAGGATGAGATGTTTTTAAACTTCCACTGTTTGTCAAATAGTTCAATCGCTTTTGCTCGGTACATAATTCCAAGAAAGATAGATTTTTGCGAGATGAAGGACATTTTATTTCAATTAAACCGTTTGGCTCCACGAGACCATCCGGGGACGCCGCAAGGAAGTGCAAAGTGTCGTGAATATGCAAACCGGCAGGAAGCACTGTACGATTTGTTTCTTTTTCATACTGGTGTTTGGCCACAATTTCCATTTCGTTGCCAAAATCCAATGAACTTTGTATTTCAGGCGGAAAACTTTTCGGACGCAAAATGCGTTGCAGTAAATTTATTCTGGCGCCCTCAGATTTTACACGGCAAATATCTCCGAATAGGCTGGCAGTCAAACGTTTAGCCCTCTCTGTACGCCATAAATCACAATGATGTTGACTTCTTGTTTGGACCTCTATGTCTGCTTTCTGTGACACCGGTAACTCAATTGTCTTCAAAAATTGCACACACTTTGATTTTAAATTTTTAATTGGGTTCTGCGGATATTCCACCCACTTAAATTTAACATTTAATAAATCACAAAATTTGCATTTATATCCGCGCGTGAAGCAACTACTAAGTTCGGGGACACACTGTTTGTGAGCCCACCCTGAACAATTTACACATTCCAGCAAATTTACCGAATCGTCCGTTCGAATATTTTTTTTGCAATGAAGACAGTTATTGTTCAAAGGAATTACCGATTTATCCAATTCCCGAACGGAAGTATTAAGTGGACAATCCATTTCAATAAATTTGCTGCGTTCTTTACATATCACCCAAATAAATTCTGAAATCTTTGAATCTTGAACATTGAAAGTACTTGTAACGCAAAGTGTGTGAATCCATTTATTGCATTTGTCACAGCATACCCAAGTGGCAGTTTTATTTGAAAAGCGGCCCTTATTGCAAATGAAGCATGTGTAACTTTCGTCTTCGTCATCGGGCACGACAATCACTTCCTGACCTTCCCGTTCATCATCCTTTTCAACAGTTGCTACAGTTGGATCGCATTTAATCCCCTTATCCCAAATTTCAGAAGTGATCGCAGCCTGTTCAAGCACTTTTTTCAAGTTCAATTTCTTGAAATGATCTTTTTTTTCGGATTTAATAGGCTTGTTATATTGCTCAGTTTGTTTCAAAAATTTATTGTCCACCCGTGTTAAGCGTTTTTTGCCTATTTGAAGTACGTTTTCTTTATGAAGGGCCAGCACGTGATTTCTGATTTTTCGAAATACGCGACTACACTTGTTGTGGGTTTGTTTATTTAAAACATCATTTTTAACAATTCCAAAGTATCTCTCAATGGGAGCATTACTGAGTCGTACTCCGTCACTCATCAATCCGCTCCACAAAGAAATATATGGAATATATTTATTAAGTACTGTTTGAAAAAATTGTTCGTTAAAATAAGCGTTCGATTTATGCTGCCCAGAGTCGGAACTAGCAGGAAAAGTGATTTTTGCAGCTTCCCACTTCTCATAAAAGTAAAATTGGCTTTCTTTAAACTGGGGCTGCTTTCCAGAATAAGTTTGCTTTTTTTCATCTCCAGGTGCACACTCATCAATAATATCTAATAATAACGCATTTTCTGAACAACACACTTTAATGATATTGCTAAAACAAGATTTGAAATTTTCATCTTCAGTTTTACATGTCAAAATGATCGCTAAATTTATAAACCACTGTGTTAAAGTTTTAAGATCACTTAAAGTCATCGGTGTGACCAAAATCTCTTTTAATTTTAGAGAAATTGAAGGATCCTTGTAACATTTGTCTACATCAGTACAAATTATTTTCACAAAATGCGCGCAACATATGTGAATATTTGTTAAATCTTTACTCAATTTTACTCCGTTAGAGGCTACTTCGAAACTTAAGTTTACGTATTCAATCAAACTCATGTTATTCCAATAATACGAGATTGCATTTATGGAGGCAAAACTAAAATCCACAACGGCTGTTGGAAAAATAGGCCAGATACCTAGTTTGCGGACGACGAACATTTTGAAGCTTAGTAGCCATTTACCAATGGATTCAGTATCGTGTTCGCATGTGGCCATTTCAAAAATAGGACAAACCCGATTATTATATGAGGACTGGATGACACCGGCGTAATAAAAAACTTTTTTGCCTTTTTTTGCGATTTTTCTAATTATGCTGCCTGTCGCATCAATATGCACGATAGGCCACTCTGTCTGCCTCTTTACCATATCAAGTTGCTGGCCACTGAACACATAAACTGTCAAAGGATCAGCAACAAAAGGAATATATGCCCTGTTGTCACGACCCATTAAAAGCATGTCAATAACGTCGTCCCTGTCCCTATCGATACGTTGCAACGCTTCTGATCTAATTTTTCTGACAGTACTTTCAGATTTGATGTCACCTAAATTGCCACTGATCACTATGGAAGGTGAGGCAGCCTTTATAGATTCAGTTCTTAACTCTTGCGCTTTTTTAAAATATGCAACATTTTGCGACGCCACCCTTTCCGAACAATTTACATAGCGCGTTAACTTGTCGTCTGGATTATGATTATAAATTAAATTTTGGCTCATTAAGACGAGTGCATGCCTCTCTGCTTGGACATTCGAAAATTCACAGATTCTTATAATAAAATATTTGCAAAATGTATGAGCGCAATGTAAGTAAATTAACAATTCGTCTTGTTTTTTCCGATAACGTTTACTTTTAAATATAGGTACGCATATGTTGTTGATGTGTGTCATCAAATAACTGACAATATGTTTGTAATATTGAAGATTCACCTTGTTGCAATTCTCTGCTCGGAAAAATTTAAACAAGTCCTTTTCTATAAAATGGGAACCCTCCACGACATTGGTATTTTTGATGTCAAATGAAGCCGTTTGTCTGGAGAATTGCCAATCCGGGTTATTAATATTTTTTGCATTTAAGGGGACAATTTTATCTGAGTTACGAGTTAAATTCTTTATTTCGTCCGGCAAAACTTTAATTTCATCGGTGACATTTAAAACATTTCTGAGCGATGTATTTGGAGACATGTCGTCGAAAAAGCTTTTCTCTGAGTCTTCTGTTTCGACGTTTGGTGGCGGCGGTTTGTTCTCCGCCGACCCAGCGAAAAGTTTACGCTTTTTTGGCGAAACATCTCCAAAACCTTCAAAATAAATCCGTTTGTGCGGCGTTGAAGTAAATTTCAGACCTGTCGCCTGACATTCGAACTTTTCTTATTTCAATACAGAAATGTCAGTTTCGCGATCGGGAGTTTTCTGTTCCGCACTATTTTCCTTGATTAAATCTCGAGGTGTTTCTTTGTCACAAATAGAATTAAAATTATCGATCATTGTCCGGTTTGCAAAATAAAGCATCAAACTCGTCTAAGTGTCTGTCAAGAAAACGTCTAAGAAAAGCGGCCCGATTAATTTTACAGCGATTGAGAATTTTTATATTATTAACCCGTAAC
Source organism: Pycnomerus fuliginosus (assembly GCA_963924575.1). Lineage (NCBI taxonomy): Eukaryota > Metazoa > Arthropoda > Insecta > Coleoptera > Zopheridae > Pycnomerus > Pycnomerus fuliginosus. The sequence continues at coordinate 23,497,974 of OZ004618.1, read as the reverse complement.
TTTGTAAGCAAGTCATATACAAACTGCAACTCTAAACAATTGGTCTTAAATTCAGAAAAAGACATATTTGGAAACTCACGTTGAATGCATTCGAAAATGCGCACACAAAGTGACTTTTCAGTTGTAAATACCATCTTGAAATGTGGGATACGATTAAAATTTGAGCAAATTGAAAATGTTTTTAAAAAATTGGACGACAAGTTCAAGTGGTAAGTAGATAGGTATATACAACAAAATTTTAAACAATAACGCTTACCAATGGCCGCCGTCAATACAAATATAACTAGAATTAACCAAATACTATCACTAATTTTAACACTGTATCAAGAACAGAGCCTTTAACGCTCGCACTTAATTCACTTTGTTGTTTAATTCGAACACTATTTCGACAAGCAATCGCACAATTCACAACAATCAAAAGACAGAAAAAAATCAAAAGGGAGTATGTAAGTATCAACTAAATTACCAATGCTTTCGCAAACATGGAAATACAGCAATGAATTGGTATTCATTTTTCAGAAGAGTGGTGGTAATTCATTTAGATACCTACCCTGGTAAAAGCGCAAGCTGCGCAATGAAGGTATCTTATAGGGGGGTAAAACTTTGGGTTGTAGCGCCTTTATGCTTTCTTGGAAATTGCCACACGGAGGCCCGGATGTGGAAAATCCCCGGCGTTATTAAGCGGATTACCATAAACAACCCTTACCGCCAGATATCGGTCAATTAATTAAAATTATAATAAAACATTTTCGTAGCACTTTCCAGTACTTCCACTCTCTCCTTCTGGATATACCTACAGTGTGGTTCAACATCCCTACCTGTTTCAAAACTAAAAAAAAATGGGCAGCAGAGAAGCGGATGGAACCTCCCCACCGCATGGATCTTTGATTTTCGTGTGGTACTCAGTTTACTTAATATGGAAATTATAAGAATGGCGCTTTCGGTGGCAGATTGGCCTCAAAAACTTTTCAGTTCTATTCCTGGTTATGAAGTGTCTACATACCTACCAAATTTCATCCAAATCGGTCAAGGGATTTGGACGGTAGCGTGTTTTAAAAGTGCGCTACAAATTTTGAATTTTTGAACTTTTTGCAGATCTATAAGTTAGACTTTAATCGAAAAGGGTGCGTTTTAGCGACATTCAACAAGAGCCTCTTTTCTGGGTAGAATCGACCACCGATTAAGATTTTATTATTATTTGGTGAGAAAAATGACTACAACAAAAGAAAATGTAAAACAATGTGTAAGGTCCTCCAAGGACGCACGCCTGTCATGTTATTAAAAATCTGAAAAAAAGTGAGGAGAAAGCTCTTTATAATACTAACGATTGTTCCAAATTTCAAAATTCTATTCTTAATATTTTTCGACACCTGACGGTAAAAGGGAACCCGATTATATACAGTGTGTCTCATTTTAACTGCACCTGCGTGATACTTCACTTTTTTTATAGACCGAAACCCCAGACTACTGCGATTTAATAAAGAGGCCAAAAATGACGAAATAGTATTAGGCATTTTTTTTATCGAAAACTTTTATAAGGAAAAGTTGCTCAGGATGGCTCCAAATGGCTAAATCCGAAATTTCAGGAAAAAATAAAAATGTTGAATTTCTTGAGAAAGAATCACAAAATAACGAAAAGTTCAATATTTTTGCAACATAATGGGTGCTGTGAAATCAAAAAACAATTGAAATGAATTGATTTGACATTTGATATCGGCTATGGATGGATAAAACTTAACAATCGCAGAAAAAGTTTAAATTATTAAGATAGAATAAGATTTTCGTTTTTCTTAATAATTTCAAGGGGCACCCAAACTAATCTGTTGCAATGTGCCACAAACAGCAAACATATGCGCTTCCATTGTTTTTAACTTCTACGCTCGCGAAGCAGTTACTGGAATCGGTCGGAAAATTCAAAAAATCGAATCGCCAAAAACATGAAATCTTTACGTTTCAGGGTCCTGGGAACCCAAAAACGTGTTTTTGAAAAAATGTCTGTCTGTCTGTGATCACGCTGCAGCTCAAACTACCGAACGTATCGAGATGAAATTTGGCACACATATTCAGTGGGGGATTTGTAGGTGCTGATTAGAATCTGGGCCACATCGGTTAACGAAAAGTGCCTTTTTGGCACATCAACTTTAAAAATTTAAATGCAAACCACCATTTTTCGCCTTACCATATGAATACTCTTCGAATTCTGCTTCTAAAAATGTATTCACACCTATGCATAACTGTATATTTTTATTAGCGGATCTGATAGCTGATTTTTTTTCAAGCCGAAAACCTTAGTGCTATTTTTTCGAAAAATGTCATTTTAGTGGCAAAAGGGCCCTTGTTTCAATTTTTTTTTACAAAAAAAAATATTCTTACTATCGAATTCGACAGTTGTTATATTGCCGGATCAAAAATCTTTGTGCAATTTTTTAGAAAATTTCCATTTTAGGGACAAATAGGCCCCTTTTTGAGTTTTTCTTAACAAAAAGGCATATTATCATTATCGAATTCGATACCTGTTGCATTGCCGGATCGAAAACCTTAGTGCCATTTTTTCGAAAAATGTCCATTTTAGGAGTGAAAAACTTTTGTATTTAAAATTTTAGTATAAATGAGCGCCGGGTGCATCACCTATCCAAACGCTCTGCATGCCCGGTACCTTGTTTAAATAAAGTTAAATGCTACATTTACAAATTCTGTGAAAAAGTAGAAGTTTCTACCGTCTCCGAGACTGCCAATTTTTTTATTTCACATCACCCGTTATGCTGCAAAAATATTGACGTTTTCGTTATTTTATGATTCTTCCTCAAGAAATTCAACATTTTTATTTTTTCCTGAAACTTCGGATTTAGCCATTTGGAGCGATCCTGAGCAACTGTTCTTTATAAAATTTTTCGATAAAAAAATGCCTAATATGATTTCGTCATTTTTGACCTCTTTATTAAATCGCAGTTTCGGTTAATAAAAAAAGTAAAGAGTATTACACAGGTGCAGATTTTGAAGCTCAAGATGCAGAAAAAAGAACGCATTGATTCGGTTAAAATTAACCGAAATATTTGTGTGGTTCCAGTTAAAATGAGACACACTGTATATATTGTCGTAAGTGCACGTGGCTCATTGGCACCCGAATTTTAATAAATTTAACCATTGCATTAAAGTAAAGTTAGGGGAAATATTTCAATAATTATTTGCTTAAATAGAAAGTCCGCCGGTTCCCATGTGTTTCAAATTTGTCTCGCACAAGTGTACGATAAGAAAGAGGCACCTGCATCCCCTAATATGTGGGAGTATTTAAGAAATCTGTAGTTTCTCAGGGTTAAGTGCCAAAAAGGGATTAGCTTAAGAAATGTTTACGACTTCCAAGTGATCGGGGAGTTATATTAGGAGACATTAAGAATAGTCATTTATATGTAAATATATGAATAAGAATATTAACCACCATATCTAAGCCAATATGTACAAATCCAAATTTCAGCATGATAAGAATAGGCTATACAAGAGGGCAACAACAGGACACGAAAATCATTCTTGTTTTAGCATCGAGCTTAGACAAAACGTTTTTGTATCATTATATTATTTTTTGTATCTTTCACTTTAAGAATAAAATTGTTTTTTTAAAGTTTTGCGAAAGAATTAATTTAATTGGCGCAGTCAGTAGGATTATCGCGGTCGCGAATTTTCAAAACGTATCATCGAGCTATCGTTTCGACGCGACTTTGGAATTTTAATTCCTTCAGCGATTTAACGAACCAACTCCTGGGGAAGAACCAGCAAACCATCCAGTCCATTGAGGATCACACCGCAGCTTCCCATCCAGTCCATCAAGGACAACAGGGCAACTTCATCCACGGAAAAGCTCTCCTTCCATCAGCGAAGAAAAACTGTAAGTCGAGTTTCCCATCTCTTCCCCGCCTCTTTTCATTTTTAACATAAATTTATTGTTATTACCAAGAGTCTGAACAAGCAAGCAAGATAGATCAATTAATTGAAACTTTTGACCAAATTAATCTAGGCGAATCAAATAGTGAGCCAAACATGCCCCCAGCAGCTACTAATTATCAATTATTAAAATTATATGTGGATACTATATCACGTTATGACGGTGACAATAACACCTTGGAGGTATTTATATCTGCATGCGATTATTTATTTGCCCATTACGGAAGTAATGACGCTGAGCTGAATGCTTATTTACTAAGAGTTGTGATTGGCAAGTTGACAGATCGCGCTCAAATCTTAATTGCAAATCGACATGAATTAAATACATGGGCACTCATTAAAGAAGCGCTACGTTCAAGCTTTGGCGACCGTCGAAATTTGGACTGTCTTGAACAAGACCTAATAACCTTATTCCCAAATAAAAACGAATCACCATTGGATTTCGGAAAAAGGATTCAAGTAGTTCGGAGCAGACTAATCTCTAAATTAAACTCAATAAACGAATTAATAATTAGCCCACAGACAAAAGCTGTCTATTTAAAACAATATGACAACATATCCCTAAAAACTTTTATACGCGGTCTCACCGGGAATTTGCAGAGCATTATAAGATTAAGACAACCAAATTCCCTCGAACTGGCTATGTCCTATGTTACAGAAGAAGAAAATTTCCGTTACACTCAAAACGTCTCCTACCAGTCCGCGGTTCACAAACCTCTAATAAAAAATAACCCACCGAGGACACAATTTCCGCAACAAAACATGCAAAGAACATTTTATCCTAATTTTAGTTTCTCCCCTTTTAATAATCGGCCATCTACCTCAAATAATAATTATTTTAATAACCAAGCATCCTCTGGTAACCAACAGAGGCCCTTCCCAAGTCAACCGATCAATCTTCAAAGAAGACCCGTTGAGAATAGATTTTTTACAAACTCCCAAGTTTTCAAGCCACAGCAGGCCCAATATCGGCTTAACGCTTTCCAACCAACTGGCAATAAAATACAAGGTAAACCCGAACCAATGTCAACAACTTCCCGAAATTCTTCTGTAAGGCAACCCTATAACCCTCAGAACAATTATTTTACACCCTCTGGCCCACGAAATTTTACATCAGAGGAAATCAATTTTTTACAAAACAGCGAAGAGCCTAATGACAGTTTGAACAATGACCATTCCTATCAGTCAGACTATTTACCAAATAATGACTTCGATACAACCAATAACTACAACAATATTTACTCAGAAGACAATTACCCTTATCAGGACAACACAAACGCTGAAACAGCACAACAAACCCATCAACAAAGTACTAATGAAGTCGAAGATGAAAATTTTCAAGAGGTCAATCTCTTTTACGAGAACACGTAATCTGCGAAATCAATAACGTAAACACCTGCAATGAACTACCTTATATAACTATTAACGACCCACCTATGAAACTTTTAATCGACACTGGATGTTACGGATCAATAATTCGACCAGCTATCGCCGAAAAATACTTTCCTTCTACCATATACCAGAGTTCGTGTTTAATAAAAACAGCTACAGGTGAAAAGAAAATCAAATTCAAAGCTGATATACCTGCCTTTAAGGAACTCAACGGTTGTGGAAATCTAGAATTTATGTTATACGATTTCCACGAATTCTTCGACGGTATTTTAGGGATAAGAGATTTACTGAAAATGGAATTTGTTATCGATCTTGTAGGTAAAAAATTAATTAACAGTCATGGGACGGTTATCCTCTTAAAATATAGCAAAAGGGACGAGGTCTCTTCCACCTTCAGTATAGATTCACGCGAATCCGCAAGGGTCAGGATTCCAGTTGACACACCCACAGGTGACATCATAATCCCGGAACAAGAAATTAACGGTATATATCTACCAGAAATTTTAACAACAGCCACTAACGGATATGCGTTAGCAGAACTGCACAACAATACAGATTCCAGGATCACCTTTACCTTGAACAGCCCTTTAAAGGCAATAAAATTTCCGGACTCTACTAAAGAAAAATTCGAGTTCTTTCAAATCGAGAATATCTTGAACGATGCATCAGAAAAAAATACTCACAATATCGATATGCGAGATCTAATAAGAACTGAACACATGAACGATGAAGAAAGGAGGACCATAATCAGATTATGTCACCAATATGCCGACATTTTCCACAAAAAGGATGAAAAATTGACGTTTACCAACAAGATAAAACACGTGATCAAAACTACAGACGAAATACCTGTCCATACCAAATCGTATCGCTACCCCTTTGTTCACAAACCGGAGGTAGAAAAACAAATAAAAGAAATGTTGGACAACAATATTATTCGACCTTCAGCAAGTCCATGGAGCTCACCCATATGGATTGTCCCAAAGAAATTAGACGCCAGCGGTAAGCAAAAATGGAGGATTGTGGTGGATTATAGGAAGGTGAATGAAAAAACTATAGACGACAGGTATCCCCTACCCAACATTTCTGACATTCTGGACAAGCTGGGTAAATGCCAGTACTTCACGACCTTGGACTTAGCCTCTGGGTGCCACCAATTGGAAATGGACCCTGGTTCTATCGAAAAAACGGCATTCAACGTGGAAAATGGCCACTATGAGTACGTGCGAATGCCCTTCGGTTTGAAGAACGCACCTGCAATCTTTCAAAGGGTTATGGACGACATCTTAAAAGACTTGCAGCATAAGGTGTGTTTCGTTTATATGGACGATATAATAGTATTTTCAACCTCACTGCAAGAGCACGTGTCTAACCTGAAACTCATCTTTGAACGCCTGAGAAAATATCACCTGAAAATTCAATTGGACAAATCGGAATTTCTCAGAAAGGAAGTAGAATTTCTAGGCCATCTAGTGACACAAGAAGGGATAAAACCAAATCCGCGAAAAGTCGAAGCTATTAAAAACTTTCCTATACCCAAAACAGTAAAGGAGATAAAATCCTTTCTAGGTCTTCTTGGGTACTACCGAAGATTTATAAAAAACTTTGCGAAGATCACCAAACCATTCACTAAATGCCTAAAAAAGGGTGAAAAGATTGAGCACACGCCAGAATTTTGCAGAACCTTCGAACTATGTAAGAATATCCTGAGTAATGAGCCACTTTTACAATACCCAGACTTCACCAAACCATTTGTATTGACCACCGATGCCTCGCAATTCGCCCTAGGAGCAGTATTAAGTCAAGGAGAAATTGGAACAGATCTACCAGTGGCATATGCATCGAGAACGCTGAATTCAGCCGAATGCAACTACAGCACAATACAGAAGGAGTTGCTCGCTGTAGTCTGGGGCACAAAATATTTCAGACCTTATCTATTCGGCAGGAGATTTATAATAGTAACAGACCACAAACCACTACAATGGCTATTCAACCTAAAAGAGCCAAATTCCCGTCTAGTTCGTTGGCGCCTCAAGCTGGAAGAGTTCACCTACGATATCGAGTATAAGAAAGGTAAACAAAACACCAACGCTGATGCTCTTTCCAGAATTGAAATAAATGCTATGGAGGATGACGAAGAAATGGCCTCGGTGATTGTAAATGAAGGTGACATCTCTGAAACCATCAATGCATACCTGCAGGACCCTGATTCAATACCAGTACCTGACGACCCCTCTTTAAAAAATCTTTTAGAAGAAAGTACTGACGGACCTAAAGTCAACATAATCTCTGACATACGACTTAAACCACCAGACGTTTCCGATAACGAAACCGTTCACACATCCATAGAGAATCCAGTATTGGAAATTCCTATAACAGATAGACCACTGAATTCCTATAAACACCAGGTGACCATTCATGTTAATAAAGACATAACTCAACCAGTAATAAAGAAAATGGAAATTTTCGATAAGTGCAGACTACAAATTTCCTTACCGGTGGTAAACTTCGAAACACACGTGGTAAATATTATCAAAACCTATTTAGACCCTAAGCAGACACATGCAATACTCTTTAAGGCACCGGAAATAGTTGCAAGATTTACCAAAACCATCCAAATGTACTTTAAGAACACATCCTTTAAGTTCGTCAAAACTAACATCATACTACAAGACATTGTTGATTCAGAGGCGCAGAAAGAAAAACTCAAGTACCATCACGAGGGCAAGACTTGCCACAAAGGAATTAACGAAATGGCGAAATCTATGAGTCGAAATAACTACTGGCCCAACATGGTCAAAGATATTACTGAATATGTGAATAACTGTGAGATCTGTCAGAGAGCAAAATACGACAGAGATCCACCTGTGATAAAATTCAACCTAACTCCTACGGCTGATAAACCCTTTGACCACCTCCACATTGATACCTTCAAAATTTTAAACCACACGTTTGTCACAATCCTGGACGCCTTTTCCAGATATGGTCAAAGTTACGTTATCGACTCATTACAACCCATCAACATAATAGATAACCTCTTAACTTTTATATCTCATCATGGTATACCTAATAAGATAACGACCGATTGTGGTGGTGAATTTAAAAATGGACTTTTGGAAGATTTTTGTAAACTACACAAAATAGAGTTGCACTATACAACGCCGAAAAACTCTAATAGTAATTCACCCGTGGAAAGATTCCACTCAACATTGGCTGAGCAAATTAGGTGTCTTAAATTAGAAAGACCCAGAGAAACAATCAACTCGCTAATAACCTACGCAATCATTGGTTACAATAACGCTATACATTCGATAACAGAATTTACTCCGTTCGAGGTAGTAAGAGGACACATAGACTCGAGTAACCCTTTCGAAATGACAGACAACAAGATTCTTAGCGACTATATCCAGAATCACAAAGAAAAGGTGAGGAACTTATATTCGAGCATTAAAACCAAATCAGAAGAAAAAAAGAATAAAAACATCACAGACCTCAATAAAAAGAGAGGAGACCCTATATCATACACGACCACGAAACCAGTGTATGTAAAGACAAAAGAAAGAAACAAGGCCAAACCAAAATTTGTAAAAAAGGTCCTGATTGGAGACAGGGGCAAAAAGATAAAAACTAACCAGGGCGTTTATCTATTGTAAAAAAACCCCGAATTTATACGAAGCCCTTGTTGCAGGAACCTGACCATGAAGGTGGCCATAGTTTTGGGCTTCCTACGACTAGCAGCGACCCTCACGTCTTACCTCCCGGTAACATCCACCAATCAAGTGCGAGTTAACCCTATTAAGTCCCATGTCCTACCCTTCCGACTGGGACAAGATAGATTAGTTACTAGTAAACATACCTTTATCCACTTCATAGATTTAAGTCCTATCCATAAGTTATTAGCTAATAGTAAAACAAATTACAATCTAATTAATGATACAATCAGCGATCCTTTGGCAAGATCTAAAATCCGTACCATTTACGATTATCAGGAATATGACCACAACGCTACCACCATCATCCCTTTACCCTATTCAAGAAATCCTTACATGGATGTACTGAACGACTTATTAGCTAACACTCGTTATTTAATCGAGATGTCAGAAAATAAATTAAATAACCTAACCCCTTATCACAGATCGAAGAGAGGCCTAATAAACCTAGTGGGCAAAACATCAAAATGGTTATTCGGAACACTAGATGTAGATGACGGAAATAGGTATAACAAAGCTATTAATATGCTCCAGGAAAATCAAAATTCGGTCAGTAAACAAATAGAGGTGCAATCAACATTAACAAAAAATTTAATCTCTCATTACAACAACGCCATTACCATTCTTAGTCAAAATCAAAATCTAATAAAAGACAGGTTGAATACCCTCCAAGCAGACCTCCAAAGATCAATCAGTGAAATTTCAATCTTCATTAGACTCCAGAATGCTTTGGATCAAATCATATTGAATTGTCAGAACGTGATAAACTTTCTGGATAATTTAGAGGATGCTATAATGTTTGGTAAACTGAATACCCTGCATAATGTAATTATTTCCACAAAGGAACTAAAAAATATTCTTAAAACAATGACTGTCCTTTATGGGAATAAAAACGTAATCCAGTTTAACAATATCTTATCTTATTATCAACTTGCTGGTGTTCAGATTTCCTTCAGTAACAATAAAATTATATTTGCAATTCACATCCCAATCTTTAGTTTTGAGAAGTTCGATTACTATCACCTTTTTCCCATCCCTTCACAAAACCTGACGATTATTCCAAAAAAACCTTTCCTATTTCTCGACGATCATAATCATCAATATGGAAGTGCGATCTGCCCGAAGATAGAAGATATCTATATCTGTCGATACCAGCCCGAATTAAATTTAGAGGACTGCATTATACCTTTAATCCAAAATCTAACTCCAGGTGGATGCCAACTAACACCAGTTTTCCTCGAAAAGAAAATCATCGAACCCGTCAACGATCAGCAAATCCTAGTTCTACCTGGAATGTCACCCGTGAAAATAAGGGAATTATGTGCCACTAAGAGATTCTTGGTGATAAGCGAACCGAGCCTAATCGAAATACCCGAGAAGTGTGAGATTCAAATCGATGATTCTAAATTTATCAATACCAAGTCTGTCAATTGCCGCTGACCCATTACTTTTACCAAGCATCAACATAAGGGAAATACCGAAAACACCGATTAACACCAAGATCGCTCTAACCAAAATCGACGCAGATGGCATCTCAAACCTGCAAAGTCAAGCGGAATTACTGGCCCGGGCTGAAATCCACCAAGGAACCCAATTTAAGACGACCCTTTCCATATTCTTCGTACCTCTAGTTGTCATCTTCGTGATTCCCCTGGTATGGATCATCCTAAAACTCAAGTCCCTCAAAAAGAAGGAAAAACACAGCCTCACTGATAGTGAAGAAACCCCAGAGGAACAACCAGAAAATAACCCTTCTATATTATTTTCTAACTTAAGAAGGGAGGAGTTATATTAGGAGACATTAAGAATAGTCATTTATATGTAAATATATGAATAAGAATATTAACCACCATATCTAAGCCAATATGTACAAATCCAAATTTCAGCATGATAAGAATAGGCTATACAAGAGGGCAACAACAGGACACGAAAATCATTCTTGTTTTAGCATCGAGCTTAGACAAAACGTTTTTGTATCATTATATTATTTTTTGTATCTTTCACTTTAAGAATAAAATTGTTTTTTTAAAGTTTTGCGAAAGAATTAATTTAATTGGGGTACAGGCAGCTGCGTCATGTCAAGGGCTCGATAAGTTTAATTAACATTCCACAAGTGTGGGAACCAACAATTTGACAAAGAACGTGCGAAAATGTTGTTATAAACAAATCGAAGTTTAGAGGAAACATTAAATAATACGCTACAGCCTAAACTGCTGAATCGATTTGGCTGAAATTTGGTAAGTAGAGATACCGCTACCCGTCGAAGAGCTGATTTAATTTTGTTGGCAATCGGCGAACGGCAAGTGCCATTTTGACATATCAACTTTGAAACTTGAATAATGAAATCCCATTTTCTCTGTCAGCACATGAAAAGTCTTCAAATTTTGTTTTCAAAATTGTATTCAAGCTTAGTGCCCTTTTGGCAAAAGATCGTAAAATTTAGAAGAATCACAGAAAACACCTTAGGTTTGGTGGAGTAAAACTTAGGTATAGTAAATAGTAAAATTTACTTGATATTGGTGATAGGATTGGATCATTCACCAAGTGGGAAGGTTTCAGCCGTTTCCGTAGCTGCCCATTTTTTTTACGATACAAGGACACCAAGAAAATGAAAATCAATTAAACAATGGAAGTAAAGAGCGTTAACCGGCAAAAAACTGCTTCTCACCTAAATACATGGCAAAATTTTTTTTTTTGAGAATCGAAGTGTCATAAACTTTATAGTACATAATAATTATTATAAAATTATAAGAGTATCCATCGAGAAAGGCAAATGTTTTATTTTCGCCTATCTACCTAAATAGGTGAGAACACACCACCGCGCTCTAATGTCCCGGCGCTCTTTCGGCCGCGCTCCAACGGCCGTGCTCTAGTGGCCGCGCTCTAATGTCCTAGACCGGTGTTAACGTTAATTGCTGTAGGCACATATTTACAAATTCTCTGAAAAAGTAGAAGTTTCTACCATGTCCGAGATTGCCAATTTTTTTTTCTTTCACTTCTGACGATTTTTTCCGAAATCTCATGTTTGATGTATCAGCTGTCTATTACCTACAATAACATGCCTCAATTTGTTCAGATAGAGACTGAATATGTTGTTTCAAGCTTTTCTCGCACTTGTATTTCTTTGTTGGCCCGTGCCCGATAGGAAATTAGACTTTAAGTACCTACCTTTCATTTCCGTGTTATTATTCAAAATGCTTATTTTAATTTATAAATAAATAAAATAAATCCAGTTGCGTGCAAATATTAGTACCTATTTTAAACTTTTCGCATAAATTACATTTTAAACTTCAGGCTCTGTCGACGGTAGCGCCATGTGGAAGTAGTCACAACTATAACAGTTCGCCCCAACCGCAGCCGCAACCTGCCCCATGGCCGTCCCTTCATAACCGTCCCCCAACTCATAATCCGGAACCATAGATCTTATAACTATGGATGGGCCCTGCCGTGCATTCTTTATCTACGTCTTTTGTCCGCTAAACAGAGATCGGTTAACTCACTCTAAGCTGTGTGTCATGCGCGAATTTGTACAGCTTTCGCCGCTTCTTGTTTTCACTAGCGCATGACACATAGCTTAAAAAAGGATGGTGATACTGCAGGGTGTTTATGAGTTGAGAGTGACAGCAATATATACTTGTCTGAGATATCTTAGAGCCAAGCCTAACTTGAACCAGCCCCATCCATAGTTATATTAGATCTATGTCCGGAACAAAGTTTGCGCATGAGTCAATATAGTAGTAGTAGTTAGTAGATGTAGTAGTAACGGTAACTTGACGTTAGATATGTCAAATCATGTCAAATGTCAAATTCAAATTGTAACGAATAAAGTTAACAGTTGTTTAGTTTTGTGAATGAAATTAAATAAAATTAAGTGATATTTTGGTGAAACTCGAGGTGAAACTTAATATACAGTAATGTGCTGAATTAGAACTGCCAAAGGAAGACCCAAGGTGATTCAATTAATCCATAAACATGTCATTTGTCTAAAATGTGAGTTTTTTAATTATTATAATTTAAATGTAGGTACGTAACTGTTCTATTACATTTTGCACTCAAGTACGCGTGTCCTGTGCAAATTTCGTGAAAATCGTATGTGGCATTCGTGACTTAGCCGGTGGTCGCATTCCTGACTTTATTTGTTAGCGCTGGGGCGGTTTGGGGGTTGCACGGTCTGGAACCTCTTTTAATCGTTTTTGCATTCAACTACGCGTGTCCTGTGCAAATTTCGTGAAAATCGTATGTGGCATTCGTGACTTAGCCGGTCGAGTAGCCGGTGGTCGCATTCCCGACTTTATTTTTTAGCGCTGGGGCGGTTTGGGGGTTGCACGGTCTGGAACCTCTTTTAATCGTTTTTGCATTCAACTACGCGTGTCCTGTGCAAATTTCGTGAAAATCGTATGTGGCATTCGTGACTTAGCCGGTCGAGTAGCCGGTGGTCGCATTCCCGACTTTATTTTTTAGCGCTGGGGCGGTTTGGGGGTTGCACGGTCTGGAACCTCTTTTAATCGTTTTTGCATTCAACTACGCGTGTCCTGTGCAAATTTCGTGAAAATCGTATGTGGCATTCGTGACTTAGCCGGTCGAGTAGCCGGTGGTCGCATTCCCGACTTTATTTTTTAGCGCTGGGGCGGTTTGGGGGTTGCACGGTCTGGAACCTCTTTTAATCGTTTTTGCACTTAACTACGCGTGTCCTGTGCAAATTTCGTGAAAATCGTATGTGGCATTCGTGACTTAGCCGGTGGTCGCATTCCCGACTTTATTTTTTAGTGCTGGGGCGGTTTGGGGGTTGCACGGTCTGGAACCTCTTTTAATCGTTTTTGCACTCAAGTACGCGTGTCCTGTGCGAATTTCGTGAAAATCGTATGTGGCATTCGTGACTTAGCCGGTGGTCGCATTCCTGACTTTATTTTTTAGCGCTGGGGCGGTTTGGGGGTTGCACGGTCTGGAACCTCTTTTAATCGTTTTTGCATTCAACTACGCGTGTCCTGTGCAAATTTCGTGAAAATCGTATGTGGCATTCGTGACTTAGCCGGTCGAGTAGCCGGTGGTCGCATTCCCGACTTTATTTTTTAGCGCTGGGGCGGTTTGGGGGTTGCACGGTCTGGAACCTCTTTTAATCGTTTTTGCATTCAACTACGCGTGTCCTGTGCAAATTTCGTGAAAATCGTATGTGGCATTCGTGACTTAGCCGGTCGAGTAGCCGGTGGTCGCATTCCCGACTTTATTTTTTAGCGCTGGGGCGGTTTGGGGGTTGCACGGTCTGGAACCTCTTTTAATCGTTTTTGCACTTAACTACGCGTGTCCTGTGCAAATTTCGTGAAAATCGTATGTGGCATTCGTGACTTAGCCGGTGGTCGCATTCCCGACTTTATTTTTTAGTGCTGGGGCGGTTTGGGGGTTGCACGGTCTGGAACCTCTTTTAATCGTTTTTGCACTCAAGTACGCGTGTCCTGTGCGAATTTCGTGAAAATCGTATGTGGCATTCGTGACTTAGCCGGTGGTCGCATTCCTGACTTTATTTTTTAGCGCTGGGGCGGTTTGGGGGTTGCACGGTCTGGAACCTCTTTTAATCGTTTTTGCATTCAACTACGCGTGTCCTGTGCAAATTTCGTGAAAATAGCCGGTGGTCGCATTCCCGACTTTATTTTTTAGTGCTGGGGCGGTTTGGGGGTTGCACAGTCTGGAACCTCTTTTAATCGTTTTTGCACTCAAGTACGCGTGTCCTGTGCGAATTTCGTGAAAATCGTATGTGGCATTCGTGACTTAGCCGGTGGTCGCATTCCTGACTTTATTTTTTAGCGCTGGGGCGGTTTGGGGGTTGCACGGTCCGAAACCTATTTTAATCGTTTTTTATTCAATATGAACGCAAATAGGGGAAGAATTATATATTAAATCCATGCCCGGCGGCCGATTGCATCTTCGGGCGGCGAATTTTGACGACCTATTGGGTACCGCTGGAATCATCGCTGGGATGCAGCGCTAACTTCACACGAATGATAATATTGCATAATATCTAACATAAATTGAACGATAGGGCCCTCCTTTTGTGTAGTGGCACCCTGCATGCCAAGGGGCATGCGAAATGTAGACAAAAGTTTGTTTAGTTTGCCATCGGAAAAAAAATGTTTGTGGTGCTGTTACATATACAGATATCAACAGATATAGATGGAGTAACTACATCACACAGTGTGCAGTTAGTGACAGTTAGACCCGGTTTTTTCATTGCGAATTAAAATTAAACTAATAGTTAAATACAAGTTATGATTTTTTATCGTTTTACAAATGGTGGTTAAAGTTCAAAGTGTTGATAATCTAGTAATTAGAGTAACTACTACTTCATCTAGTAGTTAAGTTCTAATTAACCTTAAAATTTGGCTTATTATTTTTACTTTTATTATAATTAAATTAGGTATGTTTGATTATTGGGATTTTGATGCTTATGATGATGATGACGAGGTGCTGTTAAGGCGACCCAAAATTGTACGGGAGCGAATTAACCATTTCGAAAGATGGGATAGGCAAGATTTTTTTATTCGCTTTCGACTCTCACCAAGGACGGTTGAAAATATTTTGGAAGAAGTGGAAGATGCAATTGCACATCCTACAAATCGGTTTGTAGACAAACAACTTAACTTTAGTATGAAAGGCATTTCGTAAATTACAGGAACGATGCTTTGTCTGCAGAAGATCAACTATTGCTGACTTTACGATTCTTTGCTACAGGATCTTTTCTCAGTGTGGTTGGCGATTTCACAGGGGTGTGTAAGTCCACTGCGAGTCAGACAGTAGCTAGAGTTACCACAGCTATAGCTGCATTGCGGCCTAGGATTATCTATATGCCTGAAACTGCTGAAGATGTTTCAGTCTGCCGCCAAAAATTCTATAACATTGCCAGATTTCCCGGCTGCATAGGAGCAATTGACTGTAGTCATGTCAAAATCCAATCACCAGGAGGTGATAATGGTGAAATTTATAGAAACAGGAAACAGTTTTTCTCCATAAATGTACAGACTGTAGCTGACGCGGATTTCAAAATTAGAAATATAGTAGCACGGTGGCCAGGATCCTCACACGATGCCCATATATTTAGGAATTCTCGTTTATATCAGTTATTGGAGGCAGGTCACTATGGGGACTCAGTGCTTTTGGGTGATGGTGGATACCCTATTAAGAATTACCTAATAACACCCCTCAGACGAACAGAAAATGAAGCAGAAAACCTTTTCAATGAGTCCCAAATTAGAACTCGGAACCCTGTGGAAAAGTCGTATGGAATTTGGAAACGAAGGTTTCCAGGTTTAGCATTAGGACTGAGGTTAAAATTAGAAACAATCCAGTCGCTAATAGTGGCTACAGCAATTCTCCATAATATTGCCTGTGACGAAAATGAGAGAGTGCCACCAGTGAATGAAGAGGAAGCAGCTGCTATTCAGCTAGTCAATAATGTTAATAACAATGCTGCTCTTATGCAGGCCCCTAATGCAAGAGGAATTAACAATGTAACAAGACATAACTTAATTTATAATTATTTTGGTAGATTATGAATTGTGGAATAAATATTATGGATCACTTATAAGTAAATATGTAAGTTTTGTTCGTTTATTATAATTAAAAAATTAAATAATCAAACAATAATTATTGCACAAAATCTTGAAAACCTGTGGCAACAAAATAAAGCAAAAAACTGGTTAAAACAATAGATAGGTAATTATCTAGTTCTCATTTAGCAGCTGTTTTTTTTTCAATTCCAGATCTATTTCAAGGGCTTTCTTTCGAAGAGCATGTTCCTCTAAAAACTTTTCTCTTTGCAACTTGATGAAATCCAATTTGGCTTGCATAACTTCTTCATAGAGTTGTGATTTTGTGCAAGCTAGCTTCTTTTTTTTCTCTAAAATCATTAAAATAATGTAAAAGCTTTTCTTACACATGTACCTACTTACTGGTAGATTGATTTGCATCAGAATCTTTATTTTCATCCTTTTTTTTCTGTTGCTGCACTTTGAGTTTTTGGCCAACTGGTTCTTTCAGCATCGCTGAAGAATATTGTGACCAATTAGCGTTTGAGCCTACGGATTTTAAATAAATGGCAAATAATATTAAATGATATTTACCACTCCCGGAGGACTGAGTTTTTTGGGAAGTTTGACCAATATCACAAGACTGCTGAGGATGCCTCAAAAATTCTGCAATCTCGGAAGATGCTTGTGGTTCATACATCAAAAATTCATCTAGGAAGATAAGTTAATTACGTTTTGATAGAAACTGACATTTGACTTACCCACATCAGGGATCTCATTTGGGGTAGTACTGCCTTCAGCCAGAACAAGAATTCTTTTATTAACTCTTTCATCCACAAAGTGCTGCGTTTTATCTAGCTGTCCGTTCTTATCTGTAATTTCAATACGAATAGTTTCTAAATCTGCCTGTCCATCCCCTCCATCTGCATCATCATCAAAAAGTGCTGGCAACCCTGTTACAGGAGTATTACCGATGATCTCTTTCATTTCCCAATCCACATTTGATATGTCTACATTTTCTGGGGGCCCTCCACCAGTTTTCAAAATACTCTTCTTGCTTGCGGAGAATTTTTGCTTACATTCTTTTTTCATGTTACGAAACTTTGTCTTCAAAGCCTGGGCATCACGAAACATAATCTTACTTTGACTATTGAATTCTTTTTCTATCCGAAGCCACATGTTATTTTTCATGTCCCAGGTACACTGACCACTCTTTTTATTTTCGACAACATCTTTATACTTCCTAACTAATACCATTAATAACTCCTGCTCTTCGCCTGTAAAATTACTGCTTTTCTTTCTTTCTTTAGTACCAGAATATGCCATTTTCTACACAGAATTTGTATTTTGTATTATTTTCATTAACCATAAACACAAAAGTGAGGTTAAGTCCGCTGGGCGCTGGGGCAATTTGTGGCGATTTGCCACAAAATTGTAGCAAGTCCAATACCAACATGACAAATTTAACGTCAAATTCCAGGTTATCTAACTACAACCTTAAAATGTCTTGATAAACGCTCTAGCATTTAATTAGAAGTTACCCACTACTTATATATAACTAATGGTTATATAACTAGAGGTTAAAAGCATGCATTAAAAAACCGGGTCTAACTATTTCTACAGATGTTATGGGTTGAACACAGTGTTCCTTAATCTAACTATTCTTAAGATGCATCATAACAGGCATATATGCTAATTCGCTATTTCCTATGGCAAATTAAAGAAACTTTTATCTAGATTTCGCATGCCCCTATGGGAGCAGCCTACCACTGCACAAAATGAGGGCACTATCAATCAATTTATGTTAGATGTTATGCAATATTATCAATAAATTACTTGCTTTTGTCATAACCTCAATTATGCCATAAGCTATAACCCAATAAAATTTAAATTTTAAAACTTTCTGGCAGTCAAACGCTGTCGCAAATCTTCCAGAAACAACTTGGCACCTCGAAATGAATTGGAATAGGGCGATTTATCACATAAATAATTAGAATTTTATTAAAAACCACCTTAGCCCCACGTAAAATGAATGCAATGGTTGTCCTACGAGCAAATGTCAAATGTGACAGTTCTCTTTGGAGTGGGGATATGGAAGTAACGAATAGGTTAGGTGGTATATAAATGAGGTAGGGGTGAAAATGTAATTTTTTCACCAAAAAATGACTTTATGTCAATCGGTTCTATGTTAAAAGTGCTTTCCATCGGTTATAACTAAATACAGATTTTGAAAAAGGAAGGCTGAGAAATTAATTGTTTTAGGTTACTAAACACGTCGAAATACATGGTTATTCCTATACCACCCGATATTTAAAGTGGCGTTTACTCTCAATTCTTGAAATGCGCTGTCTCTCAAATCCTTTCTTAAATCATAAGTCGAAAACCCCGAGATTTAGCGAAAAAATTACAAATATAAATGTTTTTGAGTTAGATCTCCCCTTTCCAATGGTTTTTGTCTTATTAAGATTGATTGAATAGATTTCGAGAAAAATGCAACAAAGTGCAGTGTTGCACAACGGCTCGCCGCTCGGCGGATCGACACCCGGAGATGCGACGAAGGTTCAATATAGCAAGGTCGTGCATACGATTATAGAACTAATGCGCTTTCGAGGTATAATATTGTCACGCGGACCTGAAAAATTTTATTAAGTACCTATTTAAAAAGTTTTTTCGTCTTGTTCTGTTCATAGGGGTTTTTGAAGAATCATCTCGAGAATCATTTAATGTTTTATAACTCGAAATGGACATTAATGGACAAAATACACGAAATTAAACGATTCATATTAGAAGAAAATTTTAATTGAATTTGTGAGTAAAAAATTAGGAACCGAATTTGATAGTAATTAATAAATGTTTGAAATCAAGAACTATAATAAGCTTATTCAAAAACATATCTACTTTCCCTTCATTTTCTATAGGTCCTTTAAGGCACTGGTGGGGGTTTATTGCGCTTGGCCCCGTATGATGCGCATGCGTTGATCTTGTGTCATTTCTAGTGCATTTATACGTCATCTGTCACTACTGTCAACAGAATCTGGGACCTTTCACGTTTACCACGTGCTATTTTAACCTACAATGATGATAAATGACACATAACTGACAGTAGACATTCAAGTAAATTCTGTCAGCGGTCAAAAAATGACTGCGCATACGGCCATACATGGCGTCATGACGTCACGCTTACAGGACCTATTGAAGTGACAGAACGTCAAAATTTGAATTTTAGGTTGGCATGAGGAAATTTTCCAAGGAATTTTACGAACAGGTGAGTTGGTAGAACCGTTTTCAATGCGATACGTCATTGCTCTGAATTGGCCCAAAATCGCCTTTGTGTTAGTGGAGTTTTGAGTAAAGTGCAAAGAAAAATATTCACGAAAAAGCCTCAGGTACGTTTATCTGATGTGACACTGCATGCTGCTAACAATCAAAATAAACCCTAGAAAATTTGGGTTATGTTTTTGCTTTCCCGCTAAACGATCAAATTGTCAAAAGTACACTCCCTTACAAATTAGGGTTGTACACTTGTGCAGTTCCATAAAAATTTTAGTTCTGCTATAGAAAATGAACGGACTTTATAAGCAAGTTTCATTTGAAAAAAATACAATTTTGCTATAGTACTTATCACCTATCCATCGCTGACATCAGAAGAATCGCTATCCAAAGAGGTATTAACGCGTTTAATGTTAAGGATACCTGTTGATGGAACAGAACTATTATGACAAGAAGATGGTCTTGCCATGCACTTACAAGAACCAATGCACTTTAAATTTCTCTTCCTGCACGAACAATATTTTTAACAACCTAAAATGGGAAGGTTTATTAATTAGTTCTTTCTTATAAAATTTTGGCCGAACCTTTTACACATTTACATGTGAGAAACGGGCTGGTGTCGTGTCGGGAAAACTTGGTTCTGTTGTTAAGACCCGTATAATTTTATTGTCTTCTACTTTCCAGCCGGAATCGGTTACATTGGCCGAAATCGGTTGGGGCTCGAAACTATGCAACCAAACCAATGTTTGGTAGTGCACTCTAAGTGAATGTTGCACCAACTTGCTCTAGTCGGAGGTAATTTATTTAAAGACTTGGAACTTGCTAATATTTCACGTAACTCGTTGATGTTGGTTATATCTTCACTTTTATTCGTATATACCCATACACTAATTATAAATTGTTCCATATTGTTTAAGGTATCTTTGGAAGGATTAACCCCCTTCCGACTTGGTTTAACAAATGGTAATACTGCAGGTATACATTCCAAAGTGCCTTTTTGCCGCATCCAAATAACTACCAAACATTGGTTTGGTTGCATAGTTTGGGGCCACAACCGATTTTGCCCAATGTAACCGATTCTCACAACATATTAATGTGTAAAAGGTATACGGCAAAAATTTTAAGAAAGAACTAATTAATAAACCTTCCCATTTTAGGTTGTTAAACATATTGTTCGTGCAGGAAGAGAAATTTAAAGTGCATTGGTTCTTGTAAGTGCATGGCAATTCTTGTCATAATAGTTCTGTTCCATCATCAGGTATTCTTGACATTAAACGCGTTAATACCTCTTTGGATAGGGATTCTTCTGATGTCAGCGATGGATAGGCGATAAGTACCTATAGCAAAATTGTATTTTTTTCAAATGAAACTTGCTTATAGATATGTTTTTGAATAAGCTTATTATAGTTCTTGATTTCAAACATTTAGTAATTACTATCAAATTCGGTTCCTAATTTTTTACTCACAAATTCAATTAAAATTTTCTTCTAATATGAATCGTTTAATTTCGTGTATTTTGTCCATTAATGTCCACTTCGAGTTATAAAACATTAAATGATTCTTCAAAAATCCCTATGAACAGAAAAAATGCAGCAGAGAAGCGGCTGGAACCTCCCCATCGCGTGGATCTTTGTATTCTGTGTAAATGGTAGTCAATTCAACAGAATTTTTTTTGTGCTTATCATCTGTGACTAATTTCGCAATTTTCTGACAAATACCGACATCACTTCGGACATCACCCATCGCATTTGACAATATGTTCCTTTTAAGGTTAACAGTTTGCCACCCTTTTGACAATAACTGATACTTTATGTCATCCACTGTCAGCCTGCTCCCTTTTAATGAAAATGATTTTTTTCTCTATTTTCCACTAAAATGGCAGAAACTTGAATACATTTTTAGAACCAGAATTTGATCGTCTTTCTAATGGCGACGTAAAAAAGGAGGCCTTGTGTTTAAAATTTAAAGTTGATATGTTTAAATGGCACTTCCTGTGGACCAATTGCTTCCAAAAGCCTTTCAGGTCTTCAACGGGTCACTCAATCTCCATGTAGCAAATTTCAGCCAAATCGATTCACTAATTTGGGCTATAATGTATTAACCTCCCCAAACCCAACACAATTTTAAAAAAATGGGAGGTTACTGCAATCACTAAAATTTTCGAATTCGAGATGAGACCGGATCTATGCGTTTTGAGGTCTCAGGAACCCAAAAAAGTGGTTTTTAAAATGTGTCTGTGTGTATGTTCGTACGTACGTACGTTCGTACGTACGTTTGTAAACACGCCACAGCCGAAACTACTAGACCGATTTGGCTGAAATTTGGTATGTGGGCATCTAACAACCTAACTTAGATCTGAAAAGCTTTTGGAGCCAAAAATTGAAATATTCGGGATTGTTAACGTACTTTAAAAACACGATACAGCCGAAACCTCTGGACCGATTTTGCTGAAATTTTGTACATGGAGACTGTATTATACATCCAAGGTCTTCAAATACTTGTTCTAAATAAGATAAAATTCATTCGCATTTACTGTCCTTTGACTGTTTGGTACATTGTCGAACAAAACATAACAAATTTTCTGTTGAACTGACTACTATCTACCCAGAATATAAAGATCCACGCGATGGGGAGGTTCCAGCCGCTTCTCTGCTGCATTTTTTTTAGTGTTATTACAAAATTTCGATTTTTTGACCCAAAGAGCACTAAATGCGAACGAATTTTGTCTTATTTAAAACCAGAATTTGAAGACCTTTCTGATGGTGACAATAAATCTTTCAAAAACTTGTTTTGGATGGTTAAATGAGTGAATAATTTTACAGTTGGAAATTGGTGTGCCAAAACGGCACTTTCCGTGGGCCGATTGAATCCAAAGTTTGTTCAGCTCTTCGACGTGCAATACAATCTCCATGTGCAAAATTTCAGCCAAAATGGGTTCAGGGGCTTGGGATGTACCGTGATTTGAAAGTCCGATAAAAATCAATTTTTTTTAAATTTTTGGTCAAAAGGGCACTGAGAGTGAATACATTTTTAGAGGCAGAATTTGAAGGCCTTTCCTATAGTGACGTGAAAAATGGGGGTTTGCATTTAAAATTTAAAAGTTGATGGTCCAAAATGGCATTTCTAGTTGCACGATTGGCTCCAAAAGCTTTTCAGATCTAAGTTGGGCTATGAGATGCCTACGCACCAAATTTCAGGCAAATCGGTCTAGTAGTTTTGGCTGTGGTGTGTTTACAAACGTACGTACGAACGTACGTACGCACATACACACAGACACATTTTTAAAACCACTTTTTTGGGTTCCTGAGACCTCGAAACGTGAAGATCTGGTGCTATCTCAAATTCGAAAATTTTAGTGATTGCAGTAACCTCCCTTTTTTTATAAGTGGTGAAGTGGATTGGGGAGGTTAAAAGACAAAACTTTTTAAATAGGTACTTAATATAATTTTTCAGGTCCGCGAAAGCGCATTAGTTCTATAATCGTATGCACGACCTTGCTATATTGAACCTTCCTCGCATCTCCGGGTGTCGGTCCGCCGAGCGGCGAGCCGTTGTGCAACACTGCACTTTATTGCATTTTTCTCGAAATCTATTCAATCAATCTTAATAGGACAAAAACCATTGGAAAGAGGAGATCTAACTCAAAAACATTTATATTTGTAATTTTTTCGCTAAATCTCCGGGTTTTCGACTTATGATTTAAGAAAGCATTTGAGAGACAGCGCATTTCAAGAATTGAGAGTAAACGCCACTTTAAATATCGGGTGGTATAGGAATAACCATGTATTTCGACGTGTTTAGTAACCTAAAACAATTAATTTCTCAGCCTTCCTTTTCCTAAATCTGTATTTAGTTATAACCGATGGAAAGCACTTTTAACATAGAACCCATTGACATAAAGTCATTTTTTGGTGAAAAAATTGCATTTTCACCCCTACCTCATTTATATACCACCTAACCTATTGTACGACCTCTCGTTATCTTATCTCTGATATGTAAGGAACACTTTGTAATAGGTCGTAGCTTTTGTCTTGGCTGTGCACACGAAATTCTTTTCTAGACGAGTTAGTTGCGCCCGTAGACTCTACGCGGTTTTAATACAGGGTGTTCGCAAATAACGATGAAATATTTCGGGGGGCGATTCTGCAGCTCAAAATATGAAAAAAAGTTCCTATAAACATGGGTCCGGAAATCGCTCCTAAGGGGGCCCTAGCCCCCTTAGGAGCGATTTCCGAAGGGGCGCCCAAAATTCGATTTTGATTTTGTCAATTATTAAGTTTTTGCATACTATCTGACATCGATAAGCAGCATTAGATTACTAGATAAAAATTTTTAAAATCTGTTCAGTTTTGTAATTTAATAAAAATCGTTTGATAAGCCTAGAAAATGCAAATGGATCTTTAAATCTAATTTTTTCGAAAACGGTTGATCCTACGCTGTTATAACAAGAGAGGCTTTTTTATGTAATTTTAGTCAGGAAACCATATTCCGTTGAGAAATTGTCTAAAAAATAACACGTAAAAAAATTTGGGTGGGGAAAGCTGAAGCCCCCCCTATTTTCCAAGCCCCTGGTTGAATCTGCTTTTGATGGTAGATACCATAATCCGATGGCGCTTACTGATGTTAGATAATGTGCCAAAAGTCGTCACTGTATCTTAAGCGGTTCCTGATTTATTCGTTAAAAACCGAATTTGAGGCGCCCCCTTCAGAAGGCCGTAGCCCCCTTAGGAACGATTTCCGGATACATGTTTATAGGAACTTTTTTGCATATTTTGAGCTGCAGAATCATCCCCCGAAATATTTCATCGTTATTTCCGGACACCCTGTATAATGCGACTTTAATTTGTGACACGATTTGCAAAACTTATTAATTTATAAACGCATCAGCTCCGAAAGTAAAGTAACTACCTACGTGAATACCTCTACCAATTCACGAAAGTAAGTTCGTATCGCAAAGAATCGTATATCCAATCTCTGCTATCCAGTATAAATTAAGAAAATGTGCACGTGCAAATAAAATTTTTGAAAATCGTCATCATATACGTTTCACTTACCAAAGGCATCTTTAAGACCAAAGGTTTTTAAAGCTAGGTACCTACAGTACCTATGCGTCATATGTTTTGCTTAAAAAATCGTTTTGGTACCGAAGGTTTTGGTTTGGGTAGAACAGAAACGTAGCTTTTGTCCAAGTTCGGTGGCATAAATCCCTTCTGCTTGGTTTTTCTTGGCACATCCCTAAAGGAGGCTAACGCGTGAAGCCTTTCTCTGAGGAACAGTAACACATTATTGGAGTTCTCTTGATAGAGCAAAACATATCATATGAGTCATATGACGCATAACTGTACATGTTTACAGTTTGATCTTACGAAGTTGCTTATTTACGTTACGAACTTACTGAGATTAAATTAGCTTTTTATGGTCCTGGCCTATGCAGCCTTGTGAATCAACGAAGGGACTCTGTGAGTATATACCGCTAATTATTAAGCAATACTTGTTGGCTTTAAAGCAGTGCTTACAGCCGTTTCGTTTAAATAAAATAAGTGTATTACTGATGGTATACACGTCTTCATCAGTTTGTCAATACAGCGTCTAATGTGTTAATAACCCATGACAAATGAATAAGAATATGAAGCACGAGCAGGTTGGTTTCCAATAAGTATCCATTATCCATAACGAAACGAACAGGTAAAAAGATCTCATTGGGTAAAAACTAAAAATCAGATGTGACAGACATCCAGCCAATTAAGTGAGTATGCTAGAGAACCAACATGCGCGCGCCGCTCAGGTAAAACTGAAAATGTCCATTAGATATTTTATTATTTGCGGTCCTCAGCCACCATCAGTGTTGTTAAGTATTTAAATACAAGTATTTAAAAATGTATTTAAAATACTTCAGTTGTATTTAAATACTTTTGCAGACATTGTATTTTAAAAGTATTTCAAATACTTTGTTGTCATGTATTTAAATACATTCATTTAAATACATTCTCAACTGCGAGATGGAAATTTTACCGTTGCGGTTAAAATCGTTATGCTGGTTTTTCTAAGAAATTTTGCCTGAGGCTTAACCCACGACGACGCAAAAGGCTTATTGAATTCCAGGTAAAAGTACCTACAGCACAGGATGTAGGTAATCATCTGGCCCCCGTAAATTAACCCGGACTGCAAAATTTATTGCTTTTCTCAGAATGAATCACAAGCGGTAACGTGGTGTTTTAATTTAAATCAAATGGACAAAAAAGTCATTGTTTCATTCATAAATGGTTCCATTTTTAAAATAATTTCAAGAGTGAGAAGACCTCTAATTTTTTACCTACCTATTCTTAAATAAAAAAAAGGCAGCAGAGAAGCGGCTGGAACCTCCCCAACGCGTGGGTCTTTGATTTCAGGGACTTCTGTTTAAGATTCTAAAGTTGATATGCCTAAATGGCACTTCCCGTTGACTAATTGCTCCCAAAAGCCTTTCAGCTCTTCAACGGGTCACCTCACCTCCATTTACCAAATTTCGGGCAAATCGATCCACTAGTTTGGGCTATAAAGTGGTTTCAGTGTTATTACAAAATTTCGATTTTTCTACCCAAAGGGTTCTAAATGCGAATAAATTTTGTCTCATTTAAAACCAGAAATTGAAGACCTTTCTGATGGTGACCTCGATAGTGACAATAAATCTTTCAAAAACTTGTTTTGGATGGGTAAATTAGAGAATAATTTTAAATTTCGAAATTGGTGTGCCAAAACGGCACTTTCCGTGGGCCGATTGAATCCAAAATTTGTTCACCTCTTCGACGTGTAATACAATCCCCTTGTGCAAAATTTCAGCCAAATCGGTTCAGGGGCTTGGGCTGTACCGCGATTTTAAAGTCCGATAAAAATCAATTTTTTTTTATTTTTGGTCAAAAGGGCACTAAGAATGAATGCATTTTTAGAAGCAGAATTTGAAGGCCTTTCCTATCGTGACGTGAAAAATGGGGGTTTGCATTTAAAATTTAAAAGTTGATGTGCCAAAATGGCATTTCTGGTTGCACGATTGGCTCCAAAAGCTTTTCAGATCTAAGTTGGGTTATCACATGCACACGTACCAAATTTCAGCTAAATCTGTCGAGTAGTTTGGGCTGTGGCGTGTTTACGAACGTACGTACGTACGTACAAACGTACGAACGTACGTACGAACGTACGTACATACATACAGACACATTTTAAAAACCACTTTTTTGGGCTCCTCAGACCTCAAAACGTATAGATCCGGTCTTATCTCAAATTCGAAAATTTTAGTGATTGCAGTAACCTCCCTTTTTTTTTAAATGGTGAAGTGGAGTGGGGAGGTTAATAAAGGTTACAAAAATTAAATCCACCGGTTAGTGCCACGAATCCATTCTCCATCTGACGTTGCTCTCAATAGAAGAATGAAAAAGTATATGATCGCCTATATTAAATTTTTCGCACTTTTTAGTTCTTACAGACCAACAGACCTACAGACCAAGTTTGATTTTTTTGACTTTGAGTATTTAAAAGTATTTAAATACATTTTAAATGTAATTGTATTTGTATTTAATTACATCTGTAAGAAAAGTATTTAAATAGTATTTGAAATGCTTACATTTTTAGAAAAGTATTTGTATTTGTATTTAAATACTTAGAAAAAAGTATTTTTAACAACACTGTCAGCCACATCACATATACTCAGCCAGAATGTCCGACATCTGGTGGCGAACCTTTGAGGTACTTATCGTACTTTTAGCATTAAAAGCGATGTGACTGTTGTGACTTGTAGTTCATTGTAGTTGCTGGTTTGTCGACAAGAGCAACTAAAAGCCCACCTCCAACAAATCTATTAAAAAATTTACACAAGCACTTGCACAAAATAACGTTTTTCTGAATTTTTGGCATTTAAAGTCACGTCACCGGTGAAGCGGCTATTTTTATATGCCAGTCGATCCTCCCATTGGTAGCCGAGACTGGCAAATCATACCTACGTATCTCAACGTGCGTGTTCACTAGGGTGTATCGAAAAAAAAGAATTTTGGAATTTCGTTTTGTAATAGTCGCCAAAACTTGCCTTTTACTATCCTGAAAAGACAGTTTATTTAAGTAGGTTTTGCTATAGTTCAACGTTTTCAGCCCTCTACCGCCCCTCAAATATTATGTTATTTTGAAATCTCAAGTTTACAATGACATTTTTTTTGAAATGCAACATTTATTGTTTTTCTGTCACTAGTAGGCTCGGAGTAGATTTTAAAGATCACTAACAACCGTTTTTCATCTATAGTTAAATTTAGCAGATGGCCATTGCATTATAGTTTCAAAGACAATTAACTCATCAATCAAGTTGCTGGTGCATATGCATGACAGTTCCTACTGGTTGACGTCTAAAGTTCAAACGTTAAATTTTTGTGCGTTTTTTAGTCTTCAAAGGCCCACCAAATATAGGCCGCTCGAGACTATTTCTAGTGTAAATTGACTTTGAAATATTCTTATTAACTCGAAAGGGAAGCACAGAAATTCGAATAAAAAACGCACGAAAATATAACGTCTGAACTTTAGACGTCAACCAGAGTAGTCATAAGTTCTGTCATGCATGCACCAGCAACTATATGGCAGTATAGGTAGCTAAATTTAACTAGAGATGAAAAAAAAACGGCCTTTAGTGGTCTTTAAAATCTACTCCGAACCTACTAGTGATAGAAAAACAATAATGAATTTAAAAAAATTATTCGTTGTAGACTTGGAATTTCCAAATAACCAATATTTGAGGGGCGGTAGAGGGCTAAAGATGTTGAACTATAACAAAACCTTAAATAAACTTTCTTCTTAGGATAGTAAAAGGTAAGTTTTGGCGACTATTACAAAACGAAATTTCAAAATTCTTTTTTTTTCGATACACCCTAGTGTTCACATTTCATCCTTTCAATACCACAAGCGTTTCATCTTAAAAGCATTTAATAGAACGTATTGTCGTATTGATGTATTTAATGATTTTTTATATGGTCATTTACATTTTAGTTTTAACATTCGTTCCAACAATTTACAAAAAGTCGAGCACTATTCACAGTAACTAGGTACATACCATTTTTACAAAATGCATGTTTTATACAAATACGCCGTAGAAACACCTTTACAATAAAAAATCGATTGCATTCTTCATTAACCTTGTCAGAAAAAGATCAATAAATAATGCAACAACACCAACAAAATTAAACAAATTATAACAAACATAACATATTATTGCCTAACAATTCTCCTATTATTTCCAAGCTTGTCTGCGTGTCTTTTTTGAGGCTAAAAATTTGGTCACACATGATGCTATGATAAGTCCAGATAAAACTAATACTATTAGTGTGTGATCGAAATCTTCCTTCAGCACATCGAAAGTCTTTGAGGGTGCAACTCTGGTGTAGAAGATATCTAGACCATACACCAGCACGTGACTTGTGCTTTCAAGTCTGGCAGGGGCTATGGCGATGCTTTTAATTCTTTCTAAAGTTTGATTGTAATTTATTACATGTTCTGGTGGCAACGGCACTTCTGGCATATATGGAATACAGCTTTCTTCTGGACCACAGGGAATGTTTTCAAATCTCGGTTGGAGCAACAGCCATGGAATTTCAGCCACGCCGCCTGAGCTTAAACCCACTAACAGAAACTTGCTAGTAATGCCTCTTTCGGTCAAGGTCACAGCCATTGTAACAGGATTGGCTGGCAGAATATATGACTGACTATGTATGTCTGGTAGCTGGCTTATGGCAAATGAGCTAAAAGCGGTGCTGTTAGTTTGAATGTTGCCTTCATACAGTTCAGTGGCTACAATTTCATTCCTTCTGGCTCGCTCATTGAAAAATGTGTAAACCAACCAATTTTCTGAATGAACCAAATGAACAGGTCCTTTAGCTCGCTTGTGTGACGATGAATACAATACCAAACCAGTGACGCCATCTATTAAATAAACACTTAGGACATGCTTGTGAATCGGATCCTTCGTCCACGTGGCAATTGCAACTAAATTTGGATTCACATACTTGAAATACACTTGTCTATCAGGCAGGACGCGTCCTTGAGAATGAATGTGTTCAGAACTAGGTCTTATGCTCATGCCGGCCAATACTGATGGCCCCAAATTCACTTCCCATGTGGGGGTCAGTTTGAGATTTGCATCTAGCTTGAACCCTCTAACTTTCGAGTCTATCATATAGATAAAAACTGAGTGAGCATTTTCTTTAGCTATGGTAGCGTCATCTGGTGGGTAGATCTTAACTGTATTATCACCGGTTACCACCAAAACTGGTTTTAAATGCACCTTATCTTCATGTGGAAGTAGCAGAGCTTGCTTGATTTTGTAATCGAGTCGCACTATACCATCATCCGAAACTCCAGTAATTGGGTCAAATTTAAATAGAACTCCTAATCCAGTGTTTGAATCCTCAGCTAGCAAAAGACATTGTGCAGCAAGTGGTGCATATCTTGCAGTTCTCTGCACAAACAACGTTGTTAGGTCCGTTAAAGGTTTGACATTGGGAAGGCGATAACTCCAAACTATTGAACCTGTCAATGTGTCAATTGCAAATAATTTTCCAATTGTAGTGGCTGCTACTATGATTTTGTGCAATCCAAATTCGTCTCGTACCAATCCACTGCTCGACAGTAATTGTCCTCCTAGCAGAAGACTGTACAGCTGCTTCGATTGTGTTGAAATGCGATGCAAAAACATACTGAGAATATCACTTGTCTTAAACTCATTTTCTATAGAAGCATCAAGTTCCGAAACTGGGAGTTCAAAAAATTCAATAGCGGCAATATCACTCAGGGCTTCTTCACGAGTCCACAGTTCACGACCTTCCGGTAGTCTAATTAACACTAAAGCATTATCAGTGCTCAACAGCAGTACATCGCAGATTCCATTTTTACATTGCCCTGCCACAATATAGGGAGCCCCTAATCCTAGAGGATAATTGATTTCATTTAAAAACTCTTCTTCACCTGTACTTAATTTCATAGATTTTACGCTAATGAGTTTATCAGAATTCTGCAAATTTTTCTCCAATTGGAAAATTGATCCGTCAATCATTGTGGCACTAGACAGTAGTTTATATGGCAAAGCCTTTGACTCCTCCTCCTTAATTTCAATTAAAGTAGCATCGGTATTTTTCAAAATTAAAACATAATTGTCCTTAAAATGTGACAGTTGCAAGTCTGAATCAGTTCCCAGTAGAGCCCGTATAGAAGTAGAATGGGCTGTTTCAAGCTCCTCCAAAATATTTACCCAAAATAATTGTCCACTTGAAAGACATGTTAAATATGGAGATGCAATTGTGCATTTATCAATATCTTCCACCCATTCAGCTGAAATCTTCTTAGTTTTTCCTTGATGTGCACCTGTACTAATACTGTACTGGCTAACTTCCACGTGTGAATTTGGAATTAAGAATATGTGGTACAATTCATCCTCTTGGACCATCCATAATGATTCTACAATTCTCTCAGTGAATAAAGTCCACTCAAATAGAATAGTTCCTGTTGGGGGATCCCAGCCACGAATATAGAAACTGTTTTTAGCTCCTGTAACGGTGATCAGATCTTTATCGAAATGCAAAAAATGTGGTTGTTGTTCCGTGGGACTTTCCAGAATTTGCCTCCATAAAATATTACCGGTTTTCGAATTTAAGCATGCTACTACGTTCTCGTTCGTGGTCACAAAGAGTCGCTTGTTGTCGAAATGAGCGTGTTTGACTTTGCCAATGAATAAACGCTTCCAGTCGAATTTCCCAACTTGGTCTTCAAATAAGGCATTAGAACCGGCTATAAATATTAACACTTGTAATATTCTAATTGTTATTGATCGAATATTAGCCATTTTGCTACATCACTTTTAAGCCGAACTTGGATCGAAATAACCTCACTTTTAGGGAAAACTAGCAAAATTTTTGACTTTGACAATTGACAGTTAAATGACAGCAATGACAGATGCTCGATTATAAAGCCGTTTTTTAGCGATGAAATAGTTTCAAAACTAAGCGATTCGCGATTCAAGCTAACTTTGTGACGTCACATGTAGGCATATTTTGTTGGAAGCGTCCAATCAATTGCCACCAAAAATGTCTGTCAATGTCTGTCATTACATTTCAGCGCCTCTCATTGGCCCCTTGCCTATTTGTGACGTCACACACCAGAGGGCGTCCTCCTTAGCTAGAATCGCGAATAGTTTCAAAACCTGTCATTTTAGCGTTGCATTAAGGGTGCGCACGGATTCAACGAAATGCAACCAATTAAACATTCTTCTTTAATTTAATCCAATGTATTTTTAACTTCACACAACTATGCCTTACGAAGGCAAATTAACTTCGGAAAAAAATAACAAATGGAAGAGCAGTCTTTACATTGTTTATTGACTATTCCAAATTTGCCATTTTGCTGAAATAAATTAAAGAAAAAAATTAAGAAATTTTGATATGAAATTTCTTAATTTTTTTTCTTTAATTTATTTCTACAAAATAACAAATTTTGAATAGTCATTAAATAACTTAATGACTGCTTTTCCATCTGTTAATTTTTTCCGAAGTTAATTTGTCTTCGTAAGGCATATTTGTGTGAAAGTAAAAATACATAGGATTAAATGAAAGTAGAATGTATAATTGGTTGCATTCCAGAGGACGGTTTCAAGGGTGGGAAGCGAGTGGGGGCAAAGGAGCGGTTTTTGAGGTTACGTACATCACGATTCAGGTACAATTTGATGTAATTTTAGCTGTTAATGTAGACTGTAGAGACAGCTAAAATTTTTCAAGGTAATTGATCTAATAATTACTGCTATAACAATAACGATATTCTATGTTGGAAAGCTTGCAGAGCATCTATAAATTTAAATATTGTGAAAAAGCAGTTGGAGGGTCAGTGATGTAAAATGACGGTCACGTAACATCGTGACGTCATGACCGGTCATGACCAGGTCATATGACAGTAATAAATGACCATAGTTTATAATAATAAAATTAATTAATGGGAAGTAGGTACCTATAAAAATTTTCAGTCAGAATTGTTAAGTATACTTGATATTAAAGTCGAATCATTTTCTTACGGGCACAGGGGCGTGTGATCGAGTCTAGTTTTTTATTTTCTTAAACGGGCTTGAATTTATATGAAAATTGCTACTGATTCACACTGCCAGGCGTGCATGTCAGAATAATTTTGTTTTTTTACCAAATTATCACGAATGTCGAAATTTTTGTTGGATATACTCTGTTTTTCCGTCCATGTAAGTATATTGTTATTAACAGGCTAAAGGGTTGCGTTTAATGCAATTACCTATTTAGTTATAAAAAATAAAATTTATTATTAATATTATTATTATTATTATTGGTCACGGTCATTTTGTATTGTGACGTGACGGTCATGACCGTCATGACCGAACGTCATGACACGGTCATATGACCGGCTCACATCACTGTGGAGGGTAAAAATTGAGAAAATAGCACAGAAAAATAGTTTAAAATTATCCCAAAATTTATATAGATTAAAAATTGCAGAACTATTTCTTATCAACATAACCTAACTTCTAGCCACAGCTAATCACTTGTCAATTTGGTTTCAAAACATGTTGTTTTTGCGCCAGGTTATTTTAATGACGTCATCGACAAAACGGTTGAAAACCAAGAACGAATACGCTGCAACGCTAAAAATCAGCTTTGATGTTTTTGGCGGTCAATCCACCTTTCCCCAATAGAAAAGGAAGGAACGAAAGCCATGCCTTTTCCGGTATGGGAAATTTAAATTAAAATCAAAGGTCTAGGCAACCACACCACAACTCGAGTCTTCTGAATGTGAGCATTTTGTATGTGGCCGTGTAGATATGTACAGCTTAGAAATATGAAAATGCTGAATATTTGCCTGGTCGGACGGATCAGGCGATAACAGACACCATGCAGAAGTCCTACCACTACCAGTAGATTATTACCCACATAGCACACGAAATCCTAGGGGTGTCCCATCTATGAATGTATGTCATCGGCCATTCACCGTACAACCATATGATAAATTAGCAAGGATATCTATGTGACTTAGCCTCTAAGTCATCCCCATGAAGTCGTTTTTATGTATGCATGTTTAGAGTCTTTCACCGCGTGTCATCTGGATGACCGGACTGCTAAATTCTTATGTTGTCCTTTGAGAACATCCTGAGGATGTCACTTAACCGATATCAAGAGGACATAGCCCATCTGCCTACATCATGACTAGTCTACCAATAGGAAACAAGCAAGTTCTGCTGCAATCGTCATGAATGTGCTGTATTGTGGCTGTACTTGAAGTCATGGTGGACAGGTGTTTGTGTTGTCTGCGTAATTATGGTGAATTATTTGATCGTTTTTCTGCTGGAAATAGTTAAGTGGTAGATATACTTAACTATTTTCTTAGTCATAGTACCGAAGCAAAAGGCGAGGCCCCGTAACAATAAGATTTTTATTAATATAGGTTAGGTTATGTGGTAATAAATTAAGGCTTTTTTCCACTTAAGTTTTTCCGAGGGTTTTCTTCCCGGTTTTCCTTTATTGAATTTCTGCGACCTCTATTATTTTTCAGATGACCCTTTATCTACAACCTACTAGAATGCGCCAAAGAGGATCTCCAAAAAGTAGAAGATGCGTTAAGTTATAAATTAATATTGTAGGTACTAAACAAGTATGTATAAAACCACCAATCTTCCTGTTCCTTTTGATAATATAATAGTTGTTTGCTAATTTGCTTTACACTTATTCCACATCGAAACAGGATCTGAATTAAAGCGAGTCTTCTTTAGCTCTGGCACATATGAAATTATTTGTCGTAGTGTGCGAGAGACAAAGATTGTTCGCTCTAATTCAGTCTTAAAGTAACAAAATGTGTGAACACCCCTTAATGAATAGGCACCTAACCTCCTTTATAAGATAGTCATAGGATGTCCAGAGATGTTATCAGAAGGACATCTTCAAACACATGTCCGAAGTATATTTCTCACTGACGAACGGTGGACGTCAATATTTGTGACATTTGTATGTCCCCGGGACGCCCTACGTACAACTTCCATCTTTAAAAAAGACATACCTAGGACATATGCATCGCTGATACGAAACATACATGGGACATCACGAGGATCACTTTGTGCTGTGTACCTGCTGCTGTATTAAAACTAGGCCGCCAGGAAAATATTTAGCTCTGGGTGGGCATTGTCATATTTTTTACTTCAAAATTCGAAATTGAGATAGCACCAGATTTTTACGTTTCAAGGTCCCAGGATAAAAAAAAAGTGGTTTTTAAAAGCTGTCTCGGTGTATGTCACACATACGTAACGTATGTGAGCAAGATTCCTCGAAAACTATATGCCGAACAGATGAATGGAAATTTGGAACGGGGGTTAGTGTTGTCATTCTGGTGAACCCAGAGTTAACTTTGTTGCCAATCTACAAACGCCAAGTGCCTTTTTGGCGTATCAACTATGAAATTTGACTGATGAACACCAATTTTTCTTATCAGCATATGAAAGGTCTTCAAATTCTGTGTCTAAAAATGTACTCACACTTAGAGCCTTTTTGGCATAAAATCAAAAATTCGAAATTTCGAAGCAACATTAGATAATACGCAATACTTAATCGATTTGGCTGAAATTTGGTAGGTACGGATATCAGTATTCAGTACCCGCCCAAGAGCTGATTTAATTTTGGTGGCCATATCGGCCAACGGCAAGTGCCATTTTGGCATATCAACTTTGAAATTTGACATTTTTTTTATCAGAACATGAAATGTCTTCAAATGTCGTTTCCAAAAGTGTCCTCAAACTTAGTGCCCTTTTATCAAAAAATTATAAAATTTTGAGAAATCCCAGTAGTATAAGACAAGAGTACCTCCGCATTCTGCTGCGGCACTAAAATTTAGGTATAGCAATAAGTAGGAAAATTTACCTAATTTTGGTGGCAAACGACCAATACGCGCCTTTTTGGCATGTCGTTTATGAAATTTAAAACTGCAATTCTTAGTGCCCTTTTGACAGTAAGTAATAAAAATTTTGAAAAACTACCAAAACAGGTAGACTGGAGTGAAATTTGTGGGTGAAAGGATTGGATGATTCACCAAGTGGGGAGGTTCTAGCCGCTTCCGTAGCTGCCCATTTATTTTTACATAGGTATACAGTGCTTTTCAAAAGTAGAGAATAAATTCAAGAACTTTTTTGAGAGGAATATTTCGCGGAACTATCCTCGGACCGGTCTACCTAATTTTTTTGATGTGCACCCAGTGGTATAGTCAGATATTTTTTTGCACTTCCGGTTTAACCAGAAATGACCCTAATTTAGATTTTTCAAGTGGAATGACACTTTTTTCTCAACTGATTCGGAAGTAATGGATTTGGGAATCACTATGGACCGTGCTCTGTCTTTTGCACCGCATATATTGAATCTTGTTAATGGTGCACTGAAAACTTTTGGCTTCATATATCGTAATACTAGGGACTTTTCAAATGTGTTCTGTATTAAACAACTGTTCTACGCATTAATTAGATCTAAGCTAGAATACTGCTGTGTGGTCTGGGTACCTTATCATAAATATTATATAGACCTGCTCGAAACTGTGTGGAGAAAATGTTGTAAATATCTATATTTTAAAATGTATAACTGTTTTCCAGATAGGCACTGTGATAACAGAGGGCTTCTTAGAATTGTTAATGAATATTCTCTTGATACACGACGCCAGGTAGCTTGTTTAATATTTCTTTAAAAAATCCTATTAGGTAATATCACCACTTCGCTTCTGGACGACGTGAAAATAATTGTCCCTCGGGTCACCTGCGGATCTCCACTGACGTTCTTTTATACAGTGCCTAATACATACCATCACCTTAATTGTCCGCTGTTTCATTGCCTTCGTTTGTATAACTGCCTCTGTCATCTGGATTTTGATATATTTTATCACATATTTTGGTCCCCGTCCGTAAAAAGGAAATTAATGGAACATTATGAAACCCATGCTTAGGCTTAGTACTAATATACAGGGTGAGTCTAGTTGGACAAATCAGTCGGTTTAACGTTTGAAATATTGACATTGGAAATTCTATTTTTGGATATGTTGTAGCTGAAATGGTCCCCTACGCATGGGACCCAGAAAGAAAGATCCAGTTTTATTCAAACCGAAATTATTAAATAAAAACGAAGGCCTAAAAATTTTTTTTTCGACATTGTTGCATTTTTTAAGATTATTTCGTTGGAGAATCATTTTCTCTTTATGGAAACATAATTTTTTGAAGAAAAAAGTTAACAACAGCCGAGAGATAAATTATTTAAATAATAAGGATTTTTAATTATTTCCTGAGGAAAACCACGAGTGTCGTGGTTTTAACAACTGAAAGGCAGTCTAGCTTATACTGCAGACTGTACCCGGAATGACATAAGTGACAGTTGGAAATGTCATTTGCGGTTTTTGTGGAAAAGTTATGCAAAACTCGAGTTTTTGCCTTTTTCTTCACAGATAATGAGGTAATTTTTATTGCCTGATGGGTTTTTTGCTAAATTCGCCGAATGCAAGTGTTTCGGGTTGTCAGTCGATTGATGTTTTCTAAATTGCCATTGGAGTCGAAGTTTGACCAAGAAAAGCTATTCTCGTCAGCAAGAAGGGAATTGGCAATAGTTGCTAACAGTTTAATAAGTGAGTACATTGCTGTCAAATATGGCGATTTTGTTGTTTTATTAAAAAGTTAATATTTCAGCTGATAAGTTTTCACACTTACGAAAAGAAGAAGATTTATCATCATCGGATGTTAAGGGGTCCATTCATATTCGATGTAGCAAATTACATTCATATTCCATGTAGCAAATATTGAGACTGTTGATATAATGAAAAAAGACAAAGAAGCGTTGAGCAAAGTGAAACCAAGAAAATTCAAGACGAAGGGTGTAAACTTCTCTAATCGGGCTCCTCGCTGAGATAGGTGCAATTCAAAAGGCAGTGTACAGATGAAATGAATTGATGGCAGGAAGGTGTACGTAGCAGTCACATCATATGAATCGAGATTAGGAACAAGTGGATGTCGAATAAAAATGGTTTGATTGTGGCTAGCGAGTTATTTCGAGCAAACATCCAGAAATCACAACATGAAGAAAAAGGCCACAAGAGGATGTTGAGTAACATCGAGTTAAACAATCATCTATTATTTTAAGTGAACGTTAAAATTGGACGAAGACTATTGTCACCACATTGTTATTTATTTATTTATCAGTTACATTTGATGTTGCAACATTTATGTAAACGTCTATCCCTTGTAGTACATTGTATTTTAATCTAAATCACGTTTCGTTAGAATCATATTTTTCAGGTAGGTACTTACCTTTCTATTAAAGTTTGTATTCTTATTAGAAAGTAACGACAGAGGCCTAATGTTTATTGAAACTTTTGTCACTGTTTTATGGCATGTAATGAAATGTTTATACTGAATTTTAAATCGCCCTGAAGTAAATAATATTCATTTGGATTTAATTATTTATTGAATAACGTTCATAAGCTATAGTACCTACGGACGCTCTTGGGCGTTTGGTGGGGTTACCCTGCACTTTGTAATTAAGAGATGGTACTTTGCACACTTCTTACCTAGATGTCAAAGATCACTTTTTGAGGTGTTGCCAAATTTGAAGCCTATGCGGCCACTTGTTGTGGCAGGTTGCCTAGCTCCGGGGCGTACTTTCCAAAACTTTAATTTTAAATGCAAACCCCCATTTTTCACGTCACCATAATAAAGGCCTTCAAATTCTGCTTCTAAAGATGTATTCACTCTTAGTGCCGTTTTGACAAAACTTCAAATATTCGAGATTTTTTAACGTACTTTAAAAACGCGATACAGCCGAAACCTCAGGACCGATTTAGCTGAAATTTTGCACATGGAGATTGTATTACCCGTATTATAGCTGAAAATTTTTTGGAGGCAATCGACAGACGGAAAGTGCCGTTTTGGCACATTAATTTTCAAATCTAAACATAGTCTCATTTTACGATCTTAACAAGTTTTTAAAAATTTTATTGTCACCATCAGAATAAGGTCTTCAAATTCTGGTTTTGAATAATACAAAATTCATTCGCATTTAGTGCCCTTTGGATAAAAAAATCGAAATTTTGTAACAACATTAAAAATACATTATAGCCGAAACTACTGAACCGATTTGGCTGAAATTTGGTACATGGAGATTGGGTGATCAGTGGAATAGTCTTGATAGCGAAAAAGCTGGCTAAATAGGCGATTCGGGAAAGTACGCCCAATAGAGATAGGCAATCCGCCAAAGCAAGTGGCCGCATAGATTTCAAACTTGGCAACACCTCAAAAAGTGATCTGTGGCATCTTGGTAAGAAGTGTGCAAAGTACCATCTCTTAATTACAAAGTGCAGGGTAACCCCACCAAACGCCCAAGAGCGTCCGTAGGTACTATAGCTTATGAACGTTATTCAATAAATAATTAAATCCAAATGAATATTATTTACTTCAGGGCGATTTAAAATTCAGTATAAACATTTCATTACATGCCATAAAACAGTGACAAAAGTTTCAATAAACATTAGGCCTCTGTCGTTACTTTCTAATAAGAATACAAACTTTAATAGAAAGGTAAGTACCTACCTGAAAAATATGATTCTAACGAAACGTGATTTAGATTAAAATACAATGTACTACAAGGGATAGACGTTTACATAAATGTTGCAACATCAAATGTAACTGATAAATAAATAAATAACAATGTGGTGACAATAGTCTTCGTCCAATTTTAACGTTCACTTAAAATAATAGATGATTGTTTAACTCGATGTTACTCAACATCCTCTTGTGGCCTTTTTCTTCATGTTGTGATTTCTGGATGTTTGCTCGAAATAACTCGCTAGCCACAATCAAACCATTTTTATTCGACATCCACTTGTTCCTAATCTCGATTCATATGATGTGACTGCTACGTACACCTTCCTGCCATCAATTCATTTCATCTGTACACTGCCTTTTGAATTGCACCTATCTCAGCGAGGAGCCCGATTAGAGAAGTTTACACCCTTCGTCTTGAATTTTCTTGGTTTCACTTTGCTCAACGCTTCTTTGTCTTTTTTCATTATATCAACAGTCTCAATATTTGCTACATGGAATATGAATGTAATTTGCTACATCGAATATGAATGGACCCCTTAACATCCGATGATGATAAATCTTCTTCTTTTCGTAAGTGTGAAAACTTATCAGCTGAAATATTAACTTTTTAATAAAACAACAAAATCGCCATATTTGACAGCAATGTACTCACTTATTAAACTGTTAGCAACTATTGCCAATTCCCTTCTTGCTGACGAGAATAGCTTTTCTTGGTCAAACTTCGACTCCAATGGCAATTTAGAAAACATCAATCGACTGACAACCCGAAACACTTGCATTCGGCGAATTTAGCAAAAAA
Organism: Pycnomerus fuliginosus; assembly: GCA_963924575.1. Lineage (NCBI taxonomy): Eukaryota > Metazoa > Arthropoda > Insecta > Coleoptera > Zopheridae > Pycnomerus > Pycnomerus fuliginosus. The sequence goes on along the minus strand of OZ004618.1, from coordinate 23,457,726 downwards.
CCCATCAGGCAATAAAAATTACCTCATTATCTGTGAAGAAAAAGGCAAAAACTCGAGTTTTGCATAACTTTTCCACAAAAACCGCAAATGACATTTCCAACTGTCACTTATGTCATTCCGGGTACAGTCTGCAGTATAAGCTAGACTGCCTTTCAGTTGTTAAAACCACGACACTCGTGGTTTTCCTCAGGAAATAATTAAAAATCCTTATTATTTAAATAATTTATCTCTCGGCTGTTGTTAACTTTTTTCTTCAAAAAATTATGTTTCCATAAAGAGAAAATGATTCTCCAACGAAATAATCTTAAAAAATGCAACAATGTCGAAAAAAAAATTTTTTGGCCTTCGTTTTTATTTAATAATTTCGGTTTGAATAAAACTGGATCTTTCTTTCTGGGTCCCATGCGTAGGGGACCATTTCAGCTACAACATATCCAAAAATAGAATTTCCAATGTCAATATTTCAAACGTTAAACCGACTGATTTGTCCAACTAGACTCACCCTGTATATTAATATTTGATACTTACACTATGCTTGTTATATCATTTGCTTTTGTTACTGTTACTAACACTCATTTATTTATATTCTGTTGCTACTCATGTGTCCACCATAGACAACTTGTCTGTTGGATAAATAAACTTTATTATTATTATTATTATTATTATCTTACGATTTTTTCTTGCGTTTTTCAAACATCTCAATTTTTCACCGACTTCAGGTATGACACGTTTCTAACTCAGAAAAAAACGTAGATTCCAAATCCGTTGAGAAAAAAGTATGATCCAATTTCAAAAATCAAAATTTGGATTATTTCCGGTTAAACTGGAAGTGCAAAAAAATATAAAGACTACACCATTGGATGCGCCTCAAAAAAATAAGGTTGACATATTTTCGAAATATTTCTCTCAAAAAAGTTCTTGAACTTATTCCTTACTTTTGAAAAGCACTGGTACCACAGAATATGGAAGGATCGTATTTCTACCAGAAGGACGATTGAAATAATTATAAATAATCATCCTCTGTGTAAAAGATGTGCTCAGCTAATCAGTGCTTTATTTAGAAAACTCTGACAAGGCCTCATCAACGATTTTCTTCGTAACACCACTCCTGACAAGTATTGAAAGCACGCCCAGTCTAGAAACATCTGTAATATTCCTATTTTCATCATCAAAAAAAATTATATCACTAAACTCAACTCTGAACTTCTTTTGAATGCTGGAAAAGCAGAATCATTAATTAACTTTGCCAACTTTTGTAAAAATTACTTTGTTAAATGTTTTGTTTTAGATCCAGGATATATCTCTCGATGACTGAAAAATCTTTCCCATCCAAACAGTTCGATTAATTGGTTTGCTCCCCTAATTTCACCAGTACGAGACGCCACTGCTAAGGTGTAACCTTGCTTATGCAAGTCATTTAGAACCTGAGGAACTTCCGGGTAGCACTTGATGTTTTCACCATATGAATCAACAATTTGTCCTTTTGAACTAAAATCAGGTAATTTTGGGTCTAATTCTGGAGGGTTTATACCTTTTCCTGAAGGGAGGAGTGACATGGGTATCAACCCAAAAGGGCCAAAGTGTGTAGTCTACAATGGTAAAATTTAATTAAAACATTAATATTTGCAATTTTGGACATATGTACCCAAGTCAAACACAAGAATTTTTGCCTTTTTTGCACTTGTCATAATAATAATCTTAGGTTATGGACGATGTCAATTGTCAAGCAGATGTCAATGTCAAACGGAGAGGAAAAATTGTCAAATGGTCAAATAGTTCTAATCTGTGGTTCTAAACTGGTTACAATTTGTTCTCACAGGTTGGCACTTTGGTTTAAAAAACCGTTGCAATGACCGTTGCTTTCATACTTTAAAAATTGACAATCTGGAGTGAATGTGCCATTCCCGTTAGTGCAAGTGCATTCGGTGCGAATTTCTTGTTTCATGTGATATTCTAGCTGAATTTAAAGTAGCAATATCGATTAATAATAATATGTCTCATACTATGCAGAACAAAGAAAATGATAAGCCGACCGCAGGTTTTTTAGGCACCACCAAAAATACCAAACAGACATTGAAAGTGAATTGTGGGCAAAAAACTGTTTTAACAGAAGACAAATCTAAAGTAAATTCTCAAGAAACTAGTGCAAAAGGTTTAAAAAACAATACGCAGGAAACAGTGAGTGTGGAAAGCCAAAAAAAACCACCAGCAGCTGCTTCAACAACAAGAAAATGGACTCTCTCCGACTTCGACATAGGCATACCATTGGGCCAAGGAAAGTTCGGAAACGTATATCTAGCTAGGGAGAAACAATCAAAATTCATAATTGCATTAAAAGTCCTTTTTAAGGATAAAATTAAGCAATACAATATTGAACATCAAGTTCGGAGGGAGATTGAAATTCAGTCGCACCTCAGGCACAATAATATTTTAAGGATGTACGGTTACTTCCATGATGATACGAGAGTTTACTTAATTCTAGAATATGCTTCTAATGGTAAGTTTCTTTTCAATTTGCATCACGTTGAATAAATCATGATTCACAGGAACATGCTACAAATTACTGAAAAATATGCCAGAGAAACGGTTACCAGAGGAAGTCTGTGCTCAGTACATTGCCCAAGTTGCAGATGCTTTAAGATACTGCCACACAAAAAAAGTTATTCATCGTGACATAAAACCAGAAAATCTTCTGGTTTCAGTTAAAGGAGAGATAAAAATTGCTGATTTTGGTTGGTCTGTGCATGCTCCAGGCTCTCGAAGAACAACCCTTTGTGGCACTCTAGATTATCTGCCCCCAGAGATGGTCACAGGTAAGGCCCATAATGAAAAAGTAGATCTGTGGAGTGTGGGGGTTTTATGTTTCGAATTCTTGACTGGCAAACCACCATTTGAATCCATGAGTTACGATAAAACATATCATAATATTAGTAAAGCAATTTATACATTCCCTCCGTATGTCTCGGACGGCGCCAGAGACCTTATTAATAAACTCCTAGTTGTTGACCCAAATGCCAGGCTGGAATTGGATGGGGTATTGAAACATCCATGGATTCTCCAACATGCTAAAGCACAAGGTAGCAGTGGTGGAAAGAACTGATTAGATAATTTTATTGTGGTTTACATTTTATTTTTGTATTGTATAAGTATTTGTCAAGACTTCATCAATTTGATGGTGTATTTTGTTTCTTAGATTTCTTTTGTACTTATGTAACAGGAGAACTATTAATAAATATTGTTTTCCAACATTTTTTTTACTCTTTGCTTTGACAAAAATTGATTGTTATAATTTTATGTGAACTAGAGAGATACCTAGTAGGTACAGTCGAGAAACTAAATAATGCACTTTTTGTTGATCTGTTGGCCGGATAACTCTTTATCTGCACACGGTCCGAAGTTCCTTGACCTACCAAAACAACCCCCAACTGGTGCCGGTTCTAATGTCAGATAGAAATCACCACTATCGATGGTGGTGTCCCAAATTCTGTGCGTAACGCTCAAGACCCGAGTGCATGACTTTCTTTCTCGACTGTACCCATATAGCCATATAAGTATGTATAATGTAACGATCAGTTCTTTCTTGAATCATCTTGATGTGATTTGTGAGTTTGTTCCCATAAAAACAATTGCATGGTGTGAGTAGGTTCGTGTTCAAAGCCAAGTTTTCAGACACTAGAGAGGTCAAAGTACACATAATTTTTTTGTTTTCTCATAGTATACAGGTGTCCCGAAATTACAGGCATCAGTGTTTCTACAATCAAAAATAAGACTAAAAAGTTTCAGTAAACATGGGTAGAAAAAATGCCTCCTAAGGGAGCTACAGCCCTTCAAAGGGGAACTCGAAAAGTCGAGCTTTCTTAAGATTACTCAAATATTGTATAAATACCAGGATTTTGAAATTTGGAGTATATGTTAGTGTGACCAAGGGCTTTCTTTTAGATTTTTTTCGGATTATTATTTTAGTCAGAGGCGTGTGTTCGTGGAGAGACATCACACACTTTTTAACAAACCACCCCGCTTCACCACTTAAAAAAGGGGAGGTTACTGCAATCACTAAAATTTTCGAATTTGAGAACACCACATCTTCACGTTTTGAGGTCTCAGGAACAGAAAAAAAACTGGTTTTAAAAATGTGACTGTGTGTGTGTGTGTGTGTACGTCCGTTTGTAAACACGCCACAGCCAAAACTACTAGACCGATTAGGTTGAAATTTGGTAGGTACGTAGGCATCTCATAACCCAATTTAGATCTGGAGCCAATCGTGCAAACAGAAATGCCATTTTGGCACATCAACTTTGAAATTTTAAACGCAAACCCCCATTTTTCACGTCACGATAGGAAAGACCTTCAAATTCTGCTTCTAAAAATGTATTCACTCTCAGTGCCCTTTTGACCAAAAATTAAAAAAAATTAGATTTTTATCGGACTTTAAAATTGTATTACACGACGAAGAGCTGAACAAATTTGGGATTCAATCGGCCCACGGAAGGTGCCGTTTTGGCACACCAATTTCCAAATTTAAAATTATTCTCTCATTTAACCATCCATAACAATACCTAAGTTTTTCAAAGATTCATTATCACCATCAGAAAGGTCTTCAAATTCTGGTTTTAAATAAGACAAAATTCGTTCGCATTTAGTGCTTTTTGGGTCAAAAAATCGAAATTTTGTAATAACACTAAAAATAATTTAGGTACTACTGAATCGATTTGGCTGAAATTTGGTGACCCGCTGCAGACCTGAAAGGCTTTTGGAAGCAATTGGTCCCCGGGAAGTGCCATTTAAGCATATCAGCTTAAAATTTTAAATATAAGGCCTCCTGTTTTATGTCGCCATTAGAAAGACGATCAAATTCTGGTTCTAAAAATGTATTCACAGTCTCTGCCATATTTCAGTGGATAACCTCCGGTCAGTGTTGTTAAGTAACTAGATACATTTGATGTATCTAGATACATTTATCGTAACAGTATCTTATCTGTATCTAGATACATTTTTTATAGTATCTTGTATCTAAGACATTTCATAGATACTTAGATACACAATACCCTAACTGGCATTTTAATAATAGAGAATTATACTGAGACAAAACATGCATTATTTAATGAATATTTGTCGTTAAAGTTGCAAAAATCGTAGGTTGCACGAAAACAGATCGGCCCCTACATCATCCTTACGTCAACTCTCAAAGTCAACCGATTGGATGTCATCATGGCAACGCCGTCAATTTAAACGCAATACCTACAATGCTGCAATTTCTTGCCCGAGTTGATAGGTGACGTAAACTGTTAGGGAAGGGAGGTGTAAATTCTAGAGCTTTTTGAACGGTTTTCATTTGTCTATCGTTTTTCTTTCTTTCTGCAACGTTTTCGCAAAAACAAAAAAATACGACAAAATTTTCTAAATTCAAACTGTTGATTGGGAAGATTTCATATTTTGAGTATAATACTCTATTGACAATACTACCTCGAGACGACAACTTTAAAATGTGAGATGTTTTTTTCTCGGGAAGTCCTTTCCGGCGACAGGTATAGAAACACAAAGGGATACTCTATTCGAAGAAGCTGGGTTTTCCCCAAAATACCGATACCGAACTAATGAGTTTGTAATTGCACCTAGATTCATTTGCTTTACTCTTTCTTGATACCCGTATCGTACCCGAGCTTTAGCAGACCCCCTTTTACAATTTTTTAAATAATGTGATTTTGTTTCCAAAAACCTTCGCGTTGTTTGCGTCATTCGGTTTATTCTGATGGGTATGAAATGGTCAGGCGGATTAGCGTTTCTCTAGTAATACTGCTTTTCATTATAGTAATGCGCAAGTGCGAAGTGTCGCGGGAAGTCGCAGAATTCGAAAAAGTCGGACCGCGTTTATTATTATAAACCAAAAATACACGATAAACACGAGTGTTACATAACCTCACGGCATACGTTACAAAGTGACAAACAGCCAGCTGCCCGCCAATGCGCCCAAACCTCGAACCTTGCAGCAAGAAAATTACTAAAAAAAGTTACTGTCCGACTATTTTAAAAAACGCGCTTCACAAACCCGAGCATGCGCCAATAACAATCACTAAAATGAAAAGTAGTATTGCCTGCATTGTGCATCCTAATACCAAACAGGTATTCTTACTTGCCCTAAATGATTTTTTTTGTTTATTAATAATTCAGGTATATACAGTGCGTTCGCGAGACTTAGCCCCATCGTACCCTGTTAAACTACACCTACGTTTTGAAAGCCATCTCTCTCCAGCGTTGTTGCACGTAGACCGAGAAAGTTTGAGCGTAACGCCCTGATCGTGTCGTGCGCTATGTCTCACTCCGACTCGTTTATCTGAGGAAGAAAGTAAACTGAACGTTCGACGTTCGTTGAAGCGTCACTGAGGACCGGTTGATCTCTCCACCACACAATGTACGACGACGGTTGATTTTTGTACGCGCTCTTACTGGCTTCGCTAACATTGGTGGAAATACCAAGCATCGCTTATTACAGACGTCGGTCACATCGTTGATAACTGCAGCCTCTAGCTCATGGGGCTAAGTCTCGCGAACGCACTGTAGGTGCATAACTGTAAAATATAGAAAACCGGAACCGGTAGGTATTGTTTGCCAAGAAATAATTGAACAGCCATAAAGACAAACCTTTTAACTTAAGTCGACCGCCCGTTGAGGTTGACAATGCAGGGGAATTCCCTCATAAAATCTTGTACGGCGCTCTCGTAGTTGAACACTGGGATTTGGAAAAAGGTTTATGGAGGGAATTCCCCTGCATTGTCAACCTCAACGGGCGGTCGGCTTAAGTTAAAAGGTTTGTCTCTTTATGGCTGTTCAATTATTTCTTGGCAAACTATAATAGATATAATATCAAATATTTCAGAGACTATTATTTCTATTAAAAAAACAACATAAAGGTTGTTCTTTTTTAATTTTTTTAGTTCAGATGTATCTGAAATGTATCTATATGTATCTAGATACTTATTGCAAGTATCTGTATCTGTATCTAGATACTGATGAAAAAAATGTATCTACCTAGTATCTAGATACTCCGTCCGAAAAGTATCTGTATCTGTATCTAGATACTTCAAAAAATGTATCTTTAACAACACTGCCTCTGGTTTACCTAACCAACATAGTTTGTCGCATAGCAACGAGTCTTCTGATTGGCTGTATCCTAGCAACTAACCGCTGGTTTGGCAAACTGGAGGTTACCGAAGATGGAAAAACCCGGCCTAAAAGGGAGCGGGCTGACAGTGGATGACATAAAATGGCAGTTATTGTCAAAAAGGTGTCAAAAAATTAATATTAGAGGCGCTTTCCTTTTACACATTTATCTGAATAGCCTCAGTTAATCTCAGCAATTTGATTGGTTCATTTGAATATTGATCAATCAAACTGCTGCCTTCTCAGATAAATCTGTAAATGGAAAGCAGCTATTGTTAAATGTGATGGGTGCATGTCGGTATTTGTCAGAGAATTGCGAAATTAGTTGCAGACGATATACACTGCGAACGCTGGCTGTGGAATACTCCAAATAAAATTTTCTTGCGTCATCTGCTGCTGAAATCCTTGGACCGGTCGATTTTATTTTTTTTATGCAGATCTGATTCTTCAGTCGAATTTTTTTTCCCACTTCCGGTTTAACCGGAAATGACCTTAACTTTGTTTTCTCAAATGGAACGACACTTTTTTCTCAACGAATTCGGAATTTATGATTTTTTTTGAGTTAAATTCATGTATCATACTTGATCGGAAGTGCAGTCACGTCACGGCCATACCCTAGATTTTCAAAAACATCGAAGAAATCGGTCAAAAATCAAGATTTTTGAAAATTGCAAATACACGTCAACCTTATTTTTCCGATACAAATTCAACTGCGCGATTATATGTTTAAAAAATTATTTTTGCTATTTTAGCAAATTGTGAAAAGTGAAAGAAATTAAAAAAACAAAGGCAAATAAAAGGAAATGTAACTGGGCAGTTGAATTTATATCAAAAAAGTAAGGTTGACGTGTATTTGCGATTTGCAAAAATCTTCATTTTTCACCGATTTCTGCGATGTTTTTGAAAATCTAGGGTGGCCGTGACTGCACTTCCGGTCAAGTACGATACATGATTTGAACTCAAAATAAATCATAGATTTAGAATCTGTTGAGAAAAAAGTGTCTTTCCATTTGAGAAAGAAAAGAAGTGGGAAAAAAATTCGACTGAAGAATCAGATCCGCATTAATAGTTATTTATCGGTTTTTGGCGATTAAGGCCCTGTTAACATGCATAAAAATCGGCTGGTAAGCAGATCATAACCATATTCTGTACGGTAATTTTTCCGTACAAGTAAAAGATAAGAAATAGCTATTAACATACCTAGGAATGTTATGACTATCATAACAGACGCAGATGTCAATTGAAATCCGAGCTCGGAGAGCGAGGATTTTAAGACATCTAAGTCTGTTATGATTCATAACATCTGAGGTTTGTTCAATAGTTTATCGGTTTAAAGCGATTAAAGCCAAAATTAAAAAAATGTTGCGTGAATTCGCGTCATTTTGACAATCGAGATGACAGAGCATTTGAATGGGGTCATTGTTGTCATGAATGGTTAATGGGCTTGTTGTCTAGAAACCATTAGATAACGTTATGATCTGCTTACCAGCCTATTTTTATGCCTGTTAAGAACGCTTTAATCGCCTGAAACCGGTAATAGTATATTACGATATTAGGTTGGTAAGTACAGTATAACAGAATCGAGATTATGTTAGATGTACTTAACAACCGTGTATCGTATATGATTTTTCGCACAATTGAAATTAACTTATTGAACATTTTTCGTCAGCCATTAAACAAATCCTGTTTGACAGATCGCCGAATTTTCCAAATGCTCTCGACACCTTTGCCAGTTCAATTGTTTTACTTACCATGCCTGTGTCAGATATGCGTGCTGTTATGAATTCATAACAGCACTGTTATTTTTCGTTGCCTGGGAAACCAAACCGCGCTTGGTAAGTTGAACTTACACCTTCTTTTAACTACGTCGGTAAGAGAGTTATAACATACGATTGTGCGAAAAAGAAATAAATGTGTCTCTCTAATCAACGCAACTTTTATTACAACAGACAATTTAAATTAGCAAACGCTGCTCCCTCGGTTGCTACTCCTTCTTGCCATAATACACATTAATGGTGCAGCCTGAAAAGGTAGCTTCTGGCAGGAATATCTCGGAAGATTTTACATGTTGTGAAGTACTGGGCACTATTTCTGTTGTCTTTCTGCATGTAATATCGTCTTGAAGGGTTAATGAAGTGGAAGTACTAGATTCATCACTGCCAACCATTCTTCTAGCTACTTTGATCTTGTTCTGCACTGATTCTTCAATATATGCTTCAGCGACGGTAGAGCTTTTCCATCCACCAAGCCTCTTCAAATCAGTTACATTAGCGCCAGTGTTTGCCAGGATTGTAGCAGAGCTTCGTCGTAGGCAATGGCCGGTGTATTGCTCAGCGTTCGGAAGTCCGAGGAAGGTAGCTATCAATTTGGGAACTGCCGCAATCTTGTGAATGCCTACTCGTTGTGTGCTACATTTTCCCCCATTGAAGAAAACAAAGAAATGATCATGTTTCGCGTGTTTTGGTCGCAGTCTCATGTACTTTTTCACAATCTCCACTTGATTTACAGCACCATCCGAAACAACAGTAAAAAATCTTGGCTTGTAAGTCTTGGACTGATTGATTGTCACGATTAAAATGGAGCCCTCAATTTTGACGTCATTCACTGACAGATTATATATTTCGTCGCATCGACAAGCGCCGAATAATCCAAAAATAGTAACAACCTAAAATGTTCAAATTCCATAAGCAGAATAATACAGAATTGACATAGGTACCTTGCACAACAAATATTGTTCGTCTATGGCCTCAATCAGAAATTTCTTGAGTTCGTCATCAGTCAAAACTTTCGCTTTCTTCACTACGTTGCCTACATTCTGCCTTTTCACAAATGCATACAACTTCTGAAATACTTTTATGTCCACATTTTCATTGACACTGATGGTACTCCGCAACATGGAATAGTAAACCCACGATGATGAAGGACTATGCTTCTTCGACTAGATAAAAAAAACCTTGATAAGTTAAATTAAACGAACATGAACTTACCAGCTCGTGAAAGTAGGCCAGAAGAACACTTTCGTTGACAATTTGAACATTATTCACACACTGCCATTGCTTGAATGCATCATACACTTTTTCATACCTGGCTTTCGATTTTTTCGGTATTAAGCTGTGCAAGGCTTCCCCTGCTTCGTCCAGAATGTTTTGAGGCAATTCAACAACGCCCACAGAAACGACGTCCGAATCCATTTTTCTGATTTTCTGATCTGACTTTTGTTTCTAAACAACGAGCCATGACAACAACAACCCCATGCAAACGCGATCGTCTCGATTTTTAAAGTGCCACGAATTTGTGCAAATCTTAACCTCCCCAACACCATCATAATTTAAAAAAAATGGGAGGTTACTGCAATCACTAAAATTTTCGAATTTGAGATAGCACCAGATCTTCACGTTTTGAGGTCTCAGGAACCCAAAAAAGGGGTTTTTAAAATGTGTCTGTGTGTATGTACGTACGTACGTTTGTACGTACGTTCGTACGTACGTTCGTTTGTAATCACGCCACAGCCAAAACTACTAGACCGATTTGGCTGAAATTTGGAACTTAGGCATCTCGTAACCTAACTTAGATCTGAAAAGCTTTTGGAGCCAATCGTGCAACCGGAAATGCCATTTTGGCACATCAACTTTTAAATTTTAAATGCAAACCCCCATTTTTCACGTCACCATAAGGAAGACCTTCAAATTCTGCTTCTAAAAGTGTATTCATTCTTAGTGCCCTTTTGACCAAAAATTTAAAAAAAATTGATTTTTATCGGACTTTAAAATCGCGGTACAGCCCGAGCCCCTGAACCGATTTGGCTGAAATTTTGCACATGGTGATTGTATTATACGTCGAAGAGCTGAACAAATTTTGAATTCAATCGACTCACGGAAAGTGCCGTTTTGCCACACAAATTTCCAAATTTAAAATTATTCTCTCATTTGACCATTAAAAACAAGTTGTTGAAAGATTTATTGTCACCATCAGAAAGGTCTTCAAATTCCGGTTTTAAATAGGACAAAATTAATTCGCATTTAGCGCTGTTTGGTTGAAGAAATCGAAATTTTATCATAACAGTAAAAATACATTATAGCCCAAATTACTGAAATTTGGTACCTGGAGATTAGGTGACCCGTTGAAGACCTGAAAGGCTTTTGGAAGCAATTCGTCCAAAGGAAGTGCCATTTAAGCATATCAACTTTAAATTTTGAACACAAGGCCTCCTTTTTTATGTCGCCATTAGAAAGGCGATCAAATTCTGGTTCTAAAAATGTGTTCACAGTTTCTGCCATTTTAGTGGAAAATAGAGAAAAAATTCTTTCTCATTAAAAGGGAGCGGACTGACAGTGGATGACATAAAGTGGCAGTTATTGTGAAAAAGGTGTCAAAAGATTAACCTTAAAAAGAACATATTGTCAAACGTGATGGGTGATGTCCGAGGTGACGTCGGTATTTGTCAGAAAATTGCGAAATTAGTCAAGGATTAAAAAAATTCTGTTGAATTGACTACTATCTACACAGAATACAAAGATCCACGCGATGGGGAGGTTCCAGCCGCTTCTCTGCTGCATTTTTTTCAATTAATTTTGGCTTTAATCGCCTAAACCGATAAACTATTGAACAAACCTCGGATGTTATGAATCATAACATACCTAGGTATGTTAATAGCTATTACCGGTTTCAGGCGATTAAAGCGTTCTTAACATGCATAAAAATAGGCTGGTAAGCAGATCATAACGTTATCTAATGGTTTCTAGACAACAAGCCCATTAACCATTCATGACAACAATGACCCCATTCAAATGCTGTCATCTCGATTGTCAAAATGAAGCGAATTCACGCAACATTTTTTTAATTTTGGCTTTAATCGCTTTAAACCGATAAACTATTGAACAAACCTCGGATGTTATGAATCATAACAGACTTAGATGTCTTAAAATCCTCGCTCTCCGAGCTCGGATTTCAATTGACATCTGCGTCTGTTATGATAGTCATAACATTCCTAGGTATGTTAATAGCTATAACCGGTTTCAGGCGATTAAAGCGTTCTTAACATGCATAAAAATAGGCTGGTAAGCAGATCATAACGTTATCTAATGGTTTCTAGACAACAAGCCCATTAACCATTCATGACAACAATGACCCCATTCAAATGCTGTCATCTCGATTGTCAAAATGAAGCGAATTCACGCAACATTTTTTTAATTTTGGCTTTAATCGCTTTAAACCGATAAACTATTGAACAAACCTCGGATGTTATGAATCATAACATTCCTAGGTATGTTAATAGCTATTACGTGGCAAGCTTAGTAAATGAATCTTTACGGGCGAGTTGAAAGTTTGTGGGGTGCGAGCGACGAAGGAGCGAGCCTCCATAATCAATGAGCCTAGTAAAGATTAATTGCTAAGCGTGTCGCGTACAAAATTTTACTTCCACCTCACACAATAACTTTTATTAATCTAATTTTTAGTTATTTTTATAAAATATAATTCTGTAATCAAAAGCGCTGGAACAATTTATTGGTAGACGTTGTCATGGTGTTGTTATTCCGACTAAAAATAAACTGTCAGTGCGTGAATTGATAAAAATCTGTAAAAATTATGGATTTAATACCAAACGAAGAGTTCGTAGGCAATTTTTCGGACGTACTAGAAAACATTGAAAGAGTTGCAGATGCAGCAAGTGCCGGACTCATACCAAACAAATCAAAAACGCGGTAGGTATGAAAAGCAGTACACGATATTTTGCGAATGGCGCAAAGCACAAGGGGTGAAAGGAGTAAACCAGGATTTAATCCTTGCATTTCTCTATGAACAAGTAAGTAGCGACTTCTATTGCTAACTCACAAGTTATTGTTTTCAGTCTGGAAAATATAAACCTTCGTCGCTTTGGGCGTTTTATTCCATGCTGAAGAAGACATTAATTGCTTACGAAAACGTTAATATAGGAGAGTTTTGCAAAGTTTCGACTTTTTTGAAAACAAAATCTATAGTAGGCTACGTGCCCAAAAAATCTGCTGATCTGAGTAGAGAGGAGGTGGAGAAGTTTTTAAAAGAAGCTCCAGACGGGGAATTTTTGTTAGTGAAGGCCGCAACAATTTTTGGGGTATGTGGCGGTTGCCGGCGTAAGGAACTTTGTGATTTAAGAGTGCAGGACGTCAAACATGAAGGATCTGTAATAGTAGTCAGAATACCTGAAACGAAAACGTACGTCAGTAGAGCATTTAGTATTCTCCCTGATGGAAATGGATTCAATCCAGTGGATTTACTTCGTCGTTACATTGGATTGCGACCAAGCCATGTTAAAAATGATCGCTTTTTTTTGGCATATAAGAAAGGAAAATGCACTGTACAACCCGTGGGAATAAAAACGATTGGAAAATTCCCATCTATTATAGCAGAATATTTGGGCTTGGAAAATGCGGCATCCTACACAGGACATTGTTATCGCCGTACCTCGGCTACATTATTGGCTGACGCTGGGGCTGATGTGTTGACTTTAAAACGTCATGGTTCTTGGAAGTCAGCAACAGTAGCCGAAAATTATGTGGCCGAATCAATGTATAGTAAAATAGAAATTGCTAAAATGATTCAATGCGGCGATGGGCAAGATATTGGCAATGAAAACGAAACAAACAACTTATCTCCAGTTTTACCTGTTCCTGTTTGCAGCAAAAGATTGAATATGGAAATTGAAAATAACAATCAGAAGATGGTTGCTGGAAATGCACGAATGCATTTCGAGAAAAACTCGAAATGTATTATTAATATTTAAATTTGTCACGTCCGCCATTTTGCAAATTAGATGGGAGGTTGATGAGGTTATCGGACTGGGTTAATTAAAATTTACAATTAATGCTTACTAGTTTCGACGTATATTTTCGTCTTCATCAGAGCAAATTGTTATGTTAATGTTTGAGAGCTTGTGTGGATGGACCCGCATACGTGGAGAGCCGGCTCACATTTTTCACTTTAGATAATTTGAACTAAAATATTTAATTTCTCACAGAAAATATGTTGCGAGCACCTAAAAATCGCAGGCTTTCAGGCTTCCGCCTACGGCGTCAGCCTGAAATCTGCCTATTCGTCCAGGGAAGATCACTTTCCATATATTCTTTACATAAATAACTATTCTTTAGAGCATGTGGGGATGGTGAAATAGGGGGTTGGAGTTTAGGGGTTGAAACGTACACGAAGCCATGTAATTTGACAAAGAGAAGCAGTATCTTCTGTGAAACTGTGAGGTATTAGGTACACATTGCATCTTCGAGAAAGGAGGAGTAAATTTTAGGAGAAATTTCACTGAATAATATGTAGAATTGAAAGAAATACCATTCGATAGCTTTTTATTGATGGTATAAAAAAGGTCTTAATCATTATTCGCGAAAACCGACCCTTAAAAGCGGTACAGCCCCTAACGTGCCGAAACTCATCTTGTCAGTTATTATTTATTAATAACAGAAGTAACTATAGCTCACGAGAAATTATACATATAACATCATATAAATAAAATCACCCCTGTAAATCATATAGGGGTGAAATCATATGAGTGGTTGAAAACCTAAACTTCTAAATAGCCGCAATCTTTCAACGAATTGGATTGGGGTGATGAAATTGAAAACACAATTTTCTTTTTGAGTATGTGGGAGTGGTGAAATGAGTGGTTGAAGTTTTCGGGTTGGTTAAATGTTCATGAAACCCTGTAACTTGGCCCAGAGAACAATATTATGCTGGAAACTGTGAGGTCGTATACATAGATCTTCGAGAAAGGGGGAGTGAATTTTAGGCGAAATTTATACCAGCAATAAAAAGCTATCGAATCGAATTGTATATTAATTTCAATCCTACATTATTCAGTGAAATTTCTCCTAAAATTCACTCCTCCTTTCTGGAAGATGCAATGCGTCTAAATTTGCATAATTGGCTTATTTTTCTGTAATTACAATTTTTCAATCCCATAGGTGTCTGTTTTGCTAAATCCGCATAATTTCGTTTTTTTCGGTAATAAATTAAACTCATTGGATTTTTTTCGCTCTTTTCAATCCCTTTCGCTCTTTTCAACCCTTTCGCAATATTTCAACCAGCCAATAGCTTAATTTGAGTAATTGGCATATTTTGGAGTTATTTCCTGAAATTCTACGTAACCAGGGACGGGTTAATTTTCACCCCTTTTGAATTCTTAAAATTGCCCTTGGACCACCTGTTACTGGAGGATGCTAGTTGAGCGCAAAGAATTACACCCCCCCTTCAACCCCCAAACAAAAACCTGACTTGAGGAAATTTAACGATTTTGACTTACATTATAAAACTGGAAGATACTAATTAATTTAATCTCCTGAAATTGACACCCCCCCACGATTCCTTTATCATGAAGCTTATGCCTACGGCACTCGCACTACTACTAGGAGCAGATTAAATCTGCACCCAAAACCACCAAGCCCACACCTCAATATATGCATCATTCACGGTGAATAAACATCTACAGGGATACACATCGCATTGATATATATCATCCGTTGATTTTTAATTAATTAAGTAGGTAATGTTGTTTTTTTAGTGTTTACCTAATTATACTAGAAAACTCAAATACCTACGAGCAGACTTGAGTCCTGAGCTGAATTAGAACCACGCAAGCTCCAATATTGTCATTTGTTATAAATAATCACGTGATGAATTTTACTCGCAGTTTGTTTTGTACCGCGCGTGCTGAAATGTTTAAGTAATATAATTTGTGTCGCTAAATATGGTGACTTACCTATTGTCTTGCTCTTGATGGTTGCAATAAATTTAATATATTATTACAATAATCTTCCAAGAAAGAGAACAATCATGGAAGTGTATGAACGTGGTCCTATTTGTGACGACTGTAGAAGACCTATCGACTTTAAAAAAATATGCAACGATCGTGATGAGACTAATAAGTGTCAAAAATGGCTGGAGAGCTGCAGTTTAAATGACGATGAAACGACTTCCTACGTTTCTGAAGATTCAGAAGCCTCATTTGAAGACAAGGGCTTTAACATAAAAGATCAACTTATTGTTAGTGGATATGTAAGAATTTTTCATTATTCATCCCAAACTGATAAAATATTTCTTATCAAAACAAAGATAGGTGCCGTTAGCCATGAATATAGACTGCAATCGTTTACAAACACAATAACATTATTTCCACGAATTTAACGACTTTGTTTGTAGGTGCAAAATTTAATTAACTTACTTGCAACTGCATGCCTATAATTAATAAGATGTGTCCTTCTAAGCTGCTCTTTTATTTATTAAGTACTGGAGAACCTGTTTTGACTAGGTAACTTATTATTGTTATAAAATAATTTACGTTTAATCGGTAGGCATTTGAGGAGGCTAGAAGCAACTACATGCGTAGGTACAGGGTGGTTCCGTTTTCATTGCTCACCATTGGCATCTCTTAAACAGTAAGATACGGAGTCGGTTAAACTAGCGAAAAGTCGCGCTATTTCTTTGTGATTAAGAATCTGACGAGAATTCCCCGATATCTTAATTCATTCCTGATCCTGAATTATTCCCAAAAATCTGAAGAGTGCGCGATTTCAAATAAAAATTAATATCTCCCTAACGCTTGATGTCTCGATTGATGCCATAAGAGAATCAAAAGTTGATCGTCATTGCTCAAAATCTAGAAGGCCTAGAAAAACTTTTTCGATGCCATTTCATTGACAGCTGTCAAAAATATCAAAGTACCAAGTTTCATTTAAATGACATCAATCGTTAGGAAGATATTAATTTTTATTTAAAATCGCAATTTTCAGATTTCTCGGAATAACTCAGGAACGAATCAAGCTATCGAGGAGTTCTCTTCAGATTCTTGATCACCAAGAAATAGCGCAACTTTTTTCTAATTTAACCGACTCCGTAGCTTTTATCATTTAAGAGATGCCAATGGTGAGCAGTGAATAAAAGAAACCACCCTGTATAACTTCTATTCTATGTAACACGCATAGAGAAAAACAAAAAATACTTATGGAAAAAGTAGGTATGCCTTATTAGTCCTGAGGCGTAGAAAATGAATGTACAAGTTATATACTTTTGTCCTCTCTTATTTTTATGTTCTTCAACATTTTCCTTATTTATATTCAACAAAAGATGGTACTGTAAAAATTTTATAAAGGTATCTAGCAATAAAGATTATGGCTCATTAGTAGAGTATTGTATCTATTGTGCGGCGTGGCCCCGACAATGGACCATAAACTTTATTGCTAGATACTTTTATAAAAATTTTACAGTACTGCAAAATTTAGACAGTTTCGTTTCCAACTGCCTACAATTCATCTACTAGAAAGGAAAGAATAAATACGACTTATAGGAATTTTTAACTCGAAAATCCCCTGCCTTATTCTCTTTATCCTAATAACCTCTAGAGTTCAAGGTTTTACTAAACATATATTCTCCTCTCGAAACCGCAAATTTTTTTGCCACATACCTAATGCACTGATTTGTCTTTCAGCCCCAAGCTACCGAATTACACAATATAATCAACAAACAGCCGAATCACTACGAAAATATCCAAGTTTACAAGTCCAAAAAGGTTCACATAGGTGACGTGACCAATATCAATGGACCAGTATTCGTAAACCAATATATTCCTACGTTAAACCAACAAATTGTCTGTGACAACTTATTAGAACCTGCTAAATGTGGTAAGAGGACGTACCTATAAGGTTTACAAATTTTCTTAGCGTGGAATATTCAGATCCTTTCTTTGTGGTCCCAAGGAGAACATGGTTGGCGCAACCTCCGCTTTCAGGCGATGAAGTAGAATATTTGGAAGGACCCGCAAAATTTGTGATAATATGTAAGTGCGAACTATTATTTCTGAACAAAAACAAAGTCGTTTTCAAAATTGACCTATTCTTTTAGTTAGTTGTGAACTATTTTTATATTATTCTCAGTTTTTAAATGTTTTATATTTCCCTATTTATACCGTCAGTATGAATCACCGATCTTAGAAAAGTATAGTTTCACTGAATGCGTTTAGTAGGTATACTTAACATCAAACTTTTCTAAACTTATATTGCGTAACTTTAGTATGCCTACCCTATCTATACGTAGGTATCTAATATACTCGCACCTTTACTATAGGGTGTCCCATAAAAAACCGGTCAAAATATTTTTGGAAACAAGTCAGCTATTTCTTAATGTATATTCGATGAATCGATGTTGATAGTAAGGTCCTTTAGGAATCCCAAAATATTAAAGAAGAATTTTTCCTGCATATATACTATATATTTCGACTACATTAATAAGTATGTCATCTTCAGGCAGGTACTGCAAAAATACATCTAGGAGTTAGGTTGACGGTTACATGTTGTTTTTTTTTTTTTTTTTTTTTTTTTCTTTTGAAAAATTGCATTTACATTTAGGTTAGGTATCAAATTAAAAGATTAAAATTAGATTAACTTAAAGTAACTTACATAATTCAATCACATTTTCGTCAAAGGTGAAGTTTTACATTAGTCTTTCTAAATTTAACCAAAAAGCATGGTAGCTGTTGCGGCGTGGTAAGCAAAATGGCCGAGGTCGAAAAATCTAGAGGCATTTTCTTGGATTGACATTAGTTTGGGGAATTTTGTTTTTGGCGCCAAATTTCTTAATGGATTTGCTTGGACGTGGTCTTAAATTAAAGCTAAAAAATCATGCTTTCGAACTGTGCCCAATTCTACTTAATTGTTTTTAAGCCTTATTTTAGATGCGTGATGAGGATTGGTCGGACAACAACCGATCAGTATGAAAATGAAATAGCCTTGAAGATCGTTCTTTTGTCTTGAAGAATCCCTTTTCAAATGTCGATTTGGTTTAAGCACAAATTTTCTGTGATTTTTAACAATAGGTAGGTAATGCGTTTTCGCGTATTTTTACGGTTTAATGATCATACTCTACTTTACTCTACTCTACTCTACTTAATGCTTAAACCAAATTTTGATTCTTAAAGACAAAAGAACGATCTTCAAAGCTACCTATTTAATTTTCATACCGATTGGTTGTTGTCTGACCAATCCTCATGCATCTAAAGTAAGGTTTAAGACAAGTATGAATAGGGCTACTATTGCAGCGCCATCTGTCGTACTCTTTTGCACGGTTCGAAAGCATAATGCTTTAATTTAAGACCACGTTCATCAGAATCGGTTAAGAAATAGCTGACTTATTCCCAAAAATATTTTGACCTGTTTTTTGAGACACCCTATACATTACCAAGAAGGAATATTTAAATATTATGTACTTATCGTGGATGAAGCAAGAGAACTATGTACCTACATTGTTTCTTTTCAAAAATTATGCTATTATAATATAGGAAAGGTACCTACAGGGTATTTTTTAAATTTCCCACCTTAAATATCTTTGGCAGGAGGGCGCTAGGAGACGAAAGTTGGGGTTGCCATTTGAAATTTTAACGTCGGGGTTGGTTTACAAGGAATTTCAAACCCTTTCAAAGGGCACTAATGTGATTTAAAATTTGACCATTGAGGGTGCTGGAGTTAAACAAATATCAAAAATTGTTACAGCGTTAGATTGGCAATGAAATTAGCTTTCAAATGATGTATCACAAGTGGGGGGTTGCCGTTTAAAATTTTGAAGTGGGGGTAGGTGGGGGTTAGGGGGCGAGTTTTAAAATCTCGCCAAGCACGGATTTAAGTATCCCCCTCCAAATAAAAATCGACCTATCCGAGCGAATTTTCATATTTTATTTGGTTTACGAAATATTTGGGGTGGCTCCTTTTCATTGGAACATCCTCTATAGTGCCATATTGTAGTAAGAAAACTTCTTATGGACATACATCACAGAACATACATACTTACTTATCCGAAAATGCTTCATAACGGTGCAAAAAATTTGTGATGCCCCCACAAAATAAAAATTTGAAAATGTTTCAAAACTAACCTCTTTATAAACGCTAATCTATTCTGCAAATTTTAAAATCCTGCCGTTCGAGTAATTCTAAGTGAACTTATTTTTCGAGTACACCTTTGAAGAGGTGTAGCTCCCTTATGAAATATTCAACTTCTTCCTAAAATAATGCGAGAAATCACCCCTTTTATAGAAACTGTATTCATATAAATTGTGTTCCTTTTTGTAGCTCATTCAGCAAGTGAAGAAGCTTACACCCAAACTGAAAACAACCTAAACGTCAGACTGATACAACAGTTTCATATTGAGTGCAGAAAATGGAACGACATTGCCTATAATTTCCTCGTGGGAGCCGATGGTAGTATATTTGAAGGACGAGGATGGAAAGTTGTTGGTGCTCATGCTTATGGCTACAACATTCATGCTATAGGGATATGCTTCATTGGTTATTTTTCCCAGAAATCACCACCAACAATTGCGCTAAGAAAAACTAAAGAGTTCATACGTTATGGGGTTAAAATGGGATATATAGCGGAGGATTACAAGTTATTGGGCCATTGTCAGTGTTCAAGTACTGAAAGCCCGGGAAAAGCTTTATTTGAAGAGCTAAAGTCTTGGGAGCACTGGGATAGCGAAATAAGCGTGGAAGCTCCTTCACCATTGGTCAGATTGGTGTAACTTTATTGGCACTTTTTATATTAAAACTATGTGTATTTCTTTATATACCTAATGGAAATGAAACTTTTGTCCTACGTCACTACTAAAATAATTGCTACCGCTAATACAATTAATACCAGCTGTTACCAGTAAAGGCTATCCGAAAGGTAATTTTTCAAACTATTTTTGTAGGTATTCACATTGAACTCAAAATTCAAAATACGACAACGGGGGAATTTTTTCATCTTTGCGTAAGACAAAAGTTTCATTTCCATTAGGTATACGTAACGATTCAATTTATTTTAAGCCTCAAGGATCACGCCACGGGGAGGACATTCAGTATACTTCTCCATTTCATCATGAATTAGCTTAATATCGTCTCGTTCTATTTTCAACTTTTCTCGCAAAGTTTGTAAATTATAGAGGCGGTTGAGATATTCTTCTGTTTTTTTAATTTCCGTTTTGCTGTTCTTAATCCCCTTTTTGACTATGTCGCGATATTTGTTTAATGCTTCTCTTCTGCTTTTAATAGACTTAACATTCTTTTTCTGAAATTAGGCACATTAAATAATCATGGTTTGTTAGTTATTAATGGAATAGAATTAGGGTTTCCAATTGGAAACTGTCATTACCAAAATCCCAAGTAATTTACGACTTTTATTGTCTAAATCTTGCTCAATCCTTATCAGATTTTGGTAGAGTTCTTTAATGCGTATCATCAACTGATCCATGGATTTCCTCATCGATGCTATTTCTTCATCCGATAGTCCTAGACTTTCATAGCGATCTGTAGGAATAGCCTTTTCATAATCTTGTAGACCCTTGTTAATAACTTTATAGTCGACTTCAAAATCATCAATTAATTGTCTAATTTTCTCAATTTTTTTCCATAAATCATCCATTTGATGTTTGCTAGAAGCTGGAAAATGAATTAAGTAAAGTTCTGGTGGCTCAATCCTCACAGACTACCTAAATAATTTACCTTTAAGAAGTTCTTCTAGAATGTCCTTGTTTTGTTTAATTAATGCTAGTTGTGGTTCGATGCTGTCCAAGAAATTTTCTATTACAAAATCTGGCATTTCTAGCTCATCTAAAATTTTTTTCGCCTTTAGAGTCTCCATGTAAGATTCATTGATCTTTTTATTCAAATTCTCGATTTTATTTTGAAGATCTTGAAAACTAGCCTCAGCATTTTTAAAATCATTATCGATATCGTTGCTCACATTTACTAATTTACCATATTCTTCTTCACTTTCCTTACATTGATCAACTGTATGGTTGTAAAGTGAAACTGTGCTATTCATTCTTTTGTAAATGTCTTGCAGTTCCTTTAAATTATTATCCAAATCAAGATTTGATGTAGTCACAATATTAATCTCGTTCAATGTCGTTTTCAATTTTTCCAATTCATCACCGTTATCATTCAGAATTTTATGCAGTTCCACAGTTTTCTTGTTAAGTGGGTCTAAGGATCTTATGCTCTTCGCTGTCTGCTTTTCTAAGTTTTCAAGTCTTTGTAGTAGATGTCTTAATTTAGAATCATCCAGTCCTTTGGGTATTGTAGCATTGAGTGCAGTCCCGTTTAGTTTTTCCAATATTTCTGATAATTTTTTGAGGTGGTCTTGCACGCTATTGTAACATTTTCCAGTTTCACATTCCGTTTGTGCGAATACCGTCGAAAGTAAAGAGCAATAAAACAAGAAACTAGTCCACATTTTAATACAGATTGAGACTGAATCACACCTTTGGTGATAACACGTCGGCTGATAAGAAATGCTAACAATATGCCTCTCCTATTTTGAAGGCTACCAGGTTAAAATATTAAACTCAAATGCAAATAATATTTTAAGGGGAGAGATATTTTAATGTTCCTGAAACTTTTCGTAATTGAAATTTTATTATTCACAATATTTACACAAAAAAGAATGAACACAAAATATGGCTAAATGGAATTAAAGTCATAAAGTAGTATCTTATTTAAGCCTTCGACACAATCTTTGGTATTTTAAATCTAATATATGATAAAAAACTAATCTAGGTACAATAAAAGAAATTTATGGCTCGAGTTCTACTCGTTTGAAGCAATTATTTGGAAGAGCTTGCGCTATTTGCTCAACATTTTCGACTTCTTTCTGAAGCCTGGCTATCTCAGTTCTATACAAGTCGATTAGGTCGTTTTGGGATTTCTGTTGTTGCTGGAATTCCTCCAACTTTTCTTCAAGTCTTTCGTTATTTATCCTTTCTTCGGCTTGTTTAAGTTGTTCTTCTAAACGATCGAGGTTTTCATCGTCCATCGGAGGAAGGTTTTCCAGCTCCAAGATTATGTTCTGCACGTCTGATAGTAAATCATTGACTTTTTTGGAAGCTTCCTGTGTGTCTTTACCAGCTCTTCCAACCTAAAATAAGAATGAAATCACCGAAAACCTTACAAATAAGTAAACTTACTTTTTCTTTAGCTCGATGGATGAGGGTATCGTTAGACTTGGTTTGTCCCAAAAGTGTCTTAAATTCGCTTTCAGTATTAAGCACTCGCCCTGTCATTAGTTCAGCTTCTGTACTTAAGCCAGTGGCGTTCTTAAACAGAAGTTCCGCATCATTTTTAATATTTTCGGCATTAGCTGAAGCATTTTTGGCAAGTTCATCAGCTTGTAACGCTTTCCTCAATGCACTGTCAGCATTTGCTTTGGCATCTCTAAGATTGGCTTGAGCTTGATAAGCCTTTTCGAACGCTTCGTCGATGATACCTTGGATTTCGGGGATTTTTCGAAGGGCTTCTTCAGCTGCTTGCTTGCTCTCTTTGACTTGCCTGTCAAAATCTGAAGCAAAAATGTACTTAATGATATTAGGATGAATCTTTCAACTTACCAGTCAGTATTTTGTAAGTCTCCTTGGTAGTATTTAGAATTTCATCTCCCATCTTGACTGCTGATTCCGCTTGGGTCTTATATAAATGTATTTCATTCAATATGTCGTTAGTCTCATCCTGCTGTGCGTTTCCTCTAGCGAGCTGCTCCTGTCCTAATAATAGATGCTCCTTGATTGTTTCTAGAATGTCTTCATTCTCAGCAACAATCTTGTCAGTTTCATTTTTGAGCTTTTGCGCCTCAACTTTTATCTCATGCGCCTTCTTCTTAAGTTGCGGAATGTCGATCTCAGGAATAACGAGATTGTTGACTTCATTCAATAACGCCAGCGCATTCTTCTTGGCATCTCTCGCTTTTTCACTGACCTCTTCAGTCCACAACTTGGTTTTGTTCAATTTAATTTCAGTATTTGCCAAGTCACTCCTCATTTGCCTCTCGGTATCACTGATGTTATTTTGTTTATTAATTGCGTTTTTGGCAAGTTCGTAAGCTTCGATTGATTTATTTTTGGCTGTGTTCGCTCTATCAGTTAAAGCCTCAGCTTCAGAATCGAGCTTTTCGGCAATTTCACGTGCTTCTTGTGCGATCTCCGTCATTTTGTCCGACTGCTGCCCGACGATTTGTGCACGTTTCCAAGCATTATCCAAAGCTTTGCGTCCTTGTATTTCCAAATTTTCAAAAGCCTCAGTAAGCTTAATTTCAGTTTCAGCTAAAAGATCTTCTGAATTGTCAATTTTCTGCTCCGCATGGTCGGATTTTTCATTGGCCAGAACCACATTTTCGTCAATTGCTGATAAAGTACGAGAAATTTCCTTTTCTCGTTCGCGAATGTCATGCACTTGTTGGATGATGCTGTTTTGACCGGTTACATTTTTAACTTTATCGTGGAATGCGTCAATATTGTCTTGGAGATTATCCAATTCGTCGGGGAAGTCATTGTCTTCTATTACCGTAGGGCGACGTTCGATTTCATCGAGGATATCTCTAAGACGCTCGAGTTTACCGTTATGGCGACGGGAAGCATCTTGTACTAAGTTGTAGCAATCGGGGCAATCTATGCAACCTCTTTGGCGGTCGTACTTGTTTTCTTTGCAACGATCACATCGTCGTCCTTCTACATTGTCTAAACAGGGACATTGACCAGATGCATCACATTGGAGGTCTTTCGAGCCTATTCTGTCGCACTCGCATTCTTTGCAACCCTCTGAAGAGAAACCGTATTTTCGGGCTTCACAATGATCGCATCTAGGTCCAGTGACTCCTGGTCTGCAAAAGCACTGTCCACTGAAAGGGTTGCAGGTTTGATTGTAAGAGCCAATGGGGTTGCAGTGGCACGATTGACATCCTTCCCCACTTTCAAGGTTATAATAACCATCTTCGCATTTATCGCAATTTCTGCCGGCGACGTAAGGTTTGCAATGGCATGATCCCGTAATGCGATCACAAGTCGGTGATCCATTTGGGCTTATTTCAGTTCCAAGAGGATTGCATTCGCATTGTTGACAGTCACCTTTGGGTGAAGCTAAGGCATTGCCATAATACCCGGGCAAGCACTCTTCACACCTAGGTCCACCTGTATTATGAACGCACTTCAAACACTCCCCGGTTGTGGTATTGCAATTTCCGATCGCATTCTGGTCGATATTTAGATTACAGTCACAAGAGCGGCAGGGTGTACTTGACCCAAATCGACCTGTGGGATCACCGAAATACCCGTCCGAGCATGAGTCACATCTATGTCCAGTGTAACCAAGTGGACATTCAGTGCACATAATTATCTCTTCATCAACTTGGATACACGCTCCTCCATTGGGGCATCCGCAAGGCTGGCAATCCTCAGCAGTACCCCCTAATGCATTTCCATAATACCCTCTTGCGCAAAGCTCGCAGTTGTCTCCTCCAGTGTTATGCTGACAGATGCATCTTCCAGTTTCTGACTCGCAAATGTCCGCATGTTTGTTGCAGTCACAAGGAATGCAGGGCATGAAAGAACCCCCTAAAGAAGGCGAATGCCGGAAACCTGGCGAACAGGATTCGCAGAATTGGCCCAAGTAACCCTCTGGACACTCGCAGAGTTCCACCCAGAGCGCCTGTGGTCCTGCAACTCCTCTAGAGGCAGTCTCCAGACGAACGTCGTCTAGAAATCCAATACCTCGAGGGGAGTAGGTTGCTCTGATTTTGATTGCTGTTAGGTTGGTAAGAATTGACATGAAGGCACGAGCAGAGAGCCGGGGTTGCCAACCGGAATCAGGATGTTCGTGGAGGCGGAAGCTGTAATCTTGTTTCTGCAAAGGAGGACATTTAAACTTTTAAGAGAAATATCTATGAGTAATGAGAGGGGCAGTAAGAAGTGAAGAAATAATACTAAGGGAAGATAGTCCGGGAAATGGAAGGGGATGGTTCGAAAAGGGAAGAATACTTAAAAGCCAAAGAAAAATACAAGAAGAAATGCAGCGAAAGAAGAAACAAATGAAGGAAGAAGAAGAACAAAAGATATGAAGTATAAAAATAGAAAAAGAAGCGTGGAATTACATAAACCAAGAGAGGAAAAAAAGGAGAGAAGATGGAATGGGAAAGATAGAGCTGGGGGAATGGAGAAGGCATTTTGTGGAGTTGCTGGAGGGAGAAGAAGAAAATGAAGGGGTAGAAGAAGACGGAGAGAAGGAACAGGATATAGAAAGTACCGAAATAACAAAAGAGGAAGTGAAGAGGCACATAGAAAAACTGAAAAAAGAGAAAGCGCCGGGAAGGGATGGGATAAGAAATGAAGCGTGGATTTATAGTACGGAAGAGGTGATAGACAGATTATTAGAGATTTTGAATGGAGTATGGAAGGGAGAGGGAGTCGTAATCTGCCCTATATACAAAAAAGGAGATGCAAAAGAAGTAAAGATAACCCTCCTGAATACATTGTACAAATTGTATGCGCAAAGAATGAAAGGGGAATTAGAAAGAAAGAAGAGCTTGCCAGATGGCCAGTCAGGTTTCAAAATGGGGAGAGGTACCATGGACAACGTGTACATATTAAACCATATAGCAGGAAGAGAAATAAAAAAGAAAAATGGGAAGATGTACGCGTTGTTCGTGAACCCCAAAGCAGCGTTTGATAATGTAGACAGGGGAAGATTGTGGGAGCACATGAGAGAAATAGGATTGAATGATCTGGTAAGAAAGGATAAAAGAAATATATGAAGAAACAAAGAATGTAGTGAATGGAATAGAGAAATTGAGAAAAGGTGTAAGACAGGGGTGCCCACTCAGCCCAATGCTGTTTACAATTCTTATAAATGTAATTGATGAGGTGTTCAAAAAGGGACAGGCAGAAGGGATTGTGGTGGGCAAAGAGAAAGTGTGGTGTTTGGCGTATGCGGATGACCTGGTGATTGTAGCGAATGATGAGGGAGGGATGAGAGAAATGATAAGAATTGAAGAGAAATACCTATATGAAGAGAAAAAAGTTGGAAGTAAATGTGGAAGAAACCAAGCTAATGGTTTTCAGGAAAGGAAGAGAGAGGGCAAAAGAAAATGAATGGAAGTGGAACGGGAGGATAATAGAGCAAGAAAGAGAATTCAAATATTTAGGTTATGTCGTACTTAATGAAAGAAGCAGAACGAGAGCGCATGTAAGAGAACCAGTTAAAAAAGCAAATAAGGAAGTACGAATGATCTGAGGAATAGGAGAGCGACAGTTTGGGCATGATTTCAAGAGGAGGGGAATGATGTTTGATAGTTTAGTAAAGAGTGTGTTGATGAATGGAACAGAGATATGGGGTGGGAAGAACAAGAGGAGGTGGAGAGAGTGCAGGAAAAGTATTTCAAGTGGGTGCTGGGCGTAGATAGAGAGACACCGGGGTATATAATAAGAGAAGAAACGAAAAGGAGCAAATTGAGAGTGGAGACAGGTAAAAGGGCGGTGAAATTTGAGGACAGAATGGTAGAAAGGTCGGATTGCATGATATTACAGGAGTGTTAGAAGCAGAAAAGGAGAGAAAAAGAAGAATGGAAGGAAAGACAAAAATATTACGAGAGAAATGGATACGCATGGGAAGATATCAAACGACGAAGAGAACAGGGGAGATGGATGAATGGAGCGATGTGGGAGAGAGATAGAGACATAGATATACAAGAGAGGAGAACAAGAATGAAAGAATCAAGGTATAATGCAAAGTATAAGGACATAATTTATGTGCTACCGAGCTACTTGGACAGAGTGAGTGCGAAAGAAAAAAGAATGATAGCGAGATTTAGATGCGGGAATGAGAGAAAAAAAAGATTCTGGTTGGAAGAGGAAGAGCGAGTATGCAGAGTATGTGGAGAGGAGAGGCAAGAGAGCCAATAGAACATGTGCTGAGAGAGTGCGAGGGAATGAGAGAAGAGGAACGGGAGAGAAAATGGGAGAGAATGGTCATTGAACAAAAGGCAAACAGGACTACAATGGATGAGGGAAGTAGAGAGGCAGAGGGAAATTAGGAGAGGAGTGGGAAGAGAAGACAAAAGTGGAAGATAGCAGAAAGAAGAAGGATGTTAGTTTCATTTAAATATTATTTGTATATAGAATAATGATGATGTAACAAGGGCAGGGCTCATTACAAGCCGAAAGGCAAATGTAATAAAGTATATACATACATACACTATCTATGGGTACTTACCACGGCAGCTGGAATCTTGTTCTGTTGGGCGAATATAGTGTTGGTAACAGATGCACCTCCTCCTTCCAGGATAATATCAGTAGCAGTTGGGATCGGTCGATCGTAATCCCCAATACGTAAACTAAATTGAAGCAAATGATTGTAGGAAGCCCTTTGATCGCCCAAGAATCTGTCTGGGGCTAAGAAGTAAACTGCTTCGTCTCCTCGAGCAGCAACGCTGATACTTTGTAGCCCCGGTATATGATCAATATCAATAAGCGTCCTGTATTCATCCTCGGCGCTCCATCTTTCGACTCCTTTCGCAAAAGCTGACTCCAAAGAATATTTTGAATATCCTCTAGCAGAAAGGCATTGCGATGAATGTCCATAGCAGAAGCAGGGAGTGCATCCAAACTCATTTTCGGCGTCAATATTGAAAAATCCAGGCTTGCAGTCTTTACATCTTTTCCCTTCGACATTCTCTTTGCAGTAGCATGTACCGGTGTAAGGGTCGCAATTCGGCTGGTTGTTAGCAGAACCAGATTCGGAACAGCCACAATTTTTACAACCATGAACTCCGAAATCGTAATGGTTGATTTCGCAGCGATCGCATTTATCACCGGAAACTCCAGGCTTGCATTGGCATTTGCCCTCAGAGTTACACTGAAGATTTCTCGATCCCACTTCGTTGCATTCACATGCTATACAATAGCCATCCTCTCTCATGAAATACTTTTCTCGGCAGCGCTCACAATTGGGGCCATCTCGATTCGCGGTGCAATCCAAACAATGTCCCCCGTGGCCCGTAAATTTGTAAAGTTCTTCGTCGTAATAACACCGATCCGAAAATCCGTTGCAATTACATTCTGTAAAAAAAAAAAATTAAAATGTTATTCTTTGCGTGGGTCACACGATGTCGTGGGAGCGGCCCCAGACATGACGGGCCGATGCGTCCCTTCCCCATTAGACCATCCAATAAGTCTCACCGATAATTACTATACACATGTATATGGAACAAGTGGTCGTGCTGGGAGATGGTTCACGCTGGGCTCAAGACAAATGATTTTTAGTCATGGAAATTAGAAGCGAGCTCGAATCTTTGTAATGGGGAGTACATCGCTACAACTCTTGGGGGCATTGCTAGATAGTGAGTATCTACATCCGATTATCAGCGAATCAGCGAGCATGGTTTGGGATTTTTTTTGAGAAAGACAATGAATGTAGAGCAATTTAATTAAACTGCGCTGTAGTTCAACGTGAAAATAATGTGACACGATCGCACTGCACGACAAAAAAGATACAGAACGTTCACGTTCGATTCGTGTAAGTATGTGTTGTGTAATTTTCCGATTGATCATCAATAACATCGTTATTAGTGAAGGATGTAAAAAAAAACAGCATTCTGCTCACTTCAACTTGGTTTGGTTGGCAAATAAGAATTGCTTAACTTTGGCAGTTAAACCAAATTTAGAGATAACCTCGCCCTCGGACTGAACAACCGGCCCTTATAGTCGAATAGTCATAAGTGAAAATAGTCATGAATAGAGAAGTTTTAAGCTTGCTGGCGTTGATTGAAGAAGTTGTAAAGTTACGCAAGCCGGATGGAATGAACGTAGCCAAACTGGTATCGAGTTTGGTATTGAGATTTGAGTTTGTAGTCAAATAAGGGCGGTCGTTAGATAATTTGTATCTCTTCCGGTTTTACAAGAACCGCATTGGGGACAAAAATTTTGAATGGCACACCCTGTACCTATAGGTTTACATTTTTGAAATCTAAATAAAATTCGGAATCTACTGATACCACATTTTGACCTTTTTGATAAAAAAAATAATTGTAAGTGTCCTGCGACCCCTACAAAATAATTTCATTGATAACAGGTAATTTTATAAAAATAAGATTTACAATTGTAGACGTTTAACAACAAGCCTAGAGCGATTTTAAATTAATTCTTACGGTTTTGGGACAATAACTCGTTATTTTCAAATACAACCATAGTGGCGCACTGGCCAGAACAAACACAGGAAGTTCTACTTAAAATTTTTGTCCCCAAAGCAGTTCCGGCAAAACCGGAAGCGATAAAAACGAGGATGCAAAAGATATCCTTACTGCTGGATCGCTCTGGATATCCCACGTATCTCCCTGAACCTCCTCGGATATACCGCGTATCTCCCTGGGTCTCCCCGGATATCCTTCGTATCTCCCGTTACCTCCCCCGTATTTCACAAGCTTCCCCTTCAAATCAAATCAGTGAGGTTTGCCTGTCTTCCTTTTTAAGCCAGAAAAAATATATTATTCTTCTCATGGAGAAATGTTACTTCGACACAATTTTTAACTTCTACGCTTCGCAGAGCAGTAACTAAAATCGATCGAAAAATCAAATAGCCAAAAACATCAAATCTTTACGTTTCAGGGACCTGGGAACCCAAAAAAGTGGTTTTTGAAAAATGCCTGTGTGTTTTTAAACACGCTACAGCCTAAAATACTGGACCGATCTGGCTAAAATTTTATTCATTTCATCCTCAGAAAATGATTTGGTAACGGTGGAATCGGTTGGTGGGGGATTTTACCTCTGCGAGAAACGTCGAAAAAGCGCTCTCTTGTTTTTAAAACTACGGGTTACTTAGCAGTTTTTTGACTAAATTTTTACCCACATGTAGGCTAAAGATGGCAGATAAACTGCGTAAATAGCGATTTAAAAAAAAAACACCTTTGGGGAGGTCAAAATAAATCACAAACATCGCCAAAAATAGGCAATGTTTACGTGTTAATCTCTTGGGAACCATAACAGATTTTCTAAAAAATCGCATTAGCGCAGAATCACGCATGTCTTTGCTAAGTGTGGGAAAAATTTTATAGCAAAAAAAACCAAAGATTTAGTTTCAATAATACGACGAGCGCGATATCGCTGAGTTCCCACGGAAATCTTATGGGACGATAAGTTTTACTTGTAGAGGTAAAACCTCCCCTTAAGCTGACTTCACAATCGCTGTTACTCCTTGTGTCGTCATTGCGTGGTCTCCTTTTTTCTTTATGAGATATTTGTATAAGCTATTTTTATCATAAGACGAACATTGACGACTAAGCCCGAAGCAGCTCCGAAACAGAAAAAGCAATATCTTCCCAGGATCTCCCGAATTTACCCAGAATCTCCCCGGATCTCCCCAGTATCTCTCGGATCCCCCTGGATGTCCCCGGTATATCCCAGACAGATTGCACAAGATATCCCCCGTGACCAGCCCCTCCGATAAAAATTATTTAAGTAATAAAGCAAATGATGACATTTATCACTTACTCTGCGCCCACCAAATTTAATTCAAATCGATTCACAAATAAAGAAAAAAAGGGTCTCGTTTACGACCGGTATATGTCCAAAAGTTGAGATTTGTCAGGAAAAACATATCCACAACAAAAATTTGTCCACTAAGATTGTGTTGCGACTTAACTATGCAGAAATGGAATCGAAAATAGATTCGTTCTTCGTTTTAAAGAAGGATAAGGAACGGTTCATGTTCGAGCAGATAAGGCCTTACATGCAGAAATTTAATGACAT
Source organism: Pycnomerus fuliginosus (assembly GCA_963924575.1). Lineage (NCBI taxonomy): Eukaryota > Metazoa > Arthropoda > Insecta > Coleoptera > Zopheridae > Pycnomerus > Pycnomerus fuliginosus. The sequence continues at coordinate 23,426,003 of OZ004618.1, read as the reverse complement.
TATATGTCCATATACGTTGCTAATAAGTGCACGTCATGCCCAATCAAACCCACGGTTTATTACGAAATCCACCATCCAGACTCGGCGCCAGCAGCCGTAAATTCTCTTCCTTAAACGGAATTATTTTCAGTTATCTGACCCGCCGAGGTGCAATTCCGATTGTCATCGGACCAAAACAAATTGCAGTGTTGATAGTTTCATTGTTTAATTGACATCGCGAAGAGTTGTGATGAGGTTTGTTACTGACACAAACTTGTTCATAGAATAACCTTAACATTGTTCGCAACATTCTTCTGGGTCACTAATGATGTCGCTTTTCGGAGTCTCCCTCTTATTCAGTCGTTGAAGTCTCTTGGATTTACAAGAAAAGAGAATAAAATTACCATATGTGTTGTATCTTGGGCTCGGGTCTAAATCAAGCACTTATAGAGCGCGTCTGATAATGTTGACGACCTGCCACACCTCTGGAGAATGCATTCTTAATTTATGCTGACGATTCCTATTCGGATTTGCTATATAAACGGATAATTTCTATAACGGTTGCCCAGGCAAGCTTTGAAACCAGCTGTAAATCTCCCTGTTTCCTGTTTCATTAATCGAACTACGACTAAGAAGAGGTAGGGGAGACCCGGATTGGTTTTAATTCCCCAAGTAAACATCTAACTCTTAATTAAAAATGCGCCTAGAGCCCGTCAATATTTGACAATTAAAGGAGCAAAGACACATTAATGTATGTTCAAACATTTTTGCAGAAAAAAATTAAATGTCGTCATAAACAAAGTGTTTCTATTGACACCGTTGTGGTGTCAATAGTAACACCCAATGTGTCAATTGTAACATGAGCAGAAAACAATTAAAAACTCAATTTGTTTTAATCTATAATGGTAATAAAACAAACGTAAGAAAGTGCAACCAACAAGAAGGTCAACACAAAAAAAAATGGTTTACTCATTTAAATTCTTAATCAGAATCGCAATAAACAATTAAACAGATAGTGCGCCTAATCTTTACACTCCCTGATGCCTTGAATCCATTCCTCCGTGCATTTATTACTTATTGGGCTACGTATTAACTTGTGACATCATTAAATGAAAAACAAACCTTAATCCATGCATATTAAAGTACGAGAGAAAAATTTAAGTGGCTTGTAATAATTTCACTGTTACTACAAGAATCTGACAGGAAAAACTTACTTTAGAGGTGTATGAACAGCAAGGACGACATGAAGTTTCACGATTCTATCTAATTTGTTAGAATAAAAAATGCATCATAACTAAGTAGGTACCTATAATGTGATCCAGGTGACATTATATCCTTATAATTATTATTAAAATTTAAGTTATCTGTTCCGTGTGAGTCCAAGACATGCACTTAGATACCTACAGTAGAACTATAAATTTTAATGGTATCCTGGTGGTTAACAAATCTGTTCCGCTATAGAAACTTAGTGCTTGGTAAATTTTACGATCTTCTTTGTTGGTGAAAAGTCTATCGCAGACGAAATTCTTGCTACAAAGTTAATGAAAGCTTTTTAAAAAATGTTGAAGGTTGAGGTTTTATTTAGCACAATTTCTACGTCAATTTCTAGGTCAGTTTCTTCCTAACGCGTACCGGTTTATTAGAACGCGTTAAAATTAATTTGGGATTCTTAATTTGTTTAATTTTTGTCAAATTTTCGGAAGCAGGTACCACACACCAATCTTTGTAATTTCATAGTTTTATTAAAGAAAACATGATGAGAATTTCTTGGCGCACCGCCAACCACCTGTTCCACAATTTCTTTAGAAAAAAATCATTAAAGCACTTACGTGACCCCGAAAACCAGGGACTAGTCCCATCCCATTGCGTGCACCTAACTCCGCAAATCAGAAAAATCAACAAATTTGCAAAAAGAGCACGTGCCATCATGACAACTATTTGCCATTTGTTAACGAGTTTCACAACAGTGCATGTTGCACGCAATTAAAATGAATCTTAAATCTCCGGTGAGACTGATTGAAAGATGCACCGGGAGACGAAGAACGACGTGAACACGACAGCCTACAAACACTGACTAACCCATCCGCAGCCGCACCAGCTTCAGTATATTACCTCTGTCTTAAGTTAAGTAATAAGCACACCGTTTAACTCATTGTGCCCCCTCGGTGCTTTGGGCTGAATGACAGCTCAATAGTCTGGCACCTATATCTGTCGATAAATCCAAGTTAATTAACAGGAGCATTGTTTCCTTTTAAAGCGAATATTGGCTTGCCGTTCACCTTTCTGTTTATGGGAAAGACCTGAGCAACTCTTTTGTTACACCGCTAATGACTGAAAATTGTTGGAAAAAAACTTTCTTTTTAACTTACGTTTACATTCGTGGGCATCCTTAGCAGTGGCTCGCTTCCAAGGAGCGTCGTTATAAAAAGGCAAACATTCATGACAGTCTGACCCTGCAGTGTTGTGCTCGCATTTACAGACTCTCCTCCTGGATCCATCAACTCCCGTCGATGTGATGCATTCTGATGCGTGGCCGTTACATTTACACCTGGCCCCCACGTTGACGTCGGCAATTGCGTAAAAATATGATCGCAAAACCTGTTCGTCACCAAACACTTCATCACCGAAGGTGTTGAGGCGGTCCAGGCTTATCATTATATCGGTGGCGGTGACAAACTCCTGCGAAAAAGCTTCATTTCAATTGGTGGAAGGAATACATATGCCATTCACAAATGATTTAAAAATAATCGTTTCGAATAAAGTCATTTAAATTCCTAGGAGACGATTCAGTAGGTTTGAATAGCATTGCCGTTAGTAATCAAATTGAAACGATTCAAATGAATGAAATTCATTAAAGTGATAAATGTAGTAACATTTCAACAGCTCGAAGAAATCTACCTGCAATAATTTTTTGACAAAACAAGATTTACATATCTTCTTCACAAGCTCGGTGAATTTCAACCCTGGAAAAGTAATTGGAAAATTACTATGGAGATAATTAATGGGAAACATAAATGATTTTTTTATTGCGCATGAAGAAAGAGGACACCAAAATACCTAGGGTTTAATTCATGACTTTGCCATTTTCTTCACTGTTTTGAAGAAAATAATTAATAAAAACCGGCGATGACGTCATTAATCCAGGTCTAATGCCTTGAAATGCGTAACATCACTTGATTTTTTATTTTTAAACGCTTGTTTATTAAAATGTATCGACTTTTTTTGTTCAAATTCTTTTCGTAATAGCAGTTGTCTTTATTGGTGGACCAGAAAATATATTTTGTTTCTCATTTCACAATTCATTCAGGTACCTCATTGTCAGAATGTGAACCTCAATCGGTGAAAACCATCGCAATAAGCCAAATAAGTCCGGATTCTTCATTTCAAACAACCATCAGTCTTTGAAACGATTTTTCAAAACTTTTTAATTTTTTGCCAGAAACGGTAAGATCAAAGCTTGAATTGTGAACCCAATTTGAAGACCTTTGACGCTGTGACATAAAACGTACTCATCCTGCAAATTTCACACAGGGTGTAACAGAAACATAGCACAATATTATAACTACCTATTCTCCACAAAAACACAAGAGGAAAGTTCCGGAGAAAGTTTTCCAAAAGTCATTAATAACGGAGGTAAGGTTGGCTAAAGTGGAGGGATGGACAACGGTTTTTTTAGAATAACTCCGGAACAGATTTTAATTAATAAATGATTTTTTGGCGATACGTTTATCTTATTATTAGACATAACAAGTTAAAATTTCATCAAAATCGACAAAGAGGAAAATGGTTTTCCAGCTACAACTACTGTTTAATTTATTTAGAAAAGCTACGGAAACAGCATCACTAAATTTGCTAGTGTTTTCAGGTGACACATTTTATTTGAAAACTTTTTTGACTTTTACATTTTTTTCATTTGATCACTCGTTTCCTTTCAAATCGCCTTCAATGTGGTCCGGAATTATTCTAAATAAACCATTATCTATCCTTTCACTTTAACCAGCCCTACCTACGTTATTAACTACCTACTTTAGAAAAAACTTTATCGGGAATTTTCGTATGTATTTTTGCGGAAATAGGTGGTTAAAATATTTTGTGCTATATTTCTGTTACACCCTGTAGTTAATATGAAAAGAAATCATTTGTCGTTCGCCGATTGCCATCAAAATCAAATCGGCTCTTCGGCGGCTTATAATATCTTCACGTAGCCAGCTAAGTGCGGTCGGTATTTTATTATTTGTTAATGTTGATAAAATTCCGAATTTTTGGACTTTTTGCCCAACGGGCTCTAACTAAGTGTCAATACATTTTTGGAAACAGAATTTAGAGAACTTTCATGAGCTGATAAAAAAAATTGGTGTTATGTCTCTCAAATCCCAAAGTTGATATGCCAAAAAGTTACGTGCCACTTTCGGATTGCCAGCAAAATTAACTGAGCTCATCTACAAGATAACAGTAAGTCAAATTAACCCGAATTAGGCGAAATCAACAAATCTGGTAATTTTTGGACGGTGCTAATTGTAATTACTTATGCACCAAGTGAGAGTTTAGCCTACGAACTCACAGGGCCAGTGGGCTAAGGAATGACATTTTTCATATTGTTAGATCCATGAAGAAAAAGCTATGAAATGATGAATGTCGTAACCGTGTTAGATGGCAGTCTGATATGAATTTTGCAAATTTTGAAGACTAAACGTAGTTTTGAGAAAAAAAAAGGGTGCCGTCCCTGAACTCCCAAAGTTATACGGTTATCCTGTTTGTAAAAAAGGGTGCCGTCCCTGAACTCCCAAAGTTATACGGTTATCCTATGTTTGTAAAAAAGGGTGCCGTCCCTGAACTCCCAAAGTTATACGGTTATCCTATGTTTGTAAAAAAGGGTGCCGTCACTGAACTCCCAAAGTTATACGGTTATCCTCCGTTTTGTGAAAAAAGGGTGCCGTCCCTGAACTCCCAAAGTTATACGGTTATCCTATGTTTGTAAAAGAGGGTGCCGTCACTGAACTCCCAAAGTTATACGGTTATCCTCTGTTTTGTGAAAAAAGGGTGCCGTCCCTGAACTCCCAAAGTTATACGGTTATCCTGTTTGTAAAAAAGGGTGCCGTCCCTGAACTCCCAAAGTTATACGGTTATCCTATGTTTGTAAAAAAGGGTGCCGTCCCTGAACTCCCAAAGTTATACGGTTATCCTATATGTTTGTAAAAAAGGGTGCCGTCACTGAACTCCCAAAGTTATACGGTTATCCTCTGTTTTGTGAAAAAAGGGTGCCGTCCCTGAACTCCCAAAGTTATACGGTTATCCTATGTTTGTAAAAGAGGGTGCCGTCACTGAACTCCCAAAGTTATACGGCTATCCTCTGTTTTGTGAAAAAAGGGTGCCGTCCCTGAACTCCCAAAGTTATACGGTTATCCTCTGTTTGCGAAAAAATGATGCCGTCACTGAACTCCCAAAGTTATACGGTTATCCTCTGTTTTGTGAAAATGAACTCCCGAAGTTGTACGGTGGCCTTTAATCCGCCTTTTGTCGAAAGTGTTTTTAAAGAAATAGTTATCTACTTCTCTTGTTGCAGAGTAGCAGAGTGGCTCCCATCACAACAAATGATGGACACGGAGACGGCATTTTAATTTTAAGTATACAACAATAAAAAAAAAAAATTTATGTACCTTGAAGCTGTTATATTATTTAAGGCCCTATATTTTATGCATTCCGAGAGCGGAATGTTGTCAGTTTGGCCGTGTTAGATCCATGAAGAAAAAGCTATGAAATGATGAATGTCGTCATCCTTTTAAGTACACGTTGCGTAAACCAATACTCCGATTATCTGAATCACACACGCTCTTATTTCTACTGTTTTAGAAGGAATATTAAATTACAATAAAACAATAATGACCAAGACAAAATATAAGATTGGTGACTGAGTCAGTCGCAGTCAGTCGTGTTACGGACCCGAAACTGGAGACACCTTTAAAGACATTTTAATAAAAAATCTAATAATATTGTTTAAACGTCATTCTTGTCATTTTAAGTGCCACTTAAAGTTAAGAAACGTCGGTGCAAACGGTCATAAATTAATGTTAAATAGGTAACTCCAAAACGCTCCAAAACGAATGAAGATAGGTATAGGAATATTTGCATGGATTCATAGGGAATTAAATTTTCTATCCACTGGGATCATAAAAAACCAGGCATTCCATTAGAAAAAATTGAGTTTCAATTGTTTTTCCTAAACTGGCGCACGCCACTGGTTATAGATCCTCCCTGGAGGAATTTTCTGCTATTTAAGCCACAGTCCGTTGTCTCAAAGACATCTTTTACTGCTGTCAAAATTTCAATACTCTATCTCTTTCTTTGGCACAGATATTACGAGATTTTCGTCTCTAAAAATAAAAAACTGTCATATTTAGCCATAGGGTAATGTTACAACAAAATTCTCATAATTTAATGTAGAATCGGAATGTGCTATGAAAATATGGATGTCCCATTTAAAATAAAGAAGTTGATGTCGATTTCCGGTACAACCAGAATGACCCTGTATACATTCTTAAAAATGTGACTTAAAATACTCTGTGGCTCTGAGGTTTGCACATAATGAAATATGATGTGAGAAGAAGTGTGGATACTGGATAATATTATTTAGTTTGAATTCATAACTTTTAGTGCCGTAGCAGAATGCGGAGGTACTCTTGTCTTTGCTTATTCGCTCGCTCGCTCGCTCGCTCGCTCGTCGTATCGATCGCTCCTCACTCTGTCCGTCGGATAACTTGAGAACGGATTGAGATATCGAGCTGAAACTTGGTAGGCAGCTTCGTCTCCCGAAAAGTAAGGCGGGGATTGCTTTTGGGCCATATCGGACCAAGGGGGTGGGAACTAGGGGTGAAAAACCGAAAAACTATGAATTGCAATAACTCAAGAACTAGTGGAAGTATCCTTCTGAAACTTGGTATGTACGTTCGACCCTCAAGTCTGTTGAAGGTAAAGGGGTGCGAATTTCGGGGGATGAAATTTAGGGGATGAAAACCACAAAAAATATGATAACTCCGCAAGGGTAGCACGCAGCTGTCGGAAACTCGACGTACACACATATATCGGTGAAATCTTGCCGGGGATGCGTTTTTCGCAAAATCGAACAGATGGGGTGGAAATTAGGGGTTGCAACTCGAAATTTCGTTTAATAAGTATTGGTCGAAATTGACGTCATTCGATAGCTTTCCATTAATGATTCAAAAAAGGTGTTATTCATATTTTGAGAAAAACCACCCTTATAGGCGCTAAAACCCCTAACATGCCGAAACACAAAAATACGAGAACTCAAAAACTACTCAACGTATCAAGGCAGAATTTGGTGTGTTAATTTTCAGTGACATTGTAGGTGGATGGACAAATTTTCAATAAGATCTAACAAGGGGGATGAAATTTAAGGGTTGAAACTTGAAATTTCTTCAGTAAAAGATAGCATAAAATTACGGGGTTCGACAGATTTCGGTCAACTATTGAAAAAAGGTCTTATGAGTTTTCAACTTTAAACCAACCCCTAGGATATTAACCACCCCTAACTCTTTGCAAGCGGATAATTATATTTTATTTATTTTCTCTGAAATCCTATTGATTTATTTATGAACAACTGAAGTCAGTAAATACGCAAGGAGTTATGTAACACCGGAAAAATAAACTCACCCCTGTAAATCATAAAGGGGTGACATCATGAGGTGTTGAAAACATGAATCAACAAATCACCTGAATTTTTCAACGAATTGGGTTAGGATGGTGAAAATGAAAACACAACTTCCTTTAGGGCACGTGGGGGTGGTGAAATAGGGGGTTGGAGTTTAGGGGTTGAAACATTCATAAAGCCCTGTAATATGACACAGAGAAGCAATATCTTCTGCGAAACTGTGATATCTTACACACTGCATCTTCGAGAAGGGAAGAGTGAATTTTAGGAGAAATTTATCGAAGGGGATGAAAGTTAGGGGTGGAAACTCGAATTTTTACTGAATAATGTAGAGTTGAAATTAATACCATTCGATAGATTTCTGTTGATGGTACAAAAAAGGTCTTATTCATCATTCGCGAAAAACCACCCTTAAAGGCGGTTCAACCCCCTAACATGCCGAAACACAAAAATGCGAGAACTCAAAAACTGCTCAACGTATCAGGGCTGGATTTGGTGTGGTAATTTACAGCGACGGTGTAGGTGGATGGGCAGATTTTCATTATGATTTAACAAGGGAGATGAAATTTAAGGGTTGAAACTTGAAATTTTTTCATGTAAGTGGTGGAATAAAATTATAGGGTTCGATAGATTTCTGTTAATTCTTGAAAAAAAGTCTTATGAGTCTTCAACCTAAAACCAACCCCTACGCTACTGACTACCCCTAAGCCCTAGCAAGCGGAGTAAATACATTTTATTTATTTTTTTGTGTTTTCTTCTGATTTGTTAATAATTCAAAGTCATTTTCATTAATTTTTAACCCATCCACAATTTTTCAACCCCTTTCATGATATGTGAACCCTCAAAGAGCAAAATTTACCCAGACCGCTTCTTCTTCGTGTGATTTTCGCTAGTTCTACTTAACTATAGTACATTTTCACCTCTTTTGATTTTTCATCCCCCTTAACAATTTTTCTCCCCCCCGAGCGTTAATTTTGTAAAATTCGCGCAGTTTTGCCTTTTTTCGGTAATAAATTTTACCGAATTTTACTCATATGGATTGTTCTTGCCTTTTTCACTTTTTCGACCCCTTCGCAATGTTTCAACCCCCAAAAGTCAAATTTGCATAATTGGCTTATTTTCGTGTTATTTTCTGTAATTCTACTTAATTACGATTAATTCTCATCCCTTTTAACTTTTCATCCCCCTTTACAATTTTTCAACCCCCTAAGTGTTTATTTTGCAAAATTCACGTAATTTAGTTTTCCTTCGGTAATAAATTGTACTCATTTGGATTATGTTTATCTTTTTCACTTTTCCAACCCCCTTCGCAACATTTCAGCCCCCAAAAGCTAAATTTGCATAATTGGCTTACTTTCGTGTTATTTTCTGTAATTCCGCTTAATTACTATTAATTATCATCCACTTTGACGTTTCATCCCCCTTTACAATTTTTCAACCCCCTAGGTGTTAATTATGCCAAATTCGGATATTTTCGTTTTTCTTCGGTAATAATTTGGTTATTTTCATGTTTTATTTCGTAATTCTACTTAATCGCACTTAATTTTCATTCCTCTTGACTTTTTCATCCCCTTTCACAATTTTTTTAATTATGTACGGCCAATTTTCATAATTTCGTCTTTTTAACACCACTGTGCGTCTGCGGAGGCACTACTACTAGGTGCAGATTTATAAAATCTGCACCCGACTCCACCAGTAAATTCAGCTCGCCCCTACATACACATTAACAAGGTAAACATCTACAGGGACACACATCGCATTGATATACATCTTTCGTTGGCTTTTGTTTTCGAAATATCTTTATGATCAATTTTTTAATTTGTCTTTACAGATCAAAATAAGTACCTAACTGTAGAACATAATAATGAACACGTTTGTAGATTCCCATTCAACTCATTTATCAAGAACCGTTAAATTGTTTTTTTCCAAGAACAGAGTGTTGGACCACCTACGTCAGGTAAGGATTACCTATACAAGCCTTATGCCTACAAAGTATTTGGTAATTATCCAACACGGTGTAAGTTAATAGGTACTTAGTTTTCAACACGTCCGCTTCTGATTAATGTATCCTACTTTTGGTGAATTTAACCGACGATTAAAAATGGGGTGCATCTTGCCCTCATTTTCACCGGTTCCGTTTAAAATAAATTATCCTATTGAAACAATTGTATTAATAATCGTTTCTAGGGACTTAATTTGAATTTGAAGAGAATTTTAACGGAAACTGGTGCAAATGGCCATTAGGTGCTTATGATAAGTTCTTCCTCAACAATGCCGCCCCAGTTATTTCATTTTTGTCTCTCAAAACATGTTTATATGGGTCATGCTCCCATAAAAAACATCATGTATCTAATTTTTACGACGCTCCACGAAACGCCTGGCACAAGAATCGATTTCCTTCCCCATATGATTCAAGACAATTTTTTATCACATAATAGCCTTCGTGCGATGTTTTACGACTGTTTGGACAATTCCAAAGGCGTAATTAATTGGTTTGCATAGCGAGTTACGTTGCGTGTCATCGCGAGCTTTTAGTCCTCGTCGAGCGCACTCCTTCACGAAACACTAACCGGTAAAGTTTATCGAATCACCATGAACAAAAACAAAAAATTCTTGTCACAAAATTGTCAAAATTCTTCAAAAATGGATGACGATGAAAATCAATTCGTAGCCGATGACGTTAATAAGATAGTAAAGGACACCATCGACGCACAGCTCAGTGGAGCCGTTTATGAGACGGATAAGGTGAATCAGTGGAGTGCTAAAGTTTCTGAACAGTGTTTAAGTGCCCTGAGTAAGCTCAAGAAAAACTTCAAATATGTGGTGACCTGCTCGATTATGCAGAAGACTGGTGCGGGGTTGCACACTGCAAGTTCTTGTTACTGGGATAGCACCACTGATGGTACTTGCACCGTGAGATGGGAGAATAAGACCATGTATTGTATTGTCACTGTTTTCGGGCTCGCCATATAAGACGCATCTGATTTGTTAAATTTCCGTGTAAATATTTATTGAGGACAATAAAATTTATTTTTGTTATATACCTACTTTCAGATCGGAGTTTTTTCTGGGCTAGCTTGTAAACAAACAATCTACACAGTTTGAAATGTTCAGTTTTTTCTCCGTTCGTTCTTGGCCAGCCGCCTAACCACCTTTAGTAAAATACGACCGAGAATACGGCCTTTATTATGTATAATCGTCTTCGTTTTTGTAGTCGTTAAGAGAGAAAGGTCACATATGCAACACAACCTCAAAACACGCTAATCGAAACGCTTTAGCTGTGCTTTAGCTATGTAGGAGAGAGTCGTATACCTTGGAACAAAATTTACAAAAAAATCAATGTTTTTTTCTAATAAAAATGTGGAAACCAGAACGGCGTCATGCGAACTAGTGTTTGGATCAATTACTCCGTATACATGCACACACTTAGCTCGAGCTAACTAAGCTCGGTACTTTTTAAACTGCGTTCCACGAGTTTTTGCGGCGATGGTAACCTTTGAAATATAGTTTTCCCTTCGAAATCAGATAGACAAGGCATATTTCAAAGGTTACCACCGCCGCAAAATCTCGTGGAACGCTGTTTAAAAAGTACCGAGCTTAGTTAGTTCGAGCTAAGTCTGTGCATGTATACGGAGTAAGTGTTTATTAAATTAACTTAAAGAAAAATCAAATCAAACAATATTATTGAAAAGAAGGAACAACATAAATGTTTTTCTAACAGGATGCACAGTGTCCCTATAGCTACAAATTAGTAGTGTACCTTGGAACGTACCTTATTGTACTTTGGTACTTAACACTTTTCAGTCTAAACTCATAATAATGTGAACAAGTCAACGGTAAAAGCATATTGTCCTTGTTCCACCGGTTTTGTGAATAATAGAAAACGTTGAACATCCAGTAAATTAAAAGAATTTGAGATTTTATTTTGCAATTAGAAAGTGATTTTAAAACTCCCTCGCCTTTTGCTAGCTATAGTATGACATTCATAAGTAGTCAATCACGAGAAAGTTTGGTGCTGCTTTTTCGAATGTTGTCCCATTTACGTATAGAAAGTACGTCCCAATTTGCTGTCCCAAGGTACACAAAAACACTAATTTTATAATAACCGCTGTGACAAATCAAATGCTTTGGAGTTAGGCGAACTTCAATGATAGTGTGACAATCGACTTTAACTAGTTAGTAATGTTACAAGAGGAATGGACTTATTCTGAAAATTTACCGCCTTTATAGTACACGATATCTAACTGCGTAAATTTTGTGTCCTTTCACTTATAGCAAAACGCTGTAACCATTACTACATATTAACTTTTTTAACTTAATTTTTACATTTAGTGGCATCTGTTGGCTGTAATCTAAAATGTTACAGGTTCCGTTAAGAGCTGTTAAGTCAATTAATTACAATTTATATTCTGTCCCGAGGTACATTCTGTCCCAAGGTATACGACTCTCCCCTAATCAAGTTTTTCGGTGTAGTGGGGTGTTTCTCGTGCTAGTGTAATTCCATATAGGTATTTACCACAATTGGTACCATTAGTATACAGGGTGTCTCAGAACGCTCGCACCAAATTCTAATGGAATATTCAGGATTAAATTCTGAGTTGTTAGATGCACTGTTTCCTATGTAACAAGATACAACAGTATAAATTTTCATTGATAGTACCTATCTTGTTACCTAGGAAATGGTGCATCTAGCATTAAATTACCTTATAAAGCAACTCAAAGCTGAAATCTGATTGGTCCTCTTAAATCTCTTATAACTTGAGAACTATTGGACCCTGGAAATTCTCAAAAACGCCTATCGACTCAGAATTTAATCCTGAATACTCCATTAGAATTTGGTGCGAGCGTTCTGAGACACTCTGTATACAAGATTGCTACAAGATGGCTCTGATGGTTCGTTTTGACAATTACCGTATTCCCTCGTGTAAAAGCAACAAAGTGAGTAGGCTGCTACTTTTGACTCTTGTCAGGTTTTCACGTTAGACCAGTGACGTAACAACCGCGGTGCGGGGGGCCCCTGCTATTTTAATAAAAATTATTTTTGTTTTTAAAAATTTATAAAAACTAATACCAATGACAATGCAAAAAATATATTTTTGTTTTTTTACAGTAATTAAGTCCGACAGATGCAAAAAATGGATATAGATAGGTTGTATCTAAACCTAAGTATGTAAAAATGCAACTTTTTTGTCTTTGTTCATGGTAGGTATATCTGGTAAGCCTCCCTCGGTGCTTCGCACCTCGAGGTTAAAATTTTGCCGCTTGGCCTAAAATAGTTCTTGTCTACCTTGGTCAATAATACATACCTATACTATTTTTCACTTACTAGCAAAAAAACCGAATTCTCAGTTCAAAGATAAGTCAATAATGGTACGTTTTAAGGCTTGAAGTGAAAAAAAGTATTTGCAGTTCAAAGCCCGAAAACCGACAAAAAACGGCTTAAGTATCTACTATAGGTACCTAGGTCCTACCTACTTCTATTTTTACTTTTTACAGCGACCTACGATGTTCCAATGTTACGTACAATAATTTGTAACAACCTATATAGTATACTGTCGTAATATCTTTTACTAATTTACATAGGAACAGGTAGTAATTAAATTGTAGACCGCCAGTATGTTATTTATCACTTTATCAGTCTCCAACTATTTTCAAGGAATAAATAGGTAGGGACCTATTTATAACTCACCTGCAACTCTGGACTGGTGTCGAAGTTATAGGCCGACGGCCGCCCTTCCAGGGTTGAAAATGCCACATTGCCTCCCCGAAGTGGCGAAATATCGGAATAAACCGAAGTACAAAGGGCTCTTGTTTCTTCTCCTCGAATTGTATGATCACTATCCGGCAGAAGGTACGTATCTCGACAAGTTGCGCTGCACAACATTCACCAACGTGTTAAATGTGCTGCCTATACCCGTCTCATATTACCTGTAAAATTGGTAGGGGATCCACGGCGTATCCTCCAAATTCTTTTTATAAATTGAAAAGCTTTCCGGTCGGGGAGAGTAAAACCACAGACGAATGTAGGTGATGTCGAAAGCCTTGCCTGCAATTAGAAAAGTTGTTGCCTAAAAAATTGACTGAGGAAGGCCGTAATTTGTCGGACACCCACATTGCAGATAGTGGAAGAGAGAACAGTAGGAAACATAAATCACAGTCAGGGTTCTGATCCAGCAGACATACGTGGGCTTATCTTAATTGGATAGGAGCGACTAGTTTTTATTTCACGTTGCATTTGTGTGCGATTTTCAAATCCAAAAACTTCGTTGTTCTAAACTCAAAAGTCGATGTGCATGCGAAAGACTAAATTTGCGCTATTCTGGATGTTTTAATATATCACGACAAGAAAATAGCAGAGGTTGAAACTAGGATAGGTCAATACTTTCAAACACCTACTGATTCGAGAATAAAAGCATCAAATTAATAATTGAGGGAGGAGACAATGGAAACACTGGACAACTTCGGTGGAAAAATGAAAAATGCACAATCACTAGAAACACCCCACTACACCGGGTTTGGTTTAAATATGTGGACGACATTTTTGCTGTTTTCGATCCTAGTCAGTCCAGTTTAGAGGACTTCACTTCAAAATTAAACTCAATTTTTCCGAGTATTAAATTCACTCATGAAGTTGAAAAAGAGAAAAAAATCCATTTTCTAGACACTCTTGTGGTTAGAAATAATAATAAGTTAGAATTTGACGTTTATAGGAAAGAATCCGGCACATACCGCTATATCTCGGCACACCGTCTTCTGAATTTTCTTTTATAAACAAGAAAGAACACAAAACAATCAAAGACATAGCGAGATGTAACGGATTTGAACCTATCATAGTAGATAACAAAAACAGGACTTAAAATTTGTCGCATTACCTTTTGAACCTCAGTTGACAAGAGGTTTGACAAGGTTTTTTGCCCAACAAAATTTAAGGACAGTTTTCAGATCTGAAAACAAACTGAAAAATCTTTTAGGCAACCCGACAGATAAAGTAGGGAATAGCGAAAACGCTGGCATATATGAAATCAATTGTCAAAATTGTGATCTAAAGTATGTAGGTCAAACACGAAGGTCCCTCAACACCAAATTTAAGGAGCTCTTAGCCCACCTTAAATATGGCAAAACTGAGAAATCCAGTGTTGCCCTACATGCTTTACACAATGACCATAGAATAAGTGATAATATTAAGTTAGTTTGTAGCGTTAACAAAGTGCAGATGCTGGATGCAATGGAAAGTATCGTAATTTATAAGTCTAGAGATAGGCTTATGAACGCTGATACACTCCCGATCGCATATTCATCCCTGTTTATGCTACTTTAGGGAGGACTTGTGATATTTATACGTGATTGGTCTAACTTTCACAGTCGAGGGGTGGAGCTACGCGAGTGGGCCTATAAATATTTCAGTTTTTGAGCAGGTAGATTTAGCTATTCGGCTTTGATAATGAGCACATTGTGTTCGAAACGCGTCAGCAGTGAAAATCAAGTGTTTTGGTGTAGTGGGGTGTTTCTAGTGCTAGTGATTAAAGGAGGCTCACACGCTGAAGCCCTAGAACGCATAAATATTTCAAAAAAGAAAATGACAGACCAATATTCAGGAATGTCTCTGAAGAATATTTAAGCGGAAAGTTACAGGTAGACAAGAAATAGACAAACTTTCGGAATTCTTATTATAATCCTTATAAGGTCAGCGCATTCGTCGCGTGTCAAGCGCCGCCAAGCAAAAAGGCACCGAAACAACAAAACAAATTCAAGTTGTCGGCCGGTTCGTCATCGCAAAAGGCGCTGTATGACAGCACTCACAAATTACACGGACATTCAAGGTATGTTTACAGTTGATTCCAAAGTTCCCACGTGTCTAGTATGGTTGTGTTACCCAATAAGGCCACTGCTACTATTGTCCACCTATAAGGAATATTAAAAAATTGTCTTGTACATACCTAATTTAAGAGTGAGATTCACTTGGTTGGGATATTGGATCCCTTCGAACATTGTTTCCGACTGCCACCAGGTGGGCTGATCTTGATTGTGGAAATCCGTCAAGTACCTCGCGTGATGATCATTAAAATGGCAAACATCGCAAGACTTTCTTAGTCCAGTAACGCCACTCTGCACGCAAAATTCTATGTCTCCGTGGTCGGCACAGGTATTTGTAGCCTCCATTAGGACGTTGAAAGCTGCATTTTCGAACTCGGGTATGCATCGCTGTAAAAGAGAATAACTAAAGTTTACCCGAGAGTTTACCTATTGTCTAGAATATTAATTGTAACTGGGGGGGATTTCACAGTCGGCAGTGGTGTACAAATTTTCGGCAGTGTTAGTGGGAAATGTTAGGCAGTGGTTGCAAATTCGACAGTTGGTCTATGAATTTTTAGGCTGTCGGGGGACTTCACAGTCGGCAGTGGTGTAGAAATTTACGGCAGTGCTCTGAAAAGTCGGCAGTGGTGTACAAATATTTGGGGTGTGAAATGCCCCCCAATTGTAACAGTAATAATAAAATTATTAATTTAATTGGATAAATTCCTACTCTACTACACTTTCTAATTTAATAAAATTATTGCCTTAACGAGCCATTACAATTTACCTGTTTTGGTCTGCTATAGTTAGTTTCATTCATTCAACGTTAGTAAAATTTATGTGAAGGTCGTCGACTCCATTCCAGACGAAATTCAATCAATGAAATATAAAAGCGTCATTTACTAGCTAGTAAAACCGAAAGAAATTCTTTAAAATGTCGTGGCACCTGTTTTGAGGCGTCTATTATGAATGAAAGATAGATGCGACTAGTTGCAAATTTGGTGGATGCGCCGGGTCAATACTTGAACGTTTCAATGTTCGCCAATATTCTAACCTGATATTTAGCTTCTCGCGTTAGGTAACTTACTCTGCACGTATAGACTAAAATTTATGCTAGACACATGTTATTAACAGAGTTAATCTCTTGCTTACCTACTCCACACGTGTCCGACTAAACAAAAACCCAGTTGATTTTCAAGATTTTAAGTTGAACGTTGAATTTTTATTTTTATAGATAGGTAGCCGAATTTCAGCATTTTTCTATAGTTGATAAGTTTCAAAACTGTTGGCTAAACAATAGCATATACATTCATCTGTCTCAAAGCCTGTTTATCTGATTTGTCTAGGATGCCATCTATTAATGCCAGTCCGTAAACAAATAAATCTAGATATATTGCAATCTCAGGCATGTAGATCGCATGTTTAACTGGCGTTGCCAACCACAGATGTTCATTTTCACAAAGAATGTTGCAGCTCCAGTCCCATAGCGTGCATAACACCAGTAATCTGCGATTCCCTCTCAAACCATCAACTTTGTACATAATTTCAGGTCAGAAAGAAGCCCGTCCAAATTCGGTGTGCACGCCCACTCTGTCTATCCTAAATTTAAATGTAATCCAAACGCACATGTGATGAAATAACAAACGAAGCACCGCGCGACCCTTTTCAGAGGCCTACAAGACATCTGCTTGATATTCTCGAGATATAACACAAAGGGTTTTATGAGTTCATTTTCTTTTAGGAATTAACGACGAGACGTGCCATTAAAGTGCCAGTCATTGGCTTTTATTGTTATCGATTGTCTTGATGGTCCTGCATGTTGTGCACTTCACTTGGGCCAGCGATCCAATTGGAGTCGATTAGAAATAATAAAGCTTTACAACCACTAGCGTGATAACGCTAAATGATTTTGTAAAAAAGTGGCCGAGTGGCGAAAAGAATTCTGAGTGTCGGAGTAATTGAGTAATAATTCAGGTGTATGCACGTGCAGAGGTTTTTGACCTGCACCTGTATTCCTCTGGCTTTTACCGCATTGGCCAGATGCACACAGATCAGCGTTTCAAATGTGACATTTACACAGGCATTCATAGATTATGAGCTTGTCCATATCGGCTCTTGTGTACCTCATTGTTATTTAGATATAAAGTTTGCATAATATCTTATTTATGAGTAAAATTGACTTGTTACATGTAACTAACACTGAAGGGCTAAACTGAATTAGTTTATTATTGCAAGTATTTTTGCTCGATTTTTGGTTTCTTACTCGGTTTCTTATCATTTTTATAAAACTTTCAAAGTTAGTATACTTATTAGTATCTATTGCAAAATTGAGGTGACAGGATGGTAATGGGTACAATTTCTGTACCTTGAAACATATCTTGCTTTAAATATTCCTAGTGAGATGCATTTACATAGCTTGGATCTCGTGATATTGTTTCTGAGGTTGGCTGTACAGGGTGCTGCTACAGGATATTAATCTACCAAACAAATCTATACAGGGTGAGTAAACAATGCGGGATCGGTTCATAACTGCCGATCCAGTTTTACGAGAACGTTGTGATTTATTGTGTTACCATTATCGATCACGTAGAGTAAGAGCAAAATATTTCCATCTACCCTATCACTTCCGGTTATACCGGAGGTGGAAGCCATTTTCATTATTTTAAATAAAAATGATTTGGTTTTCTTTTACAGTTGGAAAACTCACAGAATTTCCATTTGAAATAATGAAAGTATTTTCCTCGGTATTTTTTTTTATTTTTCACTCTGCGTAGTCGATAATGGTAAGACACCAAACCACAACATTCTCGTAAATCTGGATCGGCTGTTATGGATTGTTATGGCTGTTGTTGACTCACCCTGTATATTTTGTTTTTTCCAGATCTCACGGGAAGTTTATAGGTAGAGTTATCAAGCTAAATCAAGTTTACCTGGGCAGAATTCTGAAAAATTGCCATCGGAAAGAAAAGACGTACCCTTCAAGTAGCCTGTTTTCTTATTGTTATTTAGATTCTTTGCTTTGATTTGCTGCATAGAGTTTGACTGGCTGGATTAATAACGGCAACCCTCCAATTTAAAGTTTGGTCTGTGGATATCTCTCTAAGCGTCTAATCCAAAAATTAATTTGTTTTCATCTCGGAAATAGTATAAAGGACATCAAGAGAGATGGTGGTGAGAACGGCGACTTAAAAAAGCTGCCATAGAAAAATGTGTAAGAGCTTTGCACCTACGAGCAAAGCTACCAACTTCTAAATATTCTTGGAAATGTCTGTTCACGGTTTTGTGAATATTTTTTCTTCTTTATACTACTTAGGGTCATTCTTCGCTCGCCATTGCGACTAATTTTAATTTTACACTTTCCGACAAATAGCGAGTAGCGACATCACCTATCACATTTGACAACACTTACCTTTTGAGGTTAATATCCTGCCACATTTACTGTCATTCTCTGTCAGTCCGCAAGTTTTAAACGAGAATGAAAATTTTCATTATTTTCCTACGAAATGGTAGCAACTGTGAATAGATTTTTAAAACCAGATCTTTCTAATGATGACATAAAAAATGAGACCTTGTATTGAAAATTTTAAAGTTGATATGCTTAATCTGTTTGTAGTGTTATTACCGAGGTTATTACAAAATTTCGATTTGTTTTAACCCAAAGTGCACTAAATGCGAATGAATTTTGTTTTATTTAAAACCAGAATTTGAAGACCTTTCTGATGGTGACTATAAATTTTTCAAAAACTTGTTATGGATGGTTAAATGAGGGTATAATTTTAAATTTGAAAATTGATGTTCCAGGCGATTGCTGCCAAAAAAATTTCTACAGTAATCGACAGTAATATACCTAATGGAAATGAAACTTTCGTCTTACGCACGGATGAAAAAATTCCCCCGTTGTCGTATTTTGAATTTTGAGTTCAATGTGAATATCTACAAAAATTGTTTGAAAAATTACCTTTCGGATAGCCATTACTGGTAACAGCTGGTATTAATTGTATTAGCGGTAGCAACTATTTTAGTTGTGATATACGACGAAAGTTTCATTTCCTTTACATATATAAAAGTTTCACCAAATCGCTCCAGGGTATCAAACCACTGGGATTTTTATTTTTTTGCAAAAAGGGCACCAATAGTGAATACTTTATGGCACTTCCGGTTGCACGATTTACACCAAAAGCTTTTCAGCACTATTCCGGGTTATAAAATGTCTATATACCAAATTTCAATCAAAGCAGGACAGATTTTAAAAACCATTTTTTTGGGATCCTGGGATCTCAAAACGTATGTACATCTGGTGTTATCTCAAATTCGAAAATTTTAGTGATTGCAGTACCTACACAATTTGTGTATTACTTTCTGAGAGTAATAAATTAATTGATGCATAATCATTCGTTCATTCATTGCTGGAAACATGTTATTATGGTAATTACAGAGTGTAGATTGTAGAGTAAACATACCTACATTTCCATATTTACTTAAGTCTGACCGAAGGATAGAATTCTTAGAATTCTGGGTCCGAAGAGGGTGAAACCCTAGAAAGCACATGCGTGATTTATGCCCTGACTGTCTGGATTTCCTAAGGCTAGAAAGCGATGTTATCTCACATTTACCTTCATAAACAAGAAATGTTTAATTAATAAATCAGCAAAGTACCTACAGTACCGACACAGAATTATTTCTACGGTGTTTTCCAAGTAGAGTTTACAATTCTTATTTATAGATATCTCACGTTTGTAAGGTTCATTGAGCTGGCTTACGGCCGCACTTTATTATTATCCCCATTACCTGAGGTCTATTGAAATGGTCATAACACCTCGTCCCCTTTCGCCCTATAGCCGGGGTTACATTCTCTTCCTCTTGACCACTACTTTGTCCAAAAATGCACAGAATCAGCACAGCCACACACCACATTTTCAAAAATAGAAAAATTGTTTTTTTTTGCTAATCGTACATTTTTCACTATAATCTTATTTTCTCACGCATCATCATCAAGTCGGTCCCACGACACACAGCACTACACAGACGCCGCACAATCCTCGGATGTTGTGTGAGCTCCAGATGCCCGCGGAGACTGAACACTTGTGCGGAGATTACTGTCAGAACAGGGCTGCATTTAGGAAAATGCCACCCGGCGACTGGACTACCAAAGAGGCCGGCGTTTCTCAGCCTCAGGCCAGATTAGTTCCGGTCTCTTCAACGCCGAATTCTTGGGACCAGTTCTTTGGCAATTTTTTCAAATTCAGAGATAGGAAAATGCGAGGGAGGGAGAGTAAGCTGATAACATATCAACTTCCGCATAGTGACTTCCTTTGGAAAGTGAAGATAATTGAGCAGAAAAGGTTGTTTGACAGTAACAGTCCTGTTTCTTCTTTTCATTAACATTGTGAGAGAAACAGGTAGAAAGACTTCTAAATCTCTCTGACCAACATACAATTCGCGCTTCTTCATTTAGATAATTTGATTTTTGACTTAATATAAAAATGGAAGGTTACTGATGCAATCAGTCCAAAATTCGAAATTGAGGTAACACCAGATCTTTACGTTTCGAGGTCCCAGGGTGTGTGTATGTGTGTACGTTGTATGTACAGTCGCAGTAATTGAAAATGCACAGCGGTTTGAGTGGACTGAATTGAACTTCCACACGCTGATTAACGAAATAATGTAATCTCTTCACCTATTGAAATGAACTAATAGGAAGGATGGCTACATTTTTGAAACATACTCTGAAACGTTGCTCGATTTGATTGAAACTAATTAACCGTAATCGTGGTTAATGTGTCGTATAACTAATTCAGGATTAAATAAGAGTCACATTAAAAGTGTACAGCCATTATAATTTGACGATTTAATGCATGTGTGAAACTTCCAAAAAGCAAGAATCAGGTCGAAAATGAATTAGTGGAAAGTGAAAATTTTTTTCTTTTATTATAAAAAAATTTAAGGAGCCCCTTGAGTCGCTTCGGGGTTTCCCCAATTCCCATTCCACTTTTCCTGTTTAACTGTGTTTCGCAAGAATCCCGAATTATCTTTTTCAGGCGAATCTTTCGCTTTGAAAATGAGCGAACGCTAACACAAATATAAATAATGATTAAAGTTCCCAAAATTGAACTAAACCCTAATTTCTTTAAAAAGCCTCAATAAAATATTAAATAAAAAAATAACGTTTGATAAAAAACTTTGAGCGGTAAATATCGGCATTTTACCGCTGATAAAATACTAACATTTCTTGGTATTGGTCAATTTGAATATTTGAATAATTTTAAAATTTGTTTGGTCGCTAAGAGGTGATGGAAATAATCGCTGATAAAATGCTAATATTCCTTATGATGATTGGTCTATTTGAATCACTGTGAAATTTGTTATATTGCTCGGTAAGAGGTAATGGAAATAATCGCTTATACTGAGAACGTTCGCAAAACTTTTTAATGGATTATTGATCATTAAATTTTGAGTCGATTCGCGTTTTGGAAATTTTGCAGGGCCCAATAGTTTTCCAGTTATAAACGATTTAAGAGGACCAATCAGATTACAGCTCTGAACTGCATCTAACATTAAATTACCTCATGTTATATGCAATTCAGAGCTGTAATCTGATTGGTCCTCTTAAATCTCTTATGGATAGAGGACTGTTTGACCCTGGAAAATTTCAAAAACAAGGATCGAGTTTGACATTTAATTTGACATAAAAATTTCCACTTATTAATTTCGTTTAGGTTGGTCTAGGTAGGTATCAAAAATTTCCAGGAAATCCTCGAGTTGCCATGGTAAACACACAGAAATCAATTTCTCTGTTGGCTAATGATTATTATCGTGCGATTTTCCTCCGAATACTATTCGTAAGTGCATCAGAATTGTCGACTTCAGTACTTACTAATAGCAGGTATTATATGCAAACTTTTTAGGGGGTTAGTAGGGGTCAGGGGGTGTGAGGAAAAATTTCACCAAGGGAGAATTTAGGTGTCCCCCTCAAAATAAAAATCCACCTATCCGAGCAAATTTTTATATTTCGTTCCGTTCACGAGATATTAGGGGTGGAAACTTTTCGTTGGACCACCCTGTATATACGTTAACTCTAGCTACTCCAAAAAATGTACATGTACATCCAACGTGAATAAGTGATTCAGATGGCCAATGACTTTTTTAGAGCGAAGCTACAATTTCGTTTCGGATTGAACTTTGAAGATATTTATTATTTGGATAGTAAATGTTTGTCTCTCCAATTAATGAAAGTATCACCAGTGACCTAAAACATTTTATTTTATACAAATAAATAATTCTATATTTGGATATGGTCATTAGTAAATATAAGGATGACTCATTAATTGCATCTGCTAATTGTTACATCACTTAATGACGTAATTAAATTGTATAATATCGTTGTATTCCACTAAATCGGACAAGAAGGTCTGTTGGAAATGGTAATTAAAGCTCATATCAAGTTCATCGACTCCGCTGATAAATCTCAAAGGTCATAAATTTCGTTTCTGCTTATCTCCAAAGAGAAGAATATGTTGAAACAGATAAAATGACCTTATTTTGAGTAATCCACTAGCCCAAATTTTTTTTAACTTAAAATAAACCAGCCTCGTTGTATTCAGAGCTGGATTCGGTTCCGGTTCCGCTTCCATTCGACGACGATTTTGTCAAGTTGGGTGCATTGAGCACAGTATCTACACTTCCTTCGTGCCCTGTATCTTCCGACGATTCTGATTTTCCATCATCCAATCGACCAATTTCATTCGGAAAATGACAGATGATATCTTCATCAATTTCACTGCTCTGCTTCTTAAGGGCGTATTTTATTTTAGGCTTTATATTAATGTCTCTTTCTGGAATTTCATCAAGGAACTCGGCACTCTCTGTCTTGCTTATGGTGATAACCGGAATATTATCAGAACGCATCGAAGACCCAGAATCTTGCCTCACTTCTCTATTCTGAACAGATTTAACTTGTTTGTCAACATTTGAAATGCTGTCTTTACGGCTATTTCTTCTTTGTAAAACGTTTGCAACCACGTCTTTTAACTTGAAGCTTCCAGAGGAGATTGAAAATCTTCTACCAGCTTTAGTTTCTTTTATGCTAACTACATCCTCGGGTAATGATTCGTGTTGTTCGTTATCAGTAGCATCGTCATTATGGTTGTCATCGTCTGAAGTAGATGATTTACCCAAAGCTTTCTTAATAATAGAGAATAAGTCTTTCGGACGTTTAGCTTCGACACCTTCGTCCTTGATTCCGCTTGATTCTTTGGGGGTGTCGTCCAAACTTTTGCCAGACTGCATATTGCTGAGTAACTTCTTCCATTTGATTGAAGCAGCATGTGCGAATTCTCCGGAACCGGTTGATGTCCCCCTGCGGAGCCTTCTGTCAGCAATTTGGAACACTCGTCGACGTTCTACTGTACGTTCTCTTCTTAACTGAACCTTGAGGTCATCATTAGCTTCTCTAAGCGAGTTCGTCAGTGACAGTAAATAATAAATAACTAGTATCAGCAATACTAGAAGAGGAATAACAATTCCTGGAGAGGCAATGTAATCCAACGCTTTCTCAATCGGTTGAGGCACAGTCGCTTTAATTGTTTTGGTAAAAATGTGAAAAATCCTGAAATATTTTGAAAACGGTCCGCAGTGCCAGGAAGGTTTCACCCAAACAATCGCGTATCCAACAGGGAGCACGCATAAGAACAACATCATCAGCAATAGAGAGTAATAGAAGTTGTTGGATCGAGAAGCTCTGAAGATGACTTCATGAGGAACATTACATGTTAAAACAGTCCAGCTTCGGAAATACATTAATGCGTGTAATTTAATAACATTCAGTACTACTAAGCCCGGGGAGAAAAACATCCCCATCCAAACCATTCCTTGATTGTTAACTAGATGGAGAATATTCTCAGCAACTTTAAAGTCGGCGTATTGAGGAAATCTTTTTTCAAGGTCCCAACACCAACATCGGTTCATTACCCGAACGAAAATTCCCCTAAAGAAATCCATTGCAAGAGTCGACAGTATCGTCATAATCAAGTCCATGACCGTCAGTTTAATTAATTCTTGTCCAAACATGGTTTCCCAGCATAGACTTCGCAATCTACTTTTTGTGGTGTAGTTCAGACTAGTTTCAGGATATGTAGTTACAGCCACGTCGGTTGTACAAACGTTACATTTTTCCGGTATGTTCAAAACAGTAGTTAATTCTTCATAAACGGTTGAAAGCTCAGTGTCGAATCTTTCGTCAATTTCTGTACGGAAAAAAGGTGAAATGGTAGATTTGAATTCTTCGAAATTTGTAGAAGCCGTTGGAGTACTAGTTAGGTTAAATTCTTCTGAAGCATTAGAAGAAAATCCGAAAAGGATGTAAGTTAAGTAGTCGACGAAAGCATCCTGAATGTCATTAAAATTAATGTCTGTTGAGTTAGTGGAGTTGTATGCTGTTGTTGACGAAAAGTCCAATGATGATAGAGTACTCGAGTCTGGAATGGCTTCGTAAGTTGTGGTAGTCAGTGCTCTTTGGATTATTGGGTAAACGGATGAAGAAATAGTTGAAGCAGCGGACATTATCAAATTTTCCGCCTTTAGGTTTTCTGAAAGATCTTGACAACATATTGACGGGAATTCCGTTGAGAAATTTGATACAATTGCTCCGTATGTAGTCATTAGTGATGATAGTGGTGTGTAGTTTCTAAATGTGTCCAATTCCTCAGCCTGAAATATGAAGTTGACTTATAATTCAATTCTTGGATAATAAGAATTTGAACTTACCATGTCGCTTATTTTATCAAAAAGAGCAAATATTAAGGAGTACAAATTAAGTAGATTCAAAGCCATGATTCTGAAATATACATAGCGATATAGGCAACCAGGTAAATTTAATACTACCGAGCCAGCTGTAGGCGAAGTTGTTTCCTTGGATGATACTGTTCCATAAATCCGAGTACTTCAAATATCATCGGAAAAAAGACAGAAATAAGAGACATAATGACGGTAATTTCATTCCTCCGCCAAACCGTACTGGTAGCCTCCGGCTCCGTAGACCGTTTCACTACCATAACGACGGCGAACGCAGAGAAGACTAAAAGCCCCAAGACGCCGGTGTTAACAAGTATTCTGAGCCCTGTAGTTTTCCAGCTGAAAACCGTCATAAATGAATAATTTCGAGATTATATTGCTCGTGAAAAATACTTTCTGGACTCTCTTTTCTTTTCAGCTTCTTCCAAGAGGGCCTCCTTAAATCCTACTACAATAGAGGCGACTCGGTTATGAGCGGTTTCCGCGTTACCAATCATATAATCCCAGGCTGTAAAGAGTTTCCAGGAAAAGATGCATTCATCATCCTTCTCTGAGAGCTTCGACATACGGGAGTTTTCCGCCATCCTGCAAGTTACACTGAATATAAATCGCTACATTAGTAGTTCCAAACCGACTTCCGGAGAATGGCGAAAAAACTGTAAGCGTAGACCACTAGACCGGTTACGAAGTAAGCGAAGGGTAATCTGTAACCGCTAATGCTTGAATCGCTGTTCGTATACCAGCCGTAGAACAAGGGAGAATACTTGAAAACTCCCTCGAAGTCCCACAAGGTTAGGAAATTGGTGGCATTGTATTTCTCTTCAGCCAGGATGAATTTTCGGTCAGCTGCTTTTTTCGGATCTGCTGTCAACATCTAGAAATCAACCGAATTATTTGTTATTTGTGGGTTGGTATGAACCTGGTGTTAAAATAATATCTTGGGGAAGCTGGGGAATATCTGAGGGATAAACTCTAAGACAAATCGTTGACAAATCACAAATCCATATTATTCTGCGATGCTACATAAAAAATTGGTGGAGGCGCCGGTAAAACATAATTTCGAATCGCTATAATATACTCATTTGATTCTTATTGAAGCTGCTGATTAACCGCTGTTAAAACGTAATGTGAATGATCCTTGAAGGTTGAAGTATTGTCTCAGAATGCGCGTTGGGTAAATGATGGTTTTTATCTTTTTTGTCTCGATGAGATCTAAGGAGGAATTTTACTTACTGGAACAATTCTGGCCAATTGAAAGTGTGATATTTCTAACTAATAATAATTAGCATTGAAGTTATTCAAGAAAACGTTTCGAATTTTGCTAACCAGTGTCAGTGCTTTCAAAATCAATAAGCTTTAGCTAGACGAATATTTCTTTTCCTACCCGTCTGAACTTTTCAAAGAGTGACAAGAATTCATGAGTGTCAACAAAACACCTACGTTACCGTGTTATCAGATTGCATACTAAACTGATTCCCCGTGAATTAATGGATAAATGAGATAATTTTAGTCTCCGCTACGAAAGCTTTCTTGTACAAAAAAAGGAAAATAGTATGTACATATATTTTGAGTCAAAAGTTCGATTTCTGCTCGTTCGTGGTTGTTGGGCTCTGCTTTCGGTCTCAGGCTGCAATATTCACATATAGGGTGTTCCTAAATTCATAGTCCTAACCTCGGAACGTTATTAATTCCTTACATCATAGGCATCTTGCATCAATTTTGTTTTTGATGTTAAATTGAAGTTCGGGATATATTTAATCCTCCCAAATGCCTTAAGTTCCAATATTTTGTCCGGTTCAAAAAAAAAGAAGAAAGTAGCATGCTCAAACTTCGCGCCAAAAAAACCTCCACGGCCATTCAAACTCAATTTTCTTACATGTGACAACGTCGCTGTCTAACCTGACCCGACGTCTTTCATTCATAAATCTTAAATATTTTATAGTAGTCACTCACTAATACTCTTTGTCAGTAGGTACAAAGATACAAGATGCAAGCCCAAGCATCTAATAATATTCTACTTACCGCCTTTTTCAACGTTAGAAGTTACTTTTGACCCCTCTTATTGTCAACTGTCAAGGTTGACGTTTCAAATTAATTATTAAATGTCACCCTCAAATAAACTGTTGCCAGATCGCATCGGCTGTACGATCTATGACGTCACAGGTCGCACAACGGCGTTTCCGAATTATTTATTTATTTACAAATAAGCAAACGTTTTTTAAATAGAATTGATGTTCGCGGACGATTTATTGTATCTTTATTGATGGATTTGCATTAAAATAACCCTAAATTAGGCAATGTGCAAGATGCCCATTCTAGGAAGAAACGTTCCTCTGACCATATGTCCGGAAATGCTTCATAGGGGAGTTACGCCACTTCAAAGAGGTACTCAAAAAGTCAAATTTTTTAAAATTTCTCAAAAAATATAATTTTGAAAAACAATCGTTAGGGTTAAAAAGAGCTTCCTCCTCATTTTTTTAAGATTTTTAATAACATCATACACATGGGTTCTTGGAGGGCCTTACACATCTTTTCACATTTTCTTTTGTTGTAGTCATTTTTTTAACCAACTAGTAATAAAATCTTAAGCGGTGGTCGGTTCTACCCAGAAAAGGGGCTCTTGTTGAATGTCGCTAAAACACACGCTTTACGATTAAAGTGACTTTGATTGGCATAAGCGCGAAAATTTCTGTTGTAAGACCTATTTTATGTACCTAATTAGTGAAAATAAACTCAAAATATGATTTCTTACATCATTTTAGAAAGAAAAGTTCATATGGACATGTGGCAGTAAATAATTCCTAAGGGGGTATGGTCCTTCGAATAATATGTTTTGCGTCAATCGTACTGGAAACGTCACTTTCTTGACATGCAATTATCATCCGAAAGCTTACGTTTCCAGGACTGCGTCATTTGCTAGGCAACACGCACTAGCTATACAGGAATAACGTTTTTTCCGCCCTAGGCCGGAAAAATATTCCTGTACCTACTCGTAAAAAATAGTTCCAAATTTCATTATTTCTGTCTAGTTGCGCGATCGTCGAAAAAATAGTATATGCAACACTCGGCTGCGCCTCATCCATCAATCTTCCATCATCGTCCCGGTACACAATATACTATTTCCGTGTACTATTCTGAAATATATAAAATTTCCAAAAATTTTTTTATTTAGAAAAGTTAAACTTTTCTACATAGCAACACTTTTCCACTTAGCAACGCTTTTCTAAATAATCCTTTTCATCGGCAGCAAACATTTTCAATAACATTTGTTAATTTTTCTTTTGTTGTTTTCCGTTACCATGTAAATGAAGTTTCAGAGAGTATTTGACCCTGCACAAATAATTTTTGATTTTAAATGTTAACGCCATTTCAGGATAGTACACGGAAAAATAATGTGTACAACTCGTGGAAAAAATTCTTTTCCATGCATTAAACACTCACTCGCACATGGAAAAGTATTACTTTTCCTTACTTGTTGTACAAATAACAATTTCCGAGACTCCATTCGAAAGAACATCGCTCTTTTAGGAAACATTTTCTGTCGTATCTTAATATGAACTTTTCTTCCTAAAAAGATGTAAGGAATCATCCTCCATCTTTATGTTCACTAATTAGGCAGATAAAACAAAGTCCTAGTCATAAATTTTCGCCACCTAAACCAACGGGAATGATTTTAATCGAAAATGGTGTGCCCTAGCTACATTCAACAAGAGCACTTTTTTTGTGTGGAATAGACCAGAGATTACGATTTTATTATTATTTGGCAATAAAAAAGGCCCACAACAGAAGAAAAAGTAAAAAATAAGAATGTGTAAGGCCCCCCAAGAACGCACACCTGATGTTATTAAAAATCTGAAAAACATTGAAGAGAAAGTTCTTTATAGCACTAATCATTGCTCTGAATTTCAAAATCCCATTCTTCATATTTTTGGAGAAATTTTCAGAACACGATTTTTTCAGTATCCCTTTGAAGTGGCGCAGCTTCCTTATAAAGCATTTCCGGGCATTATGTCCATAGAAACTTTTCTTCCTAGAATGATGTAAGGAATAACGTCTCGTAGCTAAGACTATCAATTTAGGAACAACCTGTATAATGTAGAGGACTCTCTAAATGTGCAATAATAATACTTACGGCAATCATGTCAATAATGTGAACACATTCATCGTTCAAGTTCAGGCTCTGAATAGGAAATGATAAGGGATGTTGGAACAAGGACACGTAAGCGCTAGGACAAAAAAGTGTCGTATAGATTTTTTATCGCTTTTTTTAACTCGTATAAAATGTGTTAATTTACAAAAACGGTCGGTAATAATGATGATGTTTAATATGACGAGAATTACGCCCGTTTCTTAAACTATCCAATATCGTTGTAGTGGTATTGACAAATTCCTTCTCTTCATCAGTGGTTTCAAGAAAATAAGATCCTCGTGCAATAGCAGCATCAGCAGCAATCCCCATAGGAACGGCCCTTAAACCATCTGTTTTTCCAGCTAAATATTCATCCCAAGAGTTGAACGAATATGCCTTGAATAAATCAGGTTTCTTAACGGAAGCCGTCCAGAATTCGCATGATCGCATATGGCTACAAACCCCTGCAAAGAATATTTACGACTGACAATGACAAATAGAGTTAGAGGGAACTTACAAAAACCGCAACCGGGTTGATGCTGCCCTCCATTAGGATAATAATCAACGTGTCCTGAAGGGAAAATTATCCCCAAGTGCTTGCCATTTGTATGAATGACGTCGACAAACTCCGCATCCCCAGGATCCAGGATTTCGTCTAGGGACTCCACGTGAGGCCACTCGTATAAGGGACCGGCAGGATCTAACCCTGTTATCCTGCCAATCACCTCGTGAGTGTTAACAAGAATATTGTGGCCGGCAAAAGCGGCAATCTGTGCACCCATGCTATGTCCGATCAGATGCAACGAGGAAATTGGTATTCCAGTGCATTTAACCAGGGCCATGCAGAGATTAGCTACTTGCTTCCCCACAACTCCCGAATGGACACGGGCTTCTGAGTAAATAGCGTGCGATAATGGAGCCCAATCCACCACGATTACATTCCACAAATTCGTGTTGGCCATCGCTGAAATTTTTGCCGTTGGGGTGTAAATGTAATTTTCTTCTTACCTTCTCTCATTTCGATTACCCAGGGGACGTCTTTGCCGTGAGTCCAACCGTGGATTATGATTTTGGTTGGGAGGGACGGATTAAATCTTGAAGTTCGAATCGATCGGCAGTCGTCGAATGGCCAAAGCTGGTCATCTTTTGATAAGTCGCTGCTAAAACGTATCATCATAAGTGGATTATGTTCCTGATGTGACATATTACTGTCCCATTCATCACTCATGGATGTAATGGGCAAAAAACGTGAAATATGGAGAGCTTTTTATAATATTGGAATCTTATGTGGTCAAAAAGTTTATTTTAGAAGTTTTATAAAGGATTGGAAATCCTAAGCATACGACAAAATTAGTAGGATTGTTTTTGCAGTGGTTACAAACCGATTGTAAACTGACTACGCCTGCGCAATTGTGTATTTTGTATTACTAAAACACAATTGCGCAGGCGCAGTCAGTTTACAATCGGTTTGTAACCACTGCAAAAACAAACCTATTATATGAGCGATTATGAGAGCCATTATCCACGAGGATGACGTTTAAGCCCACGAGGCTTGGAGTAGAAAAATAATAATAAAAATAAAAAACGGGGGGGTGTGTGTCACAGGCTTTTTTTCTGTTGGTTTGTAAACGGGATTTTACATCCGCCGAAACTCCCGTCATCTCTGACGCCACTCACTGCCAGTGCCACTAAAACAGTAACAATGGAGGCTGAAAGGGATCTTTGTTGTTAATTATTGTCCATGACAGGAATTTTGACTGAACCGAAATCCCGTTTACAAACCAACAGAAAAAAGCCTGAGACACACAAACCCGGCGTTCGTTAATATGTGACACGACTTTACTATGCTTTTTCTACTCAAAATAAATATTTGTGACTTGCTTAATAGTATCATTATTGTTTGAAAAATCCCAATTAATATTGTTCAATAGGAGTAGAAAATAGTTATTTATGATGTTTCAAAAGTGATACATTATTTTGTGAGAAGGGTAGTTTGGGACACGACGCGTAGCGGAGTGGTCCATCGCTTCGAACTAAATAAATCACTTTTAACATGCATATTATGCCTTATTTTTTTTACTTACAAACACCATTAATTCACAATTAATTCAAAATTTCTGTTTGCAGTATTAAAAATAAAGCACTTTTAGCACTAGCGTTAAAAGTAAATGACTTTTGACAATGGTGTCAAAAAATGTCACTTTTGGCAATGTCAACAAACGTTAAAAATACTATTTTTGGGCAAGAACCTTTTCAAAGAGGTATCATAGGCGTTTTTTCTCGATTTTATGTTTTTGAATACAAATTAATACAAATGAGCTCTCATGATTGATCAGCTTACTGTTTTCTAAAATTTGTATTGACATACTGTAGCTTTTGCCGTCAGTTTCAAATCTTTCTCGAAAAGACAATTCAAATCTGACATTATTTTGGAGGTATTTCAATACTATTCAATACCTACAAAATAAGATTATTTCGTATGTTTTCAAATGCAAGTTTGTATTTCAATACATAAAACCGAGAAGAAACGCCTTCATTACGGACAAATTCCGATTCAAATTCAGATTTGGCAGCCCTGTTACTTTTGTGGTCATTATTATAGGGCGCGGATTTTATGCAAAATGCATATTGGAAACTGATAAAGATTCAAGAAAAATCTTCGAGATGTGTACGAATCTCACTAAAAGGAGTCATTTGACGTAATTTAAAATTTGCATGTTTTGCATATTTTGGAATCTGAAGCATATTTTAGTGCACGGAGCATATTTTTTAAAAAACCAAATATTTTTGCATATTTTATAAAATTCCTATATTTCCAATTTCTTTTTTCGAATAGCTTGCTTGACCAAATGAAGAAAGTATTTCAAAATCGATACCTGTGAGTGCACGAACGTGTTTCGTACTCAATTCCTTGAATTTTCAACCTCTCATCAGTCTTTAATTTCCCCTACTTGTAGGTGATTGATTGCGACAATTCGCCTATTTCTTGAGTGACGTCACGCGACGGCCATTTAGAGGTTCGAAACATTATTATTTCTCCCTCTCCATTAATAAAAGGAATATCGGGCTCTGTCGGTAGCCTCCAAGGGCGCGCGAATCGCATTGTCGTCATTTTTTAACGCGTTTTTGGTCCTTAGATATTGAAACTTTTCCAATTACCACAAAAAATATACTTAGATGGTTCAATGTATCTTTTCAGTCATCGGCATATTTCATATTTTGTGCATATTATGTGCATTTTTAGACATATAAGTGCATATTTTGTGCCTATTTTGTTTGTTTTCGATGCATATATATGCGCATATTTTGTCAGTTTTCTGTGCATACGAATCCGCGCCCTAGACTCATTAATAATTGTCGAGTTAATTGTTATTTTAATATTTTGAAGTATGAAAAGCATAGTTTCTGAGAAAAAAAATGTTTTGATTTTCAAAAAAAAATCAAAATTAATATCTTCGCCAAAACAAGAGATGAATTATTGAAATTTTGACAGCAGTAAAAGATGTCTTTGGGACATCAAAATGTGCCTTCAAAACCATATAATCTCTCTAGGAATGGTCAGCTTAAATTTCAAATGAAAATAATGTCTAGTCTTTTATTCTCCCAGACCCAGTGCATAGCAAAAATTCCTTATCAATCCATATCGAGTATTCCCATACCTATCTCAATTAGCTTTGGAGTTATTAACATAATTTTTTTCCGATAATTCTTTCAATTTTAATTTGCATTGCTGAGATGGTCAACGTATCATAATCAGTCAAACATATTTTCGTTTTAATTTATGAAAATTGGCACGTTTACCGTTTAATATAATAACATTTTTTGAGTTAAATTATATACAAGGTGGTAAATTCTTCATGGTGCAGAGAAAAAACAAAAGCAGTCAATTTTTAACAAAAAATTCTCACGCTGTTATTAACTAAGATATATAGCTTTACGAAACGTGTCATTCTGACATTGTTTGATATGATAAGTATATGAATATTGGATATGGGCTGATACAGAATTATTTTTTTTTCCAAAAGCGACTACCACCCAAAGTCTCGTGGAACCAGGTATATTAAGGATAATGATGATATGAATAAAATTAAGCCTCATGCTATTCTTTCTAATTCCAAAAAACAACAGTTGTTTTATACAGTGCTTTTCAAAAGTAAGTAACTTCTTACCTAGAACAATTTCGAAAAACGCTCCAACAGACCACTTTTCTTTTTTATGTCCCCACCCCCAAATATTCTAGAATGGCAGAGGATTTGCAGAACTTTAGATGTCGAGGAGTATTAAACGATCAATATAGGTATTAATTAAGTTTATGTCCCACTCAAAATAAAATTCGATCTGTCATACAAAATCTTTATCATTTATTTTATTTTCAAACGTCACATAACAATTATTTAAATGACTGTGTTGACAAGGTATAACCCTCATTTCTATGACACCATTTTCAGCGGCGTGTTAAACTCTGGAGGAGTTTAAATTCATCATTATTTGCAATTTTGCAAAGTGTCAAAGTAGAGTAGAAAATTTTCGATTTTTTTCCGTTTGAAAATAAAATATTGTATTTTATGCGGAGTTTAGGCGACATTATGTGACTCGTATGGATTTAATTCGCCTAGCTCCGCTCGGCGTTTAAACTTCCATACTCCGTCACATAATGTCGAACTTAAACGCCTAATGAAATAAATATCTATTGTTTTCAAACGTCACATAACAATTATTTAACTGACTGTGTTGACAAGGCATAACCGTCATTTCTATGACACCATTTTTAGCGGAGGAGGAGTTTAAATTCATCATTATTTGCAATTTTACCAAGTGCCAAAGTGACGCACAACAATTTAATTCAAAATTCCATACTCCGTCACATAATGTCTTACTTAAACTCCTAATAAAATAAATATTTATTGTTTACGAGATATTTGGGGAGAATAATTTTAAAAGTTATTATTAGCGATGTTTCAAATTGAAATATTTTTCATTAAGGACAACATGAAATATCAGACAAGCGAATCGGAATGTGTTCATATTTACCTGTGAAACAAATGAAAACTGACTTCATTTTCTGGCGGGGTGTACTGGACCGCCTCCCTGTAACTATTGTGGATAGGGTAAAACACTCCGCAAATTCCCCCGGAACAATAAAACAGCACCAGCGAAACTTGAACCCACATTTCCTAAGAAATGTGCAATTACACCCGTCTCGACATACTTACTAAGCGAAAATTACCACCACAACTTAATGAATTAATTGCAACACTTGTTATTTATAAATAAAATGAAAAATGCAAACAGTTACCTCTGGAATAGCTACGAAAGAAATTAACACGACTGCAAGCACGATGTTAACACAAAACAGCCATCGTAAGAAGATGAAATAGGAAGCCACCACCGAACCAAAATGTGATTCGATTTTTTTAATTTTCAATTCCCACGGAATGAACCAGTTGGTTAAATTGACAATTTCGCGTCGAAATCGCTGCCACTTCTAGAAAAACTCAACTTAGAAACACTGGGTCCCCCATAAACGCCTTACTTTGATGAGATAAATGTGCCATCTAGCCAGCATGTCCCTGGTGGAATGACTCTGGGCCAGTCGTTCCTGTAAGGCTCCCTCGTGTTTCTTAATGTAACTCTTGGCCTGCATCACTAATTTAAGTTTCTTCCTCATATTCCATGGCTCCATTTTAACGCTACTCAAGACCTCCTTGTGTATCTTTATGTTTTCGAAAATTTCCTCTTGGCTCACTTCGTCGCCCACATTTTCATCCATCGTTATGGCTGTACTGTAATAGTATATTATTAAACGAGCACATTATGAAGGTCATTATCCACGCGGTTGAATTTAGAACCCGAGCGTAGCGAGGGTTGTAAACAACCAAGTGAATAATGGCCCATAATGTGCGAGTTAAATACGACGTTTTATCCACGATTATTGAAATATGTATCTTCAAAAAAATTCATCACTTTATATTTATTGTAAACACAAACCAACAAAAACAAAATGTTGACAAATAATAGGAACAGCTTGATGTTTGATCTGCTTTGGCATACTTTCGCTTGATTTTGAAACGACATGATGTTAATTAGATAGGCAGCCAACACTACAGGTGCTGTGAAATAATGTGACAGAAGCGTGACTTATGACCATGAGTGACGCTGTATTTTATGAACAGGATTGTGTACCTATCTATAGCTATGTACATAACAATGGCATTATTTAATAATCGTGGATAAATTAAATTAATGCAGTATGAAGGTCAAAATTTTGTTAACCTACTCTCCCGAGCTCGTTGTGAAGACGGACGAGCGTCGTCTGCCATTTAAGCTTCCAGGAAGGATGTCTGGACTAAAGGGTGAGCTTGCTCTCCGACTGGCTCTGCGTTGAGATTTTTTGGTGGAGGCTCGTCGCAGGATTACAGCGTTCACGCTAGCCGAATAATCCTCTTCATCGGACTCTGCATCTAATTTTTTTAAGTGTTAAAACTATTAGGCCAGGCGTCAGCCATTTCAATTCGGAAAAAAGTCCGAGAAAGCTGTAAATGCGGATTTCGTTACCGACGGCAACACGGTTTTTTACAATATATACTTTTTTTTCAACTTGACAGGCACCTTTGGGGGGGGGAATAACACTATTAGAAACTGTTTTATCGAAAAAGTCTGCTCTTCAAATTTTACTTATATTTTCCTTCCTAGAATCCGTCCCGTGAGCTTGTCAGTGGCAGTTTTTTTTTACACCGTGCACATTTATGCATTTATATCAATCATACTTTTGAAAGGTACTGTGCACTAGTGTACTTAATGCGCAATTTTAACATCAAAAATTACATTAGTTGAGACAATTTTTATTAAAGAAATAATGTCATACATAAGCCGGTATACTACATTGTTGAATGCGCCATTCCAGTATTGACGACTTTACGATAGCGTATTTTTCTTTAAAAAACAAAATGACATGAATATCAGCATGCCGTCTGATGAGGTCTCGATTGAGAAATTTGAACCTACAGCAGAATAAAATTGCTGCAAAATTAAAAACTTTGATTTTTAAGATCACCCATTCTCTCTTTCCTTCACAAGTCAAAAATATGTGATTAGAAACGAAACGAGAAGACATGTAAAAAAAACTGAGAATGCACTGATTATATTTTAGTTGTTACAATTACGGGCGATATAAATGCACATATACACGGTGTAAAAAAAATGCTACTGACAAACTCACGGGACGGATTCTAGAAAGGAGAATAAGTAAAATTTGAAGAGCGGACTTTTTCGATAAAACGCTTTCTAAGGGTGTTACACCCCCCAAAGGTCCTTGTCAAGTTAAAAAAAAACGTTGTATATTGTCCAAAACCGTGTTGACGTCAGTAACGTAATCCGCAAATTTGATTTTTCTGCGGCTTTGTGTTTCCAAGGAAATTAAATTTTCAATTTAGAAATTGGGGGGCGCGTATTATATCACCCTTACTTAGAAAGCATTTTATCGAAAAAGACATCTTTCCAATTTTGACTTATTTTCCGTCATAGAATCCATTCTGTAAGTTTGTAGGCAGAGTTTGGTCATACCTTGTACAAAGGAAGCCCCCATATTTCCGGTGTTCTTGTAAAAAATAATTTTTTTCTAACGATATACAGAATTTTATCCTGAATAATTTAGCTAGACTCAGTTTTGGCGTAAAATTAACGGTTAACTACTTTTGAGATTTTGACAGATTGTGAGGTAAGAGAAAATTTGATAGTAATAAGAGAAGTCAAAAAATGAAATTGCTCAGGTAAATTTGCACCAAAAAAACTAAATTGACGTGTTTTTGCGTTTTTTAAAAATCTCAATATTTCACCGATTTCTTCGATGTTTTTGAAAATCTAGGGTGGCCGTGACTGCACTTCCGGTCAAGTATGATACATGTATCTAACTCAGAAAAAATCGTAGATTCCGAATCTGTCAATATACCCTCCGTGCGGGATTGGCCAGTTTTTATTTCAATTCAATATCTTTATTACATCCAAATATATTCAAGGTGGGAAGTTTTAAAAATAACACCCTGTATGTTTAAAAAAATACCGATTTAGTACGACTCAAAGTAAACTTTTCAATTTTAATTATTTTGCCATGTTGTAGTTGCACCATTCATTTAGCTGCATCATATTTTAATAGAATTAGCTCTGTTGGATAGAAAATTAACTTCCTTAATTAGATTAAGTTGGTTTGCAAATAAAGATAACTCTTTTAATATGCACGCCACAACGTTCCAGCAAACTCAAATAATTTTGTGAGAGCTTTAAAAAATGTCTAAAAATGTGCGTCCATGCACATTAACATTCTTTTTATGTTCAATGTATTCAGGTCAAACATAAAGGAAACTGTAGATATGCGAGAGGAACACCATTTCCCATTTTCATTTAAATCCAAATATCCTCCCAAATATTTTACAGAAGTTTAACGTACCTGTTAGAAAATGATAATTTATTAAAAAAGGAAACGAAATCTCAGCCCATTTAAAGTTTGCACTGATAACCGGAGTCTTCAGAAAAATGTTGTCCAGCTCCCACAGGAATACACCGAACAAACTAATTTAGTTGTTTTGTTTCGCCAAAGTTTAAAACAACTTTTCAACTTTACCTGCGCCTTGCGGAAAATGAACTTTATCCATCCTAAATCCCGAAGCTGGAAGGTAGTTACACTTGGAGGAACTATCACTTCTAACGGAATCTTCGGCAAAAGTCACTGAAAGTCGATCTACTGACGGCTGTGGCGACGTTGGTTCGCCCTAAAATTAACGAAAGTGGTGGATGCGCCGACTTGAACGTTCTTTAGGTTCGATCTCAGATTAGTGGAGAGGGAATGAAAAGGGTTATAATTTAATCAAAATGTTGGAAAACATTCCCAGCACGCATTTATTCAATCTTGACCACACCTTATAAACACCATACCGATTCTTTTTAATCCCAAACGCCTCATCTTTGTCCTTGCTCGAGGGCTAAAAAGAGAAGGACTAAAGGGGGCGTAATTTATTTCAGCCAGGTTTCGTTAATTCGAATAAGAGCCCTTAAATCTTGACACTGACTTATTGAGATTTACATTTTATTGATGGCGTTTGCCTCTGTTGAATATTTCAACAGTTGCGAATAATTGACTGGAAATTTTCCCTTCTAATACTCAAAATGGTCGATAAATTTTCTATTAAGTCTCGAGCTTATTAGCGGGAAGCTTCTCTGCGTGTGGTAATGGAATTCAGCCTCAAAAAAGCAAAACAACAAAATAAAAACATGATTAACAAGGAAAGTAATAACCGCAAATGAATGTTTGGCGATCTGTCTGATAAGGCTTTTCGTGGATTAATTGAATTAAGCGATATTTCCCAACTCGCTAAAAGCTTCGCCCAGTCTTGGGTTTCTTATGCAAGCGAAATTACATCTCCTTATTGGCCCTGGGATGAATTTTATATTTTTATACACCAATATGTCCTTTTTGTCACTTCATTTTAACTCAATTTAAAAAAAAAATTGCATGGAGCTTATTTTGGTAATAATGGGCAGAATAATCTTTATAAAGGGTATGGCCCATAAAACACAGGACAGTTTTCTTTTTTGTATATCTTCGTTAGTTTTAGTGCGATATTTTTTAGTTTTATACTCGACGTAGCTGAAGGTTGAGGTCGTCGATACTGGGGGGCTGATCACTCAAAAAAATTAATTCCAATAATTCCAGTTTAATTCCATTAATTCCATTCTAATTCCATTAATTCCATTCTAATTCCACTAATTCCGATTTAGTTCCATTAATTCCAAACAATTCCATATTAATTCCAACTAATTCCAGCTAATTCCAACTAATTCCTTTAATTCCTTTTAAATGATATACTTATCGATTCCAAATAATTCCACTTAATTCCAACTAATTCCAGATAATTCCACCTAATTCCAACTAATTCCAGCTAATTCCAACTAATTCCTTTAATTCCATTAATTCCATTCTAATTCCATTAATTCCATTCTAATTCCATTAATTCCATTAATTCCATTCTAATTCCACTAATTCCGATTTAGTTCCATTAATTCCAAACAATTCCAACCAATTCCAACTAATTCCAGCTAATTCCAACTAATTCCTTTAATTCCTTTTAAATGATATACTTATCAATTCCAAATAATTCCATATCAATTCCAAATAATTCCATAATAATTCCAGTTAATTCCAAATAATTCCAGCTAATTCCAACTAATTCCAACTAATTCCAACTAATTCCAGCTAATTCCAACTAATTCCAACTAATTCCAACTAATTCCGGCTAATTCCAACTAATTCCATTAATTCCAGGATAATTCCGTAATAATTCCATAATTCCGGAATTAATTCCAAGCCGGATGTACAACTAATTCCACTAGTGATCAGCCCCCCAGTCGATACCACTCATTGGATTTTAATTTGCACCATCAGTGTCGTTCCTAAGGACTTTCATTTAACACCATTATTTAGGTCAATGGGGATTCGTTACC
This sequence comes from Pycnomerus fuliginosus, assembly GCA_963924575.1. NCBI lineage: Eukaryota > Metazoa > Arthropoda > Insecta > Coleoptera > Zopheridae > Pycnomerus > Pycnomerus fuliginosus. The sequence continues at coordinate 23,386,152 of OZ004618.1, read as the reverse complement.
CTTTGACACATGACAGTGGCGTTTAGACAGGATTGAAAGTCGTTCTTTTCTCTTTCGAAAATGTCCTTCAAAATGAAAATTAATCCATCCCTAAATTTTTCGTGAATTTTCTTCCAAAGCTCTAAATCGCATAATTTGCAAGAGAAAGTACAGAGACGATGAAAACTCTGTAGGCATTTTTAATTTAAGTTGTAAATTGAGCAGTTTAATCTGCATTTTTAATTTAAGTCGTAATTTAAGCTAATAATCTACATAATTTACAACTTAAACAAAAATGGCTACCGAGTTTTCATCGTCTCTGCACTTTTGTTGCAAATTATGCGATTTACAGCTTTGGAAGAAAATTAACAAAAAAATTTAGGTATGGATTAATTTTTATTTTGAAGGAATTTTGGAAAAAGGAAAGAACGACTTTCAATCCTGTCTAAACGCCACTATCATGTGTCAAAGGGTAACGAAACTCCATTGACCTAAATAATGGTGTTAAATGAAAGTCCTTAGGAACGACACTGATAGTGCGAATTTAAATCCAATGAGTGGTATCGACGACCTCAACCTTCAGCTACGTCGAGTATAAAACTAAAAAATATCACACAAAAACTATGGGAGATATACAAAAAAGAAAACTGGCCGGTTTTTTATGGGCCACCCTTTAGTTATAGCGTGCTTCTAACATGATCAAACATTTTATTAATTAATAATTACTTTGCTGTATAGTGTTTAATTTTATAAAACCTATTTAAAGGAGAACTCTTTTTGATTAAAAAATGGCAATCATTATCTAAAACTGCACAATTTAATCGCTTTTTACATTTTTTGCAGCGTTAAAGGGAAAATGAAACATCCCTTTATGGACTCACCTAATAGATGACATGTAATTCAGATAATAACTCCCAGGCTACTGCTTATTTAATAAACGAAATGGCAATCACGATGAAAATGAATTTTCATGCTTTAGGAATCCTTATAATGTAAAGCAACAAGCACGCTAGTTTGAACATTAATAATCATTTCATTGCTATATGCGAGGGTGTGCCTTTTTATACAGCCAAGCCACAAATTACATTATTGCTTTTTTTACTTTTTCATCGACGTAAAGAGGCGTGAACTCCATTACAAAATTTCGCGATTTCAATCCTTTTGTTGAAAAATAATAAATATAAAACAATTGTCATAAGATAATTTAAAGCTTAGATTGAAAATGAAGACACCCACCTGTCTGAGCAGCCTGAATTCGATAGAGGCTCTCCGGGATTTCCCCGTGTCTGATCTTAAAATTCCAGGGGGCGTCTCCCTCTTAATCTTATCGATGTCTTTGAAGTTGAAGTCCATGTTAGTGCACCAGCGACCACTACCACAAAGACTTTGATTAGAGGATTAAGCTCGCTCTAACAAATTAACTTGTAGAACGGTGTGTACATTAGTGGTGATATATACGTGTATGTTGACATGACCGGTTTATCTATTCCTACCACACCTTGCGCATTACCTGGTCATCTACATTGTCACATACAACCCTCATCCTCTACTAATCCATGATATAACTGAACGTGATGTTTGCATAGAGCGCTCCTTATTACAAGGATATACAATGTTACTTCACCCCTAGATAACTAACAATAATTGTTTTCAATTGATTTAGCAATTTCATACTTATGGGAGTGGCAATTATTAAGTAGTTAATCTTGTATCATAGTTATTATTATTATTATTATTATTTATTTGTCTAACTAAACACAGATTCAATATTCATTTATTATAAAATTTCTGAAAATCTTTGGTAGGTACAGTCGAGAAAGTAAGTCATGCACCCAACTCTTGAGCGTTACGCCCAGAATTTAGAAAACCAGCCTTAGATAGTGGTGTATTTCCATGTCATTAGAACCAGCACCAATTAGGGGTTGTATTGCTGGGTCAAAAAACGTAGGAGTGTAAGCCAGTTAAGAATTATTCGCTCAAGAATTTGGCATAAAGTGCATTATTTAGTTTTTCGACTGTACATACCATGAATATTAGGTACCTACTTACCGACTAAAATTGATGAAGATTTTGAAGACTGGCAAAAAAGTTTAGGTCCATAATAGTATATTGAAAAACGTGTTTCATAAGGCCAATTATTATCGCACGAGGATGTTTGAACAACTAGGGCGAAAAGCCCAAGTTTTACAAAATCCGAGCGAGACAAGAGCCTTATGAAACCCGTTTTTTATACAATTTTTTCTATTTCGGATACCTAACTTGCTAATATTTTTAGAAAAATTGGTTTTCCATTTTCAAAGACAGGTCAATGCGAGGGTCAATGCTTGCTTGACATTTGGCGGTTGTTGGACACTCATCGATGTCTAGGTTACAAAACAAAAGCCGTGCGCTAAAAGAGCACATTAGAGAACTCATTTGGGTGCTATAAAGTGTTCATTTTTAGGAAACCGAAATAGAAAAAGCGTTTTTCTGTTTCGGTTTCTATTAAGCGCATCGCTTTTGTTTGCATCGTCACCTAGCAACGATTGTCAGCAACAATTGTGCCATTTTTTCGAAAATTGCCATTTTAGAGGCAAAAAGGCCCCTTTTGAGTTTTTCTTAGCAAAAAAGCAATTATTATTATTGAATTCGATAGTCGTTGCAATAACGGATCGAAAAATTCAGTACCATTTTTTCAAAAAATGTCATATGGGTGAAAAACATTTTTCTTTTAGATTTTAGTAAATGACCACCGCCCGGCGCCCGCACGCAAATATGTGTCAAAATGTGATAGGTGTGTCTTCAAATGATTAATTTGAGTTGGGATGTGGTAGAATTATTTATCGAGAATTCGCCATTGGGGTTCCTGTGGCCTCACTGGCTGCTAAAAATATTTCTAAGTGGCTTCCTAAGAGATCCAAGGTAGCGATTTGTGCTTCGCAGGAGTTTAATAAACCACACTACAATAAAACAGCCTCAAATTAAATTAATTCGTTTTCAGCTCGTTGCCATTAATTGTAGTACGAAATAAGAAGAGGTAAGAAGGATGAGTAGTAATGTATCTATTACAAGACAAATTCATACTTTTTTAAGGTGCTGGCCTTGAATCACTTTAGATTAAAACTTTTCTGCCAATGAGCAATTGAAAAGGAAAAACATGAAGATAAACAAAACAAATAGAAAACAAAGACAATGGTAATAGGAACAGCACGTGGAAACACAACCCAACAACGGTTGACTGTGAAAAATTAGAACAAGTGACTTTAAATACCTTGGCGGATCTGGTTAAATACTGATAAATAATTCTGCGTCTTGTGCTACCCAAATATTTTCGCTGCCAATTTTTGTGAAGAAAATCTTTACTTGAGATACCCAGTTATATTTTAAATCGTTATTAGAGGACGTGTCAAGTGCCAAGAGTCTATTGTAACAAATGCGAGGTAATCGGCTGCGGGGCATTTCAAGTAATTTAATGAGCCAATTCAACGCCCTTTCGAAAGTAAACGTGATTAAGTTGTTGAGATGAAATTCACTTCGAATGACATAGCCCGGTGTGGAGTTATCTAAAAAGTACGCTAATTTGAAAAAACGGCTTGAAGCGTTTCTAATATGTCCGGGTCTCGCAATGCCCTTTCTGCGTTGTAAAGTAGAACGGTGAGTACACATGCTTGGTACAGTTTCAAGCGAGGATAATGTGCTTGCTTTTTTGGTTTAAACACCTTTGATTTGTTTCACCTTCGGCAGCGATATGGTGGCTTTTGATATCATCTGTTTGGTTGTATTTAAAAATTGCCCCGAAGAGTTGAACTGAACGCCTAAATAGTTAAAATTTCTTATTATATCAATATTTTCTGACTTATATTTAAACGTTAAGTCGTTTTTTGGAGCACCTGTTCGCTTAAAAATGATTATATGGAATTTTTCTGTTTTCCTCCAAACGATTGTGTTATGATTCGAAGACGCTTAAGCTTTTTTGTATCTTAGTAGGGCTGTCTGCTAGTACTTTAAGATCATCGGCATAAAACATACAATTAATATTAGTTAATCCATCAATACTAACGCCTTCAATCTGTCTGCCGCAGCAGTATTGCTGAAAGTCGGCGATTGTATAGAGAAAAAAGAGAATCTCCCTGGAGTTCTCCTTTGGTGATTTTTATGTTATTAGAAAGTTTATCTTTGACTTGTAATTTAAAGTGTGCCTTTTCATAAAAATCTTTGACCGTTTTAATTATTTTTGTATAGTCATATAGTTTTGTATAGTCATAGCATGCATTTTTCCCCATAAAATTTCATGGTCTATACTATCAAATGCTGCAAAGTTCTGCCTTTAAGTCTAAAGTGGTTGCCAACCACAGATGCCAAAATGAAAATATTGTCTCTACAACTTCGACCTGTTCTGAAACCATTTTGTATTTCTGGCAATTTCTTCTTTTTGTCTGCCCAATATGTTATTCTGTGTAACTAAATTTTTGTAAATATTTTGACGATAGTATTAACAAGGGAAATTTTTCTGTAATTCTCTGCGACATTAGGATCACCTTTTTTGAATAACGGGATGGCTTTACACTGTGACCATAAAATCGGTGTGGTAGTGTTATTTAATGTATTATTTAGTAACCTTAACACATAATTTTGACCTTCAGCGGAAAGGTACTTAATAAATTCGTTTGGGATGCCATCCATTGACTGACAATAAAGTATACAGTTACAAAGGTTTAGGATTAAATAAGTAATAGACGCTTGCACCGACATTACTTAGCATTAAGCGACCCTTAAAATAACATTTAAACAATGAAATATAAATGGCATTCTTATAATCTGAAGTGTAGTTTAAAATCAAACAACGTTGGTGCAAACAGCGTAAGTCCTACGTTTTTGAAAAGAGTTTACGGCACTACATTCGGAGCCCTATCTATAAATCTTTTCAGCGCTCAGCTGTGTAATACATGGTAAAATGCAAACATTAACAAAGGCAACTATTTAAATCTGGATAAGAGTCTGTTACAGAGGCGAAAACAAACATCTTGTCAGATTTCAGGTTTTATAGGTCTGGGTTCATCAATTGTAGATTTTTTTACTTATGATTTGTCATGTTGTAACCCGGTTGTAACACAGAAGTCAATTCTAATCTCTAGGTGCAGATGTGATATACCTTTTGTTTCTAAGTTTTTAGAAGACGCTTTGGGCCATTAATTCAAAAACTCAAATCTACTTCATAAACTTGACGACGAGAAATTCAATTCAAAAAAATCCGCAGAGTATGAAGATATTGGATGCTGCGTCGTGCATTAGATTTCGAAAAACGAAAAACTAGAAATAAATGAAAATGTAACTGTTAATATGAATCTGTTGAAAAAGAAACTTAGTAATATGTTACTGCCTGAAAAAGATAAATTAAGATAAAATGTAAGCGCTATTGGACTATAAAAGAGAAAAGTTACAAAACTCGATAAGTACTCTTTTTCGTGTCATTTTAAGGGATGCCATCGCGAACGACGCAAAATATAAAACGAGGATTTGCAGGTAGGTATGCAATCATTCATTAATTCTCAGGGCTACGGCCCTCTAAAGAGGGCCCATAAAATTTGACTTTTATTGAATAAATCACGAACCATTTGGGCTACAGTGACGAGTTTTCGCACCTTATCTGACATCAATAAGGATCAGTTTTTCTAATTACCCAATGGACGAAAATTACGTACACAGAAAGGTCTCCTTTTTTGTGACACCGCAGCATCAACAATTTTCGCGAAACTTCCTAATTTATCTACTCAATAAAAATCTAATTTTAGGCGTTTCCTTCTGAGGGCCGTGGCTTGACAAATGTTTATTGGATCTTTTTTCATATTTTTCGAAGGACCACCATTCCTGAAAAAATGACAACATACTTGAACACGCTATATTCTATCAAGTGGTCCAGAAAAACTAATCCCCGGGGAATTCCATCTCATGTGTTTAAAATTTTTTTAATCTCCCCACTCCACTTCACCACTTAAAAAAGGGAGGTTACTGTAATCACAAAAATTTTCGAATTTGAGATTTTAAACATAAGACACCGAAATCAAAGCGCACGTTGGGGAGGTTTCAGCCGCTTCTCTGCTGCCTTTTTCTCTAAATAAATTAAAGAGTGTAGCAGTACCCAAGTCTCTTTTTTTGGAATAGTTATGTCAATAACTGTGTTAAACAGTGGTATTTTGCTACTAACAGTAGATGTTAACTCTGAAAATGGATAAGAATATTTACGATATACTTCTCCAATTGATTGTTCTTACAACTTATCTTGCGATAAATGTATGGTCTGAGCGAGTATTGAGTGATTGGCAATACGAAAAAGGAATCCAGTTACTTCTTGACGTGATTTTGTTCCTCTAAGACGCTGTGTTTAAACCAGTTGATTTCAGATCAGATAATTTACCTGAGCTATTATAATTCTATTCACTTTTATTGTAATCAGTAATCAATCACTCTATACTTATAAAGCTTGGTTCAGACGCCGCCTGCAGTTTAGTCGCGTGGTCAAGTAATTTAGTACTCTATTGGAACGAACATACATACAGGGTGTAACAGAAACATACGGCAATATTTTAACCACGTATTATCCGCAAAAATACAAGACGAAAATTCCCGAGAAAGTTTTTCCTAAGGTCATTATTCATTAATAACGGAAGTAGGGCTGGCCAAAGTCGTAAATTATTTTTTGTCTATACGTTTATCTTATTATCAGACACAACAAGTAAAAATTTCACCAAAAACGACAAAGAGGAAAATGGTTTTTTATCTGCAGCTACTGTTAAATTCTATTAGAAAAGATACAGCGTTTGAATTATGACTAAATTTGCTAGTGTTTTCAGGTAGCACATTTCATTTGGAAACTTTTCTGTCTCTTAATTTTTTTTCATTTGGGCACTCATTTCCTTTCAAATCGCCTTCAATGTGGTACGTGCGAGGTCCTTAAACCGCTAAACCCCATATCCCTCCATTTTGGCCATCCCTACTTCCGTTATTAATGGCCTTAGAAAAAACTTTCTCGGGAATTTTCGTCTTGTATGTTCCAATGAAAAGTATCCACCCCAAATATTTCGTAAACCAAATTAAATATGAAACTTCGCTCGGACAGGTCGATTTTTATTTGAAGGGGGACACTTAAATCCATGCTTGGCGAAATTTCAAAACTCACTCCCTAACCCCCACCTACCCCCACTTCAAAATTTTAAATGGCAACCCCCCACTTGTGATACATCATTTGAAAGCTAATTTCATTGCCAATCTAACCTTGCAACAAATTTTGATATTTATTCAACTTTAGTGCCCTCTATGGTCAAATTTTAAATTATATTAGGGCCCTTTGTGATACATCATTTGAAAGGGTTTGAAATTCTCTGTAAACTGATTCAAGAATTTTTGAAATCCACCCACTCGTTCAAAAGTTACATTGAAAGACATGAGCAGGTTCTGGGCCTAGGAATCCTTCAAGATTAGGCTGTAACTTGAACGAATGGATAGATTTAAAAAATTCTTGCATTACTTTACAGATAATTTCAATCCCTTTCAAATGATGTGTCACAAAGGGCCCTAATGTAATTTAAAATTTGACCAAAGAGGGCGCTAGAGTTGAACAAATATAAAAAATTGTTACAACGTTAGATTGGCAATGAAATTAGCTTTCAAATTATGTATCACAAGTGGGGGGGTTGCTATTTAAAATTGCAAATTTATTTAGGGTGGATACTTTTCATTGGAAGACCCTGTATTTCTGTTACACCCTGTATAGATTTTGGTCGAATCAACTGGCCTGCTGTGTATGAATATCAGGTTTACTAAACTAAAATAGGTACTGTACTCGACAACCAGTTGCTGCGACTAAACCGGGCTTAATGTAATCGTTTAATATAACATGCAACAATAATAAAGACAATACAAGGAACACGTTAGGTGAAGCTAAATCATTTACTACCAGAAATAATTCTTTGTTTGACATTTTATTTAGGGAAAGTATCTCCAAGTAAAACAATACAGAATGAATTAAAATTACATAAGGACTACATCAGTCATGCACAATAAATTAAAATTAAAACGAATTGCTTACCGAAAATTTTCAATCCTCAGTGGCCTTTACAATTAAGGCTTTTACTTAGTAAAACTGGGTAATTAAATTATTGCATTGTACATTAAAATTAATTAACTACGTAATGCGGATCCGTTGAATAAATAATACGTCCTAAATGGCAGTATTAATAATTAAACATAATTATAATTAAATCGCAGATAATTATAAAATGTTTCACGTTCTAGAATGTCGTCACTTTGCCAAGTCTCAGCCCTAATAATTTTCGCTGTTTGCGAGCGCTGAGTTTGGCTAAAAGATTCCGCGTCCCTTCGAGAATCGCTCGTTCGTCGTCGTCCTCTAAATCTGGATCCTGGCAGGACACAAAGCCGCTTTCAGGACGTGAGATCGACGGCTGATCAAGCAACTCAAACCAGCGTTCCACCTTGGCTGTCGAACTCAACTAAAATTCAATATTGTTAATTATTCTTTTTCTTCATCGTACCGCCACCAATCCCATTGCTTGCTGCATATTAATTAATATAAAAACATTTTCATCTTAATTTTCATAGGAAATAATTTATTCATTATATTTTTACAATCTAACAAATAATTATGTACACATACAATCTTCAATACTGAAAAGTCTTAAAAATATAATATAAATATCGTTTTAAAAAGTACAAATTAGTTATATTCTCTGACTAGAAAAATAAAATTACAGAAGGAATAACATTTAATCTTCCAGGATAAGCGAGTACATGAAATATGGACTGATAGTTATCTTCTCGGATGTTAGAAATGATTGTGCCTTGATATGTAGCTATAACGCATTTATTCAAGATTATTAAATAATGCCATTGTTATGTTCGTAACTATGGATACATAATCCTTTTCATAAAATACAGCGTAACTTATGGTCATAAGTTACGCTTCTGTCACATTATTTCACAGCACCTGTAATGTTGGCTGCCTATCCAATGAACATCATGACGTTTCAAAATCAAGCGAAAGTATGCCAAAGTAGATCAAGCATCGAGCTGTTCCTATCATTTGTCAACATTTAGGTTTTGTTTGGGTTTACAATAAATATAAAGTGATAAATTTTTTTGAAGAATTTCAATAATCTTGGATACATATATTTCAATAATCGTGGATAAAACGTCGTATTTAACTCGCACATTATGGGCCATTATTCACTTGGTTGTTTCAACCGCGTGAATAATGGCCTCCATAATGTGCTCGTTTAATAATATACTATTATGGCTATGCAAATTAAATGTCAAAAAAGCAAAAAAGCCCATGGCACAATCATTTGCAACAAACCTTTATAATTATTAGCTGTCGTAACTCGTAATAACTGACTAGCTAACTATCAAACTTTATAGACTAGACTTTGAGAACTTTTATTTGTAGCTTTTATCCTACCTCGGTTACTAGCGTTACTATATAAGCTGTAACATTACGACCCAGATAGCACAAACACATACACTGAATGAACAATGGATATTCATCCATGAATATGTGAACTTAGTATGTACCTATATTCACATTGTAAATGACCCATGAAAATTCTCTGAATCACCAAAATGTAGTTTTTTTGGTTCCTGGTAGCATCAAAATACACATCCACCCAGTTTCATATGAATATCAATTTGATATGCCTATGAAATACTTTATGGATATTAGATAAATAATTTCCTTGCATGAAAATACATAGAATATTCATGGGATGTCCATTTTTCACATGAGTATACAGGGATAAATAGTGCATACCATGGACATTCCTAAAAATTTTCAGTTACCTAATTTATGTATATTCCCTGAACATACAGAAATATTCATGGCATAATTGGCGTAAACCACTTGAAGAAAGAAATTAATAGCGAGGCCTCAGGCCTCTGGATACTACGTACCATTTCAAGTCCCGAGCACCAGGCACTAATTTGAATCATAACAAGATGGTTATGGGTTATGTGGTTCGATTGCTCCAGTCAGATCTTGTAGTAAGCTTTATATACCATTGAGATGTTTTATGCGCAGCTAGTCGTAAAATGCGCCATCTATCAGCGACAAACGTCAACCTGGATATGAGTCGCATATTCTGGACGTGGTTTGAATATTCATTGTAACGAGTATCATGCATGTACACTGTATGTTCAGATGGAACTTCTCATGAATATTGCATTTAAATACATGTAGCCATACGAAACGTTGATGTGGTGAAAATATGGCAAGGGGACTCCAGGAATATTCAGATGTTCATTTGACATACGGATGCATTTCAGAATATTCCTGGAGATGATATGAACTTATTCTTCCCGCATGAAAATGTTCTTGGCAAATACATACAATATTCGGTATGTTCTGGAGATAAAATGGACCTTTTCTGAATATTCAGGGAATATCTTGTGCTATCTGGGGAGATACGTATAATGAACAATTTCTTCAAATTGGGAGCGTGGCGCACAGTAAGACGACAGTAGACTTTCAATTGTCCTCTTACGCCTGCTTTTGATATGGAAGTATCATAATATTGATCGAAAACTGTTGAATATTGATATGTAGTCACATCTAATGAAACCCTTATTTAGTCGTATGCCTGGCCCACATTGTACGTTGTACTTGAGACATCAACTCACTTCTGTTGGGGACTTTCTCACTCGTGGACCGAGTAATAGGAGGTCCATTTAGTGTCCTTAACTCGTCATTAAGTCTCAAATTAGCCAACAAATTCCCTGTGGCATCCTCCGAATTCGACGGCACTGGCACTATCACTCTAACCCTCCCTTCAGAATCCGTTGTGGTTAACGTGCCAATTTGGGACAGTGGTTTAATAAACTGAGCCTCTTTCCTTTCCTGTTGGGGGGACCCCTGCAGGCGCTGGCTTTGTTGCTGTTGCGGCTGTTGCACCTGCAGATGGGTGCTAGAGGAATACTGCGATAGGTTTTGTTGCGACTGATGGGGTGTCTGTCCAGGACTCGCCCTAGTTTCGGGACTACCTCCATAAGAATGTCGTGAAGTTACTGGTGATGGAGATAACTTTTTCTGAGGGGGAGGCTGCAGCGTATAATTGTTATTAAGGAACGGTTGGGGGTACATTCCCGAAAAATAGGGATAGTTATAATGGAAGGGCGTCGGCGGGGGATACCCGCTGAGATTCTGCAATCTCTGCAGCAATTGAGAGTCAAACGATGTGTCGACCGGTGGGGGATAAGGGAAGTTGAAAACGCTACTTCCTGTAGGGTTGAATGTTGTCCGGAGGGGCGAGGACGGCAAACATGATGTAACGGCTCTGTTCTCTATAAGACCCTGAGGGTTTAGACCCAACGCTTGGTAGACTGGGCTGTTATCCAGGGAAGTGCTTTCGGAGAGGTGGTCATAGTTCTCGCCGGACCCCGGCTGATGCTGCTGCTGCTATGCCAATAGGTGTAAATGTCTTTGAATTAAAAGCGAATTTCCGATATATTTATTCACCATTTTCGATTGAGCAAAGAGAAGCTGAAACTTGACTGCGATTCATTCTCTCTAGACAACTGGGAAAAAAAATTATAAACGCAATGGTCGGAAGAACTTTGTCCTTAAAAGAATAAGTAAAAGCGTTGTCTTTCTTGACCTCATTTGACTCGGGTTGTGTAGGGTAATCTTGTGCAACCCGGCTTACCCTGGATTGTTCAGTGCCTGGTTATTCCATAGTTAACCTAACCACGGTATAACTTCCATGGACACAATTCTTACAACAATGAGTATCCACGGCAATTAATCCGTTGTTAGGTAACTATGGACCGGTTTCATTAAAAATTAATCTTCAGATTAAACGCCGAGAAACGATTATTGACACAATTGTTTCTATGGAAAAGAGCTATCGTTTAGCTTTTAACGGAACCGGTGCAAATGGGGGTTAGTGGAGTCAATTCGAGACTGAAACTCGCTCCGTTCTCGAAAAAAATTTTTTTGAGGGAGAACCAGGTGAGACGCATATGAGTCGATAAAGAATGTCTTTCGTCATATGAAATAGACCTTTACGACATTTTCCTGCATTACTGACTTTTGTAAATTACGGAAAACCAAGAAAATGTGAATTAATTGGAGACCATGTTTTTTAATACATAACTCGGCGTATCTTTGAAACTATTTAAGGTAGCCATATGACTTTTTGTGTTTGAAAGAGAAAATCATAGCGCCACTAACGACGCAAGCATAATGGCGAAAAAAACGGCCTACGATAATCAGTCTCGAAGTGAACGCGTGGATTTCCATGCATTGAAATCTTTGACATGTGAGTGAAGTGGCCAGTTTTTTTCAATTCCGCAAAAGTAGCTGCTACAAAGTAAAAAGAATGGAAGAGTTTTTGGTAGAAGAAGCAACTCGCTATTGGCCTTCGGTTAGGCGCTATGAATTTTTCTTTGCCGGAAATTTTTTCACGGTGGCGCGCGATTTTTACTCCCTGATTTTGCTAGTGGGGGATTAAAATCGAATTTTAGCATGCGAAAATCAAGTGCTTATTAAAATCAAGGGAAATAGGTCGATATTGCAAAAACACTTTTAATCTCGCATTTCCTTATTACCGCAATTATTATCGGAACAATAAATTGAAAGCAGTTCTCTTAGGATTTAGGGACATGAACAGGCTTCGGTGTAGTAAAAACGGATTTCCAGTGGCCATTTTTCAGAAGTCGGAAGATGGCTTGAGTACCAAATTTTCATTTCATATACACATCTTAAATGTACATATTATACCATCGTATTGAGTTGCGTGTTGTGTTAACAATTTACACACACCTTAGGACATGTAATGAACGCTTTATCTAACTTAGGTAGGTATTTTGACTTGCAGTTGAAAGCAAAGTTCGTTTAATGTTGCGATATTTGGGTTTTAATAAAAAATAAGGAAAATATTGAGGACCTCACAAATCTTCCTTCGTTGCTCGAAGATGAGGTTATAAAGATAAAAATTGTACTTTTTCTGTACAAAAATAAAAGCACAAATACCACAACATTAAATGAACTTTATCTTCAACTGTCTCCTCAAGGTAATGATAAATTTTAAACGTGTGTATCAAATGAAAATTTGGTCCTATTCAAGCCATCTTCCGACTTCTGAAACAGAGTCCAGGTAAATATTGTGATTGCAGAAATAATAAAATGTGTCTGAAAGAAGGCCTCAATACAGAATTTCCCTGCAAAAATTGTACCTAATAAGTAACTACTTTCAATTTGAAGTAGAGTTTATGGCAGCTGACGGTTCGGACTTTTTCGCCTTTATGCTTGCACCGTTAGCGCGCTGTGGTTTTCTCTTTCAAACAAAAAAAGTCATGTGGCTACCTTAAATAGTTTCAAAGATATGCCGAGTTTCCAATGAATCCACATTTTCTTGGTTTTCCATAATTTACAAAAGTTAGTACAACAGCAAAATGTCGTAAAGATCCATTTCATTATGCAGAAAAACATTCTCTATCGACTGATATGCATATCACCTCGTTCTACCCCTAAACATTTTTTTTAACGATTTCCAGGCCGAATTCGCTCCACTAGATGAAGTAATAGACCTCGTAGGACCTACATTGAACTGAATAATTTCCGGCTTGCATAAACCTTTTTAATTTTTTTGCCGCATCTTTACTCAGAAGAAACAAGAGATTCAAATTAAATCAAAAGTCAAGGAAGGCATAAAAAATCTACTTATTTGTTTTATTGCGAATTAAATTTTTTACGGGTTCCTTTTGCAATTAGAAAGACACGCGTGGAGGTACTTTTAGCTGCGGAATTTGAAAAACTGCTAAAGAATATGCAGTTCGATATGATTGTAGTCTCAGGGCTAATGGGAAATTTGAAATGGAAATATAGTTCAGTGAATAAGTAACTCTTTTTGTACAAGTTTATAAAACTTGATGAGTGATTATATTGTTTTGTGCACACTATAAAGCTTCCTATAAGCTCCCAATTCAAACTTTTTAATCCGTTCAGAAAAACGGAAAGCTTTAGTAATAAGCTCACGTCCTATAATTAGTTGCTTTTCCCTCTTACGCTATTTTTATTGGTCTAAACAACGCGGGAGAAACTATAGCATCAAATAGTTATTTCCAACACATCTTACACCAGTTGCATCATAATGCAAAAAAAATGGCAATATGTTCAGTGTACACTGACTGATTACTCTCATTTGTTGTTCCTTATTGTCCCTGTCAGATAAAATAAACCAGATCAAGGCAATAAACATTATCCAGAGAAAATAAATCGAAAATGGTGAATCTCGCCAGTAGCGGAAATCCTATTGTTATTACCTAACATTTAGTCGTGGTGAATATGTCCAGAAGCATATGGTTATTATTATCCGACGCTAAGACCTGCACACAAAACGCAAAAAAAACACTCTCGATGTTATTACAGGTCATGCAGCAAGCAACGGGCACATACGACACGATACATACCTGGGGCATTGTCACGTGTGCTGGTGGCTGGTTTGTCTTTTCGCCTCCTTGCAAATGCGCAACCAAGGCTGCAATGTGGTCGAGTAGTTCTCTATTATGGACAAGAAGTTGATGTGTTCTGGCTTGAGCCTCCAGTCTAGCACTTTGTTCCGCTGCTAATTGTTCCCTGGCCAGTTGGAGCTGGGCTAGGGCGGCCTTCGTTTGTTGAGTCTGTTGTTCTAATTGTTCCCTCATCAACTGCAGCTCGTGATGGGCTGAAAGAGCGCTACCAGGGGGTGGAAGTGAATTGCTGCCGAAGCTGCCACTCCCACTCGTTAAATTGTCGCTGTGTGGAGAAGAATACGTCTCGGCTGATATCTGAAATATGCTGCTTGAGAATTGTTTCAATATCAGAACGGTCTCACCAAGGGTGACTTTTTCGGGTTTGAATTCGGGGGTGGAGGCAGTATTTCAAGATGGTGGGGCTTTGATGCTTCAACGGGACTGACGTCGTCAGGCGGTAAAGACATTTTATCACTGGCACCCTCGGAAAGGAGATCTGAAAAATTAAACCTTACTATCTTTTTCCAGAACCGGAATTTCGTTATTAAATCCTTTAGATGCTTTGAGGCATTGCCGCATTGAGTACATGAACATGAGTAATGCAAAGCAACGTCTTAATGCTAAACATCCTACAGTTATTTATCATACGACCTGTATGAAAATAAATGCATTTAAAATCAGCTTGATCCTTGATCTGGATCGTGATGATGAATTTTTAAATTGTCTAAAAACAGAACTTGAAAAATTCATGTGCCTATATTTTGATCTCAGAAACAAATCGATAAATTATCAAAAATTCTGCCTCCCAATCGGAAACATCTACCATCCTTATTTATTAGATCCAATAATGCTCTGTGAGAACCTGCTCATTTTAATAAATTTTCAGTGCATCATTGACGTCACGAAGACTAATAATAAAGCGTTGCGGAATACCTACTCAGGTTCGACGACATGTGCGTTTCCATTTCTTTGTCACGCCTGATTTGCTATGTTCGAAACTGTATATTATTTTTCCAAACGGGAATTATCCTGGAAACTGAAGGACTAGGATGATTATTCGAAATGCACTTGCAAAGTTTAATTTACTTCTAGGATGTAATTAAGAGAAAGAATCGTTTATAAAACTTTGTTGAT
Organism: Pycnomerus fuliginosus; assembly: GCA_963924575.1. NCBI lineage: Eukaryota > Metazoa > Arthropoda > Insecta > Coleoptera > Zopheridae > Pycnomerus > Pycnomerus fuliginosus. Next base: position 23,370,543 of record OZ004618.1, on the reverse strand, counting down.
GGAGGAAGTTTGCCCAGGCTTCTTGGAAAGTATTCCGCAATATCTGCTACGAAACAATTAGGAATGATTGTGCTCCATCAGAGACAGCTGGTTCTGGTTCCTGGATCCGAGGAATGAAAAGGAAAAACGGCGGAGCGCTTACCATCCTACTTAGAAATTAATTATCTCGACTATGAGATAAATTTAAATAGAAGGATAGAAATAATAATGGGCGGAGATTTCGAATGAGTGCCCTTCACGACTAATAAACCTGAGCAACAAGGCATAATTTTTCATTTTGAATACAACGACTCTAAAGCTTTTTTGAAGAGACAGCCACAAATTCAAAACAACAAGATGAGGGTGGAGGAATACACAAGAAGAACAACTAATATTAAAATTATCTATTGAAGTCCTTCAAATATGCATTCTGCAACTATTATTTGTGTATCTGGGGCGGCGTAAAGAGGGGATTATGAAGCCCTATGATTTTTGAAGTACTTTAGGCCCATAAATGCGGTAAAGAATAATTACCTGACAGCAACGCCCAATTGCCAAATTAGTAATATAGGTATATAATATATATATTATAGAATTTTACTTCGGAAAAATTATCGGAGGGCTGAATTTTTAAACACACGTTCCTTTGATAGTCCTAAATGAAAATTGAAGCCCGTCTCATGGTCTACAAAAAAGTTGCTATTCACTTTTTTCGTAGAGTGTGGCCGTAACGCGAAGCAAAAAGAATGCGCGACGTAAGTCTGCGCGCGTCGCGAATTTTTTAATACAAATGTTGTTTAGTGATTTTCATTGTTTTTTTTATAATATTTCATTAATATACAACTAAGTACGTACACTTTTTCGATTTGCTATTGTCGCTTTTTGATTTTACATGGAAATTTTCATCAAATTCGCTTCAAAAACCAGTTAACGGTACTAAACACTTCACATTTTTATATTAAACAGTGAGCAGCGTATCTTTGAATATATCCCGTGCGTACCTGGACCGGACCACTCGGACACTATTCTAGTCATTTTAGTATTTTTTAGGAAAACTCCTCAGGGGGCTGAAATTTTGCACACAGGTTCCTATTATAGTTCTAAATGAAATACTAAAAGCCCTATAAAATCCCAGTGCCGCTTCTGATGATATGCCATCAAAAAGTGTTAAAAACAGCATTTCAACAAATATCTCTTAAATCATTGAGTTTCCAACAAAAGAGGTGATATACATAATATTAAAGCTTACTTCATTCTCTATCAAGATTTCTTGACGATACATAAAATATAGGTTCTGCCCTTTGAACTTAATTATTTTCAGATCCTTTTACAGATAGACTAAGCTTACATTAGTCCAGAAGACGTTTCCGAGATTTTGCGCGACGGACGACAGTGGATAAAAATTAATAAACACCTCTTTACGAAATAATTCGCTTAGCACTAGAGGAAGCGCGTATCATCTGACACCTCGTGTTGCGTTTGAACTGTATCGACTTTAGAAAAAAACACTTTCTTGGTGGCATATCATCAGAAGCGGCACTGGGATTTTAGGGGACAGAACGTATTTCATTTAGAGCTATAATGGGAACCTGTGTGCAAAATTTCAGCCCACTGAGGAGTTTTCCTAAAAAAATACTAAAATGACTGCAATACTCGCAGAAGCCTGCTTTAAGGGCATTGTAGACCAACTCCTCCACTTTCCAGATATATTTATGCACGGGAGATATTCAAGAATACGTTGCTCACTGTTTAAGATAAAAATGTGAAGTGTTTAGTATAGTTAACTGGCTTAGAAGCGAATTTGATTTTCCATGTAAAATCACAAAGCAACAATAGCAAATCGAAAAAGTGTAAAAAAAATAAAATACTACTCCATTCCACGTACTTAGTTGCATATTAACGGAATATTATAAAAAAACAATGAAAATCACTAAACACCATTTTTCTATTAAAAAATTACGCGACGCGTGCAGACTTGCGTCGCGCATTCCTTTTACTTCGCGTTACGGCCACAACGTCGATTCTACGAAAAAAGTGAACAGCAACTTTTTTGTAGAGCATGAGACCTGGCTCAATTTTGTATACTACCTCTTTTGTCCAAAAACCAGTATTTTAGGGTATATTTGTTGAAAAGCATTTTTAACACTATGGTGGCATATCATCGGAAGCCGAACTCGTATTCTAGGGGACTTTATTAGGACTATCAAAGAAACATGTGAACAAAAATTCAACCCACAGGTAATTTTTCCGAAGTTCATATTGATTTTTTTCTACATATAATGACTGGACTATAATGAAATGTTAAAATATAGCAGCTTATGTACCTAAGCGTGTTGAAAGTTTTCCGGGTCGAGAGAAAATTTCTCACAGTGAATTGCTACTTTTACAAATACTGTCAAAAGTAGAAGTTTCTACCGTTTCCGAGAGTGCCAATTTTTTTTTTTTAATATGGGAAATCTTGAAACTCATGTTGACCGACTCTGTGGAAAGGCGAACAGCATTTTTTAAATGTGACATGAGAATTTAAGACATTTTGCGAAATCCGGCGACTCGTAACCTAAATGTTGAGCTATTTCTTTAATGTCCCCTTGATCCAGGGCAGCCAATTTAAAAATGATTAATGGTGGTCTGGATGGAGAATCCTTGTCATCGTCCGACTTGATCCAAATGAACATACGGAAACATGTGCTTTGTAATTATAGGCCCCCGACGCAAGTATTACTAGAGTTCTATCATCGTGGACATCGTTGAAGACATCAAAGGCGACTCTACGAGGAGGAAACCTTATTTTTAATATCCGTTTCCCAACTTCGCCTACTGTGTTTTGAAATTGTGGTTCATCGTCCATTTGCGAAATTGTTCTAAATGCACGGCCCGTCAACGAAAATAAAACTTAGTTGCGCAAAGAATCGCTATTTAGGATTTTAGGATCTAATTATAAGATTATCCAGCAAGTTAGATTTTTCGGCCAGCATCATCAATTTAGATCCGGATAAATGAAAATAAATGGAGCCTTTACGATGACTCTAAAAATTTTAAATGTGTGGAGATTACGACTGTTTTGAGATGCTTAAGTACTTCCAACAATAGTTTTAGTGCTACACTTAAAATACGAGAACAATATGGGTATTTGTGTGACGTAAAATTTATAGTCGCAAGGGGTGTTTATCAAATCGGCGCTAGTTAACTGTGACTCTTGGTCGGTTGTGACATTATCGCTAATAAGAAAGCAATTTTACGTGAAAGAAAACCAGCAAAATGAGTTTAACCTCTCTGGTTTAACACATTTTTTTTCGATCCATTCAATAGACAATAATATAAATAACTACAACTGAAAACGTCAAAACTTTAAATTCTTATTATTATTTACTATTAAATAATGATTACAACTTTCGTATCTATCTAATCAATACTTGGAGTTTAACCAATGTTCGGCTTTTATGGGCAACGTCATCAAAAGCTTCATAATCCGGTGTCCTGCTTGCATATAAATTACACCATCACTTCGGATAGTTTGTAATGAGGTAAAGCTCGGTTAGATGCAAACAAGGTAAAACTTTAGAGACTAGTACTAGTAGGTACATATTCCTACTGTTATAACCAGATAGAATTGAATTTTCATGGACCTGACGGAGACAAGTTAAGAAGATGTCCTAGAAACTAAATTTCGTCATTTTATGTCGCTGATCACGAATTTGTCACTAGTTTTTTTGTCAATAATAATATAACAAGACCTAAGATTTAAAGCGATAAAAATGCGAGATTTTTGCACGAATGCGTTCTTGCCTGGTAATTTTACGAAATCGAATGAGGACATTTATAAGCTGATAAAAAGCCGAGAGCTTGCTCGAGGCTTTTTATCTTTGATTATAAATGTCCGAATGTGATCGAGTTAAATTACCTCAGGCAAGAATGCTTGAGTGCAAAATCAAGCACTTTTTTCTGATTTAAATTTTAGGACGCGTTATATTTGCGGAGATAATTTCATGAACCATTACATTTCCATTTTCTACTATAGACAGCAATTACCTAAACATATAATCTATGAATGTAATTTAAACAATTTCGTTGGGGCAAAATTTACAATTTTTGAAAACACAAACTGTTTTCACAGTCGCTTCTTTGTAGTCATCTCCGTTCATCTTTCTCATATTTACGACCCAATCACGTAAAATACCAGTAATCTCTGTGACTGGAGTCGATCTTTGTAAGACCTGGTAAGACGTACTTTTTTGCAACACAAAAGTCTTGAAATTGCCGCCAAATGGTCTGTTTATTGCGTATCGCGTTTTTAGGGATGGATCTTTAATTAATGATTCAATATTTTCAGTAGAATCCGCACCAAAACGGCACTCAAACTCGCGACTTATTGCAACAAAATGGCGCACTTTGACAAATTATTTGACGTGTCAAAAAACATCGCCTACTTGTTCACAATCTTCTCCTTAGCAACGCGCTAGGTAACGAGCATTTTTCAACAGGAAGCGTGCTTTTTTCAGCAGGAAGCGTGCATTTATCACCAAGATTGGTTGTGATTGGATATGGTAAATGCAATTATCACTAAGAGTGGTTGTGATTGGATATGGTAAATGCAATTATCATTATAAAACGCAGTGGTGAAGACAGAAACGAGAGATTTTAAGTTCAAAAACTGCTCAACTGATTTTATTAATTATTTAAAGAAACTATGTTTCAATAAGGAATAAGGAATTGAAACTTTTGTCTCTGACGTGTGTCACTAATTTTGTAAATCAATTCGCGAAAATCAGCTGCTAATAGATACCATTGCTAAACCACAAAATGACCGTCTCAACGAGGCCGGGGAGCCGGAGGGGGGAATTCTAGCGTGACGTGCCTGACAGTGTCACTTGGTGACATTAGTGACATCGCTACGTGAATTCTTTAAAAGCCAAATTTTCCTGGATTTACAATGTTTCACTTACACAAAACGTAAAATTCCACAGAATTATTCGCAAAATCCCGAGTCAACGAAGGAATGTTTTCGAATAAAACAACTACCTAACCTCGCAACTGACAACTGACGGACGTTTAAAAGTATTTCCGTATCCGGTATCCTCCTTCAGAGTAGCTAACGTATGTTAGTTAACTATGTGAGTATCAGTGAAGTTTCGACGTGTCACTAAAATTTCACGGCCTTCTTGTTCTCATATTTTGTTGTTCAGATGGTATTTTATTAGTTGAAACTCTTGTCTTTTTTTGTGTAAAAAATTGACGAACCACCTACTAGCCGTAAACTAAACTCGGAATGCTCCATTTTCATAGTGTGTAGCTACTTATTTTAAATAACCATTTCTACTAAAATAAGATTTCTTTCACACTCTGATCAAAATTGTCACCAAGTGCATCGCTTATGTCAAAATTAAAATTTCTATCTAGTACAAATTAGTACAAACTCTACTGTTAACCGATTTATCCTAATCGTAATTATTTACTCCTCTGTATATTTAGCACACTTTACAATTTATGCAATTCCATAATAAATGACAAGGTTTATTTATTTTAAATCCGTGTTTACAACCTCCTCTACTACATTTTGAATCGTTAATAAAATTGATAACTACGATGTATAGATATAATTTCGTTTGAAATAAAATTGGCTTAATTCTCAAAATTTCAAGCAGTGTTGATGTGCGTTGGAGTCTGCACAGATTAATTAATTAGGTACTCTATTATTAGAGGCATTGAAGCGGTAAGAAATCACACTTACGACTAGTTAAAGGCTTTAAATAGCAAAACTCTATGTTTTGGTTTTTCCACGTGGGGAATGCTTTCCATAAATAATTTTAATTTTCGTGTTTGACGGGTTAGCACCAAGATTTATTAAGCCCATGCAGATGAAAATCAACGAAATTCGCGATCTGGCATACAATATTACCACCTACATCGCTACACATAACTCTCGGGTTTATAAATTAATAATATTGAAAATTTGAAAATTGTCTTCTATGCTTTCCCGCGCTTTTTTTAAATAAATATTTTAAAGTTTAAGAACTTCATTGATTTGAGATACTTAACTTCACGTCACACATTGCGTTAAAAATTTGTCATACCATTGATACAACCATATTTTTTATTATTAGAAATTTCAAGAAATATTTTAGTGTAGGATTTGACCCGGGCATTCAAAAAACCAAGATGAAATATTCTCTAGACTGATCACGACACTCTATTTAACATGAATGTCATAGAAAATCACCAATAATTCCGGACGGGTTTAGCCGGCCGTAATGACCAAAAAACCGGGTAGGCTATGAAAATTTTCAAATTTATAATATTTAACCAACGAACTGGCATAGAATGTTGGTTTTCTTTTGCAATTACATTGTTAGGAACATTTTAAGGCATATTTAACTTATCTTTCACAAAAAAAATTGACGTGGAATGGGCCCGAGCGACCGACCGATCGACTATATATCTTTCCAGGAAGTCGACCGATTTTGATGAAACTTGCAACGTCGAAACAGTCTACGCCTACTGCTTTGGAGGCCTAAAGGAAAACTGATAGTACCCGAAAATGCAGAAATGTCAAAAACTTTGAGTTGCATATATCTCAGTTGTTAATTGACTTAAGCCAAAATATGCCTTATACAATATTGTAGAATATTTTTAATTCTCTACAAAAAAGGTAATACACATTACTTTTCTTCCTACGATCAATAGTTTCGGCGCTACAGTCGGAAGAAATTCACATGCGTGTCCGATTTTTTTCTTTCATTACAACGCGTAACACGAAGGTCTCTCAACACCAGATTTAAGGAGCACTTAGCCCACCTTAAATATGGCAGAACTGCAAAATCCAGTGTTGCCCTACATGCTTTACACAATGACCATAGAATAAGTGATAATAATAAGTTAGTTTGTAGCGTTAACAAAGGTCCAGATGCTAGATGCGATGGAAAGTATAAATCTGGTTACGCTACTTTAGGGAGAACTCGTTATATTTATACGTGTTCACCCACGCGTGACGATTTCTCGACCTGTGATTGATCTAACTTTCACAGCTGAGGGGTAGAGCTACGCGGGTGGGCCTATAAATATTTCAGTTTTCTCGCAGGTAGGGTTGTTTAGCTTCGGCTTTGATAATGAGCACATTGTGTTCGAAACGCGTCAGCAGTGAAAATCAAGTGTTTCGGTGTAGTGGGGTGTTTCTAATGATAGTGTATAGAGAAAACTGTATATTACCTTTTTGTAAATAAATAAATATCCCACAATATTGCATAAGGCATATTTTAGCTTAAGTCGAATAACAACTGAACTATTTGCCACTCAATGTTTTTGACATTTCGAATACTTTCAGTTTTGCGTTCGGCCTCCAAAGCAGTAGGCATCAACATCAACCCCACGTGGACCCACGTCTAAATGCATTGTTATATTAGTAAATACAACGCCCTATTAGGAATATGTAACTCTTTGTTCTAGAAAAGCATATTTAACAGACTTTGCAAATGAGTGAGTTCGTTGTGCTCCTTTTATAGAATCCTAAAAATTCGAAATCATATGATTTTTTACGTGAGCGAGTCGCTGATCCCTGCCAAGTTGAATTTGATTTTTTTCCAGGTAACTTGTGCCACTATAGTCTGTTACATGTTTGCGATTTCTGCGTAGGTATTCACGCGTACAAGACAATCAAACGAATCAGTTTTGATTGGCAGTGTTTACGAGCAATTATATCCCCGAACGTTTTCAAGCCATCAATCCGGACGGTCGGGAAATAGAATGATTTATTATTTTTTTGAGGAGATAGCCTCTCAAGGTGCAATGATTCTAATAATAAAATCTCCTCGACTTTTAATTGAAAACACACGGTGATATTTTCACAGAAAATAGGATTTGCTTACCTTTCTTTTTATCACTTGTTATGTCACTCATATGGTCACTGAGTAAGTCTTGGGTAAGCGTATCTTGTTCGTCGTCCAGATTTTCGTTTTCGGGGGCGTTTATCGACAGTTTATGGCACACTTCGAAAGCTTGACCTATGGTTCGCACTACTCGCATTGCTTGGCTCTGAAACAAAATTTACAATGTACTCTTCCCCTGAAAGATTTCTGGATCTTACTTCAAACATACATTTGCGACTTTTGCCAAGTGGATCCTATCTTACTATTAATAATAATGTGAACACGGTCTAAATGTAAATTTTTCGGTGAACTAAGATTCGGCAGAAAGGAAAGCAAAAGATACTCCAAATAAATAATGGAGCGGGACACATCTCGCCGAGTCTGCACTACAAAAATGGAGCAAGAAGCAAAAAACATAAAACCAGGCCAAATGGCACGAAGTTTTTAAAAATAGAAAAGAAAGCTACGGCAGGATATCAGAATTAGACAACATTCAGGTTCGTAGACATACTTTTTAATTTTACCTCTAAATCAAAATCTTCAATACTGTGCGCCCTGTGTAAAATCCCATTACAGACACTAACACTCCTCTTCAAATCAGTGTTGAACAACTCAGTCTTTTTGAATCGGTTCACAACATTGCCCATAATTTCTGGTTCGCGAAACGACAATTTCTTCCGAGGCCTTTCTAGTGCCAAAGCCGCAGTTGTATCGCCCACTTTGTCAACACAAACTGTAGCTGGCCTCAAATCCTCCACATAGTCCGGAGTAATTTCTATTCTAATCGGGTAAGCTCCAACCGAATTTTGTTTCTGCAAGAGAGCCTTTTTCGGCTTTTTAACATTCGAATTAGCAAAAACATGGTTCTTTTCCTTGTGCTTAAAAAAATCAAAAGTACTTCTTCTATGGTGATCAACATCTTTTAACTTAAGGGCTTCACTCAGACTTAGTAGCTTATTTCTGGCCTTGGTGAGCATGTCTTGTTTTTTCTTCACCACCGCTTCCGGATCGGGCATCTCCAAGCTCGAATGGCGCGCTCTCAAGAACTTCTTGTTGCTCATTGCGAGGTCAAAATCATGACCAATAAACAGAGATCAGCGCGTCGACTTACACAAGATTATTCGCATTTTATATCGGCACAACTAAGTAACGACTGCCGCTCAGGTGGCCGGCAAACTAACTGATTAGGATGGAGTTGGCAAGTGGCGTCGCGACGATCGACCTCGCACCTAGTGCTATACTTGATTTTCCCGACTTTATTTATATCTTCCGATCTATTGCATTTCTCTCGAGATTACCATCAACAAATACTTAGTTTTAAGTTGAAGTTATTATGGATTCCAAAGATTCTGGTGCAGTTCTTTCAGACGCTCAGACATAAGTATGTATAAATCATAATTTGAAGCACTGCCAAGGTATAAATTAAAAGTAGATTTGCTTATTGTGTTGGTTTATAACGGTGCGCACCTGCACAATATACATAAGTTGGAGCAGCAGTTGCACTCTGTTCCATGCGAATGATTATTTAAGTGCTGCACGCCTTTGCAAAATGAATATAAAACAAAGCATATCTTCTGCGTTGTTCCACAATGTCATCCGCCCCCTTCTTAATCATAATAATATATTTGCTAAAGAAAAGATTCATCTCGAGATTCATATAGTGATGTTCATGTGATGTACTGACATAATGTTATTATAATAATAAAGTTAATAATAATAATAAAGTTTATTCCAACAGACATACAAATGTCCATAGTGGATACTTACAACAAGGAATTATTTAATTTACAGTGTCAGAAAAGAAAAAACAATGCAAATTTTTAGTTAATATTGACATCATCGTAATGGTATATGGTTTTATGGTTGTGAAAACAGTTAGCTAAAATAAAGATTTTTAAAGAAGGGCACATTACTTTACGATCCACCATTCTCAACAATATTTCTAAAATATTCAAAGCGAACAAAGTGATCTCACATATACAGGGTGATTCACGAAGACCGTTCAACAGAAGCTTTGGGGAATCCACTTGTAGTAGATTTCGACATTTGGTACTATACCATAATCGCCCACGCACATTAGAAAGAAAATATTTCCAACCCCCCAGCACTTCCGGTTTTACCGGAAGTGGCCGCCACCTTTGTTAATTCAAATGAAAATCCCTAGTTTTGATTTTAGATTCGGATTCGTGTCTTAATTGTGAGTTTAACGCATTCACTTCTTGCCTACCTAACAGTCACCGTTTTTGAAAATATGTATCAAAAAATTGATTTGCAATCCGCAATGGAGAAATTGATATCTTCCGAACAGTTGAAGATTTTAAGGAACCAAACTGGAATGGTTGAAACTAGAAGGTTTGAGCTTTATTCTGATTGTTCAGTTGTTCTTGTTGACGTAACAATATGGCGGAAATTTATTTTCAAAAATGGCGGAAAGAAATTGTTCGCAATTCCATTTTTCCAAATGCAAGTACCACAATTTTGTGCGCTCAAAAGAAACAAAATTAAATTTCTTATAGACTGTTTTTAACATATTAAACACATGAAAAATGAACGCTAGAGAGCGTTCCGCGTCAATTTTTTTGCCAAAGCTAAATGAAGTATGTCTCAAAATGTTCCTAGCAAGTTAACTGTCAAAGTATATCAAGATTAAAAACAATTCATAGGATAAACAGGCTTTTGAGAATTTTGAACCGGTTCTTCGGCCATTACGGCCAAACAGACGAGTGATTCTTTGGGACTTTTTATGAGAATATCATCATTTAACATATTATGTTAAATAGAGTTCTAATGAACTTTACAAAAAATGCAGAAGAGAAGCGGCTGGAACCACCCCATCGCGTGCATCTTTGATTTCTGTGTAAATAGTAGTCAATTCGACAGAATGTAACTAATTTCGGAATTGTCTGACAAATAACGACATCACCCATCACATTTGACAACATGTTCCTTTTAAGGTTAATATTTTGCCAGTTTTTTTGACAATAACGGCCACTTTACATCATCCACTGACAGTGCGCTCTCTTTTAATGAGAAAGAATTTTTTCTCTATTTTCCGCTGAAATGGCAGAAACTGTAAATATATTCACCCAATCTCCATGTACCAAATTGCAGTCAAATCGATCCAGTAGTTTGGGCTATAATGTGTTTTTGGTGTTATTAAAAAAATTATTTTTTTTACCTAAAGGGCAGTAAATACGAATGAGTTTTGTCTTATTTTGAACAAGTATTTGAAGACCTTCCTGATGCTGAATAATCAATTTTTAAAAAAGGTGTTTAGGATGGTAAAATGGGTGTATATTTAAAATTGATGCGCCAAAACAGCACTTTCCGTGGGTCGATTGCCTCAAAATATTTTTGCGCCAAATCGGTCCAGAGGTTTCGGCTGTATTGTGTTTTTAAAGTACGTTAACAATCCCGATTATTTCAATTTTTGTCAAAAAGGCACTAAGAGTGAAGACCTCTTTAGAAGCAGAATTTTAAGGCTTTTCGTATGGTGACGTGAAAAATGAAAGTTTGCATTTAAAATTTAAAAGTTGATGTGCCAAAATGGCATTGCCGGTTGCACGATTGGCTCCAAAAGCTTTTCAGATCTAAGTTAGGTTATTAGATGCCCACGTACCAAATTTCAGCCAAATCGGTCTAGTAGTTTTGGCTGTGACGTATTTACAAACGTACGTACGAACATACACACAGGCACATTTTAAAAACCATTTTTTGGGTTCCTGAGACCTCAAAACGCATAGATCCGGTCTTATCTCAGTCAGTTACCTAACATTTTAACCTCCCCAATCCACTTCACCACTTATAAAAAAAGGGAGGTTACTGCAATCACTAAAATTTTCGAATTTGAGATAGCACCAGATCTTCCCCAGGCAGCACGGAATATTTCATAAATATTTGCCTTATATAAGGGTAATATTCTAATGTTTTCTAATATTTAAAAGATTTGAGAAATATTTGGTATATATGATGAAAATGATATTTGTTCTATAATATTATACAAATAACATTTTTTTATAAAAAATCCAATATTTGTTACATAATATGTTATCTTTACCAGAAATATATTACATGTTTTATATTGCGAATTAAAAGTAAATATGTTTCAAGTAATTTATTGATTAAATATGTTGTCGTTTTATAATTTCTATTTATAAGATTTGTAAAATTATATTTTATGAAAAAAATTTGAATATTTGCTGTACAAGATGTATCCTTTATATGGAATATATTGCAAATATCGGATTAAAGATATATTTGCTGTCATATATTTATTCAATATAGGGTTCCTAATGTTACTTTTCAAACACGTCTCCACGGAGTGCTTCTGCGCCTGCGCTACCAGACGAGCTGATGGCATCATGGCGGCTGTTGCGTTCACGTTTTGTGTTTGTGCACGTTTTGTGATTTGGTGTACTTCCACATATTAATTTTACTGTTCGTGCCGTTCTGATTACTTTTATCCTTGTGCTTTGCGGTGAGCTGCTAATGTTAATTTGTAACTGTTTGCAAAATTTGTAGGTTAGGTCAACATTTCTAAAGATATTTTTGTACGAGTGGGCCTTAAATGATGCATTCCAGCATACCCATAGGTACATCTATTTTGGTAAGCAACACATTAAATTATTGTTTAATGTCGATTTTCAAGAACGCACTGTTCATCAACCTACGACATTTTAGTACCTAGAAGATCTCCGTGATTTCACTCCCCTAGAAGAAACGAGTCCAGAAGAGCGTTTATTTTTCGATTTTCTGTACAGTTATGCGTATACCTACCTAGCTACACCTTTGGTAAGAACACTTCAGTTAAATTATTGATTTAAAATGTTTGTTTTTAGGACCAATTATAACTGCTGGGAAGTGCTGAATGTCAGGCGTTTCACAAGAAACGCATTTGAAGTGGGCTGTGGGGCTATGGCAAAGGACGTCCTTTGCCATAGCCCACAGCCCACTACAAATGAGTTTTTTCTGAAACGCAGGATATTGTTTTATGTAGATTTTTTGATAATAAATAAATATTCCATAAACATCTTCTGCCTATATTTCATTAGCAATATTACCATCATATTCGCAAACAAATATTTGAAATATATTCATAATATACATTTGTCATATATATAAAAATCTGTCGTTTTGGATATCATTTAAATATCTTCTAAAATATGTTTTAAAAATATTTCAATGCTGCCTGGGTCACGTTTCGAGGTCTCAGGAACCCAAAAAAGTGGTTTTAAAAATGCGTCTGTGTGTATGTGCGTACGTACGTACGTGCGTACGTACGTTTGTAAACACGCCACAGCCAAAACTACTCGAACGATTTGGCTGAAATTTGGTACGTGTGCATGTGATAGCCCAACTTAGATCTGAAAAGCTTTTGGGGAAAATCGTGCAACTAGAAATGACATTTTGGCACATCAACTTTTAAATTTTAAATGCAAACCCCCATTTTTCACGTCAAGATCGGAAAGGCCTTCAAATTCTGCTTCTAAAAATGCATTCATTCTTAGTGCCCTTTTGACCAAAAATCGAAAAAAAATTGATTTTTATCGGATTTTAAAATCGCGGTACAGCCCAAGCCCCTGAACCGATTTGGCTGAAATTTTGCGCATGGGGATTGTATTACACGTCGAAGAGCCGAACAACTTTTGGATTCAATCGGCCCACGGAAAGTGCCGTTTTGGCACACCAATTTAAAACCTTAAAATTATTCACTCACTTAACCATCCAAAACAAGTTTTTGAAAGATTTATTGTCACCATCAGAAATGTCTTCAAATTCTGGTTTTAAATAAGACAAAATTCGTTCGCATTTAGTGCTCTTTGGGTCAAAAAATCGAAATTTTTTAATAACACTAAAAATACATTATAGCCCAAATTAGTGAATCGATTTGGCTGAAATTTGGTACATGGAGATTGGGTGACCCGTTGAAGACCTGAAAGGGCTTTGGAAGCAATTGGTCCACGGGAAGTGCCATTTAAGCATATCAACTTTAAATTTTAATTACAAGGCCTCCTTTTTTATGTCGCCATTAGAAAGACGATCAAATTCTGGTTCTAAAAATGTATTCACAGTTTCTGCCATTTCAGTGGAAAATAGAGAAAAAATTATTTTTCATTAAAAGGGAGCGGGCTGACAGTGGATGACATAAAGTATCAGTTATTGTCAAAAGGGCGGCAAACTATTAACCTTAAAAGGAACATATTGTCAAATGTGATGGGTGATGTCGGTATTTGTCAGAAAATTGCGAAATTAGTCACAGTCGATAAGCATAAAAAAATTCTGTTGAATTGACTACTATCTACACAGAATATAAAGATCCACGCGATGGGGAGGTTCCAGCCGCTTCTCTGCTGCATTTTTTTTTAAATTGTAATGGGGTTGGGGAGGTTAAAACCACTTTAAGTTGCTAAAATGCATCAAATCTTCCTGAATTCTGAAAAATTCTTATGTCAAATGGTTAGAAATAAAATGCAACCCCCAGTGGCGTGCCGTGCCCATAGGGGCGGGGGGGGCGAGTCATTCTTGGGGCGCAAAATATTGGTAATGCAATTTTTTTTTTATTATTATTATCTACATTTAGGTACTACACATTTTAATGAACAATTATTACAAAGCCATTCTTCGCATTTTTAATCCTTTAAATCGGTCTAAATCTTGAGTGACGGACATTATATCTGTAGGTGAGGACTGTCTTCGTGAAATTATGAGTAACTTGGTTTTGTTTAATATGAAATATCAAATAATAGAAAGGTCTGCGATCTGAGGGCGCTGACAATTTATGGAAAAGGTGCTCCAAATCCCCAATACAGGCAAAATCGATACCGCCGAGGTAGCCACGAACTGCCGTGTTCAAAATTTATAAACAGTTATTTAGTTTCTTCTCTATTTGGGGCGCCCGCCCCCAAGCAACTGTATTGTAGTGTAGCTCTTAAATAGCAGAATTCGACCGGCTCTGAGGAACAGCCTTTTTTGCTTGGGCGGAAAGGGCGGCACAGCCTAAAGGGCGGGGGGGGCGGTCGCCCCCCTAGCCCCCCTGACGGCACGCCACTGGCAACCCCCCGTAAGATTCAGAAGTTCAGTAAGACTTAACAAAAACTTTCGAATGCCTCATTGCTGTGTCAGTTTCACATTTCACAAAAGTCCATAAAACCATGGCAGACTTAATTTACGGCATAGCTTTTAAACCTATAAAATAATATGCTTTAAAAGCTATTAGCAATAATAATTGTTGGGTTCAATTGTCTTTATAAAAATATAAAACAACTTTACCGTGCTTCAATGCATTTGCTACAAAAATGTTAATAGTTACGCCGATGCCAAGAAATTGCGTCTGTTTTCGATGCAATCGATTGATTAACGTGCCCAGAGGGATGGATGGGTAAAGCGGAACAATAGCAACTCCACCAATTAACAGAATTCCAAATGCACCTGAAATCAAAGCCGGAGAACTTCAGCTTCCATGGCCCCACATTTCAGATGATAAATATCTGAATGATGTCGACAATTGAAAGTTGGTACTAAAATTAATTCCAAACGTCTTCTCCGATTGTTAAGACTAAGTGGTTAGGCAAACGTATAAATTTCGCTTGAACTTGGAGATAATTGCGAATGTAACCGGTTAGAAAGTAATTAAATCAACTCGGTCAGACAGTCTTTGTTCCCATGTGGGGGATGAAAAAAATGTGCGATTCCGAGGTTTAATTACCCAAAACTCCAGCAACAAAGAGATTTTTATAACCCGCCCGCGAGTGGGTAAACGTTAAAAATATTCGCGGCATAACAACTCACCTTGAGCGAGAATTTACGGACTTTGATACCTCTTTGCCAAAATTGATTGCCGGTGTAATTCCGTGTATGCAGATGATTGGGGAAAGCCGTGACGAAAATCAGTTACTATTTTAAAAGCCGCTTAATTGGTTTACGAAAATAATACTCTGAAGCGGAAATCTACTTAATCCACGATACAAAACGCCAGATTTTCTCAATTCACGTGCGAAATCAGATGTTGTAGGAGGAAATCGGACAATAATTTTTCAAACATAATTTCCCGTTTAATCTTTATAGTCCAGGCGGTGGGTAATTTTGAATGGAAAAAATTCAACCAAGAACTTTTTTTATTGGAATGGTTAGATTTCAGGGCCACGAAAAACATACTAAAAACTCGTCCTCCGCCCCAGCCTGGAACCCCCCTAAAATCTGCAAACTATGCTCAAGGCGCAAGTTTTTGACCCATAACTTGCTTTCCTTGATCGTACAAAAATATACACGTATACAATATTGGAGACTAGTAAATTTTCTACAAGAAGGTTTCTATGCACTTTTCACCTGAGAGCAACGGTTTGGCCGCAGGAGTCGCTCAAAATTGAGCGAATTTTTCGAAACGCGACCATAATCCAAGAGGTTACCAAAACAATACTACAAATTTTGATCCCGGATTATCGCTTTGCACGATGATAGTGTGAACCATATAGAACAATTTGAGAAGGGGACCGACTGCAAATTTCCCTTGGGTTTAAAGATAGCCCTTTCACTGTGGCCCAGGAAAACATTTTCTTTTAAGGTGCCACAGTTCCCTTAGAAAGCATTTTTCGCCACATGTCCATTGAACTTTTCTTAGAATGATACAAGGAATCGTTCTATACTTATTTTCAATAATTGAGCGGATAAAATAAAAAGAATAAAAAGACGTTTTATTCGAAAAGGGTGAGCTCTAGCGACTTTGATCAAGAGCACCTTTTTTGTGTACCATGGCCAGGTAATTATGATTTTCATACTATTTTCTTAGGAAAACGATTAAAGAAAAATTCAGGTGGAAAATATGCAAAGCCCTCCCAAGAATGCATAAATAAGATAAATATAATATAAATAAGAAAGTGACAATAAATAATGATTTTGCTTTTCACCATTAATAAAGCAATGAGATCCCGAGGGAATAAAGCTATACTTTAAGTTAAACGAACTAAATGAAATATTCCTATATAGAACATTGTACCTATACTAATGGAACATGGCCAACATCTTATTAATTCTAACCGCAACCATCATCCTAATTAGGCAAATAATGCTAAATTGCTAAACAACTTCAGAATAAATACCACACCGACTGCACCTAGGACAATTAGTCGGGGAAGCAGCGACAGAAATATTCGGCAGACTTCATTAACATTCTTTTCCACATTATTCGTTAATTTACGTGTCATAAATACAGAAATTGGTGGTCTGCCAGGGTCCCGCAATGGGGCTTCAAGTATGGTAAAAATGAGTGAAATCATTAACGCTGAAATCCTTTATATGAATTACAGACACCTCAAATAGTCCGAAAAAACCGGTCTGCCACTTCGCCTGCGGGACAGAATGTGTGTGGCAGCCACATTTCCTAGATATTTGATTAATAAAATTGTCAAGCTACTCCCAGCTTCAAATTATCTACTGTAGGAGATGTAGAATAGACAGATTCTTGCCTAATGACACTATTATGCCACCTGTATTACACCTGCTACGGGTAGATAATCTAAATATGACAGTTTAGTTTGACAATTTTATTAATCAAATTTCTAGGAAATGTGGTTGGCAGACACATTTTACCCCGCAGGCGAAAAGGCAGACCGTTTTTTTTGGACACTCCGAGGTGTCCGAAATTCATATAAATAAAGGTACCGTTAATGATTTCCATCAATGAGACTAGTTTTTTTGGCATACTTGAGCCGCCCCCGTGGAGCGTTGTCCCGCTACTTGCATGGCAGACTCGACTTTTTAGAATCGCAACGACATACGTAGTAGGATAAATGATGACTTTAGAAAGTTAATGAAATGAGTCAAGCCAATCTGTCGCTGCCTCCCGGACTAAATCAATCGAATCAATCTGAACAATTCTCCCATGCATCTATAAGTATTGCAGCTCAAAAATGAAAAACATTGAATATTACTCTCAAAAAAATAAAAGCCGTATTTTTTTGTTTTATTGAATCCCGCATTGTTTTTGAGAAAAGAGTAATGAAGGTGAACCTTCATTAAAAAATTCGGTTTTGTGCGACGTCATAATCTGGGGGAATATTTTTATGATTGGCAATAATAGGCAAGTTGTGCACAAAGCATTTTTCTGGATTCACTAAATGTCTTGCTGCAAGAAATTTACTAACTTGCTGGTGCACAAAAAACGAATATCGAGGAAGCTAAGGATTCCTGTAGTAACTCCAGTGCAATTTATATGAAGAGAACTTGACCACTCTGAATGAATTTGCACAACACTAAACCATACTCAACGTTTGAAAATCAAATCATGATAAAACAGGAGCTTATTCAGCACCTACTTCAAGGGGATTAGCTAAAACACCCTTTACAAAATAACCAATATGAAACGGGATGGAAATTTCGTTTAAAGGACCCTATACGATAGTGGCCCAGGAAAAATCTGATCTAGACGATTCCAAACCTTGATTTTTGCTGTGAAGGTATAATAAAGTGTTCTTACAACATTGAACACAAAAATATAGAAATTTTCCCAGGCGGTCATATTTTTATGTGGCTCTAAACCAATTTGAGCCCCGAAAATGGCATTTTCACGAATTTTTTTCTCGGAAACTAGAAGATTCCACTCTTTTATTTTTCCACCAGACATTCACCTATCCCTCGCTTACTAGAATTTAAAATTTGGTAGAGATGGGCCCAGGCAGTCGCTTATTGTATAGGGTACTTTGTTGTTCTCGATCGAAAAAGACTTGACTGAATGCAGGATGACACTACGATGCTGATGACAAAAACTGAGACTTGAAAACGAAGTAGATGGAGAATGATGGCGGGGCGCGGCGGGATAAATCGGGATGTGGATGCTTTTCCGGTGAATGACGTCACCCGAATCAGCACCTATAAAACCACCAATTTGTTTTTCACGTTTCGCCAAAGCTTACTACTAATAACGTTAGTCTATCTACATTTTATCGTACTTTCAGAAAATCATGGTTTAAAGAAAGTTTTTCTTTCATTACAATTGTTGCTAATAAATAGAACATATTTTTGTAGACGAAAAGGTTTGTTGCTTCAACACACTGATAGGTATACCTATAACGTCCTTTCCTTCAGTACATATTTGAATAAGAAGACTCCAGAGCCCCAGTGTGGATAAACGCTTTATCATCTAGATTATTTAAGAAATTCAGAGTAATTAGAGCCCTCGTTTTGCTATTTTAGCACCGATTCCATGTGCTCTCTGCCAACAAAGTGTCGACTGTTCCGCATTTGCATCAGGCAATATTAAAAATGACATAAGTTTGGCAAAGGCTTTTATGACGTCGCCAACCTTTTATGACGTCGCTGTAATCGCCTCCACCATTTTCAGCAAATCTCACACTTTAATAAACCGCTGCTTCTATTTTTGCAAACATAATCCATAAAACATGTGTGGTCTAGTCGTTATGATTTAAAGTCCGTTGTAGTCTGTGCCAATGTCAAGTAAATAAAAAGATGATGAAAGGGAAACAAACAAAATAACGATTTGTCGCGGTTTAAAATGAAGAAAAAAACTGATAATTTGGCACTTGTCTAGACGAGATAAATCTATAACAATCCATGAATCACGAGTGCGGGAAGGAAGGCCGAGATTGCAATATCCGTGGTTGACACCAGGATCGATAAAAATAACAAGATCGGGGGTGGATGTCGTTAAACTAAGGGTTGCGATCTGAAACAATCCACCTGGGACTCTTTACATCAATAATCTTGAGACGTCAACGCGACTTCCAAGAACAATTAGTTTCTTGACGGGAGCTGGCAAATTTACAAAGGACGAATAATATGAATTGACAAGCTTTGAACAAATTTATATTAATATACTGACCTTTTTGTTTGATTTGAAGACGGCACATTTGAAAACGTTGGAAGCTCCGTCGCGGGCTATGTAACTAAATATTTTCAGATCCTGAGAGTCGTGGGATACGTAAAATATTCTATAGATTGGATGGGATAAGATGAGCGGCTTTCCCTCGTCCAACCAGTGTTTTTTCTGAAATAAACATTGCTGAATTATTAATTTGTTGGATAAGTCTACAAGTCTTTGAATTAGCATCTCAACCTCCTCCGTGATAAATTCAGCTACGGAAGCGACTGGAACCTCCGCACCTCGCTCCCTACTTGGTGAATAATCCAATCTTACCTGCTATAAATCTCAATCAGCCTTTAAAAAAATGTTTCTGGAGAACCTATTTTAAAAAATTTAATTTTAAATGAATTTTTGAAAACAGACTTTGAAAAATGTGCTAATAAAAATTAATGGTGTTCAGATTTTAGATTTGGATTGGCAACAAAATTAACTGGGTTCATCCGAGGGCCAACATTAATCTCTATACCAAATTTTATGGAAGTCCGTTCGGTAGTTTTCAAGAAATCTTGCTCATATGCGTACGCACGCACAGACAAAAAAACACTTTTTCGTGATCCTGGGACCTTGAAACGTAAATATCTGGTGTTATCTCAATTTAAAATTTTTGTGTTTGCAGAAACCTCCCATTTAACCTCCACACAATCAATTTAAAAACGAAAGGTTACTGCAATCGCTCCAAAATTTGAAGTTGAGATAACACCAGCAATATTTCTCGAAAACCAGATTTTAATGAAATGCGCCATGGAGGTTAGTGTTGGCTTTCTGGTGAGCCCAGTTGATTTTTTTACCAATCTGCAAGCGCCCATTTTGGTACCTATATCAACCATGAAATTTGATTCATGCACACCAATTCTTCATTTAGCACGCGAAAGGTCTTCAAATTTTGTGTACTAAAAATGGATTCACACTTAGCGCCTTTTTGGCATAAAATCACAAAATTCGAAATTTCGAAGGAACTTTAAATAACACGATACAATCCAAACTAGTGAATCGATTTGGCTCAAATTTGGTACGTAGAGATGTCATAACCTGCCAAAAAGCTGACTTGATTTTAGTGGCAATCGGCCAACGAGAAGTGGCTTTTTTGGCATGTCAACTGTGAAATTTGAAAGATGATTACCATTTGTTTTTATCAGTACATGAAAGGTGCATTCAAACTTAGTGCCCTTTCTACAAAAAATTTTAAAAATATTAAATACTCCAAGCATTTTTAAAGACTGATGGGGCGGATTGATATTGGATTATTCACCAAGCGGGGAGGTTTCAGCCGCTTCCGGAGCTGAACATTTTTTATATTGGTTGTAGGTTGTTTAAAAAGAAGGAACAGGCAACAAAATGTAGACTCGGAAGCCATTGCAACATCAAATGTAAGTTATGTGGCGCAAACTATAGCATTTTGAGATATATTATTTTTTTCCAAACTTCGAATTACATATATACTTCATTTATTTTTAAAAATTGGCTGACGGTAGATACTGATTATACTACGTAGACCTAATGAACTCAACATCTAGTAAACAACGCCAGCTACAACTTTGAAACTTCCTAATTAACTTCTGCTGTCGCCATTTCAATAAAATATTTTTAACCGCCAAATGACGAAAATAATTGAAACAGATACACATTGAGGTTTCCCGCCGTAAATATGTATTTATACACATTTATTGGAAAAAATCCAATAAATATGTCATCAAACCCGCGCCCGCGTTAAGATTGGTAATAAAGCTATTCATCACCAAAAATTAAAAAGAACCGAACTCCGAATAAAGTGATTCCAAACACATTTCAAGCCGAACGTTAAAAGTGTTTCCTTGTACCCGGGGCACATACAAAACACTCCCTTACCTTTTTCTTTTTCCTAAGTGTGACTTTAACGCCATCTACGGAAACTTCTATCGTCACCTTCTTTTTCTTAATGCCTTTGGCTTTGAATTCGTACTGGAACAAAACGTTTATCTAATAGTGGTGGAAAATCGTGCCTATGCAAATTTTCTTACTCGTATCCTCCGCATCGCTGCCACGATTTCAACCCTGCTTGTGGGTCGGGGCACGTCCAACGTTCCGATATACTGAAAATAACGCCAGAATTAGGTTTTCGTTTAAAAAATATCCTGATTGATAATGGCCGGGGATTTATTGGAATTGGCACAGGGATTGAATTAGGTGCGGAATCAATCTTTAAAATTAATGGGGTCCTAAATAATCCTGGCTGCTTCCTGTTAATAAATTGTACTAAGCTTTATTTTGCGCGCATATAAAATAATTAAATGTGCACTGTTAGAGAAATTTCATATGTAAACATTAATAGTTATTTGCATTTTCAATGAAAAGTTGCTGTAATTGAAATTAATAAAATATTTGCTGTAACCATAAATAATCAATTTTGTATAGGTGTTCGTTTACGTTCGGTAAGTGATACATATACTGTGGTGCTCCTAAAAGTTATAAGCACATATTGCTTTGTAGTAAGTATGGAATGGATGAGAAATAGAATACTTTTTGACGTTACGTTTAGGGTACATTATTTATGGCAAAAATCTTGCCTTTTTACATCTCAGTCGCATGCAATTATCGAACAGCGTGTATAATAAGTTCAGTTCTCCCGGCAAATGTTGAAGCATTGTTGAAGTTAAAATGCAGACAACTTCTAGGGAGGCTCTCCGCTCCGTAGCCATTTCATATAATAAATTCCGGGTAATTTTCAGTTAGGTATTAAGGACGTACGTGCTTTGACAAATCAATAAATAATTAAGCTACGTACTTTATTACATGATGCTATTATTTATTTCTATAGTCTGTCCGGGATCCACACGACCGGGATTCACCCTATTTCCATGGTGAATCATTGTTGTCAACAATGAATCGCCATGGAAATCGGGTGAATCTCGGTCGTGTGGATCCCGGACAGATATTAACAGTTTAAAACGCCTATGCACATGCAACCAACTATACATAAAGTGACAAAAAAAACTTATTTTTATTCAACCCACTCAAATCTACTGTTGAAAGTAGTAATCCGCGCGTTGTCGTCACATCTGAAAATTACATTCAGTTTCGTTATCTGCATTATCTGCCCATTGCAAAGTTGCAAAACAGAAATCACTGAAACTCCAATCCTTTCAGTGTAGCTTCCCACCGGAATTAGAAACACAATTTAGGTATCAACACAAATTTCCATGTTAATACCGGAACACCGCTACAATCTTGTGCCAGTGCAGGACGAGATTACCGAGTTTATTGGACGCAACCACCGCGTATCCTGATGCATATTAATAAGCCGTCCATTTATTAAGTGAAAAATCGCTCCTGCATTACGCTCACGCTTCCAACCACCCACCCGTTCACCTACAAGAACCCTGAACGCTGATTCCCTCTTGATATAAAATTTTACGATCGACGAAAATTTTTACTACGGAATGTAAGAGATGCTCTCCACAAATACATAAAACAATCACCTGTGTATTTCGGACAAAGTGACGTCATAACACATGTGCGCACCCAAAATAAACGTGGCGCCGCCGCCGCGACGTTGTGACCATAGCGTATAATTAGTGATCACATTACTTGGTTCTTCTTGGAAATCACGGGGTGCATTAACCTGGTTTTACTTTACACCAACTGTTATTTGCTTTGTACCTACAATGATTTTTTATCAAATAAAAAACGAATAAGTCAAAAGGAATGTACGGTATAACATAGCAGTATTGCCATACATGTAAAGAAGAAAGCAGTAACGGTAGGCCCAAACGAAATGTACACCAGTAGTTGTTATGGGTTGTGGGGCGGTTGTACCTAAAGTTCATAGTTGCTTAATCTTGAATTAATAAAGGATAAAAATACAAGTTTTTCTTGTAAAAGAAAAAGATCAAACTATAATAATTATGTAAGCAAAAGCGTTTACCGTTTATTCGCACCGGCCCGCATGTAAAAACGGTAGAACCTTCTTAACTTAAAATCCTCGTTAAAATTTAAACGCAACACATAAACAAGGGCATAAAAGATATGATAAGTCCGTACCATACCAAAACATGCTATATAAAACCTCATCCACATCCTCAGTGGACTTTGGAATTGAAAGTTATGTCTTATTCTCTGGTTCAGGGCCGCGTCGTGCCTTTTTTTGAGAATACTGTTTTTTTGTTTCTTGTTAAAAAAAATCATCAGAAACATCAGTTTTATTTACTTAATTTCTAACTGTTGCAATATCATCGTTTTAAGGTAATTTTGAAGCTTATCGGTGACTTTTTTCGATTTTTTTAAAATTGTTAGTGTTCCATATAACTCCTTGTAGGGCTTGTAGGGGTATAAGAACAAATTTTATATTTCCTGTCGTTTTCTTAAGAAAAATGCAAATGTTCCATTTTCAGCCGTCGGGGTTTATCTGAAATTTTTTTTTCGGTGTCGGGCTTTTATCGTCGAATTATTAAGTCTCCATTTTAGAAGCAAAATTTTACGAAAACCTACTTACGCGAAATTTAACCGGTAAAACTAGGAACTCTCGTGATATAACGAATGATAAAATTTCTCATTTGGTATCTCAAGTTTCTTGAAGAAACCTTGTGATTGAAAAAATTTGTCGACTTATGTTCAAAAGATTAAAGCCCTCTAGCTAAAGCTCTCTAGTTGTAATCAGAACATAAGTCTCCAAATTTTTATCAAAATATCTGAAATTTTGTCGATAAAAATTTAAGGTGATTATACCTATTATTTAGGTCAAATAAAATGCCATAGCAACCTGAATTGTTTATAATTGTTTAAATTGTTAAGACTGAAATTTCTTCTGTTGGTTTGTCATCCGAATATAATTCGTGGTCTCATTTTTTCTTCAAAACATTCGTAGCTTTTGCCTCTGGAAAATGGCCACTCGCGCGCTAAAGCGCTCGTGACGATTTCCGTTGCAAAAGCTACTCATTTACTTGTTTCGCAAATTTTATCGGGAAAAATTGGACCCCTCGTTATATTAATTAGACTTCTGGTTATATCATACGTATGTTGTATATGAAATAAAATATGGTCAGCTAAGGAATCGGCTGGAACCTCCCCACTTGGCGAACGATCCAGTCCCCAATCACCTATAAATTTCAATCCAGTCTCGAAGTGTTCCGGGAATTTTTCAAAATTTATATATATTTTTTTAATTGCCAAAAGGGCACTAAGTATGATAGTATTTTTGTAAACAGAATTTGAACACCTTTCAGATGACATGCCAAAAAGGCACTTGTAATTGGCCGACTGTCACCAAAATTAAGTTAATTTTCCTACTTGCTATATCTAAATTTTACTCTACCAACCTTAAAGCGTTTTCTGGGATTTTTCAAAATTTTACAATTTTTTGCCAAAAAGGCACTTTATCAGCTATTAGGCGGGTACTGGTATCTCTACCTACCAAATTTCAGGCAAATCGATCCAGTCGTTTGGGCTGTAGCGTGTTATCTAATGTTGCTTCGTGAGTCTTTAGATTTTATGCCAAAAAGGCAGTTGGCATTTGTAGATTGGCAACAAAATTAACAGGGCTCACCAGAAGAAACACTAACCTCCATTCCAAATTTCATTAAAATCCGTTCGGCAATTTTCGAGAAATGCTGACCACATACGTACTTACGTACACAGACATTTTCTAAAAACCACTTTATCGTGATCCTGGAACCTCAAAACGTAAATATCTACTGTTATCTCTGTTTCGAATTTTTTAGTGATTGCAGTAACCTCCCATTTTAAAATTGGTTGTGGGGAGGTCAAAAATGCTGGCTGCACGATGTACAATCTCTCAGATATCGACTCCAGTGTTTACAGTTCATAAATGTTACATTTCGTTTATTTTGTTAAGAAACATCAAGCAGCTTAATTACACTCATGTGTGTTTGTATATTCATAATAAAGACACCATTTGGATAATTTATTATTACAGTAAAGAGTGGATTTAAATATTTGCATGATAAATTTCCAGTTTCGCGTCCAAAGTCATCCCCACAGTCCGGGGGGCAACCGATTGCACGTTTAGTCACATACAGGCTGGTCCAAATGTATTAATACAGGGCTCTCACGGCGAAACGGTAAGATAAATGAGTAAAATAAAAAATCCAGGGTAAATTAGAATTAAATACCTTTATTTTGTCGCAATTTGGAACTCCCCATCTTAATTTAGCAATAAACAATGAATACATTTTTTTAAATGGCACCATGCACGTTTCAATTTTCAAGTTTCTTGAAGAAACCTTATGATTGAAAAAATTTGTCGACATATGTTCAAAAGATTAAAGCTCTCTAGCTGAAGCTCTCTAGTTGTAATCAGAACATAAGTCTCCAAATTTTTATCAAAATATCTGAAATTTTGTCGATAAAAATTTAAGGTGATTATATTATTTAGGTCAAATAACATGCCATAGCAACCTGAATTGTTTATAATTGTTTAAATTGTTAAGACTGAAATTTCTTCTGTTGGTTTGTCATCCGAATATAATTCGTGGTCTCATTTTTTCTTCAAAACATTCGTAGCTTTTGCCTCTGGAAAATGGCCACTCGCGCTAAAGCGCTAGTGACGATTTTCGTTGCAAAAGCTACTCGTTTACTTGTTTCGCAAATTTTGTCGGGAAAAATTGGACATCTCGTTATATTAATTAGACTTCTGCACGTTTCAATTTTTTTTTGGATTCCCTTTGATGCCCTCTTTATGGGAGTGATTTTATTTTTTTGACAAATTAAGCAGTGAACGTAGAAATTTTTGTTGATTCAAATTTCGCGCGGTGATCCGGCAACAATGCGCTTCACCATTACTTCAATGAAACCACCCTCATCTCACCGAATGTCTCCCACTACTCAGGGTAATTGTACTGAGTACACGCCCTCTGGAAGAATCTGACCGGGCCTAATAATAAATAGCCTGTTTACTTCATTGTGTACACAGTACAACACTAGTGGGAGTGGGAGACATACGGTGAGACGAGGGTGATTCCATCGAAGTAGTGGTGAAGCGCATTGTTGTCGGATCACCGCGCGAAATTTGAATCAACAAAAATTTCTACGTTTACTGCTCAATTTATCAAAAAAAAAAAATCACCCAATAAAGAGAGCATCAAAGGGAATCCAAAAAAAAATAGAAACATGCATGGTGCCATTTAAAAAAATTTATTCATTGTTTATTGCTAAATTATACAATAAGATGGGGAGTTCCAAATTGCGACAAAATAAAGGTATTTAATTCAAATTTACCCTGGATTTTTTATTTTACTCATTTATCTTACCGTTTGGCCGTGAGAGCCCTGTATTAATACATTTGGACCAGCCTGTATAGGGCCGGAATTTCAATCGAAGGTTAACCTACAGATCTTGGTTATCTAATCATATCTTCAGGATGTTTTGAAATGGGCTTATTTGATTGGTTAACCTTCGATTGAAATTCCGGCCCATAATCTTCATTTTCTTGGTAATTTTTCATTTTTGCGAACTGTTAGCGAAATGACGTTTTTTTCCTAAAATGACACTAGGAAATGAATAATTGCGACTGTCAATAGAAACTTGCACTTGCTAATTTATCAATCACGGACAGAGGTTAAACTTTTTCGTACCTATACCTGCATATTAATTCATGTCTTTTTATTTTATTAAAGAGCAAATCTCGCATATCAAATAATCATCTGGGGTAGGGCTGTGCGATATCGGAATTTGAATATCGAATATCGATATTTAAAATTTAATCGATATACCGATATATCGATAAACCGATATATCGATATACCGATGTATCGATATATCGATATACCGATATATCGATATATCGATATACCGATTTATCGATATATCGATATACCGATACACCGATTTATCGATATATCGATATACCGATAACTAAATATACCGATTTATCGATATATCGCCTTATCGGTACTTATACAATTGTATCGACATCGTTACTGTGGTATTATATCTGTAATCGAGTAACATCTTAGTTTTAAGAGCTAGATAGGTATGAATAGGTAATAGTCCTTTTTCTGTAGTTTCTTGATGTTAGTTAGTTAATAATATTGAAATCAATTATTGATTGAATTGATTGGATTGGAGCGCTCAAACATTATTGTTTACGTTGTGCCCTGGAAAATAACGTAGGATTCGAAATAAACGATATTAGGACCCAAGGGTGCTTTGAAAAACATCAGTTGCGATGTCCAATTTTCTACAAGTCGTTTAAATAAGTATAGTAATTCCTACCATCACTTGTTTAAATTGTTTATATACTAATTGTTTATACACTGCACGAAAATATTGATATCTCCAACGCAAAGATTCCTCAGTTTTGTCAATTCATTTCAATGTTAGCCAGTTGTCAACAAATGACTGAATCAGGCCGAATACCTACTCCTACATTTAAAAGAAGTCAGAACTTCAGAAGTGTCATTATAGGTATGTATCGATATACGGGGCCACCGGTTATCGATATACCGCTATATCGATATATCAATAACTTATCGATATATCAATAACTTATCGATATATCAATAACTTATCGATATATCGGTATATCGATATATCAATATATCGATATATCGATATACCGATATATCGATATATTATCGATAACTTATCGCTATATCGATATATCGATATTTCGGTATATCGATAACACACTTTTATCGATATATCGATATATCGATAATCGATATATCGATATATCAATTGAAAGTCGCAGGCCTAATCTGGGGCAATTTCAGTATAAAAGCAAAGGAGAGAGGTAATGATCCAGCAACTTTCTTTGAGGTCGACATGGGAAATCGAATTTTCTGACCTGCTGAAGCCTCAGCCAAAAGTGGCGCTTATTATTTCATTATTGCCGGTGACCAGTCGAGGACGTTCACGCTTGATGTGCGTATTACTAATTGTCTGGTCTCATGAATTTTAATACCTATATACATGTAACACAAAAACACAAAATGATCTGTTCCGGAAATGTTAACAAAACTGAGCGGTTTCAGAATATTAAAATCTACAATCTCCTTAATTATTATTCTTGTAAAAATGAAAGCAAACTTATAGGCAAGTTGGTACGTTATCAGTTGCGGAAAAAATGTCAATTGGGAAAGTAGCACGGCAAAAGGATAGCGCAGCAAAGGTGTAAAATTTAACGCCACTCAGCTAATATTTAAAAACAGCAACATAACGTATTTATTAGAAATGCCAATCAGCCCATTGTTAAATTGGTTAGTTAGTTACGTGGGCGGCCAGTATGACTCAAGTTGCATCATTCAAACACAAAATCTGCACTGGCTGCAGAGAAACTCCTTGTTTGACGAAAAGGGCAAACAATTTTCGCGAGTCCGAGTAGTCTGACTTTTCTTTATTCTAAAAATTGTAAAAATTTACTTTTTGCACTTCCGGGAATGAAGTGGCACTTTTAGGCACTCTTTTGATGTTCTGCTTCACTTCCATGGGACTGAAGTGCCGTTGCTAGGTATTTTATAAAGAACTACGTTAAAGTGAAATGTTAACATTTTTCGAATATTTTGGGTTCAAACTGAATGGGAGTGCAAAAAATAGCGTATATACCACAGGACTACAGTGACATTTAATTCCTCTCGTGGTTACTGCTTCTCTTCGCTCGGGCAGTAGTAAACTTTCACGTTCGGGATTAAATGATACACTTCAGTCCTTTGGTATACAATACAATACTATTTTGCACTCCCGGGAATAAAGTAGTACTTTTAGGCACTCTTTTGCGGGACTGAAGCGGGTCATTCACTCCCATGGGACTGAAGTGCCGTTGCCAGATAATTTTATAAAGAATCCATTGTTTCTTGCTTGATTAAACTACGTCGAAGTGGCATTTTCACATTTTTCGACTATTTTGGGTTCAAATTGAATGGGAGTCCAAAAAATAGCGTATATACCACAGGACTGAAGTGACATTTAATCCCTCTCGCTTCGCTGGGGCAGTAAACTTTCACGCTCGGGATTAAATGATGATTCCCTTCAGTCCTATAATATAGGACTATTATATTTACGCCTATAGCATGTAAATTTTCAAAAATATTTGAAAAGTTTGCAAATTCCGTGGCAATTAGCTCAAAGGCCTGGTATAATATACTTACTATGTAAAATCTTGAGGGCCTGGCTGTTGGAGTCGCACACTAGCAGTGAATTTATTTTAAATTTTAATTTGAAATTGAATAAATGTTGATAAGTATAGAAATAACGAGTAAAAACAAACATTCCTTCTTTACCTTGACATTTCATCAGTTTTACATAACATTACGTATCTTTCGCATGAATTCTTTTAGTCTAAATATTACCCAATTTTCGGTTGAATTTGACTTCAAACAAAACCGTATTTTTAGCAACCAATAAATTGGAATTCATTATTCAGCCAACGTGACAAATCCCTAGTCGAAAATTTTAATAAATCTCATCAACATGACCCCCATGCCTTCATAAATATTCAAATATTCTCTAAGTATTGGGATAACTTAGCTTTAATCAAGGTAAATGTGATTACAAAGCCCCTCACGTTTGGAGCATAGGACATTCCGACTCGCACGAAGGACAAAACTACGCTTTGTAACGGAAACACCTGATGAAAGATGCGAGACGTAATAAAACCGTCATCATCAGGTAAGAAGACCACCGGATTGAAGAGAATTCCTTGCACGTTTCTCATCTCGGCAACGACAAAATGAGAACGTATAATCAACTATACTCGATCTAGTCTAGAGGCTTGCAGTTTTCTGAACAATGTCATCATCACTTTATCGACCCTTTGGAAACGGTCACTTGTCCCGAAGGAAATACGGAAGGGTCCGAGAGGAGACATTACACAACTAAATTAAATCCCTGCCTCCCACACATAAGCAAAGTAGAGAGTTTTTATCTTGAACGAAAATTCTCCCGAGAGAATGTTTTATAGACCATCAAGTTATGACATAAAAGTAAAATTGGTGAGATAAACGGGGGAGGATAGTCCGTTTTGCCATCATCATCCATGATCTGAGTTTCAGATTTAGGGACAAAGGGAAGGTTAAACAAGTTACTTTAGTGATAAAACTTATTTTCCATTATTTATGGCACAGCTAATAATTTTTGCAACATAGATATGACCCTCTTTGTGGGCGGGTCACTTTGGTGCTAAAGACTAGGTACGGACTAAAAAATTTAGATCAAAAACGACAATGATGGATTAGGGCCACAGGGGCATAAATAATAGGAATTTCCAATTATTGTTGTTACTGTTTATTGTACCCTGAACTGGAACGTCACAGCCACTTTTTGCTTTCAGCCAGATTTATCATTCCAACAGCAATATGCAAGAGATTTAACCCGAATGTTAATCATGAGTGAATGACATGAGGGTTTAAACATTCCCGTCACACAAACAAGTGGATTAATCCCCCCGAAGCGAACTTACTGAAATCCCAACAAATTTCATTCACTACGATCTAATTTAAATAATAATTATTGTTTTCGTTAATCGCGACATTCACATAGCAAGAAAGAACGCAAGGTTGTTGCAGCTGCATACTAAATGGAAAGTGCAGAACTGCATCAGATACATTAGTTATCTCATTAGAGTCATGATTCTTTGTTCGCTTCGAGGCGTATGAACGCAAAATGAATAAGTCGATGATAATGATGCTGGTGATGATGTCACTTTTCTAGTACACAGAATTAATTACACTAGGAATTTTCATTCATATGTGATTCAGGATTTTGTTATTCAATAGAATTTTTCACATTACCTTGGACCCGCAAATACAGTATTTCAATTTGTATACCTATTGTGCATGGATTCTAGTGGAATATTATACTTCGGTCTTGAATTTCTTATTTCCCTGGAGCAGAAATATATCTGCTCTATAAGTTCTTGGTTCTTATTTATATGTAGAGACGCTATACATATAGGGTGGGTAATTTTCTAAACGGTAAAATGTCAGGAGTCGGTTAAATTAGAGGAAAGTTGCGCTATGTCTTGGTGATTAAGAATCGGAAGGGAATTTCCAGATATTTTTATTATTTCTTGAGTTATCACAAAAAATCTGAAAATTGTGAATTTAAAGAAATATATTAATAGAAATTTTCTAGGCCTTCTAGATTTTAAATAAAGACAGTCAACTGCATCTCTTCAAACGCTAAATTTACATAATTGGATTATTTTGGTGTTATTTTCCGCAATTTTACTTAACCATGGTTAATCCTCATACCTTTTGACTTTTCATCCACCTTTAGGATTTTTCAACCACCTAAGTGCTAATTTTGCAAAATTCGCATAATTTCGTTTTTCGTCGGTAATAAAATTGAGCTCATTTGGGATTCAGTTTACCTTTTACAATTTTCCAGTTTCCTTCGCAATAGGTAGGTATAAGTATGTATTTCAACCCCCACAAAAGTTTTAATTGCATAATTTGGTTATTTTCGTGTTATATTTCCCCCCTTTCGCAATTTTTCAGCCCCCTGAGTGTTAATTTTTCAAATTTCGCCAAATTTTGTTTTAATTCCGGCAATTCTTCTCATTTACTCATTTGGTTTATATCGTCATTCCTTTTACTTTTGACCCTCAAAATTTTTGTGTTTTTTTCTGTTAATTTTCTACTTTATAATTCTGTAACAACAATTTTTTAACATTTCGCCTTTTTGGCACATCTGTGCGCTGCGGAGGCACTACTACTAGGTGCAGATTGATAAAATCTGCACCCGATTCCACCAGTATGACCAGCCCCCCTACATACACATTAACGTGAACATCAACAGGGATACACGTCGCATTGATGTACATCTTCCGGGGACTTTCTTAATGACGGCGGCTAATTTTAAGAACCGACATGGGTTTCCGAAAAAGAAAAGCTCGAACTATTAGAGGTATAAACTTATTTGCTTGGTAAGGTTTAATAATTATGTTCAGCCCTGGAGCATAGTGTTTATGAAAATAATTGAAAATGGGACACAGCAATGTGAGGAAAGCTGCTCGCTTCTCAAAAAGGCATTAAGGGCTATTTCAACATTTTATGAAAACTGATGGCGAGTGTCGGCCAAAAAACTAAAGAAAATCGGCTTTTTCAAACAGCTAAAATTAAGTAAAATGCTGACGGTCTAAAAAGATAGAATATAGAACTTTGACACTGGGTTAGTAAGCAGAACATGGCAGTCTTTGATAGAAAAATTTTCTAAATTATGCCCTGATTGGCAGCCTCACAAGCCCGCTAATTTAAAAATTATAGCGATAAAGCGGGAAGTATTGGCGGCAGAATAAAAGGACCGCGTTGAAGAATGCCCGGAATTTTAAATGCCATTATTGTGAGGGAAGCTCAAAGCCCGAGTTTTATTAAAACAAAGTTCTACCGTTGCGATGTCATAGATTGCCTCTTTTTTGATGTTCCAAATTGCTCTCCGATCTCCGATCCTGTTCGGTGGAAATGGATTGATGAATTTCCTTTATGTTCTAATGGAAACTATTTTCCGGCCAATTATTTGCGGATAACAAGAAATGGAACTTGTTCTCTGAAGGCAAACAGATCGATGAAGTGAAAAATAAAGAACTCATTACAAATAATTATTATTCTTCAAGTCGCCGATGCATAACACCGAATCTGTTATAGTGATTACGATTTTTGCTCGAAGCTGCAACGAAGTGGATAAAACAATAAATAAATCGACATTACCGTAAATAGGACCGTTTATCTTACAAAAAATTATTGATATGACTACATTTCACTTATTCTCTTACTTACCTAATTTCGAAACGAAATGAATATCGTTCCCAGTTCAGTGTAACCTCCCCGTTCCATTCTCATCGAGGGATCGATGTGTAACAAATCCCACATAAAATCGCCTGTGACAAATGAGATCCCGCTCAAGTGCCAACATTTGATGCCTTAATCGCTGCTTCAATTATTCAGGATTAGCTTCGACATTAAAGTTTTCAACCAAAAAGATAACAACATGCCAGTTAGTTAAAATGTTAATTCCGACGTCAGTAAGAAGGAAGTAGACGTTCAAGCTCATATTTACACAATCGACTTTTTAACATCTTGTTCACTCAATTTCAAAGAAGCATTATGTAGCACGCTAATTCCGGCCCGGCCAAGAAACCATTTACATGATGTATAACGAAATTTACATAGAATTGAAACAATTTTGGCCCCTGGAGTGTTGTTAACTGAAGCGAGTATGTTATCTCGAGCGGACGCGTTATTTATTTTCGCTTTACTTTTGAAATCGAGTAAATATTTAATTTTCTTTCATGCTTTTTCTTCCCATATTTCGCAACGTGTGTGCCTTTAAAAATGTTATAGGCCCCTTGATGAGAGTCACTTCAATTGAAATCTAGGTGAAAAAGATATTTTGCTGAAATAAATTAATCGGTTTGTACCTACTGAACAATATGAGTGATGGAAATGGTTTGCAAGCCTGTCGACGAAGTATCGTTTGTACATTATAAAGGTTGTCAGTCGTCCATCAGTTAGATGTAAACGCTGGAATTTGGTGCTAATTTATGGGTTCAATGACAGACTCACGTATTTATGTTGAATGCATCCGACTTTCAAATATTCTTGTATAATTAGTTCAAAGTATGAAACGTAGACCTTTTGAACCAAGTGGAAACACCTCTGCAAATACCAATAATTCTGAAAAACAGAGAATTGCCAGTTTAATATGAAAAGTCTTGCTAAAATGGCTAAACGGAAACGTAATAATTGTCAAAGATGAAGATAGAAAAATTTATGACAAAACAAAAAGTTAACGAAAAAGGTCTAAAATAATTTCAAGAGTAGCCCGGAAAGTTCGAAAGTTCCACTCCTTACAGCCGGAAACAATCAGCACATCAAAAGACAAAGGATATCGTGAAGGAAAGGATAGGATTAAAGCTAATCGTCAACAAAACTGACAACCACAGTACCTACTAATAAGGCCAATTTAACAGATAGAGGCTAATACAAGAATTCGTGTCTCGCGTTTCGTGTTAGCAGAAGACCTGGATTCGACTCCCAGCAGAACTGAGCAAAAAAATTACGTTTGTATCTATACTTTTACTCGTCGGATTTGCGTACTCGTGCGGCAAACATTCTTTCTCGTGAAAAAACGTTACACTTTACTCACTTGTTACATAAATAACTATTTTGTATACGTCCGGTAAAAAAGGCAGCTTTGGAGGGGTCATTTGATGATAGAAAATAAACACTTGCAAGCCAGTATAAGGTCGATTCGCACTATACGTCACGTAAAGGACGGTCAGCGTACGTATTTTTTTTACATGAAAAGAATACGATTTTGACGGTCTTTGACGTTGCTAAGCGTCACCATTCAAAATTCATTGTTCAATATGTTGACATGACGTTGCCGTGAGGTATTGTGCGAACCGACCTTTACTTTGCAGACTCTTGTCATTTTCTGTCTGCAAACACTTTGCAGACTGTTGCTAAAGCCCTCCCTTCAATTAATAGTATATTTCAAACCAAAATAAGAAAGTGCAAAGTTTATAAACCGAGCCGAAGGTGAATACTACTTTTTCCGTGCAGTATTCTGAAATAAATTGGATTTCCAAGTATTTTTTCATTTAGAAAAGTTACACTTTTCTACATAGCAACACTTTTCTAAACAATTCTTTTCATCGGCAGCAAACATTTTCAATGAGATAATTTGTTAATTTTTATTTTGTTGTTTTCCGTTACTATGTAAATGAAGTTTCAGAAAGTATTTCACCCTGCACAAATAATTTTTGATTTTAAATGTTAACGCCATTTCAGGATAGTACACGGAAAAATTATGTGTACAACTCGTGGAAAAAATTATTTTCCATGCTTGTTTCAATTAGTACACTTGGCTTCGCCTCGTGCATTAAACACTCACTCGCATGGAAAAGTAATAATTTTCCTTACTTGTTGTACGATAGTTATTTTCCGTGTACTATTCTGAAATATATTAAATTTCCAAGTATTTTTTCATCTAGAAAAGTTAAACTTTTCCACATAGCAACACTTTTCTAAATAATTCTTTTCATCGGCAGCAAACATTTTCAATGACATTATTTGGTAATTTTAATTTTGTTGTTTTCCGTTACCATGTAAATGAAGTTTCAGTATTTGACCCTGCACAAATAATTTTCGATTTCTCGTTTTTTATTTTAAATATTAACGCCATTTCAGGATAGTACACGGAAAAATAATGTGTACAACTCGTGGAAAAGATTCTTTTCCTTACTTGTTGTACAAATAACTATTCCCAGCCAGTCCCATCACGGCATAATTTAACACTTTCAAAATAATTACAAATTGTTTTAAAACTTCTTATAACATACAAGCCACTTTGAGATGCATTTCTATTTCTTTCTATTTTAAAACTTTCAACCATGCGCCATTTTTGTAAATTTTCGTCAGTACAGTTTTATCTTAAAAATCACATCATTTACTTTTTCTACCTAGGCGAAAATAACGCTCACCTCAAATGGGGTGAGCAACTCCCACTTTTTTACCGACTGGGGAAAAATAACTATTCCGAACCTGTGAAACTTAAAAAGGGACCTAACTCCCAACCTTGACTAATCCCTCTTTTTTGTGTGCAAGTTTTGCAAAAACAATTTCACCTCAATTTTAAACATGACAGAAATCGAACGATCAAAAATTTCATGCACAACTTTTATCAGTCCGTCCCTGACCTTCCATTGTCTTAATGTTAGATGAACTTGTAATGACTCGTGAAATGATTCCAACTTCCACCACAATTCTTCCAGCAGATCTCGATATTGAAATTCGTTTCGCTCCCGGCAGCAAAACAGTCCTAATCTGCGAATTGAACGATCTCCCTTATCTCCAAGCATTCAAATGACAGTTATCTTAAAAGGGTCTAAGTTTGCCTTCCTCATCCCGAAGTGATGGAGCGATATTAGATAAAAGTTTAGTGGAGCATGATGGAACTCGAACTTTATTTCAATACGTCCCGTGGAAGCTTTAATTTGTGGCCTTTGGCTGCTCCTTTAATTTTGCTGGCAAATTTTTATATAAATTAGGAACACGTGTATCTCAATCTCGTGTTGGCATCACACAATTGCTGGAATAATGAATCCTTCTTACCACCTTCAAAAACTAAGTTTATCAGCTGTTTGATTTTCGTTTTTTTTTGTTTTTTATAGGTAGACAGGTATCCACGAGACCGGTTCTAGCTAAACAACCTTAGCCTGCCTACACCTCCCACCTGCTCGTAAAATAATAGTCGTATGGTATACAATAGGAATCCAGCTTATCCGCCTCATGCATTCTTTGGTAAATAAGCTTTGGCAAAAGCTCAGGAAATTATTTTGATATTGTGTGTGACATGAAAACAATAAGCCTAACTTGTCCCGTTTTGACTTACTTTAACCTGAAAAGTGATTCCATGGTGGAAGGCTTCATCTGGATGCAGGGGGATCCTGGTGTCATAATCGTCATTTTGAACTAAATCGTATTGCTTCTTAGAGGGCATCGTCGCACTGTATCACATTATCACACACACCTTAACATTTGGCACATTCAATACTGATCGTTTACCACGAGGATGGAAGTCTTACTTTGAGCTAATTCTATTGAGCACTATTAGTAACATCATTTCCATTTTCTACGTAGATTTGTCATCAGATTCGTCATGCATCACCTGGAAAGAAATGTTTTGTTAATTCGACATAATGGAAATGGAAACGGAAGATAAAAGTGTATACCTGTCTATCTAACCTTGACCATTCCTCTATTTTTAGAGGTCTAGAACGAGTTTACTTTTTTTTTAGGTTGAATGAACATTCTGTTGCATCATTTCATTATCATCTCGCTTCTCCTTGAGTCAAATTAGAATAGAAAATTGAATGTGAATGTTTAGATATTAACTCTGAAAGCTCTGAATTTTTCCTGGTTATGAAAGGGGTGAATGAATCATTTCCGATCGTTACGCTTGAGATATAAAGGAAACCATTATGGGAATATGTATGGAGCTCCACAATAAAAATTAAATAGAAAAAATCAATAGTGCAATTGAGAACAGCTGCGGCCCAGCTGGCCGATCAAAAAAGAAAAAAATATAAAATGAGTAATGAGCGGGAAACGTGGGGCTTTGGCTACAGGTTAAATTTATTTATTGTAATCGAGGAATATCGAGGGACAGAGCGGCATCAGCAGGAAAATTTTCGTCTGACTTCATTAACGAAAAGATTTAAAGCAAGAATGACCTTTTATGTTAACATTGTTTGTAATTATTGTGTAGGTCTAGGGCTCGATGTCAATATACAGAGCATCTCGCAAAATCTGTCCGCTGGAAGTTTCTTAAGTTATTATCTCCCCCATAACTTTGGTCATGTATGGGTTATTCAGTTTTTGAAAATTGTAAAATAAACTTAGTTACGCGATTGTCTTTTTACGAGCGTACAAAAAATGGTGTTCATGTCTAATGCAATGCGGCTGAGTAACGATAAATCTAAGTATCTCTGCAACTACTGCAACGATCATATTTACTTAAAAAAAAATGGGCAGCTACGGAGGCGGCTGGACCCTCCCCACTTGGTGAATTTTCCAATCCTATCACTAATATCAAGTAAATGTTGCTATTTACTATACTTATCTAAGTTTCACTCCACCAAACCTAAGGTGCTTTCTGTGATTTTTCTAAATTTGACGATTTTTTGCCAAAAAGGCACTAAGTTTGAATACAATTTTGAAAACAAAATTTGAAGACTTTTCATGTGCTGATAGAGAAAATGGGAGTTCATTATTCAAGTTTCAAAGTTGGTATGCCAAAATGGCACTTGCCGTTCGCCGATTGCCGTCAAAATTAGATCAGCTCTTCGGCTAGTAATGGTGCCTCTACATACCAAATTTCAGCCAAATCGATCTAGTAGTTTGGACTGTAGCGTGTTATTTAATGTTTCTTCGAAATTTCGATTGTTTTGATTTTGTGCCAAAAAGGCGCTAAGTATGAATACATTTCTAGATACAGAATTTGAAGACCTTTCATGTGCTGATAAAAAAAAATTGTGTTCATAAGTCAAATTTCATAGTTGGTGTGCCAAAAAGGCACTTGGCG
Source organism: Pycnomerus fuliginosus (assembly GCA_963924575.1). Taxonomy (NCBI): domain Eukaryota; kingdom Metazoa; phylum Arthropoda; class Insecta; order Coleoptera; family Zopheridae; genus Pycnomerus; species Pycnomerus fuliginosus. The sequence continues at coordinate 23,331,813 of OZ004618.1, read as the reverse complement.
TTTGCGGATCGGCAAGAAAATTAACTGGGCTCTCCAGAGGGTGAACACTAAACCACATTCCAAATTTCATTCAAATCCGTTCGACAGTTTCCGAGAAATCGTGCTCACATACGTACATACGTACATACATACGTACATACGTACATACACACAGACATTTTTTAAAAACCACTTTTTCGTGATCCTGAGACCTTGAAACGTAAAGATCTGCTGTTATCTCAATTTCGAATTTTGGAGTGATTGCAGTAACCTCCCATTTTTATATTGGTTGTGGGGAGGTTAAAACGAGAAAAAAAAATGAAATGCTTGTCTAAAAAAACGTAACAGAATAAATAGTAGGAGGGATTCCCATTTACGAGATATTCGATGTCGACATATTTTCGCAGGCAATTCGCCGACTACTAAAATCCGAAAGAATCACTGTAAGTAAACTGTCTCTGAACCTCGGACAAATTGTTGTCTCCAGCCACCGCAGATATACCTACATACAGGCCGCGCATTATATCTTAGCGAGAATTTTGAACGCGGATGGAGATTTATTTTGTTAAAGACAAAGATTTGAAAGTGCAATCACTCACTTTTAGTTGCCAATCAACAACTGCAGCTATCAAACAGGTGGTTGCATTTAAAATCCGCGGTCGTAATAAAATAAACCGCAATTTGAATTCAAAATTCTCGCCAAGATATAATGCGCGGTCTGTACAAAAAACAAGATTTCGATACTAGAAGATAGGTACGATTGGATAAGTAACTACTTATTTAATCAGTTTGCCTACTAAAATAAATGCCAATAAAATTGAACAAGAAAAGGTATAGGTATCCATAATTTCTGTGAAATGGTAATCATATACGGTCTGTCAAATATACGTATATACTTAAGTTTAACGCTGAGAACCACAAAAATATTATTTGCTTTTATCGTTCATACTTGACGACATTCAAATTTTATTAACATTAGAGCAATTTTAGGTGGCTATAAACGTCACCGAAGTTTTTAGTAGCTAATGAAGCACATCATTACAAAAACATGTGTATGGTCTAATTAAGGGGCGAGCAATAATAACAGGCTAAGTATACGTTGTGGTTAGAACATTATTTTTTTATTTTACAAAAAAATAATAAACCCTAATTCGAAGCCTGATCAAATGTGTATGGGTAATAAGAAGCCGTTTATAGATTTCCCTGTATACCAAACTTACTAAAAATAATGGATTTCATTGCAGATCTAATGAAATCCTTTAACTAGTTTGACTCTGAATAGCTTACTTGTATTTTTTCCCTCATTTGGTACCAGATAAAACGGAAATTTTTCGGAAATTTTGCGTTAATTTTCCAGTAATAGTGCACGAAATATTTGTCGAAGTTTAATTGCGTTATAAAGACATGGGTACCAACCAAAATCAATAAAACCGAATTATTGTTTGAGGTAATTCAGATTAATGGTTATACACCGGCAGCTCAGGATCGTAACGATTAAAATTTATAGGGCATCATAAACGTTTTAATAGAAAATAATTTGTAACTCCACCAAGACTCAAGAAGTCATTTATAATGCAAGAATTTCATTTGAGAAAATTTACTATGCGAAGGAATGTCAACAATTCGTTGCAAAAGCGTATGTTGAACTAACATGCATTTTATGCAGAATGTGTGGGCGTTTTATTTTCTATTCCTTCTGGGATAATAAGAACTATACCAAGCGCATTTTCATTATTTCTGACAAGATTAAAGAGCAGTGAAATGTACGAGTTGTGAAACTTTCTACATAGCTTTAAGCCTTTAAGCAACAGTTTCAATTTACTATTGCCACAAATATTGGGGCAACAACGACGATGCGACTTCATTTCCACCGATGCTGGTTTTCTTGGATTTCTTGAAAAAATAATAAACCAACAGAGAGGTGGTTCATGGCCGTTCGACGAGCTAAGCCAAGCCTAACAACTGCTTCGCTGCATTCTCCACGTGTGCTTTCAATCGAATTACAAGAGCTAGTTTAGTCTCATTTCTGGCTGATAGACAAAAATCTAGAGTTATTTCAATGCACATATGAGTCATATCTCGAGTTCCTCTTCAGCCTCTGAATAATCCAGTTCTGAACAAACTAGTAATCTTTTTCTGGTAAGTATAGAAGAGGCATAAGCCTAGATATGGAACGCTACAAATACAGAAAAGGTTTTAAAAATTTAAAAAATTATTATTGAGAAACCCATAAATGTACAATTATTAATAATATTGAAGCGAGAAGGATTAATAAATGTCAGAAAACCTGTATGTATTAAGAAATACGTGAAGAAATTAAAAAATACTTGCAAATTTAACTTAGGAGTCCAATTTGCTAAGAATGAATGAATTACAATAATTATTTATGATTTGTATGAGGATTTAGCTGTATGTAGGTTTGTATTTGCCACTTTCTTACCAAATATTGACATGGTCATGCACAGGAAGGGGTGGAAATTGGCGGCCAGCGGCGAACAATTTATTGGACAGTTTATCTAAGCATCTGCCTGCCGTTCATAGTGCCTTCGATAGGTGTTTGCAGCGTAATAGATGCTGCTTGTTGTCACTGACACGCCCGCATTAAATTTTCGAAATCAAATTTCTGTGAGGTGAATTCTGAAACTGTTAATCCTGTTTGCAACTAGTTTTCAACTTTGAGTCGTATTTTAGTGCATGCGTGGGCGTTGCATTATTAATGGCTTTGTAGTCCCTCTTCAGGGGAGATTTTATGGTTATATTAACTAGTTTATTTTCCTTGCCGTGCAAACCTCGGTGCCGTTATTTTTCGCAACGTTCGAATAAACATTGCCGTCTTTGTGTACCCTCGCTCGGAGAAAAATGAAATTTTAATCTGCAGGTTATTTGATTTCCTCATTACCATTGTTTGAACCAGCTCAAATCGAAATAAAATTGAATTTCAACACAACGTTATTTAAATATTTGAGCCTTTTTTATGTAAGTTTCAGTTTTAATTATAATGGCATTTCGCTTTACGAGGAATTCATAAACGGGGGGAACTGCTCAAAAGATAATTAACACCTGAGCAAGTTCGTGTAATAAATCCAAGGGGAGGCTGCCTTCGGATGCACTTGCTGCAGGATATTAAACTCGAGATGCGGACATTATTACGATGTTACTTAAGAAATCGGGTTAAAAGGATGCAAACTAATTGTTATTTTTACTTGATTACTTTGGCAACAACATTCCTGTAATTAAACGGCTAAATTTAGGAGTTTTATGTGTCTTCTGAGCTATTTTGAACTAAACCCGGTCATAGTTTGTTGCAGCACTCAAAATTAATCAATTTTGGGGCATGTAATTGTTTCGGAAAATCAATTAAAGAACTTCCTTATAAATAGATTGAGTATCACAGAAATATTTATTCCTTATTGACTTAAATACTCCTCATTTTGTATTGAGACTGTTGCCTATTAAAATATTTCAGACCGTTTCTCTGAACCAAATGAGGAAAAATCGGTCAAAACGGTCGATTTTTATTTCTAGGGGGACACTTAAATCCGGCTTGGTGAAATTTTACAACGCACCTCCTACCCCAGCCAACCCCAACCTCAACTTCCAAATTTCAAATCGCAAATCCCCTCTTGTATGCATTATTTGAAAGCTAATTTCACCACTAATCCAGTGCTGTAATAGTTATTTAAGCATCAAGGGTGGTAGGTGCATGTCACCATACCAACCTGAAAACATAGTCGGTAAGCGATGAAAATGACCGATCGTGCAAAAATAGTATATTGTTGTATTAGGAGTAGAAGCGTCACTTTTTGTGCTAAAGCTGTAAGTTTGCGAGCCGAACGTAGTGAGGCTTGCAAATACAGCTGAAGCACAAAAAGTAGCTTCTACTCCGAATACAACACGCTATTTTTTCTCCAAACGTTTAAAAAACATCAGATTTAAGAAGAATTATAATTTTTTTCTTCATTTCAACGCGAAATTTGAGAAAAAACTAAGTACGCTCTGCGAGTGTTACTATGACTACGAAGTTAGGAAAATTCATCGCCAGCAATTCGTCGCTTCGACAATTCATCGCCAGCAATTCATCGCCACAACAATTCGTCGGCAGTAATTGGTCGCCGACTTAATTCGTCGCCCGAGCAATTCACAATTCATCGCCAAGGAAAAAAGCATAAGAAACGAATGTTTTTGCCTCGGTTTTTGCATGTTATCATGTTTAAATAACTTTTAGCATATTCTGCAAACATTATTTCTTCAGAAAACGACCACAGAAAGGCAGATACCTGCCTGGGGTTTTCTCGGAGCTTATTTAGGGTCCTGTCTCTCTAATCAATTGACGACTTAAGCAGGCTATTATACAAAAATATACTTGTATCCGTTAATCCCCAGCGCCCTCCATCGTCAAATTTAAAATTGCATTAGGGGAATTTTAGATAGGTACATCACTTTAAAGGGTATGAAATCATCTGTAAACCGATAAAAGAATTCTTGAAATTCATCCACTCCTTCAAAAGTTACACTGAAGAATATGGGTTGGTTCTGGACCTAGGTTATATGATACATTTGGAAAGTTCGAAGAATTAGAAGAAGGGGCCCGTTGAGGCTTCTCGCAGGGAAGTAAAAATTGACTGTTATTTTCTAATTCTTCTGATTTTCCAAATGAATCAGAATTGTACAGACCCCCACGCTGCAGTTTCGAAACTTCCGACCTGTTCTAGAAATAATTATTGTTTCCGCTGTAACTTTTAGTTGGGTATGTCACAAAGGGTTATGTAATTTAAAATTTGACCATAGAGGCACTGGAGGATGAATGAATACATATAAAAAAGCTTAGGTGATGCGTCGTAAGATATCACCAAAGACGTATTTAAGTAACTTCTCGTTCTCGAAATAAAATTCGACCTGTGGATGTACGAAGGATTTTTCCTCGCTCTTGAGAAGCAGAGAAGAAAATCTGGATGAGCCCTTTGCAGTGGGCCACCTGTACATTACTGTACGCGCATTTTAGTTTACTATGTGATAAAACAAGTTTCGAATACATTATGAGGAATAAGCATAAGCGCAATCAAGAACTGAACCGGCGCCTCCGCCAAATCTGCTGCGAGAGTTAAGAATAAGTGTTTCAATTGTAACTTTATGGGAATGCTTCGGGGAATGCAGATTGAATTTGTTCTAAATGCTTCATTGTAAAGCCCAACTTCCCAAAAAAAAATACTGTTAGGCTTCTTGCAAACCTCGTTCCAGGCAAAATGACCCTGTTGTAATCTGTCACTAGGAATACTAGGATTTATGAAACTAAATAAATCCCAAATTGTTGTTCTAATGCACCCTTTGTACGGTGCTATTAAAAAAATATGTGATAACGGGTGGCTATGGAAACAAATGAATCGCAATCTGTCGAAAGGACGTTCGTCCAAAGTTAGTTCGTACAGGACGTTATCGGTGATTTTACCGGGGACTTATTTGTGGACCTGACATCTGTCATTCTGGAGACGTGCGAACTAAATTTAGACAAGCGTCCTTTCGACAGATTGCGAATCACTTGCTTCCCTAGCCTCGCTTCGGTTTTCACATATTTTCTGACTAGCACTGTAGGTGGTGGTTCAGTTGAATAATTCTAAATGGGATACAAGACGATACCCTAAGTCAATAATGATCTAAAATAAATGTTAAAATGTTTGTCCTTCTACATCTGTTGTGTGCAAAGAAAATTAGGTCGTCACTTTGTTAACTCTCATTGAAGACGTCCTTAATACCATTTTAGTTTTATTTCCGGTTTTAATCCCTAGAGTCCCACTCACGTAGCGTAGCTCCCTTTTTCGTGTAAGTTCTTCAAATGGCTGGCCCAAACTATTAAAAATACGCAGAGATCCAAACAGAGGAATAGAGGGAAGTATTAATGTGTGTGGGTATGTAATTGATTCTGTATTATTTTTGGTCCATGCATAAAATGATTAACTCTCTATTAGGAAGGTGCATCTTTTAATATATACCTAATCATTACACCAAGATCTGCGCCTTGGTGACAATAATATATAACGTGCGAACAAAGACTTTTCCGACTCTTGCCGTGAGAGACGTAAGGGCGTGGACTGCTGAAATTATCATTCAAAACGAAATCTGACAGTGACGTTATTATTATATAATTCCGACAGTCTACGCCCTACGTCTCTCACGTCAAGGGCAAATAGATCGGAAAACTATTTGGTCACTCTTTATAATGGAGTCCTTTACCTAATTGTTGCCTTAAAAGTAAATATCTCAAAAAAATTGCTCCCTTATCATCTTTCAATCATTGCCAGAGGCCACACCTAGACATTAATGAATAATGTTGATTATCAATTTTCACTTTCGATGAAATAAGGGTCAGCTAAACGCCTCTTCAGCTTTATTTTATGCTCCACCCATTAATATTGCGTTTATGACGATTGCAACTAATGTTTAGAACTACGTACGTAACTAAAATTGTTATATGTTTCACTTTTTTTCCTATTGAATTTTAAGAAATACATCAATGAGAATTCTGAGAAGATTGCTTCTGGGAGTGTTTTGTTGCCCACCGAGGAAGACCTTATAAATACGATCCAATGATAACCAAGGTAATGCAGCTTCAGTAATTGAGTTGGTTGAACTGCGGTTCTTTGAATCCTGGCTCGGTTTTTCATATAGGTATAAGGTAGCAAGAGCAAGCATTCCTTTGCAGCTTTCGGGAGCGTTGCACCTGTCCGTAATTTCGTATAAGTTATCTTCAGATAACGGGTTTGAACATCACGAAACTTTCTTTTTTATCAAATTTTGTCGATAGGGCAAACCCCACGAAGGTGACTGACTCTGAAAATTATATTTCCTATTCAAAATATGTTTAGAGATATCCGTTGCATATTTAACAGTTTGGACAGGATATTCATTGTTTGTGATGACGATTTGAATAAGCGTTACCGGTTTATGATTTAAACCAAATAAAAAATTTTGCAAGGCAAACATCTTTTCTTACGAGACAGATATACAAACAGACCAATTTACCTCAATGAAGAAGAATTAAAGTCAATTGACACTAAACACTAGTCACTAAAACAAAACCAAGTTCACTTAATTAAGAAATTATGCACAATTTTATCCTCTGAAAAGTTTTAAATAAAGAATTCGTTCCATGTTTTTGAAATGAAAGATGGACCGCGTGTTTGAATGTAATAATAGAACACGCGCTAAGCGCCGGCTTTAGACGACAACAGCCCCTAACGCTGTAAGTTATCCGACTCGCAGAGGACCAAATGAGCGGTTAGCTTGGTGTTCACACAGGTTTGAAGCGTTTTCATTTCAATTTAAATTCAAGGTGCGCCATGCAGCAGTTGGTAGCCGTAACATCAGCTGACCAATTGAAGAAAGCTGTTGGATAGACAGAGCACTGCGGAATAGATGGCGCTACGCATATGAAGTACGAGTAAAAAAAAGTTAAAAATTAACCAACGCCGTTCTCCTACTAGTTAAAAGTTTTTATTATACAATATCTGGTTTCTTTGTTTGTTAATCGAGGACGTTATCGCTTCCACACCCTGAAATGAGGAGATATTTTGCGTGTTTATGACTATGTAAGTATACTTGTTAGTTGTTGAGGTATACTTGTTTGTATTTACGTCGTAGTTAAACCTACGTAAAAAAATTGTAAAAAATTGCAGTTACTCGTTTGTGGAAATAAAAATGTAATACTCACGAAGAAATAATACCTATATTTTGCTTTTTCATTTACAATAAATTAAATTTTATAGGTACATATTATCTCCATCTATAGTAATTTGTGCTCGACCAATAAGCAGAAATGGTGGATGCGCCGGGATAGTCGCCGAATGTTAGAGGATGATACAACGGAATATCTTCCATTTTGAATTACTTTATTCTTAAACAAATGAAATCAATCGAAAGAGAAGATATTCGGAGATAGAAGTTGCTAGAAATCAATTTTGTATTGTAATAAATATGGCCACGAAAAGTACTTAAATTGAAGAAACTATACTAGTAATGGAACTGTTACCTACTATGCTACACCAGAGAGGCTACACATATCATGAATAGTTAGTATAGTCATAGGTATCAACAAAACTTCCGTTGCCCGTCATCAACAAATGCACAAAATTTGCACATTTATCTGCGGAGCTCTCGGAGGAGCCTCACTTATTCTCAGCAGTTTGATGCCTAAAAATTGAAATGAATCAATAGAACTGCCGAGATTAAGTGAAGCTAATCGGATAAATGTGTAAATCGAAAATTATAATGATGCAATGTTTGTTCTGATTTCTAAAAAGGTCGACAAATAACAACAATGTAGTTGTAATTTTTAATAATCTGAAGTAAAATTTGATTCAAACTATTGATTTACTTGGATTACTTTTGGAAAATTGTTGTTATTTCTCGATCTTCTTAAAATCAGTAACATGACAATAGAAAAAAAATTGCAGCTCTCTTATGAAATGTTTGCCCAACGTAAAGCAATAAATTTAGACAAAATAAGCTTCATTTTGAGCAAATTTTAAATCGAATAAGAAACGACGTACTTTGTGAAAAATCACAATAATTGAAAAAACAACATTTTCAAGTATTATTCAAACAGAAAAATGCTTACACTAGTCGAAAAGAGCATCTATTCTTTTATAATAATCACTTGAAAGATCTTTCCTTTATTTTGAAAATTTTTGAAAAAATTTTTTTTCGTAGCCAATGTTTCAAAAAAATCCACCTTGTATATTACCATCAATTAAGTTATGAAGTCATTCCAAAACGCGTATATGTCATGCTGATCACAATCCGATAGAAAATAAAATTGGTTGCCAAAGGTGGCCGAGTTCACGTGGAATGTACCTATAGGTAACACTCACTACTCACTCAGCAGTAACAGTAAATTCGTATTTCGAAATTACGGCATTAAAAACGTTGAGGAATCTTCTCAATTAGTGCAATTAACAAATTTAAAAAATTATTTCTTAGAATCAAACATGAACGTTTGAAAAGTACACAACTTATTGTCTGCAACATCGAAACCGGTCATCACACTGAAGCAGAAAAATTCGTTTCGAAATTTTTTGTGCCATGTCCCCTTCAGATCTGTCAAGGTCGTACGGATAATACCTACTGTAACAAATTGCTTTTCTGATCCCGTTATGCAAATGAGTAATGAGTTTTGCGAACGATTTTGAAAGTAGCTTGGCTACATACCCAAAAAAAAAAATAACACGCATCATTTCATCACTAACTTGAATAAAAATGAAAGCCATTTTTAATAATTTAGAAGAATTTATTATTGCTACAGTATTGCTCCTCAAATACTGAGTAAAATTTTTACATTCTTAACGATTTCCTACACTATTGACTAATTGTAGTAACATAATACCTATCTAAATAATTATATTCTGTACACAATTCTATCTATAATTATCAGGAAAATAAAATAATATAAATAATCTAATAACAAAGACAACGTGCGATCGTGAGGCCTAAAATGTCTCACCACCGATTGGACGTCATCAAGCCCAACAAAATCTTTAAAAAAATAAGAGTTTTGCATTGAAGAAGCTTTCGTGAATAAATATTAATATTGTTAGATCTGAGCCATATCTGAGCAGTTGCCGTATTCTTCTGTAATGGCACTTAATTGATAAAAAAAGTCATAATTTGACATTGTTCAAGGTTCAAAATATCATTATACGTAATTAGATCTTGCTACACAACGGACAATAATTTCCAATTACAAAGGCAAGTTTTTGGTTTACCTACCATCACAGACCATGCAATGATTAAGATGAATTAGATAATACGCTAAATAAATACATAATATTGTGCGAGATTTAAAAATTATTTACAATAATTAATACCAGTATGATATTATAGACAAAATACTGGATGTACTACTGCATTTTTTATATAATAAAAAAATGACGTAATAATGTGCACTGGTCCCGAAGCGTCCTCCGGCTCGAATTGGATTATCTGAAAATTATAAGATCAGTAAATATTACGACTAGGCCCCATATTACGACTAGGCCCACAACTTTGATGATAAATTCGCGAAATATGGATACAAAAATCGATAATTCGATATATCGATACATCGGTATATCGATACGATTTGTAATATCGATAATCGATATTCAAATCTCAATATCGCACAGCCCTAATTACGACCATCACATTCATTAAACCATTAGAAGATATGAAAGTTTGCGTTAGCAATAATTTAATATCAACACATGAAACACAAATAATAGGTATGTGCATCAAGTAATCGAAATCAACTAAAGCTAAAATTGTCTCCCGAATTACCTACTGATGAAATTGAACTTTTGGCCTCAATATTTTTATTTTCGCTTGATTAGCTTTAAATGCATCAAAGATGATACTTTCATTATTATTAAGCTCTAGAAGACTGATTAAGTATTTTGGTTGCTTAGTATTATACAAATAGTAGTCCTAGTAAAGGTCAAGTATAAATCTTGTATAATGAGATCTCGGAGAAGGAATTTTTAAAGCATTACTTGAGCTTCTGGGCAAAGTCAACATGCGGAAGCAATCACGGCCTTCGACTACAAGTTTGCGTCCAAACTGAGATTAATTATATGGCTAAAAATACCCAATTAAGCCCAAACGGGATCTGCTGAGGTGAAAATCAAGGTTCCAATATTTGCAAAGTGTATTCAAACCCGTGCATATGCATTTGCACGAACCCGAAACGCGAGGCAAATTTATGGGCTCTTCAGAGACTTTAACGCGAGATGAAGTCACACTCCTGATTTTTATCGGTTTATGTAATGTTTATGTTTGGCGATGGTCGAGGGCCTTTTTTTCCATTTGAAATTAATGAGTTCCTTATTTACTCACCTTTTCTACAAGTGTGTGACAATGATGTCGTCGTCAATGTCGTCCTTTTCGTCATCGGTCTCTTCGGGTTCTTGCATTGCCGTTTTGTTGGCGGCCTCCAAAGCTGCAGCCTTCTTTTCCTTTTCCTTCTGCCTCCTTAATTTGCGCATGTGGTGAATCTCGACGATGACGTACAAACATACACCGATCAAAAGGATTGCTAGCTGTACATAGAGCTTCATACGGGCGCACAAATGTGTGGAGTAAGCGTACGCTATAACGAAACCCATACTCTCCCACAATCGGTAGTTGGAGAACGCAGCCTCTTTGTTTCGTCGGAAAAGCGTGCCGTATAACCCTGAAAAAAAAGGAGACAATCTTTAGTCTCATTAAACACTTCATCAAAAAGCCCCCGGAAGATGTATATCAATGCGATGTTTATCACGTTAATGTGTATGTAGGGGCGGCTTGTTTTATTGGTGGAATCGGGTGCTGCACCTAATAGTATAGTGCCTCCGCAATCGCACAGATGTGTCAAAATGGCGAGATGTAAAAAATTGTTGTTGAAAATCACCCTGTTAAAATTTTTGTGGGGGTTGAAATAGCTCTATTGTGAAGGTTATAAAAGGTATACTAAATCCCAAATGAGTTCAATTTATTACCGACCATAAAAACTAAATTATGCGAATTTTGCGAAATTAGCACCTAGGGGGTTGAAAACTCGTAAAGGTGGATGAAAAGTCAAAAGGAATGAAAATTAATCGTAATTAAACAGAATTATGCAAATTTGGTTCTTGGGGGGTCGAAATATTGCGAAGGGAGTCGAAAAAATGAATAAGGCAAGAACAATCCATAATGAGTAAAATTTATTACAGAAAAAAGGAAAAACTGCGCGAATTTTACTAAATTAACGCTCGGGGGGTTGAAAAATTGTGAAGGGGACGAAAAGTCAACAGGAGTGAAAATGAACTGTATAGTTAAGTAGAACTAGCGAAAATCACACGAAGAAGAAGCGGTCTGGGTAAATTTTGCTTTTTGAGGGTTCACATAATCATGAAAGGGGTTGAAAAATTGTGGATGGGTTAAAACATAATGAAAATGACTTTGATTTACCGAAAAATCAGAAGAAATTCCAAAAAAATGAATAAAATGTATATTCTTCGCTTGCTAGGGCTTAAGGGTTGTTAGTACGGTAGGGGTTGGTTTTAGGTTGACCGAAATCTATCGAACCCCATAATTTTATTCCACCACTTAGGTGAAAAAATTTCCAGTTTCAACATTTAAAGTTCAGCCCCCTCGTTATATCATAATGAAAATTTGCGCATTAGCCTACAGTGTCGCTGTAAATTACCACACCAAATCCAGGCCTGATACGATGAGCAATTTTTGAGTTCTCGTATTTTTGTGTTTCGGCATGTTACGGGGTTCTACGGCCTAGGGTCGCTATATTCGCGAATGATGAATAAGACCTTTTTTGTACCATCAATAGAAAGCTATCGAATGCTATTAACTTCAACGCACCCCCCGCAAGATTTCACCAATATATGTGAGTACGTTGAGTTTCCAACAGCTGCGTGCAACCCTTGCGGAGTTATCATATTTTTTGTGGTTTTCGTCCCCTAAATTTCATCCCCTGAAATTAACACCCCTTCACCTTCAACATACTTGAGCGTCGAACGTGCATACCAAGTTTCAGCAAGATACCTTCACTAGTTCTCGAGTTATTGCAATTAATAGTTTTTCGGTTTTTCACCCCTAACTCCCACCCCCTTCATCCGATATGGATATGGCCCAAAAGCAATCGAAGTTTCTGCTCGATATCTCAATCCGTTCTCAAGTTGTCCAACAGAGAAACTGAGGAGCGAGCGAGCGAGCGAATAAGCTAAAACAAGAGTGCATTCTGCTACGGCACTAAAAGAGATCTTGACAGTCAACAGACTCAAGAATTTTTCAGATAATAAAATGTCTTTTGCTCCAGTAACATAATAAGAACACGACGCGTCATAGACTCGTAGAACTCCTTACATAATCTCAGAAAAATTCCACGGTCCGATGAGGTAAGAATTTCTAATAAACGCCAAGTCCGATGAATACATAGGAACTGAATTCTTAAGATAATGAATCGTAAATTAATTAATTACCAATTTATAAATAAACATAAGAGTCAATTATCTTCGGGGAATTCTCGAATTATGTCTGACTCAGAAACCAAACATAACCCGCACTTTTCGCCTGCAGTCGAAGAACCAGATAAAACTGGTTTGCAACGCCTGCAGCTATTGTTAACGAAAACACTTACCGTTAACCTGCGTTTGCCATACAGCATCACCGACTCCCCACAGCCCAGAACCTATGTAGAAGATGATGGGGCTGGACGGATGCGGTTTCCAGATTAACAGCCAGACCTGGAGGACTGTGTGGACGACGGCACCAAGAGCTATAATAGGAGCGCGCCCTATATATTTCATCACGTAGCCGAAGAGTAAACTGCAGATTGCGTTGACGACTCCGAAGCAGATCATCACGAACCCTACTTGAGACACCCCCAAAGCACAAGCGATGAAGGCTTGAGTATATTCTGCACCAATAAAGGCTTGCTCCATGCCTATCCATATTGTGATTGGGATGAGCAATTGTTGGTAGGGCTTCTTCATCTGGTAAGCGGTGGCCGAAAGCAGCTGGATTCCAGTTAATTCCACCGCACTGTTTCTCCTCTGTCTTTCACCATATCTGCAAATAATTGTAAGAATAGGTTATAACTGGAGTTACTCTATTGTTATTTACAGTAGCGATGAAGTGATGCCATTAGACTTTAATGGCGAATGAGCGTTATAGTCTCTTGGTTGCCGCGGGTTTTGACGTCCGAATTGTTGTCAACTACGAGTCAAAATGGTAGATTTTTTTTAGACTAAAAAAATCTACCATTTGACAAGTAGTGCATCCATGAGGACTCGACAAGGCAACCAAGAGACTACGAATCGTATTTTGCAGATTATTTTATAAATTAAAGTATTGAGTAAATAGTGTCAAGTTGACGTTGTAGTATTATCACTGTAATCAGGATTTGATTGGTTACTGGTATACTTAATGCTGCTTTGGATTGGTTCAATACTTAATGTATAAAATAATCAATGGTAATACGACGAGTAGTCTCTTGATTGCCGCGGGTTTTGAGGTCAGAATGGTTGTCAACTAAGAGTCAAAATGGTAGATTTTTTTATGCTAAAATTGGCCGAAAAAAATCTACCATTTGACAAGTAGTGCATCCATGAGGACTTAACAAGGCAACCAAGAGACTACGAATCGTATTTTGGAGATAAAGTATTGAGTAAGTAGTGTCAAGTTGACGTTGTAGTATTATCACTGTAATCAGGATTTGATTGGTTACTGATATACTAAATGCTGCTTTGGATTGGTTCAATACTTAATAATGATGAGTAATAATTTTAGTGGTTGTAGTGCATAAAAATTGGCGTTTTTTTATTAATCTTTATTCGATTCCGACATGTTTCGCCATTAAGGCATCATCAGGGAACAGATTCCAACAAAAGAATTAAATGTGTAATTCTTTTGTTGGAATCTGTTCCCTGATAATGCCTTAACGGCGAAACATGTCGGAATCGAATAAAGATTAATAAAAAAACGACAATTTTATGCACTACAACCACTAAAATTATTAGGTACTCATCTTTATCCATAAGTGCATATTCACCGAATTCAACAAAATTATCAATACTTAATGTATAAAATAATCCCTAGCATTACTGTCTTCACTTTTCATTATCGTATAGAAAATTATTCACATCCGTTAGTTGCTTTCTTGACCCCGATTTTAAAAATTAGTCGAATGAAGAATTTCGCTAAATATTGCTACAAAAATTAGGCGGAAGGAGTAAATCTACTACTCTGAAAAGTGAAAGTGGAATATTGAGATATTACCGGAACAACGCGCCCAATCTAGCTCGGTGGACGTAGACAAGCCGTTTTCCATTGTTGTATTTTGTCATAATATTCAGGCATATCATGTGAACTAAGACTGATTGTAACTGACCCTGAAGGGGTTATCGACAAGTGAACAAAGCGAACAAAGCAATTTATTACTGTAAACTGTATATTTATTAATTAATCTTTCCTATATTTGATTCAGTACTTCCGCATGAAGATTTATATTTTTTAATTAAATAAATATTAGGCAGGTATCCGCACTTAATTTTACATCGGTGGCGCATTTTGTCAGGAAAATCATGTAGAATCATATAAGCACATACATGTGGGTATATGAGCAAATTAGGGACAAACTACTTTAATATCTATTTATACCCATCTGGTTAAATCTCTCTTGTATATGTATGTAGGAAATGTAAGGTTAACATGGACATGGTAGGTACGCCGCGTGTAAGTTTCAACTTTATAATAACGTGCTATTCAGAAAATAGGTGATTGATAAATGATAAGGGGTGGCTATGGAAACAAATGAATCGCAATCTGTCGAAAATCGTCCAAAATTAATTCGTACTGGACATGTTACGGGGAACAAAATTTAGACATCAAGGCATCAAGCATCCTTTCGACAGATTGCAACTCACTTGTTTCCACATTCTCCCGTTATCACATATTTTCTGAATAGCACTGTAGCAGAAATATCGTTTAGGATCACTGATGCGGTACTGCCATTTAAAGATGATTGTGAAAAAAATCTGGCTGTATAGGTATAGCCGCTGTGGCATAATTATAAAGAACAATAATTATCACCTACTAATGAATCAAAAGTGTTCAGAACATTGCATTGGGAATATTACAAAAATATATAAACGATAGTTCTGAATTCAGCTGTAGAGATTAACTTGCGGCGAATTAAGAGTCCATAACACATCAGTGCCATCTATTGTAAATATTGTTTTCTGCGACATGTTTTACAACCCTTACAGCTCGCTGAGTAATTTACTGTTTTTTTGTTTTTTCAGCAAAATAATGATCTTATGTGATATTTGCACTGACGCTTATTCCCTGAACATACACAAACAGTTTTCACAATTAATTTTATATTTAAACAACTGAGCAAACTGTCTGATTAAATATCATTTTTTGAAAATTATCGGAAAACATTTTTAAAAGTTATATAACTCCGGTTCTGATACTTAATAAAGGTTTACCTTGACTGACAATCATACAAAGTATTTGTTTACAGAAATCGCTCTACATATAAAATAATTAAATTAGATCATAAATTTTGTAGTAGGTATGTTCACGGATTTCCTGGCTTTGGGGCCAAATGTGAATAAACCCGGTCCATTATTGATTTGATTACATAATTGTGGAGCAAATCCGTATATCAGAACATGTCCGGTCAACTTTTTTAACCACTAGTTCAATCACCTTTGTGTTCAACAATCGCGAAAGGAGCATAATTTGAAAGTGCTAGACTTTGGATGGAATATTTGACATCACCTTTCTCCGGCGAAGGCCGCAAAAGCTGTTATTTTTCTTTGGCAAGGCCGCGTACTCGGTTGGAATGTCACTAATTATTGGTCAACGACAATGCATTTTTGACCTTTTTATATGTAGCCTTCCTCCGTTATTTATGTTTGGATTGAAAGAGTCGTAAAAATTGCAAAACACCCAAGGACAAGAATTTCGTTGCGTCAAGTCCAATTTCTGCAGATTTCTTTAAATGCGACAACCGGATTGATCCAGTCTTGCGATATGGATTCCAGAGCCTGTTAAAGTCCTTTAATATGTTACATAAAAATTCGATTTAACGACAAATGTGGCGCCAGGAAGTTAAACAGACCTGTCCGACTTTCCCACTTAAACCAGGTGAGAGATCTTCTTGATCGCGTTTAATGTTTCCTTGCAAAAAGTTTGCAAAATTGTTTCTACATTCACTCCTCGGATGGTTTTTGTATCGCCAATCACTGTTGCATAACGCTATAAATTCATAATCAAGGGTGTGTTAAGAAATTCCTTAAAAGTAGGTTCTTATTAATTTTTATTAATTCATAAATATTCAAAATCAAATTAAAATGACGGCTCCATAAGTTGCCATTTGGGTAAAAAAACAAATGGATAGAGAAGCCCTTCATACTACATAAATTATCAATATTGCGAAAAAGATAAATAAAAATATCTACCTATTTGAAGTACCGATAAGAAGAGCCCTCGAGATCGAGGATCCTTAAATTAGTTATGATAAAAGTAGTTAGGCAAAGCGCTTCATCGAGTACTCTTTTGAAAGAATATTTTATCTTCCTATGTTTTGAGTAGGTACCATGCAAGCAAAAGGAAGCATAAAAACTTTAAAATAGAAAGTTTTACTTCTAAAAATAAGGTGCTTATTGTGTAATTAACAGATATTGCTGTGAAGACACGTTCTTTGTACACAAGTTGCTGGTCATTCGATGATACAAGAAATTTGGAAAAGATGCCTATGTAAATTGTCATTTTATGAATTTTTTTTTGAGAATAATGATTCATGCAAAGAATCTAAATGCATAAATCAAGCTTCGATAAGCATTTTATGTCCCAGCTAGAAAGTCATTAACTTGAACATCATACGTTTATCTATGCAAAAATAAAATTTAACCACCGCGATTACACCTCTGGAAATTCCAAAAATAACTAACAATGCTAGCTCTCTTTTATCACAAAAAATCTGTACCATAAAGTGTTGTTTTGTTATCTTGTGCAATGGCAAAATTGAATTCCTAAAAAAAACACAAGACATTATATAAATCCGCGTCATTTGTGGAGGTGATATTTAATTATTGTAATTTTCTCGATTCATGAAAGAGTAGGATTTCCGTATTGTATTGAAAGAGAATTATGGAAATCATTACGTAACTAATGAAATGTTTGCGTGTTATACTTATGTGACCAAAAGAATAACGGTTTGGAACTAACCTTGATAGCGGATCCACAAATATGGCAATAAGTATCACGGCGAAGAATATGCAGGCTATGTAGATCCCCGAGATTTCGTAGATTTCTGAGTCGGCTGGTCTTGCGAGGTTCTCGTTGTTAGTGCTGAGAACAGGGCAGAAGTTAGCGCCACAACCCGCGTAGGATGCTCCGGTCGAATTGCCTTCGCTGCCATGAGGATTACTTAACACTGAAAAAAATAATAAATGTAAACATTTGTTTTCTCTGTATTTTTCATAGAAATAGCCTGTGATAGTCGGGGAGGCAGCGACAGAAATATTCGGCTGACTTCATTATCATTCTTTTCCACATTATTCGTCAATTTACGTGTCATAAATACAGAAATTGGCGATCTGCCAGGGTACCTGCGGGACAAGGCCCCGCAATGGGGCGTCAAGTATGGTAAAAAAGAGTGAAATCATTAACTCTGAAATCCTTTATATGAATTACAGACACCTGCAAGGGTCCAAAAAACCGGTCTGCCACTTCGCCTGCGGGACAAAATGTGTCTGGCAGTCACATTTCCTAGATATTTGATTAATAAAATTGTCAAGCTACTCCCAGCTTCAAATTATCTACTGGAGGAGGTGGACAAATCAAATTTCTAGGAAATGTGGTTGGCAGATACATTTCGTCCCACAGGCGAAGTGGCAGACCGTTTTTTTTGGACACTTCCAGGTGCCCGTAATTCATATAAATGGTAGCGTTAATGATTTCCATCAATGAGACTGGATTTTTTGGCATACTTGAGCCGCCCCCGTAGAGCGTTGTTCCGCTACTTGCATCACAGACTCGACTTTTTCGAATCACAACGACATACGTAATAGAAAAAATTACTGAAATGAGTCAAGCCAATCTGTCGCTGCCCCCCGGGCTATGAGATTTAGAAAACGTACCTAATGACGAGATCAAGTTGCCCCAAAGCTCGGCGGTCTGCCAAGCGAGGAAGAAGAAGCCGAAGAATCGCACGATGATGCCATCAACAGCTTGATCCGTGAGTTTGGCGTAAACTCCTGCTACTTGGGTCAAATAAGTGGCTTTGGATGCCCACATAGGAGCTGCCCCAATTCCTAAGAGTACTCCGGCAGGTACTAGGGTATAAAATTTGGGATAAAATTGCGCCCCAATATAGGGCGCATAACACAACATGGATAGGCAAAGGGTCCATTTCACTGTCAATCTTTTGATAAGGAATGTGGGAACGAAAATACAACTAACTACAAGAGCAGCGTAAATCGCACTAAGTGAAACAGTTCCTAGCCCGTCTTTGGCATTAATGCTGCTTTGCAAATTCGCGGTTCCTTGGAAAGCCGTGAACTGGATCATAAAAGCACCAGATACGGCTGTGACATTCTTGAGTATCCTCCATTTCTCCCCGCGGGAGAGTTTGAATTTGCCCTGTTGCGATGCTTCTTCGTCGGTGATTTCGCGGTGTGGTGGCTTTCCAGGCCATCCATTGTCTCCGTCTCCTTTAAAAGCTTTGTTGTCATATCCTCCGGTCACCGAGACTGTGTACACTCCGTCTTCTTTACGGTTGTTGGCACCGTCCGCACCAGAATGGTCGAGGGACGCGGTCATTTCGCGGCCGCGATCACCCTCCTCGACCTGAAACCAGAGAGTAACAGTAAAGTAACAGAAGTACAGAAGGTCACCGTGGGTGCGTACACAGTTTTTGCATTTCCAAGGACGTCAACTTGGAGCGGACATCAACCCCACTGTGCAACATCTTAAAATTACGTTGGTACGTACACCTTAAATGGTTATTTGCTGCTATTTTTGGACCTCGATATATCAGTCGCGTCTCGACCAACTTAGGTCATAAGGTAAGGCAAGGCAGCCATCCTCTACATCCGTAATCGAAGGACCAAGATTTATTGCATCATTCACCAGACAAAAAGTTCTTTTTAATTAACAACCTTGAACCTGTCAGATCATCTCTTCATTGTATCAAGATGCACTGCAAAACAATTCCACGAAGGTTGGCAGTATGATAATAGCCAATAAAAAATATAAGTTCCCATAGGTATATTAGTTTGTTATTATTGCTAATTGATGTGTCGGAAACTTGCTATTATACACTTCCGTGCCATCAAGCGACAAGGTCGCAGGACACAATTCATCTAGGTTCTAGAATTTAGTCCATTTCAGGGAAATTTTATTTCAATTAGATGGTACTTAGATGGTAGTTACGCAACCAGTCGACTGTTGACCAGTAATTTGCAACACAGATGCTGCGTGATAATTAGAAAGTTTCATCTTTTTTTCAGTCATAAATTTGGCCTCGTTTAGAAGCCAATGGACGTGCTGGTTGCGGTTTGTGGTGCACCTACCGCTACGCCTATAATTTAAAGTAGGTATGCATGTGTTATTGGTCCTTGGAGTTGAAATATGCACGAGAAACAGTCTTCGCTAATAAATGGGCAGCTACGTTAAACTGACTAATGATAGATTTAATGCTCTTTAGACATTTACATGAAAGTACTCGAGTGTTCCCGAACCTCCCTGTAACTTGTTAGTAATTAATAAAATAAAAAGCATCTGAACATTTTTGAGGTTACTTGATGGACGTCTTCAAAATTATATCTTGACGACCCAACTTGTTAGTAACTAATAAAATAAAAAGCATCTGAACATTTTTGAGGTTACTTGATGGACGTCTTCAAAATTATATCTTGACGACCCAAAACTGATGACATATTTTAACCTTCCCACAGTCAACATAAAAAGATACCTACTGAAATCAGTCCAAAATTCTAAATTGAGATAACAGCAGATCTTTACGTTTCGAGGTCCCAAGATCACGGAACGGAAACCTGGTTTTAAAAAATGTCTGTGTTTACGTATATGTAAACAAGATTCCGCAAAAACTACAGAATGGATTTTCAAGAAGTTTTACCCGGCGGAAGTGCCAGAATCATTTAGGAAGTGGAGAGGGGTGGTCGTATCATCTCATCCCAATGACCAATTCATTCCACGTAACAACTCAACCCATATGCCATTTCATCCCAACGGACAACTTATCCCAGCGTTCAACTCATCCCAACGGACAACTCATCCCAAAAGACAACTTATCCAGAGCAACTGCTCATCGCAGATCAAATCATCTCAAAAGGAAAGTTATCAAGTCATCCAACTTCTCATAAATTCGGTGATGTCTCAAGTTCCTTCTTTTTTCAACTTCCATTTAGGTTAAACAAGTACCGTAGTGTAATCTTATTTGATCCTTGGGATGACTTGGTCTAGGATGAGTTGGCCGTTGGGATGAGCTGTCTTTGGGATGAGTTGTCCGTTGGGATTATGGGATGAGGTGTCCTTTGAGATGCGTTATCCGTTACGATGAGTTGGCATGGGATCAGTTGCCTTTCGGGATGAGTTGGATTGTGATGAGTTGAGTTCTGGAATGAGTTGTCTTTTGTGATGACTTAGTTTGGGATGGGCTGTCTTTTGGATAAAATGTGACTCGGGATAAAGTGTCAAGTGGGATAAGTCGGTTATTGGAATGAGTTGTCGCCTGGGATGAGTTATGACCTGCATGAATTGGTAATTCCGATGAGACGATACTAATCCGTCTTTATTCGTCTTATTCGTCTTAGATCGGATCTACGTGGTTTTAAATGTGAAAATCTGAAAATTTTGGTCTATTGCGGTAGTTTTAAGATACTTCTTAAATGTCAAAAAGTTTCCGGAAATTTTGATGTCACTAGTGGTACCTATTATATACGAAAATTTTATTAGGATTACGTGTTACAACCATTATATAGGTAGGTACACTATCAAATTTCGTGATTTACTGTGAAATTGAAATTGAAAACAATTTTATAGGTAAAGCGATAAGAGCCAACTCCGTTAGCTCACCGCCCAAACTATAAGCAATTTAATTAAAAATTTAATTAAGCAATCATGATCTGTTGGCTCCTCTTCAGTTCAACTTATCGGAGAATATTAAAAAAATTACCGGAGTGGGGTCAGTCAAGATCCAATAAAAACTTCTGACGGACATCCTTCTGGGCCTGGACGGAGGATTTCCATTCTCGGAGTAATTAGAACAAACCGAACTTTTTTTATAATCAGAAGCCATTGTACGCGTTGTTCGACAACAAATCACATATTGAAGGAAACAACTGGTGCGCTCTATGGCGGGCAGTCTTATCAGTAGTTTTGAACACACTAAAAGTTGCATAATGTAAAAAAGGATAATTTCATACTGTATTTACAGCCTTGAGAAGTACCCGTCAGGTATTATTGTAATGGTGCATTTATAACAGGAAATTTATAATCGGATGCTTTAAGAATGCATTCGTAAACGGATCTTTTTACCATTGTTTCAGGATTTTACGCTCGAGTGTTTGCACATAATCATATTGGCAACTAACATTGTCAATGACATCTGAAAATATCCAAATGCCAATGCCGGAATACCTTGTTCGATCACCACCATTTTGGTCCAAGGAAGTCCATCTTAATAATGTTCACATTTGGTGATTCAATTTAATTTTTTAATTTGTGGTTGCGCAAATAAGTTATAGGTAATCTGCATGTTTGCTATATAAACGAAGGAACGATAATAATATTGTATGCTGAGATAGTTTAGATAGTAGACAGGAAAACAAAAGAATAAAATCATGGGGGCTGTAAATCTGTCATGTTTGCTTATGTTTTTTCTTTTGCGAAATCGTCAAAGGGTAATTCTATCATTCCAATTCCAATTTCACCATTGGAAGCACACAAAAATTTACTTTTCAAAAATGTAACCAACTTGGCTTTTTTCACAGATCGTCAAAATTTGAAGTGGTGTTAAAATCCAATATGGCGGCCATAAGAAAAAGACAAGTTGACTGTCGTTGCTCAAAATCTAGAAGCCATAGAAAATTTCTGTTAATGCAATTGAATTGGCAGGGATTTTCAGTTTCTTTACAGATTCTTAATAACCCTCAAAAAGCCGATCTTTTTTCTAATTTAACCGATTTTCTAACTCTAATGGTTTCCGAGAACCTAATGTGGTCAATGAAATTGGCGGCACCCTGTACCTATACCCTATATTAAAAACAATCGTAAGTCGGGTACTAATAAAAGTGCAAAAAAACCATACTATACTCTGTCCGGGATCCACACGACCGAGATTCACCCGATTTCCATGGCGATTCATTGTTGACAACAATGATTCACCATGGAAATAGGGTGAATCCCGGTCGGGTGGATCCCGGACAGACCATACATGATGGTACTAAGTGAACTCTCCAACTGTGTGCGGAAGTTCAGGCAAAACGGAGTTGCCCCATATGGGCAAATCAGTCAGTGAATTTGAAATTTGACCATTTTAGCTGAAACTAGTATATTCTGCAATTTATACCTGACACACCGCGAGCTATATTAAGTCAACAAATTTTCGCAATTTTGACGATTCTAGTGCATGAGATTATAGACAAAACCTCGAACTTTCAGGTAAACTTTGGTTCTATGCGAAATCTGTTATACTTTAGAAGATATGATTTTTATTACCGTATTCCCTCGTGTAAAAGCAACAAAGTAAGTAGGCTGCTACTTTTGACTGTTCTGTCACATTTTTGACGTCAGCTTTGCAAAATTCCGCCATGGCCAAATGCAAAAAGTTAATAGGTCGAATTTAAATTATGGACAGTGAGATGGCATTTTGATAAACTAACGTCTATCGCTAAAACGGCAAGAGAGTTTGGAGTGAACATTCTCCCAAATCCTTAGCTCTTTATTTATTTTTGCTTGTGTATGATTGCTTCTAGTGTTACCAAATATCAATTTGACCGTGGTGTATTTGCGAAAAACCCAACGTCAAAGCCCGATAAAAGTCAAAATTAGCAGCCTACTTACTTTGTTGCTTTTACACGAGGGAATACGGTAATACTATGTTTTGCTGATCAGGAGAAAATTTCATATTCTTCAAAATCTTATATAAGCGAAAATAGCCTTTGAAGCCTCGTATATCTCTTTAACATTGGATAAGTAACATACCAAATTATTTCTTGCGTGGAATTACCCCAAAGCGTCATCAATCCCAAAAATAAAGAAGCACTAGAGTAATAGAGGAAAATAATTCAATAAATCCAATCTTTGAAATTATAATATTTCAATCCACAATTATTATTTAGTATTTAGGTACCGTGATTTTTTTATTCCTCTTTTTAACTTCTCCACTCCACTTAACCACTCAAAAAAAAAGGGAGGTTACTGCAATCACTGAAATGTTTGTGTGTATGTACGTTCGTACGTACGTACGTTTGTAAACACGGCACAGCCAAAACTTCAAGAACGATTTGGCTGAAATTTGGTATGTAGGGACCTCATAACCCAACTTAGATCTGAAAAGCTTTTGGAGCCAATCGTGCCACGAGAAATGCCATTTTGGCACATCAACTTTTAAATTTTAAATGCAAACCCCCATTTTTCAAGTCACCATAAGAAAGGCCTTCAAATTCTACTTCCAAAGATGTATTCACTTTCAGTGCCCTTTTGACCAAAAACAAAAAAAACTGAGAATTTTATCAGACTTTAAAATCGCCCAAGCCCCTGAACCGATTTGGCTGAAATTTTGCACATGGGGATTCAATTACACATCGAAAAGTTGAAATTTTTTTTGGATTCAATCGACCCCCCGAAAGTGCCATTTTGGCACAATAATTATCTTTAAAATATTTTCTCATTCACATCCAAAGCAAATTTTTGAAAGATTTATTGTCACCATCAGAAAGGTCTTCAAATTCTGGTTTTAAGTAAGACAAAATTCATTTAGGTAGAAAAATCGAAATCTTTTATAATAACACTAAAACCACGTTAATAACACTAAAACCACGTTATAGCCCAAACTACTGGATCGATTTGGCTGAAATTTGGTACATGGAGATTAAGGCAACCCGTTGAAGAGCTGAAAGGCTTTTGGGACCAATTGGGACGAATCTAAATTGGATTATTTTCTAGCCACAATTTTTCCAAGTGTGAGATGGAAACTTTTAAAATGCGGCACGTCAATTTATTACAAATATTAAAAAAATCCATTAATTTTTTGCCAGAGTTCTTAATATGGCAGGGCCCATTCGCCCTACTTTCACAAATAGCGTTGACGTTGAAAAAATAGCCCTAAGGACTACACCTTGTCGCTTTCCCACTTCCAACCGCAATCCTGCAGAGCCATATGCGTTTTAAGTCCAACAATTTTTTCCACGCTAATGACAAAGACATTAGCTCAAAATTTAATGATATCCTCTTTAATCTTGTCTAGCTGAAATAAAATTCTCGCAATGACTCAAATTGTTATCGGAGCACTTCCATATCCGTGTGACCATATACCTGAGATGCAGTGAATATAAAGTTTTATTTCCTCGACAAATCGTTAATTTATTGTTAAATTTCCCTTAAATTGCACAAAAGTTATGCAAATTACTCTTTGATTGACCACCAACAATGAACTTGTTCTCAAAAGAATTAATTTAAGGTATTTGTATGGACCATGGATCGTTTATGTAATACAATCATTCCTTATATTAAGTGGTGTAATTATCGTTTAATGGTCGGACAATTTAAAACTGTAATGAGAGGTGTTTTAATAGAAGAAATACACTCGAAATACACCTACGTGATGTTTTTGCTGCAAAACAAAGCTGATTCCATTTCACCCACACAATTCAGTAACAATTTTGGAAACTTTATCACAAATTTTATAACGGTAAAATCCATAGCACTCGTTATAATTATACCAATTCAATTATACACTTAAATTTAAATACATATATTATGATAAAATATAAACTTACAAAAGCGCACCCGCTCAAGTTCATTCTACATTATAATAATAATTATTAAAAAGCTGCTATTCTAAGAGGCCCATTGTCATTTTATTTTAGAACATAATTATTAGGTACCTATTTATTGTGCTTAAATTCTTTATGAAACAAACAAGTATTGGCAACTTAACTTTTTGGGTAATAAACTATCTATCAGTGCTTATTTTGTTGCTCACCACTGGAATTTTGAAAACCACAAGAGTTAGAGAATTGGTTAAATTAGAAAAAAGTTACGTTTTTTCAAGGCGATTAAGAATCTGCAAAGGATTCTCCAATATCTGTATTCGTTCCTCATTTATCCTGAAAAAAAAATCGCGATTTTAAGAAAAAAATTAATAGCTTCCTAATAGTTGATGTTATTCAAAGGAATCCTGGAACTTTCATATTTTCGACAGCTGTCAATTCAATGTCATTAGCAGAAATTTTCTAGGCCCACTAGATGTTGAGTATAACGACAGTCAGCTTTCCTTTTTTGGCAGATCGTCAAAATTTTAAAAATGGTATGAATAATTTGTAAAATCAGCCTAATCTTAGATGAAAAACAATTGCAAAAAAGCACGCCGACTTTTTCAGTCTCCTATGACAAGTGAAAACAATAATTGTCCATGATGGTTAAATTTTTAAAAGGTTCAATTTGTTTTATGTATTCAATGGTGATAAAATTGAATCGACAGTGTCTTCCAAGTTACATTTGAGTAGCATAGAACACATTATTTTTTCGTTTAAATCGCGATTTTTGTTTTTTCTGGATAAAGTTTCGTTTTCAGTGTGCAAGTACCTAAACTTTTTCAGATTTTTTATTGCGCTTTAAAAATACCCAGCAGCTAGAAATTCGATAAAGATAAAATGGCTATAAAAATATTCTTTCTAACAATGCATGTATGAGTCAAAAGCGTGCCATTAGTGAATAATTGACTGGAACAAATTGCCGCAGAATCTGAAAAATGAAAAAATGCGGATCCTCATTCATGCACCATTCACTAAATGCCTTTTTTAGTTTTAAGATATGAGCTACATGTTCTTGATTATGCTCGATTATTATATAACGTGTACCTAACAACTAATTTTTTTATAAACGTTAAATTTCCACCTTTTTAATTAACTGAATTAGAAAAACAAATCTAATTAGCATCCGTTGAATGTTTATGAGGGAAACATGTGTTCATTGATGAACTGTTTAGAACAGGTAGTAACAACTTATTGTGTTTTTTGCAAGGAACTATTACAATAATTATTTATTGTTTGTGACTTTGTGTACTAGAATTTCCAATTTTCCAAGGACACTGTATTTATTTCAGAAGGTACAAGTTGAGGAATTCTCTTTGTTTCTTCGAACACACCTTAAATTTTTACTATTCGTTCTCAATCTCGCCGTATGCCAATATGGATTTGCATCCATTTTACTCATATGCTACTCTTGTTCGAATTTTGATCCTATCTCAAGAATTTGTTGGTCCTTGAAAACGTGTTGTTGATGTTGTCATTTCTCAATAGTGGAAACTAGTCATATATTACTTAATAGTGTTTATATTATTAATTCGAATGATTTCTGTAAAGTTCATTTACCTCTTATCAAATCGAAAAATTTTTAGTGACCGATGTCTGCACGCACTTTGTTTAAATTGTGCGGTCGTATTTTATACAAATGCAGATACACGTGTTTACTTGAAGGACGTGATCGCCAATTAATTATTCACAAGTTTTCTCTTACTGTTAGTTGCTAGGTCGGTGTTTGACATTTCTTGACGTCATCTAATCGCGATTTACATCGCCGATTTAGATAGGATTTAGATCAGGGCGTGTGGTCGAGCCAAATATCTGCTTACTTCAAATCATGCATGATGCATGATATCAACACGATTTTCGTTTTATCTCGATTCTCGAGAATTCTCGATTCGTATGGCATTATCGAGGCTATTATGATCTATACCAAACTGAAATCTGTTATTTATTGTAAAATGCAAGGCATTGTTTTTCAAACTGACCATCAGTGTTGCAATTCGAAATCACACGTGTTTCATTAAAAAATAGTCTTTAATTAAATATTTGACCTTAGCCAAGCATCGAAGCTAATTTTACCTCACTGAAGCGCTTATGTATGTCTAGGTACGTAATACAGATTCAGTCAGAACATACCTTTTCTGACTTTTTGGATGCTGTCTCTGTCGTTTTTAACAAAAAAGACCGTCGGATGTGCTTAAACCCATTGAGAAACCTAAACCTAAGAAATAACACGTTAAACATACCCACTTAAAGCTATTACGAAATGTGTTGTCTTGATTCCTTTTGGTCTAACGAGGCACATCATTACAAAGATATACATTTAACAATAAATAAAATTCCTATTTAAACACTTCTCATTTAGACAGCGCTTATCGAAACTCGACGAATAATCACGATTCCGAATTTGAATAATTTCTTAAGTTAAACCATAACAGTGCAATTGCGATTAATTTAATTTAATTATCTCTCTTCCAGAAGGCGCTGTATGCTTTTTTCTCGAAACTACAAAATTTACGCTTAAAACAATTTTTCACCGAAAATGTTGTCCATAAATAATTATTTATGCCTTTATCGTAAGATTAGTTTTAAACTAATACAATCAGAAGTCAGAACTAACGAGCATAATACAGCATTTTGCAGGACGCGTTGTGATGATTGAATTGAATTGGACCAACGATTGGACTGATTGATTCAATGATTCCTAGACGTTATGGAATGAGATTAGCCTTCTGATTGGCTCATAGCCGTTACGGGCAATATCATTGGTTCGTGAGTGTTATGGAATATGGAGTGGAATTCTAGATCGTCTTGTTTAGATTGTGTGTAAGTATAGGTACAGTTAGCCGTATCTGTAGAACTGTTTCTAGAATCGTCATGAAAATTTGGGCACAGGGGATTCAATTAATTTTGAATTGACGTAAAATATTTTCATCAATGGCGCACTTCCGGTTATACCGGAATTAGGTGCTAATTTCCTTATGTTAAATGGAACACCCTGTATATTATGATATTTTTGGATTATACATTTAATTCTAGGTGAACTTTTACTAAGAATTGCTATGCCAAAAATCATCATCAACTTCATTTCTCAAAAAGTAAATTTTTTCAAATGGAATGCCCCAACTATTTTATGCGAGGGGTGATCCGCAGGCCGGAATCAGTGTACATTTTTCGGGAATACAGCGGGAATAGATCGGAATACGTCGGAATACATTGGAAACATCGGAATAGATGGGAATACCCGGAATACTCCGGAATAGTTGGGAATAATTGAAAATTTCCCAGTGATATATTAAAATTTATTGATTGGATGCGTGTACTTTAAAATAAATCAAAACAGTCGGGGAATAATTTGTAGGAATAGGTAGAATTATCCTGAATACATCAGAATAACGCGGGGTAGCTTCGGAAGCGCCTGATGCGCCTGCGCCTGTTAAGTTTAGGAAATCTCGGAATACTTGGGACTCGACTTGGGAATACTAGGAATACACCGGAATACTCCGGAATATTGATGGAGAATATTGCCGATTATCTACATAGGAATACCCGAATAGCTTTAAGTCAAGTTTCGGAATACCTTCGGAATACACCGGAATAGCTTCGGAATACACCGGAATACTTCGGAATACATCGGAATACTGGGAATACTTGGGTATTCCCGGAATCAGTGTACGTTTTTTAGTCTGCGGATCACCCCTCGATTTTATGGCACATCGATGCAGAATTTAATTGTTTATCATTTTAATCTACATGTTTGCCATAAAATAGTTGGGGCAATCCATTTGAAAAAATTGACTTTTCGACCAATGAACTTTGATGCTTAAAAAATTGCAGAGAACACCCTGTATGAATTTGACCCAATTTGAGTCCAGGGGCGGATACACCCTACATTAGACTTCATGCCAAATTAATATAGTTTTTTTATTTCATACTGTAAGGATGTTATAACTTTTTTAACTTACGCCTGCACTTGACATAAAAAAGTGAAATTCTTGATTTTCTCAAAAACGGTTGATTTTTGGCATAGCAATTCTTAGTAAAAGTTCAGTTAGAATTAAACGTAGAATCCAAAAATATCATAATAAACAGGGTGTTCCATTTAAAATAAAGAAGAAATAAAATCACTATTCCTTATACGACGCCTGGAATGAAACACCCGGTATATAATTATACGTAATTATTAATGAATACCTTAGTAAATTATTTGTTGGAATGGCTGCTATGCCATAAATATAGATTAGAAATTTTCAAAATTCCAGTTTAATTTCTTGTCAGATTCTTATGTTTATAAACTTGAAAACTAATAAAAAGATTGAACGTTTCCATATTTCAGCGATTAAATACCTAGTTATATTTTTTGTCGTTTTAAAAAAAATGTCCATCAACTCCTTGAACAGTATTATTTCTAGGACGCAACAAGCATTGTGCTTAATTTATTAATGCGATTTAGTTGTTCTTCTCCCCATATCAGCTTGACATAATTCTTTGCCCGAAATATATTTGATTAAAAGTCACCTTGGGGTAAAAACCAGAAGAGAAGATTTTTATTTAAGTAATCACATTTGCAATATTGCAAACTTTTATTGCGTAAGACGGCGCAATTATGTGTTTGACCAAACACTTCAAAGGCGGCAAGATGCATTATTGACATCAATTAAGCGAAGGATATCATGTTTCCCAAAAATAACAACAGTTCCTAGGATTTCCATAACAAATCAGACATACATGAATTCAGTACAAGAATTGTGTGGAATGAAAAATCAAATGCCACCCTCTTATTAATTAAAAATCGTTTAAAGAGTCTTTAAAATAATTTCCTGGTTTCAAAATTTCTGGTAAATTTTATGTTCAGGAAAGCGAGGGTCAGGCGAGCCAGTAGATGAATTTATGGATCGTACATTTATGTCAAGAATCTTCATGGAATCTTTCAACTTCAATTATATAACACATTTTGCATAGGTACTTTAAAACCACCTTGGCTACTATTGGAAAGTGTTTATTATAGTCCGAAGAGCTGTTGCTTTCAAAGATGTGATTGGCAATTTAATTCTGACACCTAAATACATATTTTATTTTTTTATCCATCATTGTCCATTACTCTTATCTATCTTTACTTTACAATCGCTGCGATTTTAAGTCGTTTTGATGGATTGCTTTTAATAAGGACGATTATGTGTTTCCTGTGAACTTTCTTCTCTTAAAATATGTGGTTGTCACAAGAAAGTTTTGATATGATGTCCTGAGATAATATAAAAATAGATAGATCTTGTTTGATTATTATCACCAGTGCTATTTTTGTATCGAAAGTACCTATACCTAAGTTAAAACATTGTTTACTGAGAACAATGTAAAACATTTATGATAGTCCAGTAATTATTACGGTTCAGAGTGACTTGCACCATACATTTTTCCGTTAACTACTCATGGCAATATGCAATTCTTGTTTATTATGTCTTTTGTTTCAAGTTGCAGAAAATATTTCATTTCATAACAATATGAAATGTTTTGTTTTTAACAAGCAGAGCATACCCCATCCCCATACCTTTGTTATTGAAGTTGGAACATTCTGTTAGATTATTACTAGACTAAAAAGATACCTCTATTTAAGTACCTGTCATCCAAAAGCGATTGATTTTCGTATCCAATCTCATGGGTGCAAAATTGCAAAGTATGTTATTCTACAGTGAGTCTGTTTATAGATTTTTCTTTAACACCAGAAAAAAAAACAAAGCAAACAATATTAATTCCAATCCGTGCAGACAACGTGAGATCATATTTAATACAACCACTGTGTACTTATTTGCTCGGTTAGCCACGAAAATCGAAATCAAAAACTTTGCTTCTCGAGCTTTTAGAGGCCAAAAGAGAATTGGCTATCCAGAAAAAGTTATTCTTTCTCCATACCTTCTAGCAGCGAAAAACAACTCATTTTCACTTAGTGTAGGAAGAAAAAATCATTTACAGTAAAATATACAGGTTTGGGCATAATGGAATATGGTATCGAATAATGCCCATAATTCTTGAATCGTTTTCTGCAAAAATCCTCGCCGGGGTTAGGGTTCTTTTGCAATCAACGTCCGTTGGAGCGCTTTTCAATTTTTTTTGGTTCAGTCGCTTTTGACATAATGACGTCAACATTGTTTACATAAATGGAAACCCCGGTATGTATCATACTCGCCCGCAAGTGCAGGCACGACCACCCTGTGTTTTCAAAAACTGAATTTTTTTTTGGAATGGGAATGGTTGAAAAATTAACAATATTGAAAATAATTAAGAAAGTGTAATTGCGTGTTTTTGCTTTTTCAAAAATCTTGACTTTTCATTAACTTTTTAAATGTTTTTGAAAATCAAGGGTGGTCGTGATTGCACTTTCGGTCGGGTACGATACATGCCTGTCTCAAAAAAATCTATTAAAATCAATTAAAAAAAAACAATGATGAAGTCATAATGTCCCGGCTGGACCAAGAAAAAAACATGGTGTACATTGGACGCAGAATACAAAAAACACCTATATTCCTGTGAGGATGTTTACAAAATATTTACCATTCAAGAATTATGGACATTATTCCATACTTTTGCCCAACCCTGTTCCTATGTATAAAATCTGAGACGAAATAACATTAAACTGTAAGCAATGAACAAATGAACTTGAGTATACAAACAGTGCTTTTCAAAACTAAGGAATAAATTCAAGAACTTTTTCTAGAGGAATATTTCGGAAATGTCCTCGGACACGTCAACCTTATTTTTTTGAGGCGCATCTGATAGTGTTCTCTGATATTTTTTGCACTACCGGTTTAACCGGAAATGATCCTAATTTTCATTTTTGAAACGAGATCATACTTTTTTTTTCGGAATCTAAGATTTTTTCTGAGCAAGAAATATGTCATGCCTGGCCGAAAGTGGAGTCACGGCCACCCTAGATTTTCAAAAACATCGAAGAATTCAGATTTCTGAAAAATGAAAATACACGTCAATTTAATTTTTTTGATGATAATCCAAATGCCCGATTACATTTACTTAACATTTTTTTTGCAACTTTGACAAGTTTTGAACACTCATAAATTTGGTTGAAAGCTTGGTCCATTTTTCAAAGAGGAACTGATGTTTGATTACACATAATAATCACTCATAAATTTAAAATAAATAAAAAGAATAAAAAAAAAGTAATTGCGCAATTGATTTATATATCAAAAAAACAATGTTGACGTGTTTTTGCGTTTTTTAAAAATCTAATTTTTCACCGATTTCTTCGATGTTTTTGAAAATCTAGGGTGGCCGTGAACTCCACTTCTGGCCAGGTATGACACATGTTTCTGACTCAGAACAAACCGTAGATTCCGAATCCGTTATGAAAAAAGTATGATCTCATTTCAAAAATGAAAATTAGAATCATTTCCGGTTAGACCGGAAGTGCAAAAAAATATCAGAGAACACCATCGGACGCGCCTCAAAAAAATAAGGTTGACCCGTCTGAGGACATTTCCGAAATATTCCTCTAGAAAAAGTTTTTTAATTTATTCCTTACTTTTGAAAAGCACTGTATATACATATAAGTAAGTGTAAATTTTGGAAATACATAGTACATACATATAAAGAAGAAATCTA
The DNA here is from genome assembly GCA_963924575.1 of Pycnomerus fuliginosus. Lineage (NCBI taxonomy): Eukaryota > Metazoa > Arthropoda > Insecta > Coleoptera > Zopheridae > Pycnomerus > Pycnomerus fuliginosus. The sequence continues at coordinate 23,298,655 of OZ004618.1, read as the reverse complement.
CATTGTCGTCTTACTGAACCGATTTCCGAAAAAAAAGAAAAAAAAGGGCACTAGAAAAATCATGGTTAAACAATTAATAAAACGTTATTTACTTAAAAAATGTTTGAGTCAGTTTAGTGTAATAAACAACAAAAAACTCTGTATTTTGTAAGATAAAATGTCATCACTGGCATAAACAGTAGACAATGCTTTATTTACTATTTATTTCATTTTAACTTTACATTTGAATTATAGGTTTCAAATAATTGCAAAATAGCATTAAAAATTTTACGCCGGCAATTCATTGATTTCCAAAAAAAAATCTTTCTGTAAAAATCTTTAAATGGTAATATTTTAGGATAAACGAACCACCTAGATTTATAAAGGTCACCAGAGAAGAGGAGATAATTTAGACAAAATTGGTTTCATATCAATTTAGATGGCAGATCCCATAAAATTTACAGTGGGCCCCATTCTATATATGTATATGAACAACTAGTGCTCTAGGTAACAAAAAAGTCATTTTTAATGTACCTAAACCAAGACGAGCAAAAAATAAATTAAAAATCGCGAATGGAGTTAATTAACAATTTCTGAAACAATACACAAAATAAGTATATTTAAAGCATTAACACGGCAAAAATACCAAATAAAGTATTTTTTGAATTCTTGATGGATTAAAATCTGGAGTAATCTAGTTTTTAATACGCTTTCACATCTCAACAACTCAAACAATAGTTTTCTTAATTTCACATTACACCTTATCTAAATTAAAGTCAAACAGTGATAAAATAATTTGACTATTTGACAAATCATTTTAGCCAGGTGCAATAAAACAAAGTAGCTATGATCGAGTAAGACTTTATTGTCCCATTAATTATTTTTTAGCAATAATGGCTGCCTGATAATTTCCCGGACAGAAGCCGCATATTAACGATCAATTACATCCATTTTAAAAGCTGCCTCCATGAATGATTAACCCATAATTTTTGCATAAACCCCAAGATTGGTCGAAAATGCGGTATTTATCAGGTTTTAATTATTATTAAACGAGCCAATGTCATTCATGTTCAATGACTCGATCGATGAGTAAATATTTTCATTGCTGCGATGAAAACAATTTAGGAAAAATTCGATTAAGGTTTCTTTCATTTAGTCGGTTTTAATGGCCAGCGCAACCAATTCGTGCAAGTCAACTTTTACCCAGGTATAAATAATATAATAATCGCGTTGCAAAATCTCCGAGACTTTCTAGAACTGAGAGATATTGACTTACGAGTAGGTGTTGAAAAGTTAACCGTCGTTTCGGTGCTGCCGCTTACGGTAATTAAGGTCCCGGACTCTTCGCCGTCGTCCCGGAAAGCTGCTTCGCCGGAGTTTCGCTTGATCAAGGTCCCTGCTAGCCACAGCCGCTGAATCACAAACACTTATCTTTAACCGTTTGGGATGGATGCGCCCCAGTTTTAGATCTGAAAGGTCTTCGTCAGGGAAATCGCTTGGAACTGAAGAGCCGGTTATAACTGGTTACTCTCGCGATACCGACCACCACGTGCACTGTGAACAAGAGCTAGGTATCTACTGGCTCACCGATCACTAGTGCGAGGTTGGAACTGACGAGACCTTTTCCCCAGGACCAGCTTTTACAGAGATAGTTCACGTGCTTAGAGGGAAGCTGCTGGAAGTGACGATCTGATAGGTGCCGAGACCGCCGACTACTGAGACGTCACAGCTTTGCGATACTGCCAGTCAATAAGAATCCCTCTAAATTGTTTAATCTCGCTTTTTTGATGATTAATTGCCATTCTCAAAATTTTCCATTGGCATGACACAAAGACACCAGGAGAATGTTGAATGAGACGTCACCTTTGTTTTTAGCAGCAATTGCCAAGTCTTATTATGTACCTATCTAGTTCATGGGTCAGCGGTTAGCGATTCATTTCAGTTTTGAAAGGATTATTAGATCGTTCTAGTTCGTCGGATTGCGAGGAAAATTTTCATTTATAATGGACACGTGGATTCATTTTCTAAAGCAATTGCAATAGATTTGCACCACGACTTCAAAATTTTTTGCACGCAAAACTCTGCTATCTCCTTGAAGCTTGAAACACGTCTTGTGGACCTGCTTTACTAGGACTTTCTTGGTTTTTGTACAAAGTTGAAGATCATATGTCTTTCTATATTCTTAGGTTGCAACCTTCAATCATTTACTAATGGTATTTATTTACTTGCAACCTTTACCCGCATAAAGTTTTATCAGAAAAGTTCGTAGGATTTATAATGTGAACTTTTAGAAATTAAAGCTGAGGTAATACATTAAAGTCGTCAGTAAATTCTGATAGGCCAGTTGGCAGAGACAATAATTTTGCCCTAAAAATGCGTTAATTCTCAGAAGCGCGATTTTTGCGTTAAATGGTTTATTTAGCTGTACATTTTAAGGATTATGTTTTGCACAAAAAAAAATCCTACCGGAAGTTGGTAATTTTTACTCAGAAAGTTACATTTTTTCACTTATTAGACTATATAGGCGAAACTGTTGAGAAACTGGTCAAAATAAAAGACACCCTAAATTTTCTATAGTCTCTGACAAATACAATGGCGTCAACCGCAACTCTCTACATCTAATAGTTTCGGAGATACAGCGGTTCAAATTTAGAGCAAGAATTTCGAAAATCGACCGAAAATGGCTTCTTTTTCAATCTTACGTGAAAAATGTATATTATTTTTTTAAATCTATACTATATTGTGAATAAGTAGCCACCAACCGGAACTCTCTACTTCCAATACTTCCGGAGTTTTAGCGGTCGAAAATTAGGTCTGAAACGTATTTTGTTTTACCAAACATTTGCAAAGCCCCGCATGTGGAAAATGTATAAAACATTTTCTAATCTAAAGTCTACGAACAAAAGGATGCCGCCAAACGGATCTCTCTACCTCTAATAGTTTCGGAGATATACCATTTCAAAAATGTAGGTATCAAGTCAAAATTTTTTTCACAAATTATAATATAGGAAAACGCATAGAATTTTATGTTTTATACATTTTCCACGTGAGGGGGTTTGCAAACGTTTTGCGAAACAAAATACAAAAAATGGTCATTTTCAAGCGATCTTTGACGTTTCAGACCTAACTTTCGACCGCTAAAACTCCGGAAGTATTGGAAGTAGAGAGTTCCGGTTGGTGGCTACTTATTCACAATATAGTATAGATTAAAAAAGACAATATGCATTTTTCACGCACGGTGCCTTGCAAATGTTTGACGAATCAAGATTGAAAGAGAAGCCATTTTCGGGCGATTTTCGAAATTTTTGCTCTTTTGAACCGCTGTATCTCCGATCAAAAAAAAATCAAAGGTATCAGCTTCTCAACAGTTTCGCCTAGCCCAATAAGTGAAAAAATGTAAATTTCTGACCAAAAATTACCAACCATTTAACACAAAAATCGCGCTTATGAGAATTAACGCACTTTTGATTTCTCTGCCGACTGGCCTATGATGTGTAGTCGCTAGGATAATATTAAAATTAGATTTCTAGTTATTTTATTCGGAAGATTTCAGATTTAAAGTTTCAGTGTGCTTGGATAAAGTCGAAAAATCATATACGAAGAACGGTCACCAAGCAAATAAAGCAAATAAAGAAATTGGTGGTTTCAGTCACGGTAGGACTTCTACTTTTTCACTTACGTTCTAGAAAATTCCTACTTTTATCATAAACGATGATCTATGATAGTATTTTCTAACTTTGTAAAGCAACAAAATAAACATCCAATTAATAGAGAAATTAACTAAAAATAGAAAACTAAAGTCTAGACTATCTTAAACACTGGTACTCTTGTGATTAAGTATACTTTAAAGACTCGTTTTCTCCACTTTTCATTATTGACACAACCATCAATCAACATTATCTACAAAATTGCAGAACAGGATAACTAGTAGATGATTACTTGATAAAATTTTCAAAATTCTACCTATGCCGTGGAATAAAGTCAATTAAATTTCGTAAAACTTCTAGTTGTGAAATTTTCATAAAAGGTTAGGTATTGTTTTATCGAACGAATAAATTATTGATTTACGACTTCGTTTACAACAAAGTATTAAATTATTAAAATCTTTACACGATTTCATCCATCAGGCATAGAGTATCAACAAGACAATAAAGATAATCCCAATAGAATTTAATCGATTTTGCAAATAGAGCCTTTTGGGCTAACAATAATAATTTTCTCAGTTATCAATATTATCAAAGTTATCAGCTGCAGGATTACGTTAAGATCTTTTCCATCATATGATATACTTAACGCCTATGATTTTATCAATCAATTCGAGACAAAAGTTCAGGTTAAAGATGAATGGATTTTTAATAACTTAAGATATGACAGCGGGCATAATAATTAATTAGTTTATAAATAAATAGTAGGTATTTTATATCCTAGAGACATTTCGTCACTATTTCCTGATTAATCTACAGTAATAAGCGACGACCAAAGTAATTTACGGTAATCGTTTAATTGTCTGTTGATACAATAAAAAGTATGATTGATTAGAACTCTATTAAAGCTCTATTACGATCATTTTATCCGGTTATAATTGTAAATATTTCTTTTGGAAAAATGTAACAGTAACATCGAATTAATAAAATAATCCGAGGAACAGCAACGTTTTATCTATTAAATGTTGTCATTATATGTACTTACATTATTACCAACTTTCTCTAATTAATCAATGTCAGATTACACTAAATCTAAGCTTAACAATAGTGTCCTATCATAAAGACGATTAAATAGTCTTTAGGTAAATTCGATTGAGGCTCGAGCGATAAACGTCATTGGTGATGAATTCAAGTGCATTGTTATTTTATCATAGTCACAAGACTTTGCTAAAGCCAAATCATAATCCTCAGAGAATTTTGAAAATATGCCCTCAGCTTAGGCATAGCAACAATCTCTACCGATTAAAAGGTTTTAATGTTTGTTGATATAAGGAGCTAACATAGCGGAGACAATATTTCTCCTTTAAACTGCAACAACAAAAGAGTGACTTTTTCAAACGATTTTACTGATTCTTAAATTACGTCATAAAATTCAAGGGGGTATTCAAAGTCACTTTAAATGTCTGAAAAAATTTCAAAAGGAAGCTCTTTATAACACTAACCTATGCTCCAAATTTCAAAGCCCTGTCTTGTATTCAAGTAATTTTAAGAAAACATCAGATTCGGTCATCATGACAATTGCTTTGAACGATATTGCATTGATTAGATTTCAGGTAATAATGGTTTTTAGGCGTCATGACCGATTCTGTTCCGCAAACTTTTCAGTTGCGTAACAAACGATCGAGCAGAACATCTGACGCATCCTGTACCTATTTATACTTAATTTTGTCAAGTCCTGACACTTTATAAAGAACACGGGGGTGGCGTGTGTCAGGTTTTTTCTGTTGGTTTATAATCAGGTTTTCAGTCAAATTTCCTGTCAGTGTCAAAAAGTAGAAACAACGGACAATAATTAACAACAATGATCCCTTCCAACCTGCATATTGTTGCTGTTGATGGCAGATACTGACAGAAACTTTGACGGAACTGAAAAGCCAATAGGAAAAAGCCTGAGACACACAAGCCCCGTATTCGTTAGAAATTCTCGAGACTTTTTACTACTTTTGTATTAGTAACAATGAAAACTACTTCTATTATTACATTCCACATGCAGGTAGGTACAGTGGAATGTACACCGATACCTACTTAATAAAACGTTAAAAATCAATTTTATGAATAGTTTGACTATGAGCTGCACAAAAAATTCAGTAGATATTTTCAATTATTGACAATGTAGGTAATTTATTTGCAGCAATGCTTCTGAATATTATTTTTCCATTAAAATTTAAGTTAAGAAAGTTTTACTTTACAAAATTAAGTATAAGTGGCAGTGGAAGAAAATTTATTGATGTAATAATTAATAAAACACGGTTAATATGTAAATTAAATGAATTTAATGATTTGCTAATGGGCACTACCGGTTAAAGTACCCTGTTCTGTTTACCTTTAGACCACAGTGATCTCGCGACTGCATTAAAAAAAGACTGCGGGATTAAGTCACCGGCAAAAAATTCGTCCATCTGGTTAATTACCCAATGGTTATTTTTAAATAATGGAATTTTTTATGAAAATATAATTACAAGAAGTAACTGTTATAATGATCCACAAATTATCGAAATGACGTAAAAACTGGCCATTAAAAAACAATGCACATCATAAAGAAAACATCATTGTTGTGATATTGATAACCTTAAAACAGTTTCTTTTACTCACCAACTTCATCCATGAGAACTAAGCAGGATGCAAATTTCACAAAAGCACTACGTCCGAAATGATTCCAAATTTCACAATAATATACACAGCATTTAGTTTTTGGGCAAAAAGTTCGGATGTTCTCACACAATATGCCAGCTGATCAATGCAATAAGCAATTGTTTGGAAATATTAATAAATTGCTGAGTACTTAACTAGCAAACGTGACACGTTGCCTAATTATGCTAGTTAGAGAAACCGTTTTGTTTCAAGTGAATGAGGGAATTAAATGTATGGTAAAAACGTATTTACATAAAAATAATAAAATGACTCCTGTTACGGATGAATTTTTCCATAAGATTTTAATAACTGTTTTGCCGTACTTGCAAATATTTGCCATTTTATAAAAATGTGTTGTTTTACGTATGAAATATTTTCATTGTTAAATTCAGTAATATTCCGTAACGGCAAATTTCAATTTCAGATTTTGTTGATTTAGTAAGGGGTAACACCTTCCTCTGATAAAAATAATGGAAGGATATCTGCAAGGACAAGGATGAGTTCGGTTTTAATAACCATTGATAAAGTAATAGGAACGAGGTGAGTAATGCAGTTTTTTGGCCATGATGTTTAAGAACCAAAATTTTAAAAGAGGCAAGGCTTTAGATATTCGTCAAATTATATATTTATTAAAAAAGGCTCATTGTGGCTTAAAAAGCCCAAACCATTGTAACAATCATTTTCCTGCCTACACTAACTGAAAATAGGATTTTCGGGCGTTACGAGGTCTGTGAAGGTACAATTTCTCACGGCAAGCGGTGTAAAATCATTTTGCACGGCTAGCCGCTGAAATAAGTAAGCAGTAGATACAATTTTTTCCGGCTATATTTTCGCAGCTAGTCAAGAAAATAAGTCGGCCATAGCATCACCCTTGTTGGGAGAACACTTAATAATTGATTTTTTAGCTCGAATATATTTTTTTCTGCTGAAGGAAGAAATACACCACTGACCAGAGCGAGAAAAAAATGGCCCGTCTTGGCTGCGCCTCGAAACATTCTCTTTCACGCTTAGGCACATAAATTTCTATTATTTTAAAATTTAAAATAATGGAAGGATATCTGCAAGGACAAGGATGAGTTAGGTTTTAAAAACCATTGATCAAGTAGTAATGCGGTTTTTTGGCCATGTTTAAGAACTATTAAAAAAGGCAAAGCTTTAGATTTAGATATTCGTCAACATATTTAAAAGAGGTTCATTGCGACTTAAAAAGTCCAAACCATAATTATTAGAACGTACTAGTAAGTTTAATAAGGCAATAAATTATAGCAAAGCGCTATCATGTGACTGTTTTTGACAACTGAATATGTAGGGTATAACAAATCCTTATACCGACAAACTTAGCTAATGTCAAATAAATCAAAACCCACAGTAAACTTTTTTACCAGAGTTTTTTCTGGAACATTTGGGGAGGTGTAACACGCTAGGAAATCTTTTATCAAAAGTTTACTCTCTTTCTACTTATTTTGCATTATAGAAGCCGTTCTATGAGTTTGTCGGTAGAGTTTTGTCAATCTGTTTAATAGTTAGATCGGCAAACATGTCGAACAATAAAAGATTTACGAATTTTTACTTCAGAAAATTATGAAACAAAATCTCGTGAAAAATGCAAAATACACGGAAGAACAAGTATGTGAAAGATAAAAAACTATATATTTTGTTGGCGATTGTTTAGAGTAAGTAGGTAACTAAGAAATATGTGTAAATTAGCCAAAACTGAGCTTCCAGGCGCCATAGTCAACATTGAGTATCTGAAAGTAAATTCAGTGAAAAAATTGAAAATCATCGTGTCGTGTGACACTTGACACTGCTACTGCTGATGTATTGCTGTACAATTAATTAAACTAGAAATCACACCCCATGAGCATGCTGATGTTTAATTTTTTTTAAAATTACAAAGTCAATATTTATGCAGAACTAAATCATCTTTCTGTAAGACATACTTATTACGCACATGTCATCTTAATCTCACATTATTCCAAAATTTTTATGGGGATTTTTTAATTCTGGAAAACACCGACATTTCAAAACCATCAAACAATCCCAATATAAACATTGTGGTTGTAATAATAACCGGTATTCTGTGATAATAACATTGTCGATTGTCGAACATTCAACGAAATCTGATGATGGTGAATTCTATGCTGAGTCATGGTTAAATTAAAAAATCTTTGTCGATACCGTGTTTGGGGTGAAAATAAATTGGATTAATTAAATAATAGTAGTCCTACTGACACAATTACTTTAATAACATTAAACCTTGAACCGTATTCTAATTAAATAAACTCTTGCTCTTGTTGTTGCCCTTCTTGTTTGTAAATATTTTGCAGATCATTTATTTGCCGTTGGGATCTTATTGTAGCTTAAACTTAATAATATTTAAATATTGTTTAGTAAAACAGTTAAGGTTGCTACAACAATGATGCTGTAAATAGTTTTCTTTTATGTTCTATGGCATATTTCTAATTTCCTTATTTTCCCCCTTTGGATTGTGCAAGCTCGTATAATATACATAGTTAACTAAGATACCACAAAAAAAGAAATTTTCTTTAGTAATATTTGCGTTTTACCTACCAATAAAATTCAATAATTATATTTTGAAAAGGATTACAATGGTAAATAGATAAGGAATAAGACTTGCATTAACTTTACCTAAATTGGATTGTAAATCTAAATCCAAAGGATCTTAAAGCGATGACACTGTTTATTTAAAATATGTCATCTTATTAATTTCCTAGTTCTCGTCTTTTCAACTTTTTTATTCATTTATCTCTTTTATTTCTTCTTCTGCCCTCAACCCAGATAAATTATCAGCGAACTTGATTTAGCAATTTTCTAGTTATTTTTATGCTGTAGTTTACTAAAACAGAAGTCTGCCCTAAATCTTGCGGGACAAGGGCTAATTGCAGCCATTTTAATTTCTCAAAAATTGACAACTCGGATACCGTAAAAGATACGAAATTTTATCAAATTAGAAAAAAGTTGTGTTTTTCAGTGTAGATTAAGAATCTGGAAAGAAATTGAAGATATCTTGTTTGGTTCCTGAAATATACTGAAAAATTGAAAAATGTATTTTAATCTAGATGGCTTAGAAAAGTTTTCGTCGCCTCATTTTATTCTTCGTGCAAGGTAAATGAACCAAATTTCATAATGATCTGCCGATTAGTAACCAAGTTATAACACGTTGTCAATTCTGTCTTTTCAGTATATTTCAGTAACCAATCTAGATATCTTAGATTTCTTTCCAGATTCTTAATCTACACCGAAAAATACAACTTTTTTCCAATTTAATAAAATTTCGTATTTGTTGCCGTTTTCGAGATGTCAATTTTTGAAAAATTAAAATGGCCGCCATTAGTCCCTGTCCCACAAGATTCATGGCAGACTTCCGTTTTAGTAATCTCCAGCATGAAAATAATAACTACAAAAGTGCTAAACCAAACTCGCTGAAATGACATACCAAAAATGTTCACTGCCTGCCGGACTAATAAGTTAATTCGCACAGAACCGGAAATGCTAAATGCAGGATAGAGGCAAATTTTGTTGATCCGTCTAGGACAAGGATATAAGACACGTACCTAAAACATACAATATATCTGTAGGTACAACCTACATTAGGTACTTAAAAGTCCTTGGAAATTGAAAATGGTAGGTAACTTAGTGGAAAGATACTCAGAGAGGTAAGTAGGTACCTAATTCAAGAACGACACCAATGGTTTTCCCAATTAAATCAAATAGGTAAGTAAAAATTTTAGGTTGTGAAACTGAAAAGAAAATACAGCTTATTGCATTGTCTATTTTGTTGACATTTTTTGTGACATTACCTTCGCCGGCGCCAGGATAACCTGACTCCGTTCCGTGATTAATTTAGAGCTGTTTGCTGTTTGTGAGATCAAGAAAATGAAGGCTGTTATAGACCTTGACGAAAGCTTCAGAGGATAACGAAATAATGAAGATATTGGCGCGATAATAAGTAATTTTCCCATTTCCTGCAAAAAAAAAACATAAAAATAGGTACCAATTCTCACAATCGCGTTAATTAATACAAAAGAGCGTACTATGCGACAATTCAATAGCCATGCTAGAAGAGTGACATGGAAGAGAATAATGAAATCACAATTATTTAGAGACAATTTTGATGCTGAAATTGACATTGTCGAATTCCCACAGTATTTTAACCTTGGTGCGGCATCAAAAACATCAGACTTTACGGCAGCTGCACGCGAACAAATAATGTTTTAATATCGACCGAAAATATGAATTATTTACTTTGGGTACTGTTAATTACATACCAGAAGATTGGTACTAACATGTCATGATAGACTAATTTTTTAAACTACAATTACATGGTAAATTGCACAACACATGCGAAATTAATATATTTTTGCGCTAAACAATCATTTCACATTCATGAAGAGAATCCTGATCCCATACTTCCAATTACAGAACGATTTATTGAATTCATATAGGCTATTTATAAATCACGTGGGTCGTTACTTCGTGTAATTATATTTGATTATTGTCGCTTAATTAAGCGCAGAAAACATAAACATTAAATAGATCTTTCACTGGGGGTCTCCCACACACCTTGGCCCACTGTAAGGCGACCTTCTCTATTGCTAACAGACATCATCTTCATAACCTACTACTGTTTTAATGTTTGTTTTAGTGATATGTGACAGCATCAGTCTTGATCAAACAAGTTTGAACTTGAGTAAGGAATAAAACATTTATACCAAACTTTTCGAGATAATTAGGTACATGATGATAATTAATTGCGTCAACAGATGTCTGAGATATATGGAGCTTAATGACGTTCAACGAACTCTCACTGCTAATATTCCTCTTCAAAGCGTCATCTAACACACTATGTAAAAGCCAACGAAAGATGTATATCAATGCGATGTGTGTCCCTGTAGATGTTTACCTTGTTAATGTGTATGTAGGGGCGAGCTGAATTTACTGGTGGAGTCGGGTGCAGATTTTATAAATCTGCACCTAGTAGTAGTGCCTCCGCAGACGCACAGTGGTGTTAAAAAGACGAAATTATGAAAAAAAGGGGGATGAAAAGTCAAAGAGGGTGAAAATTAACCCAAGTTAAGTAGAATTACAGAAAATAATACAAAAATAAGACAATTATGCAAATTTAGCCCTTGGAGGGTTGAAATATTGAATTTAGTAAAATGGGTGCTTAGGGGGTTGAAAAATTGTAAAGGGGGATGAAAAGTCAAAGAGGATGAAAATTAACCCAAGTTAAGTAGAATTACAGAAGGAAACTGAAAAATTGTAAAAGGTAAACTGAATCCCAAATGCGTTCAATTTTATGACCGACGAAAAACGAAATTATGCGAATTTTGCAAAATTAGCACTTAGGGGGTTGAAAAATCGTAAAGGTGGATGAAAAAATCAAAAGGTATGAGGATTAACCGTGGCTAAGTAAAATTACGGAAAATAACACCAAATTAACCCAATTATGTAAATTTTGCATTTGAAGACTTGAAACATTGCGAAGGGGGATGAAAAAAGTGAAAAGTTTAATCATCATCCAAATGGGTTCAATTTATTACCGAGGAAAAACGAAAATATCCGAATTTGGCAAAATTAACACCTAGGGGGTTGAAAAATTGTAAAGGGGGATGAAACGTCAAAGTGGATGAGAATTAATCGTAATTAAGCAGAATTACAGAAAATAACACGAAAGTAAACCAATTATGCAAATTTAGCTTTTGGGGGTTGAAATGTTGCGAAGGGGGTTGGAAAAGTGAAAAAGATAAACATAATCCAAATGAGTTTAATTTATTACCGAAGGAAAACTAAATTGCGTGAATTTTGCAAAATAAACACTTAGGGGGTTGAAAAATTGTACAGGGGGATGAAAAGTTAAAAGGGATGAAAATTAATCGTAATTAAGTAGAATTACAGAAAATAACACGAAAATAAGCCAATTATGCAAATTTGACTTTTGGGGGTTGAAACATTGCGAAGGGGTCGAAAAAGTGAAAAACTCAGTAACAATTCATACGAGTAAAATTCGGTAAAATTTATTACCGAAAAAAGGCAAAACTGCGCGAATTTTACAAAATTAACGCTCGGGGGGGAGAAAAATCGTTAAGGGGGATGAAAACTCAAAAGAGATGAAAATGTACTGTAGTTAAGTAGAACTAGCGAAAATCACACGAAAAAGAAGCGGTGTGGGTAAATTTTGCTCTTTGAGGGTACACATATCATGAAAGGGGTTGAAAAATTGTGGATGGGTTAAAAATTAATGAAAATGACGTTGAATTATTAACAAATCAGAAGAAAGCAAAAAAAAAAATAAAATGTGTTTACTCCGCTTGCTAGGGCTTAAGGGTTGTTAGTAGCGTAGGGGTTGGTTTTAGGTTGAAGACTCATAAGACTTTTTTCAATGGTTGACCGAAGTCTATCGAACCCCATAATTTTATTCCACCACTTACATGACAAAATTTCCAGTTTCAACCCTTAAATTTCATCCCCCTTGTTAGATATTAATGAAAATTTGCCCATCCGCCTACAGTGGCGCTGTAAATTACCACATCAAATTTAACCCTGATACGTTGAGCAGTTTTTGAGTTCTCGCATTTTTGTGTTTCGGCATGTTAGGGGGTTGTATCGCCTTTAAGGGTCGTTTTTCGCGAATGATGAAAGAAAGCTATCGAATGGTATTATTTTCAACTATACATTCTTCATTGAAAATTCGAGTTTCCACCCCTAACTTTCATCCCCTTCGATAATTTTCTCCTAAAATTCGCTCTTCCCTTATCGAAGATGCAGTGTGTAAGATGTCACAGTTTCGCAGAAGATATTCTTCTCTGTGTCAAATTACAGGGCTTTATGGACGTTTCAACCCCTAAACTCCAACCCCCTATTTCACCACCCCCACATGCCCTAAAGGAAGTTGTGTTTTCAATTTCACCACCCTAATCCAATTCGTTGAAAAATTAAGGTGATTTGTAAATTCATGTTTTCAACACCTCATGATTTCACCCCTTTATGATTTACAGGGGTGAGTTTATTTTTCCGGTGTGACATAACTCCTTGCGTATTTACTGACTTCAGTTGTTCATAAATAAACCAATAGGGTTTCAGAAAAAATAAATAAAATGTAATTATCGACTTGCAAAGAGTTAGGGGTGGTTAATGGCCCAGGGGTTGGTTTTAGATTGAAAACTCATAAGACCTTTTTTCAATAGTTGACCGAAATCTATCGAACCCCGTAATTTTAGGCTACCATTTTCTTGAAGAAATTTCAAGTTTCAACCCTTAAATTTCATCCCCTTTGTTAGATATTTTTGAAAATTTGTCCATCCACCTATAATGTCACTGGAAATTCACAAACCAAATTCTGCCTTGATACGTTGAGTAGTTTTTGAGTTCTCGTATTTTTGTGTTTCTGCATGTTAGGGGTTGTAGCGCCTATAAGGGTGGTTTTTCGCAAAATATGAATGACACCTTTTTTGAATAATTAATGGAAAGCTATCGAATGACGCCAATTTCGACTAGTACTTATTAAGCGGAATTTTGAGTTACAACCCCTAATTTCCACCCCCTTGGTCCGATATGACCCAAAAGCAATCTCCGCCTTACTTTTTAGTGTATAAAGCCGTATAGTAAATTTGAGCTCGACACCTCACTCTGTTCTCAAGTTATCCGACGTTATGTATTTCTTCATGTTAGGGGTTGTAGAGCCTTTAAGAGTGGTTTTTTGTAAAACATGAATAACACCTTTTTGAATCATTAATGGAAGGGTATCGAATGGCGTTAATTTCGACCAATACTTATTAGGCGGAATTTTGAGTTACAACCCCTAATTTCCACCCCCTTGGTCCGATATAGCCCAAAAGCAATCCCCGCCTTACTTTCTTGGGCAAGATTCCGTATAGCAAATTTCAGCTCGATACCTCAATCCGTTCTCAAGTTATCCGACGGACAGAGTGAGGAGCGATCGATACGACGAGCGAGCGAGCGAGCGAGCGAGCGAGCCAGCGAATAAGCAAAGACAAGAGTACCTCCGCATTCTGCTACGGCACTAAAAATCGGGTCGCATATTAACGAACGCGGGGGTTGTGTGTCTCAAGCTTTTTTTCTGTTGGTTTGTAAAAAGGATTTCAGTTCAGTCAAAATTCCTCCAAAGATTCCTCCAAAGATCGCTTTCACCCTCCGTTGTTACAGTTTGTTGACACAGACAGTGAGTAACGGGAGTTTTGACCAGAGCTGGGAGTAACTTTAGAAAAAAGTTACTTTTATGTAACTAGTTACAAAAAGTAACTAAGTTACTTAGTAACTAGTTACTTTTTTTCTCCCTGCGAAAAGTAACTATATCTAGTTACTTTACTGAAGTAACTTGTAACTAGTTACTTTTGGTAAGTATCTAAAGACATAAAAAAGTAACTAGTTACTTTTCATGTATCTAGTTAATTTTCATGTATTTAGTTACTTTCCAACGTAACTAGTTACTTTTTATGCAATAAGATACTTTTGCAATAATATCAACAATTTTCAGAAAAGTTGTATTTCTATAGGCTGGGTAAAACAGAATTTTTTGATGCCATAATTCATCTGCCCATTGACATTTTCTTTTTATTTACTTTTGAGATTTTGACAGATTGTGAGGTAAGAGAAAATTTTATAGAAATGAGAAATCAAAAAATGAAATTGCTCAGGTAAATTTGCATCAAAACAACTAACTTTTGTGGTGTTTTTGCGTTTTTCGAAAATCTCAATATTTCACCGATTTCTTCGATATTTTTGAAAATCTAGGGTGGCCGTGACTGCACTTCCGATCAAGTATGATACATGTTTCTAACTCAAAAAAAAATTGTACATTCCGAATCCGTTGAGAAAAAGGTGTCATTCCATTTGAAAAAACAAAGTTAAGATCATTTCCGGTTAAACCGGAAATGGAAAAAATTCCCTTAATATACGCGCAAGTGTCCCCCTCCGTGCGGGATTGGCCAGCTTTTATTTCAATTCAATATTTAACTTTCTTTATTACATCCAAAGATATTCAAGAGATGCGAAGTTTTAAAAAACCCTGTATGGGCTGTATGTACAGGGTCTTTTTTTATTATTGTCCCACTTTTAAATTGAAATATCTCCTGGATTACTTGAGATATTCGCATGAAATAAAAACAGGATGGTAGACCGTACTCTCAAGTTTTGTTCTGGAGCTTACTCTCAGTGTTCACCGTCGGATCTTAAGCGTTATGTGGATACAACTTGCTTTTTTTTTAATGGGACACCCGGTATATTCTTGCATGGATCGATAGAGAATTTTCTTCTGATTTCATTGATATAGGGTAGTTGATATCTGGGGTTGATAGTTTTCGAGAAAAAAAATTTAATTTGAAATAATCGGACCATTAGAATCTACGAGAATGTCTAAATGAAAATGGCAATCATTTTGAAATTTTTAATTTGTTATGTTTTAAGGTGAATAAATCAGTTACCTACTTTGTTACTATGATACTAAAGAAGGTTACAATTTTCTTAGAATACTCAGGCCTTCACTACATAGCCATAAGTTATAAAAACAATTTATTTCACTAATTTTTTTCTCGAAAACTATCAACCCCAGATATCAACTACCCTATATAAATAAAATCAGAAGAAAATTCTCTATCGATCCGTGTAAGAATATACCGGGTGTCCCATTTAAAAAAAAGCAAGTTGCATCCACAGCGCTTAAGATCCAACGGTGATCGCTGGGAGTAAGGTCCAGAACAAAACTTGGGAGTACGGTCTACCATCCTGTTTTTATTTCAGGCGAATATCTCAACTAATAAAGGAGATATGACAATTTAAATGTGGAACAATAATAAAAAAAGACCCTGTACATACCATGATCATCAATAATTTTAGTGGACCATGATCTTTATTCTTTGGTTAGTAACGCAACGCAATGAAACTGGCTTGCTCTAATTTATCATAAATCTAGATGCACCTATTGGTACAAAAGAATTTTAATGGTACAACATACAAAGCGCAAAATGAGTAGCTATTAGCTAGCTACAGATTTTAAAAAATTATCCTCCGAAATTGTCGAGGTATATTTAATTAAATTTAAACTCAATCCCAACCGTTTCTATAACATTAATGAAAGTAACTAAATTACGCCAAAAGTAACTAAAATACTGTATCTAGTTACTTACAGAAGTATTTAGTTACTTTTTAAAAGTATCTAGATACCAAAAGTAACTAAGTTACTTCAAAAGTAACTAAGATACTATATCTAGTTACTTTTCATAAGTAACTTGTAGCTAAGTTCTTTTTTCAGTAAAGTATCTAGTTACTTTAGTAACTTAAGTTACTTTTATGAAAAGTAACTTGAAAAGTATCTAGTTACTTTTTCAAAGTAACTTTCCCAGCTCTGGTTTTGACGTATGTGAAATCCCGTTTACAAACCAACAGAAAAAAAGCCTGAGACACACAAGTCCCGCGTTCGTTAATATGCGACGGGACTTTATATTATATGTACAGGGTCTTTTTTTATTATTGTCCCACTTTTAAATTGTCATATCTCCTTTATTACTTGAGATATTCGCCTGAAATAAAAACAGGATGGTAGACCGTACCCCCAAGTTTTGTTCTGGACCATACTCTCAACGATCACCGTCGGATCTTAAGCACTGTGGATACAACTTGCTTTTTTTTAAATGGGACACCCGGTATATATTCTTGCACGGATCGATAGTGAATTTTCTTCTGATTTCATTGATATAGGGTAGTTGATGTCTGGGGTTGACAGTTTTCGAGCAAAAAATTCGTGAAAATAAATTGTTTTTATAACTTTATGGCTGTGTAGTGAAGCTCTGAGGATTCTAAGAAAATTGTAACCTTTAGTATCATAGTAGCAAAGTAGGTAACTGATTTATTCACCTTAAAACATTACAAATTAAAAATTTCAAAATGATTGCCATTTTCATTTAGACATTCTCGTAGATTCTAATGGTCCGATTAAGTATTTCAAATTTAATTTTTTTACTCGAAAACTATCAACCCCAGATATCAACTACCCTATATCAATGAAATCAGAAGAAAATTCACTATCAATCCGTGCAAGAATATACCGGGTGTCCCATTTAAAAAAAAGCAAGTTGTATCCACAGCGCTTAAGATCCGACGGTGATCGTTGAGAGTATGGTCCAGAACAAAACTTGGGAGTGCGGTCTACCATCCTGTTTTTACTTCAGGCGATTATCTCAAGTAATAACGGAGATATGAAAATTTAAAAGTGGGACAATAATAAAAAAAGACCCTGTACATACCTCTGCCAGAAAAAGGTAAATTTGCATTCAGAGTCCTCGAACCTATTAGATGAGCCATTCTATTATTTTGGTGGATTCATATTTTAATCGTTCTTTTTATTGTTCTTACTCCATTCTGTTCTCAGGTTATTCGCGAGGTTCTAGGTCTTACACAAGCTCTAAGCTCGGTGAATGTCTTGTCAGCCTTAATTGTCTAAGACATACCTAATATTTTAGACGTAGAAATTATGCCGAGTAGTTTTGATATTATTATCAATAAAATTGGAGACAATTTTAGCATCTCGCATCTTCCGATCTTTCACAATGATCACGCAAATTTTCCACGTGCACATGATTTGCCTCTGATAATATCCCTTGTGATTATCTTAACTAACTATTTTGTTTGTCCAACAGTTTCACATCATGCTTTGGCAAAATTCCTTTTCATTGTGGCAAATCAACCAAATAAAAATTCCAAGAGCACCAGCGCAGCGACAGAAAATTTCAATTAACTTGCTTACAAATTTTGAGATTTAGAAATATTTAGTTACCTACTGAAGATTCTGGTGGTGAGCAGCAACAGAAGCTTAATTTGATGCTGAAGAAATTACATTCATTTCTAAAACTACAAGTTCCTCTTAATCCCATTGAGAATTTCGCATGTCACCACAACAATTTAACCAATTTGCTCCTTGAAACCTACAATAATTAGAAAAACCAATAAATAAATGTGCCAACTTCTATGTGGTCTTAATCAATTAAGTCTCGTTTCAGCAAATATTTACATGATGAAACGGAAACGGATGTGGACCAGCAATTATGAAACGGGCGCTAATTTATTGTTTGTTGATTTGCGTGTTGTTCATACAACATAATGACCACACAGTATCAGAAACAAAGAAGTTAAAACACAACATCCAAATAAACTATATTGATAAATCATATTTCGATTTTCGATCAAACTTTCGCCGCTTTTAATTATATGGTATAATTTATGTTAATATTTGTTGATTATTAATTATCGTGATAATTGTGGAAAAACTTTTACCTTGTGCCACTTAAAATTTGTTGCAAATAGGGGATAAGATGCCCGCATTGCAATAAATTTGTCTAAAAGTCATGGACTCTATAACAATAATGATGGAAAATTGAAATGATGATCTCTTCCTGTCTTACCTTGAGAAAGAGACCTTCCGGTTTGTTGGCATAAAATTTTCAAGTGACATTACATAATAGGAGTATAATTTATTTTGTAATAAATTTAAGCAAAAATTTGCCAGAATTTACGATTTGTTGAGAATGCATTGTAAATTAATGGCATGTGTTCTTGTTCTTGACAATGAAAATATAATAAATCAAGATAAAGTAATTTTGAATTAGTTTTGAAGAGGGCTCATGGCCATTCATGGTATTACTCCTAAACAAGCCAAAAAAAAATGTAAAGAATTATATTGAAAAAAGATCGTGCTTTTACTGTTCTTCTGCAACAGAAATTGAAAGTATGATTCGAAAGCTATGTAATATTCCATATTCTAGCATTGAGAGCAGTTCCCTTTAATGATATGAAATAATAATAGGAAACGGTCGTTTTTAGCTTCTATTTTTTTTTATTTGATTGTACCACTTGATGCTGCGACCGTTACAAAAACTGCAACGCTGATGCAAGTCCTATCTATTTTTAATAGATGTCTAACCGGTACTTTAGACACAAGAAGTACTTGCAGCTAAAAATAGCTTCAGCATATATGGAGGTCTCGCTACATACTTGTCTATAAATCGACTGCGTTTATGTGTCAGTAAATTGATTTCCATGAGAAAGAAGAAACAAGCTTGTGGCCATAATTAAACAAGTTTTTACGACATACGGTTGAGGAAAAGACGAGAATTAAATCAGAAAAGACTGAAAGAAATATTTCCGTTATTTTAGCAGGTTGAAATTATGGAAGAGAGTGCAGCTTTGTTGAATAATATTTTTTTATGATAGCATTGTTATGTTTAATATTTGTGACAACAATGTGTTTTCCCAAAAACGCAAACTGCTGTTTGGGATTTTTGTGAACTTTTATAAAAGACCAAATAATTATTACGTTATCTTCAATACGTTCTAACAAAAAAAGCCAACGAAAGATGTGTATCAATGCGATGTGTGTCCCTGTAGATGTTTACCTTGTTAATGTGTATGTAGGGGCGAGCTGAATTTACTGGTGGAGTCGGGTGCAGATTTTATAAATCTGCACCTAGTAGTAGTGCCTCCGCAGACGCACAGTGGTGTTAAAAGTCAAGAGGAATGAAAATGAAGTGTGGATTAAGTAGAATTACGAAATAAAACACTAAAATAACCAAATTATGCAATTAAAACTTTTGTGGGGGTTGAAATAAGCACTTATACCTACCTACTGCGAAGGAAACTGAAAAATTATAAAAGGTAAACTGAATCCCAAATGCGTTCAATTTTATAACCGTCGAAAAACGGAATTATGCGAATTTTGCAAAATTTGCACTTAGGGGGTTGAAAAATCGTAAAGGTGGATGAAAAATCAAAAGGTATCAGGATTAACCGTGGCTAAGTAAAATTACGGAAAATAACACCAAATTAACCCAGTTATGTAAATTTAGCATTTGAAGACTTGAAACATTGCGAAGGGGGATGAAAAAAGTGAAAAATTTAATCATCATCCAAATGGGTTCAATTTATTACAGAAGAAAAACGAAAATATCCGAATTTGGCAAAACTAACACCTAGGGGGTTGAAAAATTGTAAAGGGGGATGAAACGTCAAAGTGGATGAGAATTAATCGTAATTAAGCAGAATTACAGAAAATAACACGAAAGTAAACCAATTATGCAAATTTAGATTTTGGGGGTTGAAATGTTGCGAAGGGGGTTGGAAAAGTGAAAAGATAAACATAATCCAATTGAGTTCAATTTGTTACCGAAGGAAAACTAAATTATGTGAATTTTGCAAAATGAACACTTAGGGGGTTGAAAAATTGTAAAGGGGGATGAAAAGTTAAAAGGGATGAGAATTAATCGTAATTAAGTAGAATTACAGAAAATAACACGAAAATAAGCCAATTATGCGACTTTTGGGGGTTGAAACATTGCGAAGGGGTCGAAAAAGTGAAAAAGGCAAGAACAATTCATAAGGCAAAACTGCGCGAATTTTACAAAATTAACCAGCGGAAATCACCCGAAAAAGAAGCGGTCTGGGTAAATTTTGCTCTTTGAGGGTTCACATATCATGAAAGGGGTTGAAAAATTGTGGATGGGTCAAAAATTAATGAAAATCACTTTAAATTAATAACAAATTAGAAGAAAGCAAAAAAAAAATAAATGAAATATATTTACTCCGCTTGCTAGGGCTTAGGGGTTGTTAGTAGCGCAGGGGTTGGTTTTAGGATGAAGACTCATAAGACTTTTTTCAATGGTTGACCGAAATCTATTGAACCCCATAATTTTATTCCACCACTTACATGAAAAAATTTCCAGTTTCAACCCGTAAATTTCATCCCCCTTGTTAGATATTAATGAAAATTTGCCCATCCGCCTACAGTGGCGCTGTAAATTACCACATCAAATTTAGCCCTGATACGTTGAGCAGTTTTTGAGTTCTCGCATTTTTTTGTTTCGGCATGTTAGGGGGTTGTACCGCCTTTAAGGGTCGTTTTTCGCGAATGATGAATAAGACCTTTTTTGTACCATCAATAGAAAGCTATCGAATGGTAATATTTTCAACTATACATTCTTCATTGAAAATTCGAGTTTCCACCCCTAACTTTCATCCCCTTCGATAATTTTCTCCTAAAATTCGATCTTCCCTTCTCGAAGATGCAGTGTGTAAGATGTCACAGTTTCGCAGAAGATATTGCTTCTCTGTGTCAAATTACAGGGCTTTATGGACGTTTCAACCCCTAAACTCCAACCCCCTATTTCACCACCCCCACATGCCCTAAAGGAAGTTGTGTTTTCAATTTCACCACCCTAACCCAATTCGTTTAAAAATTAAGGTAATTTGTAGTTTCATGTTTTCAACACCTCATGATTTCACCCCTTTATGATTTACAGGGGTGAGTTTATTTTTCCGGTGTGACATAACTCCTTGCGTATTTACTGACTTCAGTTGTTCATAAATAAACCAATAGGGTTTCAGAAAAAATAAATAAAATATAATTATCGACTTGCAAAGAGTTAGGGGTGGTTAATGGCCCAGGGGTTGGTTTTAGATTGAAAACTCATAAGACCTTTTTTCAATAGTTGACCGAAATCTATCGAACCCCGTAATTTTAGCCTACCATTTACTTGAAGAAATTTCAAGTTTCAACCCTTAAATTTCATCCCCTTTGTTAGATATTTTTGAAAATTTGTCCATCCACCTATAATGTCACTGGAAATTCACAAACCAAATTCTGCCTTGATACGTTGAGTAGTTTTTGAGTTCTCGTATTTTTGTGTTTCTGCATGTTAGGGGTTGTAGCGCCTATAAGGGTGGTTTTTCGCAAAATATGAATGACACCTTTTTTGAATAATTAATGGAAAGCTATCGAATGACGCCAATTTCGACTAGTACTTATTAAGCGGAATTTCGAGTTGCTACCCCTAATTTCCACCCCATTTGTTCGATTTTACGAAAAAACGCATCCCCCACAAGATTTCACCGATATATGTGTGTACGTTGAGTTTCCGACAGCTGCGTGCAACCCTTGCGGAGTTATCATATTTTTTGTGGTTTTCATCCCCTAAATTTCATCCCCCGAAATTGGCACCCCCTCACTTTCAACAGACTTGAAGGTCAAACGTGCATACTAATTTTCAGCAAGATATCTCCACTAGTTCTCGAGTTATTGCAATTAGTAGTTTTTCGGTTTTTCACCCCTAGCTCCCACCCCCTTGGTCCGATATGGCCCAAAAGCAATCCCCGCCTTACTTTTCGGGAGGCGAAGCTGCCTACCAAGTTTCAGCTCGATATCTCAATCCGTTCTCAAGTTATCCGACGGACAGACTGAGGAGCGATCGAGCGAGCGAGCGAGCGAGCGAGCGAATAAGCTAAGACAAGAGTACCTCCGCATTCTGCTACGGCACTAAAAATGAACAAGTTCATAGTAATAGGTAATAATCTAAGCCACATCTGACTCCAGCTCCGACAAGCAATAGCTGTATCGGTTATCGGCAACAGCATGAATGTAAAAATGGTGGAGGCGCCGGGCAAATCCTATTTCATATCATCTCATCTCCCTTGCGCAAATAAGTAGGTATGAAATGAAGCATGAATTTTATTAACCTCCCCACAACCAATTTAAAAATGAGAGGTTACTGTTACTGCAATCACCCCAAAATTCGAAATTGAGATAACACCAGATCTTTGCATTTCAAGGTCCCTGGATCACGAAAAAGTGTGTGCGTTCGTACTTTGAACAAGATTTCTCGAAAACTACACAACGGATTTTCATGAAATTTGGTTTGGGGGTTAATGTTAGCCTTTTGGTCAGCCCAGTTAATTTTGTTGCCAGTCCGCGCCAACGCAAAGTGAGTTTTTGGCACATCAACTATGAAATTTGACCGATGAACACCAATTTTTCTTATCAGCACTTTTTGGCATAAAATCAAAAAATTCGAAATGTCGAAGAAACATAAGATATAACATAACATGACATAATACATAACTTAAAGAAAAGGTCCATCCTCGAAGTGGCTTGTAATATTTATGAGTAGGTAGTAAACAAAGTCTTGCCACAAATTGATATATTACGAAGTAAAATGATTAAGGCGACATGTTTCGGTCTACTAGACCATCATCAGGCTAAAATTAGGTGTTGGTTACAACTTTACAAAAGATTTCTTACCTCGACCTTGTGTTTTAGGTTATGTTAATGTAAATTCTACTTCATATAACATGTAACATAACCTAAAACACAAGGTCGAGGTAAGAAATCTTTTGTAAAGTTGTAACCAACACCTAATTTTAGCCTGATGATGGTCTAGTAGACCGAAACATGTCGCCTTAATCATTTTACTTCGTAATATATCAATTTGTGGCAAGACTTTGTTTACTACCTACTCATAATACATAACACCTACAGCCCAAACTACTGGATCGATCTGACTGATCTTTTGGTAGGTAGAGATACAATTGTTAGCCTCCGAAGAGCTGATGTAATTTTGGTGGCAATTCAGAGGACATGAAAAAAATTAATACCGTCGAAATGTTTGATGATCAAGAAAGCGATCATGCAGCGTTTTAAAGTAGTATGAGCTATTTTGTAGCGCGGACTTAATTCATGCCGACTCAATGCCTATTAATTTTTGAACATGACGAAAATAAATCACGGATTACTCCATTTTCTCAAATACAATTACTTCAATTTTATTTCCCTAAAAAATAGCAAATATAATTCAAGTTCGAGTTGCATTATCATAATTTGGTATTTTTTAGTGAAATAAAATTGAAATGATTTTTTTCGTCATGTTCAAAAATTAATAGGCAGCTTATTGTTAATCCGACATCAATTGGGTCCTCACCACAAGATAGCACAGACTTTCTGCTTCAAAACACTGCATGATTGGTTTCTTGATCTTCTATCGTTTCGGAGATATTGATTTTTTGACACAAGTCGAAAAATATGACAGTTAGCTTAGCATAACTTAGGTCGAATGAGTTCAGTGGCGGTTCCAACCTTAAAACAAAAAAAAGATCTTTTCCATCTAAAATAATGAAAATAGCTTCCACTTCCGGTATAACCGGAAAACGAAAATATATTCTTCTCACTCTACGTGGCTGATAATGAGTAAGGCACCAAATCATGCACAACATTCTCGTAAAACTGGATCGGCAGTTATGAACCGATTCCGTACTGTTGACTAACCCTGTATGTATAGGTAGTACTTGCATACAGTACACCATAACAATTTTGTTACGTTTTAAGTTTTGACGAAAATTACTTCAGTTTCTTATTGTGGGCTACCTGTAACATATATTTATTTGCTGTCGCGCACTTTTTTGTAGATCTTTTCATTGCAGACATTTCTTCCTCATAGTATTCAATAAACATGGTTGTCCATTTGTTTCCGATTTTTGACATAGATACTACCTATACCTAGTATTAGGAAACGAAACATTCGCCTTACGCAATAAAGATTGAAAAATTCCAACGTTGCTTTATTGTTAATTTTGAGTTGAATATGCGAATATACCTACCTACAAATAAGTTTGAAAAATTACTTCGCCGATAGTCTTTACTGGCAGCAATTCGTAATAATTGTGTGCGGGTAGTAGCAGGTAAATTGAAGCCTGTATTTCTAATTAAGTAAAGCAGAATAAATTTTCAGTTAAGTATTCAACAATCAACCCGGGCAACCCGGGAAAAATGAATTATATTTTTTTCCTACTCCCGAGAATTCACTCCAAAAGTTTTAGCGTGTGTGGGTGGTAGTATGGACTTGAGATTTTTTTTGTTCATCAGCTCCTCTTAGATACTTAAACAACGATTTTTCGAAAATTTAATTTTAAACTTTGACTGGAAACTTTTCGGGTACTATACCTACAATTCAATCAATCAATTTTCAAAAAATCATTGTTCAGTACACCTAAGAGGAGCTGATGAACAAAAAAAATCTTAAGAGACGCAGGTTAGTCCATAAGTACTAACCTCCACACTCGCTAAAACTTATGGAGTAAATTTTCGTGAGCAGGAATTTTTAACCTCCCCACTCCACTTCACCATTTAAAAAAAAGGGAGGTTACTCCAATCACTAAAATTTTCGAATTCGAGATAAGACCGGATCTATACGTTTTGAGGTCTCAGGAACCCAAAAAAGTGGTTTTTAAAATGTGTCTGTATGTATGTACGTACGTACGTACGTTCGTACGTTCGTTCGTAAACACGCCACAGCCCAAACTGCTCGACCGATTTGGCTGAAATTTGGTACGTGTGCATGTGATAACCCAACTTAGATCTGAAAAGCTTTTGGAGCCAATCGTGCAACCTGAAATGCCATTTTGGCACATCAACTTTTAAATTTTAGATGTAAACCCTCATTTTTCACGTCTCCATAAGAAAGGCCTTCAGATTCTGCGTCCAAAGATGTATTCACTGTCAGTGCCCTTTTGACCAAAGACTAAAAATATCGAGATTTTAATCGGAATTTAAAATTGCGGTGCAGTAGCCCAAGCCCCTGAACCGATTTGGCTGAAATTTTGCACATGTCGTTTGTATTACACGTCGAAGAGCTGAACAAATTTTGGATTCAATCAACCCACGGAAAGTGCCGTTTTGGCACATCAACCTTCAAATTTAAAACTATTCTTTGATTTAGCTATCCAAAGCAAGTTTTTGAAAGATTTATTGTCACCATCAGAAAGGTCTTCAAATTCTGGTTTTAAATAAGACAAAATTAATTCGCATTTAGCGCTGTTTGGTTCAAAAAATCGAAATTTTATAATAACAGTAAAAATACATTATTGCCCAAATTACTGAATCGATTTGGCTGAAATTTGGTACATGGAGATTAGGTGACACGTTGAAGAGCGGAAAAGCTTTTGGGAGCAATTGGTCCACGGGAAGTGCCATTTAGGCATATCAACTTTAAAATTGTAAACACAAGGCAGGGAAATCAAAGACCCACGCGAAGGGGAGGTTCCAGCCGCTTCTCTGCTGCCATTTTTTTTTTATTAAACTCTCCATGTTATTTGCCTATGGTCGCGTGTCGATGATAGGACCTGACCTGGTATATGAATAACGGTCAGAGAATTAGGCCCGGTTTTTCCATCTTTGATAACCTCCGGTTTACCTAACCAACATCAGTTTGTCGCATAGCAACGAGTGTTTTGATTGGCTGTATCCTAGCAACTAACCGCAGGTTTGGTAACCTGGAGGTTATCGAAGATGGAAAAACCGGGCCTTAGAGGTATAGATGGTAGATAGGATCCAGGGATCCCCCTGTCTGTACCTACCTACATCTTTTCTTTGCCCTGTATTTCAGCCTGTATAAAGTCCCGTCGCATATTAACGAAAGCGGGGGTTGTGTGTCTCAGGCTTTTTTTCTGTCGGTTTGTAAACGGGATTTCAGTTCTGTCAAAATTCCTGTCATGGACAATAATTAACAACAAAGACCCCTTTCAATCTCCATTGTTACTGTTTATTGACACTGACAGTGAGTGACGAGAGTTTTGACGGATGTGAAACACTGAAACCCCTTTTACAAACCAACAGAAAAAAAACCTGAGACACACAACCCCCGCTTTCGTTAATATGCGACGGGACTTTAGGTACATACTTATAATGCGTGCGTTCAATTGCCTCAGTTTTTTCTCCTTTGAATCAAAATTCTGCCATAAACGGTTGAACGGGTGGAACCTGTACAGCAATAAAACTAAAACGCACCCTATAAGCATAATGTCCCTATAAAAGTAAATTTTATTGATTTCAAAATGTTCCACGCATCTTACAATACACGATGACGTATAATGTGGTGCCTGCATAAGCAATGACATACGGTTATCATATGGTACATGACAAATGACATGTCAGTTAATTTTTTGGTTATGTTGTTGTTCATTGATTTTGTTAAGTACAGACTGCAGACTCTTTTGATTAATTCGAAATGCCTAAAGAACAATACCGCGAAACCGATGTGGCTAGGAAAATGTAAGTTTGACTCTTTCCAAGCTTAACATTTAATTCAATTCTTTTTAGATCCCACGTCAGCTTTGGAGTGGAAAGTGCTGAATCCATGCAACAGCAATCACACATTCACGTCGTCGCTAAAAATCTCTACAACCAGGATACCCAAAGAACACCAATACCTTATGGTGTCCTCGACAAGCGATTGGTACCTATTTGATTGAAACATTATCAAATTCTAATCCAAGTTTCTTCTAGGGCACTAACTCGAAAGAATCACCATGTCAGACTTGTGGCAAAAACATAAGTTCATGCATGGGACACTTTGGATATGTGGATCTAGAATTGCCAGTTTTCCATGTTGGATATTTTAGAAGTATAATCATGATTTTGCAAGTGATTTGTAAAAAATGCAGTAGGGTCGTGTTGAATCCTGATGAAGAGCGCAACCAAATGAGACTTCGCTTGTTGGATGAAAATCTTAGTTATATGACCAAACAGAATATTAGGAAAAAAATTGTTGAGAAATGCAAGAAAATTACTCGTTGCCCATTTTGTAAGGCAACTAATGGATTTGTTAAGAAAATGACTGCCAGTAAAGGAAGTACAGGGGGCTCAGTATTGAAGATAGTTTGTGAAAGGAGTGGTGGTGATAAGGAGGCTGCAATGAAGGAACAAATGGATAAGTTTAAGGAGGCTATAGAGGCCAATCCAGAAATTCAAGGGGCATTGAGTTCAGGGCATGTGTCTCAAATTTTGACTCCCATAGATGTTTTGAAGCTGTTTGAGAGAATACCACAAGAGGATATTCCATTGCTTGCAATGAATCCACAGAAGTAAGTGACCACATTCTCACAGTGGTTTTTTATTGATCAAATAGTCTAGTTTATTAGTCTGAACTCTTTGGTACGAATAGTCCAAATTCCTTTCAACAAGTGAGGAATTATGGAGCTATGAATAGAAAAAGACATTTGAGTGTGTTCTTGTTCTTAAAAATAAGTACAATATTTTCATACCAAAAACGTGAGAATTTTTAAGAATGCTTTGAAATTTCTTGAAAATATAATAAATAGGTAAAATAAATTTCTCAAAAGGAAGTTACTCTTTAAACACCATGAAACTGCAAGTTGAGTGGAATTTTATGGCTGTCAAAGATTTCTCCAAAAAAATTCTTTACTTGTGGAATATTTGTGAAGTTTATTCAACCTACCAAATTATAGGTAAATTTACGCGCTTTTGTGGTTCAAACTACAAATGCTTAGCTGCTATTGGTCCATTTACCACATTTCCTATAAAGTTGTTTGATAAAATAGTCAAACCCTATCAGTTTCAAACCTTCCTCCGTATGTAGGTTTGAAACAGGCAGAATTGTGACGCTGTCGTTAGGCAACAGTCTCGATAAAATATTAGAAAACACCAATCAGAGCTACTCTCCATTCATTCTCTATTGAAGTGACAGAACGTCAAAATTTGAATTTTAAGTTGGTATGAGGAAATTGTGCAAGGAATTTTACTGACAGGTGAGTTGGTAGAAGCGATTTCAATGCGATACGATACGTCAGAAAACATGACAAATGTCAAAATTTTGCAATTGCTCTGAATTGTCCCAAAATGGCCTTTGTGTACGTGCAGTTTTGAGTAAAGTGCAAAGAAAAATATTCACGAAAAGCCTCAGGTACGTATCTGTGACTGCTGCTAACAATAAAAATAAAGTTGGTTGAAAGCTTGGTCCATTTTCAAATCAATCAATCTAAATTTCGATCAAATTGTCAAAAGTACACGCTCTTACAAATTAGGGTTGTACAGTTCCAGAAAAAATTTAGTTCTGCTATAGTAAACGAACGGACTTAAGTATTTGTGGTTCAAACTATAAAATCGCGAAAATTTACCTTACAACAAACAAATCTAGAACGACCATGGAAAACAGAAGTAGTTGCTTTGGTTGTACTTCTGTCAGTGTCACCTTCAAGCCAAAAATAATAAGATGACTCTGCCGACAACTGAACTAATCAAAGATCTAACTAATCCAAGTAGAACCTAGACAATTTTAACATTGTCATAAGCTGAGTTTGATCATTAATCTTACCATTTGAACAACAACATTTGAAATCAAGAGGGCCGTGGAAGCTCAATGGCACGTCGAAACTTCACTGATGTACACATAGGTACATCCCACTAACAATAATTTGCGCGATCTGGTTTATATTCTACACCGCTTATTTGCGAGAAGCGTTTTATGGTGAAGCCACAGAAGGGTGAGATTCTACCTATCAGTAAACTCTCTTGATCTCAAATGTTGCTTACATATAAACGACATATTTCTTTAGAACAATTTAAAATATTGAACCTATTACATAATAAATGTTAGATGAATTAGCGGCAAATGATCCTAAAGTGATTATGATTTTTAAAGGGCCCTCCCAAAAGATTTAATTTTTACAAGAATGCTGGTACCCCCTGTATCAATCCGACCGTCTGTGGCCTCCGACTTAAAAGCCGGCACGTAAGTTCCTGAAGGGATCCCTTAGTTTAAGTAATCAAGCATTTGTCAATAGAAACGAAGACGACTTAACCATGAGACAATCAGAAATAATTTTCATTAATGACGTCATTAAAAAGCACAAGTTATCAGGCGCATCAGTTAACATGTACCAAGAAGGATGGGATTTTCTCCAACTGCAAACGGCGCTTTACATTAACAGCGAATTGTCCGGTATCCCTTTGGCAATGATGGTATTGTATCTACTTTTATGTAAGTTAATAAACTTAATTGAGGTTTGTTATAGCCCAAAAAACCTGGACGTGGCTTAGTGCAGCGTCTAAAGGGTAAACAGGGGCGGTTTCGAGGAAATCTTTCGGGTAAACGTGTTGATTTCTCATCTAGAACCGTCATTTCCCCAGATCCAAATTTACAAATCGATCAAGTGGGAGTACCCTTGCATATCGCAAAAATTTTAACTTTTCCAGAAAAGGTGATACATGCCAATATCGAACTAATGAGGGAGCTTGTCATAAATGGACCCGATAAATGGCCAGGGGCTAATTATGTACAGCAAAAGGGATCACCTTTTAAGAAGTTTCTGAAATATGGTAACAGAGAGAAGTTAGCTCAAGAATTAAAGGTAAGCTATATTTTTATAAGGGGTGGAAACATAATATTCATACTTTTAGCTGGGCGATATGGTCGAGCGACATCTCCACAATAACGATATAGTCCTCTTCAATCGCCAACCGAGTTTGCATAAATTATCCATCATGGCCCATAGAACAAAAGTGCATAAATTCAGAACTTTTAGATTCAACGAATGCGTCTGCACCCCGTACAACGCTGATTTTGATGGGGACGAAATGAATCTTCACCTTCCCCAAACTGAAGAGGCTAAAGCCGAGGCTCTGATTCTCATGGGGGTAACAAACAATGCTTGTATGATGCATCAATACTATTTGACCCTTGTATATTTCAGAACAAAAACAATTTAGTTACTCCAAGAAATGGGGAACTTTTAATAGCCGCCACACAGGATTTCCTAACAGGTGCCTATCTTTTAACCAAAAAAGATACGTTTCTAGATTATTCACATGCCACCCAACTGGCGGCGACCTTATTGGCTGATAGTGACAGTAACATGAGAATAGATCTACCCTCACCTTGCATTCATAAAGTACCAGTGAAGTCATCTGACCGTACGTTTTAATTGTTTGATTTTAGCCCCAAAAGTTATGGTCAGGAAAACAAATTATAAGCTTAATTTTTCGTCCAAATAAAAACTACCCCGTCAGGGCTAACTTGGAGGCAAAGGGAAAAGCTTATACAAAAAATAGAGAATTATGCGTGAAAGATTCATACGTTATCATCAGAAACTCTGAACTTATTGCAGGCACACTGGATAAGAGCCATTTGGGTAGTGGAGCAAAAGGCAGCAACATTTTTTATGTTATTCTTAGGGACTTTGGACAGGACTATTCGATTAAATCCATGTGGAGGTTGGCAAAAATGACCTCTTATTACCTTATGAACAGCGGATTTTCGATAGGGGTTGGAGATGTTACTCCCAGCGAAAGTCTTATTAACAGAAAAAACCGATTATTGAAAGAGGGATATGCAAAATGCGATGAATTTATACGCCAAATGGCGGAAGGGAAGCTACAGACACAGCCTGGCTGTACTGTGGAGGAAACCTTGGAAGCTGTAATCCTAAAAGAACTCTCTGTTATTCGTGAACATGCTGGTCAAGCTTGCTTAGCTGAGTTGCATCCCACCAATAGTCCCCTAATTATGGCGTTGTCGGGGTCCAAAGGTAGTTAATTCCTGAAACCACATGTAAAAATAATTCACAAAATTTTAAGGATCGTTCATTAACATTTCTCAAATGATTGCTTGCGTGGGACAACAAGCTCTAAATGGTAAAAGGGTTCCTGATGGTTTTGAGAATAGGTCTTTACCTCATTTTGAACACCATTCTAAAACACCAGAAGCTAAAGGATTTGTTGAAAACAGTTTTTACACTGGATTAACACCTACCGAGTTCTTTTACCACACTATGGGAGGACGTGAGGGTCTTGTTGATACCGCGGTTAAGACTGCGGAGACTGGATACATGCAAAGACGATTGGTTAAGGCAAGTTATTCACATTATAGGTATTTAATAATAACAATATATGAATATTGAGAAATATGAATGCCCTAATTACAAACTCAACTATTTAATACAATAATAACAAAAATCATTTAAGTACTTAACTTCAACATTTAAAAAATAAATTGTTCATGGTTAATTTTTTATTTTCTTTTTTATACAAAATTATCTTTATTTCTGGTATCATAACCAATGAACATCATTTAGCTTAGTTAAGAAGTCACTGAAGTAATTTGGCATCTTATTATTAACGATCCTATAAACAAATTTCATTGTCAATACAAATAACCTTTTTTCAATTGACAGCCATTGAAGGCCCTTAACATACATTTTGTTTTCTAAATCACATCATAAAGTTAATTTTTTGGTAACTAGGAAAAGAATAGAAAGCCGAACTTTATGATACTAGTACCATAATATAATTACTTTATAGTACTAGTACCAAACGTACCATACGGCTACTTAATGGTACCTACTAGTACTGTAAACTAAACACTTTACGGTACTAGTACTGTAAAGTTGGCTAACTATTTTTTCAATTTTAGCCCAATTTCAAACTAAGTTTTTCGAGATTTGCTAAAAACAGTTGTACCTATGCATCGCGTTTTCAGTGCTGCCTTGGTTTGCAATAATCCACGCTCGTACTTGTATTTTCGGTACTTGATACATAATGTTATCGGAGTATACAGGGTGTCTCTTTTAAAGTGTCAGTTAGCGATATTTAGAGAATCATTTTGAGCAGCTAAACGAAAATTCACATACGGGGGTTTCAATTTACTGCCCATCGAATGAAAATATTTTCAGCTCTGACGCACTTCCGGTTATACAGGAAGTGGCCGCCATCTTTGTTATTTTAAATGGGAAGCCTATGTTTTGACTCTAGATTCGGATTTGCCTCTTAATTGTCAGTTTATTGTACCCCCACTTTGCCTATCTAACTTTAATAGTTTTTGACATAAGTCAGAATTTGTGTAAAAAAAATTGATTTTTATCCGGCAATAGAAAAATTTGTATCTTCCAGACGGTTGAAGATAACGAATTCAAACTTGGAAGGTTGAAAGTACAAGGTTTGAGCTCTCGGTTGATGGCTCACTCGTCCTTGTTGACATAACAATATGGCGGAAATTAATTTTTTTAAATGGCGTAACGAAATTGTCCACAACTCAATTTTTTCAAATGCGAGTATCATAATTTTATGTATCCAAAAGATGCAAAATTAAATTCCCTGTAGGCTAGTATTAGCATTCCCTATACCTATTTTCAATATTTTTGAAAATATTTGAAATAAAGGTATTTGTGCGAATTAAAAAAATTGATCACAGCAAGCTATGGATCAAAAATTAGTAATAGTTCATTCTAATTCTTCAAAAATTTGACTCAAAGCTTGCAAGGATAATTTTTTTTTATTTGCGCAAATACATTTACATATTTCAAATATT
Source organism: Pycnomerus fuliginosus (assembly GCA_963924575.1). Taxonomy (NCBI): domain Eukaryota; kingdom Metazoa; phylum Arthropoda; class Insecta; order Coleoptera; family Zopheridae; genus Pycnomerus; species Pycnomerus fuliginosus. The sequence goes on along the minus strand of OZ004618.1, from coordinate 23,265,387 downwards.
TTGAAAAATATTGAAAATAGGTATAGGGAATGCTAATACCAGCCTAAAGAGAATTTAATTTTGCATCTTTTGGATACATAAAATTATGGTACTCGCATTTGAACAAATTGAGTAGTGGATAATTTCGTTGCGTTATTTTTAAAAATTATTTTCCGCCATATTGTTAAATCAACGTGATCAATTGAGACATCAAAAGAAAGCTCAAACCCTGTACTTTCAACCCTCCAAGTTTGGTTTCTTAATCTTCAACCGTCTGGAAGATACAATTTTTTTTGTTGCCGGTTAAAAATCAATTTTTTTACATAAATTTTGACACACGTCAAAAACTATGACAGTTAGGTGGCAATAAGCTCACAATTAAGAGGCCAATCCGAATCGAGAGTCAAAACATAGGCTTCCCATTTAAAATAACAAAGATGGCGGCCTCTTCCGGTATAAAAGGAAGTGCGTCAGAGCTGAAAATATTTTCACTCGATGGACAATGAATTGAAACCCCCGTGTGTGAATTTTCGTTCAGCTGCTCAAAACGATTCAGTAAATATCGCTAGCTGACACTTTAAAAGAGACACCCTGTATTTATTGCACTTAAGAATGATTCTCATCCCTCGATTTTGAAGCTTTTGCAAACAAGCTAATGATGTTTTGTCAAGGGGATCTAATATAGAAGAACAACATTCAAACTGTGGGTCTAATGATTGAATTATAAATTGTTATCGTTTAAAAAATACTGAGTAGGTCAGTAGAGCATCTTGACCGGAAATAAAGTTTTTTTGAAATCTTCCTTTTTAGGAATTCAAAGTGTTCCTTATGAAAGATACCTGATAAATTATCAATCATGAATCCAAAATATTTGAAATGGGTTACACAATGTTTTCTAACTGCGGTTGGACTGTTTTTAATAAGTGTTTCTAGTTGCCAAGATCATAATCTTAAGCTTTTAGATACAATCGGTCGTAACAATAAGCGCTTTCCTTTTGCACATTTATCTCAGAAATCGAAGTTCATCTCAGCAATCTGATTGGTCAAAATTCAAATGAACCAATCAAACTGCTGAGATTAAGTCAGGTTTCTGAGATAAGTCGGCAAAAGGACTTCAATCAACATTGAAATGAATTGAGAGACATGATTGGTGAATGTGACCTTTGTTTACGTTGTTGTCTTGGAGATATCAATCTTTTCTTGAAATTTGTCAACATTTTGAACAAGTGATGGTCGGGACTTGCTTCCATGTCAATTGACTTGGAAAAAATATTGACATTAAAATTGATATCTCCAAGCAACTAAGGTACTAAGGTAATCTACAGTTTGGACCAACGCCAGCGCACCGCACCGTTCATCCTATCAACACCATCCTATTTGTTCACTCTGTATCAGCACTACTTAAGGCGTTTTTTCTCGATTTTATGTTTTTCAATACAAATTATTACAAATGGGCTCTCATAATTGTACAGCTTACTATTTTTTAAATTTGTTTAGAAATACTGTTACTTTTGCCGTCAGTTTCAAATTTTTCTCGGAAGGACGATTCAAATCTGACATTCTTTTGAAGGTATTTCTATACAAAACAAGGTTATTTCATATGCTTTCAAATGCAAGTTTGTAGGTATTTCAATACATAAAACCGATAAAAAACGCCTTTAATTAAAAATTATTATTTTTCAGTCCCTAGAAGATTTAGTTGTTCATTATGATGGATCTGTGAGAAATGCAGAAGGGGACATTATCCAACTGACATACGGGTGCGACAGTTTGGACCCAACGTATATGGAAGGTAACCGATTTAGAGTCCCAAAAAACAAATATCTTCATAATAATATTTAGGTAAAGACTGCCCTGTGGATTTCGATCGCGTATTAAGGCACGTTCAGGCTAAGTGCCCGTACAGAGACGAAACGGTCCTAACTGCAGATCAAATCAAAAGGGCCACAAAAGCTTTTTTGGAAACAGATGCGCTCAATGAGTGCAGTGATGACTTTAAATCAGAACTTAGGTAAGTTTATCTTGAGGATGACTGATGACATCTGGACAGCATGGTGTCTGTCAATCTGTTTACGTGACGTCATAACAGAGGACTTAACTTTCAGTAACTTCACGAATCAAATTGCCGAGCAAGTCCAAAAAATAGATAAAAATTTTGGAAACAGCAAAGTTTTTGAGGAAATTGAACGGGTGACTTGCAGTCAACTGGTAACATTCCTACAAACATGCGGCCAGAAGTATACAAGGTCAATTATAGAACCAGGCACTGCCGTTGGAGCTTTAGCTGCCCAAAGTATAGGAGAACCTGGTACACAAATGACACTGAAAACTTTCCACTTTGCTGGCGTGGCCAGCATGAATATCACACAGGGGGTTCCCAGGTATCTTTGCCCACCATCAGTCCGATCAATAAAGAAATTTAACACTTGCAATATATTTTAGGATAAAAGAAATCATTAATGCCAGTAAAGATATCAGCACCCCCATTATCACGGCGTGTCTAACGAATCCAAAAGATTTAGATTTTGCTAGAGAAGTTAAGGCCAGAATTGAACGAACAACGTTGGGGGAAATCGCTTCCTTTATGGATGAAGTGTACACAGCAACTGATTGTTTTTTGTTAATTCAGCTTAACTTCGACCGCATTAAACTGCTTAAGCTCGAGATTAATGCAGAAAGTGTTCGCTATAACCTTTGCACTTCTAAACTAAAGCTGAAACCTAACGATGTTAGAGTCGAGAGTGACAGTATTATCACAATCCACCCGAGTGGTAGTAAAAACTCGAATCGTTACAATTTTTCGCTAAATGAGTTAAAAGCATCCGTACCCAATGTTATTGTTAAAGGTTTACCGACTGTAAATAGAGCCGTGATCGCAAAGGACGAAAGAGGAGGACAGCTCACGTACAATTTGTGTGTTGAGGGAAATAATTTACGAGAAGTTATTGCAACTTTTGGAGTTTTGGGTACAAAAACCATTTCTAATAATATAATGGAAGTGTACCATACTTTAGGGATCGAAGCGGCTAGGTAAGTAGATAAATTTAATTACATAAAGCCCAAGAAATAGATTTTGTAATTTTAGAGAAACTATTATGTCGGAGATTAAAATGGTAATGGAGAACCATGGAATGAGTGTAGATTATCGGCACATTATGCTGTTAGCTGCGCAAATGACTCACACTGGGGAAGTTCTGGGGATCACGCGATACGGACTGTCAAAAATGAAACAATCTGTTTTAAATTTAGCTTCGGTAAGTCTGAGCTGAATGGTATTATGATTGTAATTTCTTTTTAGTTTGAGAAAACGGCAGACCACTTATTTGATGCAGCATACTACGGTCAAACTGATAAAATTAATGGTGTTTCCGAGAATATAATAATGGGTATGCCTGCACCAATTGGAACAGGAATTTTTAAGCTACTTCATAAACCCTTAAATGTTGATGAAAACCCAAAATCAGAGCCTCTGTTATTCGAAACAGCTAATGGAGAGTAATTTTATTGTTAATAAATAGTAAAACAAATTTAGGATTCTTTCTTTTGTTGAACAAGTTCACGTAAGCTGTTTGTGGCATCTTTTAAACTTTTTTCGAGATAGGTTTTACTGGTAGTAAGGACCTTAACTTTCTCATCGGCTGCCTTCTGCTTCTTCTGCAAATTGTCCTTGACTTCTTCTATGGGGGTCAACACAAACATTCTACCGACAGATTCATACGTGTTTGTTCCCTTTTCAAGTGAATCTATTTCCCTGTAATCATAAACTGTAGTTTACAATTAATTTAGATTTTTAAAACCTTTCAGTGAATTGTGCATGTTGTTTATTTCGTTTTAAGGAATCAATTTGAATGTCTGCTAACCGTAACTTTTGGGCTGTTTCGATTTGCTTCTCCTGCAGTTCTGTGAAGGCCTAACACAATTTTAAATGATTAAAAGTCATCAAATGGGTTTGCAAATTTACCTTCTTCAATTCCATATCGACTTTAGACATTTTCATCAAATTAGAACTGAGACAACTGAGAATACCTTACCACAGTATATCGATGATGTTGGTGTTCCCTTCAGTAGGGACAGCTCGGTTGTCAACGCAAACTGTTTTCGTTGACCTTGAGGCTCCATGGGTGTTCGTTGGCTATTGTACCCCTAGATGGCGCTCGCTCATGCCTTCACTCGTCATTAGTCGTCTGCGTCTGACAAACTCAATAATCGGAAATTTTCTAATAATTGGAAAATTGCTATGGATATAATTGTTACAACAATGTGCGTTGCTGTCGCTTCTTCTCAATAATCTCAATCTTTGAAAGTCACCGACACCGTAATAAGTGCAGTGTCTCCAGTTCCAGTACGAGGATGTAAAACTAGGTACCTACGTCTTTGACGAGGCATGTCTTTGAGAAGAGGTGAGTTTAGGACATGATTGTGGATTTCTCTAATAAATTAATAAATTAAGTTTTAGATGCAAGCAAAGGGTAAAATTGTCCGCATACGAATACCTCCTAAATGTTACACCTCTATCGGCTCTGAATACATCCAGGTATAAAGCATATGCCACCTACATTTTACGGAAAAAATGTTTAAGTCATGGGGTAAGGACGGCAAGGCTGCTTTTTTGATTTTTTTATGTCATTAAATTGTTCAGGTACTGGAAAGTGCAAAGCGGTTGGTGAACAATAGTCTTCACACACTAAATCTCCCACCACATGAAAAACTTCCCGCAAGTTGCAGTTCCACCATCTGGAGAACTGATTGTTGCCGACCCTCAATTGGAGAATCCTTTGGAGCATGATGCAGCATGCTTCTCACATTGTATGGTTTATTTGTAATTGTTAACCTCATCACTTTGAAAATGTTTTTAATATCTCAAAGAAGTATTTTGTTAATAAAACGTTGGTAAAAAACCTGGAATTGTTATAAGGGTAACAAGTACCGTTTATAAAATGCTATTTTGTTACGTTTTCGCCTTTATAACTTAACGATTATGAAAGAGAAGTTGCGCGCTAATTTTCAAATCGCCCAGCGCCAGCTATCGGAGAGTAGCTGTACGAACACCCATGGCAGCCATGACAGTTTTAGAATATTTCCACGAGATCAAAGGCGCCGACACGAGCTGTCCCTACTGAAGGGAACACCAACATCATCGATATACTGTGACCTTACTTGGTAAATGTCTTACAGCAATGGATTGGATTGGTTATTGGTTTAGGTTAGGAGGATCCCTGTTAGGAGGTTAGGTAATTGGGGAGTTTTGATTCTTGAAAATTACTAAACTCTAAACAAAAACATATCCCTAAAAAAACAGATGTGTTTTCGGGTCGGGATGTCTGTGACTGTGTTTTTGTCTCCTCTGCCTGCTAAACAAATGGATAAATGGATAGAAAATTAATAGGTCCTCTCGGCTTTACGCGTGAAATTTTTACGCCAGGACGCTTAACTTTGAAACCGGGAGATCATCTCACCGGTGACATTTAGGCAACACGCCGCTCTCAGGTGCATATAGAGCTACGGAAAACCTATGAGATTCAATCTCCCTTGGTCAAACCAAGCGAGATCTTCTCCCAGTTCCCGTGCATCAAGTTTCAACAAAATGCCAGTGGTTATTTCGAAGAAAATGAAGAAAAGTTCATGATTCTGTTGCAAATCAAATGTCGGAAGAGGAAATGTAGATTTATTGGCTGGGAAAGCCTTTAGGCAAAATATTATCCAAAATTATTTTGCGTAAGATTAGCAAATAAATTTATTGATATTCAATACGACGAGTTAGTTTCTTGATTGCCGCGGGTTTTGACGTCCGAATGGCTGTCAACTACGAGTCAAAATGGTAGATTTTTTTAGGCTAAAACGAGGGCTAAAAAGAGGACGAGAGCTCGCTCGAGTCGTCTTTGGCCGAAAAAAATCTACCATTTGACAAGTAGTGCATCCATGAGGACTCAACAAGGCAACCAAGAGACTACGAATCGTATTTTGCAGATTATTTTATAAATTAAAGTATTGAGTATAAGTAGTGTCAAGTTGACGTTGTAGTCTTATCACTGTAATCAGGATTACTGGTATGCTAAATGCTCCTTTGGATTGGTTCAATACTTAATGAATAAAATATAATCGCTGGAAAACCGTCCTGCTTTTCACTCGTGGTGTTTTTCAGTTCAAAACCATGGTGATTGGTCGACTGTTTGTAAATTCTGACGTTTGATTGGTTTAAAATTCTTGAGTTGTTTAATCACAATAAAGTAGCAATGTGCTTTGTGGTAGGAATGTCCTCGTCTACACTTTCTTCGGTAAAGTAATAATAATAATAATAATAATACATTTTATTGCTTTTGAAACTACAAAAGTTTTGTAGCAATGAGTTTGCAAGAAATATAAAAAGAGAAAAAAAATATAATAGTATGCAAGACATTATGTCTTCAAATAGACGAGTTATTGCAAAATCAGATTATGTGCTTTAGTGAAACTTTTTGTACTTCCAATATCAAATCAGTTCCCGCTTACCTCAAGAACTATTATCTATTGAGTGAAGACGCGGTCAGAGAAAAGGATATGGGCAGGGGAAGCGGGGGTCTTGCCATCTTAATTAATAAGGACTACGTTTGTTCAAATAGAGCAAATTGTTTTGAAATTCAAGTACTGGACTGTTGTGTAATGTGGATATTTTTTAGGTTTCCAAATAAACTAAATTCCTTATTTTATATAGTGGGCCTCATTTATCTGAAGCCTTGCTCACTGTCGGAACTTAAAGTCCGTCTAGATTTACTGAGCGAATGTATTTTTAATTTACAAACTATGTTTTCAGAAGATGTTTTTTTGTTAGGAGGAGACTTTAACTGTAGAATTGGAGTGGAGAATGGGGTGGAGGAGTGCCTGATGGCGGGAAACCCAAATATAGATTCGTGCCGATCCAGTTTGGATGTACAACTAAATCCAGGAGGGGCTCAGTTAGTTGGCAGCATAGAGGAGAATGGCTTTCTCGTGGTAAACGGTAGAACTAGAGGGGACATTCCGGCACAACTTACCCACTTAAGTTCAAGAGGTAACTCTGTGATTGATTTAGTTTGGGTGTCTATTAAAGACGCCGCAATTATAGATTATTTTAACGTCATTAACTTTCTTGTCTCAGACCACAATGCGTGTCAGTTGAGTATCAATCTGGGCTGTAAAACCGGCAAATCTCTGAATAAGAACCACAGCGATAACAGGCCAGTCATTAAAAGGGTCCTCAAATTTGTAGACAATAAAAAACAAGCATTTTCAAATATAATGACGGAATCGTTCAGAGTTAATATAATCAATGACAATGTTGATATAATGTATGAAAATTTTGTACTGGCTATAGAGGAATGTTCAAATTTTCTAGGTTTCTTTAAGGACATAAAAATTACAGTAAATAACAAATATAGGAATAAATGGTACGACGGAGATTGTAGGGCACAAAAACAGGTTTTGAAGGACTGCCTTAAATCCTGTAAAAACAATAATTTTATTGAGCCTTATAGAACTAGCTATTTAAGTGAGAAAAAGAAGTACAAAAACCTAATTACACATAAAAAGAAGTCATTTAAGGAGGCCGAATGTAAAGCTTTTACAAATTTTAATCGTCCACAGGAGTTTTGGCAGGCGTACAGAACTAAGGCCCGTGGTAAACAGCGCACTTTAGAAATTCCTTTGGCCGAATTGGAAATTTTCTATAAAAAATTCTACGTACGAAATAACTTAAGCATCCACCAGTTCATAGACGTTAGGCATCCATATTTGGATCAAGCAATTGACAGATCTGAGGTATTAAATGCTATTTCTCATGCAAAATGCAGGAAGGCGGCAGGTTTGGATGATATTAACAATGAAATAATAAAAGCTCTCCCGCGGGACTGGATCGATTACTTAGTGAAACTTTTTAACAACATTTTGAACAATGAAAAGGTGCCGAAAGCGTGGGGAAACATTGAACTTATACATCTGCATAAAAAAGGAGATAAAAACAAAATAGACAACTATAGAGGCATTGCCCTTCTTAATAATATTACGAAAATCTTCACTCAGATAATTAACAACCGCATAAAAAGATTTTCTGAAAGCGCTAATTTATTACCGGAGGGCCAGAATGGTTTTAGAAAGAATAGGTCATATGCTTAGATAACATCTTCGTGCTAAATACTTTATTGAATAACAATCTTCGTTTAAAAAAACGAAAAGTTTACGCCCTTTTTATCGACTTTCGTAAAGCTTTTGACACGGTCGACCACAATCTGCTGTGGCATAAACTTTTCGGGTTAGGAATAAGTTCTAAAATAATCAACACGATCAAAAACCTTTATGAAAACTCTAGAATCTTCTTAGTTAGCAATGACAAACAATCCGATGCCATAGGTATTACAAGGGGAGTCTTGCAAGGAGATTGTCTTAGCCCTACCCTATACATCCTATATACCGGGTGGACCAACACTATTGCCCACCTCAAAAATTGCCTTTTATTTTAAAGCTGGGACTTCGAAATTTTTACAGTGTATATGGCTACCAAGGACCCTTCAAATGAGGGCAAAAGTTTATCTGTCATGCAAAAACTGTGACGTCACGAAATTTTGAAATATCGTTTTTCCAAGAAAAAAAAAATTTTTACCCATAAAATCGTTTTTTGGGCTAATACCTTTATGTTAAGCCCATTTTTTTAAATTTCCGTCATCAGATTAGCCAACTGTAGCAAGCTAAAAATGGTCCATTTTAATTCACAAGTCGGCCACGTAAACAATTGACTACTATGCGAGGGCTTTCTTGGATAACAGCGTACGCTTTTTTCATCTGTCACCAGTTGACAGCGACACGACGTGGCCATTGAACTGCGAAATTGTTTTTAATTTTAATAAACGTGGATTTTTGTAACGAATAATGTTGAAATATGGGTTTAAACTGGGCATCCACCATTTAATTCGCCCACCCAAGGTGCCAGGAGAGGTTACGAACACGGACATTTAATCAGATGGCGGCGCGGCGTGAAGAGGGGCTCCAGTTTGTGTGAAGGGCTCCGGTTTGTGTGAGGGGGTTTTTTCAAATAGCCATTTCCCTAATTCGCATTATTCCATACTTATGTAATTCCACAGGTAATTATTTTGTTGTTATGGCCTGTTTTTTAGTTGGCATTTTTAGGTTAAGTGAGTCGACTTAGTTTGCCCCGTTGAGACTAATATCGAGGACTAAGATATTCACAGCCCAGAATTTAACAGCAACTCGTGTCAAATAAGGACCAAGGAATCGTTTTGCATAACATAATTCATATTCAAAGATAAACTGTAATCGAAGGTGGTGCAAGTGTCAGTTTTCGATTGGCAAATACCTCGTAGGTACCTCCTAAACAAAATCAAGACGTTAATAATTGATGCTTTGAAGTTGGTGAAGCTCAAGTTATTATTTGAACAGCAGAAGCAAAAAGGTGCAATGTGGAATTTAATAATCATCATCATGGTGGGCAAATAAGGACTAATTAATCATTGATCACACGACAAGCCATCCAGTGCATAAACAAGACGTGTGTGTGTGCCTTAGTTTCAATTTTTGTCATTAGAATGAACTAAGAATACTGAGATTATTCTTTCGTTTATTAAACAATAATTGCCTATTAAGTAAATTTAATAAATCAGGCTTTCATATTTTTACTTGAATTTCGCGCATTTATTTCATTACGCGCGTTAATTTCCCGCTCAAACTCTTCCAACCCCTTTTTCGCACAATCGTATGTTATAACTCTCTTACCGACGTAGTTAAAGTAAGGTGTAAGTTCAACTTACCAAGCGCGGTTTGGTTTCCCAGGCAACGAAAAATAACAGTGCTGTTATGAATTCATAACAGCACGCATATCTGACACAGGCATGGTAAGTGAAACAATTGAACTGCCAAAGGTATCGAGAGCATTTCGAAAATTCGGCGATATGTCAAACAGGATTTTTTTAATGGCTGACGAAAAATGTTCAATAAGCTAATTTCGATTGTGCGAAAAATCATATACGATACACGGTTGTTAAGTACATCTAACAGAATCTTGGAAATTGCAAAAACTCGTCTTCGACTCGTTTTTGCAAACCTTTCCTCGATTCTGTTATACTGTACTTACCAACCTAATATCGTAATATACTATTAGCTAATCATTAGTCACCCACTAGTGTGATTAGTGTGTGAATTACAATAGTGTTGCAGTGTTTAGGTTGCTAATTTTGAGAAAAATTGCTATTTTGTGAAATCTTCAACCTCTTGAAGAGAAGTGTTTTCCAACTTAGTTTTACATACCTTCTTGTTAGCTGTTTTCACAGCTCTTATCCTGGTTTCCCTCCAGGGAAGCTTTCACGCGTTTTTCTGTGTTGTGAGTGTTAATTATAATTACGTGTAGAAGTGAATCTTGGTGAATTTCCTATACCTAGTGTTAATTAATAGTTTTATTCTATTTTAGTGGAGTGCATTTAATTTTTATCATGCCGATGCAACATCTTTCCTTTTCAGACAAGGTCGACATGATCTTGATTTTTGGAGAATGCCAGCAAAATGCAATGCAAGCAGCAGAATTGTATGCCCAACGTTACCCAGACAGACTTCAACCAGATAGACGAACATTTAAAAGAATTGTAGAGAAACTTAGAGAGACAGGCAGTTTGAAGCCCAAGAAAAAGACAGTGATAAATCCCGCTGTGACTCATGAAATCAATCAAGCTATTGTTTTGAACATAGCTGAAAATAATCCCCAAGTCAGCAGTCGAGAAATGAAGCAATCAAGCGGCATAAGTAAGTCATCGATTCTAAGAATATTAAAAAGGCACAAATTCCATGCATATCACATCGAACTGCATCAGGAACTACATGGAGAGGATTTTATGAACAGGGTGAGATTTTGCACGTGGGCCCAAGAGAAACTGCAGGAAAATCAGGACTTCTTCAAGTTTGTGCTTTTCACCGATGAATGCACATTCAAATCTAATGGGCACGTAAACAGGCATAATATGCACTATTGGTCGGTGGTTAACCCACATTGGATGAGAGAAGAAAAAACACAAGACATATGGTCACTGAACGTGTGGGGAGGAATTATTGACAACCGATTAGTTGGTCCATTCTTTTTTGAAGGCCATCTGACTGGTGCGATGTATGCAGAGTTCTTAAGAAATTCATTAGATGACTTACTAGAAGATGTGCCATTAAATGTGATCCAAAATTTGTGGTTTCAGCAAGATGGTGCGCCTCCACATTTCAGTCGAGAAGCTCGTGGTGTGGCAGATGAAAAGTTTCCAGATAAATGGATTGGTCGTGGTGGTCCAATTGCTTGGCCAGCTAGATCTCCCGATCTCACACCTATGGATTTTTTCACATGGGGAGTTGTGCAAGAAATTGTGTACAGAACACAGCCAACCACGAGACAAGACATGCAGCAACGACTCGTAGATGCCTTCCAGACAATCAATGAACGAAATACAGCAGCTACAGTCCAAAATTCATTTCAGCGACGTGCTCAGATGTGCATCGAAAGAGAAGGCCACCACTTTGAGCAGTACCTGTAATCAGGTAAGTACTTTTTGTGAAGTGATCTGTGCTATAGTGGTTGCAGTGCAGTGAATTTGGTGATGATTGTGTAGTGATGGGTTGTGGTAGTGAGTAATGCATCACTTTAGGTAAGTACAAGCCGTAAGTTCCTTGTACACAATTTTGTCTATGATGATTAGTAGAGCTCTTTCACAATATTTGAAGGATCCACAATTCTGAGACATCCAAAACAGCTAAAAGACCATAGTTTATGTAACACAATCAGTCAATCAAATTCAATTTATTGTTGTTAGTTTGATCATACAGGATTTAAGTTTCAATTTATATCCTTGAAAAATTATAATTATTGTGATTGCAACTTCAACTTTACAGCAACACACTTTCGCCAGCTAAAAACACTTGGTTTTACATCACCCTACAATTTACCAAACAATTTAACCCAACTAGTTAAGAAATGGCATCGGGCTATAATTCTTCTACCTTCGGCTACAGTTTATCTCTGAATTTTAATTATGTTAGTTGAAACGATAGTTTAACAATTCCTTTGCCCTTATTTAGATCAGATGATGTTAAATTTAGAGGCTGTAAATATCAATTTTGTTATGCAAAACGATTCCTTGGTCCTTATTTGACACGAGTTGCTGTTAAATTCTGGGCTGTGAATATCTTAGTCCTCGATATTAGTCTCAACGGGGCAAACTAAGTCGACTCACTTAACCTAAAAATGCCAACTAAAAAACAGGCCATAACAACAAAATAATTACCTGTGGAATTACATAAGTATGGAATAATGCGAATTAGGGAAATGGCTATTTGAAAAAACCCCCTCACACAAACCGGAGCCCTTCACACAAACTGGAGCCCCTCTTCACGCCGCGCCGCCATCTGATTAAATGTCCGTGTTCGTAACCTCTCCTGGCACCTTGGGTGGGCGAATTAAATGGTGGATGCCCAGTTTAAACCCATATTTCAACATTATTCGTTACAAAAATCCACGTTTATTAAAATTAAAAACAATTTCGCAGTTCAATGGCCACGTCGTGTCGCTGTCAACTGGTGACAGATGAAAAAAGCGTACGCTGTTATCCAAGAAAGCCCTCGCATAGTAGTCAATTGTTTACGTGGCCGACTTGTGAATTAAAATGGACCATTTTTAGCTTGCTACAGTTGGCTAATCTGATGACGGAAATTTAAAAAAATGGGCTTAACATAAAGGTATTAGCCCAAAAAACGATTTTATGGGTAAAAAATTTTTTTTTCTTGGAAAAACGACATTTCAAAATTTCGTGACGTCACAGTTTTTGAATGACAGATAAACTTTTGCCCTCATTTGAAGGGTCCTTGGTAGCCATATACACTGTAAAAATTTCGAAGTCCCAGCTTTAAAATAAAGGGCAATTTTTGAGGTGGGCAATAGTGTTGGTCCACCCGGTACAAGCGATCTTGATGAATATTTAATAAATGGAGGAGCAAGAGGCGTCCCGTTAGATGGCGGATGCGACGTGGTGAATTTGGGATACGCCGATGACTTGGTATCTTTCGCAGACTCCCCTGCCGGCTTACAGAAAAATTTAAATCTTCTCAATTCCTATTGCAAATCCAATAAATTATCGATAAATATAGAAAAAACGAAAATAATAATTTTTAGACGAGGAGCTAAGGTTACACCTCATAAATTCTTTTATGGAGAAGAAGAAATAAAAACGATAAATAAATACCTACACCTATCTTGGAGTTACTTTCACTTATAATTTATCTCTTAAAGAACAAATCAAATCGGTCAATACTAAATTTAACATGTCTGGAGGAGCTTTAAGATCTTTCATAAACAAAAACAACATATCAAATCTAGAATGCATCAAAAAATTATATCTCTGTACACTTTTGCCCCTCATAACATACTGCCTGCCGGTATGGGGATTCAACGCCAACGCGGAAATGGAAAAACTACAGCTCACCTTCTTTAAAAATGTTTATTACCTAAATAAAAATACAGCTGGATACATAATTCGTACAGAGCTAGGCTTAAATACAATTAATTTTGTCATCATTAAGGAAACCTTACTGTACATGAAAAGAATATCAGAAATGTCAAGCGACAGATTGCCCCACAAAGCGTTCCTTAGACTAAAGCAACTTCACTACAACTCTGAACACGAAGAGAAATATAACTGGTTCTCCAGACTTGCATCGTTTCTGGCACCATATAATATACATTTCGACTTGATAAAGGATCTGAGAATTAGAGAGGGGGATATAGATGACATACTTCTTGAGGTAAGCCGGAAAAACGTAGAGAACGATTGGAACAGCATCCTATTATCTGTAAATAATCAACAGTATAAGTTTCTTAACAAAATTAATAATGCCAACCTTGAATTATACACAAGTAAACTACCCTTATACTTGCAAAGATTTTTTTTCTCGTTAAGAGTAACATATGACTATAAAATGAAGGTACTCTTTATAGGATCCACGCTCCTGATTGATACCCATCTGAACTGCAGCATGTGTAACTTACAAAGACCAGAAACCCTCAACCACGTTATGTTCGAATGCCCTCTATACAGAGAATTCAGAAGCAGATTGACACTTGAAAGCCAGGACCCACATGTGTATCTCTGTGAAACAAACATAAATAATGTCCGTAATATATACAGCTACCTTAGAAACTGCTTCAGACTGAGGTCCTTCGTTTTAAGCGAATGGTAAACAGCATACTTACCCCTTATAACTGCCATAATTTTAATTATTTGTGCTACCTTGCCGTCTCGCCTTCTCCACGCCCGACGCACCACCCTTCCACGCCGGGTACACTATTACATAATGTCTTCGGTAAAGTAAAAATATTGCATTACTACTGCAGAACCGTTTACTTTTGATTGTCGTGTCGGTCTCAAAGCGCATGCGTCGTTATGCCCCTGCGCGAGGTTCACTTTGGCGCCTGGCACCTGACATTATAGCATATTTGCATTCCATGTTTAGAGTTCAGTGGTGTGACGTCACATTCGCCATGTTTGGGGGTATTCCGATATGGATGCCATTAATGCTCCAGAATATTAAAAGTACAATTAACATGCTCCAAAATAAAATGGTACACTATATAAAATCCAAAAAAACGCAGCAGAGAAGCGGCTGGAACCTCCCCATCGCGTGGGTCTTTGATTTTCCGTGTCTTGCATTTAAAATTTTAAAGTTGATATGCCTAAACGGCACTTCCATGTACCAAATTTCAGCCAAATCGATCCAGTAGTTTGGGCTATAACGTGGTCGTGGTCCTTAGTGTTATTACAAAATTTCGATTTTTCAACCCAAAGGTATAACGTGGTTTTTAGTGTCATTACTTCCGTTCAGCTCTTCAACTGGTCACCGGTCACCCAATCTTCCATGTACCAAACATTCAAATCGATCCAGTAGTTTGGGCTAATGTGTTTGTAGTGTAATTAAAAAATTTCGCTTTTTTTACTCACAGTATTTGATGACCTTTCTGATGGTGTCAATACATTTTTCAAAAACTTGTCTTAGATGATTAAATGCGAGTATTTTAAATTTGAAAATTGATGTGCCAAAACGGCACTTATTGCCGTTTGACGATTGCCTCCAAAAATATTTGTCAGCTCTTGGACGTGTAGTGTAATACCATCTAGATGTGTAAAATTTCAGCCAAATCGGCGCAGAGATTTGGGATGAACCTATTGGGTTTTTATTTTTTAAAGTGTGCTGAAAATCTCGAATAATTGAATTTTTGTGAAAAAGGCATTAAGAGGGGGGAATACATCATTAGAAGCAGAATTTGAAGGCTTTTCTTATTGCGACGTCAAAAATAGGGGTTTGCAGTTAATGTTTCAAAGTTGATGTGCCAAAATGGCACTTCAGATTGCACATTTTATTCACACACGGCAAACTTGCGTGCTAGATTTTCGCGCGTTTCAGGCAAGCACATGTCTGTGACGACATCTTTATAGGTATAAAGGTCAACAGGTAATGCATCAAATTTCAACATTATTCCATATTCATTTTTATTACTTAGCTTACTTAAGATACATCTATTGCACTTTTTGAATCCAGTTTTTCCTTCTTGTAGAATTGCGCCATCTCACGTCTTGTTCTAACTAAAATTCTGTGTCCTGGACAGTCCAAATTTTCCAAATAGCACTTATTTTTACAGCATTTCTTGCATAATTTGTAAGAACATTTTGATCCCAACGGATTTAAACAAAGGACACATTTATCCAGTGACCGTTCACTAACATTATTTGGTTTGGGTGGCCTTCTATTAAGTCGCCTCAATCTCTTCATTTTCTTACGACTAATGTGATTCCCATCTCCATCTTCATATTGTCTTTTAATTTCTCTGTTTTCTTCAACCCGTTTTTGATGAGCTTCAGGACATTCTCTTACATATGCTTGGCACAGCCAGGGAGGCAAAATTAGGTTTTCACAATCATTTTCTGTTGAGTATTCCCATTTTAACAAACCGTTGTGATATGGCTCATAAATGTCTTTCATTAACAGTACTATTCTTCTAAATTCCTCTTTTGTGTTAGCCGCTCCTAGTTGAATTCGTAAGTTATTATTTCCTGAAACATTTAAACTAAAAAAGAGAATGACACATTTTTCTTGCCATAAAACTTACACATGATGGAATAGTTTAAATAAATGTCCTCGAGTGTATGAAAGAGGACATGGATATTGGTCAACGAGATCAAGATATTTCAGTGCAGGCTCCCAAGCTGGTGGGTTTTGCTGTACAAATAAAGCAGGATTGTATAAATTTCCTTCTGCCACCATTACACCCATAGCACCAGTTTCCTGAAGGCATCTGTTTAAATCTTCCATACACTGAATATTGCCATTTGAAATAACTGGAATATTAACTGCTTCCCGAACTGCTTTAACATAACTCCAATCTGCAAGACCCGTTAAGGGTCCTTTTTGCTCTCTAGTTCTTCCATGGACTGTTAGCATTTTACAACCAGAAGCTTCAAGCATTTTTGCAAACTCCACCGTTTTGTCTTTACTTTCAAATCTTCGTATCTTGCATGTCACAGGTACCTTTAGATTTTTGCTAAGTAAACTAACTAAATTTTTCAATTATAAAATGTAATAATACAATTACAACATACCCATATTATGAAGAAGGGCCCATTCATCTTGCAAAAATGCTCCATAGTGTCCCCGTTTCGCTATAGCTTGGGGGCACCCAAGATTTATATCGATTGCACTGCAGTAGTCTTGGGCTAAAATCGCTGCTTCTAACATAACATTTGGGTCATTACCACAAAACTGAACAATCAAAGGCTTGTCTTCTTTACACGAGGCTAAGGCATCGGCCCTGTATTTAGGGTCCTTGGAAAAATTCGCACTGTGCAACATAGGTGTGTAGCATAATTCAGCGCCATAACGCCTACTTAATATTCTCCAAGCTAACTCACTTGCGTCCACCATGGGGGCTACAATCTTGGTCGGCCCCCCTAAAGTTTCTTGCCAAAAATCCATTGCATTAACACGTTTCCTAACCTCAAAATCAAACGTCACCAGAAGAAAATGAGAAGAAACGTCACACCACTTGTCATGTCATCTGTCAAACGACAAACAACAAACAAAATGCAAGCAACCCACTAAACAACCCACTAATGAGTGAAGTTGCTTAGGCCATCTCCATACTTAAAAATCATCAAGAAAAGAAAATGTGGTGACTCAAAATTATGCATTTATTATTCGTTTTTGTCATTATTTTGAAATAAGGTAAAGAAATTCTGAGTTGCCATTAATGTCCTTTGGGCGCGAAATTCAAACAGTTTCTTGGAAAAAGGAAATGGTTTGTTCATGAAAATATGCAAGGTTATTGAGTATTTCGCAGTATTTATTTATTATTTGTCTAATTGCGTCATTTTTGTGTTTAATTTGGTAATTTATAAATTGTGCACTCTACAGTCTACACTGGAATGAGATTGTGAATTTGTGACTAATCAAAGAA
Source organism: Pycnomerus fuliginosus (assembly GCA_963924575.1). NCBI lineage: Eukaryota > Metazoa > Arthropoda > Insecta > Coleoptera > Zopheridae > Pycnomerus > Pycnomerus fuliginosus. The sequence goes on along the minus strand of OZ004618.1, from coordinate 23,247,917 downwards.
CTATTTGTATAGATATGAATTTTTCTCAAAGCGGAGTTGTTGAACTTCACATGAATCAGATGACGCAACAAATGCACACTTTCTTAATACAGGCTCAGGCTGTGAGTTACGAGCTGCAATTATTTTGTATTTCTTAAAATAATAGCAGATAGGTACTACCTACAGTACCTACGTTAGGTATGTACGTATACCATATGAGCTATGCTATACTTACCATCAGTTTTACAGGGGCGTAGTGAAGTATAGGTTAGTAGGTATGCTAGGGCCTGTGTTTTAAATAATCTCGGACACCTTTTGAAATAAAACCAATTTTTGAGAATTTTGCCGAGGGTGTCAAATAACAAAACAAAAATTGCTCGAAAAGGACCCCGCACTTTTCTTATGGAAATTGGGTCTGGGTCAGATTGTTTTGAAAAAAATCTATGATGCTGTAGAGCACCTCTCCCTGAGTAATTGTTACCATTGCGCCAAGTTTGTGGACCTCTTAGATATGGAGGGTTGAAGAATAGAGGGTGGTAATGCATAGAGTTAAATAAAACCAGTGTGAAACCAGCTGTATTCGCCATGGTCAACGCTACATATTGTCGTAACATTAAGCGGGACATCATTTCTAACTCATTGAAGATGGCCATTATTGGTATTTCTTCAGTATATTCAATGCTATTTTAACACCTTCTGGATAGTCGTTAATTTGGTTCAGATTTCTTTTATTTTTGCTTTATTAATTATTATTATGTATAGATAATGAGTGGTATAGGTACTTACTGATTTTGGCGAATTTGCGAAACAAATAAATGAGTATAGCTTTTGCAACGTAGAAAAGTGTTTTTAACTTCTACGCCGCTTCGCGGAGCAGTTACTAAAGTCGATCGAAAAATCGAACCTCCAAAAACATCAAATCTTTACGTTTCGGGGTTCCGGAAACCCAAAAAAGTGGTTTTTGAAAAATGTCTGTGTGTCTGTAAACAAGCTACGTCCCAATCTCCTGGACCGATCTGACTGAAATTTGGAACGTGGACATCTTATGGATTTCGGAAGAGCTGAGAGGTGGGCTATCTGCCCACAGGAAATGCCATTTTGGCACATCAACTTTAAATTTAATTGCAAACTCCTGTTTTTCACGTCCCTATATGAAAGCTTTTCGAATTTGCTTCTAAAAATGTATTCACACTTAAGTTATAGGTACCTACTTTCATTTAACCGTCCGAAACAAGTTTTTGAAAAATATTGTCGCTATCAGAAAGGTCTTCAAATTCCGGTTTTAAATAAGATAAAATGCATTCTAATTTAGTGCCCCTAGTAAATATAGTATTGCAAACAAACTATGACGAAAAACTTGCATTAATCCACATCCAAATCCTCGTTATTATTCTGTGTTTCAACTTTATTGGCTCAAAAATGTATCGTAGAGCACGGTTATAGATGGTTTATTAAACGATGACATAAGCCAACACAAATGCGTTTAATTCTCCGATAATTCACATTCCTGAATTCCTGAAATGATTTTTGTTTTAAACAGGGTGTCCGGAAATAACGTCACAATATTTCGGGAGGTGATTACACTTAAAAATAGGAAGAAAAGTTGATGTTAACAGATGTCCGAACGGGCACCCTGGGGGCGCGCTCCAGGCCTTAGAAGATGTCTCTCAAAAACAGGTATTTATTAATTATTTTTGAAACTGTTGGAGCTAGAATAACGAAATTTGGGTTCTGAGGTAATTTTGGGGTGACAAATTATCTGGCAGGCGATTGACGACCATAAGCATGCGAAACAGGGGGGCTTAGGAAAAAAATCCCACAATTTTTTTTCTCCAGCTTTCTTGAATTTTTGACTTCAGATAACAATTTTCCAAACAATTCTACATGAAAAAGGTACACTTGATACTAAGGCCAGATTGCACCAAACTTTTAAACCTGGTTTATATTTAATGTAGGTTTAAATGCTAGGCAACTGGCAATCGCATTGGTCGCTCCATAGCAACAAATCCTGGTTTAAAAAAAATCCAGGTTTAAAGGCTTGGTGCAACCCGCGCCCTAAGTCACAGGATCAACCGTTTTCAAGAAAAACGCGATTAAATCATGTCATCCCTATGGTAACTGATTTATAAATGCAAAAAAAAACAAGTTGACTTACCTCACCAATGTTGTTAGTCTGTCACTAACGACTACAACTTGTTATTCTAACTCCAACCGTTTCAAAAATAATTTATAAACACCTGTTATTGAGATACAGCTACCTAAGGCCTGGGGTCTGTAGTTGTAGCCTGGAGGCACTTTTGTACATATGTTCATATGAACTTTTCTTCCTATTTTTAGGTGTAGAATATCACCCCCCGAAATATGGTGACGTTATTTTCGGACAACCTGTATATAGAGTAGGCGGATAAAATATTTGGATAATTCGAACCTAAGGTTAAACATCATCACTAGGAGAACGTTTTTTATGATTTATTAGTAAATATTCCTCTGCCCACAATGAGAACGAGGAGTGTAACTGCTTTATTTCACATTGCATGGCCTTTGTAAAGTACCTACCTATGCTGATTGCTAAGGCCGCATCAATAAATTACTTACCACCGGTTCCATAATAAAGAAATGGGCCGTAGACAGAGGCCGTACAAAGCGGCTGGAACCTTCCAATCCCAGTTCCCAGTCAATTGAACGCACACAATTTTTAGACCGCTCGTCATTGTGTCTAATTTCACTAATGCGAATGAGAATTATCGTGTTATTTTCCACCGAAATGGTAGAAACCTACCTACCTACTAGAATTTAATCATCTTTTTACTGATGAGATGACAAAAGAGAAGGCCTTGTAATTAAAATTTTAAAGTTGATATGCCAAAATGGCACTTCCCGTAGACTAATTGCCTTTCAGCTCCTCAGCGGGTCACACAACCTCCAAATAGCAAATAATTTTCTACCAAATCGATCCAGAAGTTTGGGGTGTACCGCGTGATTCAGTTTGGTGTGTACCGCGTGATTCAGAAAAAAGTTGACTATATAATTTTGACATATGTCATCTTATAGACCATTTAACGACTTCATTTAATAGACTTTGTGATGCGATTTACAAATATAAGTACATGGTTTTATATATTTTTCTGTTAAAATAAGAAAGTTACAGGGGGGCGGATACCAAACTGAATCACCGGGTAGTGTGTTTTAATATTATTACAAAATTTGGATTTTTCTTGCTTAAAGGCAGAAAGGGCATTTTGTCTTATTTAAAATCAGTATTTGAAGACCTTTCTGGTGGTGACACTAAGTTTTTCAAAAACCTGTTTTGTATGGTGCCGGCGATTGACTCCAAACTCTTTTTGGCTTTTCCAGGGGTAATACAATCTCTAAGTACAAAATTTCAGTTAAATCGGTTCAGGGGTTTGGGCTGTGATTTTAAAGTCCGTTAAACATCTATATAATTTTTGAGTGTTTTGTCAAAAGGGCAAGTGAAGCAGAATTTGAAGGCCTTTGTTATGCTGATGTCAAAAATGGGGGTTTGTATTTAAAATTTCAAAGTTGGTGTGTCTAAAAGACATTTCCGTTTGCACGGTTGTCTCCAATAGCTTTTCAGATCTAAGTTAGATTATGAGGTGCTTATGTACCAAAATTCAGCCAAATCGGTCTGGTAGTTTGGGCTGTAGCGTGTTTTTCCCTATACACAAGTACGTACTACACACATACGTACACACATGCACACAGGCAAATTTTAAAAACCACTTTTTTGTGTTGTTGATGCCTCAAAATATTTATTAGGTCTGGTGTTATCTCGATTTGGAAAATTTTAGTGATTGCAGTAACTCCCAGTTCCCACTGTGTTTTCTCTCCTTTCTATCAGTAAAGTTTGTTCTTATGTCATGTTTTCGAGCCTGTCACGGAAAGTAGTAGGTAAATAGTTATTACTACTTTCCGTGACTTATTATTACCTACTTGTACTTACCTATTTACCTTACTTGAGAGATACTTATTGAGAACTCTGCTACTACTTCAGTGGTCACCGAGAATTCTGAACGCTGAACGCTGAAAGTTTTAAAGGACACTTTACATGGGATTTTTGCGTAACTTCCGATTCCATAATGAAAATGAAAGCTTTCTTTAAACACTTGACCAGCGTTGAAATCTCGGAAGCTGCAAGGGTTTAGTTTAGAGACTTGGTTAAATTCAGACGAAAATGGATTAATGCCTTTAGAGTCAAATTTAGAATAAAACGAAACAATTTTTTATTAGAAATATAGATTTCCGAAATCATAACAATTTAAAGCACATATAAATATCAATACTTAACAATAATCTCAAAAATTATAGTTTTCTCTTGGAGAATGTGCAATTGTCGCAACAGAAATGGATTGATAAACTTCAGTGACATCATTGAGCACTGAATTAAAACGGACGAGTGCAAGCGCCACTGATAGCTGATACGCCACAATTCTGATGGGACGGAGATGCGGGATTTGACAGTCCGCTCTCTCGAATTGGGGAGAGCGCTGGAGTTTTGGGACGATGGACAACACTGCGCCTTCTTCGTCTATACTGATGTACAGTTCTTCTGTTACACCTTTGCTGCTGTTGAAGAACTGTTAAAGCATTTGCCAATTCCATTTCACTAACAAGACGCCTTCTAGGGGGGTTTGGCAGCGCTGGTAGTATGTTCGCTCGCCTTGTTACTTCTGGGTAGCAGGGAACCGGTACCAAATTGTTTATAGTTTGGACCGTTTCCGTGTTCGATGACTCGTTCACGACAGGCACCACTTGGTTATTCCTAGCTACTTGGGGATGGGGTTGGCTTCTTCGACGATGATTTCCCAGGTTACCTGCATCATTTTAAATAACCTATAATCGGGGATGCAGCCACAGAAATATTCGTTTGATTTCATTAACATTCTTTTTCACATTATTCGTTAATGTACGTGTCATAAATACAGAAATTGGCAGTCTGCCAGGATACCTGCGGGACAGGGCCCCGCAATGGGGATTCAAGTACGGTAAAAAAGAGTGAAATCATTAACGCTGAACCTGAAATCCTTTATATGAATTTCAGACACCTCGAAGTGTCGAAAAAACCGGTCTACCACTTCGCCTGCTGGACAAAATGTGTCTGGCAGCCACATTTCCTAGATATTTGATTAATAAAATTGTCAAGCTACTCCCAGCTTAAAATTATCTACTGTAGGAGGTGTAGAATAGACAGATTGTTGCCTAACGACACTATTATGCTACCTGTTTTACACCTGCTACGGGTAGATAATTTAAATATGACAGTATAGTTTGACAATTTTATTAATCTTTCTAGCAAATGTGGATGGCAAACACATTTTGTCCCGCAGGCAAAGTGGGCGATCGTTTTTTTTTGGACACTTCGAGGTGTCCGTAATTCATATACAAAATGGTAGCGTTAATGATTTCCGTCCATTGAGACTAGTTTTTTTGGCGTACTTGACCCGCCCCCGTGGAGCGTGGTCCCGCTACTTGCATGGCAGACTCGACTTTTTCGAATCACAACGACATACGTAATAGGAAAAATTACTTTAGAAATTTAATGAAATGAGTCAAGCCAATCTGTCACTGCCTCCCAGACTATTAGTAACTAGTACTGCAAAACTCACCTAAAACTCTAAAGAGCACCCTTAACTTGGCACTGGACCAGTGACCGTGCGTTCTGTATGGACGGCCTTCAATTGTGGGAATACCCTTTTTCATCTTGTGCTTGCAAATATTTATCAGGCAACGTGGTTCGTTAGGGCTATCAGGACTGTCAGGGACGGCCAGGCAACAGTTCCATTTAGTCTTCAGCTTTTTGGTTTGCTGAGCTTCCGGAGCTACAGAATTACTAACACAGATTTGACAATCCTGTGGAGTCGTCGGCGGAGTTGGAGTGGGTTCTGCACAGCTCGAAAAGGTTTCCTCCAGAAGTGTGCAAGTCACTAAGGTTGTGCGAGTGCGACCATCACAATGCAAATTAACCGGGCGATGTCTTAGAGTCGGACATCGGTAGATGGATTGTTCTTCAGATTGTTGAGTTTGTGAGTTGGATTGGCTTTGGTTATTTCTTTGTTGCCTTATGTACTCATAAGTAGTAAGGCCCAAGAAAGAGATGTAGATATGGAAAAAGCACAAGTGAAGAAGCAGACCAGCTGTTATGGCTGCTAATAGACCTAGCGCTGCTACTATGGCTAAGAAGGCTGCGTCGCTGGTCGGCAGAGAAGAGTTCTTGTTTGAAGTAGTGGAGTTTTCCGAAGAGAGAAGCTCCTTGAGCAAGAACATGCAAATTAGAGTGATGTAGAATCAGGAGTGCTACTGAAGGAATGGACTGTGAACTGTGATAACTGATAACTGTAGTGCGCATTAGTTAAAACGGTGTCCGGTAAATTTGTCGCCAGCAATTCGTCGCCTCAACAATTCATCGCTGCAGCAATTCGTCGCCAGTAATTGATCGCCTACTTATTTCGTCGCTCCAGCAATTCGTCGCCGCAACAATTCATCGCCAAGGAAAAAATCAATAAAATTTTACAAGCGAATAAATTCCATTTTGGCTTCCTGCTTACGAGCCCCCGTGTGCTGTTAGGTCAACCGGATTAGTAAAAGTAAACATCTCTCATCATTTTGGTAGCGTACAACGTACAACTAATTACGATAATTTCTTTCTTGGAAGTATATTTTTGTATAAGATCTTGCTTAAGTCGTTAAGGGATTACAGAGACGCGACCCTAAATAAATTCCGAGGAAACCCCAGGTAGGTACCTGCCTTTCTGTGGTCGTTTCTTATGCTTTTTTGTCCTTGTCGATGAATTGTTGCGGCGACGAATTGCTGTCGCGACGAATTAAGTCGGCGACCAATTGCTGGCGATGAATTGTCGAAGCGACGAATTGCTGGGGCGACAAATTGCTGGCGACGATAATTGCTGTCGCCGAATTTTCCTAACATCGTTAAAACGTGTCGATTATTGTTCTAAATAAGCAAAACACGAGGGATGCAATACCTTTAGCTTGTCAGTATCAAGCCAGTGGGAATGGTGGAGGACGAGTTCGGTGACGGCGAGAATGGCCACAAGGACGGCGGCGGCGACGGCAGTAGATACGCACATGAGAAAGACCGCGTAATTCCGGCCACCCACACAGTGGTTGAGCCACTTGCAGTGGTGGTCAAAATTGGCCACGCACTTGTTGCACGCACTGCAGTGCTTAGTCCTGGAGCCGCTGGTCTGGATGTTGCAAAGATGACAACGACCCTCCTCGATCACGTGTGCGTGTTTGTTGCGATCGAGTTGGGGCACAGGCTCCAATAGTCGTTTCCTCAGTGCCGCCTCCGCGGGGTCGAGCAAAGCGGCACCGAGATGGGCTGCCAGGTGCAGCAGGAGCAACACGGATAACGATGCTAAAGAAGCAGGTTGAGCATGCGCAGGTAGAGATGGCACCACCACCAGGAAGGATCCTACGGATAGGACAGCCAAAGCCAGCCACCCCGTTACCTGCAAAGGATGCAGCGGCAGTTGGAAGCCGTGCTGGCGCCGAATGCTGGGGACGGCTTCAACCACGTTCAGCATCGTTTAACACCATGGCGCAGCGTCGGCGTCGGGACGACCCGCCTCACTCAACTCAAGTAAATGTCACGTGCATACTGGAGTAATATGACATCGTGCCGGTTTTATCGAACGGTCAGCGAGGGGATGCGCGATGCCCCCGTGTGACGTCGCCGTACCGCACCAATATCCGTTATTTTTCCACGATTAGCTTAATCAATTTACCGTTTAGGTTAATACTCCTTCCCATATCGGAAATTTTATAAACTAGCGTCTCTTATTGTACCATTACCTACTTGCAGCTTTATTGTATAGATGGAACAAATTCTAGAATAGACCAGGCTAGTTTTGAGTTTCGCGACTTGTTAGGAGCAAATCGGATAACATTTTGACGACAAGTGTTTCTAGACTAATTGGACCCTGCTGAATCCGAAAATCACCGTCGGCACTTCGAAATCTTAACCGGAAGTCCGTAATTCTAGATGGCGCTCAAGGCACAGCGTTATATCCAAAATAGCATGAAAATTACACAGTTTTCGACCAAAGACGTGATGGTATATAAAATTAAAGATCGCTTGATTCTCTACAAGAAAGGCTCTAATGATTTTTTTCGTACAGACGATGGTTTACCCCTAGCGCGGGCAAGAAAGTTGCGCTCGCCGCTCGGCTTACGCGCTCCACGATTATTGAACCAAAACACTTGTTTCTTAATTTTTATGGAGTTTTTCAATAAATTTCACCAATATCCACCTAAATACACGGGATTAATAAGATATTCACAATTTACTTCCCTTTTTTCAATGTGCAAACGCCGTTTTCAATTTTGACTCTAGGCTGCTTTTGAGGTGCGTCTTTTGCAAGGAGCGCATTCGACAACATTTTGACAACAAGTATTTTTTGATTAATTGAACCCTGCTGAGTCCGAAAATCACTGTTTTGATTTCGAAATCTTGACCGGAAATGCTTTATTCAAGATGGCACCATCCAAAATACCATCCTAATGGGAAATAGCTTTCAGCCGATTTGTCTGAAATTTTGATATGTTGTAGATCTCGACTTCCTGATCAAAAGTTATCATTGACACAAAGCAATCGTATGGACGGTTCTTGCTACAGAGGCCTGAAAATAAAATAGAAACCATATCTGAGCTTGAAAGCCACCTTAACTAGCGTACATCCTCTAAGATTTTGAAATTTAAACAGTGATTTAAGGATTCAGCAGGGTTCAATTATTCAAATAATGCTTGTTGTCAAAATGTTATCCGATCTGCTCTTTGTTGTAGCGCACCTCAAAAGAAACCAACAGTGAAAGACAGAAAACGGCGTTTGCACATTGAAAAAGCGGAAATAAAATGAGAATATCTTACTAATCCCATGTATTTAGGTGGATATTGGTGAAATATATTGAAAAACTCCATAAAAATTAAGAAACAAGTGTTTTGATAAAATAATCGTGGAGAGCGTAAGCCGCGCGGCGAGCGCAACATTCTTGCCAGCGCTAGGGGTAAACCGTCATCTGTACGAAAAAAATCATTAGGGCCTTTCTTGTAGAGAATGAAGCGATCTTTAATTTTGTACACCACGTCTTTGGTCGAAAACTGTGTAATTTTCATGCTATTTTGGATATAACGTTCAGCCTTGAGCGCCATCTAGAATTACGGACTTCCGGTTGAGATTTCGAAGTGCCGACAGTGATTTTCGGATTCAGCAGGGTCCAATTAGTCTGGAAACACTTGTCGTCAAAATGTTATCCGATTTGCTTCTAGCATAATATAGAAAGCTTTTTTTTAAATTCTAGCCTAGTCTAGAACGAGTTTGGCTGTTACAATACACAAAAAGAAAAATAAGTGGCTTAAAAAGACTACCTAACCATATAGGGTGATCAATTTTTCGTTGCCCACCAGTGGGAACTCGGAAACCATAAGAGATCGAGAGTTGGTTAAATTAGAGAAAAGTTGCGCTTTTTAAAGGGGATTAGGAACCTGTAAATAATTCCCGGATATCTTGATTCGTTCCTGAGTTATTGCGAAAAAACTGAAAATCACGATTTTAAAGAAAAATTTATATCTTTCTAACGATAAGTGGCATTCAAATGAAACTTGGAACTTATACAGGGTGTCCCGTATCAGAGTGCAAAAATTTCAGCCACAGATTCCTTGCATGAAAATAAAAGACCCGTTTTTTTTTGTTTCGCTAGATGGGTCCCCATATTTCGTCAGTAGGGCTCCTCGAAAGTGAGCCCCAAAAATCGAAAATTAATTTCCTCGTCATAACCATTCAACCGATTTTGCTGAAATTTTCCACAAGACCATTACGAACGATGAAGATTTCAATAATGTAGCTGATGACTTCGTGGTGCCCACCATAGGCGTCCCCGGGGCCGCCCTCGACATTTTCGGCCCAATATCTTTGTTAACGTAATTAAATTTCCTATTTAGTTACACACCATCCGATGCTCCATTGAATTTAGAAACTGCGCTACCTCTTGCACTTTTTCTGTAAAATGCACCATTTCCGAGTAAAATTAAGAAATGTGGAGCCATACACCATAAATTAAATGCATATCTGTATACTCCGAATTTGCAAAATTGCCTGCAATTATAATATTTACAAAAAAAAACAAACACAGTGACACAGTGGTGCAAAACTGACAATAATTTAAAACTTTAACAAAGCCCTAACATTAATCGCGCTAATAGCTATTTTGACAAGTCTGCCAATAAGCACGTGTATGGCTCCACATTCCTTAATTAACCTCCCCAACTCCATCACAATTTTAAAAAAATGGGAGGTTACTGCAATCACTAAAATTTTTGAATTTGAGATAGCACCAGATCTTCACGTTTTGGGGTCTCAGGAACCCAAAAAAGCGGTTTTCAAAATGTGTCTGTGTGTGTGTACGTACGTTTGTACGTACGTATGTACGTACGTACGTACGTTTGTAAACACGCCACAGCCAAAACTACTAGACCGATTTAGCTGAAATTTGGTGCGTAGGCATCTCATAACCCAACTTAGATCTGAAAAGCTTTTGGAGCCAATCGCGCAACTAGAAATGCCATTTTGGCACATCAACTTTTAAATTTTAAATGCAAACCCCCATTTTTCACGTCACAATAGGAAAGGCTTTCAAATTCTGCTTCTAAAAATGTATTCACTCTCAGTGCCCTTTTGACCAAAAATAAAAAAAAAATTGATTTTTATCGGACTTTAAAATCACGGTACAGCCCAAACCCCTGAACCGGTTTAGCTGAAATTTTGCACATGGGGATTGTATTGCACGTCGAAGAGCTGAACAAATTTTGGATTCCATCGGCCCACGGAAAGTGCCGTTTTGGCACACCAATGTCCAACTTTAAATTATTCACTTATTTAACCATCCAAAACAAGTTTTTGAAAGATTTATTGTCACCATCAGAAAGGTCTTCAAATTCTGGTTTAAAAAAAATGCAGCAGTGAAGCGGCTGGAACCTCCCCATCGCGTGGATCTTTGACTTGTGTTTCTAGCCGAATTAGCACAGAAATTGTATAAGACTGGTTTCAACGACGGTTTTAGAACTTTGGGGGTCCTGCCAAAAAAGGACTTACTTATACCTACTTTTCTCTGATGAATATTTCAATTTGTGTGTTCTAAAAAAGTTCTAAAACCATCATGGAAACCAGTCATACATTTTCTTTGCTAATTCGACTAGAAACCCAAGTCAAAGATCCACGCGATGGGGAGGTTCCAGCCGCTTCACTGCTGCATTTTTTTACTCGGAAATGGTGCATTTTACAGAAAAAGTGTAAGAGGTAGCGTAGTTTCTAAATTCAATCGACCATCGGATGGTGTGTAATTAATTACGAAATTTAATTACGTTAACAAAGATAATGGGCCGAAAATGTCGAGGGCGGCCCAGGGGGCGCCTGTGGTGGGCACCACGACATCATCAGCTACATTATTGAAATCTTCATCGTTCGTAATGGTCTTGTGGAAAATTTCAGCAAAATCGGTTGAATGGTTAAGACGTGGGAATTAATTTTCGATTTTTGAGGCTCACTTTTGAGGAGCCCTAGTGACGAAATGGGGGTCCATCTAGCGAAACAAAAAAATACGGGTCTTTTATTTTCATGCAAGGAATCTGTGGCTGAAATTTTTGCACTCTGAGACGGGACACCCTGTATATTTATGGCAGCTCTCAATTCAATGGCATCCAGATTTTGAGCAACGATAGTCAACTTTTCTTTTTCTTATGGCCACCATATTGGATTTTAACACCACCAAATGCACAAAAAAGATAACTTTTCAAACTTTCCATTTGAAAAATTATGTAAAAGTTTAAGTCACACCATGCCAAGGCGAATTTTATTACCGCTGGATTCAATTGTTTTCACATGTCATAAGAGATTGAGAAAATCGGTGTAGTCTTTTGCAGTTGTTCGACTGATTTTACAAATTATTCATAGCAATTTTCAAAATTTGACGACCTGTCAAAAAACTCCATGTTGCATACATTTTTGAAAAGCTAATTTTTGTGTGCATTTTATGATATTAAAATCTAATATGGCGGCCATAAGAAGAATAAAAGTTAAGTGTCGTTGTTCAAAATCTAGAAGGCCTAGAAAATTTCTGTCAATGCTGTTGAGTTGACAGCTGTCAAAAATATAAAAGTTCCAAGTTTCATTTGATTACCATCAATCGTTAAGAAGATACGAATTTTTCTTTAAAATCGTGATTTTCAATTTTTCCGGGACAACTCAGTAACGAATCTGGGTAAAGGAGAATTCTTTACAGATTCTTAATCACCTTGAAAAAACGCAACTTTTTTCTAATTAAGCTACTCTCCATCTCATAGTTTCCGAGTTCCTAATGGTGAGCAACGAAAAATTCACCACTCTGTATAATGAAATTATAACAAATCTTGTGTTTTTTTATGTGATGTAAGGTTGACCAATGCGAATAAATTAACATCTTTAAGTAAATGGGATACATACAAAACAGAAAAAAACAAAAATAAAAGGTGCATAAGTACTTATACAATAAAACAGCGATTGGAGTGAAAAACTTAACAGAAAATAGGACAATAAAACAATTTTTCACATAAGTAAGTAATGAGACGCTTATATCTGATGCGAGATCCGATTAATTGCAAGTGAGGACACCACGTACTGGAGCAAAAATTAGGCAATTTATCGCAAATAAATTACTCAAGAGGCTTTTTTTGAAAATAAAAGGTAGTAAAACTTTATTGAGGTCTTTCCTCTTAAAATGAATATTTTGGCGTTATATTTAGCTACCTACATTTTCTAATATATACAGAGTGATTCACGAAGACCGTTCATTAGAAACTTTTGGGGATCCACTTGTAATAGAATTTTGAAATTTGGTACTATAGGTACCATAATCGCCCACGTACACCAAAAGTAAAATATTTCCAAGTCCCCTCAGCACATCCGGTTTTACAGGAATTGGCAGCCATCTTTGTTATTTTATATGGAAAACCCTCGTTTTAATATCAGATTCGGATTCGTTTCTTAATAATAATAATAATAAGTTTATTTTCCAACAGAAGTGTACATACACCCAATTACAGGAAGAAAGCATCATTGTGTAGGACAATGAAGTTACATAAGATATTAATATAAAGAAAGTAAGCAATGAAATTAAACAAGCTTCTGAGGTACATAATAAGTAATAACATAGAAACAAAAGAAATTTAAAGACAAACAATTGTTTATTTTAACTTGGTAAGAATTGCTGAGATAATACGCTTTATGGAATCGTTATTGATGCCACAGAGTTGTGAGAAATTATTAAAGTGTTGGCACATAAGGGTGATAGGAGCTCTCCTAAGAACATTTGTGCGACATTGAGCAGGGTAAAAAGTTGAAAAGACCCTAGAATTAAAGGGAGGGACCAAAAACTTGATTCGCTCCAGCAGAAATGGACAGTCGACATTGTTGTTTATCGATATTGTGAGTTTATCGCACCCACGTTTTGCCTTCCTAATTGTCACCGTTTTTGTCAAAATTTGTATCCAAAAATTGATTTGCAATGCGTAATAGAAAAACTTGTATCTTCCAAAGGATTGAAGATTAAAGAACCAAACTTCGAGGATTGAAACTAGAAACTATGAGCTTTCTTTTGATGTTTCACTTGATCATGTTGACGTATCAATATGGCCAATAATAATTTTTACAGCAGAGGTGAAACGATAGTGGTGCATTTCCATCTGATAAGAACAGGCACCAGGTTGGGGGTCAATGGACAATGAACTTCGGTCTGGGCCCCGATAAAGAAGAATTCGTTCAACAAATCAACACATAGTGCATTATTAAGTTTCTCGACTGTACACAATACACAACACAACCCCATTTTCACCTGATAGAGTGTTGACCCATTCTATTTTTATTTATTGGTATACAGCTCGATAGGTAATTTAATTTCATGACATGTTCCATATGCATCAGGACTGATCTAAGCAGTTGAATCATGAATACGATAAGTTCCAGTCGTTTCAGAAATACCACATTTTAAAATTCAATCACTTTTGCGGTGAAAAATATTTGCTTTCAACATTTTGAGATTAAGTTTTTACCTGCACAAAGCAACTCTTCCGGTCTAGGTACGTCATTATGTCGAAAGTAATACTGGAATCTGGATTAATTAAAAAATTAATAAAAATATTTTTAAAAAATAGCAATATCGGAGGGGCTTGAAACTTTAACTTTTTCACAGAATTTGTGAATACCGGGTGGTCGTTCTATCTTGAGACTGGCAATCGGAAAAGCATTTTAGAAAAAAATGTTTTGTATTAAAGTTTTATGACTTGGAGGGGGAAAATAGATTGCATCATCGCCATTTTGATCCCAGGTCATTGTCAAAGTCAAATGAAGGTCAACTTATTTTTTTTAATGGAAACCTATCCATCGGATCCAAAAATAGTTCAGATGAGAGTTGTTTGTTCTTTTACGAGGAATAAGAATCTGTAATAAAAAATGTAGGTTTTCATTTTAAAAAAATGAAGTTGGCCTTCATTTGACCTTGAATCAAAACGGCGATGATGCCATCTATTTTCCCCCTCGAAGTCATAAAACTTTAATACAAAACATTTTTTTCTAAAATGCTCCCTTTCCGAGATATTTGCCAGTCTCAAGATAAAACGACCACCCGGTATAGCAACTAACATTTAAAAGTGTATGTAACAATTATTACAAAGAAACTAATTTAAAATAGAAGTTAAACGATATACCTCCAACGGGAGTCAAACCCGGGTTGCGAGAAATTTTGCCTGGGCGTTTTACACCTCTGTTGCGGAGTCGGTTGAAATTGTAGGTACACAAACCCCAGGGTAGAAATAAAAAATGTGACTTTCGTTATTAAAATAACATTTCTCAAAAAGATGGCGCTAAGGTTTTCGACCCCGAAAGACAACTATCGAATTCAATAATAAAAACAAGCAGTTAGTTATTTACCTAACTGCGTTTTGAAAAGTTGGATTTTACACAATTAGGTAAAATGTTGTACGGAATACGTTATGAAAAGCTTAAATTGTTTGACTCGCACAATTCTGCAAATTTTGGCGAATATTACGGAACGTCCAACAATATAGGACTTTTCATAACTAATTAGTAATATTGTCGTTGTCATGACCGAATTTGTTCTGTAGAGTTTTCAGTTGCGTAACAAATGATCGAGCAAAACATCTGACGCATGCTGTACCTACAGCTCAAACCCCTGAACCGATTTGTACGTGCAGATTGTATTATCCGCCGTAGAACCGAAAAGTTTGTGGAAGCAATCTACCCACGGTATTTTTTTTTTTGGCAAAAAGGCACTAAAAGTGTAAGTACATCTTTTGGAGCAGAATTTTCAAGGCATCCCAAATGGTGATGTCAAAAATGGGGGTTTGTATCTAAAATTTCAAGTTAATGTGCCAAAATGGCACTTCCGGTTTTTTAATTTAATTGCGGGCAACTTATAGAACGATATCGTATAAGGTTTCTTATTCATTTTCTATTGTAGAATGGACTGCCATGTCCTTAAAACACCATTATGGTATGAAGGTTTACTATCTTATACTCAATATCCACAAAATAGTCAGATTTTAAAAATCACAAAAATTTATTTGCACAGGAACGGTTTTGGGAACTCACTATCTGGAACAGGAAAAAATACTCCGGTCAAATCCCGATTAGGGAATCGGGACACTTTCCTTTCCTTCGAAGGAACGCTAAATAACACGTAGCTACAACCCAAACTACTAGATCGATTTGGCTCAAATTTAGTAGGTACGTAGATGTCATAAATCACCTAAAAGCTGATTTGATTTTGGTGGCAATCACCGCACAGCAAGTGCCTATTTGGCATATCAACTTTAAACATTTAAAGATAACCCATTAAACCCAAATTCTTTGATTACACAAGGTAGTTTCACAGTCTCGTTCCACAAAATTTTACTTACTGTTACTTACTTCAATGTTTGAGCGTCTTTCGATCGATTTACAGTGCGACCCAAAAGCTGTTATTTTTCTTTGACCCAAACGTTTTTTCATTTCCCAGGCAACTGTTTTGTATTTTGTGTTAATTTCTTTTATAGCTGAAGATGGAGTAACACTCCGAAACGCGTCCTAAACAGTAAGTAAAATTTTGTGGAACGAAACTGTGAAACTACCTTGTGTAATCAAACATCAGTTCCTCTTTGAAAAATGGACCAAGCTTTCAACCAACCAAATTCTTTGTATCATCACAGGAAGGGGATTCAAATTGTTTCCAAAAATAAAATCGAACTATGTGCCCCTTTGGCAAAGAATTAATAAAACAGAAACTAAAAATAAATCACAGAAAATAATTTAAAGACTGATCACTTGAAAATAGAATAGGCTATGTCGTTGGATTATTTACCAGTGACCGGGTGGAGCACTAACGCATGAATCGTGACGTGACGTTACATGGTACAATGGTCTTTAAAAAGTAGGTAGGTAATGTATGGACATAAAATTGAAGTAATAATAGCTTTGTCGCATCAGGCCTAACAGAGTCCAATTAAAACTAATTGAATATCGTGACAACAAGACATTAGAGGTTATATATTTACACTTTGGTCTAATTAAAATGAATTAATCGCATTTGGATTTTAATTAAATGGGCCAATATATCTAGGTACCACACACCCTCACTGGTTTATCCAATAAAATCTTTCACACCTGTTTAAATTATTCAATAAACTGTTTATTTGCTTAACACAGCTGTGTAAAATAATTAATTAACACAAATGCGAAAATATAAAAGGCAGACGGAAAAAAACATAAGTACAAGTGAACTGGATGAATTCGGAAATCCCATTGTGCCGTTTCCTTTACAGCAGTTTTTTCTGTTCGTTATAAATCTGATGATGGTACTGAATTCCGCCACTAATTGGGCTGGGAACCCACACGGCTGGAAATACCATCATTTTAAAGGAAAAATACAAAAAGGCCTAACGCCACATAAAATCTCAATGGTATGAAATCGACCTCAATTAAATAGATGAGGTGAAGGTGAGCCCGTATTCGTTGCAATGAAATTTACTTTGATCTGGATTGCGGGAAACATTCAGAAGGAACAATATTCCGAAATATGTATAAACATTTACATAATTTTTGACGCAATTATATATTATTTTACTAGGAAAATGCTTTCATAAAAATTTTAACTGCTTCGATGAAGTTACGTGAACCTAGTCGTAAAAGAATTGTTTAGGATAGCCACTGAAAATGTTGCGGCGATTACCCAAAAACCGACAATTTGTAATTGAATGGTCAAAATGGAATTCCCCTAATGTAATTTAATTTTCACCTTATGCAGGTAAGTATAAATAGATAGTATTTATTTACAAAAAATATGAGAAAGGGGAATGCCTATACCTACCGTTATTCAACCCCCATAACCATTCGAATTAATTATGCCTACCTATATTATACAAAGCCAGTGTAAAGTCTGGGATTAAATTCCTTAAATTTTTGCCCTTGAATTCTGGCAAAAATCCTCGGACAGATCAATTTTTTTAAAGCCGATTTGATGGGTAGATTGGGGTTGATGGGGTGAGTTGCTTTTTTCCCACTTCCCGTTTAATCGAAAATGGCCCTAGTGACATTCTATTCTCAACAGATTCGGAATCTACAATTTTTTCTAAGTTAAAAACATACAGGTTGGTCAAATGAAAACGAAACTGGCCAGTTTTTCACATTTATAGCCATTTTTCCGAAAAATGCTCGAACAGGTCGATCTTTGTTTCGAGGGGGACACATTAATCCGTGGTGGGCGCTATTTCAGAACACACCCCCAACTTTAGAATTCCAAATGCCACCCCCCCCCTTGTAATACATCATTTGAAAGCTGATTTCATTACGATACATTTGTGATACATCATTTGAAAGAGCATGAAATTATTATGCAAACCGATGCAAAAATTTTTGAAATCCATCATCTTGAAAAGTCCGAGGATTTTTGAAAGAATTCAAGGGCAAACAATATGTTCTACCAAATTTTTAAATAGGTACAATTGGCTGATGCGCGGGAAAAGGGGTATAAGTCCAAAATGCAGATTTTCGAGAAACTCGTGTTAAAGGTTTTGCATTGGTGCGAAATTTGCTTATGATTCCCATTGTCACTAAACGAAACTACATACGACTGGTATCCCTTTGCCCTAATGTAGAAAATTATATTTGAAATGATGTGACGGACTTAGCTCACTTGTCGCATTTTTGTAGTTATACCCCTTTTCACGCGCATCAGCCAATTTATTGCTTTAAAAATAGGGCTGTAAAGCTTCTGTAATCATTTTAAACCCTATTTTTAACGCAATAAATTGTATTTCGCACCCACTACAAAATAAGTCGTCTTTATTCTCAAATTAGTACATACTCACTCACCAATATCGTCAACACAGAATACTTATCCATAATCGGGAACATGAGTGGATTTTGAAATGAGGAACTAACTATAATTTCTGGTCCACTGATACACAAAAATACTATTGCGAAGACAAATTGGACAAAAAGAGCAAGCATTTTTAAAAAGTCGGAAAAGTGACGTCATCATAGGCGTTTCAATGTATTAGACCCATGTAAATGACGTCAACTTTTAAAATGTAAATTGTACTGTAAATTGCTTTGGCGCTTTAATAAACATTATTGTTATTATTATTAATATTATTAACACCAATTTTTATTAATTATTTTCTCCAAAACAGTGAAGAAAATCGCAAAGTCATGAATTAAACCCTGATGGGTATTTTGGTGCCCTCTTTCTTTATGGGTGATAAAAAAATCATTCATGTTCTCCATTTAGCATTCGGTTTTATAGGTACTTAAACTTATACTTACTAACTTACTACACATTAAAATTAATTCGGGAGTAAAGTGGCGAAAAATTTTAATCACTATAGGGTTCTGGTTCCTAGATTTTCACAAAATATTTACAAAAAACATAGCAGCGACCGTTTCAACTGGACAACGGCGTGTCATCATGCCCAAACCCAGTTAGAAGTAGTAAACCTTCTTTAGTACCTTCCATCAAAAAAAGTGAAGAGGAATAAAACGTTTTCAGATAAATGTTGGCATTACTTCTGACTTTTTGCAGAACCTATACTTAGGTACAGTCGAGAAAGTAAGTCATGCACTCGGGTGTTGAGCGTTACGTACAGAATTTGGGACACCACCATTGATAGTGGTCATTTCTATCTGTTGTCTATCAGTTGGGGGTTGTATTATCCGGCCAACAGATCAACAAAAAGTGCATTATTTAGTTTCTCGACTGTACAGTATGCGTCATATATTTTGCTCTAGCAAGAGAACTCTAATGTGTTACTGTTCCTCAGAGAAAGGCTTCACGTCAGCCTCCTTTAGGGATGTCTCTAGAAAAACCAAGCAGCTTGCCACCGAACTTGGGCAAGCTGCGTTCTGTTCTGCACAAACTTTCGGTACCAAAACAATTTTTGAGCAAAACATATGACGCATACTGTACATACCTAAAACCGAAACATTCATGATGCATCAATGACTAGAAATTGAACATCACAGGGGTGTTATTTATTAATGTGCCTCATTAATTTATTCGTCCTACACACAGAGTAACCCCACAATACAATTCACGTGCGGCTTTGACTTGACTCCACACAGAGCCATGTGTGTTCTATCTATTCCTCAATTACCAATACTCCCCTTTAAATCCAGAGGCTATAAGGTCCTAATTCTTCGCTATTCATAATAGTAAATGTTTGTTTCATGGGTTTGTAGGCTTCCGTGGTCATGTGTATATGTCGCACCCATTTGGTGTAATCCGACATTTCGCGAACTGGATATACAGTTCTGTACAGTTCATGAAGTGGTTCCAGATACCCTGATTTTCAAATTTTACAGTATCTGGACAAAATTTTTGTCGAGTTCGTGAACTGGGGATGTGTTTTTTACAGATGCTGCAATTTTTTAATTTTACAGCATGTGCATGGACAAAAAATGTCGTCCAG
The DNA here is from genome assembly GCA_963924575.1 of Pycnomerus fuliginosus. Lineage (NCBI taxonomy): Eukaryota > Metazoa > Arthropoda > Insecta > Coleoptera > Zopheridae > Pycnomerus > Pycnomerus fuliginosus. The sequence continues at coordinate 23,227,913 of OZ004618.1, read as the reverse complement.
TTCGTGAACTGGAAAATTTGCGTCGCCTGATGATGCTGTCCGGCAGAATATTCCAGCAATTAGATAGTGTAGGTACTATTCTGGAAGAGACACTACTATCCAGAATACAGATTATTGAATATTAGTACTCTATTATGTATACTATCTAGTCTAGTTATTGAAATATCGCGCTGGAACAGTACATATCAGGGAACACAAATTTTCCAGGTCATGAACTGGACGATATTTTTTGTCCACATGCTGTAAAATTAAAAGATTACAGCATCTATGAAAAACGCATTCCCAGTTCACGCACTGGACAAAAATTTTGTCCAGATACTGTAAAACTTAAAAGTTACAGTATCTGGAACCAGTTCATGGACTGTAGGCATATTCATACTTCGCGAAATGTCGGATTAGATCAAATGGGTGCGATATATAGCTTTCATCTTCAGAAGTCGTGCTGAAGAGTATCAGAAGACGGCGATAATATTTTCTAGGATACGTCTTTCGAAATATCAAGAAAGATAAATCGACGATGTAGTAATCAGCAGTGGTTTTGCGGTATTCATAATTAGAAAGAACACTTACTTACCACATGAACGCCACTTTCTAATACCCTTTACTGGTCAAATATGGGGTACATTGTTGGGAATGGATTCTGGTGGTAATCTCTTATTATCATTGCCATTCGTATACAGCTATACCTACATTCCTACAACTATCGCAGCTTTCTTTTATTAGAATCACTCGATCTAAGAATAATATTTTATAGCTTCACCAAGCTTTCATAAAGTTATTTATAAAGTACTTAATTAGGTACTATTAAGTATAGTAAACACCGCTGTAGCTTTGAATCGTCTCAGGTGTGAAGAAGCCCTTTAAGAGATGCAATCAGCGGTAGGGTATAATCGTCAACGTGATTTCATTCATATGAGAAATGTGCAAATTTATGTTGTCGCGGTTCTAGCGGGGAGCTTTTCTCGAACCGGCACAGAAAGAGGGGATACAATATATATGTTCGACAAAAATTAATACCTCGCTATAGTTTCCACCGTCTCCCACTGATAAACAAATGTGCATTTGAATAAATTGCCAGGCATTTGCAAGCATTTTTGAATTTACGCGCTCCTGAGAGATGTTAAACGCGACTTTTTCTACCTTCTCATAAAAAAATATTTGTTGAAAAATCCAATTGAAATGCGATTTGTGTCCGGGGTGATCTTGATTTGTTGTATCTGTGGTGGGCTTGCCGTTCCCGTGGCCCTGCAGCACGTCATCTCTAAAGACCTCGGCGACACGGTCGACGAAATGTACGATTCTTACATCTCAATCTCGGTGAGTTGTCTCAACAGGTCAACCTCTTATTATTGTTATTTGTTTATGTTTTTATGCAAATTTTGTCCGACCTGTTACATAAATCCATTGTAATTCATAATAGTTAGGTATCTACACGTGAATTTTCTGATCTATATGAGATGATGGCACGAGGCGTTTTTAAATTCAAATTTCACCTATTTTTAATTTCGCGAATATTTTAACGTCGTCTTGAAGGTTCCTCAAATGATTAAACACGACGGAATTCTCTTAAATAATACGATTTTTGGTGAATCAATCAACGTCCACTGGGTTAAAAAAATCGTCTCATGATGGAATACATAATATATTCAAAAGGTACCGGAACAATGAATAATTAATTTAATTTTAAGCGTCAAAAGAAGTAAGTAGAAGTAGAACTCTGAAACTGTGCGACACTTCTGGACGTTGACGCGTCGGGAAGCTCACAGAGCTTTTAACTTTTAACTACATTCATAGTCTATTAAAAGGTAAAGCATCATTAAATTAAATTCTAATTTTTACTTATGTGCCTAAAACTATCCCATAACTAAAGCTTAAAGCCTGTCGTACAATTTATCGAAAAAGTGAAGTCAAAAGTTAGTAATTATTTACCATATTTGAAACTTATAGTCCTATTGATTTTAAAACGTAAATGCCTCCTATTTTCAAAGGACCCAAGAATAATTAATTAATATGTAGTATTCTTATCGGGCAAAGTGATGGACAGCAGAAGTAGAAATGTTTTCTCCGAAAACATACCTATAAATTTTGTACCTATGGCTCAGCTCCTAGAAGTAAGTGAAGACAACCCCAGCACCACTTGGTCCCAATTCAGTTCTCTCTGCAGCCTTCTGTCAAATTATTATGCATGTAGGTATACAGGGTGTCCCGAAATTAGTGGTCAAAACTTTACCAGTAGATTCTCCTATGAAAAATATGAAAAAAGTCCCTATGAACATATGTCGAAAAATAAGTCCTAGGCCTAGGCCTCTTAAAGGGCCACTTTGAAAGTGTTTTTTCTAAATATCTTCAAAATGGTTGAAGATAGCAACGTGAAATTTGGTATCTTTACTAAGTGCTGAATTTACTACTGAGGAGAAAATTTTAAAATTTTGATCATAAGCGTCTCGTACAGGAGGGGCTTAGGACTAAATTTACTCAAACATTTTTGTAAGTATTTTTTTCTCAAATTTGATTCCAGAATCTGAAAATCTGAGGATTTTTAAGTAAAAATGGTACTCTTGTTTGACATCGATAGAATACTCCCTTTTCGAAAAAAATGGCTTTTCATTGGTTCAGGGCTCAAAAATTTGTGACAGAAGACATCAAAATATCGTAAACAAGTAGTGTATGGGATGGTTCCTTACGTCATTCTAGAAAGAAAGGTTCTTATGGGTATGGGTCGAAAAATCCTTCCTAAGGGAGCTATGGTCTTTCAAATGGGGTCTTGGAAAGCATGTTGTTTGAACGACTTTAGCTCCCTTAGGAAGTATTTTTCGACCCATACCCATAAGAACTTTTCTTTCTAGAATGAAGTAAGGAACCGTCCCATGAACTTGTTTACGATATTTTGATGTCTTCTGTCACAAATTTTGGAGCCGTGAACCAATGAAAAGCCATTTTTTTCGATAAGAGCGCAATCTATCGATGTCAAACAAGAGTACCATTTTTACTTAAAATGGAATCAAATTTGAGAAACGACTACTTACAAAAATGTTTGAGTAAATTTTGTCATAAGCCCCTCCTGTACGAGACGCTTATGATAAAAATTTTAAAATTTTCTCCACAGCAGTAAATTCAGCATCAAAAAATTTGTAAAGATACCAAATTTCACATTGATGTCTTTAACGGTTTTGAAGATATTTAGAAAAAAGCACATTCAAAGTGGCCCCTTAGCTCCCCTTAGGACTTATTTTTCGACATATGTTCATAGGGACTTTTTTTCATATTTTTCGTAGAAGAATCTATTGGTAAAGTTTTGACCACTAATTTCGGGACACCTGTATACCAGACGAATCATCGACACGCGACCATAGGCAAACAATATGGAAAATGTAATTAAAATTTATTTTCCTGCTCGTGAGAATTTACTCCAAAAGTTTTAGCGAGTGTGGAGGGTAGAATGGACTAGCCTGTACCTCTTGAGATTTTTCTTGTTCATTAGCTCCTCTTAGGTAGGTACTTAACACAGATTTTTTGAAAATTGATTGAAGCTGTATGTGACGATTCCTGCCGAAGGAAGAAGGATTCTTTCGAATTTTAAGAATAATTATCGAACAAATGTCAACAAGAAACAAAATTGGTTTGATCCTGGGGTCGAAAACTGCCGAAGGGCGTCGATTGTACCCGAAAAATTTCCTCTGTTGCCTCTGTTTAAAATTCAATTTTCAAAAAATCATTGTTAAGTACCTAAGGAGAGCTGATGAACAAAAAAAATTTCAAGAGGTACAGGCTAGTCCATACTACCCTCCACACAAGCTAAAACTTTTGTAGTAAATTCTCGGAAGCAGGAAAAAAATATTATTATTTTTTCCATGTTATTTGCCTATGGCCGCAGTCCGGTGATACACCTGGTATGTAGGTATATGGCTTTCACAGATAGAAAGTAGGGTGAGTCTAAAATGGCGTTTGTTAAAGGAACTTGTAAGACTAGATTCTGGATATTTCTCTGTATTTTTTTATTATAATATTTGAAATCTAAATTCCTCGTCCTACACCTTTTGTAGCTACAACCTACAATTTTTAATTTTCTTTGCACAAATTGTGCCTACGTAGGTAGATTCTTAAATTTCAAAGATAATTTTAAAGGAAGTTACATAATGGATTAATAATTTATGTTGACAAAAATTTCCCTGATTAGTATTTCTATTGGTATGTACATAGCAGCCTTAGTTGCATTTATAAAAAACTGTTTTCGGCAGTTTCGGATAATTTTATCATAAACAAATAACAAAAAAAAACGCAGAAAAGCAATGAATTATTTAACATTCGAAATGCAAAATAAATAAACCGGTCTTTGATGCATTTCTGATTTTAGGACAACCGCGGAGGAGACGACGACGATGCAGAAATGGACTTAATATCACAAATCCAAGAACTGTACACCCCTAAGCACAGGGTCAACAGACATAGTAAGTCCCAAAAAGTGAAGGAAACGGAATATTTATTAGTCAAAACGATGAGACAGAGAGATAAGAGATACGTCAGTTGTAAGTAAGAAACTCATTGATGAACCTTAATTTCTTGCATGGCTAACGATTTCGTCTAATCGAGCGTAGGAAGGCTTTGTAGTTACGCTAGGCTAATAACAGGGAATGGCGTTTACCTATCTATCGATTTAGTTTAGCATTATTAGAGATTTATGTGGGACGATGAAAAAATAACATTTGTTTCAGATCTCACACTATGTCACTTTAAGATTTGCAACATGGGGCGTAAAAGAACCACGCGATATTTTCGCATGATAAGGACGACGGACAATAACGACCAGTAAAAATACCTCCTGGGACAGATTTAGATTTTTTTGTTGTCTGTAAACTCTGGCGTGTGATGTTTTTTCTTTTTTAATATATAAAGATGGCAGTGATTGTACTTTATTGACTATTCTCTTGGTCACTCTGTATATTTATTTATTTATTTGTAATTTTAATGTAATTATGTATAATAGGTATGTATTTTAAATATATTTTCAAATTTGAGCATTCACTTTATGTGCATTTTAAGGTAAATGGATGGTGGTGATGTTTAAGTTATTCAACTTTTCTGATAACGTGCCATGTGAAAATGCTGATTATAGTCCAGGATATGGACTAGAGTCCTGTAGGGAAAGTTGAGTGGGGAGAATGTTTTCGTATATAATACAACAAGTGGTCTCAATATTGCCGGCAATTTTTGTCACTTTGATGCAACGAGCAGGCGTTGGGACGAAAATTATCACGAGCGCTTGCGCGAGTGATAATTTTCCAAAAACAACGCCTGCGAGTCATAATCAAAGTGACAAAAATTACCAAGATATTGAGACCATGAGTTGTATTCGGCAAGACAATTCAACGACTTGGCGTTTCTCGTTTTTGACAACTGCCTAGCAATCACCACATGTAGAAATTGCCAAATTAATCACGCTGTGATTAGCTGAAGCGGTTAATTCGTATTGGTTTATAAAGTAAAAGTTGAATTGTCTAACAAATGTTCGCTTCGGATTTTGTTTTGTAAAATGGAAACAATTTCAATTAATAGCGCCTTTTTGAAGCTACATATAAGTGCCTAAAATAAAGTTTTGAAGTACTGAATATGGCTTACAATATTTTAAAAAACTTAAATAGACATTTCTCCATCTCCAAATTCTCGGACAGCTCAATACTATATCTTTCATACGAATCTAAGGGTCCACTAGACATTTTTTTCACATCCGGTTTGACTGGATAATTATACTTAGTATATTGGCCGCCATGGCCACACTTCCGGTTAAATTTAAGACAGTTTTTGACGTATAAGAATTTGTAGATTCCGAATTAGTTGAGAAAAGAGTGAGTTTACATTTGAAAAACCAAAATTAGGGATTAGAGTAATTTCCGGTTAAACCGAAAGTGGAAAAAATATTCGACTGCATTAAAAAATTAGGATTGACCTGTCCGAGCATTTTGGCGGTGGAAGATTTTCTGTTTGAAGCGTTTCGCAGCTAAACGTTTCGCAGTGTAGGAGAATAAATACCTACCTACCTGATATTGAAGTTTTCTTAAATATTGTAAGCCACATTCAGTAGTTGGACCTTATTTTAGACACTTATTGCGTAGCTTCAAAAAGGCGCTATTATTCTATGACGTCATACCCGGAAAACGTAACAGATAATAAGATTCTAGCCCAGATCCTGAATTATTAATTGAACAAGGAACATGATGCAATTATTATTATCTAACTAATTAACCTATTTGTACCAATATCATTATAGCATTATAACATTAAAGGTGCTAATTTGCACTCATTTGACGTTCTTGGCCTGGCGCTACATTTTATGGTTAAACCTATACCTATGTGTAGGAGTATAGAGGTATACGTATAGACATTGTCTCAACGAAAAATTTCAGGCCGATAATACCCTCTGTCACAAGCCAAAGAATCAAAGAAACGGTGGAGCAAAAAAAATTAAAGAAAAGCAGGACTCACAAGAGGAAAATCATGCAAATAAGCTACAATCAGATTCCTGACAGACAAACGTGGAAAACAACTCGAATACGGTAGTATCCGACAAGAAAAGCTATGGGATATCTCGGAGAAATTTGTAATACCAAACAAGACTGATCTATGTTCAGATCTCCATAAAACGGGGTCTGTTCTTCCACATATTCATTCCATTATTATTCTTATTATTAAAACAACATTTGAAAAAACATATCTACTTTTTATCCAATTACCTAACAATTGGTATGTAATAATAAATTGTTGAGGGCTAAACACAGCATACAAGGTTGGGCAAAAGTATGGAATAATGCCAATAATTATTCTTGACTCGTAAATGTTCTGCAAAAATCCTAAAGGTTGTTTAGCTTCGGCTTTGATAATGAGCATATTGTGTCCGAAACGCGTCAGCAGTAAAAATCAAGTGTTTCGGTGTAGTGGGGTATGTAGTGTATTTTTCCACCGAAGTTGTCCAGTGTTTCCATTGTGAAATATTTTCCTTCGCGATCAATATATCGAAAAAATTTATTAGAAAAAGTTGCTCAGAATTCAATTTATGCTATGCTGAATTTCAAGTCAAACTTTGGATTTTGAATTTTCCAAAAAAAAATCTTTTAGGCGCTCCACCGGAAAGTTAACCTTTCCGGTCAACTTTAGGACCGGAAAGTAGCCGAAGTTCCGAAAAGTGAAATTTCACCGGAATATTATAGATTTTGTTATCGTGTTAATTTTTACTAGGCTCCTCACATTTTTCACTTTAGATTATTTGAATTAAAATATTTAATTTTACATAGAAAATACTCCTAAAGCACCTAAAAAATTTAATACGTAACTCACATGTAAAGTGTCTTCCCTGGACTCGCAGGCTTTCAGCTTCCGCTTACGTCGTCAGCCTGAAATATGCCTACTAGGCCAGGAAAAATCACTTTTCCTACGACCACTTAAGAAAGTTGTAAATATCGCACAATTAATTAAGCGCGAAAGTTGACACTAACACACGCGTGTGTTAGTGCTGTACGATATAATATCGCACAGTTCCGCCTACGTCGCGTGGCAACGCGCATCAATCAGATTATCATAGCAGGTTGGATTTCAAAATTTATAAAATTTGACACTTGCTGTTTTGTTGACAACGATGACAAAAAAAGAGAAATTTACAAAGAAATGATTTTTTGTTGTGGTTCGTAGGAAAAATATTGTACACAACTCGCACGAAAGTGTCTCTACAATGCACTCGTGGGGTTTTCACACTCGGCTAGCGCCTCGTGTGAGAAATTCCCCACGCGTATGATATAAGCCACTTTCGTAGCTCGTTATGTAATATACTAATTCCATACTCTTTACGTAAATAACTATTAATCTCGTTTTTGTCCGTTTGCGTTAAAGGCATCGAAAAAAATATTAAGAAAAAGTTTGTTCAAAAGTCAATTTTGACCTTACGTGACAGCTTAAGCGCAAAATTCGCAATTTATTTTTTTGTTAAATCAGGATTTTTCCCGATTTGTCTAAAATTAAATATTCGAATTTTGAATTTAAACTTGGCATATGGGATCAAAACAAGATTGCGAACAATTAATTCCTATAATTTTTTTTCGATATCTAGCAAAATATTGAAAAATGGCCTTATTCGCTATGTCGTTAGTAGGCTGGTTTTACAAACTACATTGGAGCTAAGTACCTGAAAAGACGCATCTCATAAGGGTCTACGACGGTGCAAAAGTTTATATCCCTAGTCCTAAAAGTAACCAAAATACATGACTGTCTTCATCTTAAGTGAGACACACTGTATAATATGAGTGGAATCGTAATTACTGATAATCAAACTACACGAAACATGCTGCCAAACATTAATTTCACTTGATTTTCCATTGATTCTCATTAATCATGATTCCAGGAGTCGTATTCGTTAGATTATACTACGAATTGAACAAATAGCAACAATAAAGAATGTCAAATTGACATCCTAAAATACAAACTAACAAGGATCTGGTTTCTAATTGTCTACGCAGCACAACACAACGGCTTCTTATTGGTACAAATCAGTAGGTACGTTGTGATTGAAATCAACAAATTTGATTTCCATTTATTAGACAAATCCATGGTTCTCGCTTATCACTTATTAATCGACCATTTTCATAGATACTTATTACATTATGTGTGGTATAATCAATAGTAATACGACGAGTAGTCTCTTGATTGCCGCGGCTTTTGACATCCGAATGGCTGTCAACTACGAGTCAAAATGGTAGATTATTTTAGGCTTATCTTTGGCCGAAAAAAATCTACCATTTGACAAGTATGTAGTGCATCCATGAGGACTCAACAAGGCAACCAAGAGACTACGAATCGTATTTTGCAGATTATTTTATAAATTAAAGTATTGAGTAAGTAGTGTCAAGTTGACGTTGTAGTATTATCATATCACTATAATCACGATTTGATTGGTTACAGGTATACTAAATGTTGCTTTGGATTCGTTCAATACTTAATGAATGAATAAAATATCACTTGAATCACACTTGAATTGACAAGAAAACTCAAAAGTAACCTTAAAAGGTCGTGTTAATATGGTTAGCATTACGAAAGATCATGATCATGAAGACAACACGTGCTTTATAGTTTAAATCTCGGACTATTATATTTTCGCTTCTAACGTCGCTCAAATATAAACTACGGCCTCGATCTTTACACTGCCTATAAAACACTTGTTGACTTAATAGCTATATGTGATTAAACATTTGCAAGTTTTTCTTCAGAAAATTAAGAAACATTTAAATGAAACAAAGTGCTAATACATCCTTAATTATATTTTTGAATTGAAAGCGGCAACGAAGCACATTTACAACAATTACAAAAATCGTTCCTTAAATATAAAAAGAAAAGTACAACAGGAGAGAAATGCCCCGCACCACTCTTAATAACAAAGTTCTAAAGACTTTTGCCATTACATTAGTAATTGGAATATTATGTATCATAAATATATTATATAAAAGCTCTGAGATTTTAAGGCCACTAAACTAAGATCTAAATAGACAACAAGCTTTGAATGAATCCATGTTTGTTGAAATCCTGAGCTAGTGGACTTTTAACCGGCTGTTAATGTAATCAACAGATATTTGAATTCTCCACCGAAGTCATCCTGGAAATATAGAAAAAAAACTCGTTGAATGCCCGCTCTTTTGTTTTTTGACAAATTTGTGAGTGAATGGCAGTTTATGATAGTATGGTGCGTTTTATTTTTATAGAATAGTAGAGGTGAATTAGTCAATCAGGGCCAACAGGACTTTCTTGTAGTCTCCGGAGGTGTCGCCCTGGAAATTACAGATCAGTCACTAAAAAGCTTCATGCGATAAGCTTTATGTTAATGGGAACTACCAGCACCAAACATTATTGATTTCTTCAGAAACGTAACAATACAAGTCACTGCAAACGATGAAAATTAAACAACTAAGTAAGTTTCCCTGAAGTGACTTATATTGTTTATGGAAAATCTGTTAATACTGCAACTCAACAAGTCCTATTGTTAGAAGATGTCAAACCAGCACCTCGTTTAAAATGTACTTACAGAAATCCAGCTCTCCAAGCTCTTTCCATATTTGTCCAGGAAGGCCTGCTTAATGTCTGCAAGATCAATTTCAGATCTTGACACAATAATACGGACTAAGGTCTTATCCGTTGTTCCCAAACCAGCCATAGAGTCGTGAAGACGTTCGGCAAAGTATCCAACTTTGCTCTTGACACACTTAACTGCAAATTTGACCTAAGAAACTTTCTTTTAAAACTAGAATAAATACCAATTCCAAGCAGTCCCTTCTGGATGCTTCCTGAGAATTCTTTCTTGATGGCAGTTTCTATATCTTTCCCTGACAGTCTTTCATATTCTGCGAATGTCGCCCTTAGTTGTTGATAACTTCTGGTAATTAAAATGGAGTTAAATTGAGATTCTTCAGTCCCCCATTTGCCTTCACCGGCCGCAATCAAAGATTCAGCATCGGCTGTGGCTTGGGCTTCATTAACGCCCTGGTTTTCATCTCTATTGGCTTGGACAAGCGATACTAGCAGTCTCTTAAAATGTCCGGAAGTGTCACCCTTCAAATCGGATTCCAACGCCTTTCCATATACTGTAAATCACAGAATTAAATCACGTGCATGTTTCAAAAATCAAACTTACTGTTTTCGTAGAATTGTGCGATGGTGCGTATTCCGTAATTTGAAAGGGTGCAAAGGATTTCAATGATGGCCTCTTCATCGGTGCCTACCCCGGCGACAGCATCGTGCAGTTCTTTAGCATAAAACTGGGGAAGGGGGGTCATAAGGGCGACGATGACATCCTCGAATTTACCACCCAATTCTTTTTTCAGTTCGGAAATCAAGTCTTTACCGTATGAAGTTTTAAATGTTTCGGCGATTTCAAGACGTTGGACGATGCCTCGGCGTGCTAAGACGTCGATGATGACTTTTTCGTCAGCGCCGAAGCCCTTCATGGCCTTCTTGAGGGTGGCGGAATCTTCGACAGGGTCGAAGGGGTCCGCGGGGAACACCGTTGGTGTACACTGAAAAACAATACTTATCTTAACGTCCTAGCGTGGAAAATACCTATTAAAATGGACTACCTCCACGTTCTAAAAATTATATTGGCCAGTACAGGCAGTATTAGAAGTGAAGTTTAGTTTTTGTCAGAAGACTCAAGAAAGTTAACTGCAAGATTGACTATCTCTAGCTAGTTGTTAAGTTACTACCAATCACGCTAATCAGAAGTCTGTGTCTGTTCCAAAATATAGGCGCTTTCCTTTTTACACATTTATCTGACGAGCCTCAGTTCTGTTAATCTATCAGCAATTTGATTGGGTCATTTGAATATTGACCAATCAAATTGCTGAGATTAACTGAGGCTCCTCAGATAAATGTGTAAAAGGAAAGTGCCTGACATATCCGGGACTTAGGAGTAAGAACTTATATAAAGGTTGGCCCATAAAAAACCGGACAGTTTTCTTTTTTGTATATCTTCGTTAGGTTTTGTGCAATGTTTTTTAGTTTTATACTCGACGTAGCTGAAGGTTGAGGTCGTCGATACCACTCATTGGATTTGAATTCGCACCATCAGTGTCCTTCCTAAGGACTTTAATTTAACATCATTATTTAGGCCAATGGAGTTTCGTTACCCTTTGACACATGACAGTGGCGTTTAGACAGGATTGAAGGTCGTTCTTTCCTCTTTCCAAAATGTCCTTCAAAATGAAAATTAATCCATCCCTAAATTTTCTTCCAAAGCTCTAAATCGCATAATTTGCAACAGAAAGTATACAGAGACAATGAAAACTCAGTAGCCATTTTTGTTTAAGTTGTAAATTATGCAATTATTAGCTTAATTTACAACTTAAATTAAAAATGCAGAGTAATCTGCTCAATTTACAACTTAAATCAAAACTGTTTTCATCGTCTCTGTACTTTTTCTTGCAAATTATGCGATTTAGAGCTTTGGAAGAAAATTCCCAAAAAATTTACGAATGGAGTAATTTTCATTTTGAAGGACATTTTGGAAAGAAGAAAGAACGACTTTGAATCCTGTCTAAACGCCACTGTCATGTGTCAAAGGGTAACGAAACCCCATTGGTCTAAATAATGATGTTAAATGAAAGTCTTTAGGAAAGAAAGACACTGATGGTGCGAATTCAAATCCAATGAGCGGTATCGACGACGTCAACCTTCAGCTACGTCGAGTATAAAACTAAAAAAATATCGCACAAAAACTAACGAAGATATACAGAAAAGGAAACTGTACGGTTATTTATGGGCCACCTTTACAATTTTTTCGTTTAAACTGCAAATGACCACATTAATTGATATTTGCATCGCTGAAAAAGTTATTGGTGTGGAAATAATGTTAGCTCTCTGGGGCGTGTCATACGAAACAATCGATAGTGTTCAACTGAATAAAACGGAAAGCAAATTTTAAATCGAATTTTCGCCGTTTATATGATTGGAGGTCAATTTGATGAAACATCGTGAGATGAGTCACTAGGTCACTTGTTTTGAAATATGTATAACTGAGTGTATAACAATAACAAATATAGCTAATTCAGGTCAAGTTCAACAACGTAGCAATTATTGTGATTGTTAGGTGATTTACAATTGATAAACGTAGGTAATTAAATTATCACTGTGTTGATCGTTTTTACAACCCAAAGGGTAAACTTGTTGTCATGGCTGAAATTAGCACTCTCTGTTTAGCAATATTTTCTTAAAAACTGGAGAGACTTGGCAAGGCGCCAAATCCAGACAGCCATAAAATGTTTTTTCGGATTCTCGACTACTAAAGCAAACGTTAATTAGTGGCGGAATTTATCAAAAAGGAAGTTAAAATCAACCGCAAATTAAGAAGAGGAAATAAATTCACTCACCTTGAATGGGTAGTATTGTTGTTGGCTCATTTTGGTGTAAAATCCGTGTGACTAGAAGGAACAATAGAAATTATTAACACATCAGGTACTAGCTAAGCCGAATGTTAAACTGGCTTATATAAATTACTTAAGTTTGATATTATGTTAAAACATGACATCATCACCGCGAATAAACCTTACCTCCTCCCAAATGAATAATACGTTCAAGGAAAAAGCGACTAGTGGGAATCTTATTACTCATTATCAATATAATTTTGTCACTATCGCGTGCAAAAATCCATTTAGTTGGGTGTCGCAAGTAATTCGACAGAACTGAACTATAAATATGTTAACAAAACTATTTTTATCCTCTTATAGAAATGGGTCAGTTGGAATCTGGATAATTAAAAAAAAAGATAAAAAGTGATGCTTACCTTGTAAGAGAAGAGGTTTAGCAGGAATGGATCGAATAATACTGTAGTCACACCCACTTCCACTGTATCGGAGAGAAAGCGGCTAGGCTAGGTGCTGTTCTTGCAGGAATGAAGCCGGCTTGTGCGCCCGCGTACTTCCAAAATAAAACACCGGCTCTATAAAAACCGATTGAAGGTCGCTGTCTTCACGGATGGTGAATACTACTGATGGACGGCAGAACGTACAGACAAATCATAGAAAAATTTAGTTTACTATTTCCGGAAATATGTAATTGCAGTGCCACGTTATTATGCAGGAATTCGCTGGGTTTTGAACACTGATCTCTGTCAGCTCGAGATGACTCACCACCGTCTATTGATTAAAACCCTATGCCAATAATTTAGACTCCATCCCTCCTAGTGTTGGATTTCTAACGTATAAAACTTAAGTTCTTGTAGCTAATTTTCCGAATGCCCGATAAGCCAAGCCGGGATAACAAACCATGCAAATTGGTGATATACGAAATTGGCGGAGGCGCCGGGATAGTTAGTTCTTTGCCGTATCGCAGCTATCTTACCCTCTCAAAGCAAGGCCAGGAGGAAAAAAACAGCATCTTTATGCAGAATTGCACTACGTATCTATACTTATTGGTCGTTTCCAATTCAATTTTTATGGATTGCTCGAAGATTACTGAAGTAAAACTGCGTGGGTAAAGATTAGGTAGGTAGGTTTCGTACGTACTTATGTTTGTTGAAATTTTTGAGGATCACTTTCACTTATCCTACACTCAAAAACGATGCATTCACGCATCAGATATAAAACTAATTTCCCAGAAAATGATGCAGCCTTCATTCATAAATCAACCTTTAATAAGTATAGAGCCCATTGGGAGCTACAGCTTTCTCTTTTCGCTGATGCTGATGCCTGATGTGTTTAGACAAAGAAAAAACGAGCTTATACATAGGTAAACTACCTCAAAATTGCTCACACACGACCAGGAAGAAAATTTGATGAATTAAGGTCGGATTGCACAATCAAACAAGTATTAATTGTTCTCTCCAGAATCAGTTCATATGAAGCCACCAATCGTGAGATTTCTATATTTATCTAGCAGTTTATAATACAGACTTGACCGCTAGTTCGATCATGATAGAAAATTAAGTTTCTTATTTAAACTTAAAGTCTACATCTTATCAATCAGGACAAACCAATTTTAAAATTGGAAGTTACTGCAATCACTCCAAATCCAAAATTCGAAATTGAGATAATACCAGATCTTTACGTTTTTAGAAATGTCTGTGTACGACGTACATAATATGTCAGCAAGATTTCTCGGAAACTGCCCAATAGATTTTAATGAAAGGATTGGGGGTTAGTATTACCGTTCTGGTGAGCCCAGTTAATTCTTGCCGATCCGCAAACGCCAAATGCATTTTTGGAGCATCAGCATCAGCTATGTAATTTGACTGTGAACACCAATTTTTCTTATCAGCGCATGAAAAGCCTTCAAATTTTATACCTAAAAATGTTTTCACATTTAGCGTCTTTTTTGGCACAAAATAAAAAAATTCGAAATTTTGAAGAAATAACTCGCTACAGTCCAAACCACTGGATTGATTTGGCTGAAATTTGATATTTGATGCCATTACCAGCCGAAGATAGCTGATTTGATTTTGATGGCAATCGGCGAACAAGTGTCATTTGAGCATATCAACTTTGAAATTTGAATAACATTTTCTTTATCAACACATGAAATGTCTTCAAATATAATATCGTTTCCAAAATTGTCCTCAAACTTTCGGCAAAAACTCGTAATATTTTGAAAAATTTCAGAAAACGTTTTAAGGTTGGTGGAGTAAAATAATTTAGATACAGCAAGTAGGAAAATTTACCTAATTTTGGTCGCAATCGGCCAATAACAAGTGCCTTTTGGCATGTCATCTAAGAAATTTGAAAGATGACCACCATTTGTCATCAGCACATGAAAATCCCGGAGAAATCGTACTTCAGTACCGACTTCGCGCTGCTTTTTTTCAATTATCTCCTCAATGGTTTATCTAACCACAAAAATGTGTAGGAACTGAAATGAAAATAATCGCAAAAAAAAACACGAAGCCGATTCTGGAGCACGATTCCTCCAAGAAAAAAAAAGGATATTTTATCTCAAAATTTCAGGAGTCTATCAGTAGTATCAGTATTGATTAGGTCGTTGTGGTCATTTTGAGACCAATCCCGATCAAATCGGTTCATAAATAATCATGTTATGCGGAAAATAATGTATGACTATCACTTAAGGCCTTCCAGTACCAAAAAAATAGGACGCCGGCACCGCAGGCTCCGGAACTTTTGACACATCATTCAGGACTGCCAGTAGAGCATAAGTGCCAATTTTCAGCAGTACTTTATATTTTTGTGCTGGTCAAAAGCTTAAACTCCTTGGCTGGAGCCATCCCAAGTAAATATGAGAAATTGTTAAGCTTATAACATTTAAAGTATGAATCCTACGACAAAAACGAATAGGACCGTTTTGATAGGAAATTTAGTCTGCTTTAATTTTGTATATAGAATAATTTTCGATAGGATTGGTAGTTACGGAGATATATACGAACAGAAAACGCACATTCAATCAGCTCCCCCCCCTCGCGCTCACCCCCCACCCTCCGGTACTTTTAGTATGATGTTCTGTAGATACTAGCGAACAACCATGCCAAATTTCAAGACTCCAGGATTTTTTTCACTGGATCGCCACTTTTTTGTCTAATTTGACTGGGCTAATAGGTTATAGGTAGTTATATAAATAATAAAAATTCTGAAAAACTCCCGAAACACTCTAGAGACTGTAGATTGAAAATAAGTGATATAGCATTACATATAATAGTCCATTAGACCGTACCTATGAAACCGTACCATACCTTACGTAAGTACAGCACTCTAGATGCACAACCAATTTTTCCAAAACAATCAGAAAAAAAATCCGCAAAATGACATTACAAATAATTTGAATGGCTCCTAGATCCCATTCCCATTTAAAAATTCAAGAGATGACGTCAGTTGGGAACGTTGACTGTTTTTCTTTTCATTTTCTATGACAATAAAAAGTTATTAGAGCATACGTTCATATAGATCGTACATTTTTGGTCTCGTTGTCACCCGATGTTTAGACTTCGGTGCGGTCAAGACAAGGCCAGAATGGAGCCAAGCCAAGCTGCGGCCGGTGGTCTACAGGTCGACTAATTATCCACCATTTTTTACGCTTTGGTCAGGTAAAGTAAAAAATTGAATTCAACTTCTTAAATTAGTCAAATAATATCCGCAGAAAATTATTTTTGTAAGAATTAGTTGCCATGTGCGGTGATAAAAAAATACAATGACTCACATACACGACTCATAAAAAATGAAAACCGTATGTGTATACACAATCAGTGGTATTTTACCACTCTCATCATAGAATAAACAACCGATAACCTCCACTCTGGAAAAACTTAAAAAAGAACACATAAAATTTATGACAATTTATTTTATAATTATTCTTCCACATTTACTCATATTAAATTGGAGTATAAATAAAAACCGCTTAATCTTCCAAGAAGAAATACTGGCCAGCCCTTTTCTGTTCCACATCCTTAACACTCTCCTGTTTATTAATTCTCGGTCGGAAATTATTAGGGTCCCTCCTGAAAGTGATGCCAAGCAGCTCCAAGAATCTGTTCATGCCAGCTAACAGAGTTTGTGGTGTATTTGCAGTCGTTTCCACCGAAGGAGTACCTTCAAAGACGATGACACGATCCGCCAAGTACGTCGCCATAATGAAATCGTGCTCGACTACGAATCCAGTCTTTTTCGCATGCAAAATGAATCTTTTGATAACTTTTGCAGCAACTAAACGCTGCTCTGAGTCCAAATAGGCACTTGGTTCATCTATCAAATACACATCAGCTGGTTTACCTAAACAAAGGGCCAGAGCTACACGTTGCAATTCACCTCCAGACAGATTCTGAACTTCCTGATCGATTATATCATCAATTTTCATCGGCTTCATGACGTCGGCAATGAATTGGGGGTGAATATAGGCGTCCCTGATTTTTTCGTGTAACAATTGTCTAACCAAGCCTTGGTGTTTTGGACTGATTTTTTGTGGCTTGTAGCTGATGTGCAATTGCGGCAATTCGCCGGATCCGTCATCGACTTGTAAATTGCCAGCTAACATTCTAATGAACGTTGTTTTGCCAGTGCCATTTTCGCCAAGCAATACGAGGATTTCTGAATCGGAAAATTGACCCTTGACAACGTTAAGTTTGAACGCTCCCATTGTTTTACTCATGGATGGATATTCGTAATGGTTCATCCGTTTAACTTCTTCTTCATTTGCAGATTCGGCTACTTTGAACACGAGAGACTCGTCGCGGAAACGGAGGTTTTCGGTTGGGACGAAACCATCCAAGAATATGTTTATGCCTGGAACCAACAGAAAATAATGTTAAAGACTGTTTTCATCGCCTAAATTTCATTCCGTTACTGCCTTTCTACTAAAACAGAAAAATGGAATTTAGGATAATAATAAATCTCTCCCTCTTAAAGGCGTTCTCTTCACCCATATTCGAAGAGAGTTTTGAAATAGGATTGTGACTTGATGGATAGAATTGTCTCCAATAATTTTTTGTAACTGTCATATCCTCTCTTTATTACAAAAAATATTTGGAGACAATATCTTTATCCATGAAGTCACAATCCTATTTTAAAATTCGCCCCGATTACGGGCGAAGAGTACGGACCTAAAATTGTGACTAGTTTAGACATAACATATGCCATCCTCAGATCAACGATGTTACTACAAATTTGTAGTAATATGTTATGTCGAAACTAGTTACAAGTTAAATACACGACATTTTACTAAGCGGGATGGATTTATTATTATCCTAAATTCCATTAACTATGGACTTTCTTTACACTGAATCCATGTTTTAAAAATAGGAATTCTTGGGCTAAAGTTAGAATTTCAGCCAATTAAATTACGCTTTGATGGCGCCAACCTTTTTCTAAATCAGTAGAACCGTCAGCTTAAGCAGTTTTATTGTTATTTTTATTAGCGCAAGATCTGATTTTTGCGGGTTTATCTGGTACCGCTGACAGAAAAAGTTATAATCAGTTAATTCTATAAATTCTGCATCGAGTCAGTTAATTCTTGATTGGATTGGAAAACGAACGCGATTTGTACATTCAATCGTTTTGGCACCTAAAATAGTTTATTTCACGCACTGCAGTTATCATTTTTAGAAATTCGCTAGTCACATACCTATCTCTACTCTCTACAGTGAATAATTTATGAAGCAACTTTTACTAGACGGCATGATGCCAACGTGGTCCTGCAGAGAATGTTTTTAAATTGTATGAACTTTTTGTGAAAACTCAACCTCTTAATGCAAGCAAATACAAGTAGTAATGCCTACAGGGAGGTGTTTTTTCGTTGGGGTCTCGGAAACCGTAAGTAAAAAAATCGATTAAATTAGAAGAAAATTTATGTAAAGAGTTCTCCTAATCAGTCTTATTCTGTTGGATTGCAATTTTCAATGCTTAATAAATAGAATATATGTAAATCCAATTGATAAATTAAATATGGGTCATATAGAATACGAATCAGCTTATGACCGAATTGCCTAATTTCCAATATTGAGAAATCCAATTGGCATACAGACTGATTATCTTGTTTTGTTTCTGAATTATCCCAATAAAACTGAAAATTGAGTTTAAAAAAAAACGAAACAAAACAAGCATTGAATCTTTTATTTTTTTTGACAGCTGTCAATCGAATGACTGGCAGAATTTTTCTAGGTCTTATAGATTTTGAACAACCACAGCCTACTTTCTGTTCTCTTATCGCCACCATATTGGCCACCATCTGATACCCAAAAATTCTAGTTCTCAAAAAAATAACTAAGGGCCGATTTTACAATTCGAGTTCAGAAATAATGAATGAGAAAGAACAAATTGCTTCCAAAAACCTTTCAGCTCTTTAACGGGTCACCCAATCACCATGTGTCAAATTTCAGCAAAATTGCTCCAATAGATTGGGCTTTTAGTGTTATTACAAAATTTTCATTCTTTTTCTCAAAGGGCACTAAATGCAAATAATTTTTGTCATATTTAAAATCAGAATTTGAAGGCCTTTCTGATGGTGACAATATTTTTTCAAAAATTTGCACTTGCCGTGGGTCAATTGCCTCCAAAAATGTCAGCTCTTTGACGTGTAATACAATCTCCATGTGCAAAGTTTCAGCCAACTCGGTCCAAAGGTTTGAACTGTGTCGCGTTTTTAAAGTACGTTAAAAATCTTGAATATTTCAGTTTTTGTCAAAGGCACTAGGAACAGATACATTTTTAGAAGCAGAATTTGAAAGCCTTTCTTATGGTGACGTGAAAAATGGGGGTTTGCATTTAAAATTTAAAAGTTGATGTGCCAAAATGGCATTTCCGGTTGCACGATTGGCCCAAAAGCTTTTCAGATCTAAGTTAGGCTATCAGATGCCCGCGTACCAAGTTTTTCAGCCAAATCGGTCTGGTGATTTTGACTGTGGCGTGTTTACAAATGTACGTGCGAACGGACATACACACAGACACATTTTTAAAACCACTTTTTGGGTTCCTGTGACGTAAAAACGTGAAGAAATGGTGTTATCTCAAATTCAAAAATTTTAGTGATTGCAGTAACCTCTCTCTTAAGTGGTGAAGTGGAGTGGGGAGGTTAAAAATATGCAAAAGTTTGAATCAGATGACTTCAAGACCTACTTGATTTGTTTAATCCACATGCTTTTACATGTGCATGTGATAAGAGATATTAAAAGTAAGTGTACTACTTCTTTACAATTATTTTTCGTAAGTTTACAAATCGTTTATAAGTCCTACCAACTCTCAAATTTTGGTCCTCTTTTAAAAAAGTTCATATATTAGTTACATTTTAACCTCTCCACTCCACTCACAACTTAAAAAAAAGGAGGTTACTAATTGTGGCACAACTCATATTGCCTGTTTTGATTTGATTGTCCATCACCATAGCAACAGTTTGGCAAACATAGTTGCGATACAGTCGAACAAGTGAGTGGCGGTGGAGTGGGCATTTTCAAAGTCCCCAACTGTAGGTTTATACTCCACTTCCCCAAAAGTCAATAGCCCACACAAGTCCTAAGTTATGGGAGAGATAATTCAAGAAACATAAGGTGTCTCAATTAAAACAAAACACCTTGAATCAATGTTGAAATAGTAACTACTCACCTTCACGAACTGAAAATGGCATAGTAACAACTCCATAAGCACCCGGAACTCCATATAGACAACAAATGAAATCAGAAAGATAATCCAAAACACTTAAATCGTGTTCCACAACAATAATAAACCTATAACAAACTTTTGATTAAACATATACTTTTTCTTTGAACTCACTTGTCAGGATGCAGCAAAGATCGAATGGTTTTGGCAGCATTAAGTCTCTGCTTTACATCGAGATATGAAGATGGTTCATCAAACATGAAAATATCTCCATCCTGTATACACACCATTGCACAAGCAAATCTTTGCAATTCTCCTCCAGAGAGTGCTTCAATAGACCGATCTTTTATGTTCTTTAAATCTAACATGTCGCAAATAATATCCTGGTTATTGACCTCAGTTTTCTTGTTTAAGAGTTGCCCGACTGTTCCCTTGACAGCTTTTGGAATCTGATCCACATACTGTGGCTTAATTAACGCTTTAAGGTCATCTTCCAAAATTTTTGTGAAGTAATTCTGCAACTCTGAACCCCTGAAGTGACTCAAAATTTCAGTCCAGTCAGGGGGGTTATTATATTGACCTAAATTAGGTTTCTGCTTCCCCGCTAAGATTTTCAGAGCTGTTGATTTACCTATACCATTGGTACCAACAAGTCCCAAAACTTCTCCTGGACGTGGAATGGGTAATCTGTGCAGCTTGAAAGAATTCTTTCCATAGCGATGAGTAGTGTCACGTTCCAAATTGCTTGGAAGATTAATAATAGTAATTGCCTCAAAGGGGCATTTTTTAACGCAAATACCGCATCCAATGCACAATTCTTCAGAGATCGAGGCTATCTTACTGTTGGGAATTACTTCAATACACAGTTTCCCCATGCGAACCACAGGGCAGGATTTTTTGCATTCCTGTCTGCACCGTTTGGGTTTGCATTTATCAGCATTTACGATGGCGATACGTGTCAATTTGTCCGTTTCTTCAGTGGCTCTCCTTCGGGACATGTTGCAATATGGTGATGACACTTAACCTAAAACGAGGCAGTTAAAATTCAGTATTTCTTAGCGCCAGGTTATCGTAGGCTTTAATACTAATCACAAAACGCATTTTTATACTAATTTACTTACAAATGTGTTTATTTTTGATAAAACACACTATTTCGTGGCCGTCAGCAGAAGACAGGCCATGAGGAAAGGAAAGAAAATCCCCAACATCTGCCAACCAAATAAAAACAAATTCTCTAGGCACAGATAGTTGCATACGTCATAATTGTCATAATATATATAGACGAATTTTTGCGACCATACATTTGCGCTTGATTTGCGCCTGGGTATGTATGATCGTCTTTGTCAAATGCATACAAGCTCATATACCTATCGCTCACACACATTGCAAGGGTATGTTAATATATGTTCGCGAAAAGTCTTTCTAGCCTGGCAGACTAATAGCTGTCAAAGTCAAAAACTGTTTGCAAGGTTATGTTCATTTGTTTGTTATACATTCCATTTCTGAAATAAATAGAATGAAAATGAATAAACCACAATTACGCGGCTCAAACCGCTTAAGAGAAGGAGATAAGCGCCGGGTGATGGACGACAGTCAAAGAAGACGTCGACACAGGAAAGCAATGGAGTTGCTGGAATCGGACAACTATCAAGATGACCCCCATGCAGATCTTGTGATGTCGAAAAAGATTCCCAAATTTGAAGACAACCTCGAACAAAGGTCGACGAGAACGAAGAAAAGGGAACGTACTGCCGAATATTACCAAACTAAATTTAGGAAAAACTTCCAGCAACTGGTAGAAGAGGATCGGATGGAGGCAGAACTGAAAGGACGAGTCTCTTATGTGGATGTTGCGGCTGAGGAATCTAATCTTCCTGGGAGGCACTTTTGCGCCGTTTGTGGATTTTATGGGCATTACTCTTGTGTAGCCTGCGGTATGAGGTATTGTAGTATTAGGTGTATGGAGACACACATGGATACTAGGTGTCTTAAATGGACTGTTTAGAATTTCAATATTTTTATTAAAATAGCCAAGACAACAACTTGTTTCAATTCTTAACAATGAGCGCTATGAGTAAAACTTTATTGATTGAAATAAATAAGCATGGTGCACATGATGGAAGCTATACACTACACTATAATCACAAATGTTGCAATAGGACACACTGCCACTTCGTTAAAAAGGGGTCTTTTCTCTCACGAATTCACTAATCTTCCAATAATACATCTAGAGGGTTCCTTTTCCCGGCTCTCGATGAAGTAGGCCTAGGAGACAGGTTACTACTGCTTGTAGTAGAGGGCACTGAAAACAAAATTATTATTAAAAAAATTGATGCGGAAGCGGCTGGAACCTCCCCATTTGGTGAATGATCCAATCCTATCACCTATAAATTTCAATCCACAGACTCTAAGTGTTTCTGTAGTTTTTTAAACTTTTTGCCATAAGGGCATTGTATTTTTGGAAACAGACTTTGAAGATTTCATGTGCTGACACGTGCCAAAAAGACACTTATCGTTGGCTGCCGAGTACCACTAAAATTAGTAAATTTTCCTGCTTCCTATACCTACACTTTTCTCTACCAACCTTAAAGCGTTTTTGGTATTTTTCAAAATTTTACGGTCTTTTGCAAAAGGCTACAAGTTTGAATATATTTTTGGAAGCAAAATTTGAAGACTTTTCATGTGCTGATAAAGAAAATGGGAGTTTATTACTCCAGTTTCAAAGTTGATATGCCAAAATGGCACTTGCCGTTTGCCGAATGCCACCACAATTAATTCAGCTCTTTATCAAATTTCAGTCAGATCGATCCAGTCGTTTGGGCTGTAGCGTGTTACTTAATGTTCCTTCGAAATTTCGATTTCTTTGATTTTATGCTAAAAAGTCAGTAAGTGTGAATACATTTTTAGATACAGAAATTGAAGATGTCATGAGCTGATAAGAAAAATTATTGGTCTTCATTAGTAAAATTTTATAGTTGACTCCCAAAAAGCACTTGGCGTTTGCGGATTGGCAACAAAACCTCCGAACCGAATTTCATTAAAATCCGTTCGGTAGTCTCCGAGAAATCGTGCTCACAGGCGAGTCAAATAATTTAGATTTTTCGTAACTACTTACGTAAATAACTATTACCGTAAATTACGAGGTTATTAACGGTAAATTACTCCAAATATTGGTAGGTAAATTACAGAAAACGTCGTTTCTTATACACAAAAAAAAAAAAAATTGTATATTCGTAATTGGGCGTACCAGCTTGAAATGTAGTTATTTATTATACCGGGTGATTCAGTTTGGTATTCGCCGCCCTGTAACTTTTTTATTTCAAGAGAAAAATATATAAAACCATATACAGTGCGAGTGTAAAGTATGGAATGAAATTCCTTAAATTTTTGTCCTTGATTCGTGGCAAAAATCCTCGGACAAGTCAATTTTATTTTTGTAATGCGGATTTGATGGAGCGGACATTTATTTTCTAACACTTCCTGTTTAACCGGAAATGGCCTCAAGTAAGTTTTTTCAAATGGAATGACACTTTTTTCTCAACGGATTCGGAATCTACGATTTTTTCTGAGTTTGAAACATGTATCATACTTTACCGGAAGTACAGTCACGGCCACCCCAGATTTTCAAAAACATCGAAGAAATCGGTCAAAAATCAAGATTTTTAAAAATCGCAAGTACACGTCAACCTTATTTTTTTGTTACAAATTCAACTGCGTGATTACATTTTTTAAAAATTCTTTTTGCTATTTTGGCAGATTGTGAAAAGTGAAAAAATTTGAAAAAACAAACACAAATAAAAGGAAATTAAATTGCGCAGTTGAATTTATATCAAAAAAATAAGGTTGACGTGTATTTGCGATTTTCCAGAATCTTGGTTTTTGACCGATTTCTTCGATGTTTTTGAAAATCTGAGGTGGGCGTGACTGTACTTTCGGTAAAGTGTGATACATGTTTCTAACTCAGAAAAAATCGTAGATTCCGAATCCGTTGCGAAAAAAGTGTCATTCCATTTGAGAAAACTAAGTTAAGGCCATTTCCGGTTAAACCAGAAGTGTGAGAAAATAACTGTCCCCTCCATCAAGTCCGCATTACAAAAATAAAATCGACCTGTCTGAGGATTTTTGCCACAAATCAAGGACAAAAATTTAAGGAATTTTATTCCATACTTTACACTCGCACTGTATATTTGTAAATCGCTTTAAAAAATCTATTAGATGACGTCTTTAAATCGTCTATATGTTGACGTATGTCAAAATTACGATAGTCCACTTTTTTTCTACGTTCAAGTATGTAAAGAAAGTGTATACTTTCATAATAAAAATTCCGAGGAAAAAAAATGAATTTCGTAAAACAATTTGGCAATTTTGTTGTCAACAAACGTAGTTAGCCATGGAAAAGAAATGAATTATGATATCGACTATATCGAATATCGACTCTAATTGTAAGGACCTTAGCTTCTCAAAAAATAATATCTTATTTACACTTTATACGTTAATAACAATAATACCGCTTTTGCCTATTAACTCCTTAATAAGAATAACGTTATTACTATGAACGATAGAAAAGTTAAATAAACTGTTCTTTATGAAAACATTTTCCTAGAAGGGGTGCGACATTAATCAACACAATAATTTCCACGGCTAACTACGTCTATTGATAAGAAAATTATCGAGTTGTTTTATCAAATTAATTTTTTTCCTACGAATTTTCTTTACATAGGTACTTGAACGTAGAAAAAAAAATCTACAAGAATCCGCTAAAAAACTTATAGAATGTAATTTGAAGAAAAAAAGTTGTAATTTTGACATAATGTCATCAGGTAGATGATAAGAAGACGCAATACCGAAAGAATCTGCAAAATCTTACTGCTAGCGCTATCTCATGTTATGCACCTAATGAGACTTACATATGTCATGACGTCATGACATAAATCATTTGTTTTGTCATGACGTCATGACATAAATCATTTGTTTTGTCATGACGTCATGACATAAATCATTTGTTTTCGTGAAAGGACCTGTAACAACTGTTGCACCTCATGCCGAGAAGTCCCGACCCGACCCGACCCGACCCAAATGACAACCAAATATTGTTTCTATACCGGGTGTTTTCTAACCGCGTGTAAGTTTTTTAACCTCAGATTGCCCATCGAAAATGATGACGATTCGCACAAATTTTTTTATGTTGAAGTCGTCTCCTAAGGAAGTTACAGGACTTTAAAGGTAAGCCATCGGGAGGAGTTTTTCTTAATTATTTCAGGAACGGATTAACGGATTAGAATGAAATTTGGAGGAAGCTAGTATCCACACTATGAATTTCGTTGGTTATGACCACGGGATCCCCAGGAAACGGAGACACCTTACAGAAAAACTGAATATCTCTAAAACCTCTCATTAAATAAACAATTCCCAAGAGTAGTAAAAGTTGCAGTTTGAATTGCCCTTTCTAACAAACATCACCATTTTTAAAACGCGTAACCTTGAAACATTGTCACAGTGTCAAAGATGTCTCCGTTTCCTGGGGATCCCGTCGTCATAATCCAACGAAATTCACAGTGTAGATGTATATTCATTGGATACTAGCTTCCTTTCATTCATTCATTCAAATCCGTTGATCCGTCCCTAAGATAATTAAGAAAAACTGCTCCCAATGGCTCACCTTTAAAGTCCTGTAACTTCCTTAGGAGACGACTTCGACCTAAAAATTTTTGTGCCAATCGTCACCATTTTCGATGGGCAATCTGAGGTTAAAAAACTTACACGCGATTAGAAAACACCCTGTAGATCGTCAATCGGCAATACCAATAGAATTGAGCTACCCTATAATTATCTTCCATTTACTGATGTTACACATTGCCAACCGACCAAGAAATTGGCTAAACCAAAGATTCCTAGGTCGCCAGACGCATAAATAAGAAATAGGTAATACTGGAATAACATCTCACCTTGCTGTACATTTAGGCAATCTAGCCACTCTGTCATACTAATACGCCTGTCTTTGTTAATATCACAGTACCGCGGCAACTTTTTGCCGCACTTTTTCAGGTGCTTCACACCTGAAACAATTTCTTTGAAAGCCTTCCATTCGTTTCTATCCAGCAATTTGTTCTTGTTCTTATCATAAACAACGAATGTGTAGGTGGCCACTTGTTCTTCTTTTGATTTCATCCATTGTAAATGGTTGAGGTTTTTGGTTGCATTCTTCTCCACCATCTGACCGTGTAGGAAATGCATGAGATCTCTCAAGAAGGTTGTCTTCTTCTCGTCGGGACATCCTTTCATAGGACGATTTATGTTGGTTAATTGGTCACATTTGGGCGTACCGTGCTTGACCGAGGTGCCGGGGATGTTCTTGCCAGTATCTTCGTGAACGCAGAAGCAATAACCGGCCGCTTTGTAGCATTGAATCTGTAAATTAAGAGAGTTCCATCCACTTTAGTAAAATCCTCGCAGTTCATAGTATGATACGTTATCACTTATCAGACAACTGCTGCATTTAAGCTCCTCCCGCAAATTTTTAAAACGACTCGAATTCTTCTTTACCTCCATTATAAAATTTTATTAGTCAGTCTCAAGCCAAGCAAAGTGTAAGTTTTACCCACCATACCCATCCTTTGAACAACAGTGTTTTTAAGAGCAATTATCTACAATGAAAAAGAATTTATTGCTCAATTAATGATAAAAGAGGCGTCAATAATCGTAAACAAACTATATGAGCTCTTGTAAGACGTTTTATCTGTTTTCATGTGGATGTAAAAGTGTGCAGCAAGGCAAGGGTCATATTATTGTAACATGGAATGTAGTGCTAATTTGTCTCGTGTTCCAAATTTAAAACTTACTTTTTTATATCGTCCATCTGGTGTGCACTCTGGAACGTAGAATTGCCCCCCGTCCAATAAGGCGGCCTTTCGATCGGATAGACAGTCAGTGGGATCTTCAGAGTCGCGCATTTCCGAAGACACTTCGTCGTAGCCTGGCCCTACCAACACTATAAAAGGGTTCGTGGTTCGTGGTTAGATTCGCTTGAGGTTAACTTAAAAATAGTTAAGGGAATTCTGTCCTCAACTTACCATGAGGGGTCAGCGACTGTGAGGAAATTGCATCCGAGTAGTCACCATCCGAGTCAGCGTCCTCAGAAAGGCTTTGTCCTCCATCTGGTTCCAGCCACGAAAAAACACGCAAAAAAACTAATTTAAGTTCAAAACAAAGTACGCGCATGCTAGTTCTAATAAACAGTTAGTGGGCGAGCGGAAACGCGGGGCCAGTGCTCGCCGGAAATACTAGTTAGTGCCATTTTACAATTATTACACCTACCGTCCATCCCATCTCGTGTTAGACACTCGGCCCACTCTTGTTGGCTAATCATAGTGTCGCTGTTGACATCGCAAGACCGCGGGAACGTCTTGGCACATCTCTTAGGTTTCACCGCCTTTTTGGCCACTTTCTTCAAGTCCTTGTACTCGTTTTTGTCAAGTACTCCGTCTCGATTTACGTCCATCGTGAGGAACTTCCATTGCTTGACCGTAGTGTCCGTATCATTGTTGTGCGGATTGGATCTGCCAAATTGTCTACTCCACTCTGTGTGGAAAATATTGATGAGATTATTGTTAAATTTTGCTTTGTCCGGTTGTCGACAGCTTCGGTTTCGACCTTTACGACTTGGAGATCTTCGTCTATTTGATTTCTTCTTACCCCCACAGTGAGGTTTGGTGCCTGGTTTCCATACTTCTGAGGTATAAGGCAGTGGCAGGCCCTAGAAATTTTCGTCTACTAATGTGTGAACAGAAACTATCTAAAAAGATCTAGCACCCCGTTCCGTGAGCGACGTAGGGCGTAGACTGCTTAAATTATCATTCAAAGCGAAGTCTGACAGTGACGTTATCATATAATTTCTGTAGTCTACGCCCTACGTCTCAGGCCAAGGACTACGAACCTTTAGATAGATAGATATTTATTTACCACACAAAGAATATATATTTATGTGGCAAGTCAAAATGACAATAAAGAGAACATATTACTGTAGACGTACCTATACAATAAAATATACTTAGATATATAAAAATAAAAACAACAGACAAAAGGAAGCATTAAATGCCTAATTGACAACAGAAACAAATAGGTATGTGTATATTTTACAAAACAGATGCTTCAAAAAACTCGTCCACAGAATAAAAACAATGAGCTAAAAGATGTTTCTTCACAATCAATTTGAATGCAGCCGCAGACAGCTCTCTAACCTTCAAAGGGAGGTGTTTATACAATTTCATGTTTAATGAATTTTTCTGAGAAACCGCTAATCTATGCCTGGGCAATTGTATTTGCAGATCTTGTCGCGTAGCCATGTACATCTGATTGAGTTTCTAGATCTTGGGAATGAATTTCCAGCAATTGATAGTAAATAAATAGAGAAGGAAGTGACATAATACCAAGAGATTTAAAGAATGGCCTACAGTGGTCTCTGCATCCACCTCCGGCCAACAATCTTACTGCTTTTCTCTGGAGGCGAAAAATCTTTACAGCATTTGCGGCGTTGCCCCACAGAATAACATCATAAGAGATGTGGCTGTGGAACAGTGCAAAATATATATTTATTAAAATATGTTGGCTTAAAAAACCTTTCATCCGCCTTAGAATAAATATCTTGACGACAGCCTCGCCGACAACATAGGTATCAATGTGTGGGGACCGACATAATCTGTCGTCAAGAATTAACCCGTCAGTCTACACGATCCGCCAACAGACAACTTGTTATTACTAGTTACAATAAGATGTTCGGTTTTTTTGTTGTTCAATTTCAAATTATTTGTTGTAAACCATTTTGCTGCCAAATTTAGGGAAGATTGGGCCCTATCCATGAGAATGTTTACATCGTCTTTCCTACTGATGAAAGATGTGTCGTCGGTGAACATAACACATTTTGTACTAGGTGACACATGAGAAATTAAATCATTTACGTAGATAAGAAAAAGTATCGATCCCAAAACCGACCCCTGGGGTACTCAGAAATCCATAGGCCGTACAGAAGACACCGCATTGTTTAAAGAAACACATTGAAGCCTGTTTGTTAAATAGGACTTTAGTAGTTGTAAAGGAACATCCCTAATTTCATAGAAAGAAAGTTTGTCTAATAAAATTTCATGAGAAACGCAGTCAAATGCTTTTGTCAAGTCGCATAGGGTTACGATAGAATGTTCATGGTTGTCAAAGCCCTCAACTATATGATTCACAATATCAAGAACGGCATTAATTGTACTTTTACCTGTTCTGAACCCAAACTGAGCGGCACTAAATAATTGAAATTTTTCAAAATAATCTACAAGCCTATTCTTTCATAAAATTTCCATGATTTTAGAAAACAACGGTAAAATGGATATGGGGCGATAGTTATCTAAAGTTTCTGCGTCGCTTTTTTTAAAAATAGGTGTCACTTTGGACACTTTGAACCAATCAGGAAATCCCCCATCGACAAAGCATCTGTTTATAAGTATAGTTAAAGGCTTATAGACTAGCTGAATAGAACCTTGTACAATTTTTGCGTTAAAAAGTAATAGTCAGGTGCAGGTGATTTTTTTAGACTATTTATTGTATTGAGTATTTCACTTTCGCTTGCAGCAGTTTAAAAAAAACTGCAGTGATGTTGAGATTGACCTACTGGGTAATTAACAACTTCCAAATCTCTATTTGGCAGAGATTTTATAATGTCCTCAGCAACCCCACAAAAAACAAATTGAAATCGTTGGCTGACAAGGAGCTGCGTATCTGGGATTGTTTTCATAATTAATTATATTCCAACAGGCCTTAGCTTTATTACTAGAATCAACTAGAATTTATTAAAACATTTTCGTACGCTTGTTTTTTACTAGCTAAAATTAGGTCTTGCTGTTCTCTATGTAGTGTTCTGCAAGTCAACCATGAGTTTGGATCTTTTGTTACAATACATATAATTTTAATGCTTTCTAACAGATTTTTCTTCGCCTTTAAGTCTGAATCTAACCCATTTTGCTGGAGGCTTGAAGGAAGCGACAACTTTCTTTAAAGGAAAACATTCTACTATTAATGAACGGTAGTGGTTCACTATAAATTGCCCTTGCATTTTTAGAATCAAAAATATTCCAATTTTCCAGGGCTAAACGCTAAACTATTTCTAAAGTTTTCCAAGTTTTTGTCAGTGACTGACCGCACAAAAGGTGCAGAAGTACATATAGACCGTAATGATCAGAAAAACAGGCATCCACCAACCCAAACCCAAACTGACTGTCGTCGAACAAAATTTATATTGAAATCGCCAACAACTATAATTTTGGTCTCATTATCACTAAATTTAATAAGAAGCTTTTCAAAGTATACCAAAAATCTAGAAACATCTCCATCACTACCACAAGATCTGTATAAGGTAATAATAATACCGGTCCAGTGTACCTTTTTGAAAACTTTTCAGAATAGCAGTTATATGTATAGCATAGCACTCACCTGGGGCGACACACACCAACAGAAGCCAATATCTGGATGACACTGAGCTGCAGCGTAGGTGTCACCTGTCCTGCAATTCGCCTGAAATTTATAGTTCGGATCGGCGTGTCTGTAAATCTCCCAATCTCGGCAAAGTTTTTGTTGTCTACAGGGCCCTCGCTTAACCAATGTGAGATCCTTATTGGCGCAACGCGCTTTTTCAAAGAAACATCTACTTGGATATGTGAGACCGTCGGATCCGCAAACATTCTTCCCAGTTTCTGTGTTTTTCCTGCAGGACTTCGGGTTACATGGAGCGTCCTGCAAGAAATAACGCAATTACAGACTCAGCGAGGCCAAAGCGTGAATTTTCAATCCCACGGGGTCAACGAGAAAGAGACCATCACCTCAGTCCTCACGGTTTTCGTGGAAACAATAGCTGCCAATGATTTACGTTGCATCGTAAAGGACAAAGAGACCACGAGTGAGTGGGTTTGAAAGAGATCCGACGGTAAATTCTGGGATGATCTCAGACCGTGGAGGATTTATGGGTCGCAATTTTGAATTCCGATTTCAATTATCTTTCATTGCCACTTCTGGCAATATGAAGAAATGGACACGATGGAAACTCCGTGAACTCTCCATCTTGACATCAACAAAGGAAATTGCTTAATTTGATTTAGTGCCGGTTTTTAGGTAAAAGCCGTAAAGTACCAAAGAACGCATCCCGGTTGCCCAGGTGTTCAACTGACTGGGTCTGCATTCCTGTTGCTATTGTAAACAGGTGTTCACTCCGTGCAGCTATACCCATTGTATTCCACACCTGTATCATGTCATATCTCATCTACCTGCTAACTATAATTGCTGTGTTGCCCTTTGCTATCAAAACCGTTTACGGAACACAAAAAGGCCATCGGACAATTCCCAGACCCATCATAAAGCAGTTCTTCTTTTTTATTGCACTTTCTAAAATCGCACGCGCTCCGCTTCTGCTTTGTAATTAAGAAGAGCGCCAATTTATTATGCAAGTGGTGTTCCACTGCGTTCAATTACCGATTATCCGGCCTTTAACCGCAACGCTACTTTATGTAAGTAACTGGATGAATTATTATTGTATTATCATTCTGTTAATTCAATCGTGTGAAAGCTTCGTGGGAATATAATAATGGTTTTTAATTAGAGGCGATAATGAGAACTGTAAAATCCTAATTGGTTACAAGAGAGTCACAATGGAACTGGTTTTTACCATTTTGGGTAACATGTCAGCCTTCCAAAAAGACAGGACTAAATTCTCTTAACCTGCATTGGAAACTGGCTGGTTTATGCATTTCAGGAGTTGCCGCAGGGCTCTGTTTCGGAGCTCCTTCTAAATCAGAAACATTGGTGTTTCCTAAGAGAAAGACAAAACAATACACAAATGAAACAAAAATGAGGGTGGACCAATTCTCGCGGTATAATTAGTTTTGTAATACTTGTCAATGAAATCTTAAGAAAATTAGATTATTTAACTTATGCAATGTACGGAGTCGTGGAAACTTACATACCTAATAAGTATGTGACTGATGGGTATTGAATTTTATCACTTCCAAGTATGAATTGTTATACTTGGGGTATATAATTTCAGATGATTTCATCAAGAGTAGGGTTGCCAACCGTCCCGATTTAGGCGGGATTGTCCCGATTCCTTATAATGAATCCCGCGTCCCGCCTAGTACTGGATTTGTCCCGATTTTTGGACTTGCTTTCTGAGTTTTCCCTTTACCTTTATTTTCCTTATTTTTTATTGACAACCAGCGTTTAAAACATAACCTAACTTATTTGTAGTGTCTACTAACTGTCAGAACAGTGGTGCGAGTGGTGCTTTACAAAACGTCGGGTCCATTCTGTCAATCATCTTCCATCTTCGTTGCAAGCGTTAAAATAGCAAGGTAATCTTTGTGTCTATCTCTTATTATTTGGGTGCACTGTCAGTGACAACGCAGGCTGGTGCCCTGCGTGTTTGTAAATACCAAACCAAGGCTGAGAATTATCATTTGTTTTGTTCAAAGAGATTTATTTATTTTAATAAAAAATGTATTTTAAAAGTATAAAATTTGTTTACCAACCAAAAAATTGAAAATCCTTAGACCATAAAAACGCCCAAATCTAGTGATTATTCTTTTTTGATCCACGATTTTTCAAGTGTTTTTTTTATTTCGCAATGAGAATGAAATGAATTAATTTTGATTTGAATTTGGACTGAAAATACTGAAAAACAGGTGAGAAGGGGGGGGGGGGGGGCAAAAATTTTCGCCCCGCACCCCCACTTTTGCGCTGCGCGCTTCGCGCGCAAACACATTCTTATCACTCCTCTGTCCCGCTTACTGTTTTGAAAAATATGGCAACCCTAATCAAGAGCCCATATGGAAATTAAAGTAGAAGACCAATGCGGTTCCAGTTCTTGCAACCGCGTAAAAACCCACCGAAAAATCAAGACCGCGGAACAAATCAATCGAGACGCCAATTAAAATTTAACGGCTTAATCAACGGATCTCGATCCAATTTTTTTAAATTAATGTTTACACGAATACCAGACGAGATCACGTCCAATGTCAAGTTTGTTAACACCAAAAACCAACCAAACCAGAAAAAAGGCTTTAGAGTCTATTTATTCTTCTAATTGAAGATTTGAAGTAAATAAATATTGGATAGTTTTTGTGTGGGATTTCACTTGGCCAAATACATCGGAATGCTGCATCTCATTAAATATGCATCGCAACAATGTGCGAAACTCGCTGTCATGCCAGCGGATGACCATCACATAAAAAACTTTTATTTAACAATCCTGATAATAAAGTGGTTTTACCGTAGCTGCGGTAACGACGAGTATCAACCCGAAGTTGAGAGTGTGCAGCCACATCGTAGACGTCGTCCACTAGTTCTTCATCACCGGTTTCACACTTAACACGCCGCACATCGATTCTCACCCAACCAAAGCACTGCCACCAACTAATTCTTGTTCTTGGTCAAACCGTTTACTCGCCGGTGCTACTCCTTCTGACCGAATGCCCGATCCCTGATCACGGCTTGTTAGTGTTCCCCCAATCGCTGGTAATTGGCTTTGGGTCGGGGGTCAGTTGCGCTGATTGAATGCTAAATATATTTTTATATGGCGCAAAAATGTTCTAAAGCACGATCTTTATTAATTGCAAGCGCCACTTCTGGATTATCAATGTCGCTGGACGAGATAATAAAGTATTGGATGCACTTAATTGGTGTGGAACTTTTTCGGACTCCGTCAATTGGAAACGAATAATTAGAGCACTGCCAATGATAACGACTTTTCCGTGTTTTTCACTGCAATAAATTTTATTGACATTAATTGATGTAAAATCATTTTTAATTGCACCAGTTTATTATCAAAGCATAAAACAGTATAGGTGCCTAGATATCTTTAGCAGTTTAACAGATAAAAGCTTCTGAGGCAAGGTACAAAATAATCATTGCATTTCCAAATAGGCGTCCAGATAGATACTAGCTTACAGCAAGAACAGCCATTGTTGTTATATTTTCAAAAAATCTATTTTAATTAGGTCCTTTTATTGAGGAATTTAAACAAAGATAACTGTATACAATAATTGTCGGTACTGATTATCTTGCAAGCAGTAGAAAGTGGTATGTTTTATATAATGTTGCCTTTTTTGCAAGGTTACCGTTGCAATAACTCCGCCACATTAAATATTAAGGCTTCGAAATTCTCAGGTGAAACTTAGCGCATTTTATCAGAGAGAAATGATTTGTTTTTTCTTTTGGTAGAGTATTTATTTTGTCGGCGTGAAGTATTGGCATAATTGTTTTGAGAACCTATATAGTATTTAGTTGACGATTCATTTATACTGTCAGGCGATTTTGAGCCAAAAGTGACTAAATATCTAACTACATAGTATATGGTTACAATATTATTTGCTTTCACATAGCATTTCTATGGCCTGGTAACCATTGACCAAAGCCTCTACCTGTGAATAAATAATGGATAAGTAACTCTCGGAGTAGGTAGGTAGTTCATAAATTAAACCCGCCAAACTGCCTATTTTTTTAACCTCCCCACAACCAATTTAAAAAATGGGCAGCTACAAAAGCGGCTAGAACCTACCCACTTAGTGAATGATCCAATTCTATCACCCATAAATCTCAATCCAACCTAAGTGTTTTGGTAGTTTTTCAAAATATTTATTACTTATTGCCAAAAGGGCACTAAATTTAATTGAATTTTTGAAAACAAAATTCGAAGACTTTTCATGTGCTGATAAAAGAACTGGCTGTCATGTGTCAAATTTCGTAGACGACATGCCAAAAAGGCAATTATTATTGGTCGTTTGCCACCAAAATTAATTAAATTTTCCTACTTGCTATACCTAAATTTTACTACTGGGATTTTTCAAAATTTTATGATTTTGTGATAAAAGGGCACTAAGTTTGAAGACATTTTTGGAAACGACATTTGAAAATATTTCATATTCTGATAAAGAAAATGGGAGTTTAATAGTCAAATTTCAAAGCTGATATGCCAAAATGGTACTTACCGATGGCCACCAGAGGTGTTCCCATAGGGTATACTCCATATACGCCGTATACTCCAAGGGAAATTCTGGACATACAGCGTATACTCTCAATAAATTTATTAAAACTTAGACATTCTCTGTGGCATTTCGCAAAACTTGCTGAATGTGTTTTTTTCATGGAAAATCTAACGTCAAGCCGAGTACTATGCACGACTTGGACACGATCATACTCGATCCGATACATATTTAATTAGGATTTAATCGTTTTATAGGAGGTATATGAAAAATAAAAATTTTAGGCTCTTTTCTTGTCATTACCCCCCCACCCCTCTTCAGATTCTAGGTAAGGTCAGCCCCACAATGGCTTACCGGTAGTATACCCTCAAAAAAATTTATGGGAACATCACTGCTGGTACCCCTACACACAAAATTTCAGCGAAATCGATTAAGTAGTTTGGGCTGTAGCGTAATTATCTAATGTCGCTTCGAAATTTCGAATTTTTTGATTTTATGCCAAAAAAGTGTGAATATATTTTTAGAGACAGAATTTGAAGACCTTTCATATGCTGATAAGAAAAATTGGCGTTCATCAGTCAAATTTCATAGTTGATACGCCAACAAGGTACTTGGCGTTTGTAGATTGGCAACAAAATTAACTGGGCTCACCAGAAGGCCAACACTAACCCCCGTTCCAAATTTCATTAAAATCTGTTCGGTAATTTTCGAGGAATCTTGCTCACATACGTACATACACACATTTTTTATAAACCACTTTTTTGTGATCCTGAGACCTTGAAACGTAAAGATCTGGTGTTTTGTCAATTTCGAATTTTGGAGTGATTGCATTTTTATATGGCTGTGGGGAGGTTAAAATGGAAGCTGAGAGGAATCACTCCAAAATTCGAAATTGAAATAAAACCATATTTTCACATTTCAAGGTCCCAGGATCACGAAAAAATGGTTTTTCAAAAATGTCTGTGTGCACGTCAAATAAGGTGCACGTACGTGCACACGTATGTGAGCACGATTTATCGGAAACTGCCGAACGGGTTTTAATAAAATTTGGTATGGAGGTTAGCATTGGCCTTCTGATGAGCCCAGTTAATTTTGTTGAGATTCCGCAGCCGCCAAGTGGCTTTTCGGTATAATGTTAACTATGAAAGTTCACTGATGGACACCAATTTTTCTCATCAACATCAGCACATGAAAGGCCTTCTCCTTTCAAATTCTGTATTTAAAAGTTTATTCACAATTAGCGCTTTTTTGCATAAAATCTAGAAAATCGAAACGAAGGAACATAATTTCGCTCAAATGGCTCAAATTTTGTAGATTCCGTTACCTGCCGAAGAGCTGATATAATTTTGGTGGCAATCGGCGAATGGCAAGTGCCATAAGTGCCATTTTATCATATCAATTTTGATAAAAACTCCCATTTTCTTTATCAGCACATGAAAAGTCTAAATTTTGTTTTCAAAAATGTATTCAAACTTAGTGCTTAGTGCTTCTTGTAAAAGATCGTAAAATTTAGAAAAATCACAGAAAATGCCTTAGGTTTGGTGGAGTAAAACTTAAAGTATAGGAAATAGTAAAATTTACTTGATTTTGGTGATAAGATTGGATCATTCGCCAAGTGAGAAAATTCCAGCTGCTTCCGTAGCTGCCCATTTTTATTTTTTATTGAAAAATTGCGAATACTTAATCCATACCCAACGGACACACGTACGTTTTTTCAACGTCATAATTGGTTGATTTCACGTTTTTGGTTGAAAACATGAGGTTGAATTTGTAGTGCAGTTTGACACGACACTTTCTCAACGGGAAAATTACGTTATATTTGTCAACGATGAAGTGAAAATGATCGTTTTTTGAAAGCTGAAGCTTCTTCGTTAAAATAACGTCGATACAATAACATGCAAAACACGTTGATAATGCGTTAACAGCAATATGTGTGTGTAATTTTCGTCGTTATAAAAACGTCTCAATATTGGGTTTTTTAGTCGTGGCTAAAATGACGCTGAAAGGACGACTTAAGGTGGAAATGTAATAACCAATGAAAATTTACTACGTGGAATAAACTTTCAATTTATGATATTATATTTGAGTTAAAAACGTGTCGAAATTGGTGAACGTTTAATATGGGTGTAATCTTGAACGTTATATTACAACACGAATGTGTCTTAGTCGTATCTGAAATGACGTTCGCATCACGGCAATTGTGGGATGCTTAATTAGTAGACATTTTTGCACTTTGAATAAGCGTTCTATTTGCAACGTTAGGTATATTTCAATTGTTATATAGACGTCTTAAACACGCGTCGAAAGGGTGACGACGTTCAAAGTTAAATACATGTTAATTTTGTACGTTATAACAACGTTGAAATACTAAAATTTTCTAGTCGTTTCTGACATAACGTTTAAATTACGGCTTAAAGCTGACTTCCTTGAATAGTTACGTTGGGGGAGTGTAGGTGGCGCTGATTGTTGTACTGAGCAGCTGCCAGTTAATAATCCGTGTATAAGAGCTCCAGGTAACATTCGTAAAAGCACTCCAACACCATCGGAGGTTTCCTTCGCCGCATCACAGTTCGGCTCTGAAGTTGATTTGAATTTGAGACTGATTCTCTAGGAGTCATTATCATCGACCTGCACATGTTGAACTTGGGTGAAATTGTCAACTTGACGTTTGAAGGATCTGGAAATTAACATTCAAAAGACGTTGATGTTGTCTAAACTCATACAATTTCGATACCAAGGAACACGTTAAAAACACGTCGAATTTTAATCACGCTGTTAGCGAAATGACGTATATTTTATCGTTTTTAAACGTCAAAATTATAACGTTCTTTTTATGTATGATATTGAAGGTCCCATTGACTAGGAAGTGACGTGTAATCAACCACTACACGTTGAAAATGTGGCTGATTTCGCGGTCATTTCCCGGTCATTTACAACGTCTTTTCAACGTGTGTGCCCGCTGGATAAATTGCAAGTTCTTTCTAATAATGTGAAATAATGAATTTCAATGGTGTCCTCTGTAATAGTTATTATAAACGTCATAAATCCATATAATTATTATGAGTCCCCAGTGATCGATAGCACTGACTTTCTTGTCCGTTTTATAAACGAGAGCAGAAAAACCGTTGCATTGCCGATCATTAATGAGGCAAATAAATCATCGCCGCTTTTTACTCAGATATCTATTAATCAGTACTTACCTACATTCTGTAAGTGATGCGTCTTAAAAAATTAGTTGGTAAGTTGGCGCCGAAGTTAAGTCACGATGCGTCTGTTACTGACTAATATAGCAGAAGTCTGGACAATGTCGGCCTTCTGGTAACGTGCTACATCAATTATTTAAGATATAAATCGTGAAAGGAGCCGATAAGAAAACAGTTTTAATAATTCTTTCCGCGTAAAACCAGATGGTAAACACCGAAGCGTCCATTTACAGCCACCGCTATGGTTTCATTGCGCAATTAACGCTAAAAATTAATATTTTTAAGGATTCTCTGCGAAATTCAAATAAATAAACTTTCCATCTGCTACGTGTTAGGTGCAATAAAAATTGGGATGTGCGTCACAACCAACATTAATCAAATGGTGCAAATATTTATAATAAATGTGTCGAAAGTTCGGTCTAGACGAACAAGTTTAATGAGTCCCGAGATGAGTCCTAAAGTAGGTTTGTATGTACCTATTATATCTAAATGCAGAAATGTTCACATTAGAGACTCTCATTTTTCTCAACCCAATAATTTCCTTGTTCCAGATTAGCTGAATTTGGTCGTGAATCACAATCACGCCACGAGTTCAAAGCATTTTTTTAATGAAAAAAATGGGCAGCTACGGAAGCAGCTGGAATCTCCCCACTTGGTGAAATGATCCAATCTTATCAAAAAAATCAAATAAATTTTACTATTTCCTATACTCCACCAAACCTAAGGTATTTTCTGTGATTTTTCTAAATTTTAGGACCTTATGCAAGAAGGGCACTAAGTTTGAATACATCGTTGAAAACAAAATTTCAATACTTTTCTTGTGCTGGTGAAGAAAATGGGAGTATATTATTCAAATTTCAAAGTTAATATGCCAAAATGGCATTCGCCGTTTGCCGATTGACACCAAAATTAAATCAGCTGTTCCCCGGGTAACGGTATCTCTATCTACCAACTTTGAGCCAAATCGATCCAGTAGTTTGGGCTGTAGCGTGTTATTCTTCGGATTTTTCGATTTTATGCCAAAAAATGCAGCAGAGAAGCGGCTGGAACCTCCCCATCGCGTGGATCTTTGTATTCTGTGTAGATAGTAGTCAATTCAACAGAATTTTTTAAATCCTTGACTAATTTCGCAATTTTCTGACAAATACCGACGTCACCTCGGACATCACCCGTCACGTTTGACAGTATGTTCCTTTTAAGGTTAATCTTTTTCCACCTTTTTGACAATAACTGCCACTTTATGTCATCCACTGTCAGCCCGCTCCCTTTTAATGAGAAAGAATTTTTTCTCTATTTTCCACTGAAATGGCAGAAACTGTGAACACATTTTTAGAACCAGAATTTGATCGCCTTTCTAATGGCGACATAAAAAAGGAGGTCTTGTACTTAAAATTTTAAGTCCATATGCTTAAATGGGACTTCCCGTGGGCCAATTGCTTTCAAAGGTCTTTCAGGTCTTCAACGGGTCACCCAATCTCCACGTACCAAATTTCAGACAAATCGATTCAGTAATTTGGGCTATAATGTATTTTTACTGTTATTATAAAATTTCGATTTTTTGAACCAAACGGCGCTAAATGCGAATTAATTTTGTCTTATTTAAAACCAGAATTTGAAGACCTTTCTGATGGTGACAATAAATCTTTCAAAAACTTGTTTTTAATGGTCAAATGAGAGAATAATTTTAAATTTGGAAATTGGTGTGCCAAAACGGCACTTTCCGTGAGTCGATTGAATTCAAAATTTGTTCAGCTCTTCGACGTGTAATACAATCCTCATGTGCAAAATTTCAGCCAAACGGTTCAGGGGCTTGGGCTGTACCGCGATTTTAAAGTCCGATAAAAATCAATTTTAACCTCCCCAACCCCATCACAATTTTAAAAAAATGGGAGGTTACTGCAATCACTAAAATTTTCGAATTCGAGATAAGACCGGATCTATACGTTTTGAGGTCTCAGGAACCCAAAAAAGTGGTTTTTAAAATGTGTCTGTGTGTATGTTCGTACGTACGTTCGTACGTACGTTTGTAAACACGCCACAGCCAAAAGTGCTAGACCGATTTGGCTGAAATTTGGTACGTAGGCATCTCATAACCCAACTTAGATCTGAAAAGCTTTTGGAGACAATCGTGCAACCGGAAATGCCATTTTGGCACATCAACTTTTAAATTTTAAATGCAAACCCCCATTTTTCACGTCGCCATAAGAAAGGCCTTCAAATTCTGCTTCTAATAATGTATTCACTCTTAGTGCCTTTTTGACAAAAATTGAAATATTCGGGATTGTTAACGTACTTTAAAAATACGATACAGCCGAAACCTCTGAACCGATTTGGCTGAAATTTTGTACATGGAGACTGTATTATACGCCGAAGAGCTAAAAAATGTTTGGAGGCAATCGACCCACGGAAAGTGCCGTTTTGGCACATCAATTTTCAATTTTAAATATACTCTCAAAACAACTTTTTTAAAAATTTATTGTCAGAATCAGGAAGGTCTTCAAATAATTGTTCTAAATAAGATAAAATTCATTCTCATTTACCGCCCTTTGGGTAAAAAAAAATTGAATTTTGTATTAAGACTAAAAACACATTATAGCCCAAATTACTGGATCGATTTGACTGAAATTTGGTACATGGAGATTGGGTAATCCGTTGAAGACCTGAAAGGCTTTTGGAAGCAATTGGTAAACGGGAAGTGCCATTTAAGCATATCAACTTTAAATTTTAAATACAAGGCCTCCTCTTTTTATGTCGCCATTAGAAAGGCGATACATTTCTGGTTCTAAAAAAGTATTCACAGTTTCTACCATTTCAGTGGAAAATAGAGAAAAAATTCGTTCTCATTAAAAGGGATATTAACCTTAAAAGAAATTTTTTGTTTGATTTTCTGTTGAACTGACTACTATCTACACAGAATATAAAGATCCACGCGATGGGGAGGTTCCAGCCGCTTCTCTGCTGCATTTTTTTTCAACTTTTGGTCAAAAGGGCACTAAGAGTTAATACATTTTTAGAAGCAGAATTTGAAGATCTTTCTTATGGTGACGTAAAAAATGGGGGTTTGCATTTAAAATTTAAAAGTTGATGTGCCAAAATGGCATTTGCGGTTGCACGATTGGCTCCAAAAGCTTTTCAGATCTGAGTTGGGTTACGAGATGCCTATGCTCCAAATTTCAGCCAAATCGATCGAGTAGTTTTGGCTGTGGCGTGTTTACAAACGTACGAACGTACGTACGTACGTACGTACATACACACAGACACATTTTAAAAACCACTTTTTTGGGTTCCTGAGACCTCAAAACGCATAGATCCGGTCTTATCTCGAATTCGAAAATTTTAGTGATTGCAGTAACCTCCCATTTTTTTAAAATTGTGTTGGGGTTGGGGAGGTTAAAACGCCCTAATTGTGAATACATTCAAGACGTTATGTACTGATAAGAAAAATTGATGTTCAACAGTGAAATTTCGCAACAAAATTAACTGGGCTCACCAGAAGGCCAACGCTAACCTCTATACAAAATTTTATTAAAATCTGTTCGGTTGTTTCCGAGAAATCGTGCTCACGTACCTACGTACGCACATAAAGAAAGTTTTTAAAACCCCCTTTTTCGTGATCGTGGGACCTTAAAACGTGAAGATCTGGTGTTATATCTCAATTTCGAATCTTGGAGTGATCGCAGTAACCTCCCATTTTAAAATTGGTAGTGGCGACGTTAATAATTTGTTTTCGTGTAATATATGAATTCAACAAGAAATCATTGCATGTGCAGACCTGAATTCTAAATTGATGACTAAGAAATTTCATATCCGTGAGTCTGCAGACTTAACGCATTTTAATGCAATTTCAGTGTTTTAGACATAATAATACAAGGACGAAAAACTGTTACTTAAATATGTTTCACGCCTCACTTCTTAGCGCTTTATTATTTTCTTATTACTAAGCTCAACGAATTGTTTTGCCTCAAAAAACTATAAGTACCTACTTAATACTAATTTAAACATTTTCATGGTTTTTTGTTTCCCAACAATGATTCCAACAGAAAAGTTTTCGATTTTTAACCTTTCAACATCCAATACTTTTAAAAATGGGCGTCTATTGCCTTTCTGTTGCGCTGCTGTGATTTGCAACCCCTCAGGCTATCGACAATTATGACTTATGATCTTGTATTTCATTTCATTTTCCTTAATTATTATTTTTATATTAATATATCATTTGTCAACGAAATCATCAGTCTCACCAACTGCACTCCCTTTTAACCTCCCCACTCCACTTCACCATTTAAAAAAAAAGGGAGGTTACTGCAATCACTAAAATTTTCGAATTCGAGATAAGACCGGATCTATACGTTTTGAGGTCTCAGGAGCCCAAAAAAGTGGTTTTTAAAATGTGTCTGTATGTATGTACGTACGTTCGCACGTACGTTCGTAAACACGCCACAGCCCAAACTACTCGACAGATTTAGCTGAAATTTGGTACGTGTGCATGTGATAACCCAACTTAGATCTGAAAAGCTTTTGGAGCCAATCGTGCAACCAGATATGCCATTTTGGCACATCAACTTTTAAATTTTAAATGCAAACCCCCATTTTTCACGTCACGATAGGAAAGACCTTCAAATTCTGCTTCTAAAAATGCATTCATTCTTAGTGCCCTTTTGACCAAAAATAAAAAAAAATTGATTTTTATCGGACTTTAAAATCGTGGTACAGCCCAAGCCCCTGAACCGATTTGGCTGAAATTTTGCACAAGGGGATTGTATTACACGTCGAAGAGGTGAACAAATTTTGGATTCAATCGGAACACGGAAAGTGCCGTTTTGGCACACCAATTTCGAAATTTAAAATTATTCTCTAATTTACCCATCCAAAACAAGTTTTTGAAAGATTTATTGTCACCATCAGAAAGGTCTTCAAATTCTGGTTTTAAATAAGACAAAATTCGTTCGCATTTAGCGCTCTTTGGGTCAAAAAATCGAAATTTTGTAATAACACTAAAAATACATTATAGCTCAAATTAGTGAATCGATTTGGCTGAAAAGTGCTACATGGAGATTGGGTGACCCGTTGAAGACCTGAAAGGCTTTTGGAAGCAATTGGTCCACAGGAAGTGCCATTTAAGCATATCAACTTTAAATTTTAAATACAAGGCCTCCTTTTTTACGTCGCCATTAGAAAGACGATCAAATTCTGGTTCTAAAAATGTATTCACAGTTTCTGCCATTTCTGTGGAAAATAGAGAAAAAAATCTTTTTCATTAAATGGGAGCAGGCTGACAGTGGATGACATAAAGTATCAGTTATTGTCAAAAGGGTGGCAAACTGTTAACCTTAAAAGGAACATATTGTCAAATGTGATGGGTGATGTCCGAAGTGATGTCGGTATTTGTCAGAAAATTGCGAAATTAGTCACAGATGATAAGCACAAAAAAAATTCTGTTGAATTGACTACCATCTACACAGAATACAAAGATCCACGCGATGGGGAGGTTCCAGCCGCTTCTC
This sequence comes from Pycnomerus fuliginosus, assembly GCA_963924575.1. Taxonomy (NCBI): domain Eukaryota; kingdom Metazoa; phylum Arthropoda; class Insecta; order Coleoptera; family Zopheridae; genus Pycnomerus; species Pycnomerus fuliginosus. The sequence continues at coordinate 23,183,658 of OZ004618.1, read as the reverse complement.
TGCTGCATTTTTTCGGTACATTTATGAAAATATTGTAATGTTTTTCCTGTTATTTCTCAAGATTTAACTTTGAATGTTGGGACCTATACCTACCTACAAAGTTGAAAGCAAGGAATTGAAAAATATTTATGCAAAAAAAATTTACTGGAAATGATCTTAATTTAGTTTTTCACTTCTACGCAGCACGCAGCAGTTACTGGAATCGATCGAAAAATCGAATGGCTAAAAACATCAAATCTACCTACATATACGTTTTAGTGTCGGCGGCAATGCAACAGCTATCGAATCCGATAGTAAGAATATGCGTTTTGCTAAACTAAATTCAAAAAGTTGCTTTTTGTCACTAAAATGACATTTTTGAGAAAAAGGCACTAAGGTTTTCGACTCGAAATAAATCAGCTATAAATCCGGTAATGAGTTAAAATTTTCTAAGTAACTTATGCAATCCAAACTACACTAGACTAATACTGGCTGCATCTGCGTCCATCTACGTCCTACACCTCTGCCTACACAATTTTATAGGTATGTAAAATTAGTATCTTACCAAAAAGTCGTGTAGTACATTAAAATTATGCTCATCTATCTATCATTATGTTGCTCATCTATCTCAAGAGGATCGATGGTGGCTTAAATGATTTTTTAAAAACCAAATTTCATTGAATTAAAGCACTAGGTAGGTAGGTACACCTATTTTCAAATTTCGATACAGATGGATTAATTTTGCAATTAATCTACCTACGTGCTTACTTACGGAAGCGAAAAACGTAGTTAGTAGTAACTACGTTTTTCGTCGTAGTGGCTAAGTCGTAGGTAATTGAGAAAAACAATAAAGAGCTTCATTACTTCTTTCTAGGACTATAGGTACCAAACCATTGTTTACCTACATGTTTCATTTTAACCATTCGAATTTTAAACCATTTCATTTCCTTATAAAATCTGTAATTTCCAGAAAACCATAATATGAGTCACTTTTGATCCATTCAAAAAAAGGGGCCGCTACAGAAGCGGCTGGAATCTCTCCGCTTTCTGAATGATCCAATCCTGTCACCAAAATCAAGTAAAAAAGCCAATCGTGCAACTCGAAATGTTATTTAGGCATGTTAACTTTAAAATTTTAAACACAAGACACGGAAATCAAAGACCCACACGATGGGAGGTTCCAGCCGCTTCTCTGCTGCCAATTTTTTTCTACATTTAAATATGTAAATAAGAAAGTTTACACTTTCATTAGAAGAATTTCGTGAAAATAAATTAAAGATTTGGCAATGGACCTATTTCTTGACTGACGTCACGCGATGGCCATTTGGAGGTTCAAAATACATTTCTCCCTCTCTCGCCCATTAAAGAAAGGAGTATCGGTCTCTGTCGGTCGCCTCCAAGTGCGCACGAATCGTATTGTCCATCCTTTTTTAACGCGTTCAGATCAGAGGATAATGTGTACTCTTTTCTTTCAAGAAATACTTACCTGGTTTTGGTAATTTGGTTACCAATGGAAAAAATAATTATGTTGTTGCCTTTCATCGTAAGCACCACACTTTCTGAAAGTATAATAACTTATATTTATCCTTTTTGCGTTAATAACAATAATACGGTATTAACTTGTTATTAATAACAAAAATACAACTAAATTTCCTTCGACTCTGTTATACTGTACTTACCAACTAATAACCTAATATACTATTTTGCACAATCGAAATTAAACATTTTTCGTGAGCCATTAAACAAATCCAGATCGCCGGATTTCCCAAATGCGTCTCCACACCTTTGACAGTTAAATTGTTTTTTCTATTTCGGTTTCCTAATGAACACTTTATAGCACTCAAACGCGTTCTCTAATGTACCCAATTAGAGGACGGCCTTTGTTTACATCATAACCTAGACAACTATTGTGTCTAACAATCGAATTAACTGCCATAAGCCTGTCTTTGAAAATGTCAATCTGAATTTTTCTTGAAAATATTAACAAGTGGGCATCCGAAATAGAAGAAATTGTATAAAAAAACGTGTGTTATAAGGCTCTTATCGCACTCGGATTTTGTAAAACTCGGGCTTTTCGCCCTCGTTGTCCAAATATCCTCCTGCGATAATAATTGGCCTTATGAAAGGTGTTTTTAATATACTATTACTTACCGGCCCTGGCTAAATGCGTGTTGTTGTGAAATCATTGCAGCACTACTGCTGTTATTTTTCGTTGCCTTGAAATCCAAACCGCGCTTGGTAAGTCGGACTTACACCTTATTTTAACTACGTTGGTTAGAGTTATCACGTACGATTGAGCGAAAATAACTATAAATTAAACAGCGATTTATATACAGGGTGAGTCTGAAAGACACCGCACCATTTATGCCACAGAATCTACTGTTCAAATGATGAGGTTTGGTGAAAAATTATTGATCAATGCTGATTCCTCTTGATGTTATAAGGTGCCGAATTGTGTATCGCTGAGTTTTTACTTTTCGCCCAGCACTGTTACCGACCAATAGGCAAACTGCTGATGGTACATACTTTGGACATTATCCAAAAATCGCAACCTTGTAATACACGATGCTCCTCAAGTTATTTGTCCTTAAACTTTTTTACGTTTGAAAATATTGCTAATTTGCCTATTCGGCCTTACTTCCCGTTCAGTTATAAAACTTTTTTAGCTCTAACTTTTTTTTAAACTAACCATTGACGAGGGAAATTGAAAAAATCGAAGACATGACCATCGCAATAAACCATTGAATTGCAATAAGAATGAAAGTATGCGCTTTGTAAGGAAGCTGTTGTTTGACGACTGACTTAACATTTTAGTGATTGCAATAACCTCCCTTTTTTTTAAGTGGTGAAGTGGAGTGGGGAGGTTAACTCCCTTTTTTTAAATGGTGAAGTGGAGTGGAGAGGTTAAAAACGAATTTGAAAAATTATCCGACTTCGGGGTTCGAACCCACTACCAAAATAGTCAATTGGTTGCACAAGTAAAGCCTCCTACCACATGGTCAAGAACGTTTTGTTCGAGTGCGCGTGTATTTCTAGGTATAATCCTTTGTTGTGAGCGTGACGTATCAGTACTCCGGCCGATAACATTCAACGTTACTCTAAACATTATGTTTAATTAAATTGAATACTAATGTATAAATCGTAGTTATTTAACAAATTATTTGCTATTTACCAATCTTACAGTTATTTAAATGAATATTCCACTACTTACATATAAATTACGGTATCATTCAAATAAAAAATCGAATATTTAGTAAATCGAATACCACTTCAATTAAATAACTATTTATAAATCGTAAATGTTTCTGTTACACATTTATAAAGTACAAGGCAATTTAATAAATCTTACTATATTTAATTAAATTGTACTCATTATTTAGGAAATTCATCAAAATTTAGCAAAAAATTTTTAAATAACACTTGGCACCCCCATATCCTCGCCCATATCTGACCCGATATATTCTAGGTCAAAAAGAAAATTCGAGTTAAATTATTGAGGTTTTGTATTGAATAATTGTTAACCTAGACGGTGTTACGAACAGATGCTACTTACAAAGACAATTAACATCTAAATATTCTAGTTTATTTATATATGTATATATTTACTCTATCTTGGTACATTTCGAAGCTGAGGCATTTAAAATGCCCTCGCATTAATGTACAGAGTTTGCGCTCTGCCCCACTTGTGCAAACATAAAAAACAAAGAATCTATGACAAGGAAGAAACGAACAACGTGCACAAATGAGGCAGACGATACACAAATCAATCTTTTAATTTTTTGTTTTCGAGTAGGTAAACCATATTAGACATTTACATTGCACTTATCCAAAAAAAAACAAAAACAACTTAAAAGTTATTTGCTTTAACTTCTAAACAGTCACGAGCGCAACAGTCGTGGTTCAAACGAATATGGCACATAAATTAATCTCTCCCGGCGTTTGAATCATGACTACTTACTACATTGCACCATGCAGCGCTTAGATTTCAGTAAATGCAAAATCCTGAGGGAAGCCAAACATAATATTATCATTAAACAGTATAAAATATCACATGTTCTTCATTTATAATATAAAACGGCCTCGTGAGCTGTGCACGTTGCCAAAATTACTGAAAAATTATTTGTAAATCGGCTCGCCACAATAACAAAATTTTACAAGATATACTTTATAAACATTTTATGTACAAGGTAATTACATCAGCAATATACAAATACAATAATCTAAAAACGGATGGTTTGCACCTTTCATTGCCCACAAGGCAATCAAAGGCTAAAATTGTGGCACAAGGAACAAAAAATTTAAACTAAGCTATTTGAATGTTGAAGGATAAGTACTAAGTAACGCGGGAATGTTTGGCTCCGATGGCACTATAAATATTTTTTTAAATGGCCACATTAATATGTTTATATTAGATATGAAATATAAGATCACCTGAGAGGTTCAATTAATTTTATAGAACTTTTCAATCTAAAGTATAATTTCAACACAGCATAGTATATGTACACAAAAATTGCAATAGCAATTCTGATTGGTCAACAAACAATGAATAATTAATCAATTCAACTGGGATTATTAAAATCGGTCGCTTGAAGAGAATTCAGGCATACTGTATATTAAAATGGACACTAAACAATAACAATAAACAAAAACAGAACTACTCTACTTGATCGAATAATTACGTATATGAGCAGTCATGGATGGAGAAGATAGAGAAAGTTTTAAGATTCAAAATTACACAAAAACGGCAAGAACTGGAAAAATCATGCCTTTGTAAATTAAAGCAACGACACATTGCGGGATAACCACAAAAATATTCTCGTTTCTATCGTTAACTTTAACTTTAGAAAGGATGAGTTTTGTTCATGCCTGTGAAATTTCGAATTTTAAACCTTCGCTATGATATAATTAATATTTTTCGTTCTCGTTTCGTTGGTTTTAACTGTTTTAACAAATCATGTATAAAATGACAACAGATTTCTAAACAATATAGTAAAAAAATAAAATATAACATAGAAATTGATATTTATAAGTTTTGTGTGATGGCAACTTTTACAACGAAACAATTTTAAGGCAAAAATATTTAAATTTTTTCGCAATTTATTAAATTCAATTGTAAATTGTAATTAATGTATAAAAATTGAAGATAATAAAAATAAATAAATGGAATCTATAGCGCGAGAAATGTGAGAATGTCATAGCAGCTTAATTTAAAGCCTTAGTTAAGATAGATTAAAATAACCATATATTATATTATTGGTATATAAATATGGTTATGTTAATGGCACTAGAGCTGGGGTTAAGTACACGTCAGGTGGTCCTTCTACATTCAAACAGCGCTATAAATAACTAAAGTATATGGATATTTATATACTTAGAGGTGATTTTGGCAAATGACATTTATGTTACATAGTAAAAAAAAGTGGGGTGCAGTACCAAAGTCAAAAATGAGATCATCGCACCGCACTGAACACAGTCCTCAGCCCTCGGGGGCTATGTAACACTGATGATCGACCGTGTCGCTTCTTTACTGTTCGTGTCCGTAGAGTCATTTCTCACGCACTGACCTGTCAATTGGTTGACACTAAGGGGATTGTTTATGTCGTGGGGGTTAGTACCAACAGGGTTACGTGGAGGCTGGTGATGAGAGTGCGGAGGCGGTGGTAGCTTCACTTCGAAAGACTCGTGAGGTGTTAAAGGGCTTTGCAGCATGTAAGGACTGGCCACACTCACTGAGGGACTCGCTACGCTCGTCGATGGACTTGGCAGTATCATCCCTCCAGGACTAGTTAAACTACTTAAGGCTGACAGACCACCAGGACTCGACGTTGATTGGTTCAAGCTTTCGGCGTCATCTTCGGGGGGTGTGTGTGCGTCACCCATGCTACCACAGCTACCCAGATTGTCATCTGATTGGTTTCCGTCGTTACCATCGCTGGCCTCCATGTATCGAATACATTTCTTCTTGCGTCTGCGAAAACAAAACTATATAATAGGGTCCAATACAAGACAAAGTGACATTAAAGCAAGAATTCATGCTTCCTGTAAAAAAATAATAAAAATTCATGCGGTTTAATGGAGTTAGCTTCCAACTTAAAATTTTCCTGCAAAATAAACTCATGTCGCTAAAATTCCTTAATAAAAATGTAGGGACAAACTGCGACAAAATCATGCTAACATTGTCTTTTCTTGTAATGTGGAGAGAAAAAAGGTTGACAATAGTTTTGGAAATTACCATCAGCAGTGGTGCTGTAGTCAAAACGTCTCATAGGAACAACAAAATCTGAGAACAAGAGAACCGTTTAATGACATGTCGAGGCTCTACTGATAACTCACTCACCTCACACAGTTACATCTCACTAATAATAATTTATGCCATCTACCTGTTATTCCACGCCGCTTAAACTATTATTAGCGAGACGATGTAATTGTCTATGTGAGTATCAGTAGCCTCGACGTACCTTTAAATTAAAACACGGTCCTCTTTTCTCAAATTTTGTTGTTCACGGGGGATTTGTATCTTTTTCTGACGCGAATGAATTGTAGAAACAATAATTCGGCGGAGACTAATAATTAGTTATTGGTCTATTAATTGTTAAGTACTGCCCTATTTGGTCAATGATGACGAATAAAAACTGCATTAGCTTGTTACATTCCATTCTTTTTCTATGTGACTACTGGGATTTTTTTGCAGCTAAGTTAAGCAACCCTTGAATAGACACTTTTGGTTTAAAATATAAATATCGGCAAATCCATAAATCCTGTAATAACATCCCCATCGCTTTTTCATTCAAATTCTAACAAATGACTATGATAACTTATACAGGGTGTTCGGGAAACATGTAGCCAAATTCCTACCGTGGCCGTGGGTTCCTTATATAAAAATAAGTCAAAAATTCCTATGAACATGTCTCCGATATCGCCTCCTAATGAAGCTAGGCCGTCTCGTAGGAGCATGGAGACCAGTTTATTTTTAATATTTTGGAAACGGCTTAATGTACGATATTTCTATTTGGCACATCAACTTAGGTACTTAAGGGTCTTAAGTGCAAAAATTCGTTAAAATTGATGAAGGAGAACATCGACTTACCGACATGTGCAATTGGTATTTTTAATGGCAAAACCTACATAAGGAGTTCCTGAAACATTATTTACTACGATTTAGAAATAAAATTTCATAAGAAAACTTTTATTGCTCTTGCAAAATTTCAAAATAATCCATCGATTTCGCGCAATCAACAAAAATGTGCATCATGCGCGTCTTGTAATTTTTGGATCACCTTAGGATGCGATATGGGACACATGTTCATAGGAACTTTTTAACTTATTTTTATATAAGGAACCCACGGTAGGAGTTTGGCTACATGTTTCCCGTATAAATTGTCAAAAGTGACAAATTTTCCGAAATTTTAGTGTAACTCAAAATGTCGATTGCACCGCTCTCCCTAACTTTAAGTGACCCTTGGAAACAATTATTCAGAGAATCGTTTCCACAGTTTTTAAGGCGCTTAAAGAAACGCAATCAACTTTGAAATGCTTTGAAAAATTGTCGAAACTCTTAATACAAGTAGACTTAAAAAACGGATAAGGATAAGCTGGCATTGCAGCAAAAATTTCTTCGTTAGTTCACTTTGTCTTCTGGTTTTTATATCTCGAACAAGGTAAAAGTAGTCCTAATAGTATTAATAATAACTTGTAAATTCCTGTTCCTATACAAGCAAATTACAAGTCGTTACTAATATTTCTATATCTATTTCTCTTGGTAAGACATTTATTGTAAGCGTCTAGCAAAATATTTTCCCAAAATGGTGCTTAATGTTCTTGCCAAGAAGCGGTATTGTATGCAATGTAGCGTTTTCAAGTCGAAATAAGGACACGTGGCTATATTTGGTACAATTACCCTATATGTAGATACACTCAGGAGATTAAGTTTTGATCGGAGGCTCCTCATAAAGCGGATGAATTCTCAGAACAGACACTCAAGATAGGTTGTGAAAGGTTGTCTAGCTCCAATAGTTTTAATGTTAGTTTTTTAGAGATGGGCCGCAAGCCGCATTAATTTTTTGTGTGGAAACATTCGTATGCACCCGATGCATAGTTACTTTTTATAAATTTGAACTCGTTATCGAAAAACAGTAATTTTCATGCTAAATACATGTACAGTGAGATTCAAAATGTTTGTAATTAGGGTTGGCTTTGGAAACAAAAGATTCGAAAAACGTTTGTCCAAAATTAATCGCACTGTCCCCAAAGAAAATCACTAAACTAAAATGGCAGATGTGAATTCTTTAAATTTATTCGTTTTGCAAAATATTTAGAATAAATATCGACCTCTCCACTTCCTCGATCAAATTTGGCGCCCTTCCGTAATGAATCCCAGTGCCACTGCAACCAACAAAACTTGGTGGAAGAAGTTAGGTTAGGTTTGTTGGTGTTCCCATTTCTTGAATTTCTTCATAAATCTTGAATTTTTGAGCAAGCATTTTGAAACACTCGTCAAAAACAGCATTGGAGGCCAGTTCTCCATCTGATCGAGTCGAATCGAAAGGTAATTTGTTAAAATCAACAACCTGCTAATTTGTAATTTGTAAACCGTTTCAGAAACAAATATTTGGAGAGTGGAGACTCCGATTGGCCCGATTCTCTGTTTTTTGTGAATTTTCGCTCACAACACAAAACAGCCTTTTTTTCTGCAAGGAAAGCATTTTGGTAAAACTTAACGAATGGAACTTATTGAATTATAATTTATCTCTCTTCAGGTGCACCCTCAGATAAAATAAAACAATGTGTCTGTGATTCCGGGAAGTTGCAAATGTGAATAACGTGCATAGGATTGTGTGCATTAGGCAATTTTTTCAGCGAAATTTTTAATCCAATTAACGTGACATACGGATGATCCTGACTTGGCCCCCTGCTTTAAGACATGGTCTGAACTGCAGCACAGAAGTAGAAGATCAATCATGTTGCTTTTAATTTATTTACATCAATTTGTGGGGCCAGCAATTTTTGTTCGCCGTCTCAAAATCAGAACACTTTTTCATAATCTAAACTAAAGTTTTGTTCTCACCGTGTCGTGTGTTATTTGCAATTGAAAAATAAAACCGTTAAATTTACTTGTTTTATGAATTTACTCCTCTTTTTGATAAAAACTAGGTGGGTGTTAATTTTAAACACCATGTAGGTAAATAGGACATTGCACTCTGTTCATTTGGTGCTTTTTCTTCTAAAAAGCAGCCCCCGGTCCAGGATGAATGTTCGATGGATATTGAAGGCAGCCCTCGCCTCTAGAAATTGTTATGACCAAATTTACTCGCCAGTATTTGTTTCTGAAACGGTTTTCAAATGAGCAAGTTGGGTTTAATAAACAAATCACCTTTCGATTCGACCTGGCCTCCAAGATGGTTTTTGAGGAATGCTTCAAGATGCTTGTTGAAAAATTTTATAAGGATCACTAACATAACCTAACTTTTTCCAGATTTCTTGGTTGCACTGGGACTGGTCACGGAAGGGCGCCAAAGATGCTGAAAGTGGCGAGGTCGATATTTTTTCGAAATAATTTGCATTAATAAATGCAAAAGAAATTAATTTTAAAAATTCACATCTGTCAATTTTAGTTTAGTGAATTTCTTTGCGGACAGTGTGATTAATTTTGGACAAACGTCTTTCGAAACTTTTGTTTCCAAAGCCAACCCTAATTACAAACGTTTTGAATCTCACTGTATATTGAACGCACGGTTAATGGAAGCGTCCACCAATCTATCGCTACGCGTAGCGTTGCGGTACAATCTGGAGAACCGAACCGCTCCATTTACAGCGCCTCGTATTTTACATAGCGTACACCGCTACCTTTGAAGCGGAGCGCTTCATCGTCTTCTGGTGAACGCACCCATTATAAAAATGTAGAATTAAATTGAAAGGTCCAATGCTAAAACTGGCTAAGTCCATATTATAGGTATGTTTTCTCAGGAGGCGAAGAAATGTTTCATGCTGACTTGGGCAATGTATAGTTCTATAGGGGTTTCGAAATTTACATAGGCTTTATTTGTCTCTATTTTCAAATATTTATGCAAATTATAATTTTACAGGACGATGCAGAGACATTTATTAGACGTATCTGCAGGAATAACTCATTTTCGCAAAAAAGTGCATTAATTTTTGGGTGAACCCGGTGCGTTCCTATTTTTTTCCGTGTACTATTCTGAAATATATTAAATTTCCAAGTATTTTTTCATTTAGAAAAGTTAAACTTTTCCACATAGCAACGCTTTCCTATAGTACATTGTGTATTAAAAGCGGAAAGTGCAACTTTTGTGCTCGGAACAAGTAAATTGCTGCTCGAGCCTTTAGGCGAGAGCAGCAAACTTGTGAGAGCACAAAAGGCACTTTACGCTTTCAATACACATACTATTTTTTCTACGCCCCTTATAAATAAGGCAAGAAGAAGCATATTTTTCTCAATTTTTAAAAAACAGCATGTCGTCAATCAGTACATGAATTTTTTGTAGTTATCTGTGGACGTTCCTATGACACTGCTTTTGTTATTTTTCAAAATACGTCAAAAATTTTTCAAAGCGACTGTAAACTAGAGATTTCGTTGTTCTCTTGGTCAGAATGGCAGACATTGATAGTAGTGACGAGAGTGTAGTGGATCTGGAATGCACCCCGCCACACATAAAGGAAGCCGCGAAAAACGTAATCTTGAATTTGTTACCTGACAAATCGAAGACCAGGTACGAGAGAGAATACACGTTGTTCGTGCAATGGTGCAAAACCAATCAAGTTAAATCATCCTACTCTGAAGATATATTGCTGGCTTATTTGTCGGAAATTTCGAGAACGAAGAAATCATCTACTATATGGTCAGTGTATTCAATGTTGAAGAGCACTCTGTCTTCCAAACATAACGTAGATATCTCAAAATATAGCAGATTGATAGCATTTCTAAAGAAGCAGTCAGTGGGATACAGGGCCAAGAAATCAAAGGTGCTGAGAAGGGAAGAGATTAACAGGTTCCTATCAGATGCTCCGGATGAGTGTTATTTGATGTTGAAGGTAAATTATGGCGCTAAATTATTTTTTAATAATGATGACATTGTAGGTTGCTTTAATATTCGGTATTTTCGGGGCCTGTCGTCGCGACGAGCTGACCAAAATGCTGATTCACGACATAGAAGATAATGGGACAATCATGGTTGTAAAAATTCCCAATACCAAAACTGGAGTTCAGCGTACTTTTATTGTGTCTAAAGGAGGAGAACACGAAGTGGATTATTTGGGCTTTTGCCGTAAATATGTGGCACTCCGTCCATCCCATGCAACGACGCAGAGATTATTTTTGAGGTATGAGAATGGAAAGTGCACGAACAGAGTCGTGGGGATGAACACATTTGGCAATATGCCGAAGCGTATAGCGGAATTTTTGAATTTACCTGGTTGCGCTTCCTACACTGGTCACTGTTTTCGAAGAACTTCCGCAACGTTACTGGCAGATGCTGGAGCGGATATTACCAGTTTAAAACGCCACGGAGGTTGGAAGTCCACCTCTGTGGCAGAGGGCTATATAGAGGAATCACTAGAAAACAAGATTGCAGTGTCTCACAAGATTCTCGGACAAAACCCTGAGCCTGCGGTAGTCAACAACAACGTAACATCTGCAAAACTTCATGAACTGGGCTCTGGTATACAAGTTCAGAATTGTGAAAATTGTACTATAAATTTTAAAATTGTTCATAACAGTAGTAACGATAAATCCATGTCCCCATCCGTAATGACAAGAGATCACTATAACAGTAGTATAAGTAGAAATCATTGAATTATCATTGGAACATCTGGTTTAATTTATTATTGTTCAATAGGCACCTAATCTAATTGTTTAATAAAGTTTCCTTAAAATAGTTATTAATCTCTATCCTATCAGAAAAACTAACTTTCGGCTTGGTAAGCGGCAATAATTTTTCCGCTCGCTCAGCCGCAAACGCCAACTTTCTATTCTCTACTGACAAATAGAAAAGCGTACTTTCAATAAAGGGCGTAGAAACAATAATTTTAAACATTTTCAACGACATTATTCGTTAATTTTTATTTTGTTGTTTTCCGTTACCATGTAAATGAAGTTTCAGAAAGTATTTGACTCTGCACCTGCACAAATAATTTTCGATTTCTCATTTTTGATTTTCAATGTTAACGCCATTTCAGGATAGTAAACGGAAAAATAATGTGTACAATTCGTGGAAAAAATTCTTTTCCATGCCCGTTTCAATTAATACTCACTCGCATGGAAAAGTAATACTTTTCCTTACTTGTTGTACAAATAACTATTATCACGCCGAGGCTAGAGTAACGTCGGATAACGTTACCGGTCGGATCCCGTCAACTGCGCGCTTGCGCGGTAGGTGTATTTAAGTGTTTAGATGAAAAGGCAGAACTTGAATAATATGGTTTTTATTAGAAACAGATTTTACCTGATATAGACCTGAATGGAAGTTGGAAAAAAGGAATTTGAAAAATTATCAGACTTCGGGATTCGAACCCACTAGCAAAATAGTCAACGAGTTGTACAAACAAAGCTTCCCACCATACGGCCACGGAACACTTTAGTTGAACGTGCGTGAAACCTGTATTTCTATAATCCTTTGTTGTCACGTATCCGACGGTACTCTGGTATATTTTAACGTTACTCTAGACATTAGGTTTCTTTGCTGTCCATTTTTTATATAATGTAAAATAAGTAATTAAGCTATATTTTTCAACTTCTATTAATCTATCGACATTATGAAATTTACGAGTGAGACAACCTTCACAACCTACTGAGCGTGATAATCTCCCGAGTGTCACTATCTAACACCCTGTATACAACAGTTGCGATATGTAATGCAACAACAAAGTGTAAAGATAAAGCCCGACAGTTTTGTTTGCTAGTAGAATACGAAAATTGAATTATTGTAGAATAAATTGTACAAGCGGCAATGGAGTTTTTCATTGGTTATTTGATTTGGATTAGAATAACTAATCTGTATAGGCTGTTTAATTTAGTTTCTCTTGGTTTAAACTGATCATGTATTTATGTAGTACCCTCTGTTGTAGTTTTTAGGCTGCTAAGCTATTTAAGCTTTGATTTTTATTATGGAATCGGGGGATAAAGTGACATTTAAAGGCCATCCTAACCAATCAAGGCCAGCTTATTTCAAATGTTGCTAGCAACTTTGTTTCTAAAGTTGGCAATAGGGGCAGATTTCACAATCAAAATTAATATGACCTTTCAATATCTGCCTAGCACATTTCGAAACGGCTCCAGTTGATGGGTCAAAATATCCTTTATCGGTGAAGCCAACAATGTAGACATTTTCAATTTTAGTCGTGGTTTGCCCAAGAAACGAAAAACCATGCATAACACAAGTGTGGTTAAGAAAAAAAGGAAAACTCTAGAGCTAACATGACACCAACACTGCTGCAAACTAACCACAGAGGGCTATAGATTGACGTAAGTCGGTTCCTGCGGCGACTGCGTAGTAGCAGCCCCCCCGGCTGCATGTAACAACCCAGCATGGACTGCAGAACTCCCCCCTCCATGCGCGCTGTTCTCGGGGCTAAACAATTTTTAGAAATGTACATGTACGCTCACATCAAAACGACAACCATCCTCGAGACTTTTTTTCAGAAAATGTGTCTACCCTAAACAAAACAAACATCTTTGCCCTGACTGTTCAACAGCAGTGTCTAGTGCACACGTTAACTAAGTCAATGGGTCCTTTTCTTTGTGGGAAGACACATCTTCTGATCCCGTCACAAACGCCACCGTGTCTCTTGATTTACACAAAATAATAAAACAACAGTCTTTCCACATAGATAAGAAACACCAAGGTGCGAGGTTGCACGGTTTAAGCGAGCAACGACGCACTATAACCAGTCTGAAGGGTTTTGCGGCTACCTAAAATTGAAGTAGGCTCAGCAATAACGGCAACTCCATCAGATTGGTTATGTGACAAAATAAAAATAAAAACTACGACATGCTAAGATTGAAGATACGACATACCTGCAAGGTTTGCACCATTGGTTCTGTTGGTCTAACCCATACCTCGCTCGGCACTTCTTCATGCTGTTACCTGTGCACGTTTAAAATGATATTAAAATCTGCACTAAGCTCATTGGTTCATAATGACATGCTAAGGCTAATCAAAATTGATCAACCTGTCCTACTGCTGATGATATACTAGTCCGGGAGGCAGCGACAGATTGGCTTGACTCATTTCATTAACTTGCTATTACGTATGTCGTCGTGATTCGAAAAAGTCGAGTCTGTCATGCAAGTGGCGGGACAACGTTCCACGGGGGCGGCTCAAGTATGCCAAAAAACGAGTCTCATTGATGGAAATCATTAACGCTACCATTTTTTATTTGAATTACGCACACGGAAGTGTCCAAAAAAAAACGGTCTGCCGCTTCGCCTGCGGGACAAAATGTGTCTGCCAACCACATTTCCTAGAAATTTGACTATACTGTCACTGAAGGTGTAAAACAGGTGGCATAATAGTGTTGTTAGGCAACAATCTGTCTATTTTACACCTCCTACAGCAGATAATTTGAAGCTGGGAGTAGCTTGACAAGTTTATCAATTAAATATTTAGGAAATGTGGCTGCCAGACACATTTTGTCCCGCAGGCGAAGTGACAGCCCGTTTTTTTTTGGACACTTCGAGGTGTATGTAATTCATATAAAGGATTTCAGCGTTAATGATTCCACTCTCTTCTACCATACTTGAAGCCCCATTGCGGGGCCCTGTCCCGCAGGTACCCTGACAGTCCGCCAATTTCCGTATTTATGACACGAAAATTAACGAATAAGGTGGAAAAGAATGTTAATGAAATCGGCCAAATATTTCTGTCGCTGTCTCCCCGACTATAGGTCTAGACGATAACAGTACAAGAGATCTGGACTATTTGGGCTAGTTAACAATGATTGGATAAGTCCAGATGACGAACTGGTCTACGTGATCCTACGTGCTTGCCTCTATAAAGCTACTCTACAAATTATTGAGACAAGCACTGCTACTTGAGGGGGTGTGGTATATATGTAAAAAAGATGTGGTTTTTGGACAAGGGAAGCATGCTGGAAACCTACTACTGTATGAAGTGTATGTAGGAATGGATGGGATATCATGCGGGCTGTTGACAAACGTGCATACGACTCGTCCAACCAACAAAAAGGGGTCTGCTTGACCCTCAGCAGAATAGGTCCCGGCCGGCCAACCGAATTACCCCAAACATGCAAATAATAGAATAATAGTAATAATAGGTGATGCACGGCTCGCAAGTTACTAAAAAATAGGTGATCGGTAGTAATTTGCGAGTTGGTGGCAGAGCTACCTCCATCGGCAGGGTCTTGCTTGCGCTTCCTCTTCTTGCCACGAGTGGCGTTGGCGCGAGACGACCAGTCGGGGTAGAGCTGCATGTGCAGCTGCCTTTCCCGGCGCGCCAGCTCATAGTACTTGGCCTGCTCCTCGCGGCCCAGCGCGTGCCACTAAACAGAACTAGACAATCAGCATATTCACACGGCGGGCACGGCAGGCACCAAGAGAAGCCGCGCGCAAGAACCGAGAGGCCTGCCAGCCGGCCGCCGACCCATTCTGCTCAAACGCGTATGCACGTACGTCGGTCAGATAGACCCCGGGGGCAGTGGCCCGGGGTTGGGGCCGGCCGTCGGGGTACTTTGACGAACCCCGCCGCCCGACCCCCTTTTTAAATATTAGGGTGCGCGTGTACCTCCCGACTCGACTGGTGTGCGTTCTTTCTTTCGTTTTTTCTTCTTGGTGCCGTAGCCGTAATTGTCCCGCGCGCTCCAGCCCGGGTACAGCTGCATGTGCAGTTGACGCTCTTGGCGCGCCTTCTCATAGTACTTGGCCTGTTCCTCGCGGCTCAGAGAGTGCCACTGCGCAACCACACCATTATAGACTCCGTTCGTACCGCAAGACTTTGCGGCGGATCTCCAAGTGCCCATCGTCATACATCCTCACATTAAAAATCGCACGCGCTCACACTGACAGGCAACACACAAGTTTCTGGCTATACAGGCCACTCTGGCGATTCTTGGCAACACTAATTGAAATATTTTTATTTATTAGATAACTATAGTTGAGTTATTCTAAGACTTCCATGCTCTCATTACCAGACGCAAAGACACACGTTTCATTTTCGACGCGCTCTAGGCCACAGCCGCCAGGCATTGCGATATAGCAACGTAGCTCGTAGTATTATTCATGTATGTCTGCCTTTGTTTAACCCAACGTACAGGAAAGAAAGCGCGAATAGCAGTGGGCGGTGCTCTCAAAGGTGCTCTCTACTAGCGGTAGCCAGCGGATCTCAAACAAAGTTTTCTTTCAAGTTTGCAGTCTTACAAATAGGTACGCTGGCTAGCGCTACTAGAGAGCACCTTCGAGAGCACCGCTCACTGCTATTCTCGCTTTCTTTCCTGTACGTTGGGTTAAACGAAGGCAGACATACGTGAATACGAGCTACGTTGTTATACGTCCAATGCCGGGCGGCTGTGGCCTAGAGCGCGGCGGAAATGAAACGTGTGTCTTTACGTCTGTTAATGAGAGTCTGTAAGTCTTAGAATAACTCAACCATATACATCTTAATGAGCCACCAAAAAAATCCTGATCCATAGGAGGTGTGCTTACTTACTCCTCCATGAAGCACAAAAACGTGTTCTTTTGGCTATATCTTGGTTCATGTCAACAAAACCCGATACACACCTAAAGGAATCCTTGTAGCTCCCAAATCTAACTATTCCAAAGTAAAATTTCAATGTTATTTCCTTTTCATTCAAAAATACCTGCTGGATAAAATGAAATTTTTAAAAGTGGGAAGTTCTGGGAGTGCCTTCATCCCCTAGCAGGGAAATTTTGCTGGCCTCCGTTGCTAAATCTACTTTTACACGTCTGAAAATTATACGTGCCAAGTGGCAAAAATTAACCCCCGGACTACTACAACCACATAAGTTGAAGGCATAATTTTAAAATATACTTTTCATTATTCGCATTGGAAGGAGTAAGCACACCCTATGATCACGACTCTTTTGTGGTCAATTAGGACACCTAACTACATATTTTCCAAATAAAAAGACTGTCACAATTAATATTGTCCAAGTAATCGGGAGCGGCGCGGCGATCTATCATAAGTTCCTTCCTTTCCAACATATCGGAACAATTTTTGGAGAATTCAAATCGCTGTGGTCCCAAATATCAGTGCTCAAAAATGTTTTTATTTCACTAACTGACGGCTATTTTAAAAGTCACCCTGTATATTTCTTTATTGCATATAGAGGCTGTCCCGTAATTATGATGCCAACGCTCAACCACAGCTTCCTTACATAAAAATATGTCGAAAAGTTCCTATGAACATAATGTCGAAAAACGCCTCATAAGGGACCTAGGGCCCCTTAAAGGGGCCAATTCGAAAGTGTATTTTTCTAAATATCTTCAAAACGGTTAAAGATAGCAACTTGAAATTGAGTACATTTAGTAACTTTGATGCGGAATCCATTACCGTGGTGAAAATTATAAAATATTGATCATAAGCGCCTCGTACAGGGGGGGGCGGCTTAGGACATTAGTTCAAACATTATTGTAAGTCGATTTTTTTTCAAATTTGACACCAGAGTCTGAAAGCTTGAAGTTTTTTACGTAAAAATGGTACTCTTGTCCGACATTGATAGGATGCACCGTTTGCGAAGAAAATTACCTTTCATTGGTTCAGAGCTCCAAAATTTGTGACGGAAAACATCAAAATACTGTTCCTGGGACGGTTCCTTACTTTATTCTAGAAAAAAAAGTTCATATGGACATGGGTCAAAAAACTCTTCCGAAGGGAGCTACAGAGCCCTTCAAGCAACATGCTCCAAGACCCCATTTGAAGAACCGTAGCTCCCTTAGGAAACATTTCTCGACCCATGTCCATATGAAGTTTCTAGAATGAAGTAAGAAACTGTCCCATGAACTTGTTTACAGTATTTTATGTCTTCCATCACAAGTTTTGGAGCCTTCAACCAATGAAAAGCCATCATTGTTTTAAAAAACGGTGTGTTTTAGCGACGTTCAACAAGGGTACCTGTTTACGTAAAAACCTTCAAATTTTCAGATTCTGGTACCAAATTTGAGAAACAGAAAATATTTGAGCAAATTTAATCTTAAGTCCGAAGTCCCACCTGTACGTCGCTTATGATCAAAATTTTCACAAAGGTAATGGATTCAGCAACAAAGACTTATCTACTAAATTTCACGTTGCTATCTTTAACCGTTTTGAAGATATTTAGAAAAAAAACACTTTCGAAGTGGCCCCTTTAAGGGGCTTTAGCTCCTTTCCGACATATATTCATAGGAACTTTGGTAAAGACAGTCAAAACTACTAATAAATCCAATAAACAACTATGGTCTGTCCGGAATCCACATGACCAGGATTCACCCTATTTCCATGGCGAATCATTGTTGTCAACAATCAGTCGCCATGGAAATTGGGTGAATCTTGGTCATGTGGATCCCGGACAGAGTATATATAGCGTTATATTTAAAATAATAAAGTGACAGCCTATTGGCATTCCTGAATAATTGTTCTGGAAAAGAAAGAAGTTATGAAGGGTGGCCGCTCCCGGTTAAGCCTGTTTTTTTTGCTGCAGATTAAAAATACCTGCAAATTTCGATTCATATGTGTTGCAAGGAAATCAACACTTGAGTATTTTATTAAGGCCGGTAAGGCGCATCCACCAATTTCGTACAAAACCAAAACCAACTCAACCATTGACGTTTCACTAGCACTAACTTAAAAACGACAATAGAACGCAACTTTTCGTTAAGACATTCCTTAGTTACCTATCCAGAATAAACGATCCTCCTGACCATCATATCCACATGACTGATCAGAAAAATGAAAATGCCCACACAGAGTATTTAGTTGTCTCCTATACTGGGTTTCACGAGACTTTGCAGGGGTAGTCACCTTTGGAATTTTGTTTCCTTATGAGAAACTATATTCCAAAGGTGACTACCGCTGCAAACTCTCGTTTAGGAGTCAGGAAACAATGCGTAGCGCAAAGGTAATCTACTTTCGCACTGGCTCTGACTCCATTTACTTGATACATCCCGAGGACAGTTTATAGATTGAAATATAATGACGAGTATAGTACTTTAGATTCAAACCTAATTTTTAGGCAACGAAAACGATTGGAAAAATAATAGCCAGAAACACGACGAGCGTCATTCACCAACCATTCGCTCCAACATTATAAATTCAAATGAACACAATTCTTACCCTTCGGCCGAGGATTTGGTTAATTGCGGCACTTTCTTTAAGCGTACATTCCGCCACAACTTTAGCTCTCATCTCCTTCATGTATAACATAAAGGCATTAAGGGGTTTCTTTATGTGGGGCTTCTTCTTTTCGCCATTATTGCCATCCTGATTGTTCTTGACGTCAATCATGTTGTTTTTATGATCAACTTGTGACCTGCAATTAAAAAATTCAATTAGTAACAGTTTTCCAACCCCGGATTGAACCTTTTCTTTTTTTCGATTTTATCGTTTTGCGTTTCGTTTTTAATTAGGGCGTCAAAATTTGTTGGAAAAGTGTAGGAAGGCTTCTTGTCGAGCAGATTGTTGAGTATTCTATTGTTGTCTGGGCTGGACGAGTTTTTTAAATAAGGGTAGTGCTGGTTTAGGAAGGAGTTCATGTACCACGCTCCTAGCAATTTCCCGTCTAAATTGTTTACAAACGAATTCATGTCATCGAAGTTTTTATTATTATTTTCGTTGAACGTGTTTTTGTTGTAATTGCAGTGATTTTTCGAAAGATATTTTCTGAGCTGTTCGTTGTGATTCAGCTTGGCCTTTTCCAGGTTCGTTTCCTTTGTCTTGCTAAGATCTAAACACTGATCGTTGTTCTTGTACTTCATGGATAAATCTTGGGGGAAGTCGTCGTATTTCGATTCATTGTTGTTCTTGGATATCGTGAAAGGGGCTACAATGGCAATTGGCATTTTCTTTATTGTTAAATTCAACGGTTCGTCGCACGTTTCCATGATTACATCAATTAGACGGCGGTATTATCAAGAACTCCGCATGCACCGCACATAAACCTCTCACTGCCGTACGAAGAGATTCAACAAGTTTTTTATTCGCCGTTTATCACGGAAAATCAATATGAATGGCTGTGCCCCGTCCTTTGTTTAACGTGAATGGAAACAGACAGTGTACACGTGGTTGGAAGTATAAACACACGTCGACGTCGCGACGACCGCACAGGTTGCACTATCTTCCCGGGAAACATCTCAATTCCTATATTTGGTCATCTCGACTCGATTATGACTTGTTTGCTGCTGCTAGCGACGACAGCGTCGTTGCGCCGTTAACCCCATTTAATGATTGATTACTCCCTTCTCAAAAATTTTAAATTTTTCAAAACCGCTTGATTGTTCACATCGGTTCGATTATGCTATCCAATTAAAGTAAACCTATATTATTGCCTCCCTTCAATTACGGTAAAATGCAGAAATTTACCCGTTTATCGGGCGTATAAAAATAAATGAATCTGTTCCTGGAAAATGGAGTAGGTACGATTGAAACTTGAGTAAAGGAAATTGCTATAAAAAATGTATGTCATTACAGACGCAGTGTTTATCAAACGGAATTATTGATTCTGTCCGCAACAACGGAAGTGGAGAAAGTATCATCGGGGGTAGGATTCTAAAATGGGGAGGGAAAAACCGGCAGTAATGTGTTCTACTGCCCACAGGTGGAGCTCCGAATGTCAAATCGGATTTCAATCAACGATTTTGATTCGAAGCATTTGAGGGAAACCAGAATATAATAATGCTATCGTTCTCCTCGCCTCAAAAAAGTTCTACAAAATTCATGCCTTTAAGGTTGTTTTATTAGGAGTAAAATGGGCACTTTTTTTGATGAGACTCAGTCTCCGGGCGAACCACAAAAAGTGCGTTTTACTCCGAATAAAACATGCTGTTTTTTCTTCGAACGTGAAACAAATAAAGAAAAATTAATTAATTAAAAGGAAAACTTGACATGTAATCTTTCATTGCGTTTGATGATTTATATTCCATTCATGACGTTTTAAAATGGCAGTAGGCTATGATATGGTTTTTTCATGTTGGTCACTATTTAGTAACCAGGCTGTTATCCGCCGGAACCTCATAGCTGTGTTGTCACATTTACATTTAATTGTTGATTTTGACAAGCTAATTGTTATTGTCTTAAAAATGCCAAAGCTCATAAGCATTGAACAGAAAAAGCAAATAATTAGGTGTTTTCGTCAAATTAAGCAAGATCGATCTGATCTAACTGATGGCGATGTACATAGGCGGGTCATGAATATATTTGGGGTAGGTACACAAAACTGTTATGCTGTTATGCGAACAAAAACACGTCGTTGCAGCAAAAATATTTCTTCGTAACTTTGATAGGGAAGATGCACGATTCAAATTTCCTTCCATCGATCTGAAATGTTGTTTCACTACGAAGTGGTACCTTTCTTAGAATGGGAATTTATATTTATTTGAAGTCAAAGGCAATTCATCCATGAAGATTCAGGAATAACGACTCCAGCTCACTTTACACTTGTATCAGTGTATAGATTTAATATTTAACCATTTCAATCCGTGAAAATCAGCTTTCTGTAAACAGTCTTGTAGGTTATCTGACACAAACAGCGGACTCTCCAAATCTCTGACTTAAAATTTCCAAAATGCTTATGTTTACCATGCCTTGCCCTGCTTAACAACAGAAATCATTGTGTCTTCAGTAAAAGCAGAATCCTTATTAGTTCTTGATAGTTTAGTTTGTGGCGTTTGTGGAAATTTGTTGACATTTATGTTCTGCTATTTGGCAACAAAGGACAATTCGCGAAAATCAGCTGCTAATAGATGGCATTGCTAAACCACAAAATGGCGGTCTCACCCCATTGGGGAGCCGGAAGTGAGAATTCTAGCGTGACGTGCCTGACAGTGTCAGTTGGTGACATCAGTGACATCGACAAGTGGATTTTTTAAAAGCCAAGTTTTCCTGGATTTACAATGTTCCACTTAAGTACACAAAACGTAAAATTCCACAGAATTATTCACAAAATTTCGAGTCAGCGAGAGGATGTCTCCTAACAAAACTACTACCTAACCTCGCAACTGACAACTGACTGACGTAAGCCGAAATTATGATGACGGACGTTTAAAAGTATTTCCGTATCCTGTCTTTCAGTGTAGTTAAAGTATTGCCACCAGATGTCAGACACTTTGCTGATTTTCGCGAATAATTTTGAGGACAAAGTACATGACGTACAATTTGACAAATGTCATGAGTACTATACCCAGTGAATTCTGTCACCCCAACACAGCCTACTGCCGTTTTTAAACGTCGTGAATGGAGAATATTAAAAATTTGACGATTTGAAGTTTCTCAAATGACAAATAATTCCCAAAAATGTTATAACGTTATAATTTTGTGTGTACAACGCTGATAGCGTTCAAGGAACAAAATATTGCTACAGAGAATTGAAAAGGAAAAAAGAACTTTTAATTTTGATGATCTAGCCATAGATGAGTTGATCTAGCTTTAGTTGTCACTGCGCAACCACGATAGATACCTCAAATCATTTTGGTCGACCTGTACCTATCTAATACAGAGGCTGACTTCAATAATTGCTTCCAACTTAAAATTTTTTTGCAAAGGATTTTCCGTCTTAGTAGAATGAGCTTACCAGAGCTGTTACTAGAGTTCTGGCCTATGAAGTTTTCGTCTCAGAATAACGTGAAAAGTCACCACCTGCTGGCATACTTAGAGCACATCCCTTAAAATAGTGCATTATTTTAATTAATATACGATTATAGTGTCCAAGAAATTACGACAAATGGCGCTCCTGTATTAGCTCTATTGATACTTCTTTTTAGTGAACAGACGGTAATATCATTGTTTAAGTATATCTAGTTAGTCAACGCGGGTTAGTTCGGGGTAGGGATTCGTAGGCGGCGCCCAGGTGCCACCATGCATTGGCATAGGGCGCCATGGCGCCATCTACCACATCCCGACCCCGAACTAACCCCGCGTTGACTAACTAGATATACTTAAACAATGGTAATATCAATTACTGGTAATTCTGGTTATATTACGTAATATTACCGCAAGACCGGAAACATTGATAACATTCCAAATATTCTTGCATCCAAAAAATAGGTACATGCAATTTCACGGTTTCCTTGAACTAATCGCAAAAGGGCAACGACATGTGAAGCCAAAAGTTAAGACTTTTTCCATTTCCTTCGATTTTAATGTCTGTTTTTGTATGTTAGTATTTCATTTTAATCCCCCACTTCTAAAAGTGGGGATACAAAATTTTTAACCACCCCTTTTTTGACATTTAGACAGGCGTTACCACAACATAATACACAAGAAAAACTTTAATAGTTATTTATGTACCAAGGGTGTTATAAAGATGATAACGCCCGGAGGGCGACGGTGATCCAGCCCGAGGGCCTTCGGCCCGAGGGATGGATGTCGCCCGATGGGCGTTATCATCTAGTAACACCCGTGGTGCATACATAATTTTATTTTTCACAGTAATATGTAGAATTGGTTTTAATTCGCAATAATATTTGTGATCAAAGTAAAAGCAAGCTCTGATCGTTGCTAAGGACCTTGTTTATTTATTTTAAAATTTTGACCTGTGCGAATTGAAGGTGCGAAATTTCGGAAGAAGTTTGACTATGGTTTGACTATTTTCCGGCAGATATTTTGGTTATATCGAAGAAGACTACTGAAATTTTGTTATCTACGACATCGAGGGCGAGTTATGAATAAGAATACATAATATCTGTCAACTTTGGAAGTCGGAGTGTTGGTTGTGAACGATACGGTGATTATGTTGGCGTACTTTTAGGAATTGGTATGTTTTCTACCTACTCGAGTTTTACTAATTTTATTCCTTTTTTACAGTTTGAGACTTTTGGTAGGTACCAACTCGCTCCATTCTGATTGTTAATAATGAAGACTACGTTGACATTTTCCGTTAGAGCATCCGATTGTTTGGTGATGTCATTTATGAAACAAAGGTCCAAAAAGGAGTCAAAAGTTTTGACAGGAAGCTATGCTTTGGCATTTATGAAATATACTCCTAAAGAAACTTTATCTGCTGATGCATAAATGAGGTAAAATGCTGGCATTCATTTACGTTAGGTACATTACATAAATGTGTACAGGCTTCTCTGATTATGGATGTTTTGGTGCTTTGATAGCAAGATTTGCAAGCTCGATCTGTGGGAGAAACTGAAGAACAGGAAAGAACCATCAAGGTCCAGATTTCCGTTTAATATTGGAAGATGGTACAATGGAAAATCCTAGGAAACTGCGTGAAGAATATAAGAGCACTAGTTAGAAGTTCACCAGGAGTAATTTTTATGTATTCCGTTTTTAATTGTAACAATAATTACTTATAAATAAAAATCAGTAATAAGCGGGCGTTATGAATTATAACGCCCTCTTATAATACCCCGGATGTTATGGTCTTGTTTATATGCTTCGTATCCTAGGTATTATCAACATGTAATAGGCAAGTGAAAAATAATAGTAATTTAACGAACAAGAGTGTTAATGAGTGCGATTAATAATCGAGAGATTTTAACGCGTGAGCGCAGCGAACGCGTTAATGATAGAGATTATTAATCGCCTATTAACACTCGAGTTAGTTACAATATTTTTCCGTGGATTGTATTATCATTAAATTGGCGAAAGTTTTTCAAAATTGCGATTGATAAACGGTTATGCAACCAAACATGCATCCAATTTAAAAAGTGCCGAAGCTCGATGAACAAAACGTGAGAAATTAAATGTCAATTGCCTTGCCAAAAGCACAGATTCTGAGTGTCGCAGTGCATTTTTCTTCTCGCACCATGAAATGAAATTGGCATAAGTTTTTTCATAAATTTTACAGCTTTTTTCTGGAAACAAACTTAAGCTCGCAAGATTTGCACTTACTAGCACTTCAGGTGGTGTTAAGTTAAGATTCTGAGTATCCATTGATGGGACTTTTATTTAAATTTGTAGATTTTGAAAATTTGACAGATGTCACTTAAATTCTTGTTTATTGTCAGGACATGTATAGTTGATTGCCTATACTAAAATCGTTGATTAATAGAAAATCGTGCATTAACAGAGCCTATTAATGCACGATTTTGTATACATTAACGAAACCCATAAATGAACAATTCACGGAAAAGGTAGTTAAAGCCCTATCCCCTCCAGGAACAAAAAACATTTCTTTTTTTGTAAATTAGCAATCTTACTGGTAATAAACATTACGTAAGATTACCGATTTATAAATTACCGGTAATTTCACATCACTACTTCTTTTTATGGTTTACTTTAGTTTATTTGAGTGTGGATTGGTCAGGCAACAACCAATCCCCATGAGACTCAAATGGCCTTGAAGATCGTTCTTTTTTCATATATCTTTAAGTACTTAATGACTTATAAGTAAACAAACAGCGTAATTTTCAGTTACGAATCGAATTTGATGAAAACAGAGCTGACTACAAGTGAGGGACAAATTGGTTGTTATTACTAAAAATTAAGCTGTTTGTGCTTT
This sequence comes from Pycnomerus fuliginosus, assembly GCA_963924575.1. Classification (NCBI taxonomy): domain Eukaryota; kingdom Metazoa; phylum Arthropoda; class Insecta; order Coleoptera; family Zopheridae; genus Pycnomerus; species Pycnomerus fuliginosus. Next base: position 23,158,050 of record OZ004618.1, on the reverse strand, counting down.
GTGCATCACTGTTACTTGAGTTAGAGATGTGAGTTTTCATGAAAAGTACATTTTTTGAAACTTTTCATGAAATTTTGAAGTTTCAAAAAAAAATGAAAAGTTGTCCTACGGCAGTATATTGTATTCTGGAGAATTAAATAAATCTACAACAGCTGAATAGGGAACATAATATAATATTAAATGACAAAAATAGTAAGTGTATAGGTAAACAAGTTAATAAGTCAAAATAAAAGCATTAAACATTAAAATTCATAGTTGCTTCCATCTTTTAAGTAGTATTTCACTTCATTTCACTGTTTCCAGTGCGCAATGGGTACTGATACTACTTAGAACGACTAGAATTGACCATATTAAAAAGTGCACGAAATTATGGGAGGTTACAGGTTCCTTCTTTTATGACATTTGAGAATATTTCAGTGTAACAATAGAAATAAATGCTGAACATACCCGAACCGGCCTTATTTAGCGATGCGATGATTATATTTGTGAGAATAATCGACGTTCGCCATTGTGGCTCTACACTAAACACATCTAAATAAAATCGTGCTACTGGTTGCATAAGTGATACCCGATGTCAATTTGAATAAATAACAAAAAGCCCAAACCATAGCAGCTAGTTCAAAAAAGTAAACTAATAACAAAGCTAATATCATCAAACACGAACTGCACTTTATAAATCAACGATTAGCAGCGAAATTTCAAAATAAAAATCCGTCATCTCCCATAAGAATAACACGTAAACCCTCATTCGCGCCAAAATAAACGCCACTTCCAAGATGGCTGTCCTTACTACGGAATGCCCACCAGAGGCCGCCTCTGTTTTTAATTTGGTCAATTGGCGGTGCTGTCGGTGAAAGTTTATTATTACCGCATTGATACCTTCAACAACTTTTCAAGAAAAAGTAAAAAGTTGCAACATAGGCTGAAACTTTTCAATGAAATGAAAAGTTTTTGAAACTTTTCAACTGAAACTTTTCAAGCTCACATCTCTAACCTTAGTCACGGTCATAAAAGACAAAACAAGTTTTTAAAATAACAGAAAATTAATGCTTAAACCAAATCTGAAAAAAATATTTTTGAAGACAAAGGAACTATCTTCAAGGGTATTTGAGTCACACAACGATTAGCTGTTTTTTCAGCAATCCCCACGTACCTAAAGTAAGGTTTAATAAAAAGAAGTACCAATAGGAATACTACCGCAGGGTCAAAATATTTAGTCAGTTTTTTTTGGGACACCCGATATACAGGGTGTTGCCAACTTCATTGTCCCACTATTGGATCTCGAAAACTATAAGAGGTCGAAGGTCGGTTAAATTAGAAAAAAGTTGCGCTTTTTGAAGGTTAATAAGAATCTGTAAATGATTCTCCGATACCTTGATTTGTTCTTGAGTTATCGTGAGAAATCTGAAATTCACGATTTTAAAGAAAATTTGATAGCTTACTAACAGTTGATCCTACTCAAATGAAACTTGGAAGTTTTATATTTTTGACAGCTGTCAATTCTATGGCATTGATAAAAATTTTGTAGGCCTTCTAGATTTCGAGCAGCGACAGTCAACTTTTGTTTTTCTTATGGCCGCCATATTGGATTTTAACACCGCCGCACACATACAAAAATAGCTTTTCAACAATGTAACCCACATGAACTTTTTTGATAGGCGAAATTCGCAAATTGGTATGAATAATTTGTAAAATTAGCCTAAACTTCGGTACAAAACAATCGAATAAAAGTACATACCCATTGTTTCAATCTCAATGACGTGAAAACAATTGAATTCAACGGTAACAAAATACGTCTTGAATCTCTGGCGATGCCGTCGAATTTCAGTTTTTTCAGGATAACTCAGGAACGAATCAAGATATTGGAGAATTCTTTTCAGATTCGTATTCACCTTCAAAAAGCGCAACTTTTTCTAATTCAACTCACCTGCTACCTCTTACAGTTTCCGAGATCCCAATAATAGGACAATTAAATTGGCATGTATGTTTTACACGGGGACTAGGCGAGTGATGTAATAATATAGAAATTTACCATAGGCTCCTAAAGTAAGATTCAGATTTATGGTTAATCTATCTGCTATGGCGTTGACAGAAAAAATAAATTTCTCAACATTTTGTTAAAGTCCCGTCGCATATTAACGATAGCGGGGGTTGTGTGTCTCAGGCTTTTCTTCTGTTGGTTTGTAAACGGGATTTCACATCCGTCAAAACTCCCGTTACTCACTGTCAGTGTCAATAAACAGTAACAATGGAGGTTGAAAGGGGTCTTTGTTGTTAATGATTGTCCATGACAGGAATTTTGACAGAACTGAAATCCCGTTTACAAACTAACAGAAAAAAAGCCTGAGACACACAACCCCCGCTTTCGTTAATATGCGACGGGACTTTACCTGCTTATAAAAAAGCTTGCCATTATGTATTTAGTGTTGCATACATTATAAAGCCAACAGCAAACTGAATAATTTTCAAGTGAACAACTGCAACAAATTGCGAGAATTTGGAAGTTTTCTAAACAAAAAAATTGCTGGAACTTGCGTCATCACAGTGATAGAGTCACTCCTCAGTAAAAGAATAGTTGTGCAATTCTAATAGCATACATGTCGCATTCCAATGAAATTTATGCAAAAGTGCCACACTACTCCACGTATGCATGTTATAGCATATGCTCATTAGCTAAACGCGCACCCTCGAACGGCATGGATCGGGATAACTACTTTTGGTGTGCAAGTGCAACAACAATCCTCGCAGTCTAGTCTGCACTTTACAACAAACAGATGGCTGCTCTTATACACCTCTTGTCGAGCAAAGTGTCTTGTCGCCTCTCATACCATCACCTGTGTCTGCTCAGAGTTTAATAACTTACTCAGCATGAATTTAATTAAGTACGGTTTTTAAGCTTAACCGCCCCGTCGTGCAAACACAGAAATGAAAACCAAACAAGATCGGCTGCAACCCTTCGAGCATGGAACGAGATGAGGTTGCCGAGCAACGAGCCGGCCAATGGCCGCGTCTCCGATAACCAATCTTGGACTTCATTCCTCGCATGGCCGCCCCCATCAAGAGATATACCGATTACGGTTCTAATTACGCGGTCTTATATTTACCTGTGGTTCATGTCGGGTAACTCCTGTTTGGGTCCAGGCGTAACGATGGCGGGATGCGACGAGAGGTGAGGTGGGTGCGGTGACAGACCGGGGTGAGGTGGCGGGATCAGCCCCGTCGGCGAAAACCGGTAAAAATCACCAGGCAGACTATTTGGCAGGGCGCTTGGGTACGGACTCCTGAAGCCGGCACCGGGTGACAATGGGTACATGCTTGGCGTGTGCCTTGAAGCATTTATAGGTAATCGGAAATTATTATAATCACATCTACGAAAGCATAAAAGGGCCACATCACTTTTTATACGTATACAGGGTGTCCGGAAATTAGAGGATAATATCTGTTAGCAGTCGGAGCTTGCAACCAGTAATGCAGGCTTTGGATATTATGCAACCAGTAATGCAGGCTTTGGATATTATGCAACCAGTAATACAGTTCCTAGGGCGCATGTCATTGGTTGTTCTCAAAGCCGCTACCAAGTGGTACGGTTACAGTGGAAACACTGTTGTACTAACAATGGTTATTAGTTTGTTGTGTAAAACGTGCCCCATATGAGCGTTCGATTATTATATCTTAAGGGCGTATTCTACGATCAAAAAGACGAAGAAAAGTTTTAATAAACCTGGGACGAAAAATGCTCCCTAAGGGAGTTAGGGCTTAAAGGAGACACTGAAAGCGGTTTTCTCTAAGTTTCTTCAAAACGGTTAAAGATAACACCGTGAAATTGGGTATCTTTAGTAAGCCTTTGATGCTGAATTATTCATTACCGTGGAGAAAATTTTAAAGTTTCAATCATAAGCGTCTCCAAGGGGTTAGGACTAACTTCGCTCAAACATTTTTGTAAATATTTTTTTCTCAAATCTGCCACCAGAATCTGAACATCTGAAGTTTTTTGCATAAAAATGATGCTCTTGTTTGAAATCGCTAGGACGCACCGTTTTCGAATAAATTGACCCAAGTCGTTTTAGAGCGCGAAAATCTGAAGCAGATTTTAGTTTATTTACCAAATTACCAAAAACGAGTTCAGGGTCTGATTCCTTGCGTGATTCCAGGAAAAAAAGTTCGTTTGGACATATGGCGGAAAGTGCTTCCTATGGGACCTATATTGTCCTGGAAAGCTGACGTTCTGACCTCCCTTAGGAAGCGTTTTCCGCCATATGTCCATACGAACTTTTCCTCCTAAAACAACACAAGGAATCAACCCCTGAACTCATTTTTGATAATTTGATAAATAACTAAATAAAATCTGAGACAAATTTTCGTTCACTAAAACCACTGGGGTCAATTTATTCAAAAACGGAACGCCCTAGCGATTTCGAACAAGAGCACCATTTTTACGTAAAAAACCTCGATCATCCAGATTTTGATGCTAAATTGGAGAAAAAACAACTTACAAAAATTATTTGAGCAAATTTATTCCTAAGCCCCCTGTACTGGACGCTTATGATCGAAACGACGATAATGAATGCAGCTCAATTTGACGTTGTTATTTTTAACCGTTTTGAAGAAATTTAGAAAAAAACATTTCCAAAGTGACCCCTTTAAGCCCTAGCTCCCTTTAGGAGGCATTTTTCGACCCATGTTTATTAAAACTTTTCTTGATATTTTTGATCGTAAAATACGCCCTTAGGATATTATCCTCTTATTTCCGGACACCATACAGGATGTTCCAATTGTCTGTATTCGGTCGATAACTCCATTGGTGTTATAGATAGCGAAAAATTGTTAAATACAAAGTTGCAGAGGATCAAAAAAGGCACATTTTAAAAATACAATCCTGTATACAGGCTGTCCCACTAAGGAGTAAGAACACAAACATAGGTTTCTTTAAATGGAACACCCTGTATTAATTTTTTGTTGGATTCTATGATGAATTTCAAGTAACATGCATACTGAAGCGAATGGTTTAGAAGACAATTTTGTGGGAAAAATTACTTTTGCAGTACTTGTTTTGAAAAATCACCCAACAACCAATCTTCAACCTTTGGTTTTGTAAATTTAGCATGTCATTGAGGTAGCTTTGGGCTATCTTTCAAGCGCTTGAAAACGGTCTTAGCTTCTTAAGTTCGTCTCCAGTAACATTATCAACATTCAAAAATGTAGATGTTTAAATTTCGAAATTTTTAAATGGCACCACTATATCAAATGTTATAGCCATAAGCTGTAACATTAAATTTGCTTTCGTTTGATATAAAATGTCCCTAAATCCAAGTCTCGAATTTTTCGTTTTATTCAGTGAAATATGATTTTTAGGAATTGCCATTTTTAGCTTACAATAATCTTTTGAAAGGCTGCTCGGACACATGTCACAATACGTGTCACAAATTCTGTCAGCCGGAATCCTGCGTTAATTAACCATAAATTGTGATCAAGTGTTTTTTTTAATGTTCATTTATGGAACGCAAAAATGTACCTACTCAAAAAAGTTGCAGCATTTTCAGTACTTTTAATTTTCTGCTATTTAAAAAACAACAGGTAGGTACTCTGTTAAAATAAAATGATCATAATGCCAATGATTTGGCCTTGATGATGAGCAGTTTGTGTTCGAAACATGTTAGCTGTTGAAATAAACCTTTTCGGTATATAGTGGGCGTTTCTGCTGATAGTTATAATAATTATTACGCTTTGTTTTTACGGACACAGAATTTATTGCAGTTCCTGTTTGTAGCCCAAAGACAATTGGGCAAATTATGAAACGCAACCTTAAATATTAGATCTATAGAAATTGTAATTCGACTGATAACACATTTGACACCTACAAAGAATTGTAGTCAGAGCCAACCGTCTAAAAACATCAGGAAGAAAAAGATGAAAATTGTGTTTTACTGAATAAATCGAAAAATGCTAAACTTGGATATAGGAACATTTTATATTAAACGAACGCAAATTTAATTTTACAATCTTTGGCTATAACATTTGATAGTGGTGCCATTTAAAAATTTCGAAATCATAACACCTACATTTTTGAAGGTTCATAATGTTACTGGGGACGAACTTGAGAAGCTAAGACCGTTTTCAAGAGCTTTAAGTATAGCCCAAACCTTCCTTAATGACATGATAAATTTCCAAAACCAAAGGCTGAAAATTGGTTGTGGGTTGATTTTTTAAAATAAATACTGCAAAAGCAATTTTTCCAGCAAAATTGCCAATATCTTCTAAAATACAGAATGTTCCATTACAAAAAAAACTATGTTTGTATTAAACAAACCCCTCGGTTCAAAATTCTGTTCACCATTATTGATAAATTGAATATGGATATGTTTGTATTGTTATTCCTTAGTGGGACAAGGCACACTTTACAATCCTCTATACAGGATTGTATTTTTAAAGTGTGCCTTGTTTGACCCTTTGCAACTTTGTATTTAACAATTTTTCACTATCTCTAATAGTAATGGAGATATCGATCGAATACAGACAATTGGAGCATCCTGTATATATCCATAATTTACAGAGAAAACTGTGAATTAGTCATATAATTCACAAAAAAAACAGTGAGATTTAATCTAAACAATTCACAGTTATCTATCTATCTTTTTAGCTAATTTTATCTGTAAATTATAGCTAATTCCCAATTTCTTCTGGGGATTACAAGATAAAAAGTGATGTAGCCCTTCTACGCTTTCGTACACATCGGAGAACTTACCATGAAGCCGCCACCTGTGACATTTCGGGACTGAGGATGGGGTAGGGGTACTGGCCGGCGGGGAACGGGTATATCGGTGGCCTCGTGAGTCCTGAAACAAACGGCAATTAATTTACTGATAACGCGAAAGACAAAAAAAAGGCAATCCACCACCACTTTAACATCAATAAATGTGCTCCATTTTTACGTGCAACAGGAAGTTGAATGTTTGACTGTGAACCTTCCCAACCGCAGATTGTTTGGAGTCTTTCTGAAATAGAAAAATGAAGCACATTTTGAAATGATGTTCTGCCACTCTATACCAGAGAGGAGTGTACTACACTACTTATGACACAGACTGTACAAAGAAGTGAAGATTTCTTGTTAGAAATACTTAACCTAGGAAAATTATTCTAGCTACAATCGAAAGATAATTAATGTGGCCGTTCAATGGTGGTTCAATGATCCGCGTCAAATCCTAACAAACAACTTACATTTCTCACACTGGAACAGTTTATAATAAATAGAAAATGCGTACAGAAACAAAAAAAAATTAAAAGAGTGTAGCAAGACGACTGAAAAAAGCAGAGGAAACAGTAATAATTCAGAGGATAGTTTTATTTATGAAGTAACCTTGGAAGTAACAAGGGCTTTGAGGCAGAACAGAAGCAAGTTCAGTAAAATTTCTTTTAGATTATTACAGCACACGTTGCATAATCTATTACGGTGACTGATTCATATGAATATGGTCATCAGCAGACAAATTGGTTAAATTCTTTAGTGAAGCCTATCTATGGAAAGCATAACACTTTTTATTCAATAGATTGACCATTAGTATTCTAAAAGCTTCCGATTAATTAACAGCCAACTAACACGAATGTATTGAACGTCCGACACTTTGTGACTTGTGGTAAGGTGCAGGCAGGCTTAAATTCAAGGATCAACCACCATATTAAAAACGAGTAGATAGGAAAGCGGCTGAAACCTCCCCATTTCTCTTTTTTTTTCTAAATTTTACTAGTTTTTGCCAAAAGCGCACTGCGTTTGAATATACATTCTTAAAAACAGAATTTGAAGACCTTTCGTGTATTGGTATGTACCGATAAAAGTGTGGAGACTATCTCTCTTTCAAAGTTAAGTTAATATGTCAAAAAAGCACTTCGCCGTACGCCGATTGTCTTCAAAATTAAATGACTTCTTCAGCATGTTATGGCATCTCTAAGTGCCAGCGTGAATACAAAATTTGAAAAACTGAATATGAAGACCTTCCATATCCTAATCAAATTTCAAAGTTGACGTACCAAAATGAAAGCTAACCCCTTGCCAGATTTGGTGATAAATCTGTTCGGTTGTTTTGGCGCCATCTTGCTCACATACAGATATTTTTTTAAAACCACTGTTTCGTGATCCTGAGAAAGTAAAGATCTGGTATTATCTCAATTTCCAATTTTTTCATTCCACAGAAGAAAGGGGAAGGATAATACCAAAGGGGACTTTTTAACCTATTTATATTCACAATAAAGTAAGTAGTTAAAGGTGGGTGCTGAGGTAATAACTTTAAATTGTTTATTGCCAATGTGAAATTTTGTGTAAAGACCATTAGAGCCCAACCAAATGAACCGCGTATGGGACACCGATCTACACATTTTTTTTCCCAAAGAGTAGGTACTAAATGCGAATTTTGTCTAATTTAGAACCAGAATTTGAAGACCTTTCTGATGGTCACAATAGATCTTTCAAAAACTTGTTTTGGATGCTTAATGAGAGAATAATTTTAAATTTGGAAATTGGTGTGCCAAAACGGCACTTACCGTGGGTCGATTGAATCCAAAAACTGTTCAGCTCTTCGACGTGTAATACAATCCCTATGCGTACAATTTCAGCCAAATCGGTTCAGGGGCTTGGGCTGTACCGCGATTTTGAAGTCCGATAAAAATCTCGGTTTTTTTAGCTTTTGGTCAAAAGGGTACTGAGAGTGCATACATCTTTGGAAGCATAATTTGAAGGCCCTTCCTTTGAGGACGTGAAAAATGGGGGGGGGGGGGGTTTGCATTTAAAATTTAAAAGTTGATATGATAAAATGCCGCTTCCGGTGGTACGATTGGCTCCAAAAGCTTTTCAGCACTAGGTTAGGTTACGAAATGTCCACTTACAAAATTTTAGCTAAATCGGTCCAGTAATTAGAGCTGTGGCGTGTTTACAAACGTACGAACGTACATACAGACAGATTTTAAAAACTACTTTTTTAGGTTCCTGGGACCTCAAAACGTAAAGATCTGATGTTATCTCGAATTCGAAAATTTTATTGATTGATCTTTTAAGTGGAGTGGGGAGGTTAAAATCTATATTTCGTACTCCTGAATATGGTTAGGTATATATTATATAAATAAGCACCACTATGATAGATATTCATTAATGATAAAGAAAACGCATTGGGATTTAAATACAGGGTTGTTACAAATGATTGTACCATCGCGCATTGTGGTGGCTTTAAAAACAAAGGAATTGGCGTTTAACGCATTACGGCTGCAGAAATTAATTGTCAAAACAAATCATCAAAGCACCTACGATGGTATAATAATTTGTGACAATCCTGTATATAGATTAGGTATACAATAATTAATTAGGTATTAGTCACCAACACAATTCTACCTGAAAATTTTGTTATCATACCACAGGCAGCGGCATACAGCAACATTCTTTCATAATATTTTTGAATTTCATCCCTTTCAAATATCAGTTTTATCGTCTTCGGGGGCAAAACCATTTTAACAAATCACTGGGAAAACTGTCACAGAACACAAACAAAGAACTCTACCGAACTGTTTGAAATGATAACAGTCGACTTTTTGCAACCACAAAAACCCCGCATTGTTGATCGTGCGTGGCCTTCGGATTGACTCAATAATTGACGATACCTATCCCAACATTGTGACATAAATTATATTATCAGGAAAAAAAATTACAGCCTTCAGAAAGGGCATAGGCGTGTCGCATAAAAAATGTAAGTACACGCCATCACCAACCAACCCTTTTACTATTTTTTCTCTTCGGCTTCAGATTAGAATATCACAGAGAAAATGCACATACATGGAAGTCGGCTGGGTATCGATTGTCGCACACAAAGGAGTCTGCTCTAACCCTCTCGCTGACAATTACACGCGGCTTAAACCTGCAGTTTTATTGTAATGACAGCGGGGAACTTGTACTTTTATTACATTTGTCATTTGATAGTCTTCCCAGATTCAATATAGGAATTGATCGCTTTTCCCCTACAATTATTGGCGACTGTCTAATGATGGCACGTGTCTAACCACGCTATTACGATTGCAACAATGACAAGAAGTTGACGCACGTGGCAATTTGCAACAATCTTAAAAAAAAAACGAAAATACTCCATGAGAACAGAAATTATTAGTTGGTCGAGTTGTTTGTCAAGTGCAATATTTGGTTAGTCATTAAAACCGCGTAAATGTAAGAGGCGCACGTGCTGTTAAGTCCAGGACTAGCCGCATGGGGTTGCTTGCTATTCAAGAGCGAAGCTGGTTGGAATTAATACCGAATAATTGATTCAAATAACTCCGAGGGGCAGAATTGGAAGCTACAAAGTTGGATTTTCTAGTTCTTTGGAGATTTCGGCAAAAATTGTTCTAAACGGGAACTTCTGCTGTAAAACGCAAATAATGCCTTGCACCCCGGTTACAAGCCTTCGAAAAATTCTGGCAAAATATAATTCACACTATTATACATGTCACTCTATACATAGAAGACTTCAAGTGAATATGAATCTTGCATCATCGGGACGGGCTGACACTGGTAAGAGTAAACAAAAAGTTCCAAATTAAGCCCTTGGGTGTTAAGGTTGGTTCTTGATTTTCAATTCAGTCTCAACTGTTTCGGGAGCTTTTCAAAATTTTCATTATTTATTGCCAAAAGAGCACCATGTTTAATTGCATTTTTGGAAACATAATTTGAAGACACTTTAATGTGCTGATTAAACAAGGTGGTCATCTTTCAAATTTCATAGATGACATGCCAAAAAGGCATTTGTTGTTGGCCTATTGCCACCAAAATTAAGTAAATTTTCCTACTTGCTATACTTAAATTTTACTCCACCAATCTTAAAACGTTTTCTGGGATTTATCAAAATTTTACGAGTTTTTGCGAAAACGGCACTAAGTTTGAGGACATTTTTAGAAACGACATTTGAAAACATTTCATCATGTGCTGATAAAGCAAATGGGAGTTTATTATTCAAATTTCAAAGTTGATATGCCAAAATGGCACTTGCCGTTCACCGATTGTCACCAAAACTAAACCAGCTCTTCGACTGGTAATGGGTAGCGTGTTATTTAATGTTTCTACGAAACTTCGATTATTTTAATTTTGTGCCAAAAAGTCGCTAAGTGTGAATACATTTATAGAAACAAAATTTGAAGACCCTTCATGTGCTGATAAAAAAAATTGGTGTACATCGGTCAAATTTCATAGTTGATGCGACCAATTACAAGTGCTTTTTTGGCATGTCATCTATGAAATTTGGAAGATGACAACTATATTTGTTTTATCAGGTCTTTTGAAAAGTCTTCAAATTCTGTTTCCAAAAATGCAGTCAAACTTAGTGCCCTTTTATCAACAAAAAATAAAATTTTTGAAAAACTCCCGAAACACTTCTAGGCTGTGGATTGTTTATATGTAGATGATAGGATTGGATCATTCACCAAGTGGGGAGGTGCCAGTCGCTTCCTTAGCTGCCCATCTTTTAAAATGTCTGTGTGATGTAGGTGAGCAAGATTCCGTCTAAGGCTGGAATTGTAATTGATGCCGTAAAATTTATATTACCATAAAATAGTTAGACGCGTAACTTTAAGATGTCGCTGGCGGTCAAAAAAAGTAGATTTCTTTAATTATGGCAAGTAAAATTAAAGAAATCTACTATGAAATTCGAAGAGATGAACATTTTTTTTTATCAGTTCATGCCCTTTTGGCATAGAATCCGGGAAATTAAATATTTATACCGGATGTCTCAGAACGTTTGAACATTTCCAGGGTCCAATAGTTCTCGAGTTATAAGAGATTTAAGAGGACCAATTATTGCTTCATGATGTAGTTTAATGTTAGACGCACTATTTCCTAGGTAACAAGATACAACAATATAAATTTTAATTGACAGTATCTTGTTACCTAGGAAATAGTGCATCTAATATTAAATTACCTTATGAAGCCATTCAAAGCTGAAATCTGATTGGTCCTCTTAAATCTCTTTATAACTCGAGAACTATTCGCGATTCAAATTAACTTTGTGACGTCACACAGGAATATTTTGTTGAAAGCGTCCAATCAAATGTCACCAAAAATGAGTGTCATTATATTTCAGCGCTCCTTATTGGTTGGGTTCCCACAATTCCCCATGTGTGACGTCACACACCAGAGGGCGTTCTCCTTAGCTAGAATCGCGAATTGGATCCTGGAAATTTTCAAAAACAAGGATCGATTCAGAATTTACTCCCTAATACTCCATTAGAGCAAGCGTTCGATGGAACATTAAATAACCCACTACAACTACTTAGTCGATTTTGTTAAAATGTGGTTCGTCATGCTCATGACCGTCCGAAAAGCTGATTTGATTTTGGTGGCAATCGGGGAACGACAAATAGGTACCTATTCTTTTTATCAGCACAGGAGAGGGTTTTCAAATCCTGTTTCCAAAAATGTATCCAAAACTTAAAAAATACAAATACATTTTAGGTTTTAAAAACTGGTGGATGAAAATATGAAGTAGAATTGGATTATTTACAAAGTGGGGAGGTTCCAGCCGCTTCCGTATCTGCCATTTTAACCTCCCCAATCACAAAATTTAAAAAAAAATGGGAGGTTACAACAATCACTAAAATTTTCAGATTCGAGATAAGACCAGATCTACGTTTTGAGGCCTCATGAACCCAAAAAAAATGTTTTTTAAAATGTGTCTATGTGTATGTGCGTTCCTACACATAGGCATCTCATAACCCAACTTAGATCTGAAAAGCTTTTTGAGCCAATCGTGCGACCGGAAATGCCATTTTGGCACATCAACTTAATTTAATAAATAAATAAAATAATAAAATAAATTTTAATTAAATCTCAATGACCAGGGGCGGATGGGCTCAACTAAAGCGGCCCGGGAAAACTTTTGAGGCGGCCCACTTTATTTTACGAGGGGGAGCCCCCCGCGAAAATTTTTTCTCAAATAAAAACTAGGTACCTATCGCTTTACTTATGAATTGCTCCGTCAGGTTCGGTGTAGAAATACGCCGGCGGACTCATTGATGTTCGATAATCTACATTTTTGAAAACAGTGCCCTAGTGAGATCTGCGAGGACCTGTGTTCCAAATTATTTACGGGCCCTTTGTTGCCAGCTTTCAAAAATAAAGACAAGAAAAATTGTTAAAAAAGAAAATTGAAATGGCGACGCAGGCGAAATTTTTGAAAACTTTCAAGGTCACGCATTTTCTAAGCACTTAGAATGCACACCGGGCCCTCAAAGCTGCCCGGGCTCGTGTCTTTGGAACACCCTGAACACCCCCACACTACGCCACTGTTTGAAAATGCCATGAAAAGCGACACTGCCGGCCCAAGCGGCCCACCAAGCCGCGGCCCACCGGGAAAATTCCCGTTCTCCCGCCTGTCCCATCCGCCCCTGTCAATGACTCTCGAATTTTCCGTTGCGAAAAATACGGGGCTTCATTGAACAAACAGGATTTGATGACCTGATGGTGTACTGTGGAGACGAGTACACCTTTTATGTTTGACGGTACGTCCTGTCTCACCAATGTACGACAGACTGCCGGGGGATGACATCTTTCAATAGTTTCAAGAACTGGGACAACTTTGAGAGGGTGGTGCCTTGAATGTAAGGTAGAACACACCCACTCCCCAGGAATAAATAGTCAAGCTCCCCCAGCAATAGCCAGTTCAGTGGCATTCCAGCCCTGAAGATGTCGATTGCAACGGTGAACGAAACGTCGGTAAGAACAAACCATTTGACACAGGATCCATCTGGAATCCAAAATCTTCCAAGTAACGTGACATTTTTAAAATGTTAAATTGGAGTTGGCGGGGCCTGGGGTGAGTCATGTCGAAACAGTTATGTTATGTCAAACAAGTTGACAGATTTTGATTTCTGCACTAAACTGAAACATACGTCGTTCCAGGCACGGCCAACTCTAATTAGAAATGTAAAAAATGTCACGTTATAACCCAATTATTGTCCTTATTGTAGACTAGCGGTTTATGAAGCTTGAACAATTGTCTTGTGGTAATACAAAAAGATAGATCGTTGCCTGGCAACTCCAGACCGCATCATTAACACGCCAAGCAATAGACAACCAAAGGATGTTTCCAGTATTTTGGTTCATTTCTCAAATGTTATATTGCTGATCAAAAGGTATGGCAAATGTTCTTTCTTACGGGCGTATCAATTAACCCGTAATTGGGTGCGTGTGTTCGAGAGCTCCATCTTGGCTGCCTCTCGACTCCGCCACCCTGCATGCGGTCGGTATGCTCTGCAGGAAACGGTAATTGGGTAGCTGTGTATTTGTAATTTAATTGTTCATTATGCCGTATGCGACCAAACATATATTTCTGAAACGGGCTGCTCGCCGTCCAATTGATTTGTTTTTATGGCGCTCTCGCCATATACACAAGGATGACAATATTTTTTACAACGACCCGGGGGAATTACGTTTCTATTAAGTTTAATTTCAGATCGGTTTTTCGCAAATAAAAGCCGCGCATCTTGAGAGATTGCCATTGTGGGGTCGTATACAAATTCGACCGGAGGGTCGTGACACACAATAGGAATACACGGTGCGTTGCCTTTCACTGGAACTTGTTGATCTGAACAACGGATCGGATATTGCCCCACGCACAATCACAATGACCAAAATATTCAATATAGCAATTTGTTAATGGACTCCTGCTTTCAATCATTTCCGGATTATATCCGTTGCTCACTTCATAAGACAATCCAACAAGTAGCCAACTAGTGCAAGTTTTTACAAAAATACGAGTAGATAAATTCTGAGAGCAAATGAAATCTGTAAGAGAGGGCACTGCTATTGAAGTGGTTGCCATTATCCTAATTATCTGGGTCGTTTGCATATCGCGCGCCTCCTCAAAGGACTCGAGGTGTTTTCATAATTCGCGAGAGGAGACTCTCCTTTGAACTGGAATCTAATTTTCTCCCATCGCTGCTGTACTGTACTGTTTAACGTGTTGTTGATTTTTCTTTATACCTGCTTCATGCTATTTTAATTGTCTCGGCTCAAGTCCGGTGATGCACAGACCGTGTCGATGGAGTCCGGCACACCTGTCACTACACTGCACACACGGAACCTCAAAATTTATCAACACCTGTTTTTGTAATGCATAAAAAAGCTATCGCCTCTTTATTACATAAAGAGCCCAACTGAACTTACATCTTCTGGCAAACCCCATCTTTACGTGTTAGCATAAAATCGATTCACTGAATATCCAGGATGTCCTCCAATTCGACGAAAATTTACGAGGCACCGTTTAAGATACGACAACCAAATTTGGGTCACTTATTTAGCTTATTGGACTACATAATCTCCTGTAATTTTACCAAAATCGAACGGCGAGAACCCTGACATTCTTGCCTACCATGATCTTCATTTCTTCCAAACTTTTTGTTAATTCACTGGAAAAATTATGTGATTCATTTTTCAATAAGCCTGTTTAAAAAACGAACTTTACTACCTCTTTAATTTTTGTCATGCGGAACTTAAGTTTTTGAGAAAAAAAATTGGCAGCAGAGAAGCGGCTGGAACCTCCCCATCACGTGGGTCTTTGATTTCCGTGTCTTGGTGTTTAAAAATTTAAAGTTGATATGCCTAAGCCCTAAATGGCACTTCCCTTGGACCAATTCCTCCCAAAAGCCTTTCAGCACTTCAACGGGTCACCTAATCTCCATGTACCAAATTTCAGCCAAATCGATCCAGTAGTTTGGGCTATAACGTGATTTTAGTGTTCTTAGAAAATTTCGACTTCTCTTCCCATAGGGTACTAAATGCGAATGAATTTTGTCTTATTTAGAACCAGAATATGAACACCTTTCTGACAGATCTTTCAAAAACTTGTTTTGGCTGGTTAAATGAGAGAATAATTTTAAATTTGAAAATTGGTGTGCCAAAACGGCACTTTCCGTGGGTCGATTGAACAGCTCTTCGACAGATAATACAATACCCATGTGCAAAATTTCAGCCAAATCGGTTCAGGGGCTTGGGCTGTACCGCGATTTCAAAGTCCGATAAAGATCTCGAATTTTTTAGTTTTTGGTCAAAAGGGCACTGAGAGTAAATACATCTTTGGAAGCACAATTTGAAGGCCTTTCTTATGGTGACGTGAAAAATTGGGGTTTGCATTTAAAAGTTCAAAGTTGATGTGCCAAAATGGCATTTTTGGTTGCACGATTGGCTCCAAAAGCTTTTCAGATGTAAGTTGGGTTATGAGATACATACGTACTAAATTGCGGCCAAATCGGTCTAGTAGTTTTGGTCGTGGAGTGTTTACAAACGTACGTACGTACATACACACAGACCCATGTTTAAAACCACTTTTTTTGGTTCCTGTGACCTCAAAACGTGAAAATCTGGTGTTATCTCAAATTCGAAAATTTTAGTGATTGCAGTAACATCCCTTTTTAAGTGCTGCAGTGGAGTGGGGATGAAACCTAATGCAAGGATGTACTCCCTTCCGGCAAAATCCATAGCTTCGATTATCATAAAGGTGATTACTATATGGTTAAAAACTATTTCCAATCAATGAAACCCATGAAAATAAGCTTAGTGTTATTGTATTAATGAAACTACGACGATCCTCTATATCTTTGTTCTAATAATCGGAGCTATGGCGATTTGGCTGCTTTTCCCGAAAATCCATAGTGCATGCTTGTATTCGGTTTCATTTTTCTCCAAAACGAAGTTCAGTGGCGAAAATATGAAAGAACAAGAAAAGTTCGCATTTTAAACAGGCTTTATGAAAGTCACATGAAATAATAATTTTTTAATGCTTCAGAAAAAAGTTTTAAATAATTTAACATCATTGTAGGCAGGAATATCCGGGTTCTCGTCTTTCAATTATGGTGAAATTTCTGGATATTCTGTAGTCCAATAAGCTAAATAAGTGACCAAAATTTGGTTGTCGTAGCCCCACTTTTAGGGTGCTGCAGCTCACTTAGGAAGCAGAAATCGAAAAATGTTTATAGGTGTTTTTAATTTCATTTTTGACCAGATAATATGCTCATTTTTCGTGGTCGAATTCGAGGACGCCCTGTAGTACGGTCGGTAACTTTGAAAATGCCCACCCCACCGCGACGATCCACTTGGACGACTGCACCACTGCAATTCGATTGATGTCTGTCTGACACGTTGGCAAGCATTAAGCACGTTGCAGTCGAATAAGTGAATTGTCGCGATGGGGTGGGCATTTTGAAAGTCCCCGATTGTACCAGCATCTTTAAAGTGTACTTAAATGCGTCACCGTATATTTGGTTCAAGTTGTTAGTTAAACTCGGTTGTAGGTTATTAAAGGATGGATACAGATGCTTATAACTACCAACTAAAATGAACTACACTAGTAGGAATAAGTTGATCATACATTAATTGCATGAAATATGATTTAATTTACAAAAAAATGTGAAGAAACTGCAAGAAAACTTTAATTGGATCTCATTACTTCTAAGTTTGAGAGACGTTGATCAAGTTATATGGTGATGAGGATGTGCCTGACATGTTAAACAAGGGCAACGGTATAATAATGACATCGTGAACCATGTTGGACAGAGAAGTCCTTTAGGTACAGGGTATTTCATTGCAAATGAACATGGTCCCCCCCTTATACTTTGCTATCTGATAAAATTAAAGAATAATTGAATATGCAAATCTATAGCAATTTTTCCGTAGATTTTGAATCTGTGAACAAAAACATAATTTAAAGTCAAATTTTTGCGAATTGATCGTTCTTCAAGGAATTCATTAATATATACATTGACACATATTTCTATGACAGTTCTTGAGATACAGGGTGTCCGGAAATGACGATGAAATATTTCGGAGGGTGATTTTGCAGCTCAAAATATGAAAAAAAGGTGGTATCATTGCATTTGAAAAAATTTAGTTATCCGCGAAAAACATTTTTCCATATTTTGAGGAAATCCGAATAAAACTTAAAAGAGCCGAAACGAAATATTACTAATTTTATGAGAATACTGACGTTCATAAAAGACAAAGAAAAGTGGATCGCAGCACTCTAGATCCACAATTTTTCCAAAAACAGGAAAAAATGACACCAAAATACTCAGGATGATTCCTAGATTCCAAAAATATACAGTGTCCGATTTAAAAATTCAAAATTAAAGCCATTTCCGGCGTAACCGGAAGTGATATAATGTTGTTGTAATGAATGTCAAAAAGTGACGTTCTGTGAGCGTCTTCTCTGTGAATTTTTTCAGATTTTTATTTTAATAAATATATTCTCGTCGTGATGCAGCGGCATTTTTATTATTTTTTATATAAGTATATTTGAAAAATCTTATCTAAGGAGTACCGCATTGTAATACTTTTATTAGATATTTTGACAGATAACTACAAATTGACATTAGTTACTATTCTACAGTATGCTTACTCGGCGAGGTGTCCATAGGGATTTACGTCGGGAATTCGATTTTGTTTTTTTCCTGTTTCCCTAATTAATTTAATGGAAATTTTAGGCTATCATGTTTTAGATATCGATAGCCTCTACCTGTGGACAAATACTCACCGAACAGCTCCCCGGGGTTAGTTCATAAACGAGAGCAAAACGGTCCTTTGTTTAAATTTCCCGCGAAGACGAACGAGCACGATCGACACTTCGTTAAATCTCGAGTTGATATGTCGTCAAGGATGTTTGTGTACCGTGCTCTGATTTGCCGTAGTTTTGTGTTTCTTGGCAACATATTCGCGGGAAATTCAAACAACGGCCCGTTTTACCCTTGTTTATGAACTAACCCCGGGGAACAGTTTGCTCAGTATTTTTCCACAGGTAGAGACTATCGGTATCTAAAACCTGATAGCCTGATGGCCTAAAATTTCCATCAAATGAATTAGGGAAGCAGGAAAAAAATTAAATCGAACTCCCCACGTAAATCCCTATATATGGACACCTCGCCGAGTAAGCATACTGTATAAATATGTGCCGACTTGATCATCGCATCACCATATACAGGCTGGGTAATTTTTCGATGCTCACCATTGGGATCTCCTAAACAGTAAAAGATACGGGGTCGGCTAAATTACAAAAAAGTTGCGCTGTTTATTGCCGATTAAGAATCTGAAGAGAGTTGCCCGATATTTCGATTCGTTCCTGAGTTATCACAAAAAATCTGAAAATTGCCAATTTAAAGAAAAATTAATATCTTCCTAACGATTAATGTTATTTAAATGGAAGTTGGAACTTTTATATATTTGACAGCTGTCAATTGAATGACATCGACAGAAATTTTCTAGGCCTTCTAGATTTTGAATAACGACAGTCAACTTTTGATTCTTTTATGGCCGCCATATTGAATTTTGACACCATCAAATACACAAAAAAATTAACTTTTCAAAAATGTACTCCACATGAACTTTTTTGACAGATGTCTGAATTTGAAAATTGGTAGGAATAATTTGCAAAATCAGCCTAAACTTAAATGAAAAGCAATTGCAAAAAAGTACGCCGACTTCTTCAATCTCTTATAACATGTGAAAACAATTGAATTCAACAATAATAAAATACGTTTTGCGGTCGTGTAACTCGGGCTTTCACATATTTTTTTAAAAACGTCCATGTTGGTTACATTTTTGAGAAGCTAATTTTTCTGTGTATTCGGCCATGTTAAAATTTAATATGGTGTCCATAAGAAAAAGAAAAGTTGGCTGCCTTTATTCAAAATCTAGAAGGCCTAGAAAATTTCTGTCAATGCCATTCAATTGATAGCTGTTAAAAATGTAAAAGTTCCAAGTTTCATTTAAATAACATCAATCGTTAGGAAGATATTAATTTTTCTTTAAATTGGCAATTTTCAGAATTTTTGTGATAACTCAGGAACGAATCACAATATCGGAGAATTCTCTTCAGATTCTTAATCGCCAGGAAATAGTCCAACTTTTCTGTAATTTAACCGAGCCTGTATCTTTTACCGTTTAGGAGATCCCAATGGTGAGCACCTGTATACCGCCATAATTTGCAAAATCACAGCACTTTGCACTGAATCACGTTTGCGCTTATATCTCAAGAACTGTCAAAGAAAAATATGTCAAAGTATTAATGAATTCCTTGAAGAACGATCAATTCAACAGTGCAAGAATATACGGGTTGACCCGTTTAAAAAAAGTTAAGTTTTGTGTATATCGCAAAAATTTGATCCGTTCAATATTTTTCTTGTGCACAGATTCAAAATCTACGGAAAAACTGCATTTGCATCTTCAATTATTCTTTCATTTTATCATAGGAAAATAAGATGGCGGTCCATTTGAAATGAAACACCCTTACCGGAGCTTTAATGGTTTCTTTTTCCCCTTTTTCTAAATTACAAAAATATTGTATAACCACCACGGACAGCCATTAACCGCACATGCAAGGTTTACCGGGCTCTTAATTGAGTGAAAGTACATATACATATACCAAATCTACATTATTGTTGCAAAGTGTAAGTAGTAGCAAAGCGTGTCAAAATTCCTGTATGTTAGTGTGTTAGTGTACAGACACACACAATAGCTACCGGTTACTGCCCTCCACCATTAAGCCGCCGCTGCCAAAACTGGCAGTGGCTATCATTTAAAAATGGGTACCTGCGGCGAGCAGCGGACCGATGCGCCTCCAGTCAGCGGGACTAAGGGGTTGTGGTTGTGCCGAACCACCCCCGTACTCACCCATGGAACCGGCCGTTTTGCCATCCAACTGGTACGGGGGGATTCCCATGTGCGCCGGTGGTGGTTGCGATAGGGGGTCTCCGTTGTGGCAGAAGAAGGGCAAGGCGGCACCCGGATGTCCCGTAGGTGCCAGTCCCATCTTACTTGCCTGAAACAAAACAAATCACTTCAATATCGCATTCATGAATAAACCAACACAGGAAGCGGAACATGCACGAGTAAATAAATCCTACGAATGTTTATTCATACACGACTGCAGGTCCTCAAAAAAGGCGATTGCGATAAATTAACCTCGCCAATTTAAAAAACGTACAATAACCGTGCTATTATTAATTGCACACCAAGCTCCGCTATAATAGACATTTTGCATCAATTTTGTTTTTGATGTTAAATTGAAGTTCGGGATATATTTAATCCTTACAGATACCTTAAGTTCCAATATCTTGTCCGTGGAGCTCAAAATTTGTTGTCAACTATCAAGGTTGATTTTTCAAATTAATTATTAAACGTCACCCTCAAATAAACTGTTGCCAGATCGCATCGGCTGTACGATCTATGACGTCACAGGTCGCACAACGGCGTTTCCGAATTGTTTATTTATTTACAAATAAGCAAACCTTTTTTAAATAAAACTGATGTTCGCGGACGATTCCTTGTATCTTTATTGAAGCAGTTACATTAAAATAACCCGAAATTAGGAAACGTGCAAGATGCCTATTACGAAGCTGAGATGGGCTGCATTGATCTTTTTGTCATATTTTATTTATACATACATAAAACTTCACAGTTCTCACACGTTATACCTAATGCCCAACTGGTTTAAGCGACTACAAAACAATTAAATCCCATTATTGATTCACCTAATATTAGAATGATCAAAGCGATTCAGTAAAGAACTCGTAAATTAAGGCGACAATTTATTGGACTGGTGTTAAAATACCTTGTTGGGTGGGCTTGAGCAAGACACCTGTAGATCAAAGGCCAAGTTAATAATTCCATTTTATTTTTTTTCTTCACTTTAAACCGGCTTTCAAGCTAATTCAGAACAACGACAAAGTTTCAGTCTCCGTACTCCACTTACTTACTTTCACTACTTTTGCATTGAAATGACACTAGATGCCGCTGTTCTGTTCAAGACATTTTTTGTCGAGTTTCATCATTAATAATCAATGATTATTAATCATAGGTAATAGTACCTTCCTACTGTCCAGTAGAATTTAAGTCAAAAAATTCCTTGATATTATTCGTAGGTCCTCGGGAAACATTTTCAGTCGTATGTCCGCATTATGAACTTTTCTTCCTAAAAAGATGTAAGACATCTTCAAACTCTGTCAGTTTCATTAATGAAGTCGATTTAAACAAAATTTTGCGCCGACTGAAATTACTAACCCATTGCTTCCAAAAGTCTTTCAGCTGTTCAGCGGGTCACATATGTACTCTCCGTGTACCAAATTTCAGCCAAATCGATCGTGTAGTTTTCAATTTCGATTTTTTTACCCAAGGAGCACTAAATGTGAATGCATTTTGCCTTATTTAAAACTGGAATTTGTGACCTTTCTTATGGTGACAATATTTTTCAAAAACTTGTTTCTGATGGTAAAATGAGAGTATAACTTAAAATTCTGAAAATTGATGTTCCAAAAGAGCACTTGCCGTCTTTCGATTGCATCCAAAATCTTTTCGGCTCTTCAACGGGGTAATAAAATCTGCACGTGCAAAAACTTCATCCAAATCGGTCCATCGATTAACTCAGAAAATATCGTAAATTCGGATTCTGTTGAGAAAAGTGTCATCCCATTTGAAAAAACAAAATTAAGGCCAGTTCCTGTTAAACCGGAAGCGGAAAAAAATAACTGACTACTCCATCACATCCGCATTAAAAAAGTAAAGTAGATCTGTTTTTGCCAGAAATCAAGTACAAAAATTGACGGAATTTTAATGAAATTCGGTATGTAGTTAGTGTTAGTTATAGCCTTCTGGTGAGATCAGTTAATTTTTTTGCCAATTACGCAAGCGCTAAGTCTCTTTTTGGCATACCTATCAACCATGAAATTTGATCGATAAATACCAAGTTTTCTTATCAGTACGTGAAAGAGCTTCAAATTCTGTATCTAAAAATGTTTTCACTCCTTAGGCTTCACTCACACTTAGCGTGTTTTTGGCATAAAATCAAATTTCAAAATTTTAAAGGAATATTAAATAACAAGCAACAATCCAAATCACTGGATCGATTTGGCTCAAAGGTACATGGAGTTGTCATAACCTGCCAATGAGCTGAATTAATTTTGGTGGCAATCGGCCAAAGACAACTGCCTTGTCAATTTTGAAATTTGAATAAATGATCAGCACATGAAGAGTCTTCAAATTATGTTTCCAAGAAAGCATTCAAATCTAGTGCCCTTTTGACACAAAAATTGAAAGGGTTTGAACACACTCCATAAAACACCTTTAAAGACTGATGGAATGGATTGAAATTTATGAGGTAGGATTCAGTAAGAGCTGTCTTTACCCTCCCCGCAACCGATTTAAAAAATTGGCAGTCTCGGAGACGGACGGTAGAAACTTCTACTTTTCACAGAATTTGTAAATGTAGCATTTAACTTTATTTAACCAAGGTCCGGGCGTGCGGCCGGTTTTCGATGGCTAATGCGCCCGGCGCTCATTTACTAAAATCTAAAATACAAATGTTTTTCACCCCTAAAATGACATTTTCGAAAAAATCGCACTAAGGTTTTCGATCCGGCAATGCAACAGCTATCGAATTCGGTAATGATAATATGCCCTTTTGCTAAGAAAAATTCAAAAAGGGGCCTTTTTTTCTAAAAAATTGCACCAATGTTTTTGAACCGCCAATACAACAGCTGTCGCATCCGACAGTAAGAATATGCTTTTTTGTAAAATAAATTGAAACAAGAGCCCTTTTGCCACTAAAATGACATTTTTAGAAAAAATGGCACTAAGGTTTTCGGGTTGGAAAAAAATCAGCTGTCAAATCTGGTAATAAAAATATACAGTTATGCATAGGTTTTTTTTCACGGCACCATTTTTTGGCCAAAAAGGCACAACTGTGAATACATTTTTAGAAGCAAAATTCGAAGAACATTCATATGGTAATGCGAAAAATGGGGGTTTGCACGCACCATCACCATCCATTTTTCGAGAACCTAATCCTAAAAAAGCGTTAACTCAACGTACGTGTCCAGATAAGAGACGACAGGAAACTGAAGATTTGGTCGAGATATAAATGGATTAGGATTCAGAGCTAAATCCGATTGGTCCTCTTAAATCCCTTATAACTCGAGAACTTTTCAAAAACACGGATTGACTCAGAATTTAATCCTCGATTAGAAGGTGGTGTGAGCGTTCTGAAAGACTGTGTATACTGCCACTGCTCATAATGTCGATTTTTAATTTTTTTTACCAAGTTATGATATCTAAACAATAGAATGTATATGGCATTAGCAAACCTTCCGTTCGGAAACCTACGGCTCATTTGCTAACCACGAGTCCAACGAACGTTGAAATCGTTAACTCAACGTACGTGTCCAGATAAGAAACGACAGGAAACTGAAGATTTGGTCAAGGAGCCATAAATGGATTAGGGGACGATCGTAAGGGCAAGCAATCAGGATAATGGGCCGGACACTTATCCAGGGTCGAATGAATCCGGATGTGGTTTAGATCCCCATGTTTATTTACCTCTACCAATCACTTCCCGGATTTGCTCTCTTTTCACCCCTTAAGGCTAACACATCAAAATTATCGATCTTGCTTAATTGCAAGCCAAAAACAAAGATCGCAACCCTTTTGAAACTCAACACGAGGCATTGTTTTTCGACACACAAAGCGTCCTGATTACCTGCGTTTTTTTAATTATTTTTTATAATTACACAGGTGCCTCGTGACAATGGAGGGAACGGCCTCATTAGGAGGGTTCCTACAGTTTTGTATCGATCGAGGAAATTTCGGATTCCGTACCTGAATGAGATGAATACCTAATTTCGCAGTACATCTGGACGCCTCTCTGCCGTCATCAAGCCGTCAAATTTACATTTTAAACAGGCACGATCCTTCTTTTTACTCACGCGCTCTCGTTAAATGCAAATGGCTGCCGTAATGAAGCTGCGGATAGAGCAGGACGTGAAGGATCCGGAAATAGATGGCATAGCCTTAGATGTAAAAAATGATGGAAGGAGAGGAAAAGCAATTCTTGGATTTGCATCGTGACGCTGAAATGAAGAAGCGCTACCCTGTTAATTGCATCGATTTTCATGTGTCATCTGTGGATGGAAGATGATGAATAAAGGGGACCACTCATCTGCTAAAAGCCCGTCATACGATCTTTATGATTGTGCGGACGGACTATTGTGAGACACAATGAACATGTTTTATACACCCTCCTGTTGACATAAGGTTACGGCATTATACTGGGCCTATCAATACGACCCTTTATCTCCACTTGTTTGCTCTATCTGTATGACATAGGTAATGTCATTTACATCTGGGATTGACGATTTCTTTTTTAATAAAATTTTCATAGAGACTGCTTCAAATAATTCATTAGATAGTAGTCTTTTCTGGGGAATTGTGGTGGTGGCGGGTAATGGAACACGACAGAATAAATAAACAGACTATCAGAAAACGCATTACGATTCTCAATTATACAGGAAACAACATATTGGAGAAACAGCATTTCAATATCAAAGGCGGCGATGTGACCGGTTGTACGCATGTGCTATCCGGGAGCCCAGCGATGCTGGACCAATGACTCCGGTCGATGCGACTCCGGGCTCGTTCCCCGCTCCGGGCCCGCCCATGTGTAGATGAAGTTATCACGTAGCGCGCTTTTGATCTTTCCCTGAAAACTCGATGCCCATTTTCCCTAAATAATCTAAGCTGTTCGCTCCACGTTCCTACATCGCTGCCTTACAACCAGAAATTCAGAACTTCGATCCGCAACGGCTCCGGTTGTGACGGGGATTCACTTATTCTAAAAGTGACTTATCAAATCTGATTAGGTGCATAAATGGAACTTGTATCGAAGATGAAACAGCTGTGCTCTAATGAGAGGCACAACCATCGATAAGGGCGATAACGTCAGAAGGCTATTTCAGATTTAAAATTGGCGTCCCATTTGCGACACACCCCCAGGAAACTACATGTTATTATTCATCTAGATAAGATTGACCCTCTAAAATAAGCGTTTGTGTATTGCCCTCGAAAAGTATCGAATTAGCGTCATATAATAATAGAAATTTCAGACTATTTATATTGTAAAAAAATTGACCTTTTGCCTTGCGTTTTACTACCACTACTTCACACGAGACCTATGAGGCCAAAAACTGATGACGTCCGCTAGTGTCATTGGTACTGATGATGTCCGATAGTGTCATTGTTAAGTACTTACTTTTCCCATTTTTGTTTTTATTTTATAAATTAAAAAGTTTGTCTTGAGTCGAGATCCACACGTGACCACGTGTTGACAGTAAGAATTAATAGGTAACTACCAGGTGGTAAGGACAGACCCGTGTAACACCTGACACCTGCTACTGTTATTTTTTTATTTTTCGAAGTACCTACCATCACCCTGAAATTCATATACCTAGTGCTTGTCAAAAATAAGAAGTAAATTTAACAATTATTTACTGTTTACTTTTACTATTGAGTCATTCGATTAAAAACCAGCAAATCCGAAAAGTCAATGGCTCCAAACTTTTTCCAAAAAAATTTTACGTTGTCAAGCAAAAGGTGAACACCCAGTATAAACTCTCGTAAAATTTCCATTTTCCAATAATTTCAACTTTAACTGAAAACAAGTGCTTATAATAAAATTCGCCATTTTGCTATTGGCAAGCTACATGGATGGGCGAAACACTAAATGAAAGACCAACTGAAGCTTTCTGCTGATGTTCAATAATCTTGTATAACATCTACCTGAATTATTTTAGAAGAAATTTTGTTTGGTGTATTTTTTTGAGAACTACTGGATTTTCCACATTTTCTTTAGGTGCCTTAGGATAATAGAAAGAGCTTGGAATTTATAGGGCTGAATTGCTTTATAGAAGTACTACTTGTAGCCCAGAATACACTTTTCTGAGTTGTCTGCTAATTGAGAAATTCGCATTTCATTATCCTACGAAGTGACATGTCAGAACGGCAATTTTCAAAGTAATTTTTGGGCATGTGTGGAAGGTCCTAGACAGTTGTTCTTTGGGTGGTTGACAGACCCAACCCAAACCAGGTAAAAACCGGGAAATAATTTTCACCTTGTGCTTGGAAAGGCACTGTGAATTTTTGAAGTAGGTACACTTTGATAGTTTTTCCTGGTAAAAAAATATCCGAGTTTTAAAA
The DNA here is from genome assembly GCA_963924575.1 of Pycnomerus fuliginosus. Lineage (NCBI taxonomy): Eukaryota > Metazoa > Arthropoda > Insecta > Coleoptera > Zopheridae > Pycnomerus > Pycnomerus fuliginosus. The sequence goes on along the minus strand of OZ004618.1, from coordinate 23,131,025 downwards.
TTTTACAGTTTACCTAGTACAGTTTCATGTTGAAGATGACATATATATACTAAATGTGTGACTTTACTTTTTCCCACCGGAAATTGAAATTATTTTGTATTTTCAAACGCCTATCAGCTCTTCAACGCGTCACACAATCTACATGTTCCAAACAGACATGGCAAATGGCAATTGGCACTAAATGCGAATGAATTTTGTCTTATTTAAAACCAGAATTTTAACCCTTTCTTATGGTGACACTACAGTATTCAAAAACTTATTTTAGGTAGTTATTAAATGAAAGTATAATTTTAAATTTGAAAATTGATGTGCCAAACCGGCACTTGCTGTTTGCCGATTCCCCCCAAAAACTTTTCAGCTCTTCGACGTGTAACACAATTTCGATGTGCAAAATTTCAGCCAAATCGGTACAGAGGTGTGCTGCTGTATCGTGCTTTTAAAGTATACATTAAAAATGTCTATTTGAGTTTTTGTCAAAAAGCCACTAAGGCCCGTTTGCACCATCGCCACTTAATTTTATCCCCTATGAAAGCTTTCCTTAACTATAAGTGTCACTTAAATTTTGATAGTTTTGCACCAGTTCCGCTCAGATCGCGCTTATCAAAGTGAACCTTAATCTAGGGATTTTTGCTGTTTTTAGTTTGCGCCTAACTTAATCTCGCTATCAAACGACAGTCTGAAGGTTATCAATGAAGTTTTAGGTGATTTGTTTTGAACGTTTGAACATTTTGAACCTATAAGCAATTAGGTAAGTATTTGCTCAATACAAAATAGTTTATTCGTAATAAAATCATTTTTAGCGCAAAAAAATGTCTGATCCTCCAAACAAAAGGCAAAGAAGTGCCAATTATACCCCTGAGGAAAAAACTCTGCTGTTGAATATTATTTTTTTTAAAGACAATATAGAATGTAATGTTATTTCTGAAACAATATTACAGAAATCGAGTCAACTCCATGGATCCTTGTGATTGTCCCACTCCCACACACGCGTACCTGTCGTATGGGAATTCAATTTGATTTTCTATTAATTCCAAAATATCTACAACCGTATTTTTTGTAAGCCGAAATCTTTTAAAAAACGACAATTCATCCAAATTGTTAAAGTGATCGGCCCTCTCATATATCTTCCGTGGAAAACCATTCTCAATTACTTCCAATACATCCAAATCATCTTCAAGAATATCAATTTCGATTTCATCCATTGCAGTGCTATATTTTCTTAGTTTATCACACTTTTTCACTTCTTCTGTCACTTCAAATTCACTCGAATATAGGTTAAGTTTTAGCTAAACCGCAAAAATTCTACGGCTTAACATAAGCGGCGCTTAGTAGGCTTTAAGCAGAACTTTCGACTCGGTGCAATACACAAAATTTAAGTAAGCCGTACTTAGCCCTTAAGTGGCGATGGTGCAAACGGGCCTAAGAGATATTGAGGACATTTTTGAAAAACCAATTTTTTTGTGTATTTGATGGTGTCAAAATTCAATATGGCGCGAAGATATTAATTTTTCATTAAATTGGCAATTTTCAGATTTTTTGGGATAACTCATGAACGAATCAAAATACCGGGAAATTCTCTGCAGATTCTTAATCATCAACAAATAGCGCAACTTTTCTGTAATTTAACCGACCCCGTATCTTTTGCTGTTTAGGACATCCCAATGGTGGGCATCGAAAAATTACCCACCCTGTATACCTAGTGTCCATCAAACAAGACGGCGCGTCAAATCGCACTATTATTTAATTAAATTGAACACTAGATATAAATCGCTGTGTTATTTAAATAAATATTCGGAGATTTATAAATCACGATATCATTTAATAAAAAATAGGGTATTTAGTAAATCCAATGGACTGTATTTAAATAACTTTATTATTTATAAGTCGTAAATGTTTGTGTTATACATATTTAATATTTATAATGTACAATGCGATTTAATAAATCGTACCTACTATATTTAATTAAACACTCCTATTTAGAAACTTCATCAAAATTCTTAAATAGTGCCGTTTACACTTGGCACCCTATAGTCATCATAAGAGAAAAAATTGGCAGTCTCGGAGATGGTAGAAAAGAACTTCTACTTTTTTACAGAATTTGTAAATGTAGCATTTAACTTTATTTAACCAAGGTCGGGCGTGCTGAACGGTTGGATGGCTGATGCACCCGACGCTCATTTATACTAAAATCTAAAATACAAATGTTTTTCACTCCTAAAATGGAAATTTTCTAAAAAATTGCACTAAGGTTTTTGATCCGGCAATATAGCTATCGAATCTGATAGTAAGAATTTTTTTTTTGTAAAATAAATTGAAACAAGGGCCCTTTTGCCACTAAAATGACATTTTTCGAAAAAATAACACTAAGGTTTTCGGCTTGAAAAAAAATCAGCTATCAAATCCGGTAATAAAAATATACAGTTATGCATAGGTTTTTTTCACGGCACCATTCTTTGGCCAAAAGGGCACAAGTGTGAATACATTTTTAGAAGCAGAATTCGAAGAGCATTCATATGGTAACGCGAAAAATAGTGGTTTGCATTTAAATTTTTAAAGTTGATGTGCCAAAAAGGCACTTTCCGTGAACCGATGTGGCCTAGATTCTAATCAGCACCTACAAATCTCCCACTGAATATGTGTGCCAAATTTTATCTCGATACGTTCAGTAGTTTGAGCTGCAGCGTGATCACAGACAGACGCACACACAGACAGAAATTTTTTCAAAAAACACTTTTTTGGGTTCCCAGGACCTTGAAACGTAAAGATTTCATGTTTTTGGCGATTCGATTTTCTTGAATTTTCCGATCGATTCCAGTAACTGCTTTGCGAGCGTAGAAGTTAAAAAGTTGGCAAGTCTTGGCTAATTTTATAAAATGAAAATTCTGATTTCTGAAACGAATTAAATAACGTTTTTTTTAAGATGGTTGAAAGCTTGGTCCATTTTTCAAGACTCTCACCGTCGAAACGCAACTTTTCTCTAATTTAACATACTCTCCAACTCTTGGGGTTTCCGATATACCACTAGTGAACATCCGGAAATTTGACATTTGGGAACAATTTATTCGCCGACTTCTCTTTTATAAACCCATGAACTCTGGTTGACTGGAAAACAATTCATTCAATAAATTGTTGACACACCTCAACAATTGCAATTAGCCGAGCCATTTAATTCAAATTCGCATTTTTTATTGCTGCTCATTATAATATTTACCGCGTGATTCAATAAATCGGTGTGTGGTGTGTTCAAATTGTAGAATTTATATTTTTATATGTGTGACGTGGGTGTTGAATGAAGCACCTTTGCCGCTCGCCACTGATCCTGAATTGGCGCGAAGCGGCCGTCATGGTCTGTCATTAGTCGATAAGAAACGCCCCAGTTTTATGCATTTATGTGTAATCACACGTGGTGTTGATGTGTCAAATACCGGCATGTCAGAAGTCACCAAGCACGCACACCTACAATCCTCCAATTACCTCGTTATCTTAGCAACACCTCATTAACCCAAGTTCTCGAGCTTTCATTACGATCCATGGAATATTTAAATGCACTAGGGATGCAGCTTTTTGTGAATTTCCAATAAAGGGAGGCAGGACGGTCCTGCACCGCTGTCATGGCAACTTGGAGATTGACGGCGAAGAACAAGCTCCCATAGTACGCGTGTAATAGTTTTACACGCATTATTTATGGTCTAATGGCTTTCGACGGGACTCTCCACCTAACAAAGAGATTAAAAGTATCCAACCACGACAGAAATATTGTTTGCCGGCTACTTGTCGACCTGTCATCGAGGCTAGTGAAGTTGACTTCTTAAAAATAACATTAAAGCGTATTTTTCTCTTATGCCGATTAATTGAACTGTCCAAAGATTGAATCGAAACATTAATGAATTGCCTGCCAGGAGCGGTCTTCTTGACTTTGTTTGATAATATGTAAAATTTTAAAACGATGAAAACTCTACAATATACACATGAAAAAAATGTTATGCTTGTTGGTCGAGCTAGCCACACGAATGACGAATGTAGGTTATTAAAGAGAAAATAAAAAGAAGCTTTTGTTGCGGTGCAAATGGCCATAAGTATTAAGTTTTGTTCACATCAAAAATTAAGAAATTATGGGCAGTCTCCAAGGAAATTCCATGGAAACAACATCATTACCAAGGTTATGCGCCCGTAATTCCTAAATTAATGTTAATTTAAGTGGATGTGAAACAAAGAATAAAGCTTAAATGTGAATAATGGCGATTTACGTCTAGAATTTTAAAGTTTGTGCCAAAAGGGCACGTCCTGTGAACCGATCGGTCCAGTATAGTTTGGGCTGAAGCGTATGAATGTATACCTACAGATCGTGCTACAGAGGCATCAGAGGCGCACTTACTTTACTTTAGTTTGCTGTCCGGCGCCTCCACCATTTTTAATATACAGGGTGTCCCGTCTCAGAGTGCAAAAATTTCAGCCACAGATTCCTTGCATGAAAATAAAAGACCCGTATTTTTTTGTTTCGCTAGATGGGCCCCCATTTCGTCACTAGGGATCCTCAAAAGTGAGCCCCAAAAATCGAAAATTAATTCCCACGTCTTAACCATTCAACCGATTTTGCTGAAATTTTCCACAAGACCATTACGAACGATTAGGATTTCAATAATGTAGCTGATGATGTCGTGGTGCCCACCACAGGCGCCCCCTGGGCCGCCCTCGACATTTTCGGTCCATTATCTTTGTTAACGTAATTAAATTTCATAATTAATTACACACCATCCTATGGTCGATTGAATTTAGAAACTATGCTACCTCTTACATTCTTTCTGTAAAATGCACCATTTCCGAGTAAAATTAAGGAATGTGGAGCCATACACGTGCTTATTGGCAGACTTTTCAAGATAGCTATAGCGCAATTAATGTCAGGGCTTTGTTAAAGTTTTAAATTATTGTCAGTTTTGCACCACTGTGGCACTGTGTTTGTTTTTTTTTGTAAATATTATAATTGCAGCCAATTTTGCAAATTCGGAGTATACAGATATGCATTTAATTTATGGTGTATGGCTCCACATTTCTTAATTTTACTTGGAAATGGTGCATTTTACGGAAAAAGTGCAAGAGGTAGCGTAGTTTCTAAATTCAATGGAGCAGATGGTGTGTAACTAAATAGGAAATTTAATTACGTTAACAAAGATATTGGGCCGAAAATGTCGAGGGCGGCCCCGGGGGCGCCTATGGTGGGCACCACGAAATCATCAGCTACATTATTGAAATCTTCACAGTTCGTAATGGCCCTGTGGAAAATTTCAGCAAAATCGGTTGAATGGTTACGACGTGGGAATTAATTTTCGATTTTTGGGGCTCACTTTTGAGGAGCCCTAGTGACGAAATGGGGGCCCATCTAGCGAAACAAAAAAATACGGGTCTTTTATTTTCATGCAAGGAATCTGTGGCTGAAATTTTTGCACTCTGAGACGGGACACCCTGTATAACATGGATGTGAATAGTGTGAATCGATAAAAAATTATAGATAAAGTCCCGTCACTTATTAACGAGTGCGGGGGTTGTGCGTCCCAGACTTTTTTTCTGTTGTCACGTAAATAAGCAAAATTCGGTGACGCTGTCAGTGATGGTGTCAATAAAAAAAGGTTATGTAGAAGCCAATTTGAAGCTTTAGCAGTTTTGTAAATTATACTGTGAGAAAGATAATTGCTGATAATTATTACGTGGGAACCTCAGAGGTAAGTGGGTACAGCCGAAATAATTGAAAATGAACAGGGGCTGAGCCTAGATCCCTGCGCGGTAACATTCATTTCAATTCAGGTAGAAAACTTACCGTGCTGGGATCGAACCTCAGCCCCTGTTCATTTTCAATTACTTCGGCTGTACATTCTCTATTCTGAATAATCAACCAAAAAATTAGTTTGGTAATATAAAAAAGGTCGAGATGGAGAAGTAACGAAGACAACAAAAATCTCACTTTATGTCATGTATATAATGAAATAGTATAGCTACAGTCGATGGGTTCCGCAGTCAAAAGTAAAGTACCTATAGTCTCCCTTAGAGAAATAAATGAAATTTTATTCTTAGATATAGGTACTGTATACAGTACCTACTGCACTTAATGTATACCACATACACTATCACTACATAAAGAATGGACACCAATGCATACAGTCGGGGACTTTGAAAATGCCCATCCCACCGCCACGATTCACTTGGTCGACTGCATCGCTGCAATTTGATTGATGTTTGACAGACGACCAAGTGAGTCTTCGCTGTGGGGTGGGCATTTTCAAAGTCCACGACTGTACCTACCTACGTACAGCAACAAATTAGTTATTAATGAATAAAAATTTTAGACCTCCATCTAACCTCCATTATTTCAATGTTTTGACATTGACAGTTCTGTGAAACCGCGTGGTGAGAGTATTAATGTGTTTGCCCATGCTGACGCTAGCTGACGTCATGCTGGGACTATTAATTCCTAAATTGTAAAAAACAATTGGGTGTTCATGTATAACGATGAAGTAATATAATAAATTCTGACCACGATAGAAACAAAATGAACATATACATAAAGCGCACAAATCCGAATTTTTGCGTCTACACGAGTCTGACGTGCCTGTCATTAGGAACACAAAATAGGTTGGAAATCCCAAATGTGCCCTTTTCATTGGAAAATTGAATGACCCTCGGAATGATCACAATGCAATTAGTGCAGAAACTGTTGACTACATCACATAACTTAAGCACGAAATTCGGCTTATATCACTGCAGCTTCCCAGAATGACGTCACCATAGGCACACCATAACACTCACACCACGTGTGAACTCAATTTTTCCGAATGAGGAAGTTCGTTTGTTTATTGACATGACAACAGAAAAAAAGCCTGAGACACAACCCCGGCGCTCCTTAATAAGTGACGGGACTTATCTATTAAAATATCGAACATCGAATACAAAAAATCGATGTTTCTTAAACATTGGATTTTTTGATCGATTTTAGTAACTGCTGCTCTGGGCTATGCTCGTCTCTGGTAGAAGTTATAATATGTGAGGACAAAATGTAAAAATTTTTGGTAGCAAATTCCTAACTTTTATAACTTGTTAAAGGCACTTTGAATGTCATCCACATTATTAGCACACAAATAATTTGGAATTTGCGATTTCACCTCAAATAATGCGAAACGGCATTTGTTGGTACATTTCAGTCGGTCGTCGGAATGTATCTCTTTTTATTAACTTCCTGCGTCTCTGAGAGATCGCAGATGTTCCCTAATTAAAAAGACCGTGTAGTTTTCAGTGCGGTAGAAAATGATAACCGCGACGCGTTCGCGTACTAATTTCTACTGGAGAACAAAATGAAAAATCGCTCCATGAATAGGAACAAAGGCGCCTCGGCAGCTCTAATTAGGACGCATTGTCAAGGGCTGCGTGCTCAGTTATATTTTAAAAGAACAAGTCTTCAACTCGAGTGTTGAATTTTACCTCGCGCTCTAATGATTTAACTGAATTTATTACGCCGTGCCCTCCTACACTTAACTCGCCTTTTTACCTAACTTACGCACAACAAAGTAATTAGTTATCAAGCGTTGAAATTTTCTTTGCCGTTGGCATCTTATTAATGCCGAAAATCCATGCATATGCGGAGTGATTATAACAGGCCCGGAATGTCTAAATGAGCATTGAGATGTTATAATGGCGCCCACCCCCGACCAGATCTGATTTGGAGGGCGGCTTCCTTTGATCTCGCCGCCCTCACCATCCCTCACCCCTTCAACCCCCCTTTTGCCCGAGAGATGCATCTAGTATTTTGCAAGTGACTCATCAATTTGGTTCAATTGCGCGCATTTCGTCGTGTTGCTCAGTTTTAATTTAAAGTTGGGCACATGCAGGGAATAGGGAACATTCGCCGTCCCTTGTCTCCTAACGTCGCAGGGTAATTACGAATAAATATTTACCATCGTCAGCAGAAAGGACGCTCACAGAATATTACCAATATCAAACGTATACGTCATTTTTGCTTACTTACTGCAAATATAAACATTTCCTACGAGAGGTGGTTGATTTTCAAGAGCAGTCATTATTTTTTGCTAATCTCTTGACAAAAATTATTCCACCCAAACCGAGAGAAAGAATTTGTCAAATCCGCTAAAAATGGCTAAGTGACAAACTGTAGACAATAAAAATTGCCAAAACCAATAAAATTGCTAAAAGCTACCCGCAAGAGCCCCAGTTTAAGCAACATAATAACCTTTTTTTTGGTGTTTCAACGGCATATCGGACAAAAACAAGCAGAAAATCTTCCTCGTTTATAAGCGACGTTTCGGTCTAATTTAGACCTTTTTCAAGCTTCTACGAGATAACGAAATTATTAAAATTACTAAAAGTCGTGTCGTGTCGTGTCACCGAAGAAAAGAAAATTGAAAAAAGTTACAAATCAATCATTGACAAATTTGAATTTAACGTTGACGTATCTAGTCAAAACAGCAAAAAAAAATTTTTCACTACTAGCTTTAAAACGTACCATTATTGACTTATCTTTGAACTGACACTTCTGTTAACCTCCCCACAACCATATAAAAATGGGAGGTTACTGCAATCACTCCAAAATTCGAAATTGAGATAACACCAGATCTTTACGTTTCAAGGTCCCAGGATCACAAAAAAGTGGTTTTTAAAAAATATCTGTGTGTATGTACGTATGTATGTATGTATGTATGTGAGCACGATTTCTCGGAAACTACCGAACGGATTTTAATGAAATTGGGTATGGAGGTTAGTGTTGGCCTTCCGGTGAGCCGAGTTAATTTTGTTGTCAATCCGCAGACGCCAAGTGCCTTTTTGGTACACCAACTATGAAATTTGACTGATGAACACTAATTTTTCTTATCAGCACATGAAAAGTCTTGAAATTCTGTATCTGAAAGTGTATTCACACTTAGCGCCTTTTTGGCATAAAATCGAAAAATTCAAAGTTTCGAGGAAACATTAAATAAGACGCTACTATATTCACCACGGTAGAGAAGAGAATTTTAGCCCTCGCGCCTTCTAACCCTCGAACCAATCGCACATCGGGGTTACAATCTTGCCGCTTGGGCTAAAATAGTTCTTATCTACCTTGGTCAATAATATACTATTACACTACGGTCGTAATCATGGATTCATAATAAATAACCTTGTTGTAACACATGATTCAACAAAATTGTTGTCAAATCGCTAAAATGTAGAATTCCCTAGAAGTTGACAAGAGTTCCTCAAGGTACCTACAAATTTTGAGCAACTTGGCCTAGGCCGCTTAACCAATCCAGAATCGTTTTATGTTTATTTTGACAATATTTTAAACTTTGTGTTTGCTTATAATTGTTAATCATTCCGCAAACGTTAATGGATCTGCAACTTTTACAGTCAAACACACTTTTATCATCTACATACAATGTAAGGAGAAACGATACGGACTATCCCGGCGCCTCCACCATTTCAGTTGAGGAATCTACCGGAGCCTCTAACTTTTGTATGCAATATTATGTAAGTACAAGAGGCGAATCTGAATTATTCAGATCTAAAGCTCAGGAATAAATTGGAACTATTATTGTAGGTACCTACTATATACAGGGTGTCCCAATTGTCTGAATTCTGTCCATAACTCCATTTTTTACGTGTCATGTAGTTTAAGAAGTCAACCGATTCGTGTAGGCCTCTATTTAAGTCTTTAGGTATACTGACCGTAGTAGGTATTTACATTGTATCCTGTGTTGTGCTTGTAAAACGTTCTGCGTACTCCTTGGAAAGGGCCGGGAGTGCCAGCTACAATATGCGTGCAAAGAACAGAATTTTAATCCCTCAGCATAGATTAACAATTGCTGCAAAAAGTCCCAGGATTATGGGCATAAAACTGTTTAATAAGCTACCTAACGAAATAAAAAATATTTCTAGTGTTAAAATATTTAAAGAAAAGGTTACTAAACTGCTGTATGAAAATGTAGTTTATTCCATAGATGAATTTCTAAATTGCACTTGGTAATTATCTTGCTTAGCGCTTTATAATGTGCAGTAACATTATTAGGTATTACTTTTGTATGTACTTAGTGTTTGTATGCATGATTGTTTTTATCATTGTTATTTTATTGTTATTTTTGACACTGCCATTTCTCTTTTTATATTTGTAAAATTTTTTAAATGGCAATAAACATATCTATCTATCTATCTATCTATCATTGCTGTTAGAGATAGCGAAACATTGTTAAATACAAAGTTGCAGAGGGTCAAACAAGACACATTTTAAAGATAAATCCTGTATACAGGCTGTCCCACTAAGGAGTAAATGGAACACAATGTATTTTAATTTTTTATTGGATTGTATGATGAATTCCAAGTAACATTCAATAATCATGTTTTCATCTGAAGCGAATGGTTTAAAAGATATTGGTAATTTTGGGAAAAAATTACATTTGCAGTACTTGTTTTGAAAAATCACCCCACAACCAATTTTCAACCTTAGGTTTTGTAAATTAGGTTAAGGTTTTAAAAAATAGGGTAGCTTTGGGCTACCTTTCAAGCGCTTGAAAACGGTCTTAGCTTCTTAAATTCGTCTCCAGTTATGAACCTTAAAAAATGTAGAGGTTTAAATTTCGAAATTTTTAAGTGGCATCACTATCAAATGTTACAGCCATAAGCTGTAACATTAAATTTGCTTTCGTTTGATATCAAATGTCCCTAAATCCAAGTCTTGAATTTTTCGTTTTATTCAGTAAACTATGATTTTTAGGAATTTCCATTTTTAGCTTACAATAATGTTTTTCGTCGATCGTACTGGAAACGTCACATTCTTGACATGCAATTATCATCCGAAAGCTTACGTTTCCAGGACTGCGTCATTTGCTAGGCAACACGCACTAGCTGTACAGGAATAACGCCTAGGCCTAGGCCGGAAAAATATTCCTGTACTTCTCTTAAAAAATAGTTCCAAATTTCATTACTTCTGTCTAATTGCGCGATCGACGAAAAAATAGTATGTGCAACACGAAGGAAAATATATATTCTTACTAGTTACACAATATACTATTTAGAAAGGCTGCTCGGACACATGTCACAATAGGTGTCACAAATTCTGTCAGCCGGAATCCTGCGTTAATTAACCATAAATTGAGATCAAGTGTTTTTTTAATGTTCATTTATGGAACGCAAGAATGTACCTACTCAAAAAAGTTGCAGCATTTTCAGCACTTAGGTACTTACCAAAATGAAATAAATAGATAACAATTGCACTTTTAGAATATAGGTAGGTACTTTTTTATTTACCTATTTACCGACTTAATTTTTTTTTTATTTTCTGTTATTTAAAAAACAACTGGTAGGTACTCTGTTAAAATAAAGTAATTATGATGTCAATGATTTGGCTTTGATGATGAGCAGTTTGTGTTGGAAACATGTTAGCTGTTGAAAGAAACCGTTTAGGTATAGTGGGCGTTTCTGGTGAGATATAATAATTACACCTCGAATTACGCTTTGTTTTTACAGTAATAGAATTTATTGCAATTTATTACAATGAAATGTAGTCCGAGCCAACCGTCTAAAAACATCAGGAAGAAAAAGATGAATATTGTGTTTTACTGAATAAATCGAAAAATACAAAACTTGGATATAGGAACATTTTATATCAAACGAAAGCAAATTTAATTTTATAACCTATGGCTATAACATTTGATAGTGGCGCCATTTAAAAATTTCGAAATTTTTGAAGGTTCATAATGTTACTGGGGACGAACTTGAGAAGCTAAGACCGTTTTCAAGAGCTTTAAGTATAGCCCAAACCTTCCTTAATGGCATGCTAAATTTACAAAACAAAAGGTTGAAAATTGGTTGTGGGCTGATTTTTCAAAATAAGTACTGCAAAAGTAATTTTTCCCGCTAAATTGCCAATATCTTCCAAACCATTCGCTTCAGTTGAAAACATGATTAATGAATGTTACTTGGAATTCATCATAGAATCCAATAAAAAATTAAAATACAGGGTGTTCCATTTACTCCTTAGTGGGACAGCCTGTATACAGGATTGTATTTTTAAAATGTGCCTTGTTTGACCCTTTGCAACTTTGTATTTAACAATTTTTCGCTATCTCTAATAGTAATGGAGATATCGACCGAATACAGACAATTGGGACACGCTGTATAACAAAGGTGTGATGGATGGTTTGCGAATATGTAGTTTGTAGTATATGTACCAATCTATCATTCAAAACATCAAAACACGCTTCTACCTAGAAGCGAAACTATCCCGGCGCCTGCACCATTTTTAACAATCGAACAGCGACTAGCAATAGAGATCCAAGCGGCAAAATTGCAAACTCATGCAAAAATGCTTCAAGATTATAAAATGAGTGCATAATATTCGTTTTTAAGACCACCAACATTTTGGCGCTTAGATCACTATTGCTAATCGCCGTCCAATTTTTAATCGCCTGTACATCGTATTTAAGGTAATAATGCGCAAAAAAATCCAAAACGTAAAGCAACATCAGTTTATAATTTATTTGATTCATCTTCTTAACAAAATGTTCTGTCTCCTCCTAAACGAATCTACTGAATCGAAAAAAATGAGAGGGCAAGCGGCGCTCATGGAAAGTATCTAATAACAAGATTCCCACTTTGAAGTTATTTTAATCAGATAGGGGTAATTCACAATACACTCGAATGGCTCTCCTCCACGCCGGACCCCGAGTGGGTGGGACGTAGAACCGATAGATAGGGTGGAAAGCGCGATGCCTTTCCGGTCGCCGGAGCTGATGAAATTCCGACCGATCGCCCCGCCCGAATAGTTACGATTTCCAGGAATTCAAATACGTGTCCCGATATTACACATTGTCCGAATTACTGACGACGTTAAACGACGTCGCCTCATACAAAATTTACGTTATGTTTGTGTCCCAGAAATTGTAAAAGCTAAGAGAGTCGGCGTCTTCGTCAACTAATAAAATTTCCACAGATGCGTCGCTGCTAGATTGTGTTATGTTATTTATAAAGCCTTTGAGCGACGCCGACGAGAAGCGCCGGAGAGGAAAGGGACGCCGCCTACCGCCTCATTCACTTTTACTCGCGAATTTTTCCTCTTTTAAGAGGTTTAAGGGTCAGAGATTTGGTGATTGCGTGAACTACCTGGGCGGAGTGGGCTAATGCGCTAATTATTTCAACCACACCTCGTCCCTACACGCGATACTCCTATTACTCTGCCATTATTATTACCATTACCGAAGCCAGACAACAGGTACGTGTGTATTAAACAAAGATTTCCGATTAGGAGGGCGCCTTTGCTATTTCCTCGGCGGTAGCCATATAATTATCTACTTGGCAGGTATTTCCAAGAGTTATGACGCCAAATAATCAGGTTGAAGGATACCCTGCTTGATCGTCGTGTCAACAGCGAAATCCACATCTCTTAATCCCGTTTTACGACAAGAAATAACAACCACCACCGATAACAGCAACCAATCAAACAATGACTTGACGGGTGTTTGATTTTCGTGGAAGCACTAAATCCAGTCGTAAAACCTACCAGTAATTAAAGTAATCTTATCCATTAATTACTAATTTTCCTCGGATTGGATCTTAATGTTGGTAAAGATGTCTGACAAGTCATTCTTGCGGCCATAATCGATCACCCTGGGAAGCATCTCTAACCGTAAAAGGCGACGCGTTTAGATCCGATCCGATGAGATTTTATCTCAGATGCCACATTACGACACTTAGTAATGTGGCGAAAAAGGTCCCAAATGAGTCCAAGCTTGATGCCTTAGAAAATAACAAGATTTAAAAAAGCGGCTTATAAAAGGTCTTATCTTATGAGATGAGGTGGCGTAACGATTAATCTATGCTCACTTAGCGGGCAGATAGGCCTTTATTAGACACAGCAAATGAGATCAATCACATACTTCTGGTAATGAGGTGAAAAAGTTGTCAGTCTCGGAGACGGTAGAAACTTCTACTTTTTCACAGAATTTGTAAATGTAGCATTTAACTTTATTTGACCAAGGTCCCGTGTGCGGGCGGTTGTCGATGGATGATGCGCCCGGCGCTAATTTACTAAAATATAAAATACTAATGTTTTTCACCAATAAAATGAATATTTATCGAAAAAATGGCACTAAGGTTTTCGATCCGGCAATGCAACAGCTGTCGAATCCGATAGTATAAGAATGTTTTTTTGTAAAATAAATTGAAACAAGGGCCCTTTTGCCACTAAAATGTAATTTTTCAAAAAAATGGCACAAAGGTTTTCGGCTTGAAAAAAAATCAGCTATCAAATCCGGTAATAAAAATATACAGTTATGCATAGATTTTTTTCACGGCACCATTTTTTGGCCAAAAGGGCACAAATGTGGATACATTTTTAAAAGCAGAATTCGAAGAGCATTCATATGGTAACGCGAAAAATGGGGGTTTGCATTTAAATTTTTATACATTTTTAGAAGTAGAATTCGAAGAGCATTCATATGGTAACGCGATGTGTAACGTTGATGCGCCAAAAAGGCACTTTCCGTGAACCGATGTGGCCTAAATTCAGCACCTACAAATCTCCCACTGAATATGTGTGGCAAATTTCATCTCGATATACGTTCAGTAGAGCTGCAGCGTGATCACAGACACACAGACAGACATTTTTCAAAAACCACTTTTTCGGATTCCCAGGACCCTGAACCTATAGATTTGATGTTTTTGGTGATTCGATTTTATTAACTTGCTTCGCGAAGCGTAGAAGTTAAAAACCGAATTCTTCTAATCCTCCTTGGATAATTAAAAGTGAAACCAATATGTAATAAGAATGATTAGTGATCGACACCCTACCTCCAAAATACCCACAATGGCTGTCGGCATCGCGAAAACTGAGTTGTCGCGTAAGGCGATATGTTTAGTCACGCGCGCTTTCCTTTGATTTGCATGTCGCTAAACTAGACCAATTAGACCAAGTCTCTATCTGTCCGCTTTGAAACTCTGGCAATTTTTTATTTATATATTTTGTTGTGGATCGTTAACGCAAAGGGATTTGGGCAACCCTCAGTCTATCCCACAGTCTTCAAAGACAAATTAGACACGTCATATTAATTATCACTCGCCTAAGGCTTCATTATTATGGAGGAATCTTTTCAGCTCCAATTATTTAGGAACATGTTACAGGCATTAGCAAAACATTGCAATAGTCGGAAAATTGCAATGCCAATATTTTTCCGATAGGCGTCCTGCTTGCATCAAAGTCTACAATAAATGGTGGCAGTCGAGCAATGCAATTTATTATATAAACGACACAAAGAAACCTTGTTAGTTCTGAGAAGAGTTGCCTTAAGCTATAGGCAAAGAACGCTGCTTCCGCTCGGACCTATAATTATCAAACCCACACACATCCACTCGCATCCAAATAAAATAAACCAGCCCTAACGAGTTCCTCACCTAATTATCCACGACTTTTATAACGATGGTGGTGTTTTAGCGTCACTTTACATGGTTGCGCGTACCTTATTAATAAATGCCAATAAGTTATAGGAGCGCCTTCACGACTGGAGGAAAAACCGGCCGCCATAAAGACCAGCGCTGACTGACAGGTTTTTTATCGACACCCATCATTACCCCATGATTTATGGAAACGAGACTTAAAAAGTCATTCTTATCGACTTCCCCAACCCAAAGTATTCACAATTACTCCTCTTACGGACACAACATTAATAAGATTAACACCAAATATTTTAATTGCCTCGTCTGAAGAAAGTTGTGATACATTTCCAAGTTCAAGTTTGTTATAATGATCCAAAATTTTTAGATAGCCTTTTTTAAATTATCTTTAAGTTGAGTTTGGAACACTTGAGGCCCGACCCGCACCAACCTCAAAATATTGAGCTTTTTACCAATAGTGCCCATTGTCAAATTCATTTTAAGCAAAAATTTAATACTCTACTATTTAGTATTAGGTTATGTATACGAGGAATCAAAATTGTATGTTTTCTCTTACATGGAGAGGGGAGGGGGGGCTTTAGCGTCTTAGGAACGATTTCCGGACACATGTTTACAGGAACTTTTTTTCATATTTTGAGCTGCAGAATCACCCCCGAAATATTTCATATTTCCTGTATAGCGGCCCACTCGTTTTATTTCTTATTTACGTCTTATTTCTGCACGAAGTGATTTTAATTTTTCATAAAATTATTGCCTTATTTCAGCATGGATTCAATTATTCAAGGTAAGTAATTTACCAAAATATTATAATAATGTCGATTTTGGTCATATTAATACATATACACTACAGTGTGTCCCACTTATGAGGACACTGTCATATTTTCGTAAATTTTAGGAGTAGGGATATACATTTTTGAACAGCTGTAGACCCGGTTTATGAGACGCATCTTTTGAGGTACTCAACTAAAATGGAAGTTGTAAACCCAGCCCACTACGACCTCGCGAATAAGACCATTTTTCAATATTTTGCTTCGCGATCAAGATATCAAAATGGAGTGGGGAGGTTAAAAATTCATGAGAGTAAATTGTTTCAATTCAAAATTCGAATTTTTAATTTTAGAAAAATCTGGAAAAATCTTAATTTTCAAAAAATTCAATTGCGAATGTTGCTTTTAAGCGACCACGTAAATACAAAATTGACCTCTGAACAACTTTCCTTTAACAATTTTTTTCGATATCTTTAGCGCAACTAGACAAAATCGAGCTTTAAAGATGTTTTTGGGGAAATTCTAAGTGCAGATTTTGAATTGAAACTCGACATAGGGCGTGAAAATTGGATACTGAACACTTTGTTCTTATTATTTTTTCGATATCTTGATCGCGAAGCAAAATATTGAAAAATTGCCCTATTCCGAAAGTCGCAGTAGGCTGGGTTTACAACTTGAGTTGTAAAGTTGTACTTGAGTTGTATAGTTGAATACCTCAAACGATGCGTCTAATAGGGGGTTTATCCCTACTCCCAAAATTAACCAAAATATGACAGTCTTCATCTTAAATGGGACACACTGTATAAACGATAAATATTTTAAATGGATGTAATTTGTTGGAAAGTTCGATTATTTCACCTGACTTTTAACAGGTTTCCCGATTAGTCCCATCCTCGAAAAATATATCAAAATTAGCTTGGCTCCTCCTACAAAATAATATTCAATGAAAGAAGTCTGCTGGAAATGAATTTTTTATTGAGCTCCGCAGGCAAAATTTGTGCACGTCGGGAGACGGTGGTTTCAGACTGTTCGTTTGATGTCTGGTAAATTATTTAATTGATAATGATTTATTTATAACTGCAGAGAACAAAACTGCAAAAGTAAAGCAGAAAAAATACTTCTGATACGGGGCAAGTACCTGCTGGAGTCACTCTTGATGTGCTTCTTTAATGAAGATCTGCGGAATAAATACTGTCAAGGCAAAACCAAAAATGCAAGTCATTTAACGAGTGAACTAGAGAAAAAAAGTGGAGTGAAAGCAGTGATCCGAGGGGAAACAACATGCAGCAAAAATTATTGCCAAAGCATTACAGAGTTGCCCAGATTAGGCCAGAAATGGACTCACCTTAAATACTAAAACAAGAATGTCACTTATACATGATGCAAAAGCTTTGGCTATTTTTTTTGGAGCAAAGAAATTGTTCCACCCCCTACTGAACCCCTGTGATTATGAAACTTTTTTTAAGTATTTTTTCAGAAATCTGTTGTGCGTAGGTGCCTACTGAACATAATATAATGCCAAATCTTTTAATTATTTTTGGAGTAATTTTCCACCCGTGACGATATTTTTTTAAATTTGTTTCGATTAATTCACTTGGAAAATTTCACAATTTCACAATTTTGACGAAGTTTAAGGAATTCTGGGCCCACTGTGCACTCCTAACACGACTCTTTTTCTAGCACATTGAACTCGTAAGTGCCGACTCTTACAACATCCCTCGGTAAGTTCAGTCTAGGAAGGCTTTTGTTTTGTGTTCGTCAGCTACATTTTATGACATCCAAAAGATATGTAACATACTAGGTACTCTGTTCATTAACCGCCTCTCCGTGGAAGGTCGAAGCAACATGCATACTGAAATATGCACTGACGAACCAAAATCGACATAGAGCAAGCTAAGTGCCACATTATGTTATGATGAGCTTTTTAATAAAGCTGTACTTTTAATTAAATTTAAATTCCTGAATCTTATTTAAATACCGTTTGCCACGGCTGGAAATTTAAGGGCCCCGGCTTGATTACGAGTTTGTCGCCTATCTTGTGCTCAATTGATCGTCTATCTTGTGCTCAATTGACCATTTTTCCGGTAGGCAGCGTTAAGTTCTCTATCTTCGCCTACTTTTAAGTTCGCCAGTTAAAAATAATAAAATAACACATTTCATCATAGAAACGTCTTCTAATTCATATAACAATTAGTGAGAATTTTTGGAAAACCAGCGCAATTTTTGAATTTGCGCAATAATCGAAGCACAACATAGGTAGATGTATTTTCGGGTGTGCAATTTGTCCACACAGCCTCATAATAATAATTCTCTTATATTAATTACTCGCTTGGCTCTTTCACCGACTGAAGCTCTTTTATAATCTCTATTTTGTGTTGAATTCCTGCAATGTGGGTGTTGGAATCGGTTTGGAGAATCGTCGGTGAATTAGACGGATCAGGTAGCCGTGTATAGCCATACAACCGAGTACTTGTGACGTTGCCTACAGTTTATATGAAGCGTCAGTTGCAGATCTCTTTGAAGTCCGTTGAGCCCGAGGCGTCGCGAGCGTCGTTCCCTCCACTACCGCTCCATCCCTCCACCTGCCTGCATATTTATCCCAGTACGCATCGTTTTTCTGCAAAATAATCCAATCGAGGGCCGCCTCTTTCCAGTCTACTAATTCTATACAACATATTAATGGTTCTAACCACTTGTGCATCTGACTTCGGATAAACCAAACAGTCGGGGTAGATATCCCACAACAATCCGCAGTATTAGACACCCTTGGTGAAGGGTGTATAGCTCGATACCGGTTATGATATAATAATTCATAAGTACACATATTCATATGTTACATGTGACCGATCCGACCCCAACTATTAGCAACCCCTGGCACTCGCCCCAAATCAATTTGTGCAATTGGTAGGGTTGATGAGGACGGTGGAGATGGGAAATTACGACGTTTGCATAAAGGGGCCGCATGATTAAAAACTCGTATAGTCAGCCGGGGAGATTTGCAGATACTCCAAATTACACCGAGCTGAAATCACGGTGGGGTGCGTCCGGTGGGGGTTCCAGCGACACGGAAGGAACTTTTCAGTCTCAGGAGCAGTTTTAGGATTTCATTAGTACCTACCTACTTATTTATTATAAAACCGATTAAATTGAGATTGAGAAGACATTTCACGATTCTGAGATAATATATGCGAATTCAAGACGTACGAGGACAATTTTAGTTTTAGTATATATATTTAAATATAGGGTGTCTCTTTTAAAGTGTCAGTTAGCAGTTTTTAACCGGAACAGAAAAAATTGTATCTTGAAGTACTTGAAAGTACAAAGTTTGAACTTTCTTTTGATGTCTCAATTGATCATGTTTATTTAACAATATGGCGGAAAATAATTTTTAAAAATGGATGAACATTGAATGGCGTAACGAAGTTGTGAACAATTATTTTTTTTTAAATGCGAGTACCATAATTTTACGTAAAACAAAGATGCAAAATTAAATTCTCTTTAGATGGTATTAGCATTCCCTATACCTATTTTCAATATTTTTGAAAATATTTGAAATAAATGTATTTGTGCAAATTTAAAAAATTGATCCCAGCAAGCTTTTAGTCAAATTTTTGAAGAAGTAGAATGAACTATTACTAATTTTTGATCCAAAGCTTGGTGTGATAAATTTTGATAATTCCGACAAATACATTTATTTCGCAATCAACCGAAAGCTCAAACCTTGAACTTTCAACCCTCCAAGTTTGAATTCTTTATCTTCAACCATCTAGAAGATACAAATTTTTCGATTGCCGGATAAAAATCAATTTTTTTACACAAATTTTGGCTTATGTCAAAAACTATGACAGTTAAATAGGCAAAATGGGGGTGCAATAAACTAACAATTAAGAGGCCAATCCGAATCTAGAGTCAAAGAATAGGCTTCCCATTTAAAATAACAAAGATGGCGGCCACTTCCTGTATAACCGGAAGTGCGTCAGAGCTGAAAATATTTTCATTGTATGGGCAGTAAATTGAAACCCCCGTGGGTGAATTTTCGTTTAGCTGTTCAAAATGATTCTCTAAATATCGCTGATACTTTAAAAGAGACACTCTCTATAGACATAATTTTTCCTCCAAAACTAGGCACTCGCGACCACTGTGTGCCGACTGAGTTGTCAGTATGTTTTGCACTTTCCAGAATCGTTCAACAATCAACCTCAATATTGGTAGGTGATTTCACTGTCAACTTTTTACTATGGATTATCAGGTCTCTTGCATGTATTTATAACACTAGTTTCATTTTTTCGCCACTGACTGTAGATAAAAGATAGATCGCCTGACAATACAGTACTGACTGACCCCCTGAACGGTCTGACATTTGCAAGTTATTGTTCATGTTTATCTTATCTAACAGCGGTGATCTGGTATTGAGGGAGGAGGATCACCCCTTGATTCCCACAATTGCGACAATGGTCCAGTACAATGTTTAAAAAGCGTAATTACGGATAATCCTGTAGGATGAAAGGCACGACATATGGGATGTCACAGGGTTTTTTATAATAGAGCCCAGCGCGTGTTCAACACACCGGTCCCGCCCCTATCTAAATTTGCTGAAATTTCAACATAAACGTGAAGAAATGTTTGCCTCCGGTAATTTATTAATGAAAGATCTTGCTTAGAGATAATAGAAGTCGTGTAAACAGGAAGCAGTCTTTACGCCGACAATAAGTCGTGGTATGTAAAAAATATTGACACAGTCAGAGGGGCCGATTTGCATAACCAAACTTCAGTGGAAAAAATACAAATGTGAACCGCCCGCATGAGGAGATGTTCAGTTCGTGTTTATTTATGCGATCCGAGAGGCGGACGCAGGGAACCAAATGTTATTTCTAGTATTTTCAGCTCGAACGCTGCGCTTCGGCGAGGAGGGCAGTTCTGAGTGTGCTCCTGGTACAATCAGCGATGTAAACGAGAACCGAGACCAACGAAAAGATCAAGAACTGCAGGAATTCTCATTGGATTCAAATTCGAGATGCCAGGGTCGCCTGCAGCGCGATCACTGCAACATCAATCTGAGCTCTGATGTTTTCGGTTCATATCCAAGATGTCATAATAGTATATTATTAAACGAGCACATTATGAAGGCCATTATTCACGCGGTTGAGTTGTAAACAATCAAGTGAATAATCGCCCATAAAGTGCGAGTTAAATACGACGTTTTATCCACGATTATTGAAATATATTTATCCAAAATTATTGAAATATATTTATCCAAGATTATTGAAATTCTTCAAAAATTTGTATCACTTTATGTTTATTGTAAACACAAGCCAACAAAAACAAAATGTTGACAAATGATAGGAACAGCTTGATGCTTGATCTACTTTGGCACACTTTCGGTTGATTTTGAAACGTCATGATCTTCATTGGATAGGCGGCCAACATTACAGGTGCTGTGAAATGTGACAGAAGCGTGACTTATGACCCTAAGTCACGCTGTATTTTATGAACAGGATTATGTATCCATAGTTACGTGCATAACAATGGCATTATTTAATAATCATGGACAAACATAAAAAAATAACAGCAAGGAGCATAAAACAATATTCAAAATAAATTCAAGGGCACAAATTCTCACAGGGTCCAGATAACGTGTTTGTTTGAACTAGTTTGAAGTGCTAATAATTGTGCAACCATCACAATAAGAGAACACAGCACTGCATATAAGGCTGAATCGGAGCCAACGGACAGGCTTAGCTATTGACCGCCCCGAATAAATGTATTTCTATCCGGAAACTAAAACCAACTTCCATGTGAGATGGAGAGCTGAAATTTGGCATACGAATACGAATAGATAATAACTTGCAACATGACGTATTGCTTGCGTCTCGGCTATTTATCGTGGGCTATCCGTCACGGATTTTGATATATGCTGTAGCGGACTTTTTATCCTCTCGTTGCTCACATTCCCTCCTTTACGATTTTAATCCATATTCAAGCGTTTAGGCTGCAGCGTTCGCATCAGTAGAAGCTCAAGAAGGCGCGTTTTTTATTTCGGGTTTTGCTTTACCTGTCATACTCAGGACACTATACCCAAAACAGGTATTGAAGCATTGGAAGCCCCATTGTATAGGCATACAGACTCATATTTTCTAAGGGACACGCAAACAGCATGTCTCATCAGTCGCTTTTTCTGTTATGGTGTTAAACGGGCTTGCATTTACGTCAAAATTCCTGTAAATGTCAATAAACAGCAACAATGTTGCATGGATGAGACTATGTTTGTCTATTGTTTCCGGTTCTTGACGAAGGTACCAGCCCGAGCCCGTTAATAAATTAATTTCTGTTAGGTACTCAATTTAATCAACCCGGGCAACGCGGCTGGTGCAATATGTAATACAAATTCTTTCATGTAACAAGGATATTTTATATTTTCTTACCGAATCTCCGCTGCATTGATAAAAAATGTAAAGATTTGTTGTTTTTGGCGATTCGATTTTTCGATTGATTTTAGTAATTGCTCCGCGAGCGTAGAAGTTAAAACTTGTTCCAAGAACATCGTGATCCCCTGAGCTTCAATAAGAGACAGAACTGGAGATTTTTATTGAAAAAAAAGGATAGAAGTATATATAAAAAGCTTTTACTCAATTTTCTTCATCTCATCAGTGCAAGACCAAAAATGGGTAGCAGAACGGCTGGAACCTTCCCATCATGGCGTGGATCTTTGCTTTCCGTGTAGGTACCAAGTACCCAGTAGTCAATTGAACACGAAATATTTTCACCGCTCGCCATTGTGACTAATTTCACACTTTCTGACAAATAACCTCACCTATAATATCACATTTAACACCTTCCTTTTAAAAAGTTAAGAATCTGCCACATTTACTGTCACCAACTACGCTATTCACTGTCAATTCGCAAAGGTTTTAATGTAAATGAGAACTTTAATTTTCATTATTTTCCGCCGAAATGGTAGAAACAGTAAATTTCTCGAACCAGAATTTAAGCATCTTGCATTAATGATGATACAAAAAAGGGGGCCTTGTACCGTCGTGATCAGAAAAAACGAGTACAGCGAATGACTTTAGACACAAGCATTTTCTAACATTTAAGATGGAAAAACGTGCGCCCAAAGTCACGTCACTGTACTCGTTTTTTCTGATCACGATGGTACCTATTTAAAATTTTAAAGTTGATATGCCAAAATGACACTTCAGTTTGGGCTGTTTTCATTGTTATATTACATAACTGATTTTTTTTTGTATAAAGGGCACTAATGGCCGATTTCATAATAAAAGTTAAGTCGACTTTAAAGGGGATTTTGACCAATCAGGAGCAACCTTTCTGGAATGTTGCTATAAGCAAATGTTTAAAGGACACTTCAATTTTGATTATGAAATTGGCCCTTAGTGTTAATCAATTTTTGTCTTTTTTATTTGAATTTGAAGACCTCTCTGACGTTCACAAAAAAAATAACATTTAAAAATTGATTTGCCAAAATGGCACTTGCTGTGGGTCTATTGCCCCAAAAACTTTTCGGCTCTTCTACGGGTAATGCAATCTAAACGTACAAAATTTCAGCCAAATCGGCGGTGGTTCAGCAAAAGCAGAATTTGAAGGCCTTTCTAATGGTCACGACAAAAATCGGGGCGAGACCTTAAAACGTCTATACGATCTATATCTGGTGTTATCTGGAATTCGAAAATTTTTGCGATTGCAGTAACGTCCCATTTTTTTTTTAAATGTGGGGTTGTGAAGGTTAAAATAGCAAACCGTCTTAAAGTATTTTATGTGCACTGTGCATCAGTTCTATGTAACCGGTGGTGGTGTTCAGTTGAATTGTCGAGCCGCCCGATGGGTTTGTTGTAATAATCATGAAGAAGTAATAACAACGTCAAATTCATGACTTTTCCAGCTTCACACCGGACACCGGTTATAAAAATTTTGTAGATGTTGATCGGTCCTCGTTCACTCTCTCGCCGTAGTCGAGCCACAACGAAGCCATTAAAATTGGAGGAAATTCTTCAGGGATCCTGTTTTCTTTTATTTGAAAAGACGTCCAGCGCTCAGTTTAGGGAGGGTGAACTGACTCTCGTCCATCGAAACTCGCCTCCCGGAATTTGCATGTAATAACAGAGTATTGCCTTTCCCCGGATAATGAAATACTATAAGATCTGGGGGGTCCATATCCAACCCAGTACCCACTTCTTTCAAGAATGTTGAGTGAACAAGTGATCCCAGCTTCTTATTTAATTTAATAAAAATTCAGTGTATCGCTATTGAACCGCCATCATCACACGTAGTACTCCGCGCTGTTCTTTTTCGACGGCTTTTCAGCTAAATCAGGAGGTGACAAATTTCAGGCCTGTTCTCATTGTAAAGGCAGACAACGCAGTTAAAGTGTCAATCACAAGCTGGCAAAGCCGGCCAGTTCAACATCCACTTTTCTCCTCTACCAACGCGGATGAAAACGAACTGGTTGGTTGAAACTTCATTAATCGGAGGGGTACAAAAAGTGCACGGATTCAAAATGTAATTTTCTAATAATAGGTGTGGCCTGTGCTGTGTTATTACACTGTAAAACTTCAAAAGCTGGGGGCCAATCGGCAATAAAATTGACAGATGCTGATGATGCCAATACATTTATAATATAGTTTCTCCAAAAAACGCGAGCGTCGCGACGTCAGAACAGAGATTCACGCTTGGTCGGGACCAATTCAGAGCCGGAATTTATCCTATCAATTTCTACTCGTTGAACCGGCAAAGAGCCGACAACCCCCGCCGCCGCCGCCACGTCTCATTACTGCACAGCCTCGCCGGATGGGACGCCATCTTGTTCCGTCCGCCGTGATTTTACATGTCGTTGTGTTTGTTTAATCATGCGAACGTAATCCGCCGTTGAAATTTATAATTGGACATGGACCTTATATCTGCGATTGCAAAACAAAGGCGATATACGTTTCTTTCATTTTTATTGAGCCTGTCTTTCAGGGGTGGACTGAATATGTTATTCTAGTAGGTAACTACAATAGTTTTTAAACTGCGAAGATTCAAGGTGTGTATAATGAAAGCTATAAATTCTGGCGCCTCCACCACCTCCACCGTTGTTGAACAAAAAATACTCCAATGCAATGCTAGAATCCTGATTTAGGAAATGTTATCAGTTATTGTCATAATTCGCATAAATGGCTTCCCAGGGTTTATACAACCACAGTACGGCCCTGGAATACAATTTTTTGTCCCTATTTTGCATCCAGTCAGGTAGCCATGTCACACCTTACTTAGTTTACATAGATCATTTGTAGAGACAAGCTCAACGGCCACAGCATTCTAAAACAATGACACCTACGCTGTCTTTGCCGTTTAAATCACGCCATTAACACGGTTTTATTTATGGTTAGACAATTGGTAATAGCAGCTTTATGAACCCAACATGTTATGGATTACAAGAAAGATAGATCAGGGGGTTTCCTTTCACGGCCAATTGCCTCAAATATTTGTGTAGTCGGGGAGTGAACGCGGTTGAGTTGGTCACAATGCCAGTGACCATCGAAAAGGAGAAGGTAAGGATCCGAGTGATCCGATAGTGTACAAATCTCTATGGCTCATTTCACCGAACAAACGTGGTCACGTCGAAAAAGAGACGTGAAAACACGACAGTAATTTTTGCGTGTTGCGGCCACAGCAATTTTGCGGTTGCTGTGTCACTGGCGGGATTATATTCCCGGAAGCCTCACTAATGTCCCCTTCGAAATAAGGGAGCTGGAATGCTTATTTGCCCTACCTTACGTTTCTTATCCAAATCTGCTTCTCGTCTTTCAAGCATTAAACATTCGATGCCGAGCTCGCAGATTATTTCCTGAAAAAATCTCTGACGACACGCAAATCGCCGAAGGGGGATTTTTGCACCACTCCGCGGGATTTTCCGACTTGAGATTTCAAAACCGCTTAAGTAAGTGCAGGGTCTTTTCAATTTTCTTTCAATTTTCGGGCAACTAATTCATTATTAATATTTGATAAAAAGAACTGAATTCTGCCGATAGCGACGTTGACTTATGTTAGTACCTATTTTACACATATCCATAGGCAGAATGTATCAGGGCAGAAACTTCCTTTTTATGCAATAACAATAATATAAGACAAAATAATTATATTGCTATTGAGTGGAATTATTTTTCTAACTTACAACATATTCAATGGAATGACATGAACATTTTAAGATGCAACATATGAAATACAGCAATGCGATATGTTCCGAATTAAAATAATATCATTAAATGGTACTAGTACCGTAAAGTAATTACTTTCGTAACTATCGTGAAGTGAAAAATATACGGCTACATTGTCGTACTAGTACTGTGTCAACTAGACACATTACGGTACTGGTACCTTAAAGTGTAAAAGTAAAGGTGCAAAAAATCCATGGCAATCAATTGTTGCAACAATGGGTTACTATGGATATTTTCCACCTTTAGTCACATAGAAAAAGAACAGGGAGTATAATTTGATTAAATAGTTAATATAGTAATATAGTTTAACACAAAGATTCATCTGGAGAAAGCTACAAAGAAGTGCGTTTCTCACCTCATGTAATATTAAAATAATGTCAGTAAATCCGAAAGATAAAGCATATTGTTCTGTTTATCATACTCGCGTTTGACCACCCGATTGGGTCAGCAATCTTTGCCACGTTTGTTTATGGTGTGAAAACCATTTAGATATTAGTTATATCAAACAAGTGTCAGCCTTAATAATTATAAAATGTTGCGTTTCAAAATTTAACAACAATGATTCACCATCAAACGGACAATGGATATTAATTAAATCCGTGGTAAAACTTTCGATTCCCTCAAAATCGATTATTACTCTGGTGCGTGTTGGCTCTCAATTGGTGGTGTTTTTGAATACATATATACCACAATGTTTGCAGAGGTAAACAAAATTATAGGAATTATTTATTAAATGTCGCGTGTTTCTGGGCGAGATGAATTAAGCGGTCCCAAAATGCACTCAAATTATCGGCAATTATGCAAATGAACCCTATATTGCCGCCACCTTCGAGGTTCAACTGGAGGAGAAACCACTTCTGCAACGTATTTTCCAAGATGTAGAAAAATGAGGGGGCGCCCCTCGTTTTCCTTTTCACTGAAACGGAGTGTACATTTCTTTCGCGTCGATATTTCCCAATTCAACTACTAAAAAGGAATATATTTTCGTTGTATGGATTTGCCACGGCAACACTTTAACCCCGCTTTATGTGTTATTTATTTGCTCGTTTAGGCGGAATGGAAAATCGCTGTGGCGTTTACCTTGGAAATTCGCGTTTCTGCAGCCACGGAAATTTCTACCATTTCGTTTTCACCCGTTTTAAATGAGGCACTACAATGGGGGAACGTTCGGTCCAAAGTTAAATATGATGTGCTATGTGCATTACCTTAGTATAAAGAATTTTAAAAATAACAAGAGCCTAAAAGAATAAGGTACCGCATAATAAAGCTTGGGAAGTGGCGTCATCCGTTTCTTTTTACGTTTACTTATTAGAGGCCATGGTATTCATCTTTAAGGCCTAGGTAGTAGGCAGCTTGTCCGCCCCTGCTAGGTAGCTTACGGCGAAACATTTTAATACTTATAGATTCATTTTAAGTTCTACGCTCCGAGGAGCAGTTACTGGGAATCTAAAACCTCTAAAAATGTATTCACACTTGGTGTCCTTTTGTCCAAAAATGGGTGCCGTGAAAAAACCTATGTACAACTAGTGCATTTTTAACAAAAATTTCATTTTAGTGGCAAAAAAGCCCTTTTCTTGAATTTTTCTTAGCAAAAAGCATTTTCTTACTATTATGGATTCGATAGTTTTGTTGCATGGACGGATCAAGAACCTTAATGCCATTTTTTCGAAAATTTATATTTTAGGGGCAATTTTCCTTTGGAAAAAGGCATATCATTATTATTATCGAATTCGGCAGCTGTTGCATTGCTGGATCGAAAACCTTATTGTCATTTTTTCGAAAAACATTTGTATTTTAAATTTTAGTAAATGAACCCGGGCACAATGCGCAACACAGCGACATCCGGCCCACGGTTCACCCAGCCGAAGCGTTCGACTTACCGATTCTGACTTGATTAAAGTTAACTGCTACATTCACAAATTCTATGAAAAACTAGAAGTTTCTACCGTCTCCGAGACTGCCAATTTTTTTATTGCACCGACGCACGCAAACTTTACCTAAACTGAAATTGGCCCAAGCCAAAATCATCAGAAGAATAGAAAAACAATGGTCAACTTCGATGGAAAAATGCTCATTATCAAAGCCAAAGTTTGGCTTTGTGTTCAGAAGGTGTTAGTTGATGATGAGGTTGGTGTAGTAGTGGGGTGCTTCTAGTGATGAGATCATCAGAAGAGTTTAGGTCACTTTTGTTGGAGGCCTAACGCAAGAGTTATTATGACTTATTACGATTTTTATTAGGCATTATTTAAATTATGGCCAAGCCGTCCATACTAAATGGTTGCGAAGTAAAAGCTCACAATTATTATTATATGATGAGGCATTTATATTAAGGAAATAAAAGGCGCTTTCCATTTACACACCATATTTAACTGAGGCGCCTCACTTAATATCAGGAAAATTTGATTGGTCAATATTCAAATGTCAATCAAATTTTTTTTAACTGATGCTCCTCAGATAAATGTGTAAATGGAAAGCGCATTGAAAGCGTCTAAAATGAAACCCTGAACTGAACTGCACCGTGTGTCCTACCTAATTTGTCATTCAAATATGCATTCGACATGTCCCCTGTTGAACCACACCGTATTTCTGTTGTGATCAACCTAATCGGGCGATAAAATATTCACGTCCGAGGGCAATTTTTGTCGTTATCTTGTATTTCCCTGGAACCGGAACAGTGAACACCAAATTAGCCATTGAAGGCGCACAAATTGTTTACCGTCTATTCCACCAAGTCTTTATTTTATTTCCGGAACATTTAAAGCAATGGTTGATGGTTGTATTTCTTGATTATTTGCCAGCCCATCATCACCTACTACGACACGATTCTCCATGGAGCGGCGGCTCCTTTGAAGGAGCCTGCAACACGCGAGCTAGTTAGTCCCTCTCACTTTAATGTAGGGGGATGATACAGATGTAATTAAGTTGTTTCTCTAATTGGACGACAGGAAGGATTTAAAAATATTACGACCGCAATCGGATTTTTAAATAATTCGTGGCAACATCTTCAAGGCGGTCCTATTTGTTCAAGCCGAAACTAACACATCCATTCTACTACCCGTTCTCCTATTTACCAAACATATTTTTACAAATTCTATAGTGTTCGCAAACAAAACGCGATCTACCTGCGCAAACAAACAAGACCCAACATAAATAGAGATTATAGCCTAGTCCTGCCCCTGACTTTTTTTATAACTACCAAATCAACTTAAAAAGGAAGAGGGGTAGACCTTACTGCTTCTAAAGAGATGATTGACGTTTCAACCACACCCAGGCTACTTCTCAGAAGGACTATTGTGTGGGTGCCCCATGTGGTAAAATTTTTCATATTTTATGCTTTCCGTTATACAATTTTTTCAAATCCATATAATGATCATTAACGCCTACGGCTATTCACAAAACAGCGTTAAACTAATTAGAAAATGTCCGAAATAACGTTTTAATATGACATTTTAATGGCTAGTCCTAGTTGGTGACCACCCATATAGTAGTGAAATTATGTGAATTCCACCAAACATTTGGGCCTGCCATGTCGGTCCTTGGACCTCTTGGAAGACACGTTCAAGGGCACGAAGAATGAGCCGTCAGACTGCTAATCGTTGTGGCACGTTTGCTGTGCGGCGTCAGAATTCTGTCTCTTCCCTGGTCTAAAAGTGGCCTCGTAATTTGTTAATCTCCATGTCTCCGTGTTTACTTGCATCGATAATCGAAGGTCTGGGTCTGCTTTTAGTCAAAACACTAGAGTTGGTTGGTTTGCTTGATGCGTACCTAAGATAAAAAGATTTATGGTCACTCGCCGGAATGAAGCAGTTTCCTACAGTTTAGTCGGGGAACAAGTAATATGTGGTGACATCTGCGTGTTGGCCTGGGGCCACCCACCCACATTGTTTCTTGATTTGAGCGACTTCGTCCTCAGTCATTACAAAACGTCTGATGTTTAGTAGCTCCCATTCAGTGGCGTAGACAAGGGGAGGGACACAGGGAATCCGAGCCCCCCAAGACTTAGCTGCAATTTTGATTTCTGTATTTTTTAACATCGATGTAAAGCAATGTTATAATGTTAATTGACAGAAATTACATTGTCATATTAACATACACCACTTAGAACCATCAAATCTATAGAACCTTTCAACTGTGACCAGTCCTTACTTTTGGCAGTGCAAGACAGACTCTTATCCAGATTTAGTTGCCAAATCTGTTAATGTCCGTCATTTTGCCATGCACAATGAAAACCTGTATTACACAGTTGACGGTTGAGAGGATTTACAGAACTGGTTCCTACTGTTTGCCATTTTACATTATTATGTTTCTAAATATACTCAATACACTATTAGTTAATACCATAATCACATAATACAGTGATGAGATTCAAAACGTTGGCAATTAGAGTTGGCTTTGGTTTGGAAACAAAGGTTGCTAAAACGTTTGTCCAAAATTAATCGCCCTGTCCCAAAGAAAACTGAATTACAGACGATGTGAATTTCAGTAATAATTTTTTTTGCATTTATTAATGTGAATAATTTCGAAAAAAATATGGACCTCTCCACCTCCAGCATCAAATTTGGTGCCATTCCGTGATCAGGCCCAATGCCACTACAACCAACAAAAATTTTTGTCAAAAGTCAGGTGATGTTGGTGATCGCCATAAAAGCTTAACAAGCTTTTATTTCTTGAATTTTTGAGCAAGCAGCTTGAAGCACTCGTCAAAAATAGCCTTGAAGGCCAGGCAGCTTTTTAGGCTCAGTTTGCATATGGTCGAGTCGAAACGAAAAGTTACTTTTTTGTTAAAATCAATTTGCTCATTTGTAAATCGTTTGAGGAACAAATAATGGAGACTTAGGAGACTTAGGTTAACGAAAACAACGGATTGAATTATAATTTATCTCTCTTGTACAGGTGCGCCATCAGGTAAAATAAAATAATGTGTCTATGATTCTGGGTAGCTATAAATGTGAATAACGAGCTTTGGATTGTGTAAATCAGGCAATTTTTCCAGCCAAATTTTTAATCCAATTAAAATGACATACGGATGACGGATGATCCTGACTTGGCCCCCTGCTTTAAGACATGGCCTGCACCTGAGCACAGAAGTAGTGAAGTAGAAGGTCAATAATCAAGCTGCTTTTTAATTCTTTACTACACCGATAATTATGGGGCCAGCAAAGTGTCTCGGAATCGGAACACTTTTTTCACACAATTAGTTTCGATATTTCAACTTACCATAGTTACTATAATGAGCGGAAAGTTGACCTTACCAAAAACGATTAAGTTTCCATAGAAATAAAAAATAACAGTGCCGTTATGAACCATAACGGCATACATGCGGTAAGTTAAACAAATGAAAATCGAAATAATGCGTAATAATACATATAAAGGAAATTCATTTAAAAAATTGGCAATCTCGGATCTCGGATTCTCGGAGAACCTTCTACTTTTTCAGAGAATTTGTAGTACTCAGTAGGTTGAATGTGTCGAAGAATTATCATGAGAATTATGAGTCGGAGAGATCGTATCAACCGCGTATCGCTATCCGAACCATGCGGATGAGGATGGGATGCGGCAAATACAAAATAAGTACAGCACAAACAAATTTAAATAAAAACGTTTTTCACGCCTAAAATGACAAATGGTACTAAGGTTTTCGATCCGGCAATGCAACAGCTATCGAATTCGATAATAATAATATGCGCTCTTGCTAAAAAAAATTCAAAAAGGCGCCTTTTTGGCAGACACTTCTCCGCGCCACTTCAAACTGCTGCTCCGGAGTGAGATTACAAATTACCGGTCTTGCTTTTGGACTACATTACATGGGTACTATGTATATATTAAATACGCAGAATAACTCTACCGACGTAACTACATTTGCGGGTCGCCCGCAGGACCAAGAGCTGGGTAATTTTTTGTGGATGTAAAATATTGAAATAAAACTTTGGTATTGAGCGATCGTTAAAAAATGTCAAAAAGCGATTGACAAGTACCGTGAGATCTAGTAAAAACGAATTAAAGTTAACTTGGCTAAACTGATTCAAGAATCAAAATCAAGAGTGTCAGTTTATGTTCTGTGGCTTGATTGTCAAAAAGTGACAGGTCGGATATAACGTAACGGAAATGGCTAACTCTAGTTCGTTTTTTTAAAATTAGACCTCGCGATAGTAGAGCTCGGCAAGTAGGTAGGTATCTGGTACCTGCAGAATCTGTGTGCTTATAGAAGTATCGACATTGCACGTCCTCGCAGTACCTAGAGCAGTAGTACTGTCCAAAGCCAAGTTACGACAATTGTAAGAAATTCTCCGAAAATTATTGCATGCTGAATGTCCGCTTTTGGGAACAATGGACCAAAATTTTACAACATTAGACTTCCTGTAAATCTGTGGCGAGGAGTGAAAACAGCATCCTCAAATAACAATATCAAAGTTTGGAGTGCATAAGGAAATGCAAGCTAAAATGATAGACGGTATAGACGAAATATGGATTTGTAGTGAATTGAAAATTAACGCCACTCTGGAACTAACAGTATAGGGCGGTGACCTCAGTCGGGTGCAAAAATCCCATTTTTCCACACTATCAGAGGCAGCGTAATTTAGCACACAATATTGTGATAATAATGTATGACTAATGACAACAAACAACATCACAATAAGCAATCAAGTGCAAATGACCATTAAGGTACGCCGAAACTTTTTGTTTTTCCAGCTGGTAGCCGACTAGAAGCAACAGCGCCATCATTAATCAAATTTATCAATGGGTCTTATAATCGTACTATAGTTTGTTTATACACGGCCGGTGCCTGGCGCTTATTATAGTCCGAGCAGATTCCAAACAGCGTGAAAAAGCCCACACGACTCATCGTTTTTATTTGATTAGTGTATCAAACCGCCCACTTCCGAGCACCGACTTCCGACAGTTCCATGACGTTTTCATTGGACTCACCTGAAACAAAGAACATTTCGATTAGTGTTGACGCCCTCATTATTTCATCGTTTATATATAAAAAGGCAGAGGCACGAGAGGCTTAAAAATTACGACCCTAGATTGTTATAAAGATTAAGGAATAGCGTGAGACAGGTTTCAGGACACCTCGAATATAAGGAGATAATCAAAAGTGGTGGATGATTTGTACAACGGCGACTACTGTTCACTGTTCCTCTCAACTTGTGATCAATTAAATCGGAAAGTTTGATTTACGGGACTGGTCACTGCACATAAATTGCACCCTGCCAGATCGAATTGAACTTACCTCACGAGAACGCTAGCACGCGACCGTACTTACTGCGATTACTACTACTATTATTAACTACCGTGTCTGACACCGTTGCCAATAAATGGTAATTTACTTAAAACGACATACGAGATGTTTACGTGAGCTACCTCTGAAGTCTGAAGAAATCACGATATGTTCATGTTTGCAAGATGATCTGATCACTCAAGGGAATGAGCCTGAAACCCCATTGCTAAATCTTCTAAAGCTTCCGGCTTAAATAATTCAGATGCCACGCTGGTATACAGAACGCTTGGTACCGACAGATTGCTTGAATAGACTAATTTGAGGGAATTTAAAAAGTACTAACAAATACACAAAAGAAGTAGGTAACACAAAGACAGAATAGGGAGAGTACAGAAAATGTCAGTCTGCCACATCAAGTAAAATTGTGATGTGGCTTCTTTTTTCTTAGAGTATAACGTGTATAGGTGCAGTGTTAAGCATAAGTGGCTGTTGATATTTTTAAGATAAGACTACATAAATGAGAGTAGAATCAAAATGTCTAATGAGTCAGTTTGCTAATTTTACAGGAATGTACACTTTGAAACTTTACCTTTGGACATTGAAGTGTTTGAATCTGCATGAAGGAATATGTACCTTTTGAAGAACAATAAAAAAATATAATTAATTTTTCCATGTTATTTATAGCCTATGGTCTCGCTCCGGTGAAACACCTGGTATAAATTTACTGTGCATGCATTATATAGGCAAAATCACAAAGCAGCAAAATTTAACCTTCACCTACCCAGTTTCAGCCAAATGGATCTAGTTGTTTGGACTGTAGCGTGTTTTCAATTCTGTTACAAAATTTCGATTTTTTTGTTTACCTACAAAGGACACTAATTGTGAACACATTTTGTCTTATTTAAAACCAGAATTTGAAGACCATTCTTAATAATGACATTAAATTCCCCCAAAAACTCGTTTTGGGGGAAGTGGCAACACTTTGTTTTTAAAATTCCAAAATCGATGACGATTGTCTCCAAAAAACTTTTCGGCACTTCGACGCATAATACAATCACCATGTACCAAATTTTAGTCAAATCCGTTCCAGGGTTTGAGCTGTAGATGCAGCTGTAAAATGCTATAAAAATCCCGATTTTTTTAGCATTTTACCAAAACGCCACTAAGTGGTGGAAGTAGAATCTCAATAATCTTATAACCAACCTATAACCAATGAAGGGAAGGGTGTGTCCTGACACTACTCGCTTACTGAGTGTAGTTTTCTCCGGAAAGGAGGAAATAGAAGGGTACAATTAAGCAAGTAAAAAGTAAAAGGTTTATTTAAACAACAGGTTTCAGCCGCCAACTTGGTTTAACATTTTTTCTTTTATTTTGAGAGGTGGATGATCTGACCCATGTCTTTTGTAGCCTCAGGATGGCCGGGGAGCGGCTAAAACCGGTCGCTTAATTACAATTTCTTAACTGGTTTTAATGAAGCCCTTTATTTGTTCCTTTCCGGGGAAACAGACACGCTTATATGTATCCCAAATTTCAATCAAACAGTACAGCAGTTTAAGCTGTAGCGTGTTTTCAAACGTACGAACGTACATATCATACAAGTAGATTTTAAAACCCACTTTTTTGGGTTTCTTGGACCTGAAAACTGGTGTTATCTCAAACTAGAAAATTCTAGTGATTTCAGTACGTACCTAACCATTTTTTTAAGTGTGGTGTGGGGTTAAATGGAACCCTGCTTAGGAAGAAATATGACTACTCAAAAAAATTTGTTCTCGAACTATCTTTTTCATTTTTAAACCGGGTGGCCCATCTAGGACGATCCAGTCTTAATAAATTTTGAACGGAATATGGTATCGACTTGCGGTTTTCGACGAGTTCTTTAGCATTAAGCCAGGGACATGTTTTAGTACCTTGGTCGGATTGTTCATTTCACCCCCAATACTATCAATTAAAAAATTTTCAAAAACCATGAACAAAGCGGTGAAAAATTCAGATTTTCGACAAACGCAAAAACACGTCAAGTCAATGTTTTTGATGCAAATTCAATCAGGTTTTCGTTTATGTCTTTTTGTATATTATCACTTATAAGAAGCGAGACCTATCGGAGACTTTAATTTTCGGTTAAACTGGAAGCTCCAAACAAATATCAAACTATACCATCGGATACATCTCAAAAAATGCAGCAGTGAAGCGGCTGGAACCTCCCCATCGCGTGGATCTTTGACTTGGGTTTCTAGTCGAATTAGCAAAGAAAATGTATGACTGGTTTCCATGATGGTTTTAGAACTTTTTTAGAACAAACAAATTGAAACATTCATTAGAGAAAAGTAGGTATAAGTAAGTCCTTTTTAGGCAGTTCTAAAACCGTCGCTGAAACCAGTCTTATACAATTTCTGTGCTAATTCGGCTAGAAACACAAGTCAAAGATCCACGCGATGGGGAGGTTCCAGCCGCTTCACTGCTGCATTTTTTTTGAAACCAGAATTTGAAGACCTTTCTGATGGTGACAATAAATCTTTCAAAAACTTGTTTTGGATGGTTAAATAAGTGAATAATTTAAAGTTGGACATTGGTGTGCCAAAACGGCACTTTCCGTGGGCCGATTAAATCCAAAATTTGTTCAGCTCTTCGACCTGCAATACAATCCCCATGTGCAAAATTTCAGCTAAATCGGTTCAGGGGCTTGGGCTGTACCGCGATTTTAAAGTCCGATAAAAATCAATTTTTTTCTAATTTTTGGTCAAAAGGGCACTGAGAGTGAATATATTTTTAGAAGCAGAATTTGAAGGTCTTTTCTATCGTGCCGTGAAAAATGGGGGTTTGCATTTAAAATTAAAAAGTTGATGTGCCAAAATGGCATTTCTAGTTGCGCGATTGGCTCCAAAAGCTTTTCAGATCTAAGTTGGGTTATGAGATGCCTACGCACCAAATTTCAGCTAAATCGGTCCAGGAGTTTTGGCTGTGGCGTGTTTACAAACGTACGTACGTACGTACGTACATACACACACACAGACACATTTTGAAAACCGCTTTTTTGGGTTCCTGAGACCCCAAAACGTGAAGATCTGGTGCTATCTCAAATTCGAAAATTTTAGTGATTGTAGTAACCTCCCATTTTTTTAAAATTGTGATGGAGTTGGGGAGGTTAAAAAATAGAGTCGACGTGTTTTTTAGTTTTCCTAAAATCTTCATTTTCCGTCGCTTTCTTCATTTTTGAAAATCTAGGGTGACTGTGACTGTACTTCCGGTTAACTATGATACATGTTTCTAACTCAGAAAAAATCGTAGATTCAGAATCCGTTGAGAACAAAAAGGCAGCCAGTGAGACGACAAGAACCTCCCCATCGGTGAATCCTTGACAAATAATTCTACCACGTCGAATTAATCATTTAATGACACACCTGTCACATTTTGACACTTGATTCTTGAAATTTTTAGATTTTTGCCAAAACGGTTCAAAGTGTGAATGCATTTTTAAAAACTGAATTTGAAGGCGTTTGGTACGCAAATGTGAAAAATAGGGATTTATAATTAAAATTTCAAGTT
This sequence comes from Pycnomerus fuliginosus, assembly GCA_963924575.1. Classification (NCBI taxonomy): domain Eukaryota; kingdom Metazoa; phylum Arthropoda; class Insecta; order Coleoptera; family Zopheridae; genus Pycnomerus; species Pycnomerus fuliginosus. Next base: position 23,093,862 of record OZ004618.1, on the reverse strand, counting down.
GATGTGCCAAAAAGGCCGTAAATATTTTCCGATCTTCACCATCTTCAGCTCATCAGGGGCAGCCACTATGTGTTCCATCAAAATTTCAGACAAATCGGTTCGGTTGTTTCGGCGGAATCGTGTTTACTATACGACGACAACGACGACACACGGACATTTTTTAAAACCTATTTTTTCGCATTCTCCATACCCGAAACCGTAAACATCAAAGATTTTCAATTTTGGACCGATTGCAGTAACCTCCCTTTTTTAGTTTTTAAGGGGGAAGCTAAAAAGTATAATCCCATTTGAAAAACCAAAATTAGGGTCATTTCCGTTGAAACCGGAAGTGAACAAAATAACCTGAATACAACACGCGCAAGTGTCTCCCTTCGTACAGGACTGACCAGCGTTTATTTCATTTCAATACCTTTTTTACATCCGAAGATATTCAAGGTGGGAAGTTTTTAAAAAAACACCTTGTATGTGAGCAAGATTCCGCCGAAATTCAAGAAATTTGGCATGGGGGTTAGATTTGACCTGTAGGTGGTCTGATTAGATTTTGGCGGTAATCGACGAACGACAGGTGCCTTTTTAGCATGTCAACTATGAAATTTGAAAGATTAATCCCAATTTTTTCTACGAACAAATGAAAGGCCTTCACATTTTGTTTCCAAAAATGTATTCACATTCTATGCCCTTTTGGCATAGAATCAAAAAATTGGAGATTTCCAAGGAACGCTAAATAATAGACTTTGGTGGCAATAGGCCAACACGTGCCTTTTTGGCATGTCAACTGTGAAATTTGTTCTTATCATCAGAGGAAGTGTCTTAATTATGTTTCCAAAAATGCAGTCAAAATTTTTGGAAAAAAATTGAACAACTAAACACTTTTAAAAACTGATGGTGGGGTGGATTGAAAATAGAAAGTACATATTATTATTAAAGTAAAGTATTCACCAGTGGGGATGGAGGATCCAGTCACATAGACAGCTGCCCATTTTTTTAATCATGTAAAACGCATGTACAGATTGTTGTTTTAATTAAATTATGCAACGATGCCGGTTGTCAACCTTCATGTAGAACTGTAATTTACAATTAATTAACATCTAGATCTTAACCGACACCACCCACACTCATATGCAGCCACACATTCACTTTTAATATCGATTAGATAACTTTTAAAGGTGAATTCTTATTGTGTGGTTTTTAAACACTGTCATCGCATGTGGGCTCATCCACATCCGCCTTAGGGTTATTAAGCAAGAATCTAGGACGCAGAAGATTCTTCTTACTAGCGTTTGATAAATTCTAAATTGCCGACAATAAGGAGTGATTACCCGATTTATCTGATCCAGTAAGTTGCCGTTGATGTATTGTCTTATTCATCCCGTCGCGAAAAGAAGCTTTGACGTCTTCGTGCTTGGTGGTAAGCCGTCCATTCGTTTGACAAATAAACCCCAAGTCGCTTAAAACTATTTACAGGTTTTTATATTAATAGTGCAACAAGTGATTGATCGTCGTAATTCAGGTAGCATTCTCGTCGTTTTTCTGGATCATGATTATACTTTCAACATGGGATTGAGGCGAAGGCCGTCATCTTGTTACTTTACTTTAATTAGTCGGACCAAATTACACCTAGCGTTAACTCAAAGGAAGCAATTATCGCCCTCGCGTGCTCTCTTCGCTCTCATCCAATATGCACTCGTTGTTTCAACAGTGGACGGATTATATAAAGCTGCATATGTTTATATATTAAAAGTTAATCAAGTAGCACGCCACTAATGGATTAATTCTCTTAATTGTTCGACATGGAAATTCATTCCTATTTCTTCCTGCAAAAAGACTACGAGGGAATAAAAGCTGCTTTCAGAACCCACCACACATGTTGTATCTAGTCCATTATCAATAAAGCAATTAAATTAGCGTCTGTTAAAACAAGGCATCTTTGATGGAAGAACGGCATTAAAGTATGTACACCGCATTGTTTGAGTGCATCATACATATTGGATGTTGTTTTGAGAGGAAAAGACGCGGAGGTGGCCTAAGTCACACTCAAATATTTACCGGGTCCTTAATGGTCTTATCGGTCGCTTCAATCATTCAATTCCTTCCGATTTTACTTCACGGGCGACGATTTTAAACAATCTCATCAATAATTTACCCTCACTCTGGAAGACTTACGTGACCCACTTCCTCTCAGGATTTTGCGGGGAATTTAAAAGTCTCGACCATTAAATTATTCCACTGCATGAGTTCAATTAATGAGACCGGTTGTTGAGACTACTGTTCCTTTGTTCGCTTCGGGCAGGAATCATAACGAAATTGATTCTGGGATTAAGTCATATGTCATGATGGATAGTGCGTAGGCGGTTGAGAGGGTTTGCAACTGATAAAACTTATCATATCAACAGTGTACAAACAGTGGGTTGACCTCCACATAAATGTAAGAACTTGAAATGTATAAAAACAGATTCCCAATTATATACGTATTTTAACTCACGACCCTGTTATTTATTATTCTTCATGGTCTGCGATGTGCGGAATATGGTTATTTGGCGTGTCCTATTTTTGAGCATGGGTAGGTATTTTAAGATACTGCTTTTGAGTCTCTCTTTGGACCACATGCGTAGATCGCATCCAATTTATTAATTAATAGGTTACCCAAAATGTAACAAGCATCACCAACCAAATCGAAGTACATTCAGTGGAGTGTAAATATAGAAGAAATTATACGTAGGTATTGAATAATAATTGTCCAATCATCTGTGCGTCAGTTCTAATTTTTATTTTATAGTATAGGTATACTAGTACCGTAAAGTAACTATTTTAATATAAAGTGAGATACACGGCTACCCGATGGTACTAGTAGTAACCTAAACACTTTACGGTACTAGTACTGTTAAGTTGGTTAACTTATTTTTCAATTTTAGCCCAATTTCAAATCAAACTAAGTTTTTTGTGGTTTATAGAAAAACCGTTGTATGCATCGCATACTGAAAAAGAACAGAAAGTCGAACTTTATGGCACTAGAACCATAAAGTAACTACTTCATAGTACTTAATAGTACTAGTACCGTAGGTGAAAAATCCACTGCTACTTTATAGTACTACTACTGTAAACTAAATACTTTATGGTACTAGTACTGTAAAGCTGGCTAGCTTATTTTTCAATTTTCGCCCAATTTCAAATAAAGTTTTTTGTGATTTATAAAAAGACGTTATATGCTCGCGTACCGAAATACGTTTTCAGTACTGCCTTGGTTAGCAACAATCCACGCTCGTACTGAAAACTTGTATCTTCCTTCGGTACTTCATACATAATAGTTATTTTTTTATAACCTATATGGAATGGAATGTTAACATTTTCTACCTCCTGACTGTTGCAGAAACATAAAATTTCACCCTTTGAGCTAGAGTAGTCACTCTTGTTTTATCACCAGGGCAACGGTTCTCAAATTAAACTGCTAAAACATGACGGAACCAGCTACTTATATAAATTAATAAAAAATATAATGTTTCACAGTTTTATAAAAGAAAAACATATTGTATTATACACTGGGGAGAAGTCTCTTTCAGCGTTCAGTGTGAATGTCACACCTCACGCTAAAATCTGTAACTTCTCCCACTTATATAATAAATAACTTTTATGCATCAAGTTACTTTACGGTACTAGTATACTATAAAGTTCGGCTTTCTATTCTTCTCCTAGTCACCAAAAAATATACTTTATGATGTGATTTAGAAAAAATAACTATACTTAATGTGAAAACAAATCAATCTCAAGAATTATGGATGTTATTGAATTTCTAATAATTATATGACTCACTATGAAAACAATAATGAAAATACACATAAGATTATCTTTATTTGACTGTTTCAGTTTTATTTTCTATCTTAATGTCTCACGTTGATTTTAATTGTGCCTTTTAATTGTGTATGGTGTCCATCTGATCTGTCAGTTAAAAAAACGTAACTGGGATTTTTGATAGCGTTACGGTGATTATTGATGTAATATTCGCTTTTCCTTATCTTTAGAAGTTTTAAGAGCCTTACAGAAAAAATCAGAGAGTCAGAAGCACGTCGTTACGACTTCTTTCATTATTAATCAATAATTTCGTGGTTTAATAAAGTTCAAGATAAACTGCGCTTTTGTCAACATCATCAAATTCTAAACAACCCTGTTATGGCGATAAAACGTGTATCCCGAACAAAACAGATAATAAGTGTCAAACAGAGAGGCACTTTTGAGGATTGCGGAGAAGTATGTACTTCATTGGTCAACAATCCTCTAAATTTATTTGGTATACTCTGTACTGTACTGCACTGTACTGGACTCATACATTTATTGCAAGTATATACAGGGTGATTCCTTTTTACCTAAATTTATTTGGTATACTCTGTACTTCAAGAAGAAAACAGGAAAATCATACATTCATTGCAAGTACATACAGGGTGGTTCCTTTTTCACTGCTCACCATTGGCATCTCGTAAACGGTAAGATATATGAAGAGTCGGTTAAATCAGAGAAAAGTTGCGCTGTTCCTTGGTGATCAAGAATCTGAAGAGAATTCCCCGATATTTTGATCCCCGATTTTAAATAAAAACTAATATCTCCCTAATGATTAATCCTATTCAAATGAAACTTAGTACTTTTACATTTTTGACATCTGTCAACCGAATGGCATCGACATGAGCTTCATAGATTTTGATATTGAATTTTAAAACCATCGGATACAGAAAAAAATTACCTTTTCGAAAACGTAATCAACACGGACTTTTAAAAAAAAACCGTCAAAATTCTAAAATTAGTATGAATAAATTATAAAATTTGCATAAGACTTCATGGAAAAAAATACAAACCCCCACTTGAAAATTTCAAATGGCAACCCCCCCCCCACTACATCTGATACATCATTTGAAAGCCAATTTCGTTGCCAATTGAATTTTTGAAATTTGTTCAACCTTCAGTGCCGTCTATGTTCAAATTTTAAATTACATCACTTGAGGGAGTGTAAAATTCTTTGTAAGCTGATGTAATAGCTATTTGTATCACAAGTACAGAAACGTATGTACGTGCGAGTGTAAAGTCTGACATAAAATTCCAATCTGCCATACCATATACAGGGTGAGTCTAGTTGGACAAATCAGTCGCTCTAGCGTTTAAGATATTGAAATTGGAAATTCAATCTTTGGATATGTTGTAGCTGAAATGGTCCCCTACGCATGGGGCCTATAAAGAAAGCTCCAGTTTTATTCAAACCGAAATTATTAAATAAAAACGAAGGCCTAAAAAATTTTTTTTCTATATTGTTGCATTTTTTAAGGTTATTTCGTTAGAGAATCATTTTCTCTTTATGAAAACATGATTTTTTGCAGAAAAAAGTTAATAATATCCGAGAGATAAATTATTTGAAGAATAAAGATTTTTAATTAATTCCTAAGAAAAACTACGAGCGCAGTGGTTTTAACAACTGAAAGGCAGTCTAGCTTATACTGCAGACTGTACCCGGTCGGTACCCGGAATGACATAAGTGACAGTTGGAAATGTCATTTGCGATCGTTTGTGAAAAAATAATGCAAAACTACGAATTTTTGCCCTTTTCTTTACAGAGAATCGGGTAATTTTTATTGCTTGATGGAATTTTTGCTAAATTCGCCTTATACAAGTGTCTCGGGTTGTCACCGGATTGATGTTTTTTACATTGCCATTGGCGTTGAATGGTTCGACCAAGAAAAGCTATTCTCGTCAGCCAAAAAGGAATTGGAATAGTTCTATTCTCGTCAGCCAAAAAGGAATTGGAATAGTTCTAACAGTTTACTAAGTGAGTACATTGCTGTCAAATAAGGTGATTTTGTTGCTTTATTAAAAAATTAATCCATTTCAGCCGATAAGTTTTCACACTTACGGAAAGGATTTTTATCATCATCGGATGTTGAGGGGTCCATTCATATTCCATGTAGCAAATGTTGAGACTGTTGATATAATGAAAAAAGACTAAGAAGCATTGAGCAAAGTGAAGCCAAGAAAATTCAAGTCTGAGGGTGTAAACTGGGATAGGTGCAATTCAAAAGACAGTGTACAGATGAAATATGAATTGATGCAGCGAAATTGTATGTAGCAGTCACATCACATGAATCGAAATTATTAACAAGTAGATGTCGAAGCAAAATGGCTTGATTGTGGCTAGCGAGTTATTTCGGGCAGCGGTCATCAATGATACCTACTTGCGCACATCCAGAAATCACAACATGAAGAAAAAGACCACAGGAGGATGTTGAATAACATCAAATTAAACATTCATTTATTATTTCAAGTGAACGTTAAAATTGGACAGAGAAATTATCACCACATTGTTATTTATTTATTTATCAATACATTTGCTGTTGCAACATTTATGTAAATCTCTATCCCTTGTTGTAGTCCACTGCATTTTAATCTAAATCACGTTTAGTTAAGATCATATTTTTTCAGGCAGGTACCTACCTTTCTATTAAAGTTAGTATTCTTATTAGAAAGTGACGATAGAGGCTTAATGTTTATTTGAAATTTTGTCACTGTTCCTTTCTGGCTGACGAGAATAGCTTTTCTTGGTCAAACCATTCGACACCAATGGCAATGTAAAAAAACATCAATCGGGTGAGAACCCGAGACACTTGTATTCGGCGAATTTAGCAAAAAATCCATGAACCAATAAAATTTACCTAATTATCTGTAAAGAAAAGGGCAAAAACTCGCAGTTTTGCATTACTTTTCCACAAACGACCCCAAATGACATTTCCAACTGACACTTGTCATTGCGGGTACAGTCTGCAGTATAAGCTAGACTGCCTTTCAGTTGTTCAAACCACGGCATGCGTGGTTTTCTTTAGGAAATAATTAAAAATCCTTATTATTTAAATAATTTATCTCTCGGAGATTATTAACTTATTTCTGCAAAAAATTATGTTTCCATAAAAAGAAAATGATTCTCTAACGAAATAACCTTAAAAAATTCAACAATATCGATAACAAAATTTTTAGGTTCTCGTTTTTATTTAATAATTTCGGTTTGAATAAAACTGGAGCTTTCTTTCTGGGTCACATGCGTAGGGGACCATTTCAGCTACAACATATCCAAAAATAGAATTTCCAATTTCAATATCTTAAACGCTAGGCGACTGATTTGTCCAACTAGACTCACCCTGTAGAATTGAAGAAAATGTAATGGTGCCGTTAAATATGTATCAAAAAAAATGCTGCAGAGAAGCGGCTGGAACCTCCCCATCGCGTGGGTCTTTGATTTCCGTGTCTTGTATTTAAAATCTTTTTGATATGCCAAAGTGGCACTTCCCGTTCATTAACTGCTTTCAAAAGCCTTTCAGCTCTTCAAGTGGTCACCCAATCTCCATGTACCAAATTTCAGCCAAATCGATCCAGTAGTTTGGGACATAATGTGCTTTTTGTGTTATTAAAAAATTTCGATTTTTTTACCCAAAGAGTATAAGTATGAATGATGAATTTCGTCTTATTTAAAACCAGAATTTGAAGACCTTTCTAAGGGTGACAACAAATTTTTCACAAACTTGTTTACAAACTCATGTGTGCGTACGTAGGTATGTACATGCATACAGACAGATTTTAGAAACCTCTTTTTAGGCTTCCTGGGACCTCAAAACGTATAGATCTGATGTTAGCTCAAATTCGATTGCAGTAACCTCCCATTTTTTTAAAATTGTGATGGGAATTGGGGAGGTTAAAATAAGGTTGACGTGTATTTGCCATTTTCAAAATTCTTGTTTTAGACCGATTTTTTCAATGTTTTCGAAAATCTTGGGTGGCCGTGAGTTCACTTTTGGTCAAGTATCATACACCATGTTCTTATCTCAAAAAAAATCGTAATTCTGAATCCGTTGAGAAAAAAGTAGGATGATTTCATTTGAAAAACCAAAATTAGGGTTTAACCAGAAGCGGAAAAAATAATTGACTACATATACCAATAAATCCGATCCGCATTAAAAAAATAAAATCGGCCTGTCTCTGGATTTTTGTCAGAAATTATGGGCAAAAATTTAAGGAATTTTATGCCAGACTTACACACGCACTGTACAGTATAATCGCATCTTCTGTAGATCATCCAATGTGCAGACACCAAATTTCAGCGGGTTCACAGACACACAGATAGTTTTCAAAAACCACTTTTTTGGGTTCCCATCAGGGCCCTATAAAACATAAATATTTGACGTTTTTGGATATTTGATTTTTCGATCCATCTTAGTAACTGATGCAAAACTAAACTCAAGCAGCAACAAAACGAGTTCGCAAGTAAAAGAGTGTGACGACGGATATATCCGTCGTTCAAGTGAAGCATTTTCCACTAGGTGTATCCAACAGTAAAAGAACCGCCATCCTGATCGTTTGTGAGATGATAAAGATCACAATTGCTCGTTGTATTATTAGTGTCTTATTATATTTTCTGTGATATATTGCAACGTGTTTTGATGTGGCCTGGGGCTTGGCATAAATAATACAGCTACATGGTGGTGGTAGTAATGTGACAATTAATGGTAGATCAAGAACGGGACGCCCCGAACACAGTGGACAGGTTTTAATTATTCATCGGTAGAAGGTTTCTTTAATTCATGTGTATCGTGCCGAACGGGTTAACGAGCTACGTTCCAGGGTTGGCTGTTTCCAACAGATTATTACAATAATGACACGCACACACACCCGTTTAATAATATCTTTCACCGCGTAATTCGTTCATCTTTTCATCCATGATGATGGCACACGCCGTTTTCACTAATTGCTTGTTCAACCCTTTTTTCAGTAATAACATACTTTCCAGAAAATTACTGTGTCGACTGTCCCATTTCAGAGAATTTCAACCCTTTCGGTTAATTCCCGGCTTGGTAGTAAATAAATAATTCTGTCGTGGAAAAAGTGCACGGATGTCGACCTCGTTTAGTAGTGAGTCTCTTGAATCGAATGCAGATGACACGAATATATTTAGGGAGAGGCGGAAGACACCTCCCGAGGGATACGTGATCGTGCATTCTCTTTGATCCTTGCACTCTTGGTACCTGCAGATTAGCGGTGACACTGTGTCAGAACAACCCCAGGGAATACTCGCCTCCATCACTGCTTAATACAACAAGGCCGGGCGATTGCTCATTTTCCACCATTACTGCAATATTTATTCTCTGGCGCCTTTGAAATTTTAATCAGGCGGATCACAGAAAAAACTTAATGATATTTAAATGTCTACGAACAGGGAATTTTCTCGTACGTATGAAATATAGAAATCATTTTTTCTTGACGTGGTAAATAATTCTTAACACAGTCAAATTTTCCGGTCAATCTATCATGTAAATGGATGTTTTGTGTGTCACGAAATAACTGCAACGACAAATGTTTGGGGCAGTTACCGGACATGACAAAGAAATTACCATCACGCGGATGTCATTTTTACCATAACAGGGCCCGGGATTTGTGTTTGGACAATTCGTCGTATGAAAGACAATTAGGCGAATTGCTGCCATTGCTAGAGTTTTTCAAGGGACTGACATAAAAATTTCACCAGCTAGAATAGAAGGTTTAAATCCAAACTCGCCATTTTTTTTTTAAATATTGTTGATTCCATGTAATTTAATTATCGAGGTAATTATTGAATGCTTTGTCTATTCTATATCTTTTGACTATTTTTCTTCATGATGACATGACAGCGCGATGTAGCCTCAAAGTATTCCTTCTAGCTCTTGATGTTCTTATAATAATTGTTATTTCTTTCTGGACAAGTCCCGCTTTGTATTTGATTCTTTAAACTTCATTAAACTTTATGTTATAAAGGTGTCCCAGAAAAAACCGAACGATTTTATTTTTGGCTATAGCTTTGTTATTATTGAACCGATTTTGCCCAATTTTGTACCGGACGTAGTCAAAATATGAGGCTTTTAGAGCCAACCAATAAAGAATGCCCAGAATAAGATTTTATAAAGTTCTTTTGGAAGAGGAAAGCATTAGCTTTCATCCTACACAAATTTCATTTTGATCGGTACACAAATGATTGAACAATCAAAAAAAAATTATTAGAGGCGCTATCTGGAAAATGATGGTCAATTCTAAAAGCCGCATCTTTTAGCTACCTCCTGTGCAAGATTTGGAAAAATCGGTAAAATAATAATAAAGTTATAACCAAAAATAAACCGTTCGGTTTTTTTTGGGACACCCGTTAGATTAAATCTATGAACGTTATTATTGATTACATGCTGATTTTAAAAAAAGAACATCTATGCATACTTACTCGAAGCTACGTGCTTTTAAACGAAAAATAACGGTCATCAGTCTAAGGGTTGTCAATTTAGGGCTTAATGCACTAACTCTGGTGCTTTTGGGCGCTTACATTTGACATTTTGTGACAGATTAGTTAGTACATTATGGTAAGTATGTGGTTAGTTTTAACCAATTCTTGTTTGCCACTCTTGTGTCCACAGAATTCACAGCAATGTCAACACGGGCAGCCAATAATTTAGTCTTCTTCCACCATGCATTGGAATTATTGAAATCATCAATAGCAACATTAACAACAAAAGGCATACGTCCCCTTCCTTGCATCAATAATATTTATTCTTACGGTTTTCGGGTACACAAACACCTCTAATTTCATGTCAACATGAGTCATGTCAGGAAGTTAATATAAAGTTTGTTAGAAAGACGAATCCCATCCCATCCAGGGTGTTCCATAAGTACACTGTCAAACTTCAGAGGGTGATTCCTCACATCGTTGTAAGACAAAACCTTCGTGTGGACATTTGTCCTAAAGTATGCTTGGTCTCCAAGACACAGGCTGTGCAAATTTAGAAAAGAAATTTTTTTGCTAATACATGGTAAGAGTTACGGAGTCGGTTAAATTAGAGAAAAGTTGCGCTATTTTTTGGTGCTTAAGTATCTGAAGAGAACTTTCCGATATCTTGCTCGTTCCCGAGTTACTCAGAAAAATATGAAAATTGCGTTTTTAAATAAAAATTAATATTTCCCTAACGATTGATGCGATTTAAATAAAACTTGGTACTGTGATATTTTTGATGTGAATGTGAATTAACATATCGCGGATTTCTTTTCAGATTCTTAATCGCAAAGAAATAGCACAACTATTTGCTGATTTAACCGACTCCGTATCTCTTACCGTTTAAAAGATGCCAATGGGGAACAGTGAAAAAGGAACCACGCTGTATATCTAAAACGCTTCAAAATATTCTAATGAAATTTGGTAAGCGTTCATACCACATAAAGATGTAGACTAGAAATTTTATATCAAGTTCAGTGTTAGGTAACCAGGTCTACACTATTCCTGGCAAGTAGGGTACTCCGTTGTATTTTTGCAGATATGAGTTGTATTTGACTAGTTAAAGTTAACACTGCACAAAATCGTCCTCTTTCATTTTTTCTTTGTGGTAAATTCGAAAAAATTGAGTTTATTCACTATGCTTTAATAAATCGACATTTCAAATATCAGAACGGTCAATACGTTGTAAGCCCTAGTCCCTAATTAGTTCAAGGACCTGTATGAGAAAATAACAAAGAAGAAAGGGCCCTATACCATAGTGGGCCCTATACCATAGTGGCCCAGGAAAGAAATTGAAAATCAGGATCTGGACTACACTAAACTTTGATTTTTGGCGTGGAGGTATAATAAAGTGTTCTGACAAGATTGAATACAAATATACAGGGTGAGTCTAGTTGGACAAATCAGTCGCCTAGCGTTTAAGATATTGAAATTGGAAATTCAATTTTTGGATATGTTGTAGCTGATATGGTCCCCTACACATGGGACCCATAAAGAAAGCTCCAGTTTTATTCAAACCGAAATTATTAAATAAAAACAAAGGCTTCAAAATTTTTTTTCCGATATTGTTGAATTTTTTAAGGTTATTTAGTTAGAGAATCATTTTCTCTTTATGGAAACATAATTTTTTGCAGAAATAAGTTAATAATCTCCGAGGGACAAATTATTTAAATAATAAAGATTTTTAATTATTTCCTAAAGAAAGCCACGCATGCCGTGATTTGAACAACTTGAAAGGCAGTCTAGCTTATACTGCAGACTGTACCCAGAACGACAAGTGTCAGTTGGAAATGTCATTTGAGGTCGTTTGTGAAAAAATAATGCAAAACTACGGGTTTTTGCCCTTTTCTTTACAGATAATTAGGTAATTTTTATTGCTTGATGGATGTGTTGCTAAATTCGTCGAATACAAGTGTCTCGGGTTGTCACATTGGACTCACTGGAGGGGCCCGATTGGGACAAGTTAAAGTTTACACCCTTCGAGTTGAATTTTCTTGGTTTCGCTTGGCTCACCGCTTCCTTGTCTTTGTTCATTATATCAACAAGTTGAGTGTCTTCAACATTTGCTGGACCCCTCAACATCCGATGATAAATCTTCATTTCGTAAGTGTGAAAAAATTATCAGCAGAAATATTAAATTTTTAATAAAACAACAAAATCACCATATTTGACAGCATGACAGCAATGTAAACTGTTAGCAACTATTGCCAATTGCTTTCTGGCTGACGAGAATAGCTTTTCTTGGTCGAACCATTCGACTCCAATGGCAATGTAAAAAACATCAATCGGGTGACAACCCGAGACACTTGTATTCGGCGAATTTAGCAAAACATCCATCAAGCAATAAAAATTACCTAATTATCTGTAAAGTAAAGGGCAAAAACTCGTAGTTTTGCATTATTTTTCCTTTGATTTTTCCACAAACGAAAGCAAATGACATTTCCAACTGACGCACTTGTCATTCCGGGTACAGTCTGCAGTATAAGCTAAACTGCCTTTCAGTTGTTCAAATCACGGCATGCGTGGCTTTCTTTAGGAAATAATTAAAAATCTTTATTATTTAAATAATTTATCTCTCGGTTATTATTAACTTTTTTCTGCAAAAAATTATGTTTCCATAAAGAGAAAATGATTCTCTAACGAAATAACCTTAAAAAATTCAACAATATTGAAAAAGAATTTTTTAGGCCTTCGTTTTTATTTAATAATTTCGGTTTGAATAAAACCGGAGCTTTCTTTATGGCTCCCATGCGTAGGGGACCATCTCAGCTACAACATATCCAAAAATTGAATTTCCAATTTGAATATCTTAAGCGCTAGAGCGACTGATTTGTCCAACTAGACTCACCCTGTATAGAAAATTTCCCAGGCGGTCATATTTTTATGTGGCTCTAAATGCATTTGGGCCGAGAAAATGGCAATTTTCGCGAATTTTTTTCTCGAAAACTAGTAGATACTAAACTTTTATTTTTCCCCCAAACATTCATCTATCCCTCGCTTACCAAAATTTAAATTTTGGTAGAGAAAGGCCCAAGCGGTCGCCTTATTGTATAGGGTCCTTTGGGAACATTTAAAAACTTGCACATCCTGTATCTTGGAAACTAAGCACTTTAGGACATAATAATTATGTCCATATGAAGTTTTCGTCTTGGACCAATGTAAGGAATCGCCGAATCGGCGTACTTAGAGAACAGCCTGTATGTAGTATTCCTTCAAAAATCTTACAAGCTGCCGACTGGAGTGTAGAGAGTGGGAAATCAATAACACTATTGTGTCAAAGAATGACATTGACGATCAAAATTTAATGCTCTCCACTGATGTATACGCGGAAGAAGCGTGAATGGAAACCCTGACCTAACCTAACATCGCGGCATCGTCACACTTTATTCAAGATCGAAGTCCACCGACTATCTAAAGAAAAGAAAAATGAAGTCAACCGTAGGACAGTATACACCCAGACACATAAAATTCAATTCACTTTACTCTGAACACAGATTTTATAGATGCTGATTAATGAGGAGGGAAGTTCAGAAGTCAGGGATTGATCTGTCGCAGGCAAGACCTAGATAAATCACAACAATCCCGAGTTGTCACTAGAGATGTTTGAACTTGATGGATAACGTTAAGTTGGTTTTTAATAAGTAATTTCTGGTAGAGGCGGCAAGATGAAAGGGGAACGGATTTGATAAGACGTCAATTAAGGCAGCGCGAGTGTTGGCCAACACATGTAAACGGAAAGCAAACTGATAATTATCTGATTAGCGAGAATCAAAAGTGCCGACAGCGGATTAATTTGCCGAGTAAATACCTGCATTGTGTTGGTGTTTGTTGGCGATTACACGGCTCACGTGCCTTGCTTACCGGGTCTCTTAATAATTTATTATGACGAAAGTGTGTAGACACGCCATCTCGACCAAAACCGGGAATATGGCCAATAAATTAGAGACGGCCAACGAGGAGTTAATAACGCAATTTTCTCGTTTGTGGTCGATGGGACTGGCCTGCAATTCGACACAGATATTATAAGCCACACATGCACAGGCAGATGATTCGGATCGCCATGAGTGTCGTTGTTATTTATGACGGCGGGAACCCGCGTCTGTATATCTATTTACCACGCACTCTGTCATTTACTTTGCGAAATCTTTAATTTTCTTCTCATTTTATACCTTATCAACTTGGTATTTACTTCCATTTATCCGGGGGCGAAGGCTTTTAATTTAACCATTCAGTTTTCTATCCCTCCTCGAGATTTTTTATTCATAGACTTTCGATAACGACTTTGCCCCGCTTACATCGCATCGGAGAAGTTGATTTTTAATGAATTCGCCAACCCAAGGGGCATTTGCTTAAATCAAGGTGTGGCCCAATACTCACTTTCCCTTCTACAGATAATGTTCCATAAAGATCGACCCAAAGGACGGCCGAATTTACATTTTTCACCTTAGTTTCTAATCAAATTGCAACATGCATTTTTCTTACTCTCGTTCCTGCAGGTGGTACATGATCAAAAATGCGTTTAATATATCGGGTGTGATTTCTCAAAAAATGTTTAGGTGCAACTGGCCTTTTTCACTGCTCACCACTGATATTGTGAAAACGCTCACGAGGTTAAATTGGAAAAATTTAAGGCTATTCTTCCTTTACTTGACAAAATCAACGTCTACTCTCGTCAGCAAAGTGAGGGAAAACTAATGAAGGGATCGATACCAAAAAATTACAGAACCTAGTCATGAAGGAATTGTGGGGTTTCTGTTCGCATAATTTTTTTTAATCCGATTCATGGAGAATATAATTTGCTCTTTCTGAAAAAAATAGACGAATAGAACCCTAAGTTGAAGTTGATCCCCCAGTTGATCGTTGGAGAACACCTTGTGATTTATTTGTACATAAGTAAATCTATTGGTAGGGTCGTAATTACTTGTAATATATTGTAATTTGTTTTCCTTTGACGAATTTTGTTGGTGGCATAACATTACAACTTGACCATCATTTTAAGGGCCGGTTGTTCAGTCATGGCTTCGGTTAGCCTTAACTTGGTTTGGATGGTAGGCAACAGCCAATCAGAAAGCTTAACTCTGGCATTTCAATCAGGTTTAAAGATAAAGTCGCACTCAACTGAATTTTGAACAACTGGCCCTCACACTTTTCTATCCCACATCTCGACATGATGCTCGCACGCAGGGATGTAAAATTGGGGGGCTGATCACTCAAAAAAATTGTGTACAATTAATTCCAATCGGGAATTAATTCCAATAATTCCAGTTTAATTCCATTAATTCCATTAATTCCATTCTAATTCCATTAATTCCGATTTGGTTCCATTAATTCCAATCAATTCCACGTCAATTCCATATTAATTCCAAATAATTCCACCTAATTCCAGCTAATTCCAACTAATTCCTTTTAAATGGTGTACTTATCAATTCCAAATAATTCCTTATTAATTCCAAATAATTCCATAATAATTCCAGTTAATTCCAGCTAATTCCAACTAATTCCGGCTAATTCCAACTAATTCCGTTAATTCCTTGAAAATTCCATCAATTCCAGAATAATTCCGGAACAATTCCATAATTCCAGAACAATTCCATAATTCCGAAATTAATTCCAAGCCGGATGTACAACTAATTCCACTACACCTTTTCCAGTAGTAGTTCAGAAAGCGTCAATTGAATTTCAGAAAGCGTCAGTTGAATTTCAGAACTGTCACTTGAATTTCAGAATCCGTCAATTGTAGTTCAGATTAGTCAATTCAAATTCAGAGAGTGTCAATTGTATTTCAGAATAGTCAAATGAATTTCAGAATACGTCAATTGAATTTCAGAAAGCATCAAATGCAATTGTAATTGACGGATTCTGAATTTCAATTGATGCTTTATGAAATTCAATTGGCGTGTTCTGAAATTAATTTGACTATTCTGAAATACAACTGACGCATTCTGAATTTGAATTGATTAATCTGAACTACAATTGACGGATTCTGAAATTCAACTGACTATTCTGAAATTCAATGGACGCTTTCTGAACTACTACTGGAAAAGCTGTAGTGATCAGCATTTCACGTGTATATTTAGGCACATATTCAATAACTTATATTGGGTATAATGTTGTACTTAAAATTAATTCCAATAATCAATTCCGCGTCAATTCCATATTAATTCCAAATAATTTCAGCTAATTCCAACTAATTCCTTTAATTCCTTTTAAATGATGTACTTATCAATTCCAAATAATTCCTTATTAATTCCATATCAATTCCAAATAATTCCAGTTAATTCCAACTAATTCCAGCTAATTCCAACTAATTCCAGCTAATTCCGGCTAATTCCATTAATTCCTTTTAAATTCCATCAATTCCAGAATAATTCCGTAATAATTCCATAATTCCGGAATTAATTCCAAGCCGGATGATGTACAACTAATTCCATGTAAAACCGTAATTTACCGAATTAATTAGCACTTCAATTACCGTTAGGGTTGCCACCTGTCCGGGTTTGAACCGGACAGTCCGGGTTTGAGGTTCGTGTCCGGTGTCCGGTCCGGTTTGATGAAATGTCCGGGTTATGGGTTCGTTGTGAAATTGCTGCGAAGAGAATTCTGTAAATTCGCCAATTTTTAAAATACGCGCGCAAACTTGCCAATAAATGTTAATTTTTAATTCTTTCAACGTCTAATGTCATTAATGATTAATGACAGCGATGTCAAATCAACTGTGATGTGATGTGAAACAGCAGAAACAGCAAATAAATATAAATAGTCGATATTTTAACCTCCCCACTCCACTCCACCATTTAAAAAAAAGGGAGGTTACTGCAATCACTAAAATTTTCGAATTCGAGATAAGACCGGATCTATACGTTTTGAGGTCTCAGGAGCCCAAAAAAGTGGTTTTTAAAATGTGTCTGTATGTATGTACGTACGTTCGTACGTACGTACGTTCGTAAACACGCCACAGCCCAAACTACTCGACAGATTTAGCTGAAATTTGGTACGTGTGCATGTGATAACCCAACTTAGATCTGAAAAGCTTTTGGAGCCAATCGTGCAACCAGAAATGCCATTTTGGCACATCAACTTTTAAATTTTAAATGCAAACCCCCATTTTTCACGTCACGATAGGAAAGGCCTTCAAATTCTGCTTCTAAAAATGCATTCATTCTTAGTGCCTTTTTGACCAAAAATAAAAAAAAAATTGATTTTTATCGGACTTTAAAATCGCGGTACAGCCCAAGCCCCTGAACCGATTTGGCTGAAATTTTGCACAAGGGGATTGTATTACACGTCGAAGAGGTGAACAAATTTTGGATTCAATCGGCCCACGGAAAGTGCCGTTTTGGCACACCAATTTCGAAATTTAAAATTATTCTCTAATTTACCCATCCAAAACAAGTTTTTGAAAGATTTATTGTCACTATCGAGGTCACCATCAGAAAGGTCTTCAATTTCTGGTTTTAAATGAGACAAATTTGATTCGCATTTAGAACCCTTTGGGTAGAAGAATCGAAATTTTGTAATAACACTGAAACCACTTTATAGCCCAAACTAGTGGATCGATTTGCCCGAAATTTGGTAAATGGAGGTGAGGTGACCCGTTGAAGAGCTGAAAGGCTTTTGGGAGCAATTGGTCAACGGGAAGTGCCATTTAGGCATATCAACTTTAGAATCTTAAACAGAAGTCCCTGAAATCAAAGACCCACGCGTTGGGGAGGTTCCAGCCGCTTCTCTGCTGCCTTTTATTTTTTTGACCTGGCTTTGGTATTAAACAAGGATAGTGTTTTCCACTGTCCACTATAGTTTGATTGGGGCTTTTGAATTTATGGTTACGTTGCAAATATAATTGAGTAAACTGAAAAGTATGATTTATTTAAAACCAAATAAAAACATTTTGCACGGGTGTTGCAGAATAGGCTCATTATACAATAGATGAGAGATTTCTTGGCTTTAAAACCTGTGGATAAAGCACAGTATTCTATTCGTGTGTAATGACTATTGCTCCCTCGGATGACTTCTGGCACACTGACCTACGGCTCGTACCATAAAGGTCATCCTCGCGAGTAATAAAAGTTATTAAACACTCGTTGAATAATATACCATTTTTTCTTTAGTTACATATTGGTTTTAGAACCACATTTTTCGGTTTACTCACTTCTGCTATATGTATAGGCACACACTACATTCACTAGGTATATTTTATTTGTTTTTTTTTGGTGAAGCTATAATAGTGAATTGGAAATAAAGGAATGTTAATATTATTATTATCATTAATATTATTATTGTCCGGGTTACTCAACTTCGCAAGGTGGCAACCCTAATTACCGTAAATTACGAAATTTCAATATCAAATATTAACTTATGACTAATGACACTTAGGGGGTCACTGGGGAAATCTTGTGCAATCTGTCTAAAGATATACCGGGGAGACCCAGGGAGATCCGGGGAGATACTGGGGTGATCCGGGGAGATACGGGGGAAATCCGGGGAGATAGTTTTTTTGTTTCGGAGGTGCTTCGGGCTTAGCCGTCAATGTTCGTCTTATGCTAAAAATAGCTTATACCTACAAATATCTCGTAAAGAAAAAAGGAAACCACGCAATGACAACACAAGGAGTAACACTTAGCCGTGATTCTGCGCTACAGCGCGAATGCGATTTTTTGGCAAATCTGTTATGGTTCCCAAGAGATTAGCACGTAAACATTGCCTATTTTTGGTGATGTTTGTTATTTATTTTGACCTCTCGAATGGTTTTTTTTTAAATCGCTATTTACGCATTTTATCTGCCATCTTTTGCCTAAATGAGGGTGAAAATTTTGCGTCAAAGAACTACTAAGAAGCCCGTAGTTTTAAAAATACAAGAGCGCTTTTTCCACGTTTCTCGCAGAGGTAAAATCCCCCACCAACCGATTCCACCATTACCAAATAATTTTCAGAGGATGAAGCTAAGGATGAAACGCATTTCAGCCAGATCGATCTAGTAGTTTAGGCTGTAGCGTGTTTAAAGACACAGACAGACACTCAGGCATTTTTCAAAAACTGCTTTTTTGGGTTCCCGGGTAAGTAACATTTCTCCATGAGAAAAAAACAATATACAATATACAAATTCAAGTATCAAAAAAAAATAAGGTTGACGTGTATTCGCGATTTTAAAAATTATTTTTTGATTTTTCGATATTTTTGAAAATCTAGGGTGGCCGTGACTTCACTTTTGGGTAAGCATTATACATGTTCTTGTCTCAAAAAATTTCGTAATTCCGAATCCGTACGAAAAAACAAAATTGGGGTCATTTCCGGGTAAATCGGAAGAAATTGACGTGTCCGAGGAATTTTGGCAGAAATCAACTGTAAAAAATGTATGATTTTTATTCCATACTTTACACTCGCACTGTATTTTTTTTTGGCTCAAAAAGGAAGACAAACCTTAGTGATTTGGTTTAAAGGGGAGGCTTGGGAAAACTTGGGAAATACGGGATAGATACAGGGGAGATAACGGGGAATATCTGGGGAGATCCGGGGAGACACGTGAAATATTCCGGGAGATACGAGGGAGACTCAGGGAGACACGCCGCATATCCGGGGAGATCGAGGGAGATACGTGGGATATCCAGGGAGATCCAGCAGTAATATCTTTTGCATCCGAAAGAGGCTCGACACATTAGTAAATTTCGAATTATTTGTATGATTTGCATAAGGATTGACCCAGTGACATGAGGTGCCATTACCTCAGTTCTCACTATCTTGAAGGGCTCCCTCCGCTTGCAGGCCTAAGAAAAGTCAGCGGGCTCTTTTCCAACCTACAACAAGGCAATAATCTGCCGGTTTAAGATGCCATGTCCTGCTCGTCCTGGTTTTGGCTTTTCCCGAGGTTGTTCTCTTTAAGTCAAAATCATTTTGACAACTTCATCTGAGGTTAATGATGGTGGAAGTGCCCGTTCTTGTGGTTAGAATGAAAAGGAACCACAAAATTATTTGGTAATGAGGTAATAGGTAGGTACATGGGATTCCAGGACCAGATCAGATACAAATCAAGAGAATTTCCATGGTCATAAGGCACGCTCCATGAACACACAGAGATCTCTTTAATTACATGCTAATTGCCTCCGAGTCTGGCGCCGTCGTATAAGAAGGAATAACAAGCACAGTTGGCATTCGAGCGTGAATCACGCAATTTTATTGTCTTGGGTAGAACACCTAAACCTCACCGCTTATTATACAAATTAGTTCGAAAGTAATATGTTTAATTGATAGCTATAGTTGAACTTCTTGCAACATTAAGAGATGCTCAAGTCGTGTAGTGAGTATACACTTCGCATACTGATCGTTGGCTTAATACACTTGATGTGTTTTCTTTTCCGTTTTGGCATGTTGGGGATGAATTGAAAAAGCTGGCAGAATAGTAGAACGGAAAAGAGACGGTTTTTGTGCCAACTTGGACAGAACAACTTCTTATATAAAATATCTCTTGTGAATGAAGTGGAATTCGCATCTTTATGGTCTTAATGGACAACACTGCACAATACTTTATCTTTCAAACGTACCGCTGGTAAGAATAAATTTACATTTCGTAATGATTCGCACATACATTAAGGGCTGAAATATATTCTTCTAAATTTAAACATCAAAGCGGTCGGATGAATAATTGCGTGTAATTAATGTACAGATGAGGTACCTCATCTAATCCGGCGCAAAATGGACCGATTAACGACCACAATGCATCCACTTAACAATAATCCGACACCCGAGGGCTCAGACGACATGTGGCACTCTTTTACCCTTTATCGTATTATTAATAATTTATGCCGTAGCACAAGTGCCTATATTAGGCAAGGGTACGTGCATCTAAATCGAACTAGCCGTAATAATGCAATGTATGTCAGTTTTTATTACAATGTTAACGTATATGTAATACACGTGTACATACATGGTTAAAGTATGAAAAACTTCATAATTTATGGATGGATGTTTTATGATCTTGTAATTTATGCCGCGTTCATTGTCGAGGATCAGCGTGCGGATTCAATTATTATTTTTAATGGGTTGAACGTGCTGGCTTTCAGGAAGTTTAAAACAGAGTAATGACCATCTAATAAGATCTCATTATTACAACTTTCAGCAATTGGATAAATAATAGTTAAACCATTAAATCTTCCTTTTGACCACATCGCGCCAGGTCTAAAATGTTCACTTCGAAGTTTTCAACTTCTTTGCAACGGTGATGCAATGATATTAAAATCAAATTATTTAAAAAGATGATAATAGGGCCTACAGAAATAAGATTTCTTGAAGATGAAAAAAATCCTGCTGTCGATCGGACGTGTGAAAACCAAAGCAGTAGAATTAATACTGCAATGATAAAAGAGTTCCATTCCGGCGCATCCACCAAGAATGCAGATCTGCTAAGGTGGCATCGCCATAAGTTAAATTCGCAACAGGGTATATTGATACTGTAGATTTCTTGATGTTGATGAAGAAAAAACCATACTGTACGAAGACCTGTCACAAATTTGTTAAAATCTAGGCGAATACAATCTAGTTAAAATTAAGAATAATTATTGTGCCATATGCTTCTAGTTTCAACCTACCATCAGGCTAACAATAATTATACTTAACCCACTTCGTGGAAATGAATTCAATCTTTCAAATTAAAATGAAAATGCCAGTTATGGAAATGGGCAGCTACGAAAGCGGCTGAAACCTCCTCACTTGAATGATAAAATCTTATCACCAAAATCAAGTAAATTTCACTATTTCCTATACTAAAGTTTTACTCCACCAAACCTAAAGCTGCGCTGTACTGATACTGATGATAAAGAAAATGGGAGTTAACTATCCAAGTTTCAAAGTTGATACACCAAAATGGCACTTGCCATTGCCGGTTGCCACCAAAATTAAATCAGCTCTTCGGCGGGTAACGGTATCTCTATCTACCATATTTCAGCGAAATCAATCCTGTAGTTTGGGCTGTAGAGTGTTTATTTCATGTTTCTTCGACGTTTACAATTTTTTGATTTTATACCAAAAAGGCGCTAAGTTTGAATACTCTTTTAGGTACAGAATTTGAAGACCATTCATGTGTTGATAAGAAAAATTGGTGTTCATTGGTCAAATTTCATAGTTGCAATGCCAAAAAGGCACTTGGTGTTTGCGGATCGCAAAGAAAGTTAACTGGGCTCACCAGAACGCCAACACTAATCCCCATTCCAAGTTTCATTAAAATCCGTTCGGCAGTTTTCGAGAAATCTTGCTCACATACGTACGTATGTACGTATGTGAGCACGATTTCTTCAAGCTTACTGCCCTTTTGACAAAAGATCGTAAAATTAAGAAAAATCACAGAAAACACCTTTAGATTTGGTGGAGTAAAACTCAGGTATAGTAAATAGTCAAATTTACTTGATTTTGGTGATTAGGATTGGATCATTCACCAAGTGGGGAGGTTTCAGCAGCTTCCGTAGCTGCCCATTTTTTTATATTCAATGTGGGGAGGTTAATTATGGCTATTTTCTTGAATTTGTTATAACGGGCTTTCATTTAAAAAGTCATTTGGAGCAGGCGGGTTTTGAAGAAAACAAATACAGCACTAAAAAGACACAGACAGACAACTACTGACAACTGAAAATTGGTTATGAAAACTACAAAAGTATACGATTTTTTGATTTCTAAGTTACAAGACACTAATCATCCTGTGACTCGCTTTTGAGAAACCGGAAGTTTGAACAGAGAACCAGGAATCCATAATCTACAGATCGGGATTGGGTATGTCAATTCGCCGAATTAGGAAAAAACGCGTGAATAGTGTTTTAAGTTATTTTGTTTTTCAACGCCTGCTCCAACCAGTTATTACTTATGAATACTCTCCTGGCGCATCCACCAAAAATGTACATCTGCTATAAGATTTCCAAGTTCTTCGCACCGGTGATGATTAAAAAAAATATAGAAAATAACAACAAAGCATACAGGGTGTCCTGAAAATAGGCTGCAATATTTTTCCAGTGCCTTTTTACGATCAAAAAATAAGATTAAAAGTTCCAGAAACCATTTGTCGAAAAATGCTTCCTAAAGGAGCTACAGAGCCCTTATTCGAATAACTTGCTTACCAATACCCCATTTCAAAGACCATAGCTTCCTTAGGAGGCATTTTTCGATCCACGTCCATATAAACTTTTCTTTCTAGAATGAAGTAAGGGACCATCAAATGAACTTATTTATATTATTTTGACGTCTTCCATCACAAGTTTTGGGGCCCTGAACCAATGAAAAGCCATTTTTTCGAAAACATTGTATTCTAGCGACGTTCAACAAGAGCACCTTTTTTATGAGGAATAGACCAGAGATTATGATTTCATTACTATTTCATGAAATAAACACTAACAGCAAAATAATAAAGAAAAAGATTGGCAGTCTCGGAAACGGTAGAAACTATTTTTGCACAGAATTTGTAAATGTAGCATTTAACTTTATTTAACCAAGGTAGGGCGTGCGGAGCGGTTTAATGGCTGATGCACCCGGCGCTCATTTACTAAAATCTAAAATACAAATGTTTTTCACTTCTAAAATGGACATTTTTCGAAAAAATGGCACTAAGGTTTCGATCCGGCAATGCAACAGCTATGAATTCGATAATGATAATATGCCCTTTTGCTAAGAAAAACTCAAATAGGGGCCTTTTTGTCCCTAAAATGGAAATTTTCGAAAAAATTGCACTGAGTTTTTAATCCGGCAATATAACAGCTGTCGAATCCGACAGTAAGAATATTTTTTTTTGTAAAATAAACTGAAACAAGGGCCACTAAAATGACATTTTTCGAAATATGACACTAAGGTGTTCGGCTTGAAAAAAAATCAGCTATCAAAAGGGCACAAGTGTGAACACATTTTTAGAAGCAGAATTCGAAGAGCATTCGAACGCGAAAAATGGTGGTTTGCATTTAAATTTTTAAAGTTGATGTGCCAAAAAGGCACTTTCCGTGAACCGATGTGGCCCAGATTCTAATCGGCACCTACAAATCCCCCACTGAATATGTGTGCCAAATTTCATCTCGATACGTTCAGTAGTTTGAGCTGCAGCGTGATCACAGACAGACGCACAGACAGACAGACAGACAGACAGACACACAGACAGACATTTTTTCAAAAACACGTTTTTGGGTTCCCAGGACCCTGAAACGTAAAGGTTTCATGTTTTTGGCGATTCGATTTTTTTGAATTTTCCGATCGATTCCAGTAACTGCTTCGCGAGCGTAGAAGTTAAAATGTGTTATGCGCCCCCAAGAACGCACGCCTCTTACTAAAATAAAAATCTGAAAAAAATTCAAAAGAAAGCCCCCTATGCTCCAAATTTCAAAATCCTACTTACAATATTCGAGTAATTTAAAAAAAACGGACTTTTCGAGTACCCCTTTGAAGGGTTCTAATTCCTTTGGGAGGTATTTTTCGACAAATATTTACTGAAACTTTTAGCCTTATTTTTGACCGTAGAAGGCACTGGTAAAATATTGCAGCCTAATTTCAGGACACCCTGTATGTTGTAGATTTCTTTATGTAGATGAACAAATCAATACTGTTAATGTTTTAATCGAATTATGTGAAAACCAAACGCAATAATTTCGATTCTGCATTGATACAGTGTTCTCGGTTCTATCCCGGCGCATCCACCAAAAATTGATGGAAGTATGTATTAATTATAGTCTTTAACTTTTTGTTACTTTTGTTTCTGTTGATTGTTTGAAATAAATGGTTATGGTCTAAAAGTCACTCAAATTATACGAAACGATAAATCAATTTACTAATACGCATTCAGTAGTTTAGCAAAGGAAACCCTAAAGTTTTAATTGAAGATACTTATGAACATAAGAGCGAATCCATTGACATTTTCAGGTCATTCTTCCTAGGAATTCAAACTGCCTATCTTGTGAAGAGACGACTCGTAAGGAATGTTTTGAGGGATAACATGAAATCAAAATTACGCATTCCTCTCTAAAGCCAACCCTTAAACCTGCACTGAATGGCATCTTCATTTTTCATGTTTTCCTGCAAGCCTGCAACCCATTAATTATACCAAAGCCTACCAGAAACTCCAACATTTAATTTCTCCGTTGACTAAATAATTGATAAACAACACTTCGCATAATGGGCCTGGGAGCATGCAGCATTTATTCAGCACTGCATCATCTGTCCTTGCAATATTTAACCATCCTTCCTGGCGTTCCATTTGTTTCAAAGGAGAATTTGAATGCAAGCTCATTTCCTGGACTGATTGTGCGTTGCATATTATATGTCTCCCACTGTGACGTATTGCTTGAGCACTGCCACCGACAACATGATTGGTTGGTGGGCGCTCGAAAACGGAAATCGAGCCTCCGGATTTTCTTTTAAACGTCTGCAACTTTCTATGACCGCATACCGACGAGTCTATCTCACACCAGGGCGTCGCTTGTTGCATTATTCAAACAGGTGATTCCACACCACCACAACGTTTGAATTCAATTAGACATAAAACGTCCAAAAATTGTTTCTCTCAAACAAAAATTGAAACTTACGGAAGCGGCTGGAACCTCCCCACTTGGTGAATCTTGTGATCCTGGGACCTTGAAACGTAAAGATCTGGTGTTATCTCAATTTCGAATTTTGGAGTGATTGCAGTAACTTCCCATTTTTATATGGTTGTGGGGAGGTTAAAAGGTCTTCGTTGACTGTTGGGTGCAAGTTGAAGAGTGTTGCAATGGATAATGGTTTTTACCGAGCCATCCAAAGGTGGACCAGCAATTACGTCAAGTGACTCCAGTCTAGGCATAAGTAATCGCAATAAATGTGTGTTTACGACCAGCTTATCTGCAAGTCCGCGTGTACTGTGAACGAACACACACGCACATAAGCCATTAGCCGCACCAGTCATCGGCCAAGCTCGGTGTTAATTAATTACGCTAATCGTGTCTTGAGAAGGAGCTGCTACAACTACTACGCAACAAAATGCAACATTTCGTGCGCAAAATGCAAATCTTAAGCACTGCACGAAGACCCTACAGTATCGACCTTGAAGGAGTGAAAACACCACAATCATCATATACCTGCCGTTGTGATTATGTTCGTGGTCGCCCATTTACGACCAAAATTCCATCAAGGAAGTCTATGGTGCAAAAAGTTCAGTAGCCAAACGGAATAAATCAAATTGGTATGTTAATTACATCAAGCGCGCAACTGGCCATAAATATAAGTCCGAGGCTTAATTGCTAATTTACGTTCATTAGTTTTGATAAAAGGTTGAGATATTTTAGCTCGCTCAGATGTTAACTTCTTCCAAATTAACGGGCCTTCCAGTCGTGGCAACTTCAAAAACAATATCTTATTATGAGTCAGAAGAATGCAATAGCAGCATGTCGTTTGAAAACCAAGTTTTAGAACAAAACCTAATGTGACCAAGCAAGGATCATTAAGACAGTGATATTTTATTCAGCAATAATCGAAAGGTGAAGAATAATTAAAGCTAGAGATATTAATGATCAAAAAATGATAGAATGAATTAGCATTTTACAGGTATAATAATTAAAGCTTCATCCTTTAACGTGTAAAAAAATCTTCAGGGTTTACAGCCCTGGCCCACAACATCCGACAGCTTGTCAAAAGCATAAAACGGTGAAATGAAGTTGGAAATAAATGGACTTGAGGGCTGAAAGCAGGTAGAAGATTCTTTCTCAAATGAAGGTCAACTGAACAATGGTTAGGTCAGAAACCAATACAACTTCAATTTATGCTACTCGTTAATATTCAGCGGATTAAGAAACCACTTATAAATCACTTCCATCTATATCGTTAAATTTGAGACTTTTCAAAAATCATTGGTTTTGGGTGTTCTGTTGCAAACATGTGTGGCAAAGGTCCTTTGTGAACCGTTTTTCTCACGGGCTCCTCTTTTGTCCACCTACACCACCCTGTTGGGGCGTTTTCTGCAAGGTGGAAGCGCCGATCGACACGAAGCAGCGCCAGCCTTGTAACTTGTGATGTAGAGAGTTGCGCCAGCTGTCTCTGAGAATCTGCATATTAAATTTCAAAACCAGTAGCCACGTTATTCATGTCAGGCCGGTGTATGCGTGTATTCCGGTAGTTTTAGTGAAATTCCTATTTTGGATACTCACCGGTTCTGACAGTAATAAACAGGTCCACTTCTTAACTCATCCTGATCCACAGATAATTAATTTCGAATGTTGGAGCGCTGCACAGGATAATAAAATGCCGGTCGGCTTGGTTGTTCGATACTTGCATTGTCTGAGGGAATCTATTTTTGGAAAACGACAAATGGATTCGTTGGAGGTATACTCAGTACTGTGGGGTCATGATTTATTTTTATAGTGCTATAATAACGGCCGTAAAAAGAAAAACTTAAGTGTCAGACAGTATTTAGATTATGCGAAATTACCAAGAAATAAATATATGTATACGCAGTTGCTCCTGACCAAAGGCTCAATCCGGTCTACTCGTTCAAAAAAGTTTCACTTACAGACTTGTTACATATAAATAACTATTTTTATGGGTTCCTAGGACCCTTCAATGTAAGGATCTCATGTTTTCGAAGATTCGATTTTCTGAGTGATTTTAGAAGCTTCCTGTGCTGGGCTAACTTGTAAAGCTTAAAAACTTGGGGCCAAAGAAGCCGAACCTCCCCTACGCAACGTCTGGATATTTGATTTTCGTGTGGTAGGTACTTAGTTTAACACGAAAACTAATACTAATTTTCGTGTTATGTTATGTATACACATAAATACAAGAAATAAAAAAAAATTTCACGGCTCTCTTGGTCTCAAGTTTTGTTGTTCAAATGGTATAGTACTAATGGCACTTCCGGTGTTACGACAAAAACTTTTCAGCTTTATTTCTGCGGGCATGGGATGTCTACAGTCTGTATTGTACAGGGTGTACATAAACCTTGTGCAGATATTTCAGGATGTTATTGATTGCCCTATTGATTTTAAGTCAAAAAGTCTCTATGGACATGAATATTGTAAGGCCTCCTTCAAAGGAGTACCCAAAATTTCAGTTTTCTATAAATTTAAATGTGTTTTCTACTTAAACTAGAACTTTCATCAAGTTGTTTTCAATTAAAGTTCTCAGTTAAACTTTCCTTATCTGTCTTTATTTTAACTAATTTGACGTCAGAAATTTTCTCTCTGAAATTAATAGTTTTCTGAAAGCGAGTGATCGCGGCCCTTTATGACGTCATATCCGGAAAACGTTGCAGGTGGCGAATGTTCACCTGAGCCAAAAATACTTACTAGGGCACCTACTAAACATTTGCGAAAAAAAATTCTCCCTACTCAACTTTCCCGACAGGACCCTAGTCTAGATCCGGGAATATAAGCAATGTTCTACATACTACCTAATTAATACCTTGCTTTTGTTGCCATTATCCACATTTAGATTAATTTTCTTTACCTATCATCCTCACTTGAAGATGAACATTCTGCAATGTCACCGTCATCTTCCTGCTGCTTGAGGATATTGAGGATCACAATTCCACTGTATTTTATAAACTGTTTTCCAGAATCAATCCATAACTGGATTATAAAAATATTGTACTTTGTTGGTAGGTACTTTGTTATGTGCATAATTACAAATACCACAAATTTGATTCGTCCTTTTAATTTTCAGATGGAGTACAATCTTTACACGGAGGTAAACGGCTGCCTTTAAAATTTTTTACGGCGTCAAATGGATTACGTTTTGGCTGGTAGCAATTATTTAGCCTTAATTACTTTAGATATCTTTGGTTTTCCGCATATATGACACACAAACTTATATCTAGACAATAAAACTTAAAATATAAGTTTGTTAAAATATCTGCCAATTTTACCTTTAACATCTTTTGTCCGATAAATTTTGCTCGTTTCCCATATTGACAAAAATGCTTTGAATTTCTTCATTTTTCTCTAATAGCTTAAAAGGACTTAATAAAAGGATTTAATAGTTATTTAAACTTTTTCTGTTACCCTTTTAAAACTCTAAAAATCAGCCCATTTCGCAAATCAACTAATAAATCAACCCTAAAAAATACCTAACAAATCTTGCTTGAAAGAAGTTTATTTTCAATTAGTGTTTTATTTATGGGGATTCACACTTCTAAATGAAATGAAGTGAAAGTGTAACCCGAGAAAATAATATTTTTTGAATTTGAAATAAATCTCACCAAACCATTGCACAGTGCAATTTATTTTCATTCAATGAACTGAAAACGTTTAAAATTTCATATTTTTATAGAAGGGGTGGGATTTAGGTATTACCATCCAATAAAGTCTATACTTACCATCAAAAATTTGTGATTCATGTTGAACGTCCGGAAGAAAATAAAATAGTCTAAATGAATTTGTCTTATTTTTTAACAATGAACTAATTCCGAAACTAATTCCTAGCTGGTTGGTCTCTTTCAAACCGTCGTATCAGACCGTGTATATCCTGTATACCAAACTTCAGCCAAATCAGTAAGGTTCTACGCTTTAGCGCACCAAGTTACTAAAATCGATAGAAAAATCGCCAAACATCAAATCTTTACGTTTCAGGATCCTGGGAACCCAAAGAAGTGGTTTTTGAAAAATGTCTGTGTGGCTGTGTAAACACGCTACACTCCAAACTACTGCACCGATCTGGCTGAAATCTAAAACATGCATGGACATTTTATGAATTTCGGAAGAGCTGTAAAGGCTTTGGGCTAAATCTGCCCACAGGAAGTGCCATTTTGGCACATCAAGCTTTAAAAATATAAATGCAAACCCCATATGTTACACGTCACCAAATGAAAGCTCTTCGTATTCTGCTTCTAAAAATGTATTCACACTTGGTGCCTTTTTTCAAAAAATGTCATTTTAGTGGCAAAAAGGCCTTTAGGAGGCGATATCGGACATGTTTTAATTTTGTTTTATGTAAGGGAACCCACGGTAGGAGTTCTGCTACATGTTTCGCGAACACCCTGTGGAATTCGATAGCTGTTGTATTGCTGGATCGAAAACATTTTGAACTCTATGTGTTGTCTTGTATTTGCCGCGTCCTCGGCAAGGGCAACGGAGACTCCACACGTCTCAGGTTGCGCTTCTCCCAGTCCCACTAAGCGGAGAGCGGTCAGTTTGCAGTTGTGCAGTTTGCGAGTCGGTCGATAGACTCAAGGATGTTTACGCACTGCACACTGCACGTGTTATTATAATTCTACTATAATTCTCCGACCCGCTTAACCTGCTACCTGCTACAATTCTTCAAAAAGTATCATTTTAAGGGCGAAAAGCACCCTTTTCAAAGGAGTGTATGGATTAGCACTTGGGTATGGGCCACCCAGTTCTCAAAATACCGCACATGTCATTTTGGCATATGATACTCTAGAACACATAAGGAAACTATGCACAAAAAATCACGTGTGCGGTATTTTGAAAACACTGTTGGAAATAAGACAAAACTGAACGTTTATTCTTAATTGAACTTTATTTTCAACTTGACGTAACCCTAAACTTCAATACCCTCTATGGGTTTTCTTCTTCATTGTAGCCTCCTTTCATTCTTTTTTTTTTGTTGCCGGTGTAAAAGAGATAAGTATAATATTTCATTTAATCTGATATTTGGCCCAAAATAGTGGCTTATCCCATACACTCCTTTATGTTAATCGTTCATTTTTTGCTCGATTTTTTGTTTATAATTGTTATAATAGCTGGTTAAATGGGTAAAGTTAATTGCTACAATTACAAATATTGTGAAAAAGTATAAGTTTCTACCGTCTCCGAGACTGCCATTTTTTTTTATTTTACGTCATCATGTCGACGAAAAATATCGTTCAGTTCATGAAATGGAAAAGTATTTTCCAGTTCACGAACTGCACAAAATTTTTGTCTATAGATATACAGGGTGGGTAATTTTTCGATGCTCACCATTGGGATCTTCTAAACCGTAAAAGATACGAGGTCGGTTAAATTACAGAAAAGTTGCGCTATTTGTTGATGATTAAGAATCTGAAGAGAATTCCCCGATATTTTGATTCGTTCCCGAGTTATCACAAAAAATCTGAAAATTCCCAATTTAAAGAAACATTAATATCTTCCTAACGATTGATGTTGTTTAAATGAAACTTGGAACTTTTATATTTTTGACAGCTGTCAATTGAATAGTATCGACAGAAATTTTCTAGTCCCTCTAGATTTTGAATAACGACAGTCAACTTTTGATTCTTTTATGGCCACCATATTGAATTTTGACACCATCAAATGCACAAAAAAAATTGGCTCAAAAATGTACTCAAGTTGAACTTTTTTGACAGATGTCAGAATTTGAAAATTAGTAGGAATAATTTGCAAATCAGCCTAAGCTTAGATGAAAAACAATTGCAAAAAAGCACGCCGACTTCTTCAATCTCTTATAACATGTGAAAACAATTTAATTCAACAGTTGTGACGTAAAGTTGGTCTTTATTTAATTATGTTGGTTCACACTGCATACGGCTCTCAGTGGGTGAGTGGTGAGCTGGGTACGTGAGTCTTAGGATTTTCGAGGTAGGTATTTGCCTCTACCCTTGTGCCTTAGTTTATTTAATTATAGTGAATTTTTATAGATGGAGTTGGTTATTATGGGCGCCAGCTAATTCCTGGAGGAATTAACAAAAAAAGAAGTAATAAAGAGATGAATAACGACTACCACACAGTTAGGTACAGCAGGTTTTACATTAAGTAAAAGATTAAATTTACGAAGAGTTGGTAAAATGTGAAATTAAAATGTTATAAAATTACAGTTACTTTTATCCCCTTAGAACGTGAACCGGTACGCCACTGGAGGATCACTAGAAGGCCCTTGGCCTTGAAGATTAAGATTTGACGCCTGACAGGTGACACGTCACTTCGGTGGTTAGGTTATGTTGGTTACAATGTCAAGAAAAATGGTAAAATTGTTACAAATTGGACGTACCAGGTGGCAAATAATTATTAAAGAGCCGTGGATTAAGCGACAGTAAGTAAAGCTTTGTTAAAATGCGTCAAGGAACTAATTTACCTCCTTTTAGCTGTTCTAGGGGACAAAATCTCGTTATGGTACCATATGCGAGTTACAAGTGCGTGATAAAAAGTGGTTATTGGCTAAATAACAATGTAACGAGACAAAAGTAGCTCCCTGAGATCACTCAGATCCAATTGGCATGGGATTATTATAGTACGGATCGGTTACCTCCAAGCAGCTGTTCTACCGTTCAGTTCCGAAGCTGGCGTCACTGGTGAGGCCTAGATGTCTCCTCGAGAGAAAATGATTATAGAAGGCACCCTCGGTTTACCTCACAGTGGTGTTTAGATATCCCTCACTCGGGCAATGATCGACTTGCGTGGAAAAGATTGCGAAGCCCTCGGGACCTCAGGATCTCTAGTTGTTAAGAGCAAGCAGACCAAGCGAAGCAATGGAAAAAAGCGAATCAAGCGAAGCAAGCGAGTCAAGCGAGCGAGCGAGCGAGCCTAATAGAAAATATTGTAAGAGCATGCCACCAAGATTTAAAGATCAATCAACTTATAAAAGCTTAAATATGTTTCGGTTATATTGATCATTGAAAAGAGAAGAATAAAATGTGTGGATTACCTAGGTTTTATGGGCTCCTTCACGGAAGATGAGTATGGATTTGTAAAATATTTGATAGCACCTTCAGTTGGCCATTTTGGGTGTCAAAATCTAACAGGAAGGAAATCCCTCTCTCTTTTCTAATGTCAAGTTTTTCTACCCCCTTGCAGCGCCTGTGATTGGCCTAGGGTGTTGATAAGACTGCTGGGGTATTATAGTTTATTACTCTTGTCAAAGCGGCTGTTTAACCTAACAATTATTGTAAACAATAATAAAGATAGTGTTATTGTTAATTCTTGTTAAAGTGATCGGTTAATTTAGGCATGGTGCATTTTATATCTGTGATGTGCTCCCACAATACTTTTTTCCTGAGATTCCGAGTTAGCTCGAAGTGAGTGCAAAGTTATTGGTAACGGCAATAGGACCGTTACACAGTAATAAAATACGTCTTGCGGTCGTGTGAGTCGGGCTTTCACAAATTTTTTGAAAAATGTCCATGTTCATTACATTTTTGAGAAGCTAATTTTTCTCTGTATCCGTGCGGTGTTAAAATTCAATATGGCGCCCGTAAGAAAAAGAAAAGTTGACTGTCTTCATTCAAAATCTAGAAGGCCTAGAAAATTTCTGTCAATGTCATTCAATTGACAGCTGTCAAAAATATAAAAGTTCCAAGTTTCATTTAAATAACATCAATCGTTAAATTGGGAATTTTCAGATTTTTTGTGATAACTCAGGAACGAATTACAATTTCGGGGAATTCTCTTTAGATTCTTAATCGCCAAGAAATAGCGCAACTTTTCTCTAATTTAACGGACCCCGTATCTTTTACCATTTAGGATATCCTAATGGTGAGCATCGAAAAATTACCCACCCTGTATAGGTACTGTAAAATTTTAAAATTACAATATGTTCTGATATGTTCATGCACTGTCTGTCCATTTCAAAAAATGTCGAATAATTACGCCAAATGGCGACATCTGCATACCAGATTTCAGCCAAATCTGATAAGGACATAGTATGGGCTGTGGTGTGTTTACAAACGAAGGTACGTACGAACACAGGCAGATTTTAAAAACCACATTTTCGATCCAACGTCAAATTCGAAAATTTTAGTGGTTGCATCAAATCAGTTTTATTAAAAGTATATATTTTTGCAAAACGAAACCAAGTACCCATTTCGGGCTCCAAAAAAATAAAACTTTTGATATTACTGCCATCAAATCCCCTTTCCAAACGTTTTAATATCTCTCCCAACAAACAATGATAAGATTTCGCTTCAACTCGAAGCAATTTAGTGAAAATAAATCCTAAATAAATATTTTCGTTATCCTATCGTATCAGTTATCTTCCTGGGTAATCTGCGATTATGACAATACTATGACGCCATGGATTGTATGACTCTCCTATTTACCCAACAATTGAGATTTATATCGAGAAATATGGCTGGACAAATCTTTTGATAACGTCAAGATAAGCATTTTTGCGATTATGGATATTAGGTACTACCAAGAACAATAAGTATATTATTAATTTAAGAGGTGAAGTTGAAAGGTCTACGAACTTGTGATGGTTAATGATGATGCGAAGATTCGGAGACAAAATTAAGGATGTGGTAGTTCTTGGGTGGAAGACGCGTTAGGCGATTATTTATGCCGACAGGGCCGTAACGACCGAATATTAATTTATGCCAGCCCATAAAATCCAACAAGCAAACCACATAAACGTGTAAAAACAGCTATAATCATGAGCAGCTAACAACCGCTGGATAAATAATCGGCCCGGCTCCACGAAACCAGTTTCACTTCTTGTTATTCTCCTTGTAGTTCTCTTATTTTTTGGGGCTGGGTCCTACTGATCCGTTGGAATTTCTTAAATATTTTAATAGTGAAATTATCTAATCTACTACAACGAGCATTCACGACATTTCAGTTATTTACATTTTATCATATGAAGAAAAAACGATGTGCAAACAAAGAGAGGATGGATCACCTGTCGTCTCTTTATTCAAACTGTTAGATTATCCGCAACTAAACATGTGCTTATAGCACAATAACAGAGTTATGATATATTCAAGAGGGTAGGGAGCTCTTCACAGGGGTGAAAAATATTATATAACTATCACGAGGAGTCATCGGAGGTTAAACCGCACGTCAATCATAATGTAGGGCCGACCAATTTACCGGAACCAATGAACTAATCGGCCAAACAACGGATGAATTTAATTAACTTTCTGATTCTTCTTTTGTTTCATATTCTCAGACAGCTTACAACAAATTATTGAGCAAAATTCTCAAAAAAGTTATAAAAAAAGCTTCACCCACTTTACACGATTGATTAATTGCAATAACAGAAGAAAGAAAGACCAAACTGGTCCAGGCCTTGTAAATAAGCTGATGCGACAAGCAGGTGTCTGAAGGGATTAACGGACCGAAACTTCCAGTAGTTAATTTGGTATAGGTAGGTATAGGTAGCCAGCCGAAAAAAGAATTGTGCCTTACTTGTCACTGAAATTGTGGCAAAGAGCTTTATCACTATTTGCCATATCCTAGACTCAAACAATAAGAATTTAGTCTTGAACTAATCCAAGATACAGTCGTCTCGCAATTACGTCGAAGAAATCACGATCTATAAGAATCGCTCAGCAGTATCATGGCGTCCAATGGTAGTATTTTCAGCAGTGATTTGCAGTGGCCGGTTGTAGCTGCACGGTATGCGATTACACCCGTAAATATAGGATCTGTGATGATGATGGATGTTCGAAAATGAGAGATTTCACTCTGCTACATCAGATTTTTACACCAGTTTCTTCCAATTTAGTTCAATGACACAATGCATCTGTGGTTTCTCGCTCAAGTAAACAAGACACCATCAATAGGCGAGTGGTGTCCACTATGTTCTCGGAAAAGGACAAGCGTTGAGCATAATAAGTGATTCGAAGGAATGGTTGAATATCTAAAATCTTCCGTGATTGTTAAGAAGTAGTTTCGGAAGTTCATTGGAGAGTTGTACGGCAAACCGGAAGTTCATCCTGATGGACAATAGTGACACACCTACGTGATTGTTGTCCAAATTATAGGCGTGAGGATAATTCCATAACAGGTCAGTTTGGGAGAGAAAGTCTACTTTAAATAATGGGAGCATGCTGTGAAATTAAACAGCAATTAGATACAAAGACGCCGCCGTCAAGCGTCGTGACCCTGGAAATAGACGCTGAGTGTGAGTAGTATATGTTCCTAAAATAGAAATTGATCACGTGCGTGGATTTGCAGGAGGGGTCGATGAATGAAAGAAACCGTAGCGTGTAACATTCTAATCGGACATGCCTGAGGTCATTAGAGGTGTCTCCCAATCTTTCTGCAAGAAATAACATGAAGTGGAAATGGCTACTTGTTGGGAACATCCTCCCTGTCATTCAATGTCATTGTAACAACAATCCTGAAAAATGGGAACACTTCCAACTTTTCCTTTCGAATACGAATAACATTTCCACTTTCTTGAACAAACCCTACAAGTTCGCCCATTTTCTGTAATCTAAATGGTGTTACGCACTGATAGCAGTCATTACGATCATGCAAGAAAGTGCAGCTGAAAGCCCACGTCCGTAAATTAACAATTTAAATCGCCACATCTGGATGAACTGCTGCAGGGAAATGTTAGCCAAGCAGATTAACATCTAATACACGCTCAATAAAATGTGTTTATTTAATTGGATTCTCACATGAAAAATTGCCACTTAGAGCTTTAATTAAGTCATTTTACTCTAATGAGTTGGATTATGGATATCTATTAAAAACTTAATGATGCAGACTGCAGAGGAATTCACCAAAACAAAGAGACTTGTCCCTTCCATTTTTAACAACATCCCGCTCATACCTTGAACTTCTTCCAACTTTAAAACATATTTCGACGCATAAAAATGCCATGAGGCACACATGGGCGAAATTTTTTATCGTTTACATCTCTTTATGTCAACGAGTCCTACCTACACAACATTGAAGATTTCCATTGTTCAATTTTTTGATAATCGAGATTTTGGCAACAGGAAAATATAAAAGAAAGAAAGCACATCCTAAAGTGCATATTTTTTCCAAGCTTGAATCTTGGGATACAAAACAAAAACATTGTGGACTTGAATTGAAGCAATTGAAGTCAACTCGAGGGGGAATTCACTCCTACACGAATTAGTGCGTACATTTTAGACGAATTACTTCGTATGTTACTCGTCGAATTAGGTGTACAAATTTCAATGAGTGAATTCCCCCTCGAGTTAACTTTTACACAAAATGAGACCAAACACTCTGAGAAGTCTCTGATAATCGAATTAAAAATGTAGAAAAATAAAAAATCTAGCAAAGTATTGTCTCCCGCTCCCCTCTGCAGATCGCATCAGCCTTTTTTTGACTACAATATTATTGTTTTAAAACTTAAAATATCACGGCGATCACGGCACTTTTAGGTAGTATCATTGTCCGACTACACACGTTCGGTTTTTCACGAGGGGGCAACCACTGCGTTAGTCCGCGTTTTAAGTCTGTTAGTCCGATTCGGTCCTATTTAGTGTCATTCATTCCAATTTAGTCCAGTTTAGTCCGACTTAGTTCAGTTTAGTCCGATTTAGTCAAGAGCTTAGTGAATGTAGTCCAGTTTAGTCCTATTTATTTTCCGTTAGTCCGACACAGTTTAGTGCTAGTACAAGATTATGTAAAATTGCTGGAAATTGAAAAGATGATTTGAAGTAGTAGGCAACTCTTGATAATTTGTTTATTAGCGTCTACATTTTGTAAGGAAAAACAATATTATGAAATTAGAAAAACCTTTTAGGAACTCTAAAGTGGAAGTAAGATGACTTGGCTTTCGGGGGGAGATTGACCACTTTCTAGAATTTGTTAGTGGCGCTCTGTAAAATTTTGATTTTCATTACTTGGCATTTTAGAATATTGTATTAAGTACCTACTGGAAAATTGAGGGTCAAAAAGCTTCTGTCTCCATTATATAAGAGTGGACTAGGACTTTGCCGGACTATTATAGGACTAGCAGGACGAAACGGACTAAATTGTCTAAATTGGACTAGACTGAACTAAAACAGACTAAACTGGACTAAAGCAGGCTAGGCAGGACTAAAGCAGACTAGACTGGACTAAAACGGACTAGCCTCGGAATTGAACTAAATCGAACTAAATTGGACTAAATAGAACTAAACTGGACTAAATCGAACTAAACTGGACTAAATCGAACTAAACCGCACCCATCTCTGTCTGAAATTTGGATGCGGAAAGAACACATTCTGGGCGCCGCATGAGGCAATTTAGGGCGATGTAGTCTAATTTAGTCCAATTAAGTTCGCTTTAGTCCAATTTAGTTCAATATGTCCCATCAGGCTAGTCCGCTTTAGTCCAGTGTATTCCAATTTAGTCCATTTAGTCCTGCTAGCGGGGTGCACTTTGCGATCAAACATTATTCCTATCGAGACTTTTACCGCGTGAGACATAGGGCGTAGACCCAAACGAAATCTGACGCACTGGTTAATTCAGCAGTGTAGCAGTCTAGGCCCTACGTCTCGCACGGCAAAGCCTCCTTATGTCCAATGTACGGACTGATCATTGATCATTCTACTTCGGATCATGCGAACTTCATGTGAAAAAAAGCTCCACGCTCTATGGTTCTGCTTCTATACCTGTTGACGGTCAGTACCTACCTACGGAAGTGCATACCTATTAACCCTACGTTGGATGATGTTGCATGTGAAACGGCACTAAAGAGGGATCCAAGGCCAGGGAAATAATATTAGGGGTTGAAACCTCAATGCAATATTTCATAGTTCTTTACCTCGATGGCAGCTTTTTAAGAACCAACATTCCTTATTCACAGACAACCTTGTAGACAGCTCGGTCAGTGGCAGGCCTGCGTTTTATGCTCTCACCACATAGAACAGTGGATTATTGTGTGGGTTATAATGTGGTTAAGTCCATGCGGGTCATTCCAGCTGGAAAATCTGGAGGAATTCGTTACCAAGAAGTTCACTGCCAAAACGTGGCTAACAGTCGTAGGACGAGATTATTATGACAAGGCAGAATCAAAGTTTTGCCGGAGGTAGAGAGCCTCGCTGCAGAGTCATAACCATGTTTTGTGAAGCTTACCTGAACACTACTTTAACGCCATTAATTTATTAACCTAATAAAAAAGCCAGTACCAACATAATTAATTTTAACGAGAAGTGAGCTGTTACAATTTTTACGTGTCTCCGGAAATGGCGCCTAAAAAAAAGAAATTCCACATCCTGGTAATGCACAGGAACTATATAAATAAACCTTAATTTTCATATTAAAAGTAGTGACGGAGGTCCGGTGAGGCGGCGACAAAGCAAGCAGCGGGCGCTACCGCGGAATCACAACCCAAAGAAACCAATTCTTGATAAGTTATGCCGACATAGATGCCGCGGCAAATGTTTTCAAGCCGTTTAGTAGACCCAAGTTAGGAGTTGAGAAGGAAGCGGCAACCACGCCGACGAAGATAGGTATATGGGCTTCGTTGAGTCACGACGAAGACGTGAATACAGTCAACCGAAAGTGAAGACAGTGCACTGAAAATGGAACCAGGATTCCGACTCCAGCTGGTCCATTGGGGAAATAATAAACAAGAGCCGTTTTAAAACACGGCCCAACCTAAAACAAAGAACACAAGCAACGGCAGAACTGGTTGTGTAAATCAATTTCGGGTGAGAAGGCCGTGTGGACGGAACCCACCGTGGCCGGGAGGCTTTCTCTCTCTACCTGTCCCGCGAAAATTATTATCATTTTGTTATTAGGTCGGCTGTAAAACACACATTTCATTAGCGCGTCAAAACTCGATGACACACACCATCCAGTTATTTAATTAATCTGAATTATAAACAGACGATTAGATTTTTTGAACGAGTGACGACGAGACCATTTTATTGTAGTTGAGGCGCTAGTACCAGGGTCAAAAGGTTTCCATACACCATTTATAATCGCTCTGCTATGTAACATAAACAAGATCCTGGTTTCAAATCATCTGTCCTATATTAAATTTCAAGAGATAAGTAGGACGAAACAATGGGAAAAAAGGAACTCGATAACTCCAGACGCAAATACCTAAACAACGAATCAGTACGTGATATTTTTATTAAACCGCAAAAATGCCTGCTTAATGCGATCTCAACAGGCGGAGAATATTATTCCGAAGGCATGAGTCTCGACGTCTCGATACATTCCTAATGAACTTACACTGCACTGTGCACACTGCTAAATCTCGACAAAGAAAATTATGGTTGTGCGATGCTATAGTTTACGGTCCGAAAAATCACTATTGATGCCTACAGCTTCGTCTACCCACTTACAGAAAGCAAGCAGCAACAAAAGCTGACGGTCCTCCATGTTAGGACTAAAAGCAGAGGGTTAAAAATTTTGAGAACCTGGGCTCTTAGGTACAAAAATGAGCAAATTTGAAGACATCATACATGAAACAGTCTACCTCACACCGCGCATTGCCTGTTGACTATTGGTGAGATTCTGTCTATAGGAACCGCAAAAGTAAACTAATTTAGACACATACAAGGTGTTGTTTTTAAAACTCCCCTCCTTGAATATTTTTGGATGTAATATAGATATTGAACTGAAATAAAAGCTGGTCAATCCCGCACAGAGGGGGGCATTTTTTCCACTTCCGGTTTAACCGGAAATTACCTTAACTTTGTTTTTTCATATGGAATGACAGTTTTTCCTCAACGGATTCGGAATCTACGATTTTTTCTGAGTTAGAAACATGTATCATACTTGTCCGGAAGTGCAGTCACGGCCCCCCTACATTTTCAAAAACATCGAAGAAATCGGTGAAATATTGTGATTTTCGAAAAACGCAAAAACACGTCAAGTTAGTTTTTTTGATGCAAATACTTGAGCAATTTCATTTTTTGATTTCTCTTATTTCTATCGAATTTTCTCTTGCCCCACAATCTGTCAAAATCTCAAAAGAAAATGTCAATGGGCAGATGAATTTGCATCAAATAATGAAAGTAGACGTGTTTTTGCGTTTTTCGAAAATCTCAATTTTTCACCGATTTCTTCGATATGTCCCCCTCCGTGCGGGATTGGTCAGCGTTTATTTCAATTCAATATCTTTATTATATCCAAAGACATTCAAGGTGGGAAGTTTTAATGACCAACCAGAAATTGGCAAATTACGCACCTACAGAGTGTTTTTTTTAAAAAGGGGGACATCTGCGCGTATATTGGGGGAATTCTTTTCACTTCCGGTTTAACCGGAAATGACCTTAACTGTCGCAACTGATTCGCAACCTACGATTTTTTCTGAGTCAAAAACATGTATCACACTTGACCGGAAGTACAGCCACGGCCACTCCAGATTTCCAAAAATATCGAAGAAATCGGTGAAAAATGAAGATTTTCAAAAAGTTCAAAAACACGTCAAGTTAGATTTTTTGATGCAAATTCATCTGTGCAATTACATTTTCTTTCATTTGATTTATTTAATTAGTTTATAAAAGATTGGCAGCCTCCGGAGACGGTAAAAACTTCTACTATTTTACAGAATTTGTAAATGTAGCATTTAACTTTGTTTAACCTAGGTCAGGCCTGAGGGCGGCTGTCGATAGCTCATGCGCCCGGCGCTCATTTACTAAAACCTGAAATACAAATGTTTTTCACCCCTAAAATATTTTTCGAAAAAATGGCACTAGGGTTTTCGATCCGGCAGTACAACAGCTGTCGAATCCGATAGTAAGAATATGCTTTTTTCTAAAATAAATTGAAACAAGGGCCCTTTTCCAACTAAAATGAAATTTTTCGAAAAAATGGCACTAAGGTTTTCGGTTTGAAGAAAAATCAGCTATCAAATACGGTAATAAAAATATACAGTTATGCATAGGTTCTTTTTCACGGCACCATTTTTTGGCCAAAAGGGCAAAGCAGAATTCGAAGAGCATTCATATGGTAACGCGAAAAATGGGGGTTTGCATTTAAATTTTTAAAGCACCTACAAATCTCCCACTGAATATGTGTGCCAAATTTCATCTCGATACGTTCAGTAGTTTGAGCTGCAGCACCCTGAAACGTAAAGATTTGATGTTTTTGGCGATTCGATTTTCAGATAGATTTTATTAACTTGCTTGGCGAAGTAAAGAATTTTCAGTATCACAATTCT
Organism: Pycnomerus fuliginosus; assembly: GCA_963924575.1. NCBI lineage: Eukaryota > Metazoa > Arthropoda > Insecta > Coleoptera > Zopheridae > Pycnomerus > Pycnomerus fuliginosus. The sequence goes on along the minus strand of OZ004618.1, from coordinate 23,051,825 downwards.
ATAAATCAACTTTGAATCAAGCGTCGAGCAGTCTTTCTACTTTACAACGGTGTCATTTTTTTTATTGCCTCTGGTTGACGAGTTATAGCCATTTTTTCAAAGCACTGTTTGCGCTTTCTTTTTCTAAAAATGTTAATAAAACCCTGGCGGCTGGCGTTAGCGAGTTACAAGTTACGCGTTTTAGGCTTAATTTTTGTTCCTCTATCCGAATCTGCAATGAAAAAGTTGGACCCTACTTCCGGTGTAAGCGGAAGTGCCCCATAGTCGTCAATAATTTTAGTAGATTCCGGATGCATAAATTTCTGCAAGAGCCAAATCTTATAACTGTACCTCGGTTAAGTCCATAGATACCAATAGTGTTCTATATTCGTAAGACACCCTGTATACAATATATATGTAACCATAAGAGATCGAGAGTAAGACTCAATTAGAGAAAAGTTGCGCTTTTTTAAGGTGATTAAGAATCTGTAAAGAATTCCTCGATATCTTGATGCCCCATAGCCGCTAATAATTTTAGTAGATTCTGGATGCGTAAATTTTTGTAAGGGCCAAATCTTACAACTGTACCACGCTTAAGTCCAGAGATACCAATACTGTTCCATATTCGTAAGACACCCTGTATAATATATAGTACTTCCGGTACTCCCGGTAGAACAACTACTGCTATCGAATCCAACGATAAAAGTCTTTTTGCAAAACGGGCACTAAGTGTGCCACATTTTTAGAAGCAGAATTTGAAGAGCTTTCCTATGGTGATGTGGAAAATGTGGGTTTGCATTTAAAGTTTTCAAGTAGATGTGCCAAAAAAAGCGCTTCCAGTGGACCGATTTAGCTCAACGTCCAATCATCAGTTTTTCCACAGATCATACAATGTGCATCTAATTTTCAGCCAGATCGGCCCAGTATTTGGGCCGTAGCCCTGTAGCGTGTTCACAGACACTCATACATTTTTCAAAAAGCACTTTTTGGGGTTCCCAGATCGATTTTAGTACCGGTGGAAGCTAAAAACATCGAAGGCACGCTACAGCTCAAACTACTGAAGCTGGAGCCTGAAGATATCGAGATGGAATACTACGCACACGTTCAGTGAGCACCTTGGTGACAAAGAGATTTTGGGCCATATACTGAAATAGTCCGTTTACATGATATTCTTCCAACCTCCAACCTTGATTGCTTCTTTTTCTCTTATAAATACAACATGACGAATTTCCACAACAATTTTTTTCAAAGATCAAAAACTCGAGTTTCTATTCAAAAGCCCACCAAGGATGGGTTTTCTTTGTTTGAATCGCTTATAGACAATATTCACAAGGTCAACACCATCTATGATCAGTTAGGTTAAATGTAAATTGTATTCAGCACAGTCTTGGGTTGGCTTAACTGAATGTAAACTGTCACCTGTCAAATGTCATTTTTTTTTCACGTGTTTCCTGTTTTACTCGCTTGGTACGTCAATTTTCAGTATAGCGTTATTGCACCAAACGAAAAGGCAGTAGATCACTCAAAAAGCCTGATCGTCAAAAAGATAACCTCGAAGATAACCTAAAAGTTAGTAGTATTCAGGGGAATATGAGTTTATGGTTGGTATTATGTGGCAGCGCAATTCAACTCTCAAAATGGCTCGCGCATGCCTATTATTGTCTATATGATGTAATGAGTTCGTTAAATGAATGATTTGATGGTACATGAGAAAGCGTGTGCGAACGTCACAACGTGATCGTGAGCCAGATCCGCGTTCTCTTATAATTCGAAGAGGACTCCGGGCATCAGGTCCAACACTTGTTGGGGTTGAAGCACCTGAGCCGGTCCTGACGAGTCATGTTGTACAATGACCTCAAGAATGCGGCTGCTGCCATTCCGGGGATATAACGAACCCCATTCACATCCCACACTGGCTAAAAATATTTCTGTGGCTCCCACAAAAAAGCGCTGTACTTTGTTCACTATCCCTGTTGATTTCACTTATAAAGCAGGGGATGATTGCTCTTCAGCAAATGTATATGCCATTGCCATTAGTCAGTCACATCAAGAAACAGTTTAAAATCGGTGGCGTCCTGGATGGTGCCTTTATCTAGTGTTATTCAAGCACTCATTATTCCCGACATGTCTGTGAGAAACAATGGGAAGGTCATTGTCGATACGAACCAGCGAGTCTCGACAGAGTGTGCAGGATAAAAGAGGACAGTGGAGTGGATGCTAATAAGCCTGTCGTCGGAAGAACGTGCGACGACGCGGTAAACCTTTATGAATGATATGTGTACATCGTCATAAGAAGACTTACCATTGACACGTGTATGGGTCCAGTCGCTCCGTTGGCGTAGCTGTAGGATGGTACCAGATATCCCATGGGGTTGAACGAAGAGGTGTGGGGGACGGGCTCCACCTTGCCTGCAACAGACCAAAACATTAGCCCTGATCAAAAAAAAGAGTCGTAAAATCCACACTTTCCACATCCTGTTCCTAACCCCCTGTAATGGCTTTTACTATTTACAAATAACAGTAATAACACCCAGATGTCAAATTCTCGACGGAAAACGTTTCGGATTTATGAGATTCGACAAAACAATCGAGACTACCCCACACATAGACTATCGCATTCTCGTAAATTTCTCGACTAGAACATTTCTTTGTGCGCCAGCTGCCATCAACAATAATTAATTAGAAACCGGAGGCTGAATGCGCATTGTGATGTTGGTGCAGTTGAGTTGGTCAGTCGGCAAAACAGTTGAAGGTCGATGGTTCACCCGGCTTCTTCACACCGTCTACGCCTGGACGAAGTCACACAAGAAAACTCCATGATGGGAACCAAGTATGGTCCATGTGGTGCATACTTGTGAATAATATACAGGGAGTCCCGTAATTAGGCTGCAATATTTCACCAGTACGTTCCACGATCAAAATTAGGAGTAAAAGTTTGGTAAACATTTTTCGAAAAATCCATCCTAAGGGGCTAGGGCCCCTCAAAGGGGTTAAAAAATAGTTATCTCTTCAATTTCTGAGGAACGGCTTACGATACGGTCAAGAAATTTTGAACTTTGTTGTAGATTTTTGTGCTGAACAAGACTGATATAATGGCTTTTGGCAAAAGTTTCAGGGACGTGCGTGAGTGGAGGGGCCGAGGACATTTTTTATCGAACTGTTTTGTACACCTTGGGCCAATTGTGAACATAAATTTGAATTCCTCCTACAATTTTACATAAAAAATGCAGCAGAGAAGCGGCTGGAACCTCCCCATCGCGTGGATCTTTGTATTCTGTGTAGAAGTAGTCAATTCCACAGAATTTTTTTTATGCTTATCGTCTGTGTCTAATTTCGCAATTTTCTGACAAATTCGGACATCACCCATCACATTTGACAATAATGTTCCTTTTAAGGTTAATCTTTTGCCACCTTTTAGACAATAACTGCCACTTTATGTCATCCACTGTCAGCCCGCTCCCTTTTAATGAGAAATATTTTTTTCTTTATTTTCCACTGAAATGGCAGAAACATTTTTAGAACCAGAATTTGATCGTCTTTCTAATGGCGACATAAAAAAGGAGGCCTTGTATTTAAAATTTTAAGTTGATATACTTAAATGGCACTTCCCGTGGGTCAATTGCTTCCAGGTCTTCAACGGGTCACCCAATCTCCATGTACCAAATTTCAGCAAAATCAATTCAGTAATTTGGGCTATAATGTATTTTTACAAAATTTCGATTTTTTTAACCAAACAGTATGCGAATTAATTTTGTCCTATTTAAAACCAGAATTTGAAGACCTTTCTGATGGTGACAATAAATCTTTGAAAAACTTGTTTTTAATGGGTAAATGAAGGAATAATCTTAAATTTGGAAATTGGTGTGCCAAAACGGCACTTTCCGTGAGTCGATTGAATACAAAATTTGTTCAGCTCTTCGACGTGTAGTACAATCCCCATGTGCAAAATTGCAGCCAAATTGGTTTAGGGGCTTGGGCTGTACCGCGATTCTAAAGTCCGATAAAAATCAATTTTTTTTTATTTTTGGTCAAAAGGGCACTAAGAGTGAATACATTTTTAGAAGCAGAATTTGAAGGTCTTCGTTATGGTGACGTGAAAAATGAAGGTTTGTATTTAAAATTTAAAAGTTGATGTGCCAAAATGGCATTTCTGGTTGCACGATTGGCTCGAAAAGCTTTTCAGATCTAAGTTAGATTACCAGATGCCTATGTTCCAAATTCCAGCCAAATCGGTCTAGTAGTTTTCGCTGTGGCGTGTGTACAAACGAGCGTACGTACGTACACGTACATACACACAGACACATTTTAAAAACCACTTTTTTGAGTTCCTGAGACCTCAAAACGTGAAGATCTGGTGTTATCTCGAATTCGAAATTTTAGTGATTGCAGTAACCTCCCTTTTTTTAAGTGGTGAAGTGGAGTGGGGAGGTTAGAAAGTGCTCTAGTTGAAACTCGATAGCTCAAGCCGTTTTCGGGAAAAATCGATTTGAAAGTTCAATTTAGTGGTATGAAAGTGGGTAACTGTGGCACTCAAAATACCTAAAATTATCAGATACTGCGTAATCAGCAAAAAACAAACAAGTTTAACCTAGTTGCATCTCAATCATCACAATAAAATGGATTTCCATACTCTACCCCATCAATTTTTCACATTTTCGGAGTGGAAAAAGAACTTCAAATCGATTTTCCTCAAAAACGGCTTGAGCTATCGAGTTTAAAAAGAACTTCAAATCGATTTTCCTCAAAAACGGCTTGAGCTATCGAGTTTCAACTAGAGCACGTTTTTTACGTAAAAATGTACAACGAATTCAAATCTGTGTTCATAATCGACCCAAGATGTCGTACAAAAAAGTTCGATAAAAAAATGTCCGCGGCCCCTCCACTCACGCACGTCCCTGAAACCTTTGCCAAAAGCCATTACATCAGTCTTGTTCAGCACAAAAATCTACAACAAAGTTCAAAATTTCTTGACCCTATCGTAAGCCTTTCCTCAGAAATTGAAGAAATAACAATTTTTTCAACCTCTGAGGGGCCCTAGCTCCCTTAGGATGGATTTTACGAAAAACGTTTACCAAACTTTTAGTCCTAATTTTGATCGTAGAACGCACTGGTAAAATATTGCAGTCTAATTACGGGACACCCTGTATTAATTTGCAAAAGGAAGCAAAATTTGAAGACATTTTTTATAAAAGCCACTGGAAGATGTACATCAAAGCGATGTGTATCCCTGTAGATGTTTATCACATTGATACGTATAGGGGCCACCTGGTCATTTACAGTGTTTGCAGTAGAAAAGGAACAAAATAACTCGGAAAATAAACCAATTTTGTAAATTTGTGTTTTGGAGGGGTTGAAATATTGTGAAGAAGGTTGAAAAGTTAAAAAGAGTGAAAATATAATCAAAATGAGTAAATAAATAGAATTACGAAAAAAAATTTCAGTGAATTTTGCAATACATATTAGCGATCATGGGGTTAAAAAATTGCGAAGGGTATAAAAATTCAAGGTGGCGGAAGATTAACTGTGATTAAGTAGAACTACAAAATGGAGCACGAAAATAAGACAATTATGCAATTTAGACTTTTGGGGGGTTGAAATACTTCTACCTACTGCGAAGGGGGTTGAAAAATTGTAAAGGGGGATAAAAGCCAAAAGGGATGAGAAATAATAGTAGTTAAGTAGAATTGCAGAAAATAATACGAAAATAAGCCAATGATGCAAATTTAGCTTTTGGGGGATTGAAATATTGTGAAGGGGGTCGAAAAAATGAAAGAGACAAACAATACAAATGAGTAAAATTCACTTCCGAAAAAAAAAACAAAATTGCGCGAATTTTACAAAATCAACGCTTGGGGGTTGAAAAAATGTGAAGGGGGGTGAAAATGAACTGTAGAACTAGCTAGTAAAACACGAAAAATAAGCGGTCTGCGTAAATTTAGCTTGTGAAAGGGGTTGAAACAATGTAATGATGGTTTAGAAATTAATGAAAATGACTTTGAATTACCGAAAAATCACAAAATGCCCGAAAAAATGATAAAATGTGTTATTTGGTCCGCTTGTTGGGTGTTAGTTAGGGGTTGTTGGTAGCCTGTTGGTTTTAGGTTGAAAACTCATAAGACTTTTTTCAATGGTTGACCGAAATCCTCGCCGAAATCTATATCGAACCCCGCAATTTTATTCCACCATTTACCTGAGTAAATCTCTAATTTCAATCCTTAAACTTCATCCCCCCCCCTTGTTAGATCATAATGAGAATTTGCCCAACTTTATTATTCGTTATCGCCGCTAAATTTCGATACATTTTTCCCAAAATTCGCTTCTCCCTTTTCGAAGATAAGTTAAGACCTCACAGTTTCACAGTAGCTATTGCTTCTCTGTGGCAAATTACAGGACTTCACGAAGGATTTTAGAAGAAATGAATCAAATATATTGATCCGCCTGCAAAGAATTAGGGGTTGTTCGTGTAGCCGAGGGGTTGGTTTTAGGTTGAAGACTCAGAAGATCTTTTTTCGATGCTTGACCGAAATCTATCGAACCCCGTAATTTTATACCGCCATCTACTTGCAGAAATTTACAGTTTCAACTCTTAAATTTTATCTTAGTGAAAATTTGCCCATCCGCCTACAGTCACCACAGTGTCACTGTAAATTAAGACACCAAATTCTGCTTTGATGCGCTGAGTAGTTTTTGAGTTCTTGTATTTTTGTGTTTCTGCAAGATTTCATCGAAATATTATACAGGGTGTAACAAAATAATATCTTAAGGACCCATTTTACGATTAAAAACATGAAGAAAAGTTTTAATAAACATGGGTCGAAAAACGCCGCCTAAATGAGCTAGGGCCCCTCAAAAGGGGGTAGGACAATTAAGAAAGAGATTGGTCTAAAATTAACTTATTGTATCCTCGGTTTTATCAAAACTGCTGAAGACCACAAAATTCGTCACAGAAAAGTGGACACCAGCCTACTTTTATTTTTTATTTACATATTAGCACTGCGTAAAGTACCCAGGAGAAAACGGCTTGAGGTATCAAGTTTCAACAAAAGCACCTCTTTTACGTAAAAACGTACGTTTATATCCGACTCATATCATCACTTTTATTCACAATAACAAACGAACCTAAAATCAAAACACAACAAAAAGAAAGAATACTATCAACACCCTGGAACATCATCAACATTCTAGGACTAATTCTATGTACAATAACTCTGAACTCGACTTAAGGCAAGGATTTAAGTTAAAAACCCAAACTAGTAACCTTCAAAGTTAAAAATAGGAAAATCTAAGCCTTAAGCTTTAGAAACACGTTCACCCTCAAATTTGCAATTTGAAATCATAGTTGACTATAAAACCTGGTAGAAGAAAGTTGTGTTCATAATTGATCCGAGATATCGTACCAAAAAGTTACCTACATACAAAAATGTCCGCGACCCCCCCACTCACGCACGTCACTGCAACTTTTCCCAAAAACCATTACCTACATCAGTCTTGTTCAGCACAAAAATTTGCAACAAAGTTCAAAATTTCGTGACCCTATCGTAAAGTCGTTCCTCAGAAATTTAAGAAAAACCATTTTTTATTGCCCCCTTTGAGCCCTAGCTCCCTTAAGAGGCATTTTTCGACCCACGTTTATTAAAACATATTATTGATCGTAGAATACGCCCATACAAAAATGTCCGCGGCCCGCCCACTCACCCACGTCACTGCAACTTTTGCCAAAAACCATTACCTACATCAGTCTTGTTCAGCACAAAAATTTACAACAAAGTTCAAAATTTCGTCACCCTATCGTTAAGTCGTTCCTCAGAAATTTAAGAAAAACCATTTTTTATTGCCCCCTTTGAGCCCTAGCTCCCTTAAGAGGCATTTTTCGACCCACGTTTATTAAAACATATTATTGATCGTAGAATACGCCCTTAAGATATTATTCTATAATTCTGGAACAGCCTGTATAGTTTTCGAGTTATTGCAATTAACAGTTTTTCGGTTTTTCACCCATAACTCCCAACCCCGTGGTCCGATATAGCTCAAAAAAAATTCCAGCCGAGATTTTCGGACACTCGTAAATACAGAATTTAAAGACCTTTCACGTGCTGATACAAAAAATTGATGTTCATCAAGCAAATTTCATAGTTGATAGGCCAAGAAAGTATCTGGCGTTTGCAGATTGGCCAACAAAATTAATTGGGCTCATCAGAAGACCACCACTCACCTCCACACCAAATTTCAATAAAATCCGTTCCAGTGAAAGAACACTATAATCAATTATTTGATTTCTTTTAATTCTACAATCGATCTTCTCGCATATCCATCGGTTTATTTGATTAGTCCTACATACGACATTCTACATATTATGCGTAAAGAGTGATCAAAAACCGAGTCAAAAACTCTTCCCATCTATAGTAGCCCTTGACGTGAGGGACTATAGGGCGTAGACTGCGGAAATTGTATGATAAAGTCACTGTCAAATTTCGCTTTGAATGATATCTAATTTCAGCAGTCTACGCCCTACGTTTCTCACGTCAAGTGCTCCTAGATCGGAAAAGTTTTTGTTCACGTGTCACACGTGGAAAAAAGGTAGCAAATCCTCGGACCTTTCTAGCATTATGATAGAACTTGATTTAGGTATTGCTTCTAAGATTAATAAATTCAAAATTGTTGATACATAATTTTGAAAAGGCCTTGTATCTCATCCCACTGGCCATCACGACGTAAAAGCTTTAAACCTAATGACACGAGATTAGCTTGATAACGATCGTTGAAATTCAGGTTCGTTCTCTTTTTTCTTTGTCTGCCTGAGAGATGGGTCAACGCTTCCCAAAGCATCACCGGAGTTTTGTAACGCCGTGTTATTATCTCGTTCAACCCCACATGATTATTACATGGTTTGATTTACAAACGTGACTCGATTTTCTCGATCTATCAACGAAAAATCACAACTGAAAAAATATTCGTGATAACGATAGATCAATCAAAAAAACCAGCTGTCTGTCCTATTTAACTCGATAACAGCACTCTGCACTCGGTCAATTGAAGAATTAGTGAATGTTAACACGCCCGATTATGATTATTAGCTGACAAAGTCCAAAGATATTTTCTTATCCTAATACATATTTATATCCGTAGTACTCGATACTTACCGTAGACAGGGCTGTGGTCGGCTCGGGAGACATTTTTATTGGATGTGTAGCTGCCACCAGATTTTTCCTACAAAGAAAATAGTTTACGTTTGTTTAACAAAAATATCGAAGTACAAACATTTGATAAGAACCATGCAGCAGTCTCAAATCCGGCCAGATTACTTGATAAGATGTAATAATCCCTTTTAAAAGAATAAATTAGCACCAGGGCCCTCAAATTGACTCACTTAGGTGTTTTATTGAACTGTGACAGTAAATTTTATAATGATCGTAAATAATATGGATCAGATTCAGTCTGAATTTGGACAGAAATCTTTAAAGAGGCTGGATTTATTCTCTATTTGCTTCCAAGCAGCACTTTAAAAATACGTCGACCGGAAAATCGAAACGAATTACATCTCTACCTGTTCCTCAAGGCAGGTAAATGGTTAATGACCCTCAAACATTGGATATTTTAGAGAATTTGTAAAAATGAAAGATATTTCTTTGTTTTCTTATCGAGATAAAGTTCCAAATGAGCTGTTACAATTAATGCCTCAAAAATTTTGAATAATCATAATTTATTAAATAGAAACTAACGTTGAGATTTATCCTGGGAAATATCAATTATAATGTTTGAGGAAATGGCGAGGGAAATAGTCCACAATACTCTTAAGAGTAGAACCACACGGGCGATATTGTAATTGATCCAGTTAAATTAGCTCGATTAATAATTAGATATAATGTATACCATAGCAAATTATTTTAAATACCTACATGTATTTGATAATCAACAGCAATGAACGGGGTTTTCCTATTGGGACTGTACAGCTTAGAAATATGATAATGCCCACACAGAGCTGAATATTTTACTGGCCGCCTAGCGTTCGAACAGCAATAGGCAGAGGGGTAACAAACTTCTGCACAGTCTCTTTTATCGCCTGGTCCATCCGACCAGGTAAATGTTCAGCTATGAGTATGTTTCTAAGCTGTATATACCTTGACGACAAAATCGTCACCGTGTGGTTTGCACCATTTAAATCAATTGTGTTCCGATGTAGGCGATTTTTTTTCGCCGTGATTTTTTCGCTGAAGAACGCGCCCGGGTGCGCCGAGAAAATTGACGCTGGCGATAATATCGCCGAACGCGGGGGTTTTGAACGCCCGTCTGTTCTTCTAGATTGAATCCTATGAGTTTCGTTAGGACGATAAACTCGTCGCGATAGACGATAATGTCGCCCGTGTGGGTCTACTCTAAGGGCGTTTGCACACGGTGCGATTGTTATGCGATTTACCGTTTGCGGCATATCGCAACGATATCGTGAGGTGGCAAAATATATGGGATCTTATGAGTATTTTTCACACGATGCGGCCGCGACAAAAAAAGACGCAAGCCGCTTGCGGCACTATATCGTACCGCTGCACAGTGCGATGGTCGGTCAGATATCGTCCGATATTTTTCCGCACGATATTAAGCCAACAATGAACATATATGCACATTTTCAGACGTGTCGTTTCTTGTTGCGACATTTTTGGGCGATTAGAATTCCAGGGTTGCAATATTCACTTTCCGGCATTCATTTTGTCATGAGCTTCTAGGCTGTACGACGTACGTGTCTCGCAATTTCTTCAAAATTGAAATTGAAATATGAAATTATCGACTTAATTGAAGCTGTGGAAAGTAAGCCTGTCCATCTTTACACCACAATCATCTACACTCAACTGACTATGAAGACATATACCTACTGGGAATGACAACACCGCGCACTACGTTTTTATTCTTCATCGCTTGAAATTAAATTTGATCGCTCCGTGTGAAAGCTTACTGCGAACGCGACGCGATATGCTGCAAACGGAAAATCGCATCGCAATCGCACAGTGTGCAAACGCCCTAAAAGTGGCCAAAGTTATATATGTCACACCCACAATTTAGTGTAATCCACCATTTCCATGGCCATTTCTCACTAGTAGACATTCTCGAGTATTTTCACTCTTGAAGAAAATACAGCAGAAACCAGATCTATAAAAAGTCTCAAATGTGACAACCTCCTAATTTTCATCTGTGTAACATTTTCAGATTTCAAATCTGATAATTTTAAATAAAGTGTTGCCAAACGTTTTGCCCTTTTAATGAGAAATTTGAGTTAATTTCATCAGAATAATGGTGTAAGAACGTTTTGGTAATAATTTGATTAAGGTAAAATTGTAAAAAGAAGCCAATTATTTCTTTCAACTTTACCAAAGAAAAAAATAAGCGACAAAACTTTTGACAACCAAAACAAAAGTCCGTATTACCCAGCTGAGAGCGTTCAGAGGATTTCTACTGCAGTCGCTATATTTTACTTTGATTGGCTGACATACGGTGCGTCCAAATTTTGCGTGATAATTGAACGGGTGTCAAATAAAATTAATAGTGAAAGGATTCGAAGCAAACAATAAAGAGGTATGCCGTGGTATGCCCTATGCCTATCACATGAGTCGTTTTCAGGCGGTCGCTATATTTTTGAATGCAAGCTTGCATTTGAAAACCCTATTTTGTATTAAACCAGTGTCAAAATAATGCCAGTTTTGAATACAATTCCGAAATTTTGAAACTGAGAACAGAGTGACCATTATATTAATTCAAAACAAGAGTTGATCCGATACTCGCCTATACTTCCAAATGCAATTCGAACGCAATTTCTATAGGTGTTGATAAAGAGTTTATTAGACAGAGGAATATACGGGTTCTACGACTATAACCAGATTGTGTCAATCAATTTTCCAAAATGACAAACATAGCAATCTTATCTATGATGAAAACACAACATTTTTGTAATTGAACACGTGAAGTATTATAACACAGAGAGAATGTACCACGAGATGTATCACAGTACGTATACAAGTTTTTCCGTTTTCATTTAAAAGTTCGTTTAAAAGTAAATACGAGTGAGTACCTCTAGTACCTCTAGCAATTTATTACAAATTTATGGTTTGATCGAGGGTTTGCTATACTGGAATTCGAAAGCCTAATCGTCTATCCTCGGCCTATCCACATAATACAGATAGCCAGGCAGATAGCACACTAACGTTTCAAAAAGTGGTTAAAATTCGAGTTAAAACTTATCAGTTCATCCAATTATCAAAAACGTCAAATCTTTACTCGAATCTGTACGTTTAGGATCCAGGTTTAGAACTACAATTTCTACCGGCTTCGTCTCGGATTTCGTTAAAAGGTACAAACTGGGGGGGATTTCACAGTCGGCAGTGGTGTACAAATTTTCGGCAGTGTTAGTAGGAAATGTTAGGCAGTGGTTGCAAAAATTGGGCAGTGGTTGCAAAAATTGAGCAAATTCGACAGTCGGGGGACTTCACAGTCGGCAGTGGTGTACAAATTTACGGCAGTGCCCTGAAAATTCGGCAGTGGTGTACAAATTTTTGGGGTGTGAAATGCCCCCCAGTACAAACAATACTGCTTTTCAGTCTATACACACAATACTGCTTTTCAGTCTAAAGGTGAGCGTCCACGGTGAGATTTTGCTTTCGTGAAATAAAAATTTACTAATTTAGCAATAATTGAGGTTTTAAAGTGAAAATAGCTAAGTATTGGTTCAAAAGGTCATTCGAGAGTTTTCCAACAATGATTCAAAAAAGATGTTATTCACCTTTTGCGAAAAACCACCCTTAGCCCCGATTCCACCGCTCTCCCTAACTTTAAGTTACCCTTAAAATCCCCGGGAACGGATTATTGAGTTTATTTTATACATTAAGTAATGAACCAATCCAAAGCAGCATTTAGTATACCAGTAACCAATTAAATCCTGATTACAGTGCTAATACTACAGCGTCAACTTGACACTAACTTACTCAATATCGAGATTACTATTGACAACCGTTTCCACAGTTTTTAAGGGTCACTTAAAGTTAAGGGAGAGCGGTGCAATTGAGGCTTAAAAGGCGATTCAATCCATAACTTTTGTTTCACGAAACCAAAATCTCACCGTGGACGCTCACCTTAAGAACTGCGCCTGATGTGTGAAGTCTCGTGACAGGGCGCACAGCACAATTGAAACCAGTCGGACCAAAATAATGCCCTAATTTAGTAATAAATATTATTAATATGACCAACTGGCCGCAGAAAGCTGCTTAATTTATTTAGTATTTTAAGTAAAATGAAAATAATGTTAGTGGTTGAGAGTGAATGGCTTTTGCTTGTTGTATCGATATTATGAAAAGAAAATGCCAGCATAGACGCGGCTGGAACCTCGCATCGTGTGGGTCTTTGATTTCCATGTCTTCTGTTTAAAATTTTAAAGTTGATACTCGAGTTGATGCCTATGGCACTCCACGTCGACCAATTGCTCCCAATAGCCTTTCAGCTCGTTAATGGATCACCTAATCTCCTTGTACCAAATTTCAGCTAAATCCTTCGAGTAGTTATAACGTGGTTTTAGTGTTATTACAAAATTTCGATTTTTCTACCCAAAGGGTACTTATGAGAAATGAGGATGAATTCTGTTTTATTTAAAACCAGAATTTGAAGACCTATCTGATGGTGACAATAAATCTTTCAAAATCTTGTTTTGGGTGGTTAAATGAGAATATAATTTTTAATTTGGAAATTGGAAATTGGTGTGCCAAAATGGCACTTTCCGTGGGCCACTTGAATTGAAAAAATTTTCATCTCTTCGGCTATACAGTCACCATGTGCAAAATTTCAGCCAAATCGGTTCAGGGGCTTGAGCTGCACCGGGGCTATTTTAAAGTCCGATAAAAATCTCTATTTTTTTCGTTTTTGGTCAAAAGGACACTGCGAGTGAATACATCTTTGGAAGCAGAATTTGCAGGGCCTTTCTTATAGTGACGTGAAAAATGGAGGTTTGCATTTAAAATTTAAAAGTTGATGTGCCAAAATGGCATTTCTGGTTGCAGGATTGGCTCCAAAAGCTTTTCAGATTTAAGTTGGGTTATGAGATGCCTACGTATCAAATTTCAGCCAAATCGGTCCAGTAGTTTGTTTACGCAAGGTGCGATATTGTTATCCTCGTTATAAGAAGAGTGATTCTAGGACCAATTAATAAGGGCACAGTTTAAAGATTTTTATCAACAATCATACCTAGGTATACAGAGGGGGTAATTTTTCGATGCTCACCATTGGGATCTCCTAAGCGGTAAAAGACGGGGTCGGTTAAATTACAGAAAAGTTGGGTTATTTCTTGGCGATTAAGAATCTAATTCCCCGATATTGTGATTCGTTCCTGAGTTATCACAAAAAATTTGAAAATTGCCAATTTAAAGAAAAATTAATATCTTCCTAACGATTGATGCTATTTAAATGAAACTTGGAACTTTTATATTTTTGACAGCTGTGAATTGAATAGCATTGACAAAAATTTTCCAGGCCTTCTAGATTTTGAATAAAGACAGTCAACTTCTCTTTTTCTTATGGACGCCACATTGAATTTTAACACGGCCGAATACACAGAAAAATTAGCTTTTCAAAAATGTAACCAACATGGACGTCTTTTATAAAAAATATGTGAAAGCCCGAGTTACACGACCGCAAGACGTATTTTATTACTGTTGAATTCAATTGTTTTCACATGTTATAAGAGATTGAAGAAATCGGCCTACTTTTTTTCAATTGTTTTTTATCTATGTTTAGGCTGATTTTGCAAATTATTCCTACCAATTTCAAAATTTTGACATCTGTCAAAAAAGTTCATGTTGAGTACATTTTTGAAAAGCCAATTTTTTTGTGTATTTGATGGTGTAAAAATTCAATATGGCGGCCATAAAAGAATCTGAAGTTGACTGTCTGTTATTCAAAATCTAGAAGGCTTAGAAGATTTCTGTCAATGCCGTTCAACTGACAACTGTTAAAAATATAAAAGTTGTAAGTTTCATTTAAACAACATCAATCGTTAGGAAGATATTAATTTTTCTTTAAATTGGCAATTTTCAGACTTTTTGTGATAACTCGGGAACAAATCAAAATATCGGGGAATTCTCTCCAGATTCTTAATAAACTTTTCTCTAATTTAACCGACCCCGTATCTTTTACTGTTTAGGAGATCCTAATGGTGAGCATCGAAAAATTACCCACCTGTATAAGTCCATGGCCTGTCGGACCGGTAATGGAGTATTTTATAAAAGTAGTCAAATTCGAACTGGTCTTAGAAGCAAAAACTTAAAAAAAATATCAACACGAACAACACAAAATTAGGATTAATAAAATACCTACTTACACATACAAAGACCGTTACAAGAAGCTGACAAGAAGAAAGCTTAAAATAATAATACCTACGGACCCAGGCCTAGACCCAGGGCCTATGCCTAAGTACGGCCCTGGTTGGACGTCAATTATTTATTTTGTTTTACGGTCGACAGCAGCGCAGCATGCCAAGATACATTAGGCCAGGCCACCGGGAAATCTCCGGGTGTCCCAGCCCCTGAGCACGCCCCTGGCTACATACACTCCAGGATGCACGGAATTAAACTTCATTGCATATTTCGGAGGACATTTCAGCAAAATAGTAATAATAATAACAATAATTTGGACTCGAAGTTTAGGTACCATAGATATCACAGATATCATAACTCTAGAAAATTTGGCAAAATCCTTGTTAGTTCTGCGCTCAGTTCTGAGAAAAGTTTACAGCCTTCCGGTTCCGAACAAACCTGGACAAGTAGAGAGACAGGTTAACAATAAAACTGTCCTGTGGTTACTTTTGATTTACAACCACCAAACATATTTGCATCGATATTTGCTTTACAGGATTCCCATTCATCACTTTTATTGCTTATCACCTGCAGACTTATAATCCTCATAGTTAAGTTATTCTTTAATTAGCATAACGTAATATAAATGCATCTATCTGAGCATTAATCGAAGGACAATTCCGATTGATACGAGGATTCATATCGATTCGCACCTATAATCGAGGCAATAATCATTATTACCGAGATTAGGTATTACTAACTGTTGAGACCGAGGTACAGAGATGAAATAAATCTAAATTATCCACCTACGCCAAGACCTACGCAATTCATGTCACAGATGCGTTTCCTTGTCCCACTCAGAAAAATAAGTCATTGAATAACCCGAGAATTAACCGCGTATAACTTACAAAATCAGAGTAATAACCGGCAACAACTTAACAAGTAATACGCTAGTGCACTAACAGCTTTTAAAAGTTCGCACAAACAAAGCCCAGAAGTTGAAACTTTGAGGTGTTGATATCACGGACATTAGATTTTCTTCAACTTTTGAAATCCACGATTTCAAGGCGGCCAGCATGGTTCGGATCTGTGTATTGTTGGCAATAAAAAACAAAAGATTTGTCAATAAAGAATAAGCGACGTAATGTCATAATTAAACATTGTCGTCTAATTTCCTTTTTAAGAAAAAAGAAAAGGTTATTTTCTACCAGATTGATCCCTATAACATCTTTAAGAGCACTGACAGTGACAAATTAAATTGATGGATTGCAAATTGAGAATTAATCAAAAACACGGAACTACGGAAGCTACTGGATCCTCCCCACTTGGTAAATCATCCAATCCTATCACTTATAAATTTCAATCCACAAGTCTCCGAGTTTAGAGTTTCTCGAGTTTTTTAAAACTTTTAATTACTTTGCCAAAAGCGAGGCCAAAAGGGCACTAAGTTTGATGGCATTTTTGGAAACAGAAAGAGATCTTTCATGTACTGATGATTAAAATACGAAGTGAATTTCACAAGTTGACAGCAGGGAAGCGGCTGGAACCTCCCCATAGCGTAGATTTTGATTTCTGTGGAGGTAGTGGCCACTTGAATACCAAAAATTTTAAACCACTCGTCATGTGCCTTTCTGACAAAGAGCGACATTACCACAAAGCACTGATATCACCTCGGATATCACCTATCACATTTGACAACACTTCGAGCAACACTTACCCTTTAAGGTTAATTTAATATTCTGCCATATTTATTGCCATTCTCTGTCATTCCGCAAGTTTTAAACGAGAATGAGAATTTTCATTATTTTTCGCCGAATCGGTAGGAACTGTGAATAGATTTTTAGAACTACAATTTAATGATCTTTCTAATGATAACATAAAAAATGAGGTCTTGTTAATATGTCTAAATGGCACTTCCCGTGGACCAACTGCTTCCAAAAGCCTTCCAGCTCTGCAACGGGTCGCCCAATCTCCATGTACCAAATTTCAGCTAAATCGATCCATTAATTTGGGCCATAATTTGTTTTTATTGCTATTACAATTTCGATTTTTTTTACCCAAAGGACACTAAATGCGAATGAATTTTGTCTTATTTAAAACAAAACTTTGATCTCGACTTTGATGACCTTTCTGCTGGTGACAATAAATTCTTCAAAAATTTGTTTTAGATAGTTAAAACGAAAGTCTCGCGAAAGTATAATATTAAATTTGAAAATTGGAGCCCAAAACGGCACTTGCCGTTTGTCAACTGCCTCCAAAAATTTTTCAGCTCTTCGATGTGTAATAACCTCGGTAATAACCACCATGCGATAAGATAAACCCGAGGATAAACCATGAAGTTATAGCGGTTAATTCCCGAGTTAATTTTTCTGTTGTCTGCTTGTAAGACGATTACAGACTTTTTTCAGAAAATTGTAGAAAAATAACCTCCTAACCTCGCCTCGCTCGCTCCTAACCTCCCAACGAAATTTACGGCAGTAAAAAGCATCTGAAAGGACAAAAATCGCTTTCATTCGGTTCATTCTGGTCCGAAAACGATTGGTCGAAAATTTACCAATCCCCACGCATTCAAATTCATTTTGCGTCATATCCTGAAAATCTGATTCTTTCAATTAAGCCTACATTGGGCCAAATCGGTCAAAAAATTGAAAAGATATTGCAAAAAATCCAGCCACCCGTTACAATCTCCATGAGCAAACTTACAGCCAAATCGGTCCAGAGATTTGGGTTATATCGTGTTTAATTTTACCTTAAATAATACGTCGGTGTCAGTCAAAAAAATTACCAAGGGCCGGTTTATCGATGCTCAGTCAAAACTGACTGTTATCTATCTGACAGTTTATTATTGATCATTTTAATAAAAGAAGGACATCTATGAAACTCGAAACAACGTGTTTAAACGAAAATAACGGACGCCAGTCTATAATGGTTGCCAATTTTGGTGATTAATGCACTACATATGGTGCTTTTGGACGCTTTCATCATGACATTTTGTTACAAATTATTTATTTGTTAGTCGTTATTTGTCATTCTTGTGTCAAAGTAATCTCAAAACTGGCAGAGCCGTTAATATAGCCGGACTGTTTTATCTACTGCGTAGACTGGCTGCCTTCATGCACTGGAATTATTAAAATCATCAATTCGCGAAAATCAGCAAAGTGCCTGACATCTGGTGGCAATACTTTAACTACACTGAGAGACCGGATACGGAAATACTTTTAAACGTCCGTCATCATAATTTCGGCTTACGTCAGTCAGTTGTCAGTTGCGAGGTAAGGTAGTTGTTTTGTGCGGAGACATCCTCTCGCTGACTCGAAATTTTGGGAATAATACTGTGGAATTTTACGTTTTGTGTACTTATGTGGAACATTGTAAATCCAGGAAAACTTGGCTTTTAAAAAATCCACGTAGCGATGTCACTGATGTCACCAACTCACACTGTCAGGCACGTCACCTAGAATTCCCGCCTCCGGCTCCCCGGCCTCGTGAGACGGCCATTTTGTGGTTTCGCAGTGCCATCTATTAGCAGCTGATTTTCGCGAATAGCTGATAGATAAATCAGGTTCACGTTTATCGACATCGACTTTGTCTGTCAGTTGCGTGCCCGACAGTTTGAGTTGTGTTCGCAACATTTGGGGTAACGGATGTTGAATCCTATTGGACAGATTTAAATTTCGCGCTGTGTGGCAGGTGCTGATGCAGTTGAAATTTGTATTCGTGACAAAAAAGAAACGAGGAGTAAACTTTTCTGCCTACGATCGAAACGTACAGCTTAGAAATATGAACATGCCCACCCAGAGTTGAATATTTAGTTGGTCGCCTAGCATTCGAATAGCCAGTTAGGTAGGGGTAACTAACTTCTGCAAGGTCTCTGTCGTGGCCTGGTCCATGCGACCAGGTAAATATTCAGCTCTGGGTGGGCATCTTCATGTTTCTAAGCTGTACTTTGAAAAGTAACTAGCAGGAGATGTATAATTGAGGATAAGAAAACGGATGGTAGAAGCAGGAGGTCTGAAAGAAAGTTGAGGAAATCTTAAGTAGTGGCAAATTCCTCAAAATATAGTTACAGGTACTTTCTTAAACTTTATACAGGGTGGTAATTTTTCGATGCTCACCATTAGTATCTCGGAAACTATAATAGATAGAGAGTAGTTTAAATTGGAGAAAAGTTGCGCTATTTCTTGGTGATTAAGATTCTGGAGAAAAATTCTCGATATCTTGATTCGTTTTTGAGTTATTAGAAAAAATCTGAAAATTGCCAATTTAAAGAAAAATTAATATCTTCTCAACGTTTGATGTTATTTAAATCTGGATTTAAATGAAACTTGGAACTTTTATATTCCTGGCAGCTGTCAAGTGAATCGAATTGAGATTTTCTAGGCCTTCTAGATTTTGAATAACGACAGTCAACTTTTGATTCTTTTATGGCCGCCATATTGAATTTTGACACCATTTAATTCACAAAAAAAATTGGCTCTTCAAAAATGTAGTCGACCTGAATTTTTTGATAGATGTCAGAATTTGAAAATTGGTAGGATGAAAAGCAATTGCAAAAAAGTACTAAGACTTCATCAATCTCTTATAACATGTGAAAACAATTGAATTCAACAGTAATAAAATACGTCTGCGGTCGTGTGACCTCGGGCTTTCACATATTTTTTTTTAAATGTCCATGTTGGTTACATTTTTGAGAAGCTATTTTTCTGTGTATCCGGCGGTGTTAAAATTCAATATGGCGCCCATAAGAAAAAGAAAAGTTGACTGTCTTTATTCGAAATCTAGAAGGCCTAGAAAATTTGTCAATGCCACTCAATTGACAGCTGTCAAAAATATAAAAGTTACAAGTTTCCTCGCAAGTTTCATTTAAATAACAGCAGTCGTTAGGAGGATATTAATGTTTCTCTCGATTTTTCTTTAAATTGGCAATTTTCAGATTTTTTGTGATAACTCAAGAACGAATCACAATATCTGGGATTTCTCTTCAGATTCTTAATCTCCAAGAAATAGCGCAACTTTTCTGTAATTTAACCGACCCCGTATCTTTTATTGTTTTGGAGATCCCTCGGGAGATCCCAATGATGAGCATCGAAAAGTTACCCATCCTGTATATTGGCTAGATTCATGTTGAAGAAAACCAAAGATTCATCAATTACTCTGGGCAATGTTAACCGTCGGTTTTCTGCCCTAGCTGACACTCTGAACTGTCAGTCAGTTTGCCGGGTACTTTAGCAAAGACTTTGCAGTCAATTTGTTGTCGATAAACAGTTCGGATAACGCAAACTGCCAGTCTTTTTGAAAGCAGAATTCGAAGAGCTTTCCTACGTTGATGTGAAAAATGTGGGTTTGTTTTTAAAATTTTGAAGTAGATATGCCAAAATCTCGGCCAAAATGGCATTTTCTGTGGACCAATTTGGCCCAAAGTCAGTTTCTTCCTTAAACCATACAATGTGCACATACCGAGGCATGAGCCGAGGCCGAGGCACATACAGACATAGACATTTTTCAAAAAGATTTGATATTTTTGGCGAATCGATTTTTCGATCGATTTCAGTCTGCTCCGCGATGCGTAGAAGACAAAAACGATCAATTACTATTCGAGTTTTTTTAATTCTATGAGCTGTTCGCCAATACCTACATTCACGAGGGACATCAAGGCAAACAAAGAAAAATATTTTGGTATTATTGTTTCATTCAACTCCCATCGGCACCCTTGTTCGTTTTTCTATTTGATCACTCTCTAGATACTTCAGGCTGAGCTAATATAAAGAATCGAGTGAATATGAAGAAATCAAGAAGTGAGAAATAATGCCTATTCATGGTGACACTCGAATATTACCTAATAAACCAAAATGTTTTGAATTTCCCCAGTTTGACAACCATCAATATTTATATTTATGACTTTTTGTTATCAAATCTATCATATCAGAGATAAGCTTTAAGTAGGCACTTAGTGGGAATTTCCTGCAAAAATGCGACCAAAGAACGAAAATGTTTTCTTCTGAAAATATGAGGCGGCGGAAATGTGGTTTTGTAGAGAAATACCGCAGAATTATTCGGAGAAATGATTAAGAAAAATAATAATGGGGCTATCGGTGGACTGAACAATGATAATAATAAGTATCTCTGTTGGTACTTCGATATTACTGAAAGTGATTGTCCGACGGAAGGTGGGTCGGTGTTTACCTCCGACTCGGTGAGGTCGATGAGACTGCTCTTCTCCTCGGTGAGGTTTTCAGAGGGCCCCTTCTCGTCCTCCCCATCACCCTCGTCCTTAAACACCTTAACCTCATCGGTGCTGCCGAGATCATCGCCGCCACTGGACGAGACGTGTGGCATGGTTCACTCGCGGCCACGGCACAGCGGCATCACAGCTCTCGCTCACTACATGGCACCACTATCTGCCGCACATCATGTCACCAGGGCTGACGACACTGAACGCACCCCACTGTCACTGCTTATAGCAAAAATGCACTGCGCTCCGTCGCGACGCACGCACGTGGTGTTCCTGTCTATTGTGATGCTGGCGTCCGCTCCTACGCCAACTTGCCTTAACACTGCACTGGGCACCAACTGAGGCCACGATGGGCAAGCGCCGGCTCTGCACGCCGTCCACCAATCATCTTCCGTCGTGGGACGCCGAGGCGGCTCGCAATAATGGCAGCCGCACGACTGCGCACGACACCTCCCGATTCTCAGCCGCTCTCTCACTCCCGCACATCCGCGCCAGCATCATTACATCCGTGATTAATTTTTCCTCCAGACGTTTATTTTACTAATTTATGGACTGTTGTTCGTAATGATGCGCGCCGTACAAAATACATACTGCTGTTGTTCTTTATCTTTACTTTCTACGACTACGAGAACGAGTTGCATTGTCGCCACCATCAACAACCGCCTTCAACTCGGCTGCTGCATTCCTTCGACAATCACCTTGACCTCCATTCCGCCGTCTAATTACCGTATCGCCTTGTTAACGCCAAATAAAATATAATCTTGGATGATGAAGCACGCTACACGCTACTATATTTTAAACACTTTCTTGTAACCTGGTGGCAACAATAACAAAAAGTATCAGAAGGTGCACAACCGGTTTCTCTAGCCGTTTTTTTACCCACTGATGATGGTAATTTTTTCACAATACAGGTACCCATCTTGCCGAAAATGTATTTCCAGTCATAAACCACCATAGGACGACCATTTAACAGACCTTCAAAATAGTCTTGAAAGTTGTGTGTGCATGCATGATGTGTGCATGCATGACTGCATCAAAGACGTACGTACAACTTAGAAATATGAAAATGCCCACCCACAGCTGAATATTCTGCTGGCCGTCTAGCGTTCGAACAGCAGTAGATAACGCGTAATTCTGATGCAGTTCTGCCCGGTCTCTGGTCCATGCGACCAGCTATGATGGGTGGGCATTTTCATATTTCCAAGTTATACAGGATGTCCCGAAATTAGTGGACAAAACTTTACCAGTAGATTCTTCTATGAAAAATATGAAAAAAAGTCCCTATGAACATATGTCGAAAAATAAGTCCTAAGGGAGCTAAGGCTCCTTAAAGGGGTCACTTTGAAAGTGTTTTTTTCAAAATATCTTCAAAACGTGAAACTTGGTATCTTTACTAAGTTTGATGCTGAATTTACTAATGTAGGTAGAGAAAATTTTAAAATGTTGGTCGTAAGCGTAAGCGGAGGGACTTAGTACTAAATTTACTGAAACATTTTTGTAAGTAGTTTTTTCTCGATTCCAGAATCTGAAAATTTGAGGTTTTTTAAGTAAAAATGGTACTCTTGTTTGACGTCGATAAAATGCGCCTTTTTCGGAAAAAATTGATTTTCATTGGTTCAGGGCTCCAAAATTTGTGACAGAAAACATCAAAATATCGTAAACAAGTTCATGGAATGGTTCCCTACTTCATTCTAGAAAGAAAAGTTCTTATGGGTATGGGTCCAAAAATGCTTCCTAAGGGCTGGAGCTATGGTCTTTCAAATGGGTTCTTGGAAAGCATGTTGTTTGAAGGAATCTAGCTCCCTTAGGAAGCATTTTTCGACCTATACTCATAAGATTTTTTTTTTCTAGAATGAAGTAAGGAACCGTCCCATGAACTTGTTTATAATATATATTGAGGTCTCCCATCACAAATTTTGGAGGCCTGAACCAATGAAAAGCCATTTTTCGAAAAGGGCGCATTCTATCGTTGTGAAACGAAACAAAAGTACCATTTTTACTTAAAAAACCTCAAATTTTCAGCCCCTCCTGTACGAGACGCTTTATGATCAAAATTTTAAAACTTTCTCCACAGTAGTAAAATCAGCATCAAAAACTTAGTAAAGATATCAAAGGACCCCGCACACTTAACATGGACCAGTGGCCTTCGGTGGATTTGCGTTAAATTTTGGTTTTATATAGTTCATTTTATGCAGATTATAATTGCTTATGGCAGCGCTGTCCTATCTTCAACGGTTTGAGAGGTATTAAGCTCTGAAAATATGTCAAAATTGCAGCTTTTTAGATTTTAAAACCCTGATAGTGCCATTGTTTGAAGAGACACGAAAAAAGTACCGCCTGCAACATGTGCCAAGAATGATGTAGGGAAGCCAGTGGAAAAAATTTGCTTAAAAGATGAGTTATGAGTAAAAACATAACCAAACTTTTATTTCTCTGGAGTCTACAATTGCAGTTTGTTTTTATTACATTTCTGATGCGAATGAACACTTAGGTTGGCTTTCTTACATTGTTTTAGTGCCGTAGCAGAATGCGGAGGTACTCTTGTCTTAGCTTATTCGCTCGCTGGCTCGCTCGCTGGCTAGTGCCGTAACAGAATGCGGAGGTACTCTTGTCTTAGCTTATTCGCTCGCTCGCTCGCTCGCTCGCTGGCTCCTCAGTCTGTCCGTCGGATAACTTGAGAACGCATTGAGATATCGAGCTGAAACTTGGTAGGCAGCTTCGTCTCCCGAAAGGTAAGGCGGGGATTGCTTTTGGGCCATATCGGACCAAGGGGGTGGGAGTTAGGGGTGAAAAACCGAAAAACTACTAATTGCAATAACTCGAGAACTAGTAGAGGTATCTTGCTGAAAATTAGTATGCACGTTCGACCTTCAAGTCTGTTGAATATGAGGGGGTGCCAATTTCGGGGGATGAAATTTAGGGGATGAAAACCACAAAAAATATGATAATTCCGCAAGGGTTGCACGCAGCTGTCGGAAACTCAAGGTACACACATATATCGGTGAAATCTTGCGGGGGATGCGTTTTTTCGTAAAATCGAACAAATGGGGTGGAAATTAGGGGTAGCAACTCGAAATTCCGCTTAATAAGTATTGGTCGAAATTGGCGTCATTCGATAGCTTTCCATTAATGATTCAAAAAAGGTGTGATTCATATTTTGAGAAAAACCACCCTTAAAGGCGCTACAACCCCTAACATGCAGAAACACAAAAATACGAGAACTCAAAAACTACTCAACGTATCAAGGCAGAATTTGGTTTGTGAATTTCCAGTGACATTGTAGGTGGATGGACAAATTTTCAATAATATCTAACAAAGGGGATGAAATTTAAGGGTTGAAACTTGAAATTTCTTCAAGTAAATGGTAGCCTAAAATTACGGGGTTCGATAGATTTCGGTCAACTATTGAAAAAACCAACCCCTGGGCCATTAACCACCCCTAACTCTTTGCAAGCGGATAATTATATTTTATTTATTTTTTCTGAAACCCCATTGGTTTATTTATGAACAACTGAAGTCAGTAAATACGCAAGGAGTTATGTCACACCGGAAAAATAAACACCCCTGTAAATCATAAAGGGGTGAAACATGGCCGTCTCTAGTTCCAGGCCATGTCCTAACCATTTGGCAACGTGGCGAGAGGAGATTTACCGTCAATTTGACAAATTGTCTCTGATTGTCATTGATTGTCATTAAAGTGAAACTTTTGCGAAAAAAGACCAAAAATAGTGTAATCTTTACCAATTTCAAATGATTAACATACTGAAAATGAATATTTTGAAGAAAGTATGTAAGATATGTGGTATTTAGTAAATTTATAGTGATAAATTTTGATTACAGACCCATTTAAATAGCGGCGTACAAGAGGGTTTTGCAAAAAAAGACTTCGCCGTGTTTGAATTAAACACACTGGAATTGAGCTTTTATCAGCAGGAAGTTTAAAAAATCTGACTGGCTGGATAAACCACATTTAAGATTTAAGACAAGACTTATTTCATCGTTGCATCACTGATGGTAAAAGGCAGGAATAATTGGACCAGAATTGGACTAGAATTTTGTGTAAAGTTGACACAATATCGTACTCTGCCGCAATCAAACTGCTAAACGAAGATTATCAATTGAAATTGATACCTAATCATTATTATTTTGTGCAGTTGTAAAATCTATTCCTCAGTCAAACTTTATGTTGCTCGAATAGAACCGTAAGACTTTGCTAAACTCTAATAAGGCGCCCAAGCGTTCAAAAATACAAATTTAACATTATATTGTCTTTATTTCTATACAAACTACGTATATATATTCTCAATAAACAAATAATTCTGCGTAAATGTCAAGTTTCAATCGTCTCTAAATTATAAAACGTGGAGGACTAGCAGTTGCTTCAAAGGTAATTGTTTAAGGCCCATCAGATGATTAGAAATCATGCAAGTTGCAATCTCGATTGAATTTGCTTTGTGTTGAAAAGGATTTTGTAAAAAATTTCTTTTTCTGGGTCAAAAACTAAAGTGTCTCCAGTCTCCACATTATACGTCGGCACTAAAACATGGAGGACTCGCAGTTGCTTCCAAGGGAGTTGTTTGAGACCCAGATGCTTAGAAATAACCCAAGCTGTAATCTCAATAAAATTTGAAAAGAGTTTTGCAAAAAATGCCTTTCTCTGGACCTAGAAGCAGAATTTGTCATTTTAAACTTACTTACAGGGCACAACTTACAGGCTTTCTCAAAGTGTTGAATTTCAATTCCTTAATCATTCGAAATTGATAAAAATACAATTATTTTTGGTAATTTTTGCAAATGTTTCACTTCAATGACAATCTATGACAATTTGTCAAACTGACGCTAAATCTCCTCCAGCCGCGTTGCCAAATGGTTAAGGACATGGCCTGGGTGAAATCATGAGGTGTTGAAAACATGAATCTACAAATCACCTTAATTAACCTCCCCAACCCCATCACAATTTTAAAAAAATGGGAGGTTACTGCAATCACTAAAATTTTCGAATTTGAGATAGCACCAGATCTCCACGTTTTGAGGTCTCAGGAACCCAGAAAAGTGGTTTATAAAATGTGTCTGTGTGTATGTTCGTACGTACGTTCGTACGTACGTACGTTCGTACGTTCGTACGTACGTTTGTAAACACGCCACAGCCAAAACTACTGGGCCGATTTGGCTGCAATTTGGTACGTAGGCATCTCATAACCCAACTTAGATCTGAAAAGCTTTTGGAGCCAATCGTGCAACCGGAAATGCCATTTCGGCACATCAACTTTTAAATTTTAAATGCAAACCCCCATTTTTCACGTCACCATAAGAAAGACCTTCAAATTCTGCTTCTAAAAATGTATTCATTCTTAGTGCCCTTTTGACCAAAAATTTAAAAAAAAATTGATTTTTATCAAACTTTAAAATCGCGGTACAGCCCAAGCCCCTGAATCGATTTGGCTGAAATTTTGCACATAGGGATTGTATTACACCTCGAAAAGCTGAACAAATTTTGAATTCCATCGACTCACGGAAAGTGTCCTTTTGGCACACCAATTTCCAAATTTAAAATTATTCAATCATTAAACCATTAAAAACAAGTTTTTGAAAGATTTATTGTCACCATCAGAAGGGTCTTCAAATCTTGGTTTTAAATAGGACAAAATTAATTCGCATTTAGCGCTGTTTGGTTCAAAAAATCGAAATTTTATAATAACAGTAAAAACACATTATAGCCCAAATTACTGAATCGATTTGGCTGAAATTTGGTACATGGAGATTAGGTGACCCGTTGAAGACCTGAAAGGCTTTTGGGAGCAATTGGCCCACGCGAACTGCCATTTAAGCATATCAACTTAAAATTTTAAATACAAGGCCTCTTTTTTATGTCGCCATTAGAAAGACGATCAAATTCTGGTTCTAAAAATGTATTCACAGTTTCTGCCATTTTAGTGGAAAATATTGAAAAAATTCTTTCTCATTAAAAGGGAGCAGGCTGACAGTGGATGACATAAAGTGGCAGTTATTGTCAAAAAGTTGGCAAAAGATTAACCTTAAAAGGAACATATTGTCAAATGTGATGGGTGATGTACGAGGTGATGTCGGTATTTGTCAGAAAATTGCGAAATTAGTCACAGACGTCAGACGATAAGGATAAAAAAAAATCTGTTGAATTGACTACTATCTACACAGAATTCAAAGATCCACGCGATGGGGAGGTTCCAGCCGCTTCACTGCTGCATTTTTTTTAAACGAATTGGGTTAGAGTGGTGAAATTGAAAACACAACTTCGTTTAGGGCATGTGGGGGTGGTGAAATAGGGGGTTGGAGTTTAAGGGTTGAAACGTCCATAAAGCCCTGTAATTTGACACAGAGAAGCAATATCTTCTGCGAAACTGTGACATCTTACAGACTGCATCTTCGAGAAGGGAAGAGCGAATTTTAGGAGAAAATTATCGAAGGGGATGAAAGTTAGGGGTGGAAACTCGAATTTTCAATGAAGAATGTATAGTTGAAAATATTACCATTCGATAGCTTTCTATTGATGGTACAAAAAAGGTCTTATTCATCATTCGCGAAAAACGACCCTTAAAGACGGTACAACCCCCTAACATGCCGAAACACAAAAATGCGAGAACTCAAAAACTGCTCAACGTATCAGGGCTAAATTTGATGTGGTAATTTACAGCGCCACTGTAGGCGGATGGGCAAATTTTCATTAATATCTAACAAGGGGGATGAAATTTAAGGGTTGAAACTGGAAATTTTTTCATGTAAGTGGTGGAATAAAATTATGGGGCTCGATAGACTTCGGTCAACCATTGAAGAAAGTCTTATGAGTCTTCAACCTAAAACCAACCCCTACGCTACTAACAACCCCTAAGCCCTAGTAAGCGGAGTAAATACATTTCATTTATTTTCTTTTTGCTTTCTTCCGATTTGTTAATAATTCAAAGTGATTTTCATTAATTTTTAACCCATCCACAATTTTTCAACCCCTTTCATGAGATGTGAACCCTCAAAGAGCAAAATTTACCCAGACCGCTTCTTTTTCGCGTGATTTCCGCTAGTTAATTTTGTAAAATTCGCGCAGTTTTGCCTTATGAATTATTCTAGCCTTTTTCACTTTTTCGACCCCTTCGCAATGTTTCAACCCCCAAAAGTCAAATTTGCATAATTGGCTTATTTTTGTGTTATTTTCTGTAATTCTACTTAATTACGATTAATTCTCACCCATTTTAACTTTTCATCCCCCTTTACAATTTTTCAACCCCCTAAGTGTTTATTTTGCAAAATTCACGTAATTTAGGTTTCCTTCGGTAATAAATTGAACTCAATTGGATTATGTTTATCCTTTTCACTTTTCCAACCTCCTTCGCAACATTTCAACCCCCAAAAGCTAAATTTGCATAATTGATTTACTTTCGTGTTATTTTCTGTAATTCTGCTTAATTACGATTAATTCTCATCCACTTTGACGTTTCATCCCCCTTTACAATTTTTCAACCCCTTAGGTGTTAATTTTGCCAAATTCGGCTATTTTCGTTTTTCTTCTGTAATAAATTGAACCCATTTGGATGATGATTAAATTTTTCACTTTTTTCATCCCCCTTCGCAATGTTTCAAGCTCGGTTTCAAGTCTTCAAATGCTAAATTTACATAATTGGGCTAATTTGGTGTTATTTTCCGTAATTTTACTTAGCCACGGTTAATCCTGATACCTTTTGATTTTTCATCCACCTTTACGATTTTTCAACCCCCTAAGTGCTAATTTTGCAAAATTCGCATAATTTCGTTTTTCGTCGGTCATAAAATTGAATGCATTTGGGATTCAGTTTACCTTTTACAATTTTTCAGTTTCCTTCGCAATAGGTAGGTACCTATAAGTGCATATTTCAACCCCCACAAAATTGGTTATTTTCGTGTTTTATTTCGTAATTCTACTTAATCACACTTAATTTTCATTCCTCTGGACTTTTCATCCCCTTTCACAATTTTTCAACCCCGAGTGATAATTTTTCAAAATTCGCCAAATTTTACAAAGAAGTAAAATTCCAACATTTTCTCGAAGTGGCTTGGTTAGATAATAAGAATAAAAATTCTCAAAGTCTTGCCACGTTATGTATTAAAAGTAGTAGTTTTTAACAGCTACATGTTTCAAGAGCATCTTCAGGCTAGAGAGCAGACTAAATTAAAATTATGAAAATTTACAAATAAAGCAGAGTTTACCTGAGGTTAAAGTTCAAAGGTTACATTGAAATTGTTTTTCACAAGATTTTTACATTTAAATGATGAAAGTGGCTGAAATAAAGTGAGATAAAGCAGCAAGTTGACCCTCGGAACACTTACCAAGACAAATTTTATATTAAACGGAGAAAAACTTTAAAAAAACTTTAAAAATTAAAAAGAAGCTTCACATGTTTGTAAATTTTCATAATTTTAATTTAGTCTACTCTCTAGCCTGAAGATGCGAGCCTCTGCTCTTGAAACATGTAGCTGTTAAAAACTACTACTTTTAATACATAACGTGGCAAGACTTTGAGAATTTTTATTCTTATTCGCCAAATTTTGTTTTAATTCCGGTAATTCTTTTCATTTACTCATTCCTGTTCATTTTCTATTTTTAAATTTTGTAACAACAATTTTTTAACATTTCGCCTTTTTGACACATCTGTGCGTTTGCGGAGGCACTACTACTAGGTGCAGATTGATAAAATCTGCACCCGATTCCACCAGTAAGACCAGCCGCCCCTACTTACACATTAACTTGATAAACGTCTACCGAGATATACATCGCATTGATATACATCTTTCGTTGGCTTTTTCTAACCAGGGGCGGATGGGCTCAAGTAAAGCGGCCCGGGAAAACTTTTGAGGTGGCCCACTTTATTTTGCGAGGGGGCAGCCCCCCCCCCCCGATAATCTACATTTTTGAAAACAATGTCCTAGTGAGATCTGCGAGGACCTATGTTCCAAATCATTTACGGGCCCCTTGTTGCCAACTTTCAAAAACAAAGACAAGAAAAATTGTTAAAAAAGAAAATTGAAATGGCGAAGCAGGCGAAATTTTTGAAAACTTTCAAGGTCACGCATTTTTCAAGCACTTAGAATACACACCGGGCCCTCAAAGCTGCCCGAACCCGTGTCTTTGAAACACCCTGAAACCGCCATACTACGCCACTGTTTGAAAATGTCATGAAAAGCGACACGTCGTCGGCCGCCGCTGCCGGCCCAAGCGGCCCAAAAAGCCGCAGCCCACCGGGAAAATTCCCATTCTCCCGCCTGTCCCATCCGCCCCTGTTTCTAACACATTTTGTAGATGGCATTCTTCTCGCATCTCTACAAACAATGGCCCTATCAGGGTTTTAATATCTAAAATATTGCTATTTTGACATTTTCAGGGCTCAATATCTCTCAAACCGTTGAAGATAAGACACCGCGACCATAAGTAATTTTGATTAGCATAAAATGATCCACATAAAACCAAAATTTAACACAAATCCACCGGAGGCCACTGGCCCATACTAAGTGTGCGGGGTCCTTTTTTCACGTTGCTACCTTTAACCGAAGATACGTAAAAATAAACACTTTCAAAGTGGCCCCTTTAAGGGGCCAGCTCCCTTAGGACTTATTTTTCGACATGTGTTCATATAGGGACTTTTTTTCATATTTTTCATAGAAGAATCTACTGGTAAAATTCTGCCCACTAATTTCGGGACAGCCTGTATAACGTATGTAGTAGATACAGGGTTAGATTTTGGTAGCAATCGGAGAGCGGCAAGTGAATGTTTGACATATCAACTTTCAAAATTGAAAGAAAAACTCCATTTCTTATCAGTACATTAAGGTTTTAAAGTTTAATACATACGGGATGTCCCAGAACGCTCGCACCACCGTTTAATGAAATTCAGCATTAAATTTTGAGTCGATTAGTGTTTTTGAAAATTTCCAGCTCTGAATTTCCTGACAACTCCCACTCCAACTTACGTGCGCGCGCACGTAAGTCTCATGTATCCGATGTCCGTGGATTGGTTATAGTTTACGCGGGGTTTTTGGAAAATGTCAATCTGACAAACAAGTTACTAAGCAACAAGAAAAACCCTAGATTTTTGATTGGAATTTAAATTTCCCATACCGGGAAAGACGTGGCTTTCGTCCCATACTATCCTATTGAGGAAACAAGGTGGATTGTTTCATAGGGTAATTTAATGTTAGATGCTTCCTAGGAAACAAGATACAACAATATTAAATTTTCATTGATAGTATCTTGGTACCTAGGAAATTGCATCTAACATTAAAGCTCATGAAGCAATAGCACAGTTGCACTCCGTCACATGCGCATGCGCTCTGGACGAAGGGTAGCCTTGATAGTTGTCCTATTTCTTGTCTGAATATAAAAAAAAATATATTGCTGAGGCCTTTGCATCAATCGCTTCACTAATCTATGAGAAATATAACGTGTTTCATTGTCTATCAGACAATAGAATTGTTAGCACTGCAATCGTTTCCACAAATTTCAATGTAATATTTATGATACTCTGTATTAAACATGCTTGACTTTTAAAATTCCCGCCAGCACTAGCAACCTTTTTCCGCAGCAACTCACTCTAATACACGGTACTAGACAAAGTGAGAGTCTGGTAGCATGTCTGGATCAAGCTTTTCTTCTCCAGAGATGTCTCAATGTCGAGCTCAATGTGCATAATCGTCCAGTGAAACTTGTCTATTCAGATCTGAAATCTGATTGGTCCTCTTAAATCTCTTATAACTGGTGAACTATTGGACCCTGAAAATTTAAAAAAACACGGATCGACTCAGAATTTAATACTGAATACATACTCCATAAAGCGGTGGTGCGAGCGCTCTGGGACACCCTGTATACTTATAAAAATATTCACACTTAGTTCTGCCGGTTCTATACTTTGCGCACCGCCTGCCTCCTAAACTATACAGAGTTCTGACTTGAATGAAGTTATAGTGATAGTGTATTGAATGAAAGGTACACAGGGTGTCCCAGATCGTTTAGCTCAGATTCAATGTGACGGGCAATATTTCCCCCGTGACTGGAAGTTAAATTCTGAATTTTGGCATCCGGCTCATCTGTTTAGTCAATACACTCATATACTTCCGGTTTTACCGGAAGTCGACATCAGTTTTGTTATTTTAATAGCAGTCCACATTTTTTCTTGACAGAGAAATTTTTTAAACCACTTTTTTGAGTTACTGAGACCTCAAAACGTGAAGATCTGGAGTTATTTTAAATTCGAAAATTTTACTGATTGCAGTAACCTCCCTTTTTTTTAAGTGGTGAAGTGGAGTGGGGAGGTTAAAGGCGCCTTTTGCTAAGGTAGTAAGACCGAATACGTAACATATTTTTTTCCAACCTCCATTGTATGGAGTATCAAAAATGAGCTTTCGAATGAGGGGTAGCATGGCAATCGGCATCATTTTTGTTGACTAATAGTTCTCTTCCTTTTAAAGTTCTCGCTTAAGAACTTCCAAAGATACAGTGAGGTGGTCTTCATTGTATACCATCAGCTATCAGCAAAGCTTTATGGTAAGTCTATTATACAGAACGTTCCAATTAAAACGAGTCACACTGAACAACTCGTAAACTAAATTAAAATATAAAAATTCGTTCGGAAATCGGAGAGGTCGATTTTCATTTCGAAAGCAACACATAAATCCGAGCTTGGTGGAAATTTCATAAGGGACCCTCAGCTGAACCCCACCAACCCGTTCTTTCAAAATTTCAAATGGGCAACGCCCCACTTGCGGTACATCATTTGAAAGCTAATTTTGTTGTAAATACCTACAATTTTGTAAAATCTTTTGATATTCGTTAAGCCCCACCGCCCTCTAAGACAAAATTTTAAATTGAATTAGGCCTTTTGTAGGGCAACATTTTAAAGGGCATGAAATTCTCTGAAAACTGAGGCAAAAGGGTTTGAAATCCATCCACTCACTCAAAATTACTCTGAAGAACATAAATTGGTTCTGAGCCTAGAAATAATTAAGTACTGTCTTAACTTTTGAAAGAGGGCATGTATTTTAAAAAATTTTGCACAGATTTAAAGAAGATTTCATTCCGTGATAGAGGGCCTTAATCCAGTAGAAATAATTTCGATCTGTCACTTTTTAACCTCCCCACAACCATATAAAAATGGGAGGTTACTGCAATCACTCCAAAATTCGAGATAACACCAGATTTTTACGTTTCAAGGTCCCAGGATCACAAAAAAGTGGTTTTTAAAAAATGTCTGTGTGTAATGTACGTACCTATGTACGTACGTACGTGAGCACGATTTCTCGGAAACTACTGAATGGATTTTAATGAAATTTGGTATGGAAGTTAGCGTTGGTGAGCCCAGTTAATTTTCTTGCGAATCCGCAGATGCGAAGTACCTTTTTGGCATGTAAACTATGAAATTTGACTGATGAACACCAATTTTTCTTATCAGCCCATGAAAGGTCTCGAAATTCTGCATCTGAAAGTGTATTCACATTTAGAGCCTTTTTGGCATAAAATCGAAAAATTCGAAGTTTCAAGGAAACATTAAATAACACGCTAGAGCCCAAACTGCTGGATCGATTTGGCTGAAACTTGGTAGGTAGAGATACCGTTACCCCCCGAAGAGCTGATTTAATTTTGGTGGCAATCGGCGAACGTCAAGTGCCATTTTGGCATATCAACTTGGAAATTTGAATAATGAACTCCCATTTTCTCTATCAGCACATAAAAATTCTTCAAATTTTGTTTTCAAAAATGTATTCAAGCTTAGTGCCCTTTTGGCAAAAGATCGTAAAATTTAGAAAAATCACATAAAACACCTTAGGTTTGGTGGAGTAAAACCTCGAGTAAAACTTAGGTACCTATAGTAAATAGTAAAATTTACTTGATATTGGTGATAGGATGGATCATTCACCAAGTGGGGAGGTTCCAGCCGCTTCCGTAGCTGCCCATTTTTTGATAATGAAGCCACAGGAGAACAAACATTTCTAGATTCTTGATTTTGAATATTGAATCAGTTTAGCCAATTTATCTGACTATTCCATGGCCCACTCTAATTCGCTTTTTATTAGATCGTACTGTACTTTCAGTGCAGGTATTAATTAATATTAGATCAGATGTGGAAATGTTGTAAAGGACCATCCCCTAATTTGTAGCTATTTATTTTTATTTGTCAAAGCTTTCATATTCCAACTGCACTCTTGTCATATTAAAAGCACGTTGGTAATAAAATTGGTGGAGGCGCCGGGATATTAGCGTTGGTTATTGATGATATGCACTCCTTACGCCGCGACGTGGTGTAGGTTAGCTTGGAGTAATTGCTAAACATTAATAAAATATGATAATTTTCTACGAACATTACTTTAAATTCCGGCGGCCAGCGACGGTATTGTGTCGATGATGTTATAACGATGAAATAAAATCAATTCAATCTTTCTTTATCATGATTTTTTATTCTACCCTTGCAATGTTTGACTTTTTTACGATAGAATAAACAACTCTACAATTTGCATTAAAATAATTTTTCCATTAGGTACGCTTTATGTATGACGTATGTAGTTATAACAAGCAAAATTCACTCTGCATTGTGAGATTTAATAATAAATAAATTGCAAAGCTATTTACATAAACAAATCTAGGAGTGAATGATTTTCATAAATTTCTCTTGTTAGGCCGCTATGAAAACATGTCAGTATTTATTTTACTCCTGGAGGGCGGTCTTTCCGGCTTTGTGTTTCTTAGAACCGGTGAGTTCCGTCGATTTGGCAACAATCTGCCCCTGCAACCTCTTCATTTCAATAAAATGAAAACTTTAATTCAAGATTCTCAAGATCATTATGAATGTATCTGTGCACTATGTTCATTTTAGAGAATAAGGAAGAAAATGTAAAATCTATTAGAAAAAAACGGAAAAAGAGAATTTGCAATGTGTCGATTTCAGTATAGTACATACGGAGAGATCAAATAAAAAAACGGACAAGGGAAAATACGTCGTTAATTAATTCTACTAGAGCTTTTTGAATACTTTCACGAGGGACAATAACGCAAACAAAAAAATATGTTTTGGGATTATTAAACACAATTTTTTCAACTTCCATAGCCACCCTTGATCGTTTTTTATTTGATCACCCTATATATGTATATTTGTAGATACCTATGCATAATATGAATTAGTTAAAAAAATTATGACAATAGCTGCTTTGTTATAATTATTATTATTATACCTGTACCTAGATTTATGTCTTTAACAAAGGCCAATCAACAAAATATTCTCTAAAATCAACTAGGTACCTACCTAATGATGTTTTTACAAAGTGATAACTGATAATTAATTATTATTACAGAACAAAACTGTACCATAAATCGTTGTAATATTATTCTGATAAGTTGCGCAATTACTTACTGGCGGCTCCTTTGATCTCTACTTATGTATACACGAGATCTACGTATCTTATTGTAGTTGTAAATTCGTAATCAATCCATTTTCTCAATAGTAGAAACTATAGGGAAAGTAATTATTATAGTTATCAAAATTCTGAATATTTAAGTGCCTGGCAATGATAAGATAAATCTGTTTGTTCACTGAGATAAGGTCCTCAAAATTGTAGTTATCTATATCATCACTGACTGATTTAAAAACCCACCCTAAAAGAGAAATCAGAGAAAAAAGTCATGAGAAAAAAATATTGGGGCCATAACCATTGCATTAAAGCGTATACAGTTATTTTACCTACCCTGAAGCACCAGACAGAATTCTTTGTCCAGTTGATTTGGTTGGAAAAGGCACCCCATGCAAACATATAATAGCGTGTAAATGGGGGGTGGACATTCTTGGAATACAATGGCCCAGGCCTAGAATTTGGACAATATTGAAATTTGCGATGAGTTGTGGTGGCAGGTAGTAGTTTTTTGATAATTTTAGGTGGTGTTAACTTCGTGGATGATTACAAATGAAGGCTAGTAGTTAGTCTGGTATGTAAATATTTGTCCAAGAGGTAGAATCGCGCGAGATGCGTGTCCGTGTAAAGTGGTCCGGACCAAGCGAGTTTGGCAGTTGTTCAAGAGACTCAATGGGTAGGTAGACGAAGGTGAGATAATGAGCTTGAGAAGTAGATATAAGGTCCGCCGTAAACAAGACGAGGATGGAGGTTTAGGAATTCCACCCGCTGTATCTTGTTAAGTCATCTCAACTCACAATCGAGAAGAAGCCAGATTTACGCCCACCTAACTCGCCCGGTTTACACCGGACCCTTGCGACCAGGTATCCTCAATCCTCGCCTAAATCTTTATTTTTTTGTTTTATCCAACTCCACCAAGTACAAAAGTAGTTTAGAAATTTTGTCAGGAATATAATATATTTTTTGGTTACCGATCCATTGGGGACTTCCACGAAGGTAAAGGAAGAGTTATTCTTCTCATTAACATCCCGTGTTAAATGTCTTAAGCAAAACTTCAACCAAAGGCAATAATTCAACACTGCCTTCACAACAGATACTTACACAGACCAATGGCCATACTACAAACAAACCCCTCTAGTGTTAGATTGAAGGAAAGAATATCCAAGTTGGAATTGTTAATGCGAGAATAAAAATCAATAATTATTATTGTTTCACAAATTAACGTAAACGTAGAGTATGCTATGTTATGGACAGATTCACAGATAAATAAATACCTAATTATATTTTTCAAATCGTCCTAAGCTATGTAGGCAGCCCATAATACACACCAGTTAATTTCATGCTGCAGCTGCATTTTCATCTTGCAAAGCAATGCCCAAATACTTATTATTTTACTTTACATGCAGCATGCAGACACTCGTGGCTAATTCGGGCTAGTGCCGCTTTCGCAATGAATGTCGCTGTACTGTGTCGTGGAGTAAAAATAACAAGCTCTGATTGGCCATTCTCAAGGCATCTTGGGGAAGGGACCAATCAGCGTTCGTCGATTTTATTGCATCGCAAAATGCAGGACAGACCGAAAGCGGCACAAAACTTTTCCCAAGCCCGTTTCATAAGCAACGCTTAAAGATTTTTGGCCATTATTGCTTTTGACGTTTATTTGCAATCTGCAATGTCCATGCGCTCCTGTACTATTAATTTCTTGCGTCTAAATAAGGTAATGAAAAAAGTCAATAAACTGATTTTCCGGTACTTGCATGATTTCCGTGTTCGGCTACGCCTCCCTCTAGAACCTCATGCGCACGGGAAAAGCTAATTTCTGAACTGGTAGAGATGCTTCTTCACTTTTCCTTGTATACAGAGGCGTATCTATATATCTATATAGGATCCGTTACTCCCCTTGCACACCGAGCTTAATTGAAAATGGAAACCGATTTTTTGGCAATTTTGTATCACCGGTTTGCATCCCTCAGCTAGTGGGCAGAGCTAGAGGGCCAGTTTCGCCAACCTCTAAGTACACCTCTGATATTGTATACATGATGAATAAAGAAATGACTGCAATGGAAAACAGTGGAAAAATGCATTAGAAACACCCCCCCCCCCAATACCGAAACACTTGTTTTCACAGCTAACGCCTTTTGAATTAACCTTCTATTTTGCTGCATCTTTGATTCCTTCCATACAAAAATCAAATATTGAGGAAGTTCAAGAGTCCTGTGATAATCCAGTGGAATTCATGTGAAGAGAACTTTACGATTCAGGATGAATTTGCACGGCATTATGTCAAGTCACTCAAATCACAATGAAACATCGACTGGGCATCATCATACCTATAGTACCTAGGGCAAGTCAGAAGCACCCTTTATAGTCCAATAGCTAGTGTCATTTTAATTTCCTCATAAGCGGAATAAATACGGTTTGAGTGTTGCGAGTGTTGTGAATTATACCGGGTGTTTCAGCGACCCCGCCGTATACGCAAATATAATGGACAAATGAATTTTATTTTTTTCCTGCTCTCGAGAATTTTCTCGAAAAGTTTCAGCGTGTGTGGAGGATAGGCCATACTAGTAAGTGCCTCTTGAGATTTTTTTCGTTCGTCAGTTCTTGTTAGGTACTCAATAATGATTTTTTGAAAATTGAATTCTAGACGCAAACGAAAAATTTTTTCGTGCCCAATCGACCCGCTTTCGAATGTCTAAGTATAGTTTGCTGCCTTTGTGGCTTGCAGGACAACGCAAAATAAAGTGAAAATTCAATTTTAAGTAGAAACGGAAAATTTTTTCGAGCACAATCGACCCGTTTCGAATTATCCCTTTATTTTGCGTTGTCCTGCACAGTATTCTCAAAATGTTATAAAGAACCCCCCAAATTTCCCCCCCCAAATTTTTTTCTATAGGTCCTGCCTCCTGGGCATGTTGTTCCAAAGTATCCTAAAAATGCACTTTCTTCATTTTTTCAGTCTTAAAATCCTTACTTTAAGAAAACGTCTCAGTTTTTTGACACTAAAATGTTGTTGAGGTTATGGCCCACACATAATTTCATTGCAGCCCACAGATTGGATGCATATTTTAGTGTCCACAACTGAGACTTTTCAGGTCATATTTTTGCAGAACTCTGTTTTATCAGCTGCGTGTATCCTTGGGGGGTTTTGCGTTCCATATAACCCCGCTTTACGGTATCTGAGCTTGA
The DNA here is from genome assembly GCA_963924575.1 of Pycnomerus fuliginosus. Taxonomy (NCBI): domain Eukaryota; kingdom Metazoa; phylum Arthropoda; class Insecta; order Coleoptera; family Zopheridae; genus Pycnomerus; species Pycnomerus fuliginosus. The sequence goes on along the minus strand of OZ004618.1, from coordinate 23,012,714 downwards.
GCGCCATCTTGACTAGCGTACATCCGGTCAAGATTTTGAAATTTGTGCTTGTTGTCAAAATGTTATCCGATTTGTTCTCTATTGTAGCGCACCTCAAAAGCAACCTACAGTGAAAGACAAAACGGCGTTTGCACATTGAAAAAGCGGAAGTAAAATGAGAATATCTTACTAATCCCATGAATTTAGGTGGATATTGGTGAAATATATTGAAAAACTAACTAAAAATTAAGAAACAAGTTGTTTGATTAAATAATCGTGGAGCGCGTAAGCTCAACTTTCTAGCCCGCGCTAGGAGTAATCCGAAGTCTGTACGAAAAAAATTATTAGGGTCTTCCTTGTAGAGAATGAAGCGATCTTTAATTTTGTATACCACGCCTTTGGTCGAAAACTGTGTCGAAAACTAGAATTACGGAATTACGGAATTGCCGACAGTGATTTTCATGCATTATATAGAAACCGTTTTTGAAATTCTAGCCTTGTCTAACAATTATTCACAATAAAAGCTTTACAAATAACGTTGGACTATCTCCTTTTTATTGTAGTTTCACAAAACTATAGTTTCGACTTTTTTATTACAATACTGGATTCGTCATCATAATTCATAACCATAAACATGCATCCAAAATGTACCTACCTCCTACAATGTTGTTTTCTCATTTTTTGAGAAAACCTTTACTTACTGTGCCTTCAGATTAATAAATAGCCACCGTTAATTTGATATCTAAAGTATAGTAAACGGTAAATCGAAAAAAGTCGAATCTCTATATAGTTCATGCAGCCTATCCGACTGAGTATTGCATGCTAAATATGAGCGATATCGTTTTAGAAGCTTATCTGTGCGTGGTGGAACCTAGACTAAAACATTGCGAGTTCCGCCCATGCATTTAGTAACATTACTACCGTTGTTCAGTCAGTTGTAGTCGAAAATTTACACCTCACCATGCCTAATTGTCCTAAATGTGAGAAACCCGTCTACTTCGGTAAGTGTTTTACCTAAAATCCATAGAATTTTCCAAAATAGGTACAAATGTATCGCTTCCTCAGCCGAGCGAATAAGCTCTTTGGACAAAGATTGGCATCGAGGGTGTTTGAGATGTGAAAAATGCAACAAGACCCTTACTCCTGGAAGTCATGCCCAACATGACGGCAAACCTTACTGCACCAAACCCTGCTATGCCGCACTTTTTGGCCCTACTGGCTTTGGGCGTGGAGGAGCAGCGGAAAGTTTCGTCTACAAATAAAAATCTTGTTGGCATATTTCCATTCTGATTCAAGCTAAATGTTTTATAGTCAACAATAATATATGTAAGATTTGTTTTTTGATAAGATTTTTATGGCATTTTAAATACGTAAGTTTATTCAGTTTTCTTGCATTTAATAAACAATTAGCCTGAGCTGGTTGCTTGAATTTTAAAGTATTTTAGTTTTATTATATCAATCATAGCGGTTTCACCTTGATAAGAAGTTATCACAAGTGTAATTTAGATAAAAGCAATCAGTTCAAAGCCTGTAATGCACCGTTTCTTAGAAGGTAGGTCCCTAAGGATAAATTTTAAAAATTATATATCTAATCTAAAGTAGGTAAGTATATACTTTTAAATTCCCAGAAAAAAGTAGTTAGGTATATCTGAAATCCTCTTGTACTTATATATTTTTGGCAAATCGCAAGTTGAGAAAGTTGCTTTTCGTGTTCCCGAAGGTGATCCCAAACGCTTACTGTATAGTGTTGTGCTTTAGCGAGTTGATCGCAAAGTTTTCAAAAATGACGTGAAAATTACTTTTATCCACGGGTGTTGCAGAATGGACTCATTACACAATGGGTTTAAAACCCGTGGATTAAGCGTAGTAATGATTATTCTTCCCTCGGATGATCTCATCCTCGGGAGCAATAAAATTCATTACACTCATTGAGTAATATACTAGGTATTTCTATTTCGCGCGGTTTCCTAATTAACGCATTATCGCACCCAAATGAGTTCTCTAATGTGCTCTTTTAGCGCACGGCTTTTGTTTACATCGCAACCTAGACAACGATGGTGGTGTCCAACAATCGCCAACTGTCAAGCGAACATTGACTTGTCTTTGAAAATGGAAAACTAATTTTTTTTAAACACTTTGGGTATCCGAAACAGAAAAACATGTATAAAAAATGTGCCTCAAGGCTCTTATCGCACCCGAATTTTGTAAAACTCGGGCTTCGTCCAAACATACTCGTGCGATAATAATTGGCCTTAGGAAACGTGTTTTTTAATAATATACCATTCAGTATAAACATATACTATTGAGAATTTGTGTTCCCATGGTAACGACCAACGAGTCAATTAACAATGTTGGTTTTTTGCTTCCGTAGAACAGCGAAAAATAAGTCTACCTATTTTATTGAAAGGCGATTGTCGAAAAAATGTCTAACTTGCCCACAAACTGCATTGCCGACTTGTTGCACAATATACTATTCTGACATTGCACTGTTGTTTTTGTGAACACTGCAAAAAAGTTTTGGGTACGAGCAGATGCTATAGCCTATAGATATATGCATGCTATTATGTTAGGTACCTAAAATACAGAGAAACTGGGGCGCGTGTTATTATGTTACCAAAGTTTGCAGATTTTCAAAAAGCTAACCCCTTGATTCTGTAACTTTTAACATCGATTATTACAAATGACAGGTAGACAATGCATTTTCTGTCACTTTAACATTTAAAGAGTGTCTAACATCGATGTCAAAATTAACAGAATCACCCCCTAACTTGTGTAATCGATAGGTATGACGGGAGATGTAGAAAATGGAAATAATTTTAACAGTAGACGGATTACACAAACGCTGTGATAAAAAAAATATGCTGGATTAAGTTTGAGTAGGAAGTATGGCACATTTTTCCTATTACTAGTCTACACACAGTGGATCAACAGCAACACAATTCTTATCAATATTAGGGAGGTATAGGATTTTTTCATTTGGTTTTTGACATACAACAAGCAGTGGCGTAGCTACTGGGACAACAGGGGCAGCAGTTGTTACCCGGTGTCAGCTCCTTATCTGCGCCGCTGAACACAGACCGGCAACTAGCAAAAGTTTACTATTTATTTATAGCTACAGCGCTTCCAAGAAATGGGTATGGCCTAATGCTAACAATGGTCCCGTAGAAAAATGATTAACAAGAATCTTACAGTTGCGGCGGCGATGTCACTCTAAAAAAGGATTTACCTATCATGTATTATTTATGCGCTGGTCCACGCTGGTCCGTAGTCGCAAACAAATTTTTATTAAGCAGACTAAAGCAGTTTGGCGGTTTTGTTTTGTTATTGAGAAATTTGACTAGAAAAATGAACTAAATTGTTAATTGTTCAATACCAGTCACTCACATATTGTAGACTTTAGTTGTATGTTGTAGTCTTACTAGTCGCAATTGTGCTCCTAACATTTTAATTACTTACATGTCTTGTCACAATCCTTCAATTATTTATACTTAATTGTAGGTATACAGGGTATCCGTCGACGAGCGTCAGTTAGCCGTATCTGTAGAACTGTTTCTAGCATCGTTATGAAAATTTGTATACAAGGGTTACAATTAATTTTACCTAATTGCGTTTTGAAAAGTTGGATTTTACACAATTAGGTAAAATGTTGTACGGAATACGTTATGAAAAGCCTAAATTGTTTGACTCGCATAATGTTGCAAAACTCGCTACCGCTCGTTTTGGCAAATATTACGACTCGTCAAGCAATATAGGACTTTTCATAACTAATTACGTAAATAACTAATTGAATCGTTGTAAAATATTTTCATCAATGGCGCAGTTCCGGTTATGCCTAACTTGAAAAAGTTGTAACATCCTTACAGTATGTAATGAGAAAACTATATTAATTTGGCATGAAGTCTAATGTAGGGTGTATCCGCGCCTGGACTCAAATTGGGTCAAATACATACAGGATGTTCTCTGCAAATTTTTAAACATCATGAACTTCAATGGTCAAAAAGTCAATTTTTCCTTTTGGAATGCCCCAACTATTTGATGACAAACATGTAGGTAGATTAAAATGATAGACAATTAAATTCTGCATCGATGTGAAATAATTGTCGGTCACTGAGGTAAGTCATAAATTTAGTACCTATTATGTTTAAGTAAAACTAATACTCAATGCAAATAATAATAATACCCCATAGGCGCAAACCTCCATCTCTTACTTAATTTAACCTACACGCTCTATCCATTTCATAATTGTTTCCGAGATCCCAATGGTGAGCATCGAAAAACTAACCATAACCACACTGTATATTAGTATATTATAGATTTTGCTTTCTCCACTTTACAATTTCCTGTTGTGATGTGGATCCTAGTATAGTTACATACAGGGTGTTCGCGAAACTTGTAGCAGAACTCCTACCGTAGGTTCCTTACATAAAAATAAGTTGAAAAGTTCCTATGAAGATTTGTCCGATATCGCTTCCTAAGGGTGCTAGGTCTTCTCGTAGGAGGAGGATGGGGACCAGTTTATTGTTAATATTTCGGAAACGGCTTAATCTACGATATTGCAATTTGGTACATCGACTTAGGTACTTAAGGGTGTGTCATGTACGAAATTTCATTAAAAAATTGATGGAGGGGAACATTCAGTTACCGGCACCTGCAATTGGTATTTTCAATGCAAAACCTACATAAGCAGTTCTTGAAACATTATTCACTGATATTTAGAAGTAGAATTTCATAAGAAAACTTTTATTGCTCTTGCAAAATTTCAAAATATTCCATCGATTTCGCGCAATCGACAAAAATGTGTACTATTGCATCATGCGCGCCTTGTAATTTTTGGACCACAAAGTCGCCTATGCAAACCTAGCTTCCTTAGGAGGCGATATCGGACACATGTTCATAGGAACTTTTTAACTTATTTTTATGTAAGGAACCCACGGTAGGAGTTCTGCTACATGTTTCGCTGGTTTGAGTGGTTTGCATAGGCGACTTTGTGAAACTGATCCAAAAATTACAAAACGCGCATCATGCAATAGCACACATTTTTGTTGATTGCACAAAATCGATGCATTATTTTGAAATTTTGCAAGAGCAATAAAAGTTTTCTTATAAAATTTTACTTCTAAAACGCAGTAAATAATTTTTCCAGGAACTGCTTGTGTAGGTTTTGCATTGAAAATACCAATTGCAGGTGTCGGTAACTTAATGTTCCCCTCCATCAATTTTAATGAAATTTTGTACATGATACACCCTTAAGTACCTAAGTCGATGTACCAAATTGCAATATCGTAGATTAAGCCGTTTCCGAAATATTAAAAATAAACTGATACCCATCCTCCTTCTACGAGAAGACCTAGCACCCTTAGGAGGCGATATCAGGCAAATCTTCACAGGAACTTTTCAACTTATTTTTATGTAAGGAACCTACGGTAGGAGTTCTGCTACATGTTTCGCGAACACCCTGTATACCTAATTCCTAATACTTTAAACAGACAAATTATTTTTAATCAAATCAAACAGCAGCAAATCCGCAATGCTCGTATTTTTACATATGGACCACGATTTGGAATACTTACTTAATAAAAATTAAAAACCATCTTTACGTAATCTTGAGACCTTGTAAATGGAAAGTGAAAAACTTTAAACTGATGCAGTTAACTATGGCCAGTTTTATAAAAAACTGAAGTTTAAAAAGATTAACCAAAAGAGCAAAACAAGTTTTTCAAGTCAATTTAAGAGGAAAATGCAACGAAACGAATCCTGAATATTATTATCTTATTTCACAATAAACGAAGAAATCTAACTTGGAATGATATTCAACGCCTGGATAAGTATACCTTCCAACTAGTATAGCGCTCGTGCGTTTAATAACATTACAGTTCTCCCAACGCTAAGGCTAAAACCATATAACAGCACCCAGTACAAAGTCAACGTCTCTCGAAAGCAGTTGGTCGACACGATCTCTACCATCTCTACCATGCCCAACTGTCCTAAATGTGATAAACCTGTTTATTTCGGTAAGTGTTTTTGCGCTTATTTTTGCCTTTTCAGTACCATCACTTAATGGCAAACAATAATATTTACTTGCCAGCAAGTTTTATTTTCATTGCGACGCGATAATAATAATAAGTACCACCTGTCTGTTCATGGGCCCTAATTGTTGGACCCGCACTTTGGTGCGACAACGTATACATAAGTAGGACTTTAGACTTTCTTATTTTGTTTTTTTTTTATTATTTAAAGAATGAGGGAAGGAATAAAATTTAACATTTACACTCATGTTAACAAAGTGCCGCAATTTGTATACAAGAGACACCTCAGACTTCCTTTCATTTTTTAAGTATTCTTATTGGTCTTCGTTAAATTCGTGTAGAATAACAATGAACAACTCAGTTACATAATTTAAGGAAATGCCGATTCTAATCTTATCAACCCTCGGTTCCTGTACCTACACCATTAGCAACCATTGGCAATAGAGATATGTAATCCAATATAAATATATTATTTGTTAATCATCAACCAAATTCGTTATACAATAATCCGTCATTGGGTTAAAAATAAACATGATCTGTAGAGAATAAATTGACACATGCTTTATCTTATTTGCAGCGGAGCGTAAAACCTCTTTGGGAAAGGATTGGCATTCGGGGTGTCTGCGATGTGAAAAATGTAATAAAACCCTGACTCCTGGAAGTCATGCAGAGCACGAAGGTAAACCATATTGCAACAAACCCTGTTATGCAGCACTTTTCGGTCCTTCTGGTTTTGGGCGTGGAGGAGCGGCGGAGAGCTTCATTTACAAATAAACGTTCATTCCACTAAGTAGGTACAAAATGTTTTAGAGGACAGTATTCAGAGCTATATTTTTATAAAACTTTAATGGGATCTTTAAATATTATGTAACCATTCCACTTCATATAATATTATAATAAACAAACTATTTAATATGAATGATGATTGAACTATGGGTGTGTTTATCCGTCTACAGTCTGCTTCAGTGGCGTGCCCAGGGGGGAGCTAGGGGGGCTCAAGCCCACACCCGCCCTTCAGGTAGTACCACCCTAAACCTCACCTTTCTGTTTTTTCTTTTAAAAAAATTCTTATTATATTTTCTTTGGGACGGTTATTCTTGAAAGCACAGGAATTATTTCGTACATAGGCAACCAAGCATTCTGAACTCACAAAGACATTGAATGTGGACCCAATTCACAAAAAGAAAGTCTAGTGCAGCATACCGTAAAGAGAAAGAAATTAGGTTAAGGGCAGCAGCTTCAACAAATAACACGGATATATAATCTTTTCAAAAGAAATTTTCTTGTTTATTTTTGAAGCACTTGCATTTTGTTAAATTTGGTTCACTCTTAACGCCGAGAAAAGAAAAATAGAGTTAACTTCGATTACCCCCGGAGAATTTCGAACATGTTTCCACCCCACACTTTCCTCAATAATGTTGGGTCCTCCCCCCTGCCCCCGCCGCCACAACAATGTTGAGCACCCCCCCTCTCGCCCTAAAGGGGACGGCACGCCACTGGTCTGCTTATATGACGGGTGTTATTTGTTTGAATGTTTGACGACCTTTAGTTGATAAAATGACAATTTAGATTACATATCCACATAGGTATTCAGAATCACATGTGCAGTGTGTCTCATTTTAACTGGAACCAACCAAATATTTCGGTTAATATTGAACAAATTAATTCGCTTTTTTTTCTACATGTAGAGCTTCAAATCTTAGCCCACTGCGATTAATTAAAGGGGACAAAAACAGCGAAAACGTATTAGGCATTTTTTATCGAAAAATTTTATGAAGAAAAGTTGCTCAGGATGGGTAAGCCCGGAGTTTCAGATCAAAATAAAAATGTTAAATGTCTGGATGAAAAACTGAAAAATATCGAAAACTTCATTATTTTTACAACAAAAGGGTTGCTGTGTAATTAAAAACAATTGAAATGAGTGTTTAACATTGCTGCTAGCTATGGCTTTGCAACATTTAACCATCGCAGAAAAAGTTGTAATTATTAAGATTATTATTTATTACACTATCACTAGAAACACCCGTCTACACCGAAACACTTGATTTTCACTGCTGACGCGTTTCGAACACAATGTGCTCATTAGCTTCGGCTTTGATAATGAGCACACTGTGTTCGAAACGCGTCAGCAGTGAAAATCTAGTGTTTCGGGGTAGTAGAGTGTTTCTAGTGATAGTGCATTTTTCCACCGAAGTTGTCTAGTGTTTCCATTGTTATTATTTATTAGCTTATAATTTCAACTTTTTCTGCGATTGTTAAAATTTACCCAGCTATAGCTAACAACAAATGTCAAACAAACTGATTTCAATTTCAATTGTTTTTTTATTACACAGTAACCCTTTTATTGCAAAAATATTGAAGTTTTTGATATTTTTGATTCTTTCCTCCAGAAATTCAACATTTTTATTTTTGCCTGCAAGTTCGGATTTACCCATTTGGAGTCATCCTGAGCAATTTTTCTTAATAAACTTTTTCGGTAAAAAAATGCCTGAATTCCTGATACGATTTCGCTAGTTTTGGCCTCTCTAATTAATCGCAGTGCGCTGAGATTTCAGGATAACAAAAAGGTGAAGTATTACACAGATGCAGATTCTGGAGCTCTACATGTGCAAAAAAAAGAGCGAGTTGATTTGCTCAATATTAACCGAAATATTTGGGTGGTTCCAGTTAAAATGAGACACACTGTATGTGTATAGGTACTGCATAAAGAAGCCATCTATTCAAAGGTGATAGGTACCTTGAAAAGTCCTATCCCAATACTAAATTTGAGCTATTTTGGATCTAATATTTTTACAAAATAACAAAAAATTTAAAGTAAATTTTTTTATTAACATTTCCTTGCGCTAGACTTATTGGACCCACCTTTATTAGACGCGGGGGCTTGGGAATGATGAGGGCAAGATACCGTTTGAGGGCAGCAGCAGCAACAAACTGGTAGTTTAGTGCTCTTATCACTTCTTGCAGTGGGTAAATCTTGAATAACTTCATCTCCTTGACCATCAATAACTTTTGGTTCTTTTATCTTTTCAACTTTTTGTTCCTCAACCTTTGGTTTTTCTTCTTTGGGTTTTCTTTTTGCATACGGACATTTCCAAATGAAAATACTACCAGATCCGCTTGCCGTTACGATGTGTTTTTCGTCGGGACTAAAGCGAGTTGATGTAATAACCGCAGAGTGACCCGTACCAACGTGGGTCGTGACTCCTGTAATAAACTCGTCATAGCCCAGTTCTATTTGATTAATTACCGACCTTCTTGGTACTTCCACAACTTAACGATTTGGTCATTACCGCCACTTACGAAGATTTCTCCGTCCGAGGAAATATCTAAAGCGTTGATGCCACCGGAGCGAGAACCTTCTATTTCTCGGACTAAACTTCCATCGAGGACTTCCCAGTAGGACAATTTCCTGTCGGAACCACCAGTGAGGATTTGCACGTCGGTTGGATAGTATCGTGCACACATGAAGAGGGTGGTACCAAATAAAATTTGGCGGCGGCACTGACGTACCAAGTCCCAAATTATGCAGGAACCGTCTGTGCCGGCGCTTACAGCTTCATCTCCGGCTTTGTTCACGTCGATGGCTGAAACTGGTGCTTTGTGCTCCTTCAAGGTGCAGATCAACTGTTGTCTATAAGGGGAAACGGACCACATTCGGACCTACGGTATGTTTGTATAAAATGAAGAAATTTTTTCAAATTTGAAAACATTTATGTTAGACGTCAACGAACCTGGCCTTCGCAGCCTCCGCTAACCAGAACATCGCCCTTGTGGGTGGTGCCCAGCGCTGAAACCCCCTTATTATGGGCGTTGAGAATTGCATAAATCAATCTTCCCGTCAAAGGCGTAAAGGACCTTATAACCCCATCGTTCCAACCCGTCAAAATAGATTTGCCATCATGGGCAAACAAAACACTTGAAGCGCTAAAGTTCTGTACGCGAATCCTCAGAAGCTCTTGCAGTGTCTTCATCGACCAAACTCGTACATCATGCTTACCCGCCGTTGCAAACACCTCGGAGAAATTACTTTGAAACGATATTTTGAGTTCTTAATAAACTGGCGGCCAAATGAACTTTTCAGGCTAAAATTCTCCCGTTTGTTCAAATCACAATAACTTTTCCCACAGCGCAGCGCCGCAATTGTGAATCGCTTTTTACGTTAGAAAGATCGTTTTATTGGCTTCATTCCAGTGTTATCATAAGAGTGTTGGGGTTTCCATCCATGACTCCGACATGGTTGTTTACAAACAACTTGCAAAAATGTGAAGTTCTAGACCATCCCCAATTCGAAGAAAAAATTTTTTGATTTTCTTTAATGAGGTTAACAGGTGCACCGGATCAATATCTCGAGACCCTTTTGTCGTTTTTAGCCGATAACACTTCTTCCCTTAAGAATTAAAAAAATAACTTTTTTTTCATTAACTCCCTGATAACTTCTTCATTCTTCAACCAAGCTTCAAGGTCGTGGGCTCTTTGTAACCATAAAGGATTAACTAAACAGAAAACCCGCAAAGAAGTCTCCTAGCACAAAAATGCAAAATGGTAGGAGGTAAAGAAATCACCATAAAATTTTAAACACGTTTTATGTGGAAAATTTACAACGAATCTTCATTCTCCCGCCTACAGCTAGAAAGAGCTTTCTCGAGGAGTATTTTGATGCGTCATTTGAGAATGTTTACGTTATCACTTGGTCAAAAGGAACAAGAATTTTGATTCACGTTCTGAAGCATAAAACACAAAGTTTGCACATTAATCTAATTTATAATTTAAGCCAATTCCTGTTGAAAATCATCTGAAGTCTACCCTAAGAGAATTTTAATTCACAATACTCGTGCAAGTTTTTTTGCCATCCTTAAAGAGCAAGAGAAAACCAATCCAGACCGGGAATCAAAATTCTTGTCCCTTTTGACCAAGTGTTAACGTAACATTCTCAAATGACCCTTTTGCCCTTTCTAGCTGTAGACGGGAGAATGAAGATGCGTTGTAAATGTTCACATACAACGTGTGTAAAATTTTATGATTTCTTTACCTCCTACCATTTTACATATTTGTGATATATTGAAAATTGGTTGATGAATGAAGAAGTTATCAGGGGGTTAATGAAAAAAGTAATTTTTTAATTCCTAAGGGAAGAAGTATTATCGGCAAAAAACGACAAAAGGGTCTCGAGATACCCATTAAAAAAATGAAAAAATTTTTTTCTTGGAATAGGGGTTGGTCTAAAACTTCACATTTTTGCAAGTTGTTTGGAAACAACCATCATGTCGAGCCATGGATGAAAACACCAACACTCTTATGATAACACTGGAATGAAGTCAATAAAACGATATTTATAACGTAAAATAGCTATTCACATTGCGGTGCTGTGTAAAAAGTTATAGTCATTTGAACAGACACAGACGGGAGAATTTTAGACTGAAAGGTTCATTTGGCCGCCAGTTTAATTACAATTTTACTCACTGTGGGAAAGCTACGTCGTACACAGTTGAAGTGTGGCAGGTTACAATTAGTTCTGTATTAAATGTAGACAAGTTGATTTTGTAAATTTCACTATTGGTAGTGCCTGCAAGAATTACTTCATCATCGTCCGTGAGTTGAATGGAAGTGACCGCAGCGAAAATGTTGGTAGTTTTTAGCTAAAATTGTTATTTGAACGGTAATTTTTAAAAAGCTGCAGTACCACACGAATTGCAGGAATAGACGGGATCGTAATTCCAAAATCTAAATGTTTTGGAATTGTAGCTTTGGCTTCTTCAACTAACTCAACAGTTCCATCACCGGCTCCAATTATCATTGGGCCAGCAAATAATCGTTTTAAAGATCTAACCCCGAGACTATAAAGATCCACCTTTCCTGGTCCCAACTTCTTTTTCGAGATTTTAGCGAAACAACCTACAATTACAGGATTTTTTACGGGCATTAAATTATCAGGATCGTGGTGGTAGTTCAGTCGCAGCTTTAATATATCGCCAGTTGCTGTTCCACAAAAGCAGATTTCATCCCTTTCATTTACATCCATGCACAGAATTGTTCTTTTAATCTTTCCAGTGCTTATATCCGAAGAAATGAGTTTTCTAGACTCCCTATCGACGGTCCATAAAGCAATGTGGTTGTCCCCAGCTGTCATGAAGCAGGGATCCCGTCTGTTCATTGTCAACATTGTAGTGGCTTCTCCTTGTGTGCCATGAGATGTCTCAGATCCGCATATAACTTGGCTTTGATTGACATCCCACACGATAAGAGCACCACAATCGCGCCCTCCTATCGAAAATAAATAATTGTCGTCGCGGGAAAAGGCAACGGCCTCGACCCGCACCTTGTGTAACTCGTGCTGGCACATTATTGTCAGTTTCTCATAATCCCAAATTATGACCCTAGCCTTCAATATCGTTAAAAAATTTCAATTTGCACATTTTATACCTTAAATCCGATGTGGTTGATTTGGCCGCTAGCAATATATTTTCCGGTGTGTGATACGTTAATGGCTGAAATTGTGTTTGTATGACCAGACAGGAATTTTTGCGTCTTCGTTTTTAAATTTTGAATTGTCACTTTGTTTCCCAGTGGATAAACTAAGTGTTCTTTGTCGGGGTGGAGGATTAGCCCGGCTATGGTAGTTCCTAAAATTGTTTATGTACCTAGCGCAGTCTGGAAAAAATAAAGTGTTGCTGAACTTACCATCAAAACCGATAATGCCTTCAACTTCTAAGTCTGCAACATTTCCTTCTAATAGTTCTTCATCAATTTCACTCATTTTTATGGGCTGTATGTAAATATGTAAATTACAAAAGGAGTAAGTATAACAGTTATAATGACAAAACGACAACGTCAGAGGCACATATTAGGTCAATAGTTGCTATGGATATAGTGTTTGATCAATAATGAAATCAGAATGAACCTGTTGCATCGACCTCTGTATAGGGCGTGAGTACTCATATGGTACCCAATGGCCAATTGCACCATATTTTTAAGGGGCTGCTTAAAGATAAGTGACATACACCATCATGGCCTTCTTAAGACGACAAATTAGGAATTTCTTTATCCATCTGTTTTAACCTCCCCACTCCACTCCACCATTTAAAAAAAAGGGAGGTTACTGCAATCACTAAAATTTTCGAATTCGAGATAAGACCGGATCTATACGTTTTGAGGTCTCAGGAGCCCAAAAAAGTGGTTTTTAAAATGTGTCTGTATGTATGTACGTACGTTCGTACGTACGTTCGTACGTTCGTACGTTCGTACGTTCGTACGTACGTTCGTAAACACGCCACAGCCCAAACTACTCGACAGATTTAGCTGAAATTTGGTACGTGTGCATGTGATAACCCAACTTAGATCTGAAAAGCTTTTGGAGCCAATCGTGCAACCAGAAATGCCATTTTGGCACATCAACTTTTAAATTTTAAATGCAAACCCCCATTTTTCACGTCACGATAGGAAAGGCCTTCAAATTCTGCTTCTAAAAATGCATTCATTCTTAGTGCCTTTTTGACCAAAAATGAAAAAAAAATTGATTTTTATCGGACTTTAAAATCGCGGTACAGCCCAAGCCCCTGAACCGATTTGGCTGAAATTTTGCACAAGGGGATTGTATTACACGTCGAAGAGGTGAACAAATTTTGGATTCAATCGGCCCACGGAAAGTGCCGTTTTGGCACACCAATTTCGAAATTTAAAATTATTCTCTAATTTACCCATCCAAAACAAGTTTTTGAAAGATTTATTGTCACTATCGAGGTCACCATCAGAAAGGTCTTCAATTTCTGGTTTTAAATGAGACAAAATTGATTCGCATTTAGAACCCTTTGGGTAGAAAAATCGAAATTTTGTAATAATACTGAAACCACTTTATAGCCCAAACTAGTGGATCGATTTGCCCGAAATTTGGTAAATGGAGGTGAGGTGACCCGTTGAAGAGCTGAAAGGCTTTTGGGAGCAATTGGTCAACGGGAAGTGCCATTTAGGCATATCAACTTTAGAATCTTAAACAGAAGTCCCTGAAATCAAAGACCCACGCGTTGGGGAGGTTCCAGCCGCTTCTCTGCTGCCCTTTTTTATGATGGTTGTGCATTATTGGATTATGTGCCCCAGAATCCAGATAGCACCAAATTTTCGTTGAATATTGTAATACCGACTGACTTCGGTCTACCACATACCAAAACTCACAACCATCAGGTTATGCTCATGGCCGTCTCTAGTTCCAGGCCATGTCCTAACCATCGGCAATGTGGCGAGAGGAGATTTACCGTCACTTTGACAAATTGTCACTGATTGTCATTAAAGTGAAACTTTTACAAAAAAGACCAAAAATATTGGAGTCTTTACCAATTTCAAACGATTAACGTACTGAAAACGACTGTTTTGAAGAAAGTATGTAAGATAATGTAGTATTTAGTAACTTTATAGTGATAAATTTTGTTTACAGACCCATTTTAAATATTATGTGGACAAGAACGTTTTGTAAAATTGATTTCACCGTGTTTTAATTAAACATTCATTGGAATTGAGCTTTTATCATCATTAGGAAGTTTAAATAAATAGCAGAAAACCATTTTGACTTGATGGATAAATAACATTTCAAGGCAAGATTTAGTTCATCGTTGCAGCGATGGTGAAAGGCCGGAATTAGACCATCCTCATCTGTAGAATTTTGTATAAAGCCGACACAATGACTTAGGTACCCTGTTAAACGAAGATCATTTCAAATTGATATCTATAGTCATCGTTATTTTGTGTACTTAAAAAATTTCTCAGTCCAACCTGTTAGGTACTTACTCATTATTGTAGAACTGTTACACATTGCTACACTCTAATTTAGGTGCCCAAGCGCCCAAAAATTAACATTTAACAATAGGTATATTGCGTTTATTTCTATACTCTCAATAAACAATTAATTCTGTGTAAAAAAAAGGACTCGCAGTTGCTTCGAAGGGAGTTGTTTGAGGTCCTGATGCTTAGAAATCATGCAAGCAGTAATCTCGATTGAATTTGAAAAGGGTCTAAAAAGGAGTTTGTAAAAAATGTCTTTCTGGATCTAGAAGCAGAATTTGTTACTTAAAACTTACTTAATAGGGCACATCTTACAGGCTTTCTTAAAGTATTGAATTTAAATTCGTTTAATCATTCGAAATTGATAAAAATACAATAATTTTTGGTAATTTTTGCAATGTTTCTCTTCAATGACAATCTATGACAATTTGTCAAACTGACGGTAAATCTCCTCCGGCAGCGATGCCAAATGGTTAAGGACTAGAGACGGCCATGTTATGCTTCAGATTGGTGCATATTCCTGGGGGCGGATTATCAAATGGCACATGGTACAGTATAATAATAATAATAATAATAATTTATTAAATTGTCATTTGCATAATTAAATAAGGTACTGTACAACTATAATTAATCGATTTTTGGCCAATGACCATTTGAGACCGGTCATGAAAACAGTGGTCGTTCGTAGTTATTCTCGGTCTGTCATTGTTGTCAACTTCTTTATCCCCCCTTCTTTTTTTGGGGTCTTTCTGAAAGTTCGCGAAAATGGCTTTGGTCCGATACTACATAATACTCTTCCCCGGCATAATTTAACGTATATTCCAACTCGTCGCTCCCATCTAATTCGTCACGTTTGGAACACATTTTTGGGATTCGAAACAACAACGACCGTTTTAGGTTAGCTTTTTGCCGCTTTTTACTAGTCCTGAAAACTGACAGTTGAAGGCAGTGACAGTTGGCGTAATGAACGCGAGTAACTTACCTGCCAGACCTGAGGTGCGTTCGGCTTGGAAGCTCCGTGCACTCCTTGTCCGTCTCTTTTTGATCTGATGATTTCATATTTGACTGTCGCATTCTTCCCTTTTGGCTTTACACATTTTTGACACTGTCGTCATGATAACAGGAAATCCATTGACCCCAACTAGCGTTATGGGGCAGAAGGAGCACATGTTATCATGACGACAGTGTCGAAAATGTGTAAACCCAAAAGGGAAGAATGCGACAGTGAAATTTGAAATCATCAGATCAAAAAGAGACGGACGAGGAGTGTACGGAGCTTCCAAGCCGAACGCACCTCTGGTTATCACAATTCATGACCGGTCATGAAAACAACATGGCGGCTCTGGAGGGGAACTTCCGGTGCTGTCAATGACCATGAGTGACCAACTCCGCGAAAACAGCAAACGCAATGACCAAATGTCAATTTCAGGGACCGGTCACATATATTCATTAGCGAAAAATCGATTATTGTCATGACACCTAGTGGGCACACACGTCAAAAAGACATTGAAAAAATGACCGGGATGTTATTGACGTCGAAGTATCCGCGAAATCAACCACATTTTCAACGTGTAGTGGTTGATTACACGTCACTTCCTAAAGTCAATGGTGAATGTGACGTTCAATAGGTATCATACACAAAAAGAACGTCATAATTTTGACGTTTAAAAACCATATAATATACCTACCTCTCATTTCGCTAACAGTTTGTTTAAAATTCGACGTGTTTTTAACGTGTTCGTTGGTATCAAAATTGTAGGAATTTAGACAATATCAACGTCCTTTGAATGTTAATTTCCAGATCCTTCAACACCAATTGGTACCTATCCTCCAATAGCAGTGGTCCAAATGTTAATTTATTCGCGCTCAATTAGTATCTTCCAGTAACAAGTGGGGTGGTTTTCGGGGTTGCAACTTTTTGCATTCAGTTAGTCTGTTTCTGTTGTAGATAGTCCAAGGGCTTAATGGCCTGCAAGTCAATTATTTGTGTTCGAGGGTTGAAGGTTATGGGTTTTGGGGGTACAATTTTTTGCGTTCAAAATAGTCCAAGGGTTAAATTCCGTCCAAGTCATTTTTTGTGTTTCGAGGTTGAAGGGGTAAGTTTTCGGGGCGCAGTTTTTTTGTTCAATTCAACTCTTTCGGTTGTAGGCGGTGCAGGGGTTAAATTTCCTCCAAGATAAGTTTTTGTTTCTGGGGGTTGAGGGGGCGAGTTTCAGGGGGTGCAATGTTTTGTGTTAAATTAGTATCCTCCGGAAAGAGGTGGTCCAATGCTTCAATTTTCTCCATATCAACTTTTCGTGTTCGGCGGTTGAAGGGGGTGGTTTTTGGGGGTGCAATTATTTGCTTACAATTAGTTTCCGGTAATAGGTGGTCCAAGGGTTATTACATTTCCTCTAAGTGATTTTTTTATGTTTCAAGGTTGAAGGGGTTGAGTTTTATAGGTGCAATTTTTTTCTCTTCCGGTCGTAGGTGGTCTAAGTGTCTAAGGGCTAAATATATGCTCAAAACTTTTTCTGGGCCATTGATGAAAAGTTATCGAATGGCTTGAATTTCGAGCAACACTTATGTGATATTTCGAGTTTCAACCCCTGATTTGCACCCCTTCTGTCTCATCCTGCAGAAAAAAACCATCCCTTATCATGATATTATCGAAATATGTGTGTGCCGGGTTTCAGACCTCCATGTGCAAAATATTTGAGAAGTTTTCGTATTTTTGTTATTTTCAACCTCTAAATTTCATCCTACAAAATTGACACCCTCTCACCTTCAACAGACTTGTACGTCAAAAGCGCATATCAAGTTTCAGTAAAATATCTCCACTGGTTCTCGAGTTATTACAATTAATAGTTTTTCGGTAGATGTATTAAATTAAAATCGTATACCTAAAGGAGAAATGGTGGCAACGAATAGACCACATAAATATCTGTTACGGATAGCCGACAATAAGCCACCGAAGCTATTTTCGTCAAAAATTAAAACACAAAAAGGCAGCAGAGAAGCGGCTGGAACCTCCCCAACACGTGGGTCTTTGATTTCCGTGACTTGTGCTTAAGATTTTAAAGTTGATATGCCTAAATGACACTTCCCGTGGACCAATTGCTCCCAAAAGCCTTTCAGCTCTTCAACTGGTCGCCTAACCTCCATGTACCAAATTTCGGACAAATCGATCCAGTAGGTTGGGCGATAACGTGGTTTCAGTGTTATTACACAAAAGGACCCTATCGGATATGCCTCATATTTGGGCCGCTTGTAGCTGGCCGTAGCTGGCATAATTTTTTGCTCACAAACTCAGGAAGAACGAAGCTTTCGGTTGAGGGACCTTTTTTGAATCAGTCATGCCAGCTACTATTGTTCTTTAAGCCTTTAACGTATCCATTTATTACAAAACAATTTTTCTTAAATTATGCCAAAACTTAAAACATCATATATTTTGCGATTCTCACCCAACACTATGGTTACATTAATTCATGAGACTATTTCATATGTACCCACTAGTGTTTCAAACACTCGTTTATGAAAAAAGTTAAGGCTGCTAGCTAAAAGGGGCCCAAAAACCGGGCATATCAGATAGGGTCCTTTCGATTTTTCTACCCAAAGGGTATTAAATGCGAATACATTTTATCTCATTTAAAACCAGAATTTGAAGACCTTTCTGATGGTGACAAGACAATAAGTCTTTCAAAAATTTGTCTTGGATGGGTAAATGAGAGAATAACTTTCAATTTGGAAATTGGTGTGCCAAAACGGCACTTTTCGTGGGTCGATTGAATCCAAATTTTGTTCAGCTCTTCGACGTGTAATGCAATCCCCATGTGCAAAATTTCAGCCAAATTGATTCAGGGGTTTGGGCTGTACCGCGATTTTAAAGTCCGATAAAAATCTCGATATTTTTAGTTTTTGGTCAAAAGGGCACTGACAGTGAATACATCTTTGGAAGCAGAATCTGAAGGCCTTTCTTATTGTGACGTGAAAAATGGGGGTTTACATTTAAAATTTTGAAGTTGATGTGCCAAAATGGCATTTCTGGTGGCACGATTGGCTCCAAAAGCTTTTCAGATCTAAGTTGGGTTGTCACATGCACACGCATCAAATTTCAGCCAAATCGGTCGAGTAGTTTGGGCTGTGGCGTGTTTACGAACGTATGAACGTACGAACGTACGTACATACATACAGACATTTTAAAAACCACTTTTCTGGGTTCCTGAGACCTCAAAACGTATAGATCAGGTCTTATCTCGAATTCGAAAATTTTAGTAATTGCAGTAACCTCCCTTTTTTTTTAAATGGTGAAGTGGAGTGGGGAGGATACAAATGATCACGGTGGGCTACCCATCGTAGACAGCAGATTATATGCCCTCGCGGACTTTTTTGTTTATCTATTGATCTATTTTCAAGCGTTTAGGCAGCGCTCGCGATCAAACGTCAGTTTTTCACCCGGAACTCCGACTCCTACGGTCCGATAAGGCCCAAAAACAATCGTCGCCGTGATTTTCGGTGTATACACCTGTGTACAAAATTTCAGCCCGATATCTGCTTTCGTTCTCAAGTTCTGCGATGGACAGAGTAGACGACGAGCGGCCGAACGAGCGATTTCACTAACACTATAGTGCCTGCGCATATGCTTATTGCTTCGGTACTAAAACCTAGGCGGCTGGTGTAAGCGAGTTACATTTACATATATATGTTAGGTCCCTACTTTCGGTATAATCATCGGAAGTGCCCCATAGTCGCCAATAAAGTTTGTCAAGAAATAATTGAACAGCCATAAAGACAAACCTTTTAACTTAAGCCGACCGCCCGCTGAGGTTGACAATGCAGGGGAATTCCCTCCATAAATCTTTCTACACAGCCAAGTGTTCAACTACGAGAGCGCCGTACAAGATTTTATGAGGGAATTCCCCTGCATTGTCAACCTCAACGGGCGGTCGGCTTAAGTTAAAAGGTTTGTCTTTATGGCTGTTCAATTATTTCTTGACAAACTATAATTTTAATAGATTCTGGTGTGTCAGTTTCTGTTAACTGCCAAATATTATAACTGTACTTTGCTTAAGTCCAGAGATACCAATAGGTACTGTTCCATATTCGTAAGACATCCCTTTATAGTGCACCCCAGCAAAGCAACCTCTCAACTCAACACATTTAACAAGTTTCATCTCGATATAGGTAATTAGTTTGAACCATGATTCAAGCGTTCAAGGTTCAAGAGGTTCAATAGAGGTGTCTCGTGTGAGGAAAGGAGGAAAGAAATATATTTCTCCCTCTCCCGCCCATTAAAGAAAGGAATATCGGTCTCTGTCGGTGGCCACCAGTTGCGCGCGAATCGTATTGTCATCCTTTTTAACGCGTTCATCTTCTGTCAACAAACAAACAGCCGTCCGCACCATTGTTTTAGGTCTAATTTTTTCAGTTCACGTTTTATTAACGCATGGAAACTGTAAAAGATACCGAGATAATGCACTCACCCATCGAAAAATCTGAGTTATACAGTTTTAACTCCCAGGGCCAAGTTCTCGACTCCAGTGATGGAACAAAACGGCGAAGGTTATTTTGAGGTTATGTCTTTCCTCTTTCTAAATATATTTTTTCAGTTCAAGTAGATCAATAAAACGTAAGAAATTCGATGATGAACTTGTTGAGTACAGTTTGGGATTACCTGGCTTGAACACAATAAAGGTAAGCTTTGGGTTACCAGGCGACTAGCAATCAGTATTCAGCTTGATGATGCCAAACAAAACTGCTAAACGACTTTTTCAGAGCAACAGATTAAGGACCCAAAGTCATTCAGACTTCTCCGTGGCAAGCCCTTCCACTCCTCCGATCACAAGTGTTCCGACTACAAGTCAGACAGATTTAAAACGAAAAACCGTTTCCAAAACTGTTTCAAGTGCTTCTCGGAGGAACAAGAAGGGCCGCCAACAGAATCAGTTTGCTACTAAAGATCTGGGAAGGTGGAAACCTACTGATGATTTGGCTTTAATAATCGGGGTTCAACAAACAAATGATTTGAGAACAGTTCATTTGGGAACTAAGTTTTCCTGCAAGTTCACAGTTCAAGAACTACAACAGCGCTGGTATGCTTTGCTCTATGATCAAGCTGTATCAAGGGTGGCAGTATCAGCAATGAGGAATTTGCATCCTGATATGATAGCTGCAGTTCAGGATAAAGCACTGTGGAGCCAGGGTGAAGAACAAATATTAAACACAGTTAAATCGGTAATAATTGAATTCACTTGTTTCATTTCTAGAAAATTCTGTTTTAGAGTGCGAATCCTACAGTGTCTACATTTGCTGAACTATTATCACAAAATCCCGATGTTTTCTACCCAGAACGTACAGCAAATGCATTGTTCCGCCATTGGCAAACTCTTAAAATGTACCATTTACTACCGGATCAAGTATTGGGACCCCTTCCTACATCAGGTCGTCCCATCATGACCTTTAATGATGCCGAGGATCTAATACAAGATTCTGAATTGAGCGAACCTGTTGATGAGACACTTGATCGTGAACTCAGATTGCAACAGAGAAAAAATATTAAACAGATAAGGCAACTGGAAAATGAAGTTGGGAGATGGAATGTATTGGTTGATAGCGTTACTGGAATTTGTCCTGGTGAATTAGATGGACAAACTTTGGCAGTATTAAGGGGCCGCATGGTTCGATACTTGATGCGCAGCAAGGAAATTATCATTGGCAGATGCGCCAAGGGCTACAATGTTGATATTGACTTGAGTCTTGAAGGACCTGCGCATAAAGTATCCCGGAGGCAAGGCACTCTGAGACTACGGAACACTGGTGAATTCTATCTATCTTCAGAAGGTAAGCGCCCAATTTTCGTGGATGGCCGTCCTATAACAGCTGGGAATAAGGTTCGCCTTTACGATAATGCTGTTGTTGAAATTTCCTGTCTTAGATTTATTTTTAATGTTAATCATGACTTGATTAGGAGCATTCATGATTCTCTCAGGTATAATTTGCCTCCATAATGTAATTGGTTAATAATAATAAAATAAAGACTTTATTTAAGAAAACCTACATCTTGATTTGGATCTATGAGTTCTAATGTTGATAAGAGAGCTTCATTTAGTCTTTTCCCTACATTTTGACCAATGTGAAGGCATTCCAAGAGTGTGTGGATGTGTAAAGATCCAGAACCTGTTTGGAGCAGTGTGCTAAATTTGCTGCCAGAAACTGCAATTACAATAGCCCCAACTGAGCATTGTTCTTCAGCTACATTGGGATCTACAATGCATTGCTCTCCAATTTTGCACACTGTGACCTAAATATTAACATATTTATCATTACAATCTAAAATGACATGTATGTACCATGATTGGAGCTCTTTCAATGTCTAATTTTTGGCAATCGTGTAATTCATCTGAAACATCCATTTCCACATTATTTCCATCAACTGTAACTGATTTGATGAAAGGAATTTTTGTATCCCAAAGTGCTGCCTTTACTGCAATTGAGACAGCATCATACAGGTTGCCTCCACATTCCAATAACTACAAAATATCAGGTATAATTTTATATACACATTGCTAGATTACCAAAATGTCAACGTACAATTTCCAACACTTCCTTCCTTGTAGAATACACAGTTTTGTCAGCTCAAAAACTTCAGGTGATTTATAAGCAGATGCAAGACTGTTTGAGATTTCTACAGCTAGGTTTTCTCCACCACGGCCTTCAAAATCTGGGGTAGCATTTGCTGAACTGCAGGTGATTAACAGTTAACAGCATAATTAAACAGTGTATTTTTACCAATCGACAAAAAACTCCAACTTTCCCTCTTTAGGCCGATCTGGAAATGGGACATCAACTTCTATTTTAACAGCCACCAATACATCGGTATTGGCAAGACGTAGCCTAGCTGAGCCAAAAGCGTGTGCGACAATATTGGTTTCGAGCTCCATGGGTCTGTAGTCCTCTCTTTCACGTCCATCGACCCGAAAATTTTCCTGAATGATAGCAATATAATAAAGCTTTGGAATCAATTATGATCTACCTGCACGCCATGCAAAACAAACGTTTTTTCAGCCTCACAAAGCATTTTTCATATCACAATGTTTTGTTTTCAAATACACTCGAAAATTATAACCCAACTTTCTGGTTATGTCATCGTGCTACGTCAGGAAAATAATTACAGTGCTACCAATAGACATTCTTTACATTGTTTGTAAGCAGATTTGTAATATTCAACAAATTGTCATTTAATTGCTGTAGAAATCAACTTTAAGGTCTTTATAACAAATTTGCTAAAGTATAATTGCCCAAATATGTTTAAATATACGTCGTGGACAAATACTTTTAATTGAAGGGCCTAGTGATTTTGGTGCAATGGTTGCTGAACCTGAGTGGTTCGCGGTCTTTTCTTTTGGTATTGGTATTGGTGGTAGTGCTTGTGTTGTGTAGTAGGAAGCTCCTAAAATTTTGTTAATTTAATTTCAAATTTCAACAAAAATAAACGTTTTGAGCTGCAATGGATCTGCCGTATAGAGCCGAATATGCCAAGAGCGGCAGATCCAACTGTAGAGGATGCAGATCACCCATTGCTCAGGGTACACTGCGTATTGCTGTTATGGTCCAGGTAACTGATTTGTTTTTGATATCTCTTGCTTATTGTCTTTTAAGAGTTCTGTTTTCGATGGGAAAACTCCAAATTGGCACCATTACATGTGCTTTTTTTCCAAACAACGTCCAAAAACTGTCGATGATATCCACCACTTTGAATCGCTTCGTCTGGCAGATCAAAACTTTATAAGGGAGAGAGTAGGGAATGCTGCTTCCGTTATTCTGCCTGAAAAGAAGACCAAAGGAAAAAAAAGAGACGCCGCTGCTGCGGCTGCAAAGAAAGCTGCTTTAGGAGATTTCAGGATTGAATATGCAAAGTCAAGTCGGGCTGTTTGTAGAGGATGTGAGCTGAAAATCATGAAGGATGAGGTAATAACGATTAGCTTCAGTTGACCTCCTAAACAATCAATGTATAGGTCAGGATTTCCAAGAAAGATTATGAAAGTGAAATCGGTAGGAAGTATGGGGGACAGGATTTGTGGCATCATTTAAACTGCTTCGCAAAAATTAGAGCAGAACTTGGTTATTTTGAGTCAGCTGAAAAGTTGCCTGGATTTGAAACTCTTAATTCGAAAGATCAAGCAGATGCCAAGAAACAACTGCCGTAAGTAGAAATGCAAAAAATAATTGTATAATAGAAAAGATTTTCTTATAATCCAATCATGATCTATCTAATAAAATTAGTACATTATATTTTTCTAAGGAGTGAAGAAGGTCCACATCCGGCTATTGTTTCTGATTTGAAAATCCAAATATTTTCCAAGCCAGATTGATTACGTTTTTTATTGATCACTTTGTACATATCAGGCATTTCTAAATAAACTCATCCTCAGTAGGGTTGCACCGAATGTTCGGAATTATTCGGTCATTCGGCGTATTCGGCCTGTTCGGCCGAATATTCGATTCGGCCGAATAGCAAGTCTAATATTCGGCCATTCGGCCAAAAATTCCAAGATAAAACAATACAAAACAAAACAAGAACAAAACTGCAAAATAATTTGGTTAACAAAATACATAATTCATATTCTGGTTTAGACTGTTTTGTATGAAACTGCAAAAGCACAAAGTTTCAAGGTTACGCCGGTTGATGCGCATCTCGCACTGCACAACTATTCGGCGGAAAAGGCCGAATATTTACTATCCGATCAGGCCTAATATCCACTATTCGGTATTATATTCGGCCTTAAGGCCGAATATTTACTATTCGGTATGATATTCGGTATTCGGCTGTAGAATTCAGCCGAATATTCGATTCGGCCGAATATCCAAAAATCACCATTCGGTGCAACCCTAATCCTCAGTGGGTTTTGGGATTTAAAGTCAGAGTCAGGCCCTTGATTGTCATAGTAGGGTGCTCGCGAGGAGAAAAGTCGCTTAGTTTAGGAATTATGGGGCACTTACGAGTGAAAATGTATGGAGTATAAATTTTGGTTTCTAATGCCCTCGGTATGCTACTGTCAAATTCGTCCAAGGGTCGTCCAGTGACAAAGGGCACAAATCTAAATTTTCCAACTAACGCCGCCACGTGAAAGTTCATGTGGAGAAGTACCTTTCCTGAAAAATTCATGGTGATGTCTGTGCGGATTGTATTTTTTATTAATTTTGAAAGAAAAATATCTCCATTGATCCATACGGGGCCACGGACCTTTGGAGGCGATTATCTCGGTTCGAGCATCGGCAAAAACGCATCATTTTTAGGGGCATATTTCCTTTCCAACACGATTACTCCAAATCGGGGCGGTTAATCGAAATTAATTATTCTTAATAAAAGATGTGCTATTTTATTTTGTTGACGATCGTCTTTACAGAATATTTTTAGCGCAATCAATAAAGGAGTTAATTGTCTAAATCTGAGAGGAAGTAAAAAATTCATGCCGCTGTAACGCTCGGGTTTCCGTGCCCCCACCACTACTTTCGCTGCGTCCCGCCACTCCGCAACCCCCTGAGACGTCCACATCTACAATCTTAGAGAATATCCTGTATTCCTGAAAATAATGGAAATAAGACTTGGAACTCTTGAAAAGCGCTTTTTATTTCATGTAGGTAAGAAAAACAATAATTTTTAATTTGAAAATTCTTCGTCGTCCTTCTCGTTGATCGGGGAACCTCCGTGATCGGGGGTCTTCCCTCATTTGAATTTCCTTCATGTTATTTTTACAGGATCGGTTTTCCCATACCGTGGCATGAAAAAATGCAGGAAACATTATTTTTATTGCATGCTTGCTTATGCAGTCTTTAAAAATAATCTGTGGACAAATTAATACAATAATAGATGTATCTGAAACGGTTTTATGTTTCCTCAAATCCCACCAACTCCCGGAAGTACCTATTGGTAAATTTTCCAGCCCAGCAAGTTAACTTTCCAAAACCGCTTAGTAGTTTTTCTTTCAAATTAATTTGATGGACTGTGGGTTGAACGGGAATGTATCTTTACTATTTCCAGTTCTTATTCAAACCTCTGGAGTATTCTGGAGATATTCTTTAAAATGCACGAGAATAACTGGCAAGTCTGTATCAGTATCTCGAGTCGACAGAGAATTTATATACAGAGATTTGGATGAGAACTGGAAATAGTAAAGAAACATTCCGGAAGCAAAACTTCCAAAAAATGTATATTTCATGCCCTAACAGAATTTGATGCTACAAGCTAGTTCAGAGGTGTTGGGACGCTAAATTGATGGAAAATTTACAAAAACTTATGTGAATTACTTGGCGATGTAGGATTTGACGAAAAGTTAGACCAAGAGTTGGACAACATTAAATTCAAAAACTCGTTCAAAAATATGGAAACTTTTGTGTTGAACCAACAACGATGAAGTAATAATATCTATCAACGATTTAACGGGCCCTACTTGCGTTAACTAAGTCGCTAGAAAAACTGCCTCCAACCGAAGACAGTTTGAAGCGGCATTGCTTGAGAGTTCTATTCTTTCAGACCAAAATTTGGTTGAATTAATTAAATTCTCGACCTAATTTTCCGTCACCTGAGGGTTATAGATGTGAAAAACGACGTGGGTGACAGTCTTGGGCCAGCTCTTCAAACATAGCCCGCCGTCCCAAAAAACCATTTCAGATATTATTGTCCTAATTTGTCCAAAAATTATTTTTAAAGACTGCATAAGCAAGAGTTGCATTTGCAATAAAAATAAGGTTTCCTGCATTTTTTCATGCCACGGTATGGGAAAACCGATCCTGTAAAAATAACATGAAGGAAATTCAAATGAGGGAAGACCCCCGATCACGGAGGTTCCCCGATCAACGAGAAGGACGACGAAGAATTTTCAAATTAAAAATTATTGTTTTTCTTACCTACATGAAATAAAAAGTGCTTTTCAAGAGTTCCAAGTCTTATTTCCATTATTTTCAGGAATACAGGATATTCTCTAAGATTGTAGATGTGGACGTCTCAGGGGGTTGCGGAGTGGCGGGACGCAGCGAAAGTAGTGGTGGGGGCACGGAAACCCAAGCGTTACAGTGGCATGAATTTTTTACTTCCTCTCAGATTTAGACAATTAACTCCTTTATTGATTGCGCTAAAAATATTCTGTAAAGACGATCGTCAACAAAATAAAATAGCACATCTTTTATTAAGAATAATTAGTTTCGATTAACCGCCCCGATTTGGAGTAATCGTGTTGGAAAGGAAATATACCCCTAAAAATGATGCGTTTTTGCCGATGCTCGAACCGAGATAATCGCCTCCAAAGGTCCGTGGCCCCGTATGGATCAATGGAGATATTTTCCTTTCAAAATTAATAAAAAATACAATCCGCACAGACATCACCATGAATTTTTCAGGAAAGGTACTTCTCTACACGAACTTTCACGTGGCGGCGTTAGTTGGAAAATTTTGATTTGTGCCCTTTGTCACAGGACGACCCTTGGACGAATTTGACAGTAGCATACCGAGGGCATTAGAAACCAAAATTTATACTCCATACATTTTCACTCGTAAGTGCCCCTTGGTTGAAAGATAAAGTCTAGCGAGCACCCTACTATCAGATATCCTTTGTTTTACAAAATTATTATTTGTTATTCAAATTAATTTTAAATTATTTGCTGTTCAAATTAATTTTGTAACGTCACACAGAGTCCAATCAAATGTCACCAAAAATATTTGAAAGCTCTTTGGCTTATTGCTCACGTGTGACGTCACACACCAGCCAGAATCGCGAATTGATGTGTCAAAGAAACAAGGGCAGCTACGGAAGCGGCTGGAACATTGTCATCTTTTAAAAATAAATACTTAATATCTTAATAATTAATCCTACTCCCTATAAATTTCAATACACCAGTCTCAGTCTTATTGCTTTCTGAGGTTTTTCAATTTTTGCTCAGAAGAACACTAAGTGGAATTTTAAAGCTTCATGCGCTGATGAAAAAAATGGATGCTCTATTGCTCATCTTTCAAATTTCGAAGTTGGTATGCCGAAAGGCACTTGCCGTTCTCCTATGGCCATCAAAATCAAATCAGCTCATTGGCGAATAATGACACCTCTAAGTACCAAATTTGAGCCAAATCGACCCATTAATTTTTGTTGTAGCGTGCTATTTAAAGTTTCGTCAAAATTTCGAGATATTTGGGTTTTATGTGGGGGGGATTTCACAGTCGGCAGTGGTGTACAAATTTTCGGCAGTGTTAGTGGGAAATGTTAGGCAGTGGCTGCAAAAATTATGGGCAGTGCTTGCAAAAATCGAGCAAATTCGACAGTCGGGGGACTTCACAGTCGGCAGTGGTGTACAAATTTACGGCAGTGCGTTGAAAATTCGGCAGTGGTGTACAAATTTTTGGGGTGTGAAATGCCCCCCAGTTTTATGTCAAAAGAGTACTAGTTGTGAATACTTTATTGGAAATAAAGTTTGTTGTCTTCCATCTGCTGATAGAATTGGTGTTCATCTTTCAATTTTCAAAGTTGACATGCACCTATCTCTTTACCGATTGCCAAATGGGAAACAGAATGAATTTTGAAATGAAGAACTAATTATAATTTACTAATCAGGGTGTATAGGTACGCTTCTGGAAAACCTGGAATTGTCAGGGAATTCCTATGGACTGGAAAAGTCAGGGAATTTCGGGATTTTCAGTGTTTTTCTGGAATTTTTATAAATCAATAAAATTAATTAAGACACAAAATTCTCGAAGAAAAATATGTATATCTTTCTTACACGAAAAATTACTTTCAACACCCTTCGAAATCATCCACGAAACCAGAGCACGAAATCGCAGTGCGTGCTATTGTTGGGGTTACCTTTATTGTTTACGATTGAATTGGCATTAATAAACAATAAGAACATAGACGTCCACCTAATGGGGGATTACGGTACCTTTGAATAATTGTTCTGATGGAAAGATCTTTTAAAATGAGCTCTGACATGTTTTTGCATTTTCGAATATAACCCATACTAAGGCCATAAAACGAAATATTAATTTTGATGACGTATGAGCTACGTCCTCAAGCAAAGTACGAGCCAACCTGTCCATTTCATTCTTGTTTTAATTTTGTCAATGTCAATTTGTAATGGAAACAAGTGACAGAACTGTCATCTTTTTGTCATCTGTGTTCTTACACCAAGAAATTGTAGAGAAAGGTGAGATCGCTAGCACATACGTCATCAATTTTTTAAAATTGCTTTTTGAAGTGGAATCCTTGATAAAATTTAAAACAAAAACGACGGATCTCAATCAAATTTGATTATTTTTCGAATTATAATATTGATAAAGAAATTTGTGACATACCGTAATGGCCTATTGTGCTGTACTGAACTTGCGAAGTTTTATCCAAAATTAATATCGTTAAATAAACTAAAAATTGTCCACTATCACTAGAAACACCCCACTAGCTTCGGCTTTGATAATGAGCACATTGTGTTCGAAACGCGTCAGCAGTGAAATTCAAGTGTTTCGGTGTAGTGGGGTGTTTCTAGTGATAGTGCATTTTTCCACCGAAGTTGTCCAGTGTTTCCATAGCTAAAAATTGTCACTTTCAGTATAAAATTAAGAATTAACGTAGCAGATTGTAGGTTCTGGAAAAGTTTGCAAGACGGTCTGGAAAACCTGGAAAAGTCAGGGAATTTTGTCCAGAAAATTCCGTATACACCCTGACTAATACACAAAAGTGCTATTGCGAAATTGTAGAAAAGATTCTTTATATTATATTTAAAAGAACAAGTTTTCAATGTTGCTGTAAATGACGTCATCACCAATTTTTATTAATTACTTTCTCCAGTGCAGTTAAGAAAATCGCAAAGTCATGAAGTATTTTGGTGCCCTCTTTCTTTGTGGGTAATACAAAAAAAATCATTCATGTTCCCCATTTCCTTAAAATCCGTTCGGTAGTTTCGGCGCGATCTTGTTAAATGCTCACATAGTACACACAGAGAGAAAGAGAGACATTTTTTAAAAATCCCTTTTTCGTGATCCTGGGACCTCGAAAGGTAAAGATCCGGGAATTTAATTCTTGACTTCTCACATTAGCGAACACTCGCAATTGCTAAGGTACAGTCCTGTGATTGGTTATGTCCTAGCAACTGCGATGGTTCGCTAACAAGCGAAGAGTTAAGAATTCGCCCCCAAGTGTTATCAATTTCAAATTTTAGAGCGATTGCATTAACATCCCAATTTTATATTGGTTGTGACTTGTATAAAGGTTAATAAGCAATAATTATATCAGACATGAATTCCAAAGAACACTGAGGATGAGTTTATGTTGGATTGCTTTTGTTACATAGTATTCCCCTTTTAGGCCTGTGAAGCAAGAAGACATTCCCGATACTAAGAAGCTTAAGAGTGATGACACTGATGACGATGCTGTGGACTGCATAGATGGTTTAAGCCCAAAAGAGTCAAACCTTTATGCCAAGCAAAATAAAACCTTTTTCAAATTCAGGGATTTACTGCAAAAAAATTTGAATAAAAACGAGCTTACTGAGCTTCTGGTCTATAATGGCCAACGAGTCCCACAAGGTGTTGATAGGGTTGGTTTTGATACTCATATGCTTTTGTTTCATCGATGTTTTTAGATGCTGGATCGTCTTGCTGATTACATGACTTACGGTGCCCTAAAAACTTGTAATGTCTGCAAGAACGGACAACTTGTTTTTGATAAATTTGGATACATATGCAGAGGTAATTTGACAGAATGGACGAAATGCAATACGCTAGTAAAAGAACCAGAAAGGATTAAGTTTTTGGTACCGAAGGAATTTGCAGAGGAATATCCATTTTTGAAAAAGTACAAATGTGTGATTCAAAATCGTGTTGTTAAACCATCACAGTCACCAGACAAGGTTAAAAAAGAGGGAGAAGTTGCAGAGTAAGTTGATTGCCTCTACTTATCTAGATGATAACGTGTCCTATTGTAGGCCTAAAGTGAAGAGGGAAGCCCCGCCTTTATATAATATGGAGTTTGTGATCTTGGGAAAGCTGAAAAGAGAAAAGGATGAGTTAAAAAAGCAAATTACCAAATTGGGGGGTAAAGTGATTACTAAAATCAGTGGCACTGTCATGGCTGTGATAGCATCTGAAGCTGAAGTTGAGAAAATGGGGGCGCGAATGAGTGAGGTGCAGACCCACAGGGTTCATGTGGTTCCAGAAGAGTTTGTTGATGAAGCCCCAAAGTATGTTGGAAAAATTCCAGAACTTATTACGAAAATCACCAATTGTGACTGGGGATCTGATGTAAGTAATGAGAAAACGGTAAAGTCATAAATGCAGACATATTCTGAGTGACGAAATATGTACAGACAAAGCAAAAGTATAGGCTGAGATTAAAACCTCACTGAAAATAGAAAGAATTGTCAAAAATATCAAATTTTCTAAGTTCTACATTATTTTTAGACTTAGGGCCGGTTTATCGATGCTCAGTCATCGCAAACTGAAAGCCAATTGCCTAGCAACTAGCGATCTCATTGGCTACAAACTGTCAGTTTGCTGTTAGCTGACACTTAGCTGAGCATCGATAAACCGGCCCTTAACCTTTTACTGAGGGGCGGTGCGGCTGTATTAATACGTACACTAAACTTCTTCCTTGCCGAATACTCTCTTGCTTGCCGAATACTCTGTTGCTTCCTTTTCAAAACATTTTTGTACTTCCTCTATATTCTGTCTTTATTTCTCCTGTAATGTCTTCCTCTAATTAACTCTGCTTGCCTCGATACTTCCTTATTATTATTATATATTTCAGTACGTGAATGCATTGTGAAATGGGGAACTAAATTAGTACATTTTCCATTTGACTGTTCGCACAACTGCCACTAAGCAGAGAAATTGATCAAAAAAGTCGCGACATTTTAAAAGAAGAAAGCATTTTAGAAAATCGGCAAATTGACGTCTCCATAAACGTTTCAATGCATTTGTCCTGGATAAATGACGTCATCAGCCATTATTATTAATTATTTTCTCGAAAAAAGTGAAGGAAATCGTAAAGCCATGAATGAAACCATTTATAAGAATATTTCCGGGAAAAAATATACTAGGTTCAGGCTGTGAGCAGCAGCTCTTATCAAAATATTCTATCCAAATTTTTCAGGTTCGTATTGTATTTAAGTATGGCGTATTCGTTTCATTACAAAGTACAACGAAACTCAACAAACAGGCGCATTAAGGTTTTTCAACTTATAGGTGAAATTTGATTGGCCTTAGAAATGCTGTAGCAGTTAGTTGCCACCAAACGAATACGCCATTAAGTTACTTTATTTACACATTTTGTCGAAATATGATGTATTCGGTATTTTTGAGAAGGTAGCTCCGCCTAGAATTCATCTAAACCAAAATCGAAAAATTTCGGAAAGTTTCGGATAGTTATTTTAATGCACCCTTTATTTATGCTTGGTAAAGGAAATTCATTCTTGTACCCCATTTATGACGCGTACGATGATTAATATTGACAGGTTTAATGCCTGAATGCCAATGTCTCGGTACCGGTAAATTCTCAAAACACGTCGATAATCGGTGAAATGTTAAAATTGTGATCTAACGATGAATGATAATTTCTTTTCTCATGGAATGTTAGAATTAATCGAGAAGGCCTAGAAAATTTCTGCAATAGGAAGATATAAATTTTTCTTTAAAATCGCGATTTTCAATTTTTTCGGGATAACTCAGGAACGAATCAAGATAATAATATATATCATATAATAATAATCAAGATACGAACCTCTGCATTTGTGTATGTATCAAGGCACTGAAGTTGGACTTTTTATTACCAATGTGGATCTTAGTTGCAGAGGCCCGCAGGGCCGAGGCAAATAAACCATGAGTAAAGGTTTGTTCACATCCACTTCAATTTACATACATTAAGAAATTAAGGGCAATCTCCAAGGAAATGCCTTGGAAACTACATCGTTGCCAAGGTTATGTGCCCTTAATTCCTTAATATATGTTAATTTAAGTGGATGTGAACAAAGCTTAATAAAAAGAAGCTCCACTTGCACTACATTTCGACCGTATCAGTATTCACTATTCAGTAGTCCCAAAATGTTTTTATTTCATTGGTTTCATTGGAAATGAATTGTTTGTGAAATAAACGGTCGGATCCATGATTGAGCTGGAAGACTGATACTGCGCAAGTAGAAAACAATGTTTGATGCTGCTGGAACATTAAGCCTCACCATGCTACAGAATTGAACTCTATTCTAGTATCCATATATTTATCCACAAAAAGAAATATACAGGATGCCATTTAAAATAGCAAGGTTACATGCCGTTAACCAACGAAATAAAAACATTTTGGGACTACTGGCGGAGTCATATACAGTGCCATTCAGAAAATATGTGATAACGGGAGGTATGGAAAAAAGTTAATCACAATTATTATTATTATTATTAATCTGTCGAAAGGACGCTTGTCTAAAGTTAGTTCGCATAGTCCCCAGATAAAATGACAGATGTCATGTTCCCAAACAAGTAACTGGTAAAATGACAGATGACAAGTCCTGAACGAACTAACTTTGGACAAACGTCCTTTCTACAAATAGCGATTCATTTGTTTCCATAGCCACACGTTATCACATATTTGCTGAATAGCACTGTACAGCACGACATGTCACGCCTCCTCACGTACGGTTAGACTGTGACGTTTGATATAAACGTCATGTGCCCTGACGTACCATACCATGTGCTCTATGGGTTTCCAATTCATATAAAACAATGGTAAATTCATATTCCACGACTTTCCACGATACATGCCAGCACGTGGTGTACCGTGTCGTGTCAAAAGTGTTTTCGTGGCTTAAGTGTGTCAGATACAGTAATAACACGTCCAGTGTTAACGTGCAAGCGCGCATAGCAAAGAGAAACACCAAGTTCGATCAAGTGACTCTGGATTCAAACCGGATACCTATGAGGAAATTTCTTTTTTGTCCAATTTTTGTGTTAAAGTTTCGTCGAGTTGATTTTATAATTTCTATTTAAATCAGTGAACATAAAAAAATAGTACACAACTTATGTCAACAATCTTTGAAAAGAATTTGTAGGAGATAGACGAAACCAAGTGAAGCTTGATAATTTCATCAATCGATTTGACAGCTGTCAATGAGCAACATTAGTTTGCCGATAAAATAGAAAGCCGTACAAACAACATGGACATTTCCGGTCAAAATGCTAAGTACTGCAATTTTATTTTATTTCTTAAAAAAGTTAAGTAAAACCGCAAATGGATTCCTGTTTTACGGTTAAGAAAGTCATGAGCTTTCAAATGATACTACTTTCGATTCTATCGCTGATCATAATTTTTGGCGTGACTTCTCTTTAGAACCCCTTTAATCGTGCCTACAATGTATTTCCCCTCGTACTTCCTGTTAACGTCCCTTGATATGTACACTAACTTTGTCAGTAGAAGTATGTAGCGTCCTGGAGATTGCCAATTTTTATTCTTTATTTTTTACTCAATACTTTCAATTCTTTGTGCAGCCTTCTTTGCGTCTACCCCCTGAACCATCCAGCAGCAAATCAGGTGGCAGTGGAGCTGTCAAATCTAGGAGCATCTACACCAGCTCAGTCCCCAGCAAAATTAAGTTGAAGCTGAAAGGCGGCACTGCCGTAGACCCCGATTCTGGATTAGAAGACGTAGCTCACGTCTACGCAGAAAGTGACCATAAAGACGACAAATTCACAGTTGTTCTTTCCAAAACTGACGTACAATCAAACAAAAACAGTTTCTACAAACTCCAACTACTGCAAGCCGATAAGGGCCACAATTTTTGGGTATTCAGATCGTGGGGACGAACTGGCACAACAATTGGTTCAAACAAACTCGAAAACTTTGACTCCCTTCATGAGGCTAAGAAATCCTTTTTCACTGTCTACGAAGAAAAGACCGGCGGTAACATGTGGGAGAATCGAAGTCATTTTATGAAAGTTCCTGGGGCATTTTATCCAGTCGATGTGGATTATGAAGATAATGATGCCGGTCAGAACCTGGCCATAAC